>OX463226.1:70036644-71322144 GCA_949820135.1 Sylvilagus floridanus | reverse complement strand
GGGGCAGATAGTGGAGAGTAACATAGAGGATGGTGACATGACCAACTATCACATGTTTAGGAAGGTGGAAGAAGATGAAATTGGAAGTATTGATTAGGGTTGAATTTTGAATGATTTGATAATTTGATTCTATTAGGCTGAAGAATGTAGATTGTCTTTATAAATATTTAATGGTCACAGCATGCTAAAGATTATATCAGATGATATGGCAGAATAGGTTAGCATGGAAAAAGATTGGCGATAGTTTGAGATTGGGTTTTTTTTTTTTCTTTATAGAGTAATAGTCCAAAATTGGGACATGAGAATGAGGAAGATAGAATTGATAGAACTTGATTGTCAGAGTTGGGAAGGAGAAAGGGAACCAAAGAGAGGACATTGGTCAGATGACTCTAAAAATGTTGAGCCTGGATTATGGAAGAATGGTGAAAATAGCAAAGTCAGGTTTGGAAAGCCCTTGGGAAGAATAGGCCTACAGATAAATTCAATTTAGTTTTGTATGTGAGGGGGATAGTGAGACAACTATGAAGAAGTGACCTGTAGACTAATAGAGATAGGAAACTGAGCTCATAATTACAAATAATGTTTTGGAAATCCTGCAGAGGTGTAAGTTGAAATTAATATCATGATATGCGGAGACACATAGAAAGTGAAGATAAAAGGTTGAACAAAAGGAAGAATCAAGGAAGTAAGCAATAAAGGCCTTCAGGATATAGACAGCCAGCTACCACGGAGCCCAAGATATGTACATTTTGCTGGATTCGTCAACAGGCAGATTTATTTTTCCCCCTAGTAATCTTACTATCTTGGCCTCCGCTCTTTTTGAGTTCAGTTCCACAACTGTTTATTGATAACTATTATTGAAATTTTATTACCATATCAATCTGAACTTGGAAAAAACTGATTTCTCTTTGGAGACAGAAAATCATTTTCTAATCTTGTGGAATACAGCGTGAATTTTCTTTGCATGCTATTTAACGTTTATCATTGAGCAGTTGTTCATTTGTTTATTCTACCATTCAGAATAACTTGTCAGGTCACTTTACTTTTTTCTAGTGAATCTTTTCGTCTTCCCTGTCTGAACTTTGAGCCTCTCATGTATTATGAGGACAGTTGCCCTTTTTCACTGGTTTCTTATCTGTCTCTGTTATTTTGACCTTTGTTGATTTATGTAACTGATATTTTGAGTATATGTTAGGTAGCATGTACAACACTATAGCTCTAGATTTTTTTGTAATTTAAACTAGGTTATCATATTATATTCTTTACTTCTTTTAGTAGATTCACTCTTCAGAAATGAAACCTTCCACACCTTTTGGTTTCAGAAATTTGCTGACAGAGGTCTTTTTAAACTACCTTGTCCTCATCTTTGGGGTCCTTGTCCTTGGGGTCCTTGTCCTTGGGGATATCTGTGGCATAGATTAAACCTCCTCCTCAAGTCCCAGCTTTTCTACTTCCAGTCTAGCTCGCTACTAATGTGCCTGGGAAAGCAGCGGAAGATGGCCCAAGTGTTTGGGCCCCTGCACCCATGTGGGAGACCCAGAAGAAGCTCCTGTCTTTGGCCAGGCCCTTATGGCCATTTTGGGAGTGAACCAGCAGATGGAAGATTGATCTCTCCCTCCCCCTCTTTCCGTCTCTTTCCTCTCTCCTTCCTTCCCCCTTCTGTGAATCTCTGCCTTTCAAATGAATGAATAAAATTTTTAAAAAGATTTTATTATTTATATGAGAGGCAGGGTTACAGAGAGAGCGAGAGACAGAGAAAAGTCTTCCATCTGCCAATTTACTCCCCAAATGACTGCAACCGCCAGAGCTGAGCTGAATCGAAGCCAGGAGCCAGGGGCTTCTACTGCTTTCCCAAGCCATAAGCAGAGAGCTGGATAGGAAGTGGATCAGCCAGGACACAAACCGGCGCCTGTATGAGATACTGGCGCCACAGGCAGAGGCTTAGCCTACTGTGCCACAGTACTGGCCTCTAAATAAATCTTTTTTTTTTTTTTAAGATTTATTTATTTATTTGAAAAGAGAAAGTTATAGAGAGAGGAGAGGCAAAGAGAGAGAGAGGTCTTCCTTCTGCTGGTTGACTCTCCAGTTGGTCGCCATGGCCGGAGCAATTCTTCCTGGTTTCCCACATGGGTGCAGGGGCCCAAGGATTTGGGCCATCTTCTACTGCTTTCCCAGGCCATAGCACAGAGCTGGACTGGAAGTGGAGCAGCCGGACTTGAACTGGCACCCATATGGGATGCCAGCACTGCAGGCGGCAGCTTTACCTGCTACGCCACAGCACTGTACCCCCCAAATAAATCTTTAAAAATAAACACTTCCTTACCCACAGAACAGCTTTTTTTGTTGAGATACTATGATCTTTTTTTTTTTTTTTTTTTTAAGATTTATTTATTTGAAAGGCAGAGTTAGAGAGGAAGGGAGGGAGGGCTAAAGAAACATATCTTCCAACTACTGGTTCATTCTCCAAATGCTGCAATAGCCATGGCTGTGCCATGCTGAAGCTTGGAGCTAGGAGCTTCTTCCAGGTCTCCTGCATGGGTAGAGGGGCCAATAACTTGGACTGAAGTTGCATTAGCAAGGAGTTGGAACATACATGGAGCAGCCAGAACTCGAACTGGCACCCATATAGGATGCCAGCATTGCAGGTGGCAGCTTAACCAATTATACCACAATACCTGCCCCCTGTTTATATTAAATTAGTAATTATAAAAAATAACGTAGCTAGAAGAACCTGATAAGTGGCTGTCCAACCTTTTTTTTTTTTTTAAATATTTTATTTATTTATTTGAAAGGTAGAGTTATTTACAATGAGAGGGAGAGACAGAGAGAAAGGTCTTCCTTCCTTTGGTTCACTCCCCAAGTGGCTGCAACAGCCAGAGCTGTGCCTATCTGAAGCCAGGAGCCAGGAGTTTCTTCTGGTCTCCCACAGGGATGCAAGGGCCCAAGGACTTGGGCCATCCTCTACTGCTTTCCCAGTCCATAGCAGAGAGCTGGAATGGAAGAGAAGCAGCGGGACTAGAACTGATGCCCATATGGGATGCTAGCACCGCAGGTGGAGGGTTAACCTACAGTGTCACCACACTAGCCCCCGTCCAACCTTTTCTTGAACACCTATTATTTAAATAATTCAAGAACTAAATAAGTATTTTTCATATTATAAATGCTAAAATAGTATGCACATGCTATTTTTTTTTTTAAGATTTTATTTATAGTGACCCGTGCTGTGGCCTAGCGGGTAGAACCACTGCCTGCAGTGGTGGCATCCTATATGGGTGCCGGTTTGAGTCCTGGCTGCTCCACTTCTGAATTAGCTCTTTGCTAATGTGCCTGGGAAAGCAGCAGATGATTGTCCAAGTGCTTGGGCCCCTGCACCCACGTGGGAGACCAGGAGAAGCTCCTGGATCCTGGCTTCAAATCAGCCCACCTCCAGCCACTGCGGCCATTTGGGGAGTGAACCAGTGGATGGAAGAGCTCTCTCTGCCTCTGCCTTTCTGTAACTCCTTTGAAATAGGTAAGAGTGTTTTTTTCTTTTTTTTTTAAGGTGCAATTAGCAGGGAGTTGGATTGGAAGTGGGACATCTGGGACTCGAACCAGCATGTATATGGGATGTTGGTATCACAGGCAGTGGTTTATCGTGCTGTGCCACAACACTGGCCCCAGTTTGTCCATTCTTAAGGCTTTAACTGTCATCTTTGTGCCCATAATACCCAGATCTTTAGTTTTAGAATTTTAACTTGTTTCAGATCTTAAACATTTAACTGCTTTCTGGGAATCACTCCTTGGTTGTCATGCTGTAACTGAAATTCCTCATATTTCAAGATATGCGTTCTCCCATAACTTACCTGTTTGTCATTAGCAGCACTACTATCCTTTTCACTAAACTGGAACTTTTGTTGTGAACATTTTTGAAAGTGCTAGTCCACACATTGGGTTATTACAGCAGATTTTGGATAGCATTTCATAATCTAGATTATTGCCACATATGTATGCTGGTTGAAATTGATCATGTTTAGTGTTATGGTACTGCTGTTGGAATGAAAAGGCCCAAGATCATAACATCTTCGGACCTTAAACTAATGGTCTGCCGGTATTCATAATTTGTGATTTAATGAATGTTACAAATATCAGTTGGATATATCTGATTAGTTTGGAGCAGACTTGATGTTTAACATGTTGCAATAATTTTTTTTAAAGATTTATTTTTTGGGGTCTGGCGCCGTGGCTCACTTGGTTAATCCTCCACATGTGGCGCCGGCATCCAATATGGGCGCCAGGTTCTAGTCCTGGTTGCTCCTCTTCCAGTCCAGCTCTCTGCTATGGCCTGGGAAGGCAGTGAAGGATGGCCCAAGCACTGGCATGGGAGACCAGGAAGAAGCACCTGGCTCCTGGCTTTGGATCGGCTCAGCGCCAGCTGTAGTGGCCATGTGGGGAGTGAACCAACGGAAGGAAGACCTTTCTCTCTGTCTGTCTCTCTCTAATTAAAAAAAAAATGTCAATTAAAAAAAATTTTATTTTTTGAAAGGCAGAGTGATACAGAAGGAAATATACAGAAAAAGAGCTCTTCCATTGCTTGTTCTCTCCCCCAGCAAGCTGCAGGGGCCACGGGTGGGCCCAGTGGAAGCCAAAAGCCTGGAACTCCCTCTAGGCTTCCCACATTGGTGGCAGGGACCCAGGTACTTGGGCCATCACTGTTGCCTTCCCAGACACATCAGCAGGGAGCTGGATCGGAAGTGTAGCAGCCAAGACTTGAACCACTTTTTTATGGGATTCCAGCATCACAAGCAGCTGTTTATTTAACCTGCTGGGCTACTACACTGGTCCCTGATGCAAGAATGTTTTTAAAAAACAAATTACTCTTTTAACTCATTTATTCATTCAGCAAATGTTTGTATATTGTCTAAACTTGGATTCAAGTTAGGCCATGCCATGTACTTGCTAGAGAATTTTAAGTGAGTTATTTTAACCTCTCAAAGCCTATTTCATATTTAGGAAAAAATGTGGGAATAATAGTAATAGATTGTTGCAAGGATTAAATAATATAAGCAAGGCATTATCATGGTATACGGCATTTAGTAAGCATTTGATAATTGGTAATTGTTACTATATTTATAGTGTTCTTGTTATATACTAGTCACTATGCATAGACTGGAAGTTGATATTGTCTTCTTTAAGTGCAGAGTAATCTAACTGGTACCTCAATCTATAAATTCATAATCCAGCTGTGTTTTATTGAAACATCAAGGCCAATTGATTGTAACTGAAAATGGAGATAGTTAGATGGATTTAATAGAATGGGGAGCAGCCTGTGGAGACTGATTATTCATACCGTCATGATTTATAGCACACCTACTTTGTGCTAAGTGTTTAGATTGATATGAAAGGTAATTAGGAGCTAATTTATGGAGGTTTAGTTGTTATCTTGTTCTCTTCCTGTATGTATCTTTTATATTTTTAGTGCGTGTTCTGTAAATAGGCCTTACACTACAAGCACCCTGTGGGTGTATAGAGAAGTGGCTCGGAGTAACAGCTGAGGAATGAATTGGGTCATTCATTAATCTCTTGAGTCAGAAATGCTTTTAATCCAGAAGAAACCACATACAAACTTTTATAATGGACAAAGAGTAAATTCTCAGTTTTAGATTAGACTTTGTCTAACTTTATAATTTAACTTTATTTCATGATTATAAGTTTTGGATAAGTAATGATAAGTGACAGAAAAGCCCACATATCAGGAAATATTACATATGGAGTACTGTGTTTGAAGGTGATTCTAAAGCTGCATTTTTCCATTCCAATCCCCACTAAAAAAAAGGGGGTACGTAATATTTAGTTAAGTCCAAAGCAAAGCTGCTGGATTCTGCACACATACATGTACAAGATTATGGGCAGATAGTATTGCAATTTACAATGGAAAATTTTTTTTAAGATTTATTTATTTATTTGACAGGCAGAGTAACAGAGAGGAAGAGACAAATCTTCCATCCACTGATTCACTTTACCCACTAGCCACAGCATCAGCCCCCATCCCTAACTTTTCTTTCTTCCCTACCACCTCTGTATATTCCTGGAGTAAAGTCTGTGGTACTGTGTTTCTTTTTACATTCTGTAATTTTCCTTGTGTTTCATGGTGATGTAACTTGTTCTTGTATTCTGAATTTCCTGTATAAATTGATACTTAGGCCTAAAAGCTTGACTTATTTATTTCATATATTTAGTTGAATTTTCATGGTTTGTGTGTATTTTCTTTTATGTCTAATAAAGTGGCATATGTTTCCTGGCCTGCTCATGCTTTTTGATGTTTAAGGGTACATACTGTGTTCAGATGGCAATAGCCTGTGACAGTGTCTTTTGAAAATCTTTCATTGACCTTTCATCTAATGCTTCCATCCATTGATCTTCATCTGAATTAAGTATTCCATTAAAGATGGCAAAATAATGGTTTTCTGTCTTTCCTTTCACATATGTTAGCTATGTCTTCTGTCAAGGGAAGAACTTTTATTCATCATCTAGGACTGTTTGTATACCATGAAATGCATTTCATGATATACAGGTTGATGAATGCTTCGGTCTTTTTCTTTAACTGCTACTTTTCAAAGTAAGTCATTTTGAAGGCTTAATGTGATAGACCTGGCACAGTCAGATTGGGTAATTTGAGGAAGTTTAAGAAAAGGACTATTTATTTACAAAAGTATAGATAATATTTAAAAAAAAATAGTAGTGATTGTACCCATGGGACTAAAAACAATGAGGGTAGGAGCTGCTGCTACCTCTAAGCCTGAAGAGATAAAGGAAGAGA
Source organism: Sylvilagus floridanus (assembly GCA_949820135.1). NCBI lineage: Eukaryota > Metazoa > Chordata > Mammalia > Lagomorpha > Leporidae > Sylvilagus > Sylvilagus floridanus. Next base: position 71,315,348 of record OX463226.1, on the reverse strand, counting down.
GAGGACTGGCAGTGTGGTTTTTAGGTAGATGGAAGCATATTGATCTGGCAGTAAGGGATCCAGGGAAATATATTCCTACCTTTATTCTTCTTGCCTACAATTTCCTACTGGGTATTTTATTTTTTTATTTTTATTTTTTGACAGGCAGAGTGGACAGTGAGAAAGAGAGACAGAGAGAAAGGTCTTCCTTTGCCGTTGGTTCACCCTCCAATGGCTGCCGCGGCCAGCGTGCTGCGGCCAGCGCGCCGCGTTCATCGATGGCAGGAGCCAGGTGCTAGGTGCTTTTTCCTGGTCTCCCATGGGGTGCAGGGCCCAAGCACTTGGGCCATCCTCCACTGCACTCCCGGGCCACAGCAGAGGGCTGGCCTGGAAGAGGGGCAACCGGGACAGAATCCGGCGCCCCGACCGGGACTAGAACCCGGTGTGCCGGCACCGCAAGGCGGAGGATTAGCCTGTTGAGCCACGGCGCTGGCCTGGTATTTTGTTTTTTAAAAAGCTAATATGTGGGGCTGGCATTGTGGCAAAGCAGGTTAAGCTTTCACCTGTGAAACTGGTATCCCATATGAGTGCTGGTTTGAGTCCTGGCTGCTCCAGTTCTGATCCAGCTCCCTGCTAATGGGCCTGCAAAAGTAGCCAAAGATGGCTCAAGTGCTTGGACCCCTGTACCCACATGGGAGACCTGGAGGAAACTCTGGGTTCCTGGCTTTGGCCCAGGTCCTGGCCATTGCGGCCATCTGGGGAGTGAACCAGCAGTTGTAAGATCTTATTCCCTCTCTCCCTCCCTGTCATTTCTCCTCCCTGTAATTCTGCCTTTCAAGTAAATAAAAAAAAAAAAAGTCTTTAAAAAAAAAAAAGCCAATATGCAAAAGAGCTTTTTTTTTTTTTAAGATTGATTTACTTACTTGAAAGGAGAATTACAGGGAGAGAGAATCTTCCATCTGCTAGTTTACTCCCCAAATGGCCGCAACGGCCAGAACTGGGGCAGTACAAGGCCAGGAGCCAGAAGCTTCTTCTGGGTCTCCCACATGGGTGCAGGGGCCCAAGGACTTGGGTCTTCTGCTGCTGCTTCCCTAGGCTCATTAGCGGGGAGTTGGATTGGAAGTGGAGAAGCCGGGACTGAAATTAGCGCTGAATGGGATTCTAGTGCTTCAGGTGGTGGCTTTACCTGGGTTCCCCCCCCCCCTTTTTTTTTTAAGATTTATTTATTTATTTGAAAGGCAGAGAGAGAGAAGCAAAAGAGCTCTTGATATAGCCCTTATGGGTCATCAAACCATATATAGCCAGCATTTCTTTCTTTCCCGTCTCTCAGTCCCCCTCCTTGTTTGTTATTTTTGGCATCACTATTTTAAAAGATATTTTCAGTGTGTTTCAATTTTTATTGTCTTTGCTGATACTCAGTTTGTCTTGTCTTTAGTTAATGGGAACTTCTTCTTGTTGGTTCCCATGATACTTGTATATGACCCTAATAATTTTTGGTTAAACTTCCTTGATTTTTGCTATAGTAAAATGCCTGTGCTCATCTTGCACATTTCTTGCTCTAGACTTAGAAATCATCCATTACCCGAGGTAACTTTCAAGTGGAATGATATTCCGAATACTCATTTCTATTAGGTTGAAATTGTTTCTTGTCTTTTTTCAGTGAATAGAGCTATGATACTTTATTTTTGACAAGAAGAAAAAGTACTTTATACTGATTATTTCACCAACTTGGCAACATTTCATTTCAGGTTGTTTTCAATAGGAATTATTATTATTTTTTTAATTTCTGTATGTATATGAAAGGTGGAGTTACAGAGAGGCAGAGGGAGAGAGAGAGATAATAGTTCTGCCATCCTCCGGTTCACTCCCCAAATGTCTGCAACTGTTGGAGCTGGCCCTATCCAAAGCCAGGAGCCTGGAGCTTCTTCTGGGTCTCCCACGTGGATGCAGGGGCCCAAGCACTTGGGCCATCTTCTACTGCTTTCTCAGGCCATAGCAGAGAGCTGGATTAGAAGTGGAGCAGCTAGAACTCAAACTGGTGTCTATATGAGATGACGGCCCTGCAGACCGGGGCTTTAACCCACTGTTCTGCAGCACCGGCCCCTACTCTTTCTTTTTTGATCAAGTTAAATTGATTTATTTGAAAGAGGCTGCAAGTGAGAGAGAGAACTTTCTACTACTAGTTCACTCTGCAGCTGGTCACAGTGGCCAGGTCTGGGCCACACTGAAGCCAGGAGCCAGGAGCTCTATCCCATTCATCTGGATGGGAAGTGGACTGCTGGGACTCCACCTGGCTTTTTGATATAGGATGCCAGTGTTGTAGGTGGTAGCTTAATCTGCTGTACCACAGTGCTGGCCCTTGATTTTATTTTTTGTGTGAAAACATTTATGTGGTTTAAAAGTGAAAATTAGGGACTGGTGTTGTGGTGTAGTAGATTAATAAACTGCTGCTTGTGACACCAGCATCCTATATTGGAGCACTGACTTGAATCCTGGCTGCTCTACTTTCAATCTAGCGCTTTGGTAATGCACCTGGGAAGGCAGTGAGATACAACCAAGAGACTCGGGCTCCTGCTACCCTCCTGGGAGACCACATGGGGTTCCAAGCTCCTGGCTTTGGCCTGTCCCAGCCCCTGCTGTTGTGGACATTTGGGGCTTGAGCCAGTGGATGGAAGGTAGCTCTGTCTCTGTTGCTCTGCCTTTTAATAATAAAAAATAAAATTAAAAGTAAAAATTGTACAAGATATAGCCAGGAAATTTGCACATCCACATTCTCTCCATGTTTTGAAGACTTCTCATGTGTATATATTTACATTCCTATTTCTATCACTTTTTCATACAAAAAATAACATATACCACAACCTGTATTGATGTATGGAGATCTTCATTTCTTTCTGTGGCTGCATAATATTCAGTTTTGTTAACATTGTTTAGTCTCCTATCAGTTGAGTTTGTTTATAATCTTTTGCTGTTAGAAACATTGTGCATAAATCTTTTCATTTTTTTTTTTACATGTCTTTGGAATAGATTCCTAGAAGTGGGGTTACTGGGTTAAAGATAGCTATATCTATATTTCTATATAGATATAGATAGATATGTAATTTTGTTTACTGTCACAGTATTCTCCTACTAAGAGTGTGCTTTTTTACATTTAGGGTGAACCAATGGCAAAGGAAGACCTTTCTCTCTGTCTCTCTCTCACACTGTCCACTCTGCCTGTCAAAAAAAAAAAACCAGTAAGATGGGGATTGTCTATTTCCCTTACCAACAATATGTTTTAAGATTTAATAGGTGAGAAGTGGTATCTGAGTATAATAATTTTAATTTCTGTTTCTCTTATGAGTAATGTTGAGTATCTTTTCATATTTTAAGGACCATTTGAATGTATTCTATGAACTGTCCATTTTTTTGGTATAGTTATAATTTTTCTTGGTTCTTAGGAGCTCTTTAAATGTTAGGCATCTTAGTTCCTTTTCTATGTTCTACATAGAAACATGTGTTTGCAAATTGTTTTATAGTTTATTCTTTTGATTTTGCTTTATTTTATTTTGCTCATACTTTTTTTTTTTGCCACACAGAATTTTCAATAAATGTATTTGAATGATCAGTCTTCTCTATAGTTGCTTCAAGATTCGGGGTCATGATTAGAAAAGTTTTTCCGGCCGGCGCCGTGGCTCAACAGGCTAATCCTCCGCCTTGCGGCGCCGGCACACCGGGTTCTAGTCCCGGTCGGGGCACCGGATTCTGTCCCGGTTGTCCCTCTTCCAGCCAGCTCTCTGCTGTGGCCTGGGAGTGCAGTAGAGGATGGCCCAAGTGCTTGGGCCCTGCACCCCATGGGAGACCAGGAAAAAGCACCTGGCACCTGGCTCCTGCCATCGGATGAGCGCGGTGCGCCGACCGCGGCAGCCATTGGAGGGTGAACCAACGGCAAAGGAAGACCTTTCTGTCTGTCTCTCTCTCTCACTGTCCACTCTGCCTGTCAAAAATAAAAAAAATAAAAAAAAAAAGAAAAGTTTTTCCAATGTCCAAGTCTAAAGGAATTATCTGCATTTTATTTTAGTTCTTGTGTTTTAACTTTCACATTTAGTTCTCTAATCCATTTGGAACTTATATTTTGAGATATATGCAATTTCATCTTTATCCAAATTATTATCTGATTATCTCCCTAGCATTTATCTAAAAATAACTATCATTATTGACATTGAATTTTATTATTGATAAAATTATTTATTGATATTGAATATTACTTTTCTCATTTATTAAGTTTCCACACGTGCTTGAATTATTTCTCTTATAAACTTTCTGTTCTTTTTGTCTGTTTTGTCTGTTCATGTGTTAATACCACACTGTCAATTATAAAGACTTTGTATCTCTTCAGCTTTTTTTTTTTCTTTTTGACAGGCAGAGTGGACAGTGAGAGAGAAAGACAGAGAGAAAGGTCTTCCTTTTCCGTTGGTTCACCCTCCAATGGCCCCTACAGCTGGCGCACTGTGGCCGGCGCACTGCGCTGTTCCAAAGCCAGGTGCTTCTCCTGGTCTCCCATGCAGGTGCAGGGTCTAAGGACTTGGACCATCCTCCACTGCACTCCCAGGCCACAGCAGAGAGCTGGCTTGGAAGAGGAGCAACCGGGACAGAATCTGGCGCCCCAGCCGGGACTAGAACCCGGTATGCCAGCGCTGCAGGCGGAGGATTAGCCTATTGAGCTGCGGCGCTGGCCTCTCTTCAGCTTTTAATATCTAGTAGAGCCATATTCCACACCTACTTTCCATATTCAAAAGCATGAGTTTTTTAGTTAGAGATAACCAGCTTCCAGCCCTGGCTTTGATATTTACTAGCCCGTTGGTCTTTGAACAGTTTACCTAAAACAATGATATGCATTTATCCCATCTCTAAGATGGAATGATGATGTGTTATGAGGATTAAATGACATAAGCAGAACAGCCTTGTCAAGTACCTGTCAACCTTATAGATAGTTTAACATATACCCTTATTTCCAGGAATATAAATGTGGTATAATGAAAGAAAACCTGAATGGAACACCGAAGCTGTGATTTCTCCTCTTAACTCTGTAAATTGAAAAACTGTAAGGCCTTGGGCAGATAATATCCTCTCTATGAATCTTGGTTTCATTTAGGAGTATGATATAAAATCCACTAATCAATACCATGTCCAAATTAATTTGTCTTTAGGTAGGTATTTAAATTCCCAACCTTATCAATAAATTGTTTTAGATAAATACTTCTATTTTTTCTTTCAGTGAGTATTTGGAATTTATTACTTCTGTAATAGTAGGGCAAGTAAAATGTTTGATTTTTATCCCCCACCCTAAAAGTGTTAAATCTCATCCTAATTGTATTTTCTCAGTAAATTTCTAGCAGGCTTGTAGTTAGGAAGGCAGTAGGTATAGTGGTTAAGAGCATGATTTTTAGAGTGTCAGAATCAGTTGTTTATTAGCCCTGTAACTTTGGGCAAAGATCTTAACACTCAAACACATCCTGCCAGTGCATAGTAGGTTAAGCTTCTTGCTGGGGCGCTGGTATCCCATGTGGGCACCAGTTCATGTCCCTGCTGCTCCGCTTCTGATCCAGCTCCCTACTGATGGCCTGGGAAAGCAGTGGAAAATGGCCCAGGGCTTGGGGCTATATACCTGCGTGGGAGACCTGGAAGAAGCTTCTGGCTCCTGGCTCCTAGCTTCAGATCAACCCAGCTCTGGCCATTGCATCCATTTGGGGAGTGAACCAGCAGATGGAAATCCCCGTCTCTCTGTCTGTAACTCTGCCTCTCAAATTCTCAAATAAATAAATAAATCTAAAAAAAAAAAAACAAACAAACAAACAGAAAAACCTCATACATCTCATTTTAAAATAAGATTAATCATATAAACCTTCATAGGACTGTTAGGAATGTTAAACGCAATAATACATATAAAATGATTTGTGTAATTCCCAGTATTTGGTACATGTCAGTTATCATCATCATCATCATTGTTGTTGTTGTCTATATATCTGCATGATCCTTGGAAAAAAGGACTTTTGTGCTGATCAGCTGGATTATTGTCTGCCTCCCCAATTCACAGGCTAGCTTCTTATTTAATTGTGTGATCTTTATTTTTTAATTAGAAATTATTTATTTTCATTTTATTTGAGAAGCAGAGAGAGAATGAGAGTGAGAAATACCTCCCTTCTGCTGGTTGACTCCAAATGCCCACAGCAGCCTGGGGCAAACCAACGCCAAAGGAACCAGGAACTCAGTCCAAGTTTCTCACATGGGTGACAGGTTCCCAAGTACATGAGCCATCACTTGATGCCTCTCAGGGTCCCAAGGTGCATATTAGCTGGAAGCTGGACATGGATATGGAGCTGAGACTCAAACCCAAAAACCATGATATGGGATGCTGGTGTCCCCAGTAGTATCTTAGTTGCTATGCCAAATAACTGTCCCAAACTGGAATATATTTAGTCTGTAAAATAAGAATCACGAACACTTCAAAGTGTTTAATTATGAGAATTAAATGAAGTAATTTATGCATAGTGCCATAGTTTTATACATAAGTTTCAATAGTTATTCTTTTTCTTGCTTTTATGGAGATTCCAGTATAGCTAAAAATACTATTTGGAAACTTAAGAAGGAAGTAGAATGGATACTTTATTTGACATGTTTTGGAATCTGAATTTAGCTTTCTATTGCTTACTTGCATCCAAATTTTCAAGCAATATTCTTGGATTAATGAGACAGACAGCCTAGCAGTTTGCCAATATAAACCATATTAAATCTTTCCTTTTCTTATTATTAGTTTTTTTTTCCATGTGATTCCAGGCTATTTATTTACTTAGTCTTAATTCCCACTATGTCCCAAAATAGACTATGCTTCGGGTGGATTTTCTTCTTCTTTTTTTTTAATATTTATGTTTATAAAGACTTATTTATTTAAAAGACAGTTACAGAGAGAGAGAGAGAGAGATCTTCCATTCTGCTGGTTCACTCCCCAAATGACTGAAATGGCCAGAGCTGAGCTGATCCGAAGCCAGGAGTTAGAAGCTTCCTCTGGTTTCCCCACATGGATGCAGGGGCCCAAGGAATTGGGCCATCTTATACTGCTTTCCCAGGCCACAGCAGAGAGCTGGATAGGAAGGGGAGCAGCCAGGACTTGGACTGGCGCCCATTTGGCATGCCAGTGCTGTGGGCTGTGGCTTTAATCCACTATGCCACAGTGCCGGCTCCTGGGGTGGATTTTCTTGATTCTATACTATCTCTCTTGTTGTTTCCTACCTTTATATTTCCAACATCTACATTTCTCTCCCCCTTGAGTTCCCCTTTGTGTCGTCTTCACTGCTTTTCTTATCTTTATAGTCTAACTTAAATCACAACTGTATCACACTGTTATTTTCTGTATACTTAAATAGAACTTCAATAATATTTATATGTTGTAGTATTTGAACACTTATAGTATTTATACTCCGTCTCATGTAGTTTAGAACTTGATCATATCTATATTATTTGAGTGTATTTTATATATTAATCTTACCTCTCCAATGAGAATAGCTTGAGGACTAAGAATAATTCAGGACATTAATGTTCAGTTAATGCTTGTTGGTTAATATCCATCTCTGTGTTCTTTCCCATAATCCTTTGAATTAGAACTCTTTCAGTTCTAAATGGTAGAATCCAACTTGACTTTGTAGCAAAAAAAATTTATGGAACCAGGGAAATCTGATCTCATTAAAGGTAAAAAATCATTTGACTTGAATAAGAATTAGAACTTGGGCCTCAAATATATGCCTAAGATTGTCTTTGTATTCCCTTATTTTTTTGTGTGTTGGCATCATTCTGTTTGTAGGTTCGTTTTAAGCATATGTGGAAGATGTGGCTGCTCAGAGCACTGAAACTTTCTAACAAGTTCAATTTCAACTACTGATTTCAAATCCTTGACTCTTAAGTCTGGAGGAAAAGATTCATTGGTTGTACATGGTTCAGGTGCCCACTCCTTGACTAATCAATTGTAATAAGGAAGGTAGAGGCACATGATAACAACGAGAATGAAGGAGGTAGTTCCCAGGAAAAGGAGGGCAGTGGAGGCGGGAGAGAGAGTACTGCAGATATTCCTTACACTCTCCCTTTTTCCTGTCTTAGATAAGCTGTTTAAACTAACCTAAACTGTAGTTTCCTCAGTTTGTAAAATTGAGTTAATAATGATTTACTTTATAGAGTGATGATGAGGATTAAGTGAGGTAATCTAGATAGTAGTGTTTGAAACATCGCAAAAAAAATGTAAGTTGGTGATAAGTTAGTCCCTTTCATTGACATGTTCTTCTGGCCTGGTCTCAAGGTTTTTCACCTTTAGGAACTTACCTGTCACTCCAGGTTTCTTTTTTTTTTAATTTCTTAATGTTATTTGAGAGAAGAGAGAGCGAGAACAGGCAAGCGCAGGAGAGAGAGCAGTCTTCTGTCATTTAGACATTCCTTAAATGCTTGCATCTGCTAGCCTATAGCTGGGAGCTGGGAACTATCCAGTCTCCTTTGTGGATGGCAGGGATCCAACTACTTGAGCCATCATCTGCCTCTTATGAATCATGAACAGGGCTGGAACTCAAACCTAGGCACTCCAAAATGGGATGTGTGTGTTGCTGGTGGCTGCCATGCCAAATGGTCATCTCTACTCCATGTTCTTAATTGGCCTTTTGGCATCACCTATAGCGTAGACTATCTTTTTTATTTAAGGAGGAGGAAAACGTTATAACCTCACACAACTTTTATGAGTTTTAGATTAAGTATATGTTGACATTAAATGAATTATAATATGGATAGAAACAATGGGTTTGTTTTCTAATTGGATCTTTCAGCTCAGTTCCTCCCCTTTCTTACAGTAATTCCAGAATAGCCAAAGAATTTCATGAATTAAAGGCAGAGGGCCTAGTAAGAGATTTTTTTTTCCTTTTCAGCTGTATCATTTAGGAATCTTTTGTTTGTAAAGGACTGAAAACCTGCCCCAAATTGACTTAAACAATAAAGAATATATTTATAGATATATAAATTTATATATATTTATAGAACAATTTATAGGTAGATTTTAGCTTCAAAAATGTATTGATTGAGGACTCAACTGATGTGACTGGCAGCTGGTTTTCCAGATCTGCTTCTTTGATATTGTTTCTCTGCTAAGGTTGACAATTCCTTGTGATTACAAGATGATTGCTAGTAGCTTCCAAGACAATTTATTAAGGCATAGGAGATAGAAAATGTCTTTTCTGAGGCTCCTTTCTTTCCATCTGTTGGCAGCCATCAGAGGGAATCCAGAATGGGTGTATACAAGTACATCTAGGAGTATGGAGAAGGAAACAGTGGGATGTGATATGCTTTCTTTCTTTTTTTTTCTCTTTTTATTTTTACTTTATTTTATTATTATTATTTTTTTTTGACAGAGTGGACAGTGAGACAGAGAGACAGAAAGGTCTTCCTTTGCCATTGGTTCACCCTCCAATGGTCGCCGCTACTGGCGCACTGCGCTGATCCGAAGACAGGAGCCAGGTGCTTCTCCTGGTCTCCCATGGGGTACAGGGCCCAAGCACTTGGGCCATCCTCCACTGCACTCCCTGGCAACCGGGACAGAATCCGGCGCCCCGACCGGGACTAGAGCCTGGTGTGCCGGCGCCGCAAGGTGGAGGATTAGCCTAGTGAGCCGCGGCACCGGCCATGATATGCTTTCTATTGAGAGCCGCTGCTGGCAATACTGCTAGCTGTCTGCACTCTCAAGGGCTCCCCATGTTACCCTGCCCGACAAAGTGCACAGACTGGGATACAAGGCCAGGAAAGGGTATGTCATACATAGGATCATGTGCACTGGGGTGGCTGCCAGCACTCAGTTCCTAAGGGTGTAATATAAGGCAAACTTGTCCATCATGGTGTTAACTAGTAAAGTTTGTCCAGAGCCTTCAGACTGTTTCCAAAGAACAAGCTAAATGCCACCATGGGACTCTGAGAGTCCTGAATTCTTACTGGGTTGGTGAAGATTCTATGGACAGATTCTTAGAGATTATCCTCATTAATCATTTCCATAATGCTATCAGAAGAAATCCTGATACCCAGTGAATCACCAGACCAGTCCATAGGCACAGGGAAACATGTGGGCTGACATCTGCAGGCTGTGAGAGTTGTGGCCTTGGAAATGGACACAGGTTCCACTATACTATTGGTGGTTGTCATTGTGCAGCTTCAAGAAGGTGCAATGCCCTCCAGCTACCCCATTACCACTAATACAAGTAATGTCTAAAATTCATATTTAATAAAAAATTTAAGGTAATCATGTCTGCTTAAATGTGTTATTTGTTATCTTTTAAATGTGTTATCTATTAAAATTAGCCTGCAGATAATTTCATGAGTGCTTTATCAAATTATGAAAGTTAGAAGTTCAATAATATTTGAAAATTAAGTGATGGTGTATCTTGTTTCTAGTAAGATAAACTTTGTCTGACTTATTAGGGAATTATATGTCAATGTTTAAAACATGGTGTGTAATATAATAGGTGTGAAATAAATTCTTTAGAAAGGGTGAAATGAAAAAAGAGAAAAAGCCTTTCAAACTTAAATCGAGTTTCTGATTGATCTGACCCAAAAAGAAGATCTTGTACCCATATCCAAGTGGATCATGGTGATTAGAAGAATAGTGTGTTGATGAAGTTAGGCCTGCTTTAGTCTCCCAAGTTGTGAGCCAGCTTATACCAAGATAAGTTTGCTTGGATGGGAAAAAGTTTGAAAACTATTTACCAAGAGAAAGAGAAATAACATGCTGGGCAGCCCCAAATAACAGATAACTGCTAGAATAGAGACTCTTCATTAAGAGAAACCTGAGGAATTATAGTTCCTGCGTTTTAAAAAAATTACTTGTTTGAAAAATAGAAAGTGATACAGCTGGGACTGGGCCAGGTTGAAACTAGGAGCCTGGAACTCAGACCAGGTCTCCCGCTTGGTTTTCAGGGACCCAACCATTCCATCTGTCACTGCTATTATCCTAGGGAGATCATCAGTAGGAGGGTGGCATTGCAATGAAGCCAGGACTCTAAACCAGACTGATATGGGATGTGGGCATCTCAGTGGCTGCACCAAATGCTCACCCAAGTTAATTCTTTACTTACTAATTTTTTACAAGTTTCTTTTTTGAAAAACTAAAATTTTAACTCATGTAACATTTAAAAAAATTTATTTGAAAGGCAGAGTTAGAGAGAGAGATCTTTCATCCACTGGTTCACTCCCCAAAAGGCTACAGTGGTGGCATCTGGGCTGGTCTGATGCCAGGAGCTTCTTTCCAGTCTCTCATGTGGGTGTCAGGGGCCCAAACACTTGGGGCATCCTCTGCTGCTTTTTCAGGCACATTACCAGGGAGCTGGACTGGAACTGGAGCAGCCTGGATTCAAACTGGCATCCCATCTTAGGCAGCAGCTTTACCCACCATGCCATAATGCTGGCCCCAACTTGTCTGACGTTTTAATATTGCCATCCATTTGCCAAAAACTGCCAACTTAACACCACCAGCTAGGATAACATTTGGTTCTTTTAGGGAAGGAAGCCTGTATGCTGTTTTGCCTTGATGAAATATCTTTGGATGATATAGTGAAGAATTTCCAAATGCATTTTCATGAATCAACCACATCAGAAAGAAACAAGTACAGATTCTTGTGCTTTACCACAGCCCAACATATAAGAACTTGAATTGGGAGAAACACTATGCTGGAATTTGTGTTCCTAAGAAGGGTTAGGTGATTGAATAACCATGTTTGGGAAGGACTGAATAGTTGCCAAGTAGCTAGATATTATGCCTCCTGTATTCCTCTTTTGGAAAGCTCCTATGGGGAATACATGAAAAATTCATGCCTCCCATTTAAGACATTTTTTTCTCTTTTGAAAAATGTGGTTTAAAAAAAAAACAAGCCATGTGACACCCAGCCAGCACCCCCACTGGATGCTCTGACATCTGTCTCCCCTCTCTCCTCCTTTGGAGTCTAGGGAGGCAGGCTCCTTTCCTCTTGGTCATGCAGCCATTTTTTTGTGTCAGTCACATGGATGTGAGAAGTTTGGGGCTACAAGTCATCAACTCCACCATAAGGGAGATTTGCATGTTGTATGAATTGGCTGTGGCGCAATAATGGACCAATCTGGACTCTATCTCCTGCTTCCTGTCATGTAGCCAGAGGTCTGAAAGTGACTGGGACCCAGGTTGGCTGCATTGAGGCTGACTGAATCCTGGATGCTGGCTGGCATCATGGATTTTATTGTACAGTATAAATTTTTCAGGTAACAGGAAAAGTATGGAAGAAGAAAAAAAGCAAGTATATTGAAGACTCCTAAATCTAACAGATTTGGAGCTCAAGAATACTTCTTTTAGGAAGGGGAAAGGAGAATTGTTTTTTAACCTAGAAGTCATCCCCATGGCCTTTGAGTGGTTTGGAAATGTAAACTACTAGAATTGTTTTACCCGGTTTTTCTGAGCTGCATTATGGTTCACATCCAATTTTATTTTTGAACACAGCTTTTAAAAAATAGTGGTTTTAGGGCCCAGTGTTGTGGCATAGTAGGTAAAGCCTCCTGCTGTGATGCCAGCATCCCATATGGGGGCCTGTTCATGTCCTGGCTGCTCTACTTCCAGTCTAGCTCCCTACTAATGGCCTAGGAGAAGTAGTAGAGGATGGCCGAAGTGCTTGGACTCCTGTTACCTGGATGAAGCTCCTGTCTCCTTGCTTCAACATGGCCCAGTACTGACCATTGCAGCCATTTGAGGAGTGAATCAATGTATGGAAAGATGTCTCTCTCTCTCTCTCTCTCTTTCTGAAACTCTTTCAAATTAAATACATGTTTAAAAATATTGTTTTTAGCATTTTTTATTCTGTCACTAGTAATACTCATAAGATGTGATTGACTGTAAAAAGAAAACAAAACAAGGGGCCAGTGCTGTGGTGTGGTATGTTAGTGCCAGAATCCCATATGGGCACCGGTTCTAGTCCTGGCTGCCTCTCTTCCAGTCCAGCTCTCTGCTGTGGCCTTGGGCCCCTGCACCCTTGTGGGAGACCCAGAAAGGATCCTGGCTTTTTGCAGCCATTTGGGGAGTGAGACAACGGATGAAAGATCTTTCTCTCTGTCTCTCATTCTCCCTCTCTGTAACTCTACCTCTCAAATAAAATCTTTAAAAAAACAAAAAACGTGCTTGTGAAAGAAGATGAGTATTTTCATACATTTTCTGGAAAAGCTAGTTTTATTTGTTTGATTGTTTTCTTCATTAGGAAGGGATCAATTTGATACAGATATCGTTTGGGCAATAGTTTGGATATCTCCCGAGGGACACAAGCAGCTTGGTCCCAAAGTTTATTTTAATGGTTAATGGATTGATGTTAATGGTTGATGAATTAAGGGTGGAGATTTGATCTGATTACCACATCTATCTAGGAGGTTGGTTCAGTGGGAGGTCTTTAGGTCTTGGGGGCTTGTCCTTGGAAGTTAGCTCTTGCAAGAGGCTCGTTTATGTTATGTTATTTATGTATATATTTATTTATTTATTTTTGACAGGCAGAGTGGACAGTGAGAGAGAGAGAGAGGAAGGTCTTCCTTTGCCGTTGGTTCACCCTCCAATGGCCGCTGCGGCTGGTGCACCGCACTGATCCGAAGGCAGGAGCCAGGTGCTTCTCCTGGTCTCCCATGGGGTGCAGGGCCCAAGCACTTGGGCCATCCTCCACTGCACTCCCGGGCCATAGCAGAGAGCTGGCCTGGAAGAAGGGCAACCGGGACAGAATCCGGCGCCCCAACCGGGACTAGAACCTGGTGTGCTGGCGCCGCAAGGAGGAGGATTAGCCTATTGAGCCGCAGCACCGGCCACGTTTATGTAATTTATATAAATGAGTTCTGCCCAGCTGTTCCCTCTCTGCTTCCTGACTCACATGTTCTGTTCCCATTAGATGTCATACTAATGGGATGCCTGATTTTGATTGTGAATCTGCAAAACTTTAAGCTGAAATAAACTTTCTTCCTTTCCTGAGTAGTTTGTTAAAAAGCTAACTTACACAGGATGCAAATAAAATGATTCTATCAAACATCATTTTAACCTTCCAGTATCTGTTCTTTTGTCTGCCAAAAGAAAAGAACTTGATGCTTTCTTTAGTAGCTTTTGAAGATGTTGTGAAGAGGCTATAAAATGGATCATTTACCATACAGAAAGACAGATGTTTTCACAAATTCAAAAGACGGAAAAGTTACTGTTTCTATCAGTTTTTGTCCTTTTTTTCATCCCTCTACTTGAAAATAAGTTTTGAACAAAATAGCTCTTGGGCCTGTGAGCCATTGTATTTTGAGATTCTGATACTCTCTATGTAAACTCTATGTGTAAACTCCATGAGAGTAGTTGTCTGATTGTCTAGGTCACTGATATGTCACTTGTTCTTAGAGCAATGCCTTGTACGTTGTAAGTTTTTAACAAATATTAATTGATTGTTCAGTTACAATAAAATGTCTTTTGTTTGTTTCCATGATAGCCAAGAATGGTCATGTTAGGCGATACGGTATAATTGATAATTTGTTTAGATTTAAACTATTTCTGTTTTGGGGAATATATTTTTCAAGAGATTTGTTTGAAGATACTGTGTAGATATTTTCTCCCTCCAGTGTCTCTGAATTTTGTATGAAAGAGCAAAAGCCAATAATGTTTTTTTTTAAATAAAGATTTATTTATTTATTTGAGAGGCAGAGTTAGAGAGGTCTCCCATCCACTGGTTCACTCCTTAATGGCTGCGGTTGGGCCTATCTGAAGCCAGGAGCTTCTTCAGGCTCTCCCACATGAGTGCAAGGGCCCAAGCACTTGAGCCATCTTCCGCTGCTTTCCCAGGGAGCTGGATTGGAAGTGGAGCAGCCAGGGCCCGAACTGACGCCCATATGGGATGCTGGTGCTGCAGGCAGAGGCTTAACTTACTATGTCATAGGGCTAATCCCAGTATTGTTCTTTTTAATAAGATTTTGCATATTATTAAGCTTTACAACAATTTCAAGGGCTGGATGAAATTAAATCTCAGGAAAGAAGTGAATTGGGTAGAGATATGGTACAGATCAGACTTTGTGATCTTTAGTATATGGTATAGCAGAAACAGTATCAACGTTGTAGATAATATACCACAAAGAGATGTGTTTCATTAGCAGCAAGGAAACTACTTTGGTACACAAGAAGCACTAGGTTGGGGTGGGGAACGGCCAGCCTGCGGGCCACATAAGCCCTGTGAAATCATATGGTCTGGCCCTGCCAAGGCAACTGCACAGCAGGACTCAAAATTCAGTACATCTATAGCAAGCTAATTTTTAAGTGATAATTTTGTATGGCTTATCAATGATGTTATAAATATACAAATATATATATATATATATATACAGACACAAACATACAAATAAATATATAAATATTCAAATGTATCTTGGCAGAGAAAAGGTTTTCCTGTGAATGAAGGATATTTAAATCGATTGGAAATTGTAGGGATTGGTAAAGAAGGGAATGACAAGATGAGAGAGATAAAGTACTAGGGAGAAGATTTTTTTAAAGATTTATTTATTTGAAAGGCAGAGTTAGAGAGAGAGAGAGAGATCTCATCCACGGATTAACTCCCCAAATGCCTGCAATGACCTGGGGTGGGACCAGGCTGAAGAAACCAGGAGCCAGGTTTCCAGGTCTCCCACATGCGTACAGGGTCCCAAGTACTTCTGCCATCTTCCACTGCTTTCCCAGGTGGGTTAGCAGGGAGCTGGATCAGAATTGGAGCAACTGAAACTTGAACTGGTGCCCATATGGGATGCCAGCACTTCAGGCCATGGTATTAAACTGTGCCACAGCGCCGGCCCCAGAAGAGATATATATATTTAAAGATTTGTTTATTTATTTAAAAGGCAGAGTTACAGAGAGTCAGAGGCAGAGAGAGAAAGAGAGGTCTTCCATCCACTGGTTCACTCTTCAGATGACCGCAACGGCTGGGGCTGCGCTGATCCGAAGCCAGGAGTCAGGAGCTTTTTCCGGGTCTCCCATGCGGGTGCAGAGGCTCAAGCACTTGGGCCATCTTCCACTGCTTTCCCAGGCCATAACAGAGAGCTGGATTGGAAGTGGAGCAGCTGGGACTTGAACCAGCCATATGGGATGCAGGCACTGCAGGTGGCGGCTTGACCCGCTATGCCACAGTACCGGCCCCCAGAAGATAAATTTTTTTAAAATACTTATTGGAGAGGTAGAGAGAGAACAAGGGAGTGAGTGCAAGCTCCCTCATCCATTTATCCATTGTTTCATTCCCAAACATCGCAGAGTGACTGAGGCTGGAAATTGTTTTTCAAAAGGGTGGCAGGGACTCAATTACTAAGCCATCACTGCAGCTTCTCAGGGTCTGTGTCAGCAGGGAATTATTGTCAGGAGCTGTTTCACACCTTAGGTACTCTGGTGTGAGACCCAGGCATCTTACTGTGATCTTAACAGCTAGGCTAAACACCTGCCCTAGGGATAAGATCTTAACAAAAAAATTTTTTTTGACTGGGCTGGAGGGAGAAACTAAGTCCTGCGATACTGTATTTTAGAAGCAACAGTCTTGATCTTGGCCAGATAAAAGATGGGAGCCAGATCTTAGAGTGAAACTGCAGTGTATTACAGGGTTGAACTAGTTGCATATTAAAACATGTCTGGGGGCCAGTGCTGTGGCGTAGTGGGTAAAGTCGCTGTCTACAGTGCTGGCCTCCCATATGGGTGCTGGTTCAAGTCCTGGCTGCTCCATTTCAGATCCAACTCTCTGTTATGGCTTGGGAAAGCAGTAGAAGATGGCCCAAGTCCTTGGGACCCTGAACCTGTGTGGGAGTCCTCGAAGACACTCCTAGCCCCTGGCTTCAGATCAGCACAGCTCCAGCCATTGTGGTCATCTGGGGAGTGAATCAACAGATGGAAGACCTCTTTTTGCCTCTGCCTCTACCTCTGTAACTGTTTTGAATAAAATCTTTTTTTTTTTTTTAAAGAAAACAATTTAAAAATCTGTGAATCTGAAAGTGCAAGATAGTTTAGAGTTTAATGTTGAGTTCAGAAAGTTTATTGATTTTACTTTAGATTCTACATCACAATTAATCTTTAAGAAATACCACTGATTTTTGGAAAACTATTTATTTATTTATTTGAAAGTCAGAGTTACATAGAGGGAGGGACAGATCTTCCACCCACTGGTTCACTCTCCAGAAGGCTGCAATGGCCAGATCTGAGCTAGGCCAAATCCAGGAGCCAGGAGCTTCACCCAGGTTTCCCATGCAAGTAGCAATGGCTCAAGCTCTTGGACTGTCTTCTGCCACTTTTCCCAGGCATTTAGCAGGGAGTTGTATTGGAAGTGGTGCAGCTGATACAAACTGGCATCCTTATAGGATGCCAGCATCATAGGTAACACTTTTTTTTTTTTTTTTTGACAGGCAGAGTGGACAGTGAGAGAGAGAGACAGAGAGAAAGGTCTTCCTTTTGCCGTTGGTTCACCCTCCAATGGCTGCCGCGGTCGGCGCGCTGCGGCCGGCGCAACGCACTCATCCGATGGCAGGAGCCAGGTGCCAGGTGCTTTATCCTGGTCTCCCATGGGGTGCAGGGCCCAAGCACTTGGGCCATCCTCCACTGCACTCCTGGGCCACAGCAGAGGGCTGGCCTGGAAGAGGGGCAACCGGGACAGAATCCGGTGCCCCGACCGGGACTAGAACCCGGTGTGCCGGCGCCGCAAGGCGGAGGATTAGCCTGTTGAGCCACGGCGCCGGCCCCATAGGTAACACTTTTATCTGTTATACCACAATGCCTGCTCCAGGAAATACCACCTTTTAAACTTTGGTATAATAGCATTGGATTTCCACAATTACCTGAAAAGCCTATGAAATACTCCTTGTTTTTTCAGTTATATAACTAAGGGAAGTCAGATTTTTGTGCTTCAACCAAGACAAGGTATTTTAACATACTGAATGAATAGATAACAAGTCTAGGTGTCTTCTGTTAAACTAGACACTAAAGAGATTTGTAAACATATAAGGCAGTGCCTTTTTTTTTTTTTTTTTTCACTTTTTGACAGGCAGAGTGGACAGTGAGAGAGACAGACAGAGCTTCTCCTGGTCTCCCATGCGGGTGCAGGGCCCAAGGACTTGGGCCATCCTCCACTGCACTCCCAGGCCATAGCAGAGAGCTGGACAGGAAGAGGAGTGACCGGGACTAGAACCCAGTGTGCCGGCGCCACGTGCACACCGGAGGATTAGCCTATTGAGCCACGGCGCCGGCAAGGCAGTGCCATTCTTACCAATTAAAAACATTTTTATAAAAATATGTCATTGACATGCAGTGAGAATTTTTCCTTTTTTTTTTTTTTTTGTTTTTAGTTTTAGTCTGTTGATGTTGCTATAACAGAATACCTGAGCCTAGGTAATTTACAAGGAACAGAAATCTATTTTCCTACACATCTAGATGCTGAAAAGACCAAGAAAAAGGTGTATGATGAAAGTCTTTCTGCTTCCATAATGGTCACTTGAATGCTGCATCTTCCAGAGGAAGAACTTGGGTCCTTACATGGCAGAAGGCTGAAAGGGCTAAAAAGGAACCAAACCCCTGTGTCTAGCCCTTGTCTAATGGCATTAATCCATGGACTTCCCAATACTATTGCTTCCAGGATTAACTTTCCAACACTAGATTTTTAAAAAAAATTAATATTATATAGAAGCTGAGCGACATGGAGGGAGTAAAAGAGACAGAGAGACACCTATTTATCTATCTCAATCTTTCATTGCTGGTTCCCTCCCTAAGTGACCACAACAGCTGAGGCTGGGCTAGGCCAGCCTGAAGCCAGGAGTCTGGAACTCCATCAATATCTTTTACGTGGGTATCAGGGACTCAAGTACTTGGGCCATCATCTCTGTTTTCCAGGCACTTGAGCAAAAAAAGGAGCTGGATTGAAAGCAGAGTACCTGGGACTTAAACTGGCACTCTGAAACTGGGTGTGGATATCTCAAGTGACAGCTTAACCTAATGTGCCACAATTTCTTCCCCACCAACACATAATTTAGGGAACACATTCCAATCATGTCACATCCATTCTCATGATTTCTGTCTTTTTTTGACAGAGTGGACAGTGAGAGAGAGAGAGAGAGAGACAGAGAGAAAGGTCTTCCTTTTTCCGTTGGTTCACCCCCCAATGGCCACTGCGGCCAGTGTGCTGCGGCTGGCACACCATGCTGATCCAAAGCCAGGAGCCAGGCGCTTCTTCTGGTCTCCCATGCAGGTGCAGGGCTCAAGGACTTGGGCCATCCTCCACTGCCTTCCTGGGCCACAGCAGAGAGCTGGACAGGAAGAGGAGCGACTGGGACAGAATCTGGTGCCCCAACTGGGACTAGAACCTGGGGTGCTGGCGCCGCAGGCAGATGATTAGCCAAGTGAGCCAAGGCTCAGGCCTGATTTCTGTATTTAATCAGTATGTTAAGACAGGTTTTCACAGTTTCTGTAATTTGAACATAATTTGGCCCCTGAACTCATGATTAAACCCCAATGTGCATGGGTTGATGATGGTGGAAGAGAGGAGAGTTAATGCAATTATGGTTTTGGGAAGGGACACCTAGTGGTAAGTTCTTGGGTCATTGCGGGCATGCCCTCAGAGGTAGTTCTTGCAAGAGGACGATAAAAAAAAAAAAAGCCCAGTCGGGCCTCCCCGCTTGGTGTGCTTCCTTCCTCACCACGTGATGCTTCTTTCTTACACATGCTTTGCCACTGCCATCCTTTAGGTGGCTGAACCAGTGAGGCCTGCTTGCATCCCTGCTCTTGGACTGTGAAACTCTAAAACAGTGAGCCAAAATAAACCACCTTCCTTCCTAAGTAGTTTGTTTAAGGTATTAGTTATAGTGGTGAAACGTTGACTGCTATAGAAGCAGAGCCATTACTATTAACTTTATCTAAAGATGTGGATGCTTTAAGCAGAACATTATAGATAATTCTGGAAAGGGCTTGCAATACCAGAAAGTTGTAGAAATAGGGATGTAAAGGCCTTGCTGATGAGACTTCAGATGGAAATAAGGATTTTATTGGGAATTAAAGAAGCACCTTGTTATATCATGTCAAAAAAAAAATACCAACTTGTCTTTATTGTGCTTATATCCTGGTACTTTGTGGGAGGCTGACCTTAAAGATGAGGGACTAGGGGCCAGCGCAGCGGGTTAATGCCCTGGCCTGAAGCACTGGCATCCCAAATGGGTGCCGGTTCAAGACCTGGCTGTTCCTCTTCCAATCCAGCTCTCTGTTATGGCCTGGGAAAGTAGTGGAAGATGGTCCAAGTCCTTGGCCCCTGCACCCACGTGGGAGACCAGAAGAAGCTCCTGGCTCCTGGCTTCGGATAGCTGCAGTTCCGCCCATTGTATGTAGCCAGTTGGGGAGTGAACCATTGGATAGAAGACCTCTCTCTCTCTCTCTCTCTCTCTCTCTCTCTCTCTCTGCCGCTCTGCCTTCTGTCTCTCCTCTCTCTGTTCAAATAAATAAATTTTTTAAAAGCAGCTGAGGGACTAATTTGGTAGAGGAGATTTCAAGGCAGCAGAGTATTCAGGCTGCAGCATGGATGTTACTGGCTGCTGTTAATAAGTTACAGTGATGGCCGGCACTGTGGCTCACTTGGCTAATCCTCTGCCTGCGGTGCAAGCACCCTGGGTTCTAGTCCCAGTTGGGGCACCGAATTCTGTCCCAGTTGCTCCTCTTCCAGTGGCCCAGGAGTGCAGTGGAGGATGGCCCAAGTGCTTGGGCCCTGCACCTGCATTGGAGACCAGGAGGAAGCACCTGGCTCCTGGCTTCGGATCGGCGCAGTGCGCTGGCCGTATCCACCATTTGGGGGGTGAACCAATGGAAGGAAGACCTTTCTCTCTGTCTCTCTCTCTCACTGTCCACTCTGCCTGTCAAAAAAAAAAAAAAAAAGTTACAGTGATAATCTGGAGCAAAATGTAATAGAGTGGAAAGATTTGGGAAATTTGTAGCCCTGCCAGAGAAGGAGCGAAAAAAAGTAGTGTGTTTGGGACAGGAGAATGTGGTAAAGATACATACCACTTACTAAAGGGATTGGCACAGGTAAAAGGGAGTTATGTGCTAATAGAAAATGCAGTGGGAGCCTCAGAATTCATTTCCCTGCATTCAGCTGGCAAGGCATTCTCTGGTTGCAGCTATGATTCAAGTGGGCCTAAGTACGACTCATGCTGGCAGCAGATCTTGGCATCTTTCAAGTGATACTGATTTTGCTGGTGTACAGAATACAAGAGTTATGGGGTCATGGTGTTGTTCACCAAGATTTCCAAGGAGAGCCTGGGAAGTCAAGCAGAATTGTACCATAAGTTTGGAACTCCTGCAAGGAACTTCTTGAAGAGTGATGGTCAGTGAAGCTGTCAGAGTGAAACTGTACAGTAGAGACTCCAGAAAGGTCATGGCTTACAAGCAACATGAAATGCCTGCTGGGGAAAGTTTCAAGCAGTGTATCACCAGCCAAGGCAGTGCCTAGTGGAGCTGCAGAGAAGACTCCAACCTGTGAGAACTGCAGGATGGGCTGTGACCAGCAAAGCCATATGGATGGGGCTGTTCTCGCTACACTGCGCCCAAGTTGGCAGACATGGAGCTTTACGATTTAATGTTTGCCCATCTTGCACTGGTCTAGTTAATACTTTTTGTTGACCTGTCTGTCCTTTTTGGAATGTAGTGTATATCCTGTGCCTGCCCTGCCATTGTATCTTGGAAGTATATAACTTAGATATTTTTCAAAAATATCTATTTATTTGAAAGGCAGAGTGACAGAGGGTAGGGACAAGGAGAGGGAGGTGTAAGGCGAGATCTTCCATCCACTGGTTCACTCCCCAAATTCCTACAATAGCCAGGACTGGGCCAGGCTAAAGCCTGGAGCAGGGAAATTTGTTTCCCACATGGATAGCAGAAACCCAAATACTTGGGCCATCATCTGCTGCCTCTTTTCACATTAGCAGAAAGCTGGAATAGAAGCTGAGTAGCTAGGACTTGAACTGGGACTCTGCTATCAGATGTAGGTGTTCCAAGTGGCAGCTTAAACTGCTGCACCACGATGCCTCCTTCTAACTTGGATGTTTATTTACAGACTCATAGCTGGAGTTTGTTTTAGGTTTCAAATGAAACTTTAGAATTAATGTTGGATTAAGCTAAGATTTTGGAACTATTGAGGATATGATATATGTGAGGAAGACAAGTTTCAGGGATCCAGGGGTAGAACGTTATGGTTTGAATAGGACTCATTAAAGTATGTAGTTCCTGAAGTAATAGTTTGGTGGTGCTAGGAGGTTGGATGCTTGATCTAATTATGATTTTTAGGAGGTAGGTATGGTATAAAGTCCTTAGGTCACTGAAGATAGTTCTGGTTGAGTTATAAAAGCTGAATCGGGTCTAGCAGCTTGTCCATGGTTCCTGGCTAACCATGTAATCCTTCCTCCCTACATGCTTTGCCATCCTCTGGCCTCATTGGGGCCCACCTGATCTTGGAATGTGAACTATCAAAACTGTAAGCCAAAATTAACAAACCTCCTTCCTTTCTAAGTAGATTACGTTGAAAACCTCCTCAGAAAATGTTTCAATTTTTATAGGCAGTGGTCAAACTCATTTTAAGTAACTCAGGGGAACAGATACTTAATATTTCTATTGCCCTTCTTTCTTGCCTTGTGTTAGAGATTTCCATCTATCATTTCCCTTCTGTCTGAAGGATTTCCTTTGTGGGTTCTTTCATAGCAGGTAGGCTGGTTATCCATCCTCATGGTTTCTCTTCATCTTGAAATGTTTTTATTTCATTTTTGTTCCTGAAGGAAATTTTCATTGGATACAGAATTCTAGATTGAGAGTTTTCTGACATTCCACATCTTTTGGAAGGTTCACATGGTTTCTGATGAGAAATTTGCAGTTACTCAATTTAGTCTTCCCCTACACATATTGTTTTCCTCTGGTAGTCCTCAAGATATTTTATTTGTCTTTAGTCAGCAGTTTTATTACGATGTGGAAGAAAATGAATTTCTTTGGGTTTATCCTGTTGTGGTTTGCTGAGTCGTTTGAATCAAATTTGTGCCTTTCAACAAATATGTAAAGTTCTGGCCGGCACCTTGGCTCACCTTGGCTCAGCGTCATATGGGCGCTGGGTTCTAGTCCTGGTTGCTCCTCTTCCAGTCCAGCTCTCTGCTGTGGCCTGGGAAGGCAGTGGAGGATGGCCCAAGTGCTTTGGGACCCTGCGCCTGCATGGGAGACCAGGAGGAAGCACCTGGCTCCTGGCTTCGGATTGGCACAGCGCGCCGGCCCTAGTGGCCATTTGGGGAATGAGTCAGTGTAAGGAAGACTTTTCTCTCTGTCTCTCACTGACTATAACTCTACCTGTCAAATAAATAATAAAAAAAAAACCCAACCAAATAAAAATATGTAAAGTTCTTATTTCTTTATTCAGTTTTTTTTTTTTTCCTACATCATACTCTTTTCTCTCCTGAAACTCTTAGGACACAACTGTTTCCTTTTGATATCTTCCTGTAGATACCTGGAGTTCTATTTATTAAAAAAAATCTTTTTCTTTGTTGTTAAGATTGCATAATTTTTTCTGATGTGTCTAAGTAAGCTATTTCCTTTGTGATCTCGATGCTGATTCTGAGCTTACTATGTGTGTGTTTTATATTTTTGTTGTTGTATCTTTCCATTCTAATTTTTCATTGGAATTTTCTACTTATTGCCTAGATTTTTTTCCCCATTCATTTCAAGCATTTTGCCTTTTTTTGAATATTTTAATAATAGCTGCTTTAAAATCTTTGTCAGGTAATTCCAACCCATGTGTCTTTTTTTTCTTTTTTAAGATTTATATGTTTATTCAAAAGGCAGAGTAACAGAGAGACAGGGGGGGGTCTTTTATTTTAAGATTTATTTTATTTATTTGAAAGAGTTACAGAGAGGTAGAGACAAGGTCTTCCATCCGCTGGTTCACTCCTCAAATGGCCACAACAGCCGGAGCTGAGCCATTCTAAAGCCAGGAGCCAAGAGCTTCTTCCAGGTCTCTGGTGTGGGTTGAGGGGCCCAAGGACTTCTACTGCTTTCTCAGGCCATAGCAGAGAGCTGGAGCAGCTAGGACTGGTGCCCATATGGGATGCTGGCACTTCAGGTGTTGGCTTTACATACCACGCCACAGTGCCGCTCCCCTCCCCCCCAGTGTCATTTTGACATGGGCATCTGTTCTTTTGTCTTTTTAAATAGTTTTTTGGGAAAATTATTAGATTCACATGAAGTTGTAAATATAATAGAGAAGTACAGTGTACTTTCATACTGTTTCTCTCAATGGTTACATCTTAACTATAGTACAGTGTCAGAATCAGGAAGCTGTAATTGATACCAATTGTTTGTATAGTTCTATTTGATTTTTTTCAGTTTCCTGTAGAGTCATATTGTTATTCTCCAGATCCCTAGACCCTGGCAACCATTTATCTGTCTTCCATCTCCATAATTTTGTCATTTGAAGACTGTTACTAAAACGAAATCATACTGTATGTGATTTTTTTTTTTTGACAGGCAGAGTGAACAGTGAGAGAGACAGAAAGAAAGGTCTTCCTTTGCCACTGTATGTGATCTTGAGAGACATTTTTTCCCCCACTCATCATAAGGCCCCCAGATTTGTCCAAGTTTCATATAGCAGTAGTTTGTTATTTTTCTTTCTTTTTTTAAGTTTTTTTGACAGGCAGAGTTAGAGAGAGAGAGAGTTATAGACAGTGAGAGACAGAAAGAAAGGTCTTCCTTCCGTTGGTTCACTCCCCTAATGGCCGCTAGGGCTGGCACTGTGCCGATCCGAAGCCAGGAGCCAGGTGCTTCCTCCTGGTCTCCCATGTGGATGCGGGGACCCCAGCATTTGGACCATCCTCCACTGCCTTCCCGGGCCACAGCAGAGAGCTGGACTGGAAGAGAAGCAACTGGGACTAGTACCCAGCGCCCCAACCAGGACTAGAACTCAGGGTGCTGGCGCCGCAGGCGGAGGATTAGCCAAATGAGCCACAGTGCCAGCCTGTTCTTTTTCATTAGAACCATTTTACTGATTAAGTTATTCTAATGGGTGAATAGTGTCATGATTATTTTAATTTACATTTCCTAAATACAAATGATGTTGGATATCTTTTAATGTGCTTATTTACCATCAGTCTCATCTTTGGTGAAATAGCTGTTCATGTCTTTTACTTGTTTTCTAATCTGGTTTTCTTTTATTGTTGTGCTTTTTTTTTTTTTAAGTATTCTTTACATGTGCTTTGAAAATTAAAAATATACTTATTTTTACTTTTATTTCTATGTTAGAGAGACTGTCCATCTATTGGATCACTCCCCAAGTGCCCACAACAGCCAAGGCTGTACCAGGCCAAATCCAGGAGCCCAGAACCCCATCTACCTCTCCCATGTTGGGATAGGAACCAAAGTACTTAAGCCATCTTCTGCTGCCTCTCAGGGTGTACATTAACAGGAAGCTGGGTAAGAAATGAGTAGCCAGTACTAGAAGCAGGCACTCCAGTATGAGATGCAGGTGCCCCTGGCAGCATCTTAACCACTATGCCAGATGCATATCCCGCTTACAGAATTTGGTTTGTCTTGTCTTTTTAATGTTTTCATTTGAGAGGCAGAAAGAAAGAATGTGCTCCCATCTACTGGTTAGCTCCCCAAATGCCCACATTGGCTGGTGCTGGGCCAGGTTGAAACCAAGAGCTGGGATTTCAATCTGGGACTCCCAGTGGGTGGCAGGAACCCAACTTTTTGAACCATTATCTGCTGTCTCCCAGTTGTGCATTAGCAAGAAGGTGAAATTGGGAGTCGAGCCATGTAGGAATTTAATCCAGACATTTTGATAGGCAATACGAGAGTCCCAACTATTGTCTTTTACTGCTAGCACAGATGTTTTTCCTGTTTCTTTTCTAAGTGTATTTAGCTCTTCTTTTCTCTAGTTTTCTTGAGAAAGGAATTTAGATTATTGATTCAAGGTCATTGCTCTTTTGTAATATGAGCATTTAGTGCTAAATACTTCAATTTTAGGGCCACTTTAGCTGTATTCTGCAAATTTTGATACAATGTATTTTCATTGATTTGATTCAGTGTGTGTGGATGTGTTTGTGTATTTTAAAGAGTATTTTTAAAAGATTTGTTTATTCATTTGTTTGAAAGGCACAGCAACAGAGGGAGAGACAGATTTTCCATCTGTTGGTTTTCTTCCCAAATGCCTACAACATCTAGAATTGGGTGACTATGAAACTGAGAGCCAGGAACTCCATTCAAGTCTTCCATGTGGGTGGCAGGAACCCAATTACTTGGGCCATCATCAGTTGCCTCCTAGGTGCATTAGCAGGAAGCTATATCCTAAGCAGAGATGGAACTTGATCCCAGAGTCTCAGATAGGGGATGAGGACATCCAAAGCAGTGGCTTAATCTGCTGTGCCACAACACCCACCTTCTATGTATATTTTTCTTTTCTTTGAGACTTTGTCATTGACCCATGGATTGTTTAGAAATCTGTTTCTAAGTGATTGGAGGTTTTCCTTATTATCTTTCTGTTACATTTTGTAGTTTGATTATATTTTGATCAGAGAATATGTTGTGTGATTTCAACTCTTTTAAATTTGTAGAGTTATGGCACAGGATATGATTCTGTGTGGACACTTTATAAAGAGTGTGGGTTCTGGGCTCCGCACAGTGGCGCAATAGGTTAATCCTGTACTGCGGTGCCAGCATCCCATATGCGCGCTGGTTCTAGTCCCGGCTGCTCCACTTCCAATCCAGCTCTCTGCTCTGGCCTGGGAAAGCAGTAGAAGACGGCCCAAGTCCTTAGGACCCTGCACCCATGTGGGAGATTGGAAAGAAACTCCTGGCTCCTGGCTTCAGATTGGCGCGGCTCCAGGCTTTGCAGCCATTTGGAGAGTGAACCAACGGAAGGAAGACCTTTCTCTCTCTCCCTCTTCACTGTCTATAACTCTACCTCTCAAAATAAATAAAACCTTAAAAAAAAAGTGTGGGTTCTGCTGTTGTTGGGTGAAATGTTCTGTAAATGTCAATAAGAGCCTGTTGATTCACGGTGTTTAGTTCTGTTTGCTGATTTTTTGTTCAGTTCCTTCTGTTGTTGAGGGCAGAGCATTAAGTCACCACTAAAATTGTGGATTTGTCTAATTTTTTTTCATTTCTATCAGTTTCTGTTTCATTTGTTGTGCAGTTGTATTATTTGGAGCACACTTGTTCAGGGTTGCTATCGTTTCTTAGTGGATTGACTGTTTTATCATTATGTAATTTTCCACTCATTTCCTAGCAGTTTTATTTGCTCTGAAGTCTATTTGATGCTGACATAGCCACTGTACCTTTCTTTTGATTAATATTTCCACGGTATATAATTTCCCTTTACTTTTAACCTACTTACATTGTCACATTTGAAGTGAATTTCTTCTCTGTGGATGGGTTGTTTATCTGTTCTTCCAGTCTCTCTTTTAATTTTAATTATTGTTTTAGACCTTTATTTAATGTAATTGTTATATTAGAGCTTAAATCTGTTTTATTTTTTGTTTTCTGTTTGAACTCCTTGTTTTTCATTTCTGTGACCCTTTTTTATTGCCTTCTTATGGGCTAGTTTAATATTTATTATAATTCCACTTTTATTTACCTATAGTATTTTTGTAGTTGTGTTTTGTATAGCTTTTTTGTTGGTTACCCTCCATATCACATAACACCACATTGTGTTGCTGTTGACATTTTTACTAGCTCAAGTGAAAAGTAAAATCTTAATTTTTATGTCACTTTACTACCCTCATTTCTGATATAAGCACTTTTCATATCTCCTTAGGTGCATTGAGAAACAATCAGACAATATAACAAGTTTTGGTTCAACTTGTAAGAGAATATCTATTTTTCATATTTTTACTTTTTAAAAAAAATTATTTGTTTACTTGAGAGGCAGAGTTATGGCTAGAAAAAGGGAGAAAGGGAGAGATCTTCTATCCGCTGGTTCACTCCCCAAATGGCCACAATGGCCGGAGCTGGACTGATCTGAAACCAAGAGCCGAGAGCTTCTAATGGGTCTCCCACATGGGTGCAGGGACCATCTTCTACTGCCTTCCCAGGCCATCAACAGGGAACTAGATTGGAAGTGGAGCAGCCAGGACTTGAACTTGTGCCTGTATGGGATGCTGGCATCACAACTGGATGCTTAACTTACTATGCCACAGTGCCAGCCCCATATTTTACTTTTTTTGTTCTTCTTGGTATACCAGGATTTTTTTCTTCTGTTATTTTCTTTCTACTTAAAGACTTTCTTTTAACCATTTAGGATAAGTCTGGTAATCAGTGCTCTGTTTATTATCATCTGAGAATCTTAGATTTTTTTTCAGATGATAAAGTATTGTGGTTTGACAATTTTTCTTGTTGTTTTTGACTTGTATTTCTTTGAGTATGTCCTGTTTGATATTTGATCAGCTTCTTTAACCTATAGGTTTATGTCTTTTGCCAAATTTGGGAATGTTTTAGCCATCATTTATTAAGTCCATTGTAGTCCAGTTTTTATTGTTTTTGCTCTTCCATATCATGGTCTGGTCACATGTAAATTTGTGTAAGAATTTTAAGAAGATAACAATTAGTTGGCCGGCGCCGTGGCTCAACAGGCTAATCCTCCGCCTTGCAGCGCCGGCACACCGGGTTCTAGTCCCGGTCGGGGCGCCGGATTCTGTCCCGGTTGCCCCTCTTCCAGGCCAGCCCTCTGCTGTGGCCTGGGAGTGCAGTGGAGGATGGCCCAGGTGCTTGGGCCCTGCACCCCATGGGGAGACCAGGAAAAAGCACCTGGTTCCTGGCTCCTGCCATCGGACGAGCGCGGTGCGCCGGCCGCAGCGCGCCAACCGCGGCGGCCATTGGAGGGTGAACCAACGGCAAAGGAAGACCTTTCTCTCTGTCTCTCTCTCTCACTGTCCACTCTGCCTGTCAAAAAAAAAAAAAAAAACAATTAGTGTTTTTTTTAAAGCATTTTATAATGCTACCTAAAGAACTTAAGACATTAATTATTTTTATTCAAAGAAATAAATCAGATCCTTGAATCGTTTGAGAAACAACAAATTCTCCTTCATACAAAATCTGAACCATCTGAATTTACTCAGTTCTTCATGCCAAGAGAAAAACTCAGTTGTGTTCACTCTTGCTTGTAAACCTTTAAAGTGATAGAAGAGAAATTCTCCTTGAAGTTGTCCATGAATGTGTTTTTGTGTCTCATTAGAACATACTGCTTATATTACAATTGTCTTATGTAATAGTTAATCATTTTTTCAAAGATGTTATTTGAAAGGTGGAGAGGGAGGGAGGGAGGAAAAAAGGGGAAGACAGAGGGAGGGAAGGAATGAGGAAGAGGGGGAGGAAGGAAGAAGGAAGAGAGAGAGAGAGATCCCAGAGATCTGTTGATTTCCCATCCACTGGTTCACTCTGTGAATACCCACAACATCCAGGGTTAGACCAGGCTGAAGCCATTGAGTGGCAGGACCCAAGTACTTGGGCTATCATTTGCTGCTTTCCTCAGGCCATTAGCAGTGAACTGGATCAGAAGTGAAGCACCTGGGGCTTGAACTGGCACACATATGGGATGCCGGTATCCCAGGAAATGGCTTTATCCACTACACAACACTGGCTCCAATATTCATATATTCATAAAAAAAATATAATTTTCGTGCAGTGTTCTTGGTTTTGATATCACACAATGCTGGATTCATAGAGTGAGTTAGGACTTACTTCTTCTTCATATTTTTTTGAAGAGTTCGTAAAGCATTAGTGTTTCTTTAAAATCAATAGAATTCAATTGTGGGCCGGCACCGTGGCTCAACAGGCTAATCCTCCGCCTTGTGGCGCCGGCACACCGGGTTCTAGTCCCGGTCGGGGCGCCGGATTCTGTCCCGGTTGCCCCTCTTCCAGGCCAGCCCTCTGCTGTAGCCCGGGAGTGCAGTGGAGGGTGGCCCAAGTGCTTGGGCCCTGCACCCCATGGGAGACCAGGTAAAAGCACCTGGCACCTGGCTCCTGCCATCGGATGAGCGTAGTGCGCCGGCTGCAGCGCGCCATCCGCGACAGCCATTGGAGGGTGAACCAATGGCAAAAGGAAGACCTTTCTCTCTGTCTCTCTCTCTCACTGTCCACTCTGCCTGTCAAAAAATAAAAAATAATAAAAATAAAATAAAAAAACAAAAAGACCCCTTGTGACTTCAGCTTCTTGAATGACTCTGGCTTCTCCCACCTCTCTTTGTCCCTCCAACCTCAGAGGATTAGTGGCTTCTGCCATTGCTACTCTCTGGTCACCATTGGAGGGTGAACCAACGGCAAAGGAAGACCTTTCTCTCTGTCTCTCTCTCATTGTTCACTCTGCCTGTCAAAAAAAAAAAAAAAGAAAAAAAAAAGAATTCAATTGTGAAGGCAAACGGCCAACGATTATTTTCGTTGGTAGGTTTATCTCTTTACTAATTATTTGTTTTTTTTATTTTATTTTTGACAGGCAGAGTGGACAGTGAGAGAAAAAGAGAGACAGAGAGAAAGGTCTTCCTTTGCCATTGGTTCACCCTCCAATGGCCTCTGCGCACACTGCGGCCAGCACATCGCACTGAGCCGAAGCTGGGAGCCACGTGCTTCTCCTGGTCTCCCATGCGGGTGCAGGGCCCAAGCACTTGGGCCATCCTCCACTGCACTCCTGGGCCATAGCAGAGAGCTGGCCTGGAAGAGGGGCAACCGGGACAGAATCCGGTGTACCAGCGCAGCAGGCGGAGGATTAGCCTGTTGAGCCCCGGCACTGGCCTTTGTTAATTATTTGTATGTTTGGATTTTTTTTTTCCTTTTCATTATTTAGTTTTGGCAGATTGTGTGATTCTAGGAATTTTTTGCATTTCAATTTAAACAATCCAGTTTTGGGGGAATGTACACATTTAAAGTATTCTCTTTTTTAAAATATTTATTTATTTGTTTATTTATTGACAGGCAGAGAGAGAGAGAGAGAGACAGAGAGAAAGGTCTTCCTTTTTCCATTGGTTCACCCCCCCAAGTGGCTGCTGCGGCTGGCGCGCTTCGCTGATCCGAAGCCAGGAGCCAGGTGCTACCTCCTGGTCTCCCATGCTGGTGCAGGGCCCAAGGACCTGGGCCATCCTCCACTGCACTCCCTGGCCACAGCAGAGAGCTGGACTGGAAGAGGAGCAACCAGGACAGAATCCGGTGCTCCGACTGGGACTAGAACCTGGGGTGCTGGTGCCGCAGGCAGAGGATTAGCCTATTGAGCTGTGGCGCTGGCCTAAAGTATTCTCTTATAATCCTTTTTTATTTCTGTAGAATTGATAGTAGTGTCCTTAGTTTCATTGCTGATTTTAGTAATTTTAGTTTTCTTTTTTCCATAATCAGCTATAGGTATGTCAATTTTGTTGATCCCAGAATGTCAATTTTTTATTTCATTGGTTTTCTGTTTGTCTATTCCCTAATCTTTCTTTCTGATAGCTTTTATTATTATTATTTATTATTATTATTATTATTTTGACAGAGACAGTGAGAGAGAAAGACAGAGCGAAAGGTCTTCCTTCCACTGACTCACTCCCCAAATGGCTGCTACGGCCGGCGCTGCACCAATCCGAAGCCAGGAGCCAGGCACTTCCTCCTGGTCTCCCATGCAGGTTCAGGGCCCAAGGACCTGGGCCATCCTCCACTGGCCTCCAGGGCCACAGCAGAGAGCTGGACTGGAATAGGAGCAACCAGGACTGGAACCTGGGGTGCCGGCACCGCAGGTGGAGGATTAGCCAAGTGAGCCGTGACACCAGCCCTGATAGCTTTTGTAGTTTGCTATTGTTTTTGGAAATCTTTTTAGTGTAAAAATAGGTTATTGATTTGAGATCTTCTTTCATTCTTTTATATACTCATTAATGGCTTATACATTTCCTTCTTGACACTGATTTCACTATATTCTGCAAAGTTTGTCATTGTGTTTTCATTTTTATTTGTCTCAAAGTATCTTCCAAATTCCCATGTGGTTTTGTCATTGTTGTTGTTGTTGTTTGTTTTTTGACTCATGAAGAATGCATTTGTTGGGGCCGGCACTGTGGTGTAGCAGATAAAGCTGCTGCTTGTGGTGTCAACAACTGATATGGGTGCCTGTTTGAGTCCTAGCTGAGCCACTTCTGTTCCAACTCCTGCTAATTCACCTGGGAAAGCAGCAGGAGATGGCACTTGGCCCTTCCACCCACGTGGGAGACCCAGAAGAATCTCTTGGTTTCTGGCTTTGAATTGGCCAGCACTGGCCATTGTGAACAGTCTCTTCCTGTCTCTGTCTCTCTCCTCCCTCCCTCCCTCCCTCCCTCCCTCTGTCTCTCTCTCTCTCTCTAACCCTGCCTTTCAAATAAATAAATTTTTAAAAAAGTCTTTAAAATGTAATATACTCAAACAAATATTTAAAAATAGTGCATTGGTTAATTACCACATATTAGTAATTTTCCAGTTTTACTTTTGTTACTTTTTATAGTTTTTTTAAAGATTTATTTATTTAGGCCAGCACTGTGGCTCACTAGGCTAATCCTCCACCTTGCGGCGCCGGCACAGCGGGTTCTAGTCCCGGTCAGGGCGCCGGATTCTGTCCCGGTTGCCCCTCTTCCAGGCCAGCTCTCTGCTGTGGCCAGGGAGTGCAGTGGAGGATGGCCCAAGTGCTTGGGCCCTGCACCCCATGGGAGACCAGGAGAAGCACCTGGCTCCTGCCTTCGGATCAGCATGGTACGCTGGCCGCAGCGCACTGGCCGCGGCGGCCATTGGAGGGTGAACCAACGGCAAAGGAAGACCTTTCTCTCTGTCTCTCTCTCTCTCACTGTCCACTCTACCTGTCAAAAAAAAAAAAGATTATTTATTTATTTGAAAGTCAGAATTACACAGAGAGAGGAGAGGCAGAGAAAGAGAGGTTTTCCATCTGATGGTTCACTCCCCAATTGGCCACAACGGCTGGAGCTGTGCTGATCCAAAGCCAGGAGCCAGGAGCTTCTTGCAGGACTCCCACGTGAGTGCAGGGACCCAAGGACTTGAATCATCTACTGCTTTCCCAGGCCATAGCAGAGAGCTGGATCAGAAGTGGAGTAGCTGGGTCTTGAACCAGCACCCATATGAGATGCTAGCGCTTCAGGCCAGGGCATTAACCCACTGTGCCACAGTGCTAACCCCCTTATTTTATAGTTTTATTCCATTGTATTTGGAGAAGAAAGTTTAAAAGGCAGAGCATACTTCGTGCACTTGAGAAAATATAGATATTCTATTGTAGAGTTGAGTGTTTTGTATATGTTAAGTCCAGTTGGTTTATAGTGTTGTTAATGTCTCTTTTAACCATTTTATTTATTGTAAAGATCTATTTATTTATTTGAAAGGCAGAGTTTAGAGAGAGAGAGAATTTTCATCAGCTGGTTTACTCCCCAAATGGCCACCTTGGCCGGAGTTGGGCCAGGCTGAATCTAGGAGACAGGAGCTTCCTTCTAGTCTCTCACATTGGTGCAGGGGCGCAAGCACTTGGGCCATTTTCTGCTGCTTTCCCGGGTATATCAGCAGGGAGCTTGATCTGAGTTCAGCAGCGAGGACTTGAACCAGCACCCATGTGGAATGCCGGCACTACAGGCCACAGACTGGCCCCTCTTTTAACCATTTTAAAGTTTATTTTGTCTGATACTAGTTTTCCTACCTAGGTTTGTTTACTGTTTGCTTGCTATATCTTTTTCCATTCTTTCACCTTTTTTTAAAAACTTTTATTTATTAAATATAAATTTCCAAAGTATAACTTTTGGATTATAGCGGATTTTTCCCCCCATAACCTCCCTCCCACCTGCAACCATCCCATCTCCCACTCCCTCTCCCATCCCATTCACATCAAGATTCATTTTCAATTATCTTTATATACAGAAGATCAATTTAGTATATACTAAGTAAAGATTTCAACAGTTTGCACCCACATAGAAACACAAAGTATAAAGTACTGTTTGAGTACTAGTTATGCTATTAATTCACACAGTACAACACATTAAGGACAGAGATCCTACATGGGGAGTAAGTACATAGGTTCTCCTGTTGTTGATTTAATAATTGACACTCTTATTTATTTATTTATGATGTCAGCTCACCGTGAGCTGCAAAGGCTGTGGAAGCCTCTTGAGAGGCAGAGAGAGAGGTCTTCCATCCTCTGATTCAGTCCCCAAATGGCCAAAACTGCTGAAGCCAGGCCAATCCAAAGGCAGGAGCCAGGAGCTTCTTCCTGGTCTCCCACGTGGGTATAGGGGCCCAAGTACCCTGTTCATCTTCCGCGCTTTCCCAGGCCTCCAACTGAGAGCTGGATCGGAAGTGGAGCAGCCGAGATAGGAACCAGAAGTCATATGGAATGCTGGTGCCACAGGCAGATGCTTAACCTACTATGCCACAGCTCCAGCCCCATTATTTCACTATTTAAAAGTAAATATTTTTATTTAAAGGCACAGAGGGAGAGGGAGATCTTCTATCCACTCCAAATGTCTATTGCAGCTGGAGCCTGGGCTAGGTCAAGACCAGGAGCCTCATCTCAGTCTCCCATGTGAGTGGCAGAGACCCATCTACTGGACTACTGGAGACATCACCTATTGAATAGCCACTCAGGATGCATGGTAGCCAAAGCTGGAGTTGGCTCTGATCAAGTTTGTGAGTGTTATAGGCAGTGTCTTCATTGCTGCACCAATGCCCACTCCATCCGTTCAATATTAACTTATTTGTGGCTTTGGATCTGAAGTTTCTTGAGACAGCATGTAGTTGGATCTAGATTGATTTTTCTTTAAAGCTGTTTTGTTAATTTGTCTTTTGATTAGAGTATTTGATCCATTTATATTTAAGGTAATTACTTTTTAGCTCTAGAATTTCTGCTTGGTTCCTTTTATATTTTCTTTCTCTTTGTTAATATTGTCATTTTGCTTATATATACCTTACCTGGTTGTATATTACCTGTATATATACCTTACCTGGTTGTATAACCTGTTTTTCAGCCTCTCCATATACTTTAAGATCGTTTTTAGAGGTCGGTGCTGTGGCATAGCCAGTAAAGTCACTGCCTGCAGGGCTGGCATCCCGTCTGGACACTGGATCAAGTCCTGGCTGCTCCATTTCCTATCCAGCTCCCTTCTAATGTGCCTGGGGAAACAGTGAAAGGTGGCCCAAGTCCTGGGGCCCTGCAACCATGTGGGAAACCCAGGAGCTCCTGGCTCCTGGCTTTGCGTCAGTGCAGCTCTGGCTGTTGCGGCCATATGGGGAGTGAGCCAGTGGTTCTAAGACTTTCTCTCTCTCTCTCTCTCTCTCTCTCTCTCTCTCTCTCCCTCTGCCTCTGCCTCTGCCTCTCTTGCTTTTTAAATAAATAAAATATATAGTTTTTTAGATAAAAGTTTTTAAAATAAAAATAGTTTTTAAAAAATTTATGTGTTCATTTATTTGAATGTCTCATAAGTCCAATATTTAGGCTTCCTTGCAGATGGTTTCTATTAATTTTTTAAAAAGATTTATTTATGGCCGGCGCCGTGGCTCAACAGGCTAATCCTCCACCTTGCGGCGCCGGCACACCGGGTTGTAGTCCCGGTCGGGGCACCGGATTCTGTCCCGGTTGCCCCTCTTCCAGGCCAGCCCTCTGCTGTGGCCCAGGAGTGCAGTGGAGGATGGTCCAGGTGCTTGGGCCCTGCACCCCATGGGGAGACCAGGAAAAGCACCTGGCTCCTGGCTCCTGCCATCAGACGAGCGCGGTGCGCCAGCCGCAGCGCGCCGACCGCGGCGGCCATTGGAGGGTGAACCAACGGCAAAAGGAAGACCTTTCTCTCTGTCTCTCTCTCTCACTGTCCACTCTGCCTGTAAAAAAAAAAAAAAGAGAGAGAGAAGGGGAGGCAGAGAGAGAGAGAGAGATATTTTCCATCCATTGGTCAGAGAGGTCTTCCATCCACTGGTTCACTCCCCAAATGGCTGCAATGGCTAGAGTTGGGCAGATCTGAAGTCAGGAGTCAGGAGCTTCTTCCTGGTGTCCCACATGAGTACAGAAGCCCAAGCACTTGCACCATTTTCCACTGCTGGGAGCTAGAGACAGAGAGAGAGGTCTGATGCAGCTAATTCACTCTCCAGATGGCTGCAGTGGCTGGAACTGGGCCAATCCAGAGCCAGGAACCAGGAGCTTCTTCCGGGTCTTCCATGTAGGTGTAGGGACCCATATACTTGGGCCATCTACTGCTGTTTTCCCAGGCTATCAGCAGGGAGCTGGATTGGAAGTGGAATACCCACGACTCAAACCACTGCCCCTATGGGCAGATGCTTAACCTACTAAGCCACAGCACCAACCCCCTTTTCTTCTTTTTCTTTTTGATTGATATCTATAGTCATCCATTTGTTTTAAGAATTTTCCAAATTATTTTTGCAAGGATTATTCCTTCTTTTAAGTGGTTACTGATGTCTCTATTCATCTAATTTATGTTCAGGTAATGTTTGCATAGAGATTTCCTTGATTGTCAGATGCCCAAACACACACACACACACACACACACACACACACACCACAAAAAAAAACCCTCACAAAAAATAAAAAAAGAGAACCACCTTTCTTAGTCTTTGCAGATTTTCTCTGTCCTAGCTTATGTGCTCTTTTATGGCTTAGCTAGGTTTGTTTTGAGTTTCAGGATCAGCTAGAGGTCAAAGCTTAGGTTCTTCTTGGGATTTTTCTTAATGTGCTCTTTTGCCTGGTCATGTACCTGGCTTTCTAAATTCTCGTCTCTAAATGGCTGTTTTTGAATTACTTAATTTTCTGAAAGTGTCATCCCCATTCTCCTATGGGCCTTGGATATTCTATTATATATGTTATGTCTACTCCCCACATCTGATCTCTTTCCACAAGTGTCAGTGGGATTCGGAATAGCCAAATAGACTTATGAGCAGTGCCCACTGCTTTTTCTCCTATATTTTGAGTTACATGAAACAGATGAAGTTCTAGCTTTAGTCCTTCAGCTCTAGCTCTCTCTCCCCCTGACTGGTAAGAATGGACATATTCAATATACTTTTTAAAAAAAATTTGAGATGCATAGTTACTGAGAGAAGGGGAAAGACAGACAGATCTTCCATCCACTGGTTCACTCCCCAAATGACCACAATGGCTAGAGTTGGGCAGATCTGAAGTCAGGAGTCAGGAGCTTCTTTCTGGTGTCCCACATGGATGCAGAGGCCCAAGCATTTGCTCTGTTTTCCATTGCTGGGAGCTAGATTGGAAGTGGAGTACGTGGGACTTGAACTGATGCCTTTATGAGATTCTGGGACCGCAGGTGGAAGCTTAACCTACTATGTCACAGCACCAGCCCCCTACGATATACCTTTACTATGCTCCTTTGGGCTCAGGTATGAAGCAGTGGAATCCAGTCATCACGCTGCTCAATCCAAGGCTGTTGTCCTCACACTGGGAGAGGTGTGATTAAAACAAGTGAACTGCTACAAAACTTTCCTACCATTTTGAAGATGACTTTATTTGATTGTTTTTTTTTCTCTTTTTTAAAGATTTATTTATTTACTAGAGAGGCATAGTTACAGAGAGAGAGGAAAAGAGAGAAAGAGACCGACAGAGAGGTCTTCCATCCTCTGGTTCATTTCCCAACTGGCCACAAGGCTGGAACTGGGCCAGTCTGAAGCCAGGAGCCTGGAGCTTCTTCTGGGTCTCCTTTGCAAGTTTAAGGGCCCAAGCACTTGGACCATTTTCTGCTTTCCCAGGCCATCAATGGGGAGTTGGATCAGAAGTGGAGCAGCCCGGACTCCAATCAGCACCCATGTGGGATGCTGGCACCACTGGTGGATGCTTAATCTTTGAAGCCGCAGCACTAGCCCCCTTGATTGATCTTTTACATGTTTGCTGTAAATTTTGGTTTTCCAGAACTGCTACTAAGTTGGTTCAGTGTCTTCTGGGTTTTGTTTTAATATTTTTCTGGGGGACAAAGAGCTTGGACCTTCCCAGTCCACCAGTTTGCTGACATCTTGATAGTGACTTAAAAAAAAACTGGCAAAATATTTAAAACTTGCATTTTAAGTATTTCTGAGTTCATTGACATTGTCATTCAGTTTGTGCAACCATCTTGGTGACATTTTAATTACAAATGGTTTGGCTACTTCTGTATTATTATTCCTTGTATTTGCCCTCTTTGTGGCATTTTATTCTGCTCTTAGGTTCCTTCTGGTAGTTATCCCCACTTTCCTGATGCTGTTCTTCTCTGTGTGCTCATCATCTACTTACTCTCAAATACCGGTGATTCTGAGGTTTCTATTCTTTACTCATTTTCTATCCTTCCTATGTTTACTTATTGGGTAACTGCAACTGTTCTCAGAAATTGCATGTGCTCTCCTGACCCAAATCTATATCATACTCTCAGTGTCTCTGTTGAAGTCAGGCTCATATTTCAGCTGCCATCTAGTGATCCATAAAATGATGTCTTTTGGGAACATCAAATTTTATTTGTTCAAACATTTCTCTTTTCTCTCCAAATTATATTCTCTGTCTTGGTTAATGATACCACTTATCTATTCAGGTAAACTAGAAAATAGAATATAATCATTGTTAAATATAAATAACATAATTTTTCACTCTTCCTATCCCCTTTCAGTTATTCACCCCTCTTTTGCTTCTTTTCTTTTTTTAAAGACATTTATTTATTTGAAAGACAGAGTTACAGCAAGAGACCTTCCATCAGCTGGTTCACTCCCCAAATAACCACATCAGCCAAGGCTGGGTCAGACTGAAGCCAGGAGCCAGGAACTCCATTTGGATCTCCCACATGAGTGGTAGACACCTGTGTACTTCACAGGTGCATTAGTGTGGGAAGGTGGTTTGGAAGCAAAGTAACTGGGACTTGAACCCACACTCTGATATGGGATGCTGGCATCCCAAGTGGTAGTTTAACCCACTGTGCCACAGTGTCCACCCCTCTTTTGTATCTTTCTAATGCTCTATTCCTGTTTTCTTAGTTTATCCTATCCTTTTGTGCTTGTATTATCACAATATCCTCCTAGTTGCTCCCTTTTTCATCTGTTTATTCTTCAAATTCATCTTTTTTATTGCCAGACTTTACAAAAGTAAAACCCAGTCGTATCATTCTGCCTGTTCCCCTTTTCAAATTCCTATGATTCAAAACAGATATCAGAAGATAAATACATAAATTCTTTGCCTGGTTTGTTAGACCTTTAATATTTCCCTAACCCATCTTCACATCTTTGTCTCTTGTTCTTCCCTCTAACCCTTCCCAGTCCAGACCATTTTGTTCTCACTCTAAATTCTCTTTGCGTTGCATGTCTCTAAATTGCCTTGCCCCACCTTCATTTTACTCCTTTTAAGTTCTGTTCTTTAAGGTTCAGCTCAGATTTCATCTCCATGAAACCATAAAGAGACTTTGTATTATATACTTAGAACATTTGATATGCTATATTATACTTCTGAACTCCCAGAGACAGGAAGTATTTATTAATTGTTACTTGTTTCTGTTTTCTTACAGGGAAGGAGACCAATTTATCAATAAATGATTAAATTATAGCAGTTAAATAGAATTTCTTTAATAAGGAAATACAAAAAGATGTCCTCATTTACGTTGTCTCAGGGTGTTAAGGAAAGCATCCCAAAGTTAGGGTAGATACCTGAAGAGTCTGAGTAGGAGTGTTCACTGGTGAATGGAGCCAGGTGTATAGGCAGTGGATAGATTAAGTATGGCTCATTTGGGAGATGGTTGGTAGCACAGTGTGGCTCAACCTAGCTATATGCTGGTGGGAAAATGAGGCTAGTGTGGTATAATTGGAGACTGATGGGAAAGAACCATTTTTGTTCTAAATAATTTGGGACACTTAATTTCCTGAGTAAATTCTGCTTTCATTTCACATCAGTGCTTAATTATGAGAAATTTTTTTTCAGGAAATTTTTTTTGAAGATTTATTTATTTATTCAAAAGTCAGAGTTACACAGAGAGAGGAGAGGCAGAGAGAGAGAGGTCTTCCATCCGATGTTCACTCCCCAATTGGCTGCAATGGCTGGAGCTGCGCTGATCCCAAGCCAGGAGTCAGGAGCGTCTTCCAGGTCTCTCACGCAGGTGCAGGGGCCCAAGGATTTGGGCCATCTTCTATTGCTTTCTCAGGGCATAGCAGAGAGCTGGATCAGAAGTGGAGCAGCCGGATTTCAAACCGGTGCCCATATGGGATGCCAGTGCTTCAGGCCAGGGTGTTAACCCACTGCGCCACAACGCCAGCCCCTCAGAAAATTTCTTATTTCTTTACCTAGAGAATTTACCTAATACAACTATCTACCATAAAATACTTTCTTTAAGTGGTATATGATCTGTCGTTAGAGTTTGGCAATACTCTGTTAGTACCAATGTTCAGCCTGTTTTAGTAGTTGGTTTTCAGAATCCTGATTTTGCTGACACAGGTTTTTTAAAGTTTTATTTATAGGTTTGAAAGCCAAGTGATAGAACAAGAGACTGGTGGATTTAGTCCTAAAATTGGTATTTTACAAAAAAGCTTGTATTTTATAATTTAGAACTATCCAGAAAAGTAAAGTTTGCAGCAGTATTTAGTGGAATAATTTTCTTCTGCTTCTCTTTTAACTTAAGATCTGTTGCAAGATAACACAATTGGGGCTCTCTACCCCTCCTTAATATCAGCACTTCTCAAGAAATGTGAAATGTTCATACATTAGAGATTCTTGTAAATGATTATATTTGCAGTGATTTGCCTTTGAGTGTATTTGTGAAAATTCTTCTACATGACTGGCTTTTATTTATTTATTAAATGTTTTTTTCATCTACTTGAAATACAGTGAGAGAGAGCTTCCATCCACTGGTTCACTCTCCATATACTTACAGCAGTGGAGGCTGGGCCAGGCTGAGGCCAGATCCTGAAACTCTGTCATGTTTCCCACGTGCAAGTGGGGCCCAAGTGCTTGAGCCATCAGCCACCATTTCACAGGATTCATTAGCAGAAAGCTAGGCTGGAAGTGGAGATACTGGGACTCGAACTGATAATGGGATGCAGGCATCCTAAGTAGTAGCTTAATGTGCTGTGCCACAACACCTGCTCCAGCTTATTTTAAAATATAACAGCTATAACTGACTAGTGTCACTGTTTATTAATAGTAAATAATTTAATTATTATAATTGTTTGACCTCTCCTACATATTCTTTTTTTTTTTTTTAATTTATTTTTTTGACAGGCAGAGTGGACAGAGAGAGAAAGATCTTCCTTTGCGTTGGTTCACCCTCCAATGGCCGCCGTGGCCAGTGTGCTGCGGCCAGCGCACTGCGCTGATCCAAAGGCAAGAGCCAGGTGCTTCTCCTGATCTCCCATGGGGTGCAGGGCCCAAGCACTTGGGCCATCCTCCACTGCACTCCCTGGCCACAGCAGAGAGCTGGCCTGGAAGAGGGGCAACCAGGACAGAATCTGGCGCCCCGACCGGGCCTAGAACCCAGTGTGCCGGCGCCGCAGGCAGAGGATTAGCCTATTGAGCCACGGCGCTGGCCTTCTCCTACATATTCTATCCTCTACATTCTTAAATTGGTGATTAAACTGTATGACTTGTTGTGAAAGTAGAGAGTAGCTTTACTTAATGCCTAAATCATACAGTAAAAACAATTATTTATTTATTTGAAAGACTTACAGAGGGAGAGACAGAGACTGAGGTGGGGGAGCCGGGATGGAGAGATCTTCCATACTCTGGTTCACTTCCCAAATGGCTTCACCAGCCATGTTTGGGCCAAGCTAAAGCCAGGAGCCAGGAATTCTATTCAGGTTTACCATATGGGTGGCCCAAGTATTTAGGCCATTTTGCATTGTCTTCCCAGCTGCATTAGCAAGAAGCTAGAGTGGAAGCATAGCAGCCAGGACTTGAACTGGCACTCTGAACTTATTTTGTATGAGTTTGTGGGAAATGGAATTAAAAGATATTTTGTGCCAGTGCCGTGGCACAGTGGGTTAATCCTCCTCCTGCAGCACCAACATCCCGTATAGGCACCTCTTCTGATCCAGCTCTCTGCTGATGGCCTGGGAAAGCAGTAGAAGATGGCTCTTCAAGTGCTTGGGCCCCTGTTACCCACGTGGGAGACCTAGAAGAAGCTCCTGGCTTTGGATCGGCCCAGCTCCGGCCCGGTTATTTGGGGAGTGAGCCAGTCGATGGAAGACCTTTCTCTCTTTCCCTCTCATTGTCTTTGGTTCTACCTGTCAAATAAATAAATCTTAAAAAAAGAAAGCTATTTTGGTGCAAAAAAATTAAAAACTGTGCTTCATTTTAATGATACACATTTTCCAAGAACTTTTTGAAGAACTCATGTGCTAAACTTCCCAGTTTATTAACTGTTATTTAACTATTACCTTGTAAAAAATGTTTGTAATAACATAGGTTTTTGATGACTATCTATGAATTAGAGAGAAATGCAACAATGAGAGTATCCCTTAAAAAGGAAAAAGATTCTAAGAATTGAAATCACTTGTAGCCAATCTGTGATGATTTTCCTGTCCCTGTGTCTGGTAGATTTAAAGGATGAAAAATCTATATATGAAATAAAAACAACTTTTCTCCTTGTAGAGGCTGTTAAATGAACACAAGATGTACTAGAAAGGGAATTTTACTTTTTATTTATTTATATTTATGTGAAATGCAGAGAGACAGAGTCAGACAGCAGGGATCTCCCATCCTCTGGTTTACTCAAATGTCCACCATAGTTGGGCGTGGGCCATGCAGAAGCCAGGAGCCCAGAGCTCCTTCTAGGTCTCCCACATGGGTGGCAGGGATCTGAGTACTTCTGCTATCCCCACTGCCTCCCAGAATGTGCATTAGTGGGACGCTGTAATTGGAAGAGGAGCTGAGGTTTCAAACCCACACACTCAGATATAGGATGCAGGCATCCCAAGTGGTGTCTTAACACTTCTGCCAAACACCCACCCCTAGAGAGGGGTGATATTAAAGTATGTTTTGTTCTTTGTACATCAAAAAGGAACATGACAGAATGTGATCCAAAAAACTAATTATTTGTTTGTTTGTTTAGGATGGATTGGATGCTTTGGTGTATGATTTGGATTTTCCTGCCTTAAGAAAAAACAAAAATATTGACAACTTTTTAAGCAGATGTAAGTAATTTTTTGTGAAAGTTAATGATAATTTGCAAATAACTACATCTTGACTTAGATAATTGAAGTCCCTTTTTTCCTCTGTAATTTCTGGTTATTTATTTTATAATTATTCCATAAAATAATAGGAAATGTGAAAAAATAACTATTAGCCAGTTTGGGTGTCTATCAGGGGACTCTTCAGATATTTTACAGAGAAGAGGATAAAATGGCTATGCTATATACAGCACATTGAGCTCAATAACATGTTGCATTTGTCCTGTTTTGCTTTTATGCCTTTATTGACTTAACTGTATTTAAAACCCATAGGTAAGAATAGATGGCATTTGGAAAGCACTCCTACTGCTAAGATAGGAAAATTGTTCTCCATAAAAACAGTTTTATATTTACGTTTTGAAGAGGTTCTTTTCTAAAACTCCCTTCTTGGGCTTTCATGTTATTTTAAAATTTGGTTAAATAATTTATTAAGATATTTTCAGGCTTAATCTTAAAGAATCAATAATAAAATTTAGATCAGAAAATTCTCCCCACTCCATTTCTTACTTTCTGTTTCAAAATCACATGTATTCATATGTTTGGTTGGGTTGGTTTTGGTATTTCATTTTGGTTACATATGTTTTGTTTACAAACGTGTATTTTTCTAGTCTTATCTTTGTTTTGTTATAATTCATTGTTTCTACACTTTGAAATCTCACCTTAGAATTTTACTAAACAATTTTATGTTCTTTTAGTTCTTTTCTCTTTAAAAAACATTTTTAGTTTTACTAATTTCTCATCCTTCTGAAAAAGCAGAAAAATTTTATCAGTGTTCAAATTTGCTTAACTTTTCTACTTGATAATATAGAGAAAGAATTGAAACGACAGAATGATCAAGTATTTTTCATTTGATGATAGAGTAAATAAATGTTCGTAATATGAAAGCACCGTGTGATATATGATCTTGTAAACTAGGATAGCGAGAATTCAAACCCTTGTCACTATTTCTCAGCCTTTTCTTGTTTTTATGACCTTGGCAGTTCTGATAATAACTAGTTATGTATTTTATATAAAATGTTCCTCAGTTTGGATTGCAAAATGTTTTCTCTTAATTAGACTGGAGCTATGGGTTTTTGAGTGCAATACCACAGAGATGAAGAGCCTTTCTCATCATATTACTTGTGTGATGGGTGATATCATTGTGACTTATCACTTGTGATAAGTTAACTTTATGTATGTGTTTATTTATTTGAAAAGCAGAGTTTACAGAGAGAGAGAGAGAGGAAGAGGGAAAATCTTGCATCCACTGGTACACTCCCCAAATGGCTGCAGTGGCTGGAGCTGGGTTGGTCTGAAGGCAGGTGCCAGGAGCTTCTTCCAAGTCTCCCGTGTGGGTGCAGGACTTGGGCCATTTTCCATTGCCTTCCCAGTCAAATTAGCAGGGAACTGAATTGGAAGTGGAGCAGCTGGGACTTGAACTGGCGTCTATATAGGTTGCCAGCATCCCAGGCACAAGCTTTACTTGCTGTACCACAACATCGGCCTTGATGAGTTAATTTTTGTCACTTGGTTTAAGGTAGTGTCTGCAAGCTGCTTTATTGTAAAGTTACTATTTCTCCTCTGTACTCTATTCATTGACAACAAGTCACTATTCCAACCCACTCA
Organism: Sylvilagus floridanus; assembly: GCA_949820135.1. Taxonomy (NCBI): domain Eukaryota; kingdom Metazoa; phylum Chordata; class Mammalia; order Lagomorpha; family Leporidae; genus Sylvilagus; species Sylvilagus floridanus. The sequence continues at coordinate 71,270,575 of OX463226.1, read as the reverse complement.
AAAGGAGAGGAACTAATAAGCTGTATCTCCTGGAGAGAGAATATATATATATATATATATTATTTGGAATTCTGCTTGGGAGAATTTGTCCCTTCTCTGTTTATTTAGCAATTCAATTATTGGCTTGTTTAAGCATGGACTATATATAAACATGTACACATGTATGTTATCCTTGAGGTAGTAATTTGGTATTAAGTTATTTGTTTTATTGCTTAAATTGTTCACATTTTGGCCATTTAATAGCTCTTTTGGGCTGGATCCTGTATTCTTTTGACATGCCCTCATTCAAAAAAAAAACAAAAAAAGTAGCAGGCATTTAACCTAATAGTTAAGATGCCCACATCCTACATTGGAATACTTGAGTTTGATTCCTGGCTCCAGCTCCTACCCATTGCAGACATTGGGAAGTAGTAGTGATGGCTCAAGTAATTTGGCCTCTGCCATCTACATAGGAGACTCGGGTTACATATCTGTTTCCCAGCTTTGGCCTGATCCAGTCATTTGAACATTTTGGGGAGCAAATAAGCAAATGTGTACTCTCTTTCCCTTAGTCTCTCTCTGCTTCTCAAATAAATTTTGAAAAGATGACAGAGCACTTTCTTTCTGGCACTACTGCATGCTCATCTTTGTATGTATATACAACTTAAAATTTATTTTGCATGAAAATAAGCCTGCGTTTTAGTTGGATTTTCCATGAAATTTTTAAGTTACCCTCGTGCTTTCCCCTCCCAGCTCTAAAATCTCCATTTCTCCAAGAAGCTTTAGTTCCTTTGATTGGAGAAAATATTTAGAAACTGAGATCTGGGTAGTGGATATACTCTTTGCAGCTGGGGGTATCACTGTTTCTAGGCACTCTGAGCTGAAAGATGTAGGAAATATAAGAATTATACTGGCTCATTTATATGCACAGATATAATTTTTTTTTTTTTTTTTGACAGGCAGAGTGGACAGTGAGAGAGAGAGACAGAGAGAAAGGTCTTCCTTTTTGCCGTTGGTTCACCCTCCAATGGCCGCCGCAGCTGGCACACCGCGCTGATCCGAAAGCAGGAGCCAGGTGCTAGGTGCTTTTCCTGGTCTCCCCATGGGGTGCAGGGCCCAAGCACCTGGGCCATCCTCCTCTGCACTCCCGGGCCACAGCAGAGGGCTGGCCTGGAAGAGGGGCAACCGGGACAGAATCCGGTGCCCCGACCGGGACTAGAACCCGGTGTGCCGGCGCCGCAAGGCGGAGGATTAGCCTGTTGAGCCACGGCACCGGCCAGATATAAATATTTCTTTATACATCTTAAAATAAACCTGTGTTTAATAGCATCATCACCAGCTGTGACTTAGCACCACAGAGCTTATTCTAACCTTTCCTCTTGTTTGTAAATTCTTTGATGGTGAGAAATCTGGCTCCCATTATCTTTGATATATTTACTTACCCCTTTCTAGTATATATGTAAGATAACCCATACCCTCTTTGAGAACAGATTCACCAACTGGAGTGCAGTGTCTTTATGCAGTCCTTGTTTTGTCTTTTAGCCTTATAGTTTCCTGCCAAAACACTGGTTTCAGTTACTTAAGTCAGTCCATTTTCCCTCTCCCTTTAGTAAGATTATGTTATATGTGTGCCATACAATTAGATTCATTTTTTTACATTCTATCTATTTTTTACATATCTATTTTTTGCATTCTATCCTTGGATGTCCTAGTATCCTAATTTTTTAATTTGCATACACTAAAGTATATGCATTATATCCAGCTTCCTAGCACTATACAGAACAATTCTATCACTCCCCACCCCTGGGAAATACTAATGTATTTTTCTGCCCTTACATTTTTGCTTTCTCCAGAATGTCATAAAATGAAATTGTACAATATGTAGCCTTTAAAAAAAGTTTTATTTGTTTGAAAGTAAGAGTGACATAGAGTGAGAGAAAGTAAGAGATCTGCCAACTGCTAATTCACTTCCCCAAATGCGTGCAGTTCTGGATCAAGCCGAAGCCAAGATCCAGGAATTCATCCAGGTCTCCAGCATGGGAGGCATGGATTCAAGTTTTTTATTTTTGTTTTTTAAGGATTTATTTATTTGTAAGGAACACAGAGTCAGAGAATCTTTCATTCACTAGTTCACTCCCCAAATGGCTGCAACAACTGGAGCTGATCCAAAGTCAGTTTTGCCTGGCCCAGTATAGTTGACAATTAGAAATTGGTAAAAGGATCTAGATGGTTATACATTTCTATTTAGAAGTCTTAGCATGAATGAAGGTTTTTTTTTTCTTTTTTGCATGAAAATAATTCTGTAAACACAGAGAGTGATAGCTGTTTTGAGAAAAAATAAACAGTCTACAAAGATTTATTTTTTTCCCCAGAAACCTTTTATTTAAGGAATACAAACTTAATGTATTTCATAAATACAACTTTAGGAATATAGTGATTCTTCCCACCATATGCACCCTCCTACACACAATCCCGCTCCTCTTCCTCCTCCCTCTACTATTCCCATTCTTATTTTTTACTAAGATCTATTTTCAGTTAACTTTATACACATATGATTAATTCTATACTAAATAAAGAGTTCAGTAAATTGTATGAAAAAAACTTGCTCAACAGTTGAGACAAGGGCTGTTCAAAGTCATTGCATCTTGAAGTGTTAATTTTACTTCTATAAATTACCTTTTAGGTGCTCTATTAGTTATCACACATCAGGGAGAGCGTATGGTATTTGTCCTTTTGGGACTGGCTTATTTCACTAAATATGATGTTTTCCACTTTCATCCATTTTGTACAAGACAGGATTTCAATTTTTTACTGCTGTGTAGTATTCCATGGCCTACAAAGGTTTAAGTCAGCAAAGTTTGCAATTTTAGATAGGGTGGCTCATTACAGAGTAACACTTGAGGAGAGAATTGAAGTAGTTCAGTAGATAGCCATGTGGATTTTTGAGAAAAAAGAATGGCATACAAAGGAATAGCCAGTGCAAAGGCCCTACAGAAGTGGTGTACCTTACCTGTTGAAGAAGCAGCAAGGAAGTGTGACTGGAAAAGATTAAGCAAGGAAGAGAATAGTAGAATGATGTCAGAGAGATATGGGAGTAGAGAGAGTAGATCATGTAGAGGCTTGTAGGCTATTGTAAAATCTTATGCTTTTGCTTTAGGTGAGATGGCAAGACATTAGAGAGTTCTGAGCAGAGAAGTGACATGATCTGACTTGTGTTTTAAGAATATCACCTTGTGCTGAGAACAGACTATGGAGTGGCAAGGATAGACGCAGGGGAAAAGGGCTATTCCAATAATCCAAGGAAGAGAATGGTGCTGGTTTGGTAGAGGGTGGGAAGTTATCAAATGCCGGATATATTTCAAAGAGAGCACTAACATATGTTCCTGAAAGATTGGATGTGGAATGTAAGGGAAAAAAGGAGTCAAGAATTCCCCCTGGGGCCGGTGCTGTGGCTTAATAGGCTGAGCCTCTGCCTGTGGTGCCGGCATCCCATATGGGCGCTGGCTGCTCCACTTCCTATCCAGCTCTCTGCTTGTGGCCTGGGAAAACAGTGGGTGTTGACCCAAGAGTTTGAGCCCCTGCACCTATGTGGGAGATTCTGAAGAGGTTTGAGATGCATTGGCTCAGTTCTGGCCGTTGTGGCCATTTGGGGAATGAAACAGTGGATGAAAGACCTTTCTCTCTGTCTCTTCCTCTCTCTGTCTGTAATTCTGCCTCTCAAATAAATAAATAAAAACTTTAAAAAGAAATGCCCCCAGGTCAGCGCCGTGGCTCACTGGGCTAATCCTCTGCCTGCGGTGCCGGCACACCGGGTTCTAGTCCCAGTTGGGGTGCCAGATTCTGTCCCGGTTGTTCCTCTTCCAGTCCAGCTCTCTGCTGTGGCCCGGGAGTGCAGTGGAGGATGGCCCAAGTGCTTGGGCCCTGCACCTCATGGGAGACCAGGAGGAAGCACCTGGCTTCGGATCGGCGCAGCACACCAGCTGCAGCATGCCACGCCGGCTGTGGCGGCCATTTGGGGGGTGAACCAACAGAAAAAGGAAGACCTTTCTCTCTGTCTCTCTCCCCCTCTCTCTCTCGCGCTAACACTACCTGTCAAAAAAAAAAAAAAAAAAAAAAGAAAGAAAGAAATGCCCCCCTAGGTTATTGTCCTTAGGAAAACTGAGCCATCAGCTGAAGTGTGGAGGTTATAGGAGGAAGTTGTTTTGTTTTGATTGTTTTTTTGACAGGCAGAGTGGACAGTGAGAGAGAGAGACACAGAAAGAAAGGTCTTTCTTTTCCGTTGTTCACCCCACAATGGCTGCGGTGGCCAGCACACTGTGGCGATCCGAAGCCGGGAGCCAGGTGCTTCTCCTGGTCTCCCATGTGGGTGCAGGGCCCAAGCACTTGGACCATCCTCCACTGCACTCCCGGGCCACAGCAGAGAGCTGGACTGGAAGAGGAGCAACCGGGACAGAATCCGGCGCCCCGACCGGGACTAGAACCCCGGCTGCCGGCACCGCAGGTGGAGGATTAGCCTATTGAGCCGCGGCGCCAGCTATAGGAGGTAGTTTTAGATGAGAATATCTCTTCAGTTTGGGACACATTAAATTTGAGATATCATTTACCTAACAAGATACATTTTGTTTTTCAGATATTTTTTATTTTCATCTACTTGGTAGGCAGAACAACAGCATTCTCACCCCCACCCCCACCCCCACCCCACCCCACCCCACCCCCCCGGTCCAACACACAGAAACACACACAAAAAGAGATTTTTTTCACCTGCTGGGTTCACTTCACATATGCCTGCAATGATCAGGCTTGGGACAGGAACCGAGGAGCCCATAATTCCATTCTGTCTCCATGTGGGTGGCAGAGATCCAGGCACTTGAGCCATCTTCCATTGCCTCCAAAGATGTATTAGCAGGAAATTGGATCAGAAGTGTAGGAGACAGTACTCAAACCAGCACTTCCATGCTGAGTGTAGACATCATAAGAGTTTATAGCTTAACCCTCTGTGCCATAATACCTGCCCCCAGAGGATACACTTTAAAAGTAATTAGATATATGTCTGATTTTTAAAAAAAAATTATATATTTTATTTGAAAGGCGGAGTGAGAGAGAGATGTCCAACTGCTGATTCACTCCCCAGATGGTTGCAGTGGCCAGTGCTGTGCCAGGCTGAAGCCAGGAGCATCTTCTGGGTCCCCCTCATGGGTGGCAGGGCTAAAAGTACTTTGGCCATCCATCCTCCACTACTTTTCCCAGGCCATTAGCAGGGAGCAGAGTTGGAAGTGAACAAGATTTCATGCCCATATGGGATGCCAGCATTACAAGTGGTGAACTTATCCACAATGCCGACCCCAAGTCTGGTGTGTGTGTGTGTGTGTGTGTGTGTGTGTGTGAGAGAGAGAGAGAGAGAGAAGAAGAAGAAGAAGAGAGAATCTAAAATGTTAGTAAGCTGTAGATAGAGAAGAAAAACACTGTGGAGGACTGAGCCTTGGATTGCTACAATGTTAAGGAATTTGGAAGAAGAGGAGGAACCAGCAAAGGCAACTGAGAGGTAACTCAGGGCTGAGGGGAAAATGTAAAAGACAAAAAAAAAAAAGCCAAATAACTCAGTAATATTGTAAGAATGTGGTGTTCTAGAAGTCATGTAAACAATGTACCAGGAGAGAGTGATCTAGTAATTTCAAAGATGCTGTTAAGTGAGGCTACTTCAAAAAGTACATGGAAAAGTATAATTAAAAAATAAGTTTACTTTGGGACTGGCATCACGGTGCTGTTGGCATCCCATGTGAGCACTGGTTTGAGTCCTGGTTGCTGTGCTTCAGATCCAGCTCCCTGATAATGTGCCTGGGAAAGCAGCAGGAGATGGCCTAATTACTTGGTCCCCTTCTATCCATGTGGAAAACCCAAATGGATTTCCAGGCTCCCAGCTTCATCCTGGCCCAGATTTGGCCATGGGGTCATTTGGAGAGTGAACCACTGGATGGAAGATCTCTCTCTCTCTCTCTCACTCTGTGTGTGTGTGTGTGTGTGTGTGTGTGTGTGTATGTATGTGTAACTCTGCCCTTCAGATAAATAAATAAATAAATATTTAAAAATAAGATAAGCTGGGGGCCTGCCCTGTGGCATAGTGAGTAAAGCTGCTGCCTCCAGTGCCGGCATCCCAGATGGGCGCCAGTTCAAGTTCCAGCTGCTCCACTTGCGATCTAGCTCTCTGCTATGGCCTGGGAAAACAGTAGAAGATGGCCCAAGTCCTTGGACCCCTGCACCTGCGTGGAAGACCCGAAAGAAGCTGTTGGCTCCTGGCTTTGGATAGACGCAGCTCCAGCCATTGCGGCCAATTAGGGAGTGAGCCAGTCAATGGAAGACCTCTCCCTCTCTCTCTTTGCCTCTCCTTCTCTCTCTGTGTAACTCTGACTTTCAAAGAAATAAATAAATCTTTTTTTAAAAAAAAGATAATCAGTGTCCTTGAAGTAGTGAAAAATATTGAAATCTAGTGAATAAGTGGAGAGATTGACTAAGGTACAGTGAAAGGTGAAAAGACCAGTTTTCTTCCAATTGTTACCTTTTTTTCAGGGTAGTAACCAAGAAGATATCTAACTGTGAATGAGGATCTTTGGGAGGACTATATAAGGTGTGAGATGAAAGAACATAAAATATGGTTTTTAGGAGATTGGGAGAGTGAATAGACTAGGGGAATAAATGTATGATTGCCAAGCAGAATTAAAGAGTAGCTTTAGGCTTGTGGTTATAAATCTGAAATGATATCACTGTGATTTTATGTATCTATTCAGACATATTTCAGAGTGCATGATTGCTGATAAAGAAGTTGGAGGGAGAGTTGGATTTAACTGGAATTGTGCTTTTGCCCAACTAAGTAAAGTGAAGCAAAAAGGAGCTGAAGGAATATCTAAAAGAGTGATTATAGTAATTGACCACATAATTTAAGGTGAATAAGTAGGAAAAAGAGACCATCAATGCAAAGAGGGACAGTAAAAATGGGGAAGGGAGGGAGCCGGTGTTGTGGCCTAGTGGCATAGTGGGTTAAGTTCCTGCTGGCCAGCCAGCATCCCATGTGGGCACTGTTTTGAGTCCCTGCTGCTCCACTTCTGATCCAGCACCCTTCTAAGGGAAAGCAGTGGAAGGTGTCCAAAGTGTTTGGGCCACTGCCACCCTTGTGGGAGACCAGCTGAAGCTCCTGGCTTTGGCCTGGCCAAGTCCCTGCCATTGTGACCCTTTGGAGAGTGAACCAACAGATAGAAGATATCTTTTTTTAAAAATTAATTTTTTTTAATTTCAAAGTTAGAGTTACAGAGAGGGTGAGGCAGAGAGAGAAAAGTCTTCCATCTTCTGGTTTACTCCCCAAATAGACACAATAGCCAGGGCTAGGCCAGGCTGAAGGGTCTCCCACATGGATGCAGGGCCCCAAGGACTTGGGCTATCTTCCACTGCTTTCACAGGTGGATTAGCAGGGAGCTTAATCAGAAGTGGAACAGCTGGGACTTGAACTGCAGCCCATACCTCCTGGCCCCCAGTGGAAGAGACCTCTCTGTCTCTCCCTTTCTCTTTGTAACCCTGCTTTTCAAATAATAAAATATATATATTGTTTTAAAATATATATTTAATATATAATATATTAATATATTTATATTTTAAATATATATTAATATATTTATATTTTATATTTTAAAACAATGGGGTAGGAATAGTGCATTGGAGAGCTCGGTATAGTCCTCACAAATTGTCATTCAACAAGTTTGTCCTTTTCTCTTAAAAATAATTATTTATAATTATTTATTTGAAAGATTTTTCCATCCACTGGTTCACTCCCCAAATGCCCGTAACATCCTAGGCTGGACCCGGCTGAAGCAAGGGGCCCAGAACTCAATATGTATCCTCCTATATGGGTGACAAAGGCTGAAGTACATGAGCTGTCACCTGCTGCTTCCCAGGGTCAACATTAGCAGGAAGTTAGAATCAGAAGCAGAGATGGGAGATGAACCCAGGCACTCAAATATAGGATGTGGGCATCCCAAGCTGTGTCTTCACTGCTGTGCCAGACCTACCCTGTTAGTTTTCTAAATCTATTGTTTTCCAAATCCATCCTCTTGTCTCCATTTTCTTAGTGCTACTATGAGATGATCCTAAGAAAAACTATCACTGGTCTTCCTATCTTTAATGTTCTTCCTTGCCTATATTGTTTATATCCTATCTTGGTGCATTGATATTATAATTGTAAGAATAGTAATGAATTGGAATTGGAGACCTAAACATATGTTGCTTATGAAAACTGAAACAACATGAGTAACTGTGGTATTGTGTCTCAGAATGCCATATACTGGATAAATGTGGATCAGAGTTCCTAGGTACTGTTCAGATATGGAGGAAGAATATGACATTTCTGATAAGGGTTAAGGGAGGAATTTGCTAATTTAGAATTGTCACCAGTCATTTATATTGTGAAATACAGAATTGAAGTTAGAAAGGCCATGTACCAAATAAAAGAGGCTGTTATATTGGGGTTGGTGCTGTGGTGTAGTAGGTAAAGCTGCCTCCTGCAGTGCCGGAGTCCCATATGGGCGCCGGTTCAGGTCCCAGTTGCTCCACTTCTGACACAGCTCTCTGCTATGGCCTGGGAAAGCAGTAGCAGATAGCCCAAGTCCTTGGACCCCTGCACCCACATGGGAAGACCCAGCAGAAGCTCCTGGCTTCAAATCGGCACAACTCTGGTTGTTGTGGCAGGAACCAACAGATGGAAGACCTTTCTGTCTGTCTGTCTCTCCTCTCTCTGTATAACTCTTTCAAATAAATAAATTTTTTAAAAAGAGGCTGTTACAGATATTTGTAGACTCAGAAGCTCAGACTGCAGCTAAGATTCAGCTTCAGTTTCATATGTGTGTAATGTGGAGATCTGGCAACACTCAGTTATCTAAAATAGATTTGGAAAACATTTTCTAGTATATTTACTGGTTTCTACCTCAAAGGTACCATAAACGTAAGATCAAGCAGTGTATAGTATCCATAATGGAGGGATGGGTCTGTTACAGTATTGCTTTCTAATAAATTTAGACTACAGTTTTATGATCCAGGGATTAGGGTAGATGGTAATAAATAGTTCTGAATATTTGGGAAACTAAACTAAAGCCTACTGGTTAGACTTTTCCATTAAGTCTTTGAATAATTCCAGATTGGATTACTTGGTGAGATGAAATAGAAAAACTAGGGCTGTAGAAATTCTTAATTGAAAGCCATCAACCAAGAGACATTTAAAATTGTCAACATGGGCCGGCCGCAGCTCAATAGGCTAATCCTCCGCCTTGCGGCGCCGTCACACCAGGTTCTAGTCCCGGTCAGGGCACCGGATTCTGTCCCGGTTGCCCCTCTTCCAGGACAGCTCTCTGCTGTGGCCCGGGAGTGCAGTGGAGGATGGCCCAAGTGCTTGGGCCCTGCACCCCATGGGAGACTAGGATAAGCACCTGGCTCCTGCCATTGGATCAGCGTGGTGTGTCGGCCACAGCGCGCCAGCCGCGGTGGCCATTAGAGGGTGAACCCATGGCAAAAGGAAGACCTTTCTCTGTCTCTCTCACTGTCCACTCTGCCTGTCAAAAAAATAAATCTTTTATCTAGAGCCAACGATTCTTTCTTAACCCCCCAGAGTACTATATAACACATTATCCTGGCTCCTGGCTTTATCTCTCATTAGAGTATTGCAGTACTCTACAAATTCTTTCTACCTCCAGACTTACCCTTATTAAAGTCATCTTTTGCATATTCTCCACAGTAGTTAAGCTGGAATGGAAGTTTGACTATGTTGCTTTATCTGCCTTAATTTCTTTTTTTTATTTAAATGATTTATTTTATTTATTTGAAAGAGTTACAGAGAGAGGTAGAGAGAGGTCTTCCATCCACTGGTTCACTCCCCAGATGGCCATAATGGCTGGAGCTGCGCCGATTCGAAGCCAGGAACAAGAGCCTCCTCCTGGTCTACCACGTGGGTGCAGGGGCCCAAGGACTTGGGCCATCTTCTACTGCTATCCCAGGCCATAGCAGAGAGCTGGATCAGAAAGGAGCAGTTGGGATTAGAACCAGTGCCCATATGAAATGATGGCGCTTCAGACCAGGGTTTTAACCTGCTGCACCACAGCACCGGCCCCTGCCTTAATTTCTTTTCATCATTGCCATCTCAAAGTAGTGGTTATCACGTTGTGCATTTCAGTTCCCAGCAAATCCGCAGGTCTCCTCAGGGACTGCGTCATGGAAGAGCATGTTGAGCGGATAAGGCTCTATACCCTCACAGAGCAGAGCAGTTTCTTGACCTATTTTGCATATTGAACTCCTTTAAACTTTAATGTGAAAATAATCTTATAACCATTGTCAGCCTCTTCTGCATGCCTTTACTACAAACCTGACATCCCCACAACAGACCTGCTTGTGTGTGGTGTCACTGTGCCTTTGCTTATGTTGCCTATTGCCTATATTGTTCTTGATTCTCTCTCATCTAGCTAACTGCTGCTCTTCAATTTAGATTTCAGATGTTATCTCCAAAAAGCCTTTCTAGCCATCTCTTTCTCAGGCAGCCTTGGGTTAGGTGATCTCCTTAATATTCTTAAAAACTATGTTTATCTCCCTTAATTACATTTTCACTCCTCTTTCTTCCATTTCATTTGATAGAGTTTGAGCTCCTTAAAGCAGAACTTTTTTTTAATATATATTGGGGCTGGGTCTGTGGCGCAGTGCCAGCCCAGGAACTATGTTTTTAAAGTTATCTTTATGTATCTCCAGACAACTATAGAGCCTGATACATGGTAGACCTAAATATTTGTTCAGTGAATGAATGAATTGTTGTCTGTATCTTTCTGGTGCATCTTACAGGGGATATCTAACTTAAACATACTTTTGTTATTCTTGTGTGGAAATGTGCTCTCCCTTGTGTGTGAGTTTATTGTTCTTAATATACATGAACACTTCAGTTTAAATAAAGAAAAATACTAATGTTGCATTGTATTAGGGACTAGAGCTTCAGGCAATTGCTGTTATGTATTTTCTACAACTCTGAAATGTGAAGCTTTTCCATATAATCTCATGCCAGTGTTGACCCTTCTGGATTAAAATAGCCCTATTTTAATCTATGACCAAATTAGGAATTAGGGTAACTATTCAGTGGGGATTTGTAAATTATTATAGTTTGTAGCATGACAGGTTTATATAAATAATTGCAGCAATTCCCACTGTGTTTTAAGTTAAAATCTAGGTTCAATTAGAATAATGGTATAAATACTAAAAACTGCAAGTTGGAAATTTGTGATTTTTTTAGCATATTTGCCATGATATATTAGGTTAACATATCTCTTTTAAAGAATCATCAAAACTGACTTGATATATATAAAATTGTATTTCATGAATCCAAAATATCTACCCATGTTTCCTAAATTCAAGCTTCATATGTAGTTAAAATACCAAACACTAATTAATTCATCCTCAAGAATTTTTTGTTGTGATTTTAAAAGATTCTATCGGCTGGCGCTGCGGCTCAATAGGCTAATCCGCCACCTGCAGCGCCTGTACCCCGAGTTCTAGTCCCGGTTGGGGTGCCGGATTCTGTCCCGGTTGCTCGGTTGCTCCTCTTCCGGTCCAGCTCTCTGCTGTGACCTGGGAGTGCAGTGGAGAATGGCCCAGGTCCTTGGGCCCTGCATGCGCATGGGAGACCAGGAGGAAGCACCTGGCTCCTGGCTTCGGATCAGCGCAGCACACCAGCCGCAACGCGCTGGCTGTAGCGGCCACTTGGGGGGTGAACCAACGGAAAAAGGAAGATCTTTCTCTCTGTCTTTTTCTCTCTAACTCTGCCTGTCAAAAAAAAAATTAAAAAAAAAAGATTTATCAAATTTTAATAAAAACATTCAATATATAATGAAGTTATTTCAGAATTTATTTTTTAAAATTCTTAGCACATTGACCATTTCTATAACTTAAATTTCACTATATTTCAACTAATTCTTAAATTTGTTTTATTTTTTATTGTTTTCTCAAGAACTTGAATGTAAAGTATAATGCTTTAGTGATTTAAAATAATAAACTTTTCTTTTCATACAGATAAAGATACAATAAATAAAATTAGAGATTTACGAATGAAAGCTGAAGATTATGAAGTAGTGAAAGTGATTGGTAGAGGTGCATTTGGAGAAGTTCAATTGGTAGGTTATTTTAATGAGATTTAAAAATAAGAACTTTGAAATAAAAAAATCCACTTCATGTTTAACATATATTATTTGGGAAACTAATGTTTTATTGTTTTTTTAAAGAATTCTTGTTTTAAATTGCTCTAGACAATCGTGCCTACAGATTTGAAAGCCTAAGGTCAAATCCAGCAATAGTGGGAATTATTTTTCCCAAGTATCACTGGTTAGGGAAGAGGTCTGACACATCAGAAGAGAAATCTTTGCTCTAGTATTACAAGTATTAAAATGCTATGGAAAAATAAGCCTTATAAACAGGAAGCTACTTATATTGCAGGATGGAGGGAGGGATAATGTGCCATAATCTAGGGAATAAAGATTATGTTTTCTAATACTACTTCTGGTAATTAAAGCCTTGTTACTAGCTAATTGAGATAATACACCACAAAGGAGAAAGGAAAATAAATAAAGCAACACTATCAAATTATGTTACAAGTAGTTATAATCATTTAGTAGATTGTTCTATGAAATATAGAGTAAAAGGTTCATTAATCTCCATTTTCAATTTTAAAGGTAAGGCATAAATCCACCAGAAAGGTATATGCTATGAAGCTTCTCAGCAAGTTTGAAATGATTAAGAGATCTGATTCTGCATTTTTCTGGGAAGAAAGAGACATCATGGCTTTTGCTAACAGTCCTTGGGTTGTTCAGGTATGATTTTCAAGTGTCTCATTATTGTTGTACTAGTTTGTAACAAGCATCTGAGAAGCCCTAGTTTCTTTTTAAAACAGTAATAGCAAATTTATTTGTAATTTAAGAGTATCTAATCGCAGTTAAAAATAATGAAATTTAAATTTATTGAATCATTCTACAAGGAAAATAAGGCCAAAGCAAAATAATTGTTTATTTGGAATTTAATATAGCAAATTTAAATAATCTGCTTTGATTTGGAGAAAGTCATAATATTATACTCTAGCTTTAAATATATAATTTTATTTAATATTGAAATTTAAATCCCCCCCCAAACATGAGTTTCTCTTATTTGTCTACTTATCTGTTTGTCTTTTAATTTGTGGAAAGGAGGAAGTGGAGGAAATGAAGGAAAATGAGAGGCAATTTAGTTAAACTAGGCTTCCAAATAATACCTCGTGTGCTTTTGTTTTCAATGCAGAGATATGGAACAGCTCCATATTATATCTGTCTTAAACATGTAATGTTTAATGTAAAATGTAAATGTTTAATGTAAAATTTTGTATGGGCAGAGTAAACTGGGCTATACCATTTCTAAATTTCTAGCATGTGTTTACTTATGGTTTATAATGAAGACTATCCTAAACAGCATACTAGTATTTGGAATAAAAAGGGTATCGGAAATGTTGAAGACATGACACTTTTGAAGCTTGAAGTGTTTGCTCTGTTTTTATCAGCTGTATGGATCAGCATTTCCCAACCTTGATAGTATTAGTATTTTGAGTCAGATAATTCTTTGTTGTTAGGGGCTATTATGTGCATTTTTCCAGCTACTGGTGTGCTTATTTAGGATGTTTGGCAGCATCCCTGGCCACTATCTGGGAGATGCCAATAGTAGACCTCCTCACCCATATACCCACCAGTTGTGACATACAGACATGTATTCAGGTTTCGTTGAGTGGTAGTGGTAGTGAGGGCCTGACATCACCTTTGGTTTACAACCACTGATGCATGAATGTTCAGTGTTCTTTAGAGAGCTAAAAAGGTTTCTGACATAATTGTTACTTTCAAGACTACATTTATAATTTGGGCTTTCAGAGCTTCATTTTTATTCATACATTGTCTATAAATAAACGGCTGCTAAATTAACAATGTTTCTCTAATTGTGGGACCTAAATAAATAATTGTACATTTTTTTCTTTAGATTTTTTTTTAAGATTTATTAATTTTATTTCAAAGAGTTAACAGAGAGAGAAAACCAAGTGCCCTTTCATGGCCATGCCAAATTAAAGTGTACAATTTTGGAGGATGCTGGTGCTGTGCTGTAGTGGGTTAAGCTACCATCTGCAACACAGGCATCCTATATGAGCACTTGTTCGAATCTAGGCAGCTCCACTTCCTATCCAACTCCCTGCTAATGTGCCTGGAAAGGCAGTGGAAGATGGAGCAAGTGCCTGGGTCCCTGCCACCCATATAGGAGACCCAGGTAGAGTTCTGGCTCCTGCCTTCGGCCCATACCCATCCATTGATGGAGAGTGAACCAGCAAATGGAAGATATTCTCTCTTTATCTCCCTCTTTCAGTAACTCTTTCAAATAAATAAAATAAGTCTTTTTTAAAAAAAGATATAGTCTTTCTAGGAAAGATTATAGTCTCAGAGAGGTTAAGCAAATTGCTAAAGTCATACAGCTGTAAGGAACCCCTGAAAGTGTTGTTCTATTTATTAAGGAGTTATTGAGAATTGTAGTGTTGATATTAATACAATAAGCCTCAATAATGTATACATTAAATTAGAAATAAAATATTTCTTTGCTTATATTTGTATTTTTATTAAAATTCAAAATTCTTAAAAATTATCAAAAAATTCAAATATTGTAGGAGACTATGAAGAGAGTCTCATTTAACTCTTCAGAATAAGTTTTTTTGTTTTATTTTTTACTTTATATATACTTGGGTCTTTGTTGTATTTGTGTTTCTTTTTTTAAAAACCATAATTAAATGGCGCTGGTGCTGTGTCGTGGAAGATTAAGCCTCTGCCTGCAGTGCTAGCTTCCTATATGAGCGCTGGTTGAGTACTGGCTGCTGTACTTCCAGTCCAGGTTGATATGCCTGGGAAAGCATGGAAGGTGGCCCAAATACTTGGCCCTCTGCCACCCACATGGGAGACCTGAATGAAGCTCCTGGCTTTGGCCTGGTCCAGCCCCAGCCATTGTGGCCATCTGGGGAGTGAACCAGCAGATAGAAGCTCTCTCTCTTTCTCTCTGTCTCTCTCTCTGCCTTTCAAATAAATAAATCGTAAAAAAAAAGGAAAACATAAACACTACACTTAAAATTACTAGTCTAGGATTTTATTATTTTACTTAAATCTTATGTTAATATTTTTTTCCAATTTTTAAGTGAAATAAGCCCTTCCTAATCTTAATGAATCTGTTTTGTTTGTTGTATTTGTACAGCTTTTTTATGCATTCCAAGATGATCGTTATCTGTACATGGTGATGGAATACATGCCTGGTGGAGATCTTGTAAACTTAATGAGCAACTATGATGTGCCTGAAAAATGGGCACGCTTCTATACTGCAGAAGTAGTTCTTGCATTGGATGCAATCCATTCCATGGGTTTTATTCATAGGTAAACATAAAAATACTTTAAATTTTCCCTTTGTTGAAAGAAGTGCTCAAAAAGAGCATAAACTTTATTTAGTTAACATCTCCTAGCCTAAATCCACCTGTTTTCCTCCTCTATGACATGAGTGGAATTTTGGAATTTAAAACTTTGAAGTTCCTTTTTTCAGCACTTCAGAATAATGTTAATATAAATGTATTCTTTAATATTGCTTAATCTTGGTATATAACTGTTATATGGCATTTTGAAAAATAAAAATTGTAGGTAGTTTGCCAAGATATAGGGTCTTAAACACTTCAGTTTTTGTAGTATACAAGTTAATTTGCTTTTGATTAGTGAATGGATCTTAACTGTTTACTCATTAGAGGAATACTTTGGTTTCTTCTGCAAGCACTGCTTGAATCCTATTTGCAGTTGCTGTGCTACATGTCAGGGATCAAAAATGAAAGTGACTTATTCTCTGTCCTGGGGTTACTTATGTACTTACCTATCTTATTCCAATTACCTTTTATGTCTGAATATTATATTTTTGATCGTGAATTTCTCTCAAATGATTGCATTTTTTCTCCCTTGAAGACTCAAACTCTGCTTAAAAGGGAAATGTATGTCTTCTTAGGAGTTATTAATATAATACATAGTTCCCTTGATAAAATTCAATTTATAGAGAATATGTATAGATCAAAAGTTACTTTACCTAGATTGAAGATACTTGACCTAAAATATATAATTTTTAAAGTATATGATCTGTTTATCAGTATTCTGTTTTTTTTTTTCCCCTTTGTCAGAGATGTGAAGCCTGACAACATGCTGCTGGATAAATCTGGACATTTGAAATTAGCAGATTTTGGTACTTGTATGAAGATGAATAAGGTTAATTAATTAAATTTTTAATTGTTTTTGCTAACTCAAAATAGGTGCTTTGTTAGAAAATGTAAAAATTTAGGCCGGCGCCGTGGCTCAACAGGCTAATCCTCCGCCTTGCGGCGCCAGCACACCGGGTTCTAGTCCCGGTCGGGGCGCCGGATTCTGTCCCGGTTGCCCCTCTTCCAGGCCAGCCCTCTGCTGTGGCCCGGGAGTGCAGTGGAGGATGGCCCAAGTGCTTGGGCACTGCACCCCATGGGAGACCAGGAAAAAGCACCTAGCACCTGGCTCCTGCCATCGGATGAGTGTGGTGCGCCGGCCGCAGCGCGCCGACTGCGGCAGCCATTGGAGGGTGAACCAACGGCAAAAGGAAGACCTTTCTCTCTGTCTCTCTCTCTCACTGTCCACTCTACCTGTCAAAAAAAAAAAAAAAAGAAAAAGAAAAAAAAAAGAAAATGTAAAAATTTACTAACCATAGTGTAGTTGTTTGGGATTGATGTGACCTTAGTTGTTGGGACTATGCATGGTTTCAGTGTTGTGTTAGTAACTTCTTAGTGATTTGTTTTTTCTTCTCTATTTAGGGTAAATGTGGATTGCCAGATGTATTAAATCCTTCATAACAATTTTGTAATATACACTGTGGGTAACTAGAAATGGAATTAGCTGAAATATGACTAAATAACTTAAGTCAGTATTAAAAGTAGACTTTCATAAAAATTGGATATCAGTAATGTAGTTTGGTTTTTTTTAGAGTTTTATTTGCCTTCTATTAACATATAAAAGATTTTACTGCTTATTTTAAGGGTTAGTCCTAAAAATTAGCCATCCTCACTTTTTATCATAAATAAGTTTTATGTACTGCAGAAGAAGTAAGTATACAACTTCATCTTCAGTTGAAACAATTTGTGTTCTTTGAAACATCCCAAAACAATAATCAGGATGCTATATTTATTATTTTAAAAGGAAATTTATTGATTAGAAGGAAATTCTACATGAGAATTTCTGTGTGAACATTTAATTATAACTCTTTTGCATTGATAGCAGCTAAAATAGATAAGTACATAAATAGTTTTTGGGAGGAGAGAGTATTAAAAATGCATGTCAGATATTCAGTGGGCTCAACGGTATCATGTGATTTTCCCACATATATACTTTCTCATTTTATATTTTTACAGCCAAGCTTTTTAGATTTGCTTTGCTGTTGTAAGCACACTTAAATAGCAGTTTTTGTAAAAAAAAAAAATTATGAAATTAATATTATCAGTGTCATAAAATAATTTATTCTGTCAGCCCTTCAATATGTTTGCATTGCCTTATATACTTATTCTCTGCAGTGAAGATGGATGTATTAACTAGGGAATAATAAATGGTGGCAATGTGTCTTTCTAGTGATTATTATTACAAAATAAAAATCATCAGTATATATGTGTATATACATACACAAGAAGTGTGTATTAATATATATGCAGTATGTATATGTGATTAAGCTGGTTGTTTGCATTGAATTTTGATAAGATATTTTATAGTCTAAAATTTCAAAGTTCTACAGGTTATTTTAAGTAATTTATATTTGTTTCCTAATTCAAAATTTAACCTGCTGTTCTTTTTTAGGAAGGTATGGTACGATGTGATACAGCAGTTGGAACACCTGATTATATTTCCCCTGAAGTATTAAAATCCCAAGGTGGTGATGGTTATTATGGACGAGAATGTGACTGGTGGTCAGTTGGAGTATTTTTATATGAAATGCTTGTAGGTAAGTAAAGGAGGATTTTATGTATATCTAATACAGTTGTTCATCCCAAACTCACCATTTGACTTCTTGTAATATACTTATTACATTGGGCAATGTTGATTTTGTTTGTGGGGAAATTTGCTTCTTCTAATTGTTCTAAATGCTTTTTCGAGATTGGAGCAACTTTTTGATCTCTTTATATGTGTTTGATCTTAGTTTAACACATTCTTAATCATCTTTTAAACAGGGAGCTTTGACTTTTTTTTTTTTTTTTCAAATTTATTTTATTCTGTTTTTGTTTTCCCTATAAACTTTTCAGGTGATACACCTTTTTATGCAGATTCTCTGGTTGGGACTTACAGTAAAATTATGAATCATAAAAATTCACTTACCTTCCCTGATGATAATGACATATCAAAAGAAGCGAAAAACCTTATTTGTGCCTTCCTTACTGACAGGTAAATAATCTTAGCATTCAAGTTCTGCTAATTCTAAAGACTTCTCATCTTGCTGCTTGATTTTTAAGGTTCATATCTGAGCTAATTATGACCTATTAGGACATAAATATATCACAGTAGTACATTTTATTGAGTCTAAGTAAGTTTTTAAACAGATTTGTTTATTACTTGAAAGGCAGAGTTACAAAGAGAATGAGAGACAAAGAGAGAGATCTTCCATTTGCTGGTTCACCTCCTAAATGGCTGCAATGGCTAGTGCTAAGCCAGGCCAAAGCCAGGAGCCAGAAGCTCTTCTGGGTGTCCCATGTGGGTGGCATGGCTCAAGCACTTGGGCCATCTTCCTCTGCCTTCCCAGGCCATCAGCAGAGAGCTGGACTGAAAGTGGAACAACCAGGACAGAAACTGGCACCACATGGGATGTCAGCATCGTAGGTAGCATTGCAAGTAGTAGGTTAACCTGCCATACCACAACATTGGCCCAAATTAAGTAACTTCTAAAGATATTAACATCTTTTATTAAAATGGATTTTTTGCAATACTGGGTGTGTATTAATTTGGAGCTTTCTCCCCCTAGTAGTACAAAAATGATGCTATGTCTTCCAATCTATGTCATTTTAGATTTATGATATATACTGTATGTTTAATGAAATTATATAAAGCAATAAAAATAACACATTTCCTACCTGCTCCTTTGTAGACAGATTGAAAAGAATTTTTATAAATGTATGTGCATTTTTGTATTTTTTATAAAAAGACATTATATATATGTTATGCATGCTCTTATGGCTTGCATTTTAAATTTAAAAGTGAACCAGATGACTTAGTAAGATTACATTGAATGTTTAGGATTATATATTTTTAAAAAAAAGAGTGGGGTGGACTAGTACTTTTAAATTATGTTTCCATTTGAGATTTGCTTTAGTTCAGATCAACTTATCTTTTTTGTTACCTTGTTTAGAGTTTGAAAGGAGGTATAGTTTAAAAACTTTTACATTTTAGTATTAAGAACTGTACTGTGCTGTGGGTTAGGTGCTAGGCATATAGAAGTAAATAGGATACACAGCCACTTTTCTCAAATAGTTTGCAGTCCTTTTGGGGAAATTGACAAGCAAATCAGGCATTTACAGTACAGAGAGATAGTTACTATAAGATAGATACTATGTGCTGGAGAAGAGGTTCCCTGATCCAATCAGAAGAGTCAATAAAAGCTTTTTAGAGGAAGTATAATATGTCTAAAGCAAATTTATCCTTTAACTTATGAAAACATTTGGAATTAGAATATTCTCTTTGCTTATAAGTCCTCTACTGGAGAGCAAAAGGTGCTGATCCCTCTTTCCAATTTAGCCAAAGTTGTCAGGAAATCTATATTTATATATATTTTTCTTTACTGTTCTTTAACCCTTTAATGTTCTCCCCTAGACTTTCAAGGTATTTTCTATTTGAGCTGAACTTTATGGTAATTATCAGTATAACTTCAGGTGACATAGAACTATTTTTGTCACCCTGCACAGATAGATATAGCACTCTGCCCACAAACAAACCTGGGCACATTTGAAGTGGTTAATTACTTTTCTCCTTCCCTCTCTATTCAGAGAAGTGAGATTAGGGCGAAATGGTGTAGAAGAAATCAAACGACATCTTTTCTTCAAAAATGACCAGTGGGCTTGGGAAACACTCCGAGACAGTAAGTTATTTTTTCTTTCACATTACAGTGCATATTTGAAAGTAGTTGTGGTAAATAAGCTGTTGAAACTGCTTTGCTGAATGTTTATGTATATCTGATGAAAATAAGAGCTACATAAGTACTGTACAGAGATTGTGCTAATCCAGTTAAAAAGAACTTAAAATTTTTTTAATTAAATTTTTATTTATTTGAAAGGCAGAGGAATAGACACAGAAAGACATGTCTCCCATCTGCTGATTCACTCCCCATGTGCCTTCAACAGCCAGGATTGGGCCAGACCAAAGCCAGGAGCTGGGAACTCAATCCGAGTCTCCAATTGGGGTGTCAGGGACTTGAGTACTTGAATCATCCCCTACTACCTCCCAGGGTGTACATTAGGAGAAAGCTGGAATGAGGAATCAGAGCTGAGACTGAAATCCAGGCACTCTGATATGGGATGTGGGTGTCCCAAGCAGCATCATAACTGTAGCACCAAACACCTGCCCTAAGAATATTTGACATCTTTGGGACCGGCGCTGTGGCACAGCTGGTTAAAGCTCTGGCCTGAATTGCTGGCATCCCCTAGAGGAGTCAGTTCTAGTCCGAGCTGCTCCTCTTCCTATCCAGCTCTCTGCTGTAGCCTGGGAAAGCAGTAGAAGATGGCCCAAGTCTTTGGGCCTCTGCACCCGCATGGGAGACGCAGAAGAAGCTGCTAGCTCCTGGCTTCGGATCAGCACAGCTTTGGCTGTTGCAGCCATCTGGGGAGTGAGCTAGTGGATGGAAGACCTCTCTCTGTGTCTCTACCTCTCTCTGTAACTCTGTCTTTTAAATAAATAAAATAAATCTTTTAAAAAAAAAAAGAATATTTAACATCTTTGAGGAAATGGTACTGCTGTACCTCTAGTGTGCCACTCAAGATGCACAGATGAAATATAAATGTAATGAATTTAGGCTTAGCAGTTATAATATTTTTTAAAGATTTATTTATTTTTCTGGCCGGCGCCGTGGCTCAACAGGCTAATCCTCCGCCTTGCAGTACTGGCACACCAGGTTCTAGTCCCGGTCAGGGCGCGGGATTCTGTCCCGGTTGCCCCTCTTCCAGGCCAACTCTCTGCTGTGGCCCAGGAGTGCAGTGGAGGATGGCCCAGGTACTTGGGCCCTGCACCCCATGGGAGACCAGGAAAAGCACCTAGCACCTGGCTCCTGCCATCGGATGAGCGCGGTGCGCCGGCCGCAGCGCGCTGTCCACGGCAGCCATTGGAGGATGAACCAACGGCAAAGGAAGACCTTTCTCTCTGTCTCTCTCTCTCACTGTCCACTCTGCCTGTCAAAAAAAAAAAAAAAAAAAGAGAGAGAGAGAAAAGATGTATTTATTTTTCTATTTGAAAGGCCTTGTTAGAGAGAGGCAAAGGCAGAGAGAGAGAAAGATCTTCCATCCACTGGTTGACTCCCCAAATGGCCGCAATGGCTAGAGCTGGGCTGATCCAGAGCTAGGAGCCAGGAGCTAGGAGCTTCTTCCAGGTCTCCCACGCAGGTGCGGCGGCCCAAGCACTTGGCCCATCTTTTTGCATTCCCAGGCCATAACAGAGAGCTGGATCAGAAGTTGAGGAGCCAGGACTCGAACTAGCACCCATATGGGATGTTGATGCTGAAAGCGGTGGCTTTACCTGCTACAACACAGCTCCGACCCTGTGCAGTCATAATTTGATATTTGATTTTTGATGGGTTGCTTTTATTTTTTAGGCTTTAGTTATCTCATTATTGAAGAAGTCACAAAATAGGCAAATGAAATTAAAACATATGTTCTTGAGAAAAGATGCATTATTGTCTTACTTTTATTAAGACCTAAAATGTAAGGAGATTCTAATGTTAAAATATCAGAATTTGATTTTACTCTGCTTATTAGGATATCCAAAATTGCATTACACTTGATTCTATTAGATGTAACAGCTTGCCATTCAGAAATAGGAACATTTAGTGTACAAGAAGTTAATTTAAGTTAGTTTGGAATATTTCCTTATTGGGGCCAGTGCTGTGGCATAGGGGCTAAAGCCTCTGCCTGCAATGCAGACATCCAAGTCTGGCTGCTCCACTTCCAGTGCAGCTCCCAGCTAATGTGCCTAGGAAAGTAGAGGAAGATGGCCCAAGTCCTTGGGCCCTTGCACCCATGTGGGAGACCCAGAAGTTTCTCCTGGCTTCGGATTGGTGCAGCTCCAGCCATTGTGGCCATTTGGGGAGTGAACCAGTGAATGGACGATATCACTCTTTCTCCCTCTTTCTCTACAACTCTGCCTGTCAAATAAAATAAATCTTTAAAAAATTTTTTAAAGTTGAAATTGTGAGGAGATTTACAGAAATCCTAGTACGGCATGATTGAATCAGTATTATACTGTCATCAAAGATTTCCATCTTCCGTGGATTTGGGAGGTCAAAAGTTCATCTTTGCCAGTTGAAGTCTCAAGAATATTTTCCCTTTTGACTTATCAGAGAAAGGATAATTTATCCTCACCCCTAACTTTCCACTATATCAGTACCAATTGTCAGTAATAATGGAAATGAGCTCAGATAAGAGGTTTTAGGCACAGTTGCAAATTAGGTATTTGTCTTAAGGAATTGCCTGTGTAGCTGAGATGATGAAAGATAGTTCTTTCAGAAGGAAAAAAGTCTTGTTAATTTTCTCTGAATAGATCATGTAGGTTTGCCAGTATTAGAGAAGTATTCTAATTAGCAAATATTTTCAACAGAATAATTATAACTTAAGTACAGTACACATATTGTACTAAGCCATAAAATTGCTTTAGAAGGGAAAAAGGGAAATAAAATATTCTGGAAATTAAGAAATTAAACCACAACGAATATTATCACTTACTGACTGGCTATTTGGATAAGCTACCAAAGCAGCTTGACCTTGAGAATTTATTAACAGTTATAGACTGGGAAGTAAAGAACTTCCTACTTTTTGTAAGTAAATATGACATAATCATTGTATTCAGACTACAAGAGAAATTGTCTCAAGAGGAAGAGATGAACAAGTATTGAAACAAATGGTTAAATTGAAAATCTTTGTTTTTATTTAAGTTATGTTCTGAGAGTAAAGTTTAAGAAAGCTGAACACATACAAAATATCTTTTTTTTTTTTTAAGATTTTATTTATTTATTTCAGAGGTAGAGTTACCAACAGTGAAAGAGAGACAGAGAGAAAGGTCTTCCTTCCGTTGGTTCACTCCCTAGACGGCCACAATGGCTGGAGCTGCACCGATCTGAAGCCAGGAGCTCCTTCTTGGTCTCCCACATGGGTGCAGGGGCCTAAGCACTTGGGCCATCTTCTGCTTTCCCAGGTCATAGCAGAGAGCTGGACTGGAAGAGGGGCAGCCGGAACTAGAACTGGTGCCCATATGGGATGCCAGCGCCGCAAGGGGATGATTAACCTACTGCGCCACGGGGCCAGCTCCCAAATATCTTGATAAATCTGAAAAAAATACTTTAAAGTAACTGAAGAAGATACAAAGAACTTTTGGATTCCTTTAAATGTTTTTCAGTTAGTCAACATAAAAATAACTATACAATGACTGTGCACTAAATCACTCGGAAAAATGGGGAAGATGTATTTCTTTTTATTTTGAAAAGTTGACATGAACTAGGAGAGAAGTTTTTTGTTATTTGAGAGGTAGAGTTACAAACAGAGGGAGGCAGAGACAGAAAGGTCTTCCATCTGCCAGTTCACTCCCCAAATGGCCACAACAGCCAGAGCTGGGCCAATCTGAAGCCAGAAGCCAAGAGCTTCTTCTGGCCCGAAGCACTTGGGCCATCTTCTGCTGCTTTCCCACGCTATAGCAGAGAGCTGGATCAGAGTAGGAGCAGTCGGGACATGAACCGGCATCCTGCAGGCGGAAGCGTAGCCTACTAAGCCACAGCGTCAGCCCTGAGAGAGAAGTTAATTTATTCAACAAATACATATTTAATGACTGTTACATGCTGAGCATTATTCTGTTTCAGGCACTGGCAAAACAACAGTGATCATACCAACAGCGTTTCTCCACTTGTGAGGTTCATAGTGTCACAGCTTTGGGGAGTTCAAATTTTGGTGGCACTTTATATTATATGGTTGTACCTTTTAAATAAAACTGCTATTATTTATGAAGAAATAAGTAGAGTGAATTACTTCATTGATTCGAATCAAATGAATGTTATATATAAAGACTTATGATTCTCAAGTAATTTTACAGTATTATTCTTTTATAATTTCAATAACTTTTTAAGATTTACAGTTCGCTATGGTTTGGTTATAGTATAGTTAGATTTAGCATACTTAACAAACATTTTGATAGCTTTTTCTAGTCCTAATGGGCCCTGCTTAGTCGTTATTGAAAGAAAAATTGAAGTCTGTGGAACTTATTGTTCTTTTCCTTCTTCCTACCCTTTTTTCACTTCCCACCCCTGAAATACCAAGAATTTTTTTCTGAACTGACCTCTCTGGCCTTCTAAGTGTTTAAAAATTATATAACAGAATTCCTTTTAATTTTTTTTTGGATTCCAGTTTCTTTGTCAACATTACTTTTTTATAGGTAATAATTCTTTTGGTAGTTTTATCACTTACATGCTTCCAGATTACAATGGCAATTAATCTTCAGCTTATGTTCTTTGATAATGTTGGGAGTGGGGTTGAAAATAGCTTGGTTATTGGCAGGATTGCCTTGGGCTTCCTGATCTTCTTTGCCCTTCTTTTAAATGCAGGAAGTAAGAAGAGTATAAAATTACTTTCCCAGTCATTTGAGGTAGAATTGAAAAATGACAGAAGGGGCTGGCGCTGTGGCATAGTGGGTAAAGCCACCTCCGGTTTGAGTCCTGGCTACTCCAGATCCAATCCAGCTCTTTGCTATGGCCTGGGAAAGCAGTAGAAGATGGCCCAAGTCCTTGGGCCCCTGCATCCATGTGGCAGTCCTGGAATATGCTCCTGGCTCCTGGCTATGGATTGGCACTGCTCCAGCCATCACAGCCAATTGGGGAATGAACCAGAGGATGGAAGATCGATCTCTCTCTCTCTCTCTCTCTCTCTCTGCCTCTCCTCTCTCTGTAACTCTGACTTTCAAATAAATAAATAGGAAAAAATGACGTAAGATTAAAGGTTGAAGATAAAGGAAATGAAAAGATCTAAATAACATGTTGCAGATCACACTGAGAATGAATGACAATGTCAGGATTCAAATCTTATTCTGATTCTGACTTCAAAGCCTTTGGAATACTATGTACCTGCTATTTTGTTTAAAGATTTATTTATTTGAAAGGCAGAGTTAGACAGAGTCAGAGAGAGATCTTCCATCTGCCAGTTCACTCCCCATATGGCTGCAATGGCCAGGGCTGGGCCAGACCATACCCAAGAACCAGAAGCTTCTTCTGGATCTCCCACATGGGTAGCAGGGGCACAAGGACTTGGGCCATCTTCTGCTGCTTTCCCAGGCACATTAGCAGGAAACTGGATTATTAATAATGCAGTAACTTACAAAAACACTCATTATTCATTATCTTGTTGACATGGTATTGTCGTTCCTTAAACTACCTGCAGATGTTGGGAAATATACACAGTAGAAACAGTAGTCAGTTACATTTTTGTCAACTCATGTGTTAAGTTTTCAGTTCAGTTAAAAGCAAATTCATTTTCTTTATGCACATATATACTATGCTAGGTTTTGTGGATTAATCTAACAGTATTCTTATAATTTTACATTCTCATTCTGAGATATTTGGCTTAGCATCCCAGTATCAGATTGCCTAGGGTTGAGTCCTTGCTCCACACATTCTATTCCAACTTCCTACTAGTAAACACTCTGGGAGCAGCAGTAATGGCAGGAGCCATCACTTGGGAGACCCAGATTGAGTTCTTAGCTCTTGGTTTCAGTCTAGCCCAGTTCCATCTGTAGGTGTATGTGGGAAGTGAACCACTGGATTGATCTTTTTCTGCCTCTTTGTCCATCTATCTGTCTATATCTCTGCTCTTTTAATTTAATTTTAAAAACTTTTTTACATTCTCTTGGGAGCAGTGATCACTATGGGCTGAATAAAGACTTTAGGACTTGGCAAGTTTTCTTCAGGGATCTTTAATTTAGAATATAAGACCTTCAGAGCATTATAATGGATTTCTTTTTATGTAGACTTTTTAAAAAAAAATTACCTCCTGGGCCCAGTGTTGTGGCATAGCCTATAAAGCTGCCACCTGCAATTCAGGCATCCCATATTGGTGCCAGTTCATGTCCCTGCTGCTCTGCTTCCAATTCAGCTCCCTGCTATTAGCCCCAGAAAAGCAGTAGAAGATTACTCAGGTTCTTTGACCCTGCTTACCCACATGGGAGACCTGGAAAAAGCTCATGACTCCTGGCCTCGACTATCCTAGCCCTGACGTATCCTAGCCCCAGCCCCAGCTCTTGCAGCAATCTGGGGAGAGAATCAGTGGATGGCAAATCTCCCCCGCCACCCGCCCCACCCCTTAACTCTTTGAAATAAATAAATTTTTAAAAATTATCTCTTTATTGTGGTAAAGCATATGCAACAAAGCACTGCAGGCGGTGGCTTTACCTGCTATGCCACAGCACCAGCCTCACTTCTGCTTGCTTATACCATTTCAATGGTTGTGTCAGTTTAGGTATGGGTTCCCTGTGCTGCCTTTTGGTGATATCACTTGGGTTCTCTTTTTGGAACATGGTTTCTAGATTATCAGTTGTTTAATGAAAGCAAATTTAAAAGTAAATTAAATATCCTTTGTATTGAGGGTAATTCAATAAAACTAATTGTTTTAAAAGATTTATTTTATTTATTTGAAAGTCAGAGTGACAGAGAGAGGTAGAGACACCCAGAGAGGTCTTCCATCTGCTGGTTCACTCCCCAGTTGGCCACAATGGCTGGAGTTGTGCCGATCGGAAGCCAGGAGCCAGGAACTTCTTCCAGGTCTCCCACGTAGGTGCAGGGGCCCAAAGACTTGGGCCATCTACCACTGTCTTCCCAGGCCACAGCAGAGAGCTAGATCAGAAGAGGAGCAGCCAGGACTAGAACCGGTGCCCATATGGGATGCCGGTGCTTCAGGCCAGGGCTTTAACCTGCTGTGCCACAGCGCTGGCCCCAAAACTAATTTTTTTATCTTGTTATTTTTGAAATGATTATATGGTACTATGTAAAGCCCTAACATCTTCATTTATCAGCAGAAATAATCACTTTTAGATTACCCCAAGATCTTTCAAAGTTGTATCTCAGAATTTAAGCAAAATTTATCTCATTTTAAGACTACTCTGAAATAGTGTCTTTTATAAAAAGATTAGGTCCATCAGAAACAGCACTTGGCTCTGATTCTCTAATCTCCCTCATGTGATCATTTCTTTTTGAAAGAAACAGACAGACAGCTTCCATCATCTGGTTCACTCTTCAGATACCTGAAATGGCTGGGCCAAATGAAAGCCAGGAGCTCAATACAAATTATTATGTGATGATTGAAACTGTTATTTTTATAGATTTATTTATTTGAAAGGCAGAGTTAGAGAGAGAGAGGGAGGGAGGGAGGGAGGGAGGGAGGGAGGGAGGGAGAAAGAAAGAGAGAGAGTCTTCATTCCGCTGGTTCATTCCCCAAAGGGCCACAATGGTCAGAGATGGGCTAAATCAAAGATGGGAGCCAGGAGCTTCTTCCAGATCTCCCATCTTCTACTGCTTTCCCAGGCCATAGTGGAAAGCCGAATCAGAAGTGGAGCAGCTGGGACGCTAACCAGCTCCCATATGGGACACTGGCACTGTAGGCGGCGGCTTTACCTGCTACATCACAGTGCTAGCCCCTACTAGTTCTTTTTTAATGCTAGTAAAACATAGTACAGTAAGATTCAACTCTTTTGGAATTTGTGGTTCACAAGCTGTTTGTAAGAGAGAAATCATTAGTAGTTAGTATGAAATTTTTACTTCATTTTATTTGTATGTTAAATTTGAAATGAAAGCTAATATTATTTCTGTTTTTAGCTGTAGCACCAGTTGTACCTGATTTAAGTAGTGACATTGATACTAGTAATTTTGATGACTTGGAAGAAGATAAAGGAGATGAAGAAACATTCCCTATTCCTAAAGCTTTTGTTGGCAATCAGCTACCTTTTGTAGGATTTACATACTATAGTAATCGTAGGTAAGTGTGCTAAACAGTGATTTTTGGAGTAAAGTATTGAGAGAGATGTGATGCACATACATATATATGGATAAAGATATATCTTTTTTATGTCATTTTCAGTGATGTATGATATTTCTAAGATTTCATGTTGAATTTCTTTCAGTCTCATTTATATTCAAGATGTTCTTTTTAGAAATTCTTTTCTGAATGATATACCCTCAGTTTACAGCAATTAATGTGTCAGAAGATGTTAATACTAACATTTTGGTTAATCCATTAAGTCCCTAGGCTTACAATTCTGCAATATTTCAATGACATAATATTTCAGGATTAACAAAAGTAGTATATGTATTATTCAGTTTAAATCTTTATAAGCATCCTATATATATAATGATGGGATAATGAGTATTTAGAGTTATGGTTTATAAATATTTGGGACAACAAATAGACTTTTCTAGCATTATCATCACTGTGTTAGTATTACTAAAAGGGCATATTTTTCAGTTCTTCAAAAATTAAGTGATTTCCAAACACCATTTAATGAATTCACTCCACTAAATAACATGTAAAGGAGATATTATCTATACTATATTATCTATATTGTTCTACATGATCTATACTGTTAGCTTGTACAAAGAACTTTAATCTGTTATGTCTCCATTTCCTCAAAAGTATGAATGATGGTGATAACAGTACTTGTCTCATATTGTTGATGTGAGTTAAATGAATCAAAATACAGTAAAGCTGTGAGAACAGTGCTTTGCATATAGTAAGCATTCTGTGTTAGTTGTTAATTACCATTAGTCTCAATGTTAACTTTAGTCTTTACACATGTATTTGAGATACAAGTTAAGTACTGAACATTATTCCAGTGTTCTGATTCGTTCAGCAGATATGTTTGTTTACTTATACTTTGTTGGGTATATACTAAGCACCAAGCTGCAGGGAGAAGGATGAATGAGTCATAGCACTTTCTCTTGAGATACTCACATCCTAGGAAACAGATAAATTGTACAGTAGGTTGGTAAGCACCACAGTATAATATAGTGGACCATGTGGCAACACTTACTGGATTAAATCTATTTACTATTATTTTCTACTTTAAAAAGATGTGATTTTAATCAAATTATACCCCAGTGGAATAATATTAGATACTTTATTTGCTTAGAGTAATTACTAAATTTGAGGCTAGATAGCTAACCTTATTTTAAAGTGAAGGTTGTTTTGATTTTAGTCAAATCTTTTTTATATGAGTGATTCAGGTATATGTCAAAACAAAAAGGCAGTTTAGTCCTGTCTTCTAAAACTTCCCAATAATCCACTGTGAAACAACAGTGAATATTTTTTGTTCTGTCAACACGTTAGTAGCTAGCACTTGGGATTTTGCCAGCAAAAAAAACAGTACTTTAATCCTGTTTTTTTTCCATTCAATCCTTGAGTATAACATTATAGCTATCTTATATTGATTTACATACATAGGAGAGCTGCAGGACACTTTTTACTGAAGCATCATTTTGTTTTTTATGTGGTTGTTTTTTTCAATTTTTATCAAATACTCTAAATTTCTGAAATGCTTGCGATATTGATATAAATAATTTCAGATATATTTAGGTTTTCTGTAGTAGAGTGTAGTACTTATTTTATTTAGGCTTCTCTTTACAAAGGTTATCTTGAATTAAATAAAAAAAACTTACACTGTTTGTACTACGTTGTCATGTACATGGTTATGTTCTCTGGTTTTTCCTTGTATTCATGTGTTCTATGACCCAAAATAATTTTTAAGTAAAGGTAGAATATTGTACTGTGTTTTTCTGCATAATGTCATATTGTGTAAGTAATTGCTTGTTGCATAAACAAAGATATGATTGTTCTTAGTAAAGATTTGGTAAAATATTGATTGGGCTTAATATAACACAATTTTGAATATACTGGTCTGAAATAGAAAAGTCCTGGAATTCTTATTCCTGACCAAAATATATTTTTAGTTATCTGGCCACAGTTTTTCATTGTAGAAGCATAACAAAATTGAGTATGATTTCCAAAATACCCTTGGGCCTGTGGCATAGCGTAAAGCCACTGCCTACAGTGCTGACATCATATATGAGTGCTGGTTGGAGTCCCTGCTGCTCCACTTCCAATCTGGGTGCCTGCCACCCATATGGGAGACCTGGATGAAGCTCCTGGCTCCTGGCTTTAGCCTGCCTCAGCCCCAGCCGTTGTGCCCATCTGGGGAGTAAACCAGCGGATGGAAGATTTCTCTCCATTTTTCTCTGTAACTGTGACTTTCAAATAAATAAATCTTTTTAAAAAAATCCTTAACTTCAACTACCTTCCTAATAATCTACTAATTTTCATAGAAAATTACTTTCTGATCTGACCAGACTCTGCATAAAACCAACAATATAATAGGCAAAAGGGACCTTGAAAGAAAAATGAAATAGAAGAATATATGAATGTGTACAGGTGGTATCCTTATATTTCTCCTGCTGCATTCAGAGAACTCTGTTAACTAACTTTGCAGAAGGATAAATGTAACATATAAAACTTAGAGATATATGGATTCAAACATTGTTTCTGGTATTTCAACCTTTTAAGTAAAAAACCCTTAATTTGTTTAATCCAGAAAGTCAGTGTCCTGCTCTGCTAAAGGATAGTTGGGGGGAGTATATACATGTCTATAGAGACCAACCAACAATGCCTTACCCCATTCTTTAAAAGAAAAAATAAATATTTGTTTATCTAAAAGAGTTATGAGACAGAGAGAGAAAGAGATCTTCCATCCTCTGGTTCACTCTCCAGATGCCCACAACAGCCAGGGCTGAGGCAGGCCAAAGCCAAGAGCTCCATCCAGATCTCCTACATGGGTAGCAGGGGCCCAAACACTTGGGCCATTCTCCGCTGCTTTTTCCAAGCTATTATCAAGGAGCCAGATCAGAAGCAGAGCAGATGAGACATGAACCAGTGCCCATATAGAGCGTTGATATTGCAGGTGACAGATCCACCCGCAACAACATAACGCCAGCCCCCTTATCCCGGTTCTTAAATCCTAAAGCTCAGAAAACAGAATGATTTTCACTTATTTGATGGTGAAGCTTGTCATATATAACCTGCTCTTGTGGCCAAAAAACCTTATCTAAGCTAACTTGAGATTATTTATGGTTTTTATCTTACTTTGTATGAATATTTGTATATTTTGATATAGAAATATTAAATCATTATAAGATGCTGCTTCAGACATGATTGAGGATTTAATTTAATATATGTATCACTTTTATATTAAGCTTCTAAAATAAAAATTCTAAGTTTGTGCTTATTTTTTAAAAACATAGCTAGTATAATACTGGACATAAAATATGCATGTAGTATTGTTATTAGTTATTATTGTATATTAAAGACTTTTTCCATCTGTTTTCTTTAAAACCCCCTCAATCCAGATACTTATCTCCAGCAAATCCTAATGATAACAGAACTAGCTCCAATGTGGATAAAAGTTTGGTAGGTATTTTCCTAACAGTTTTTAAAAAAGCATTTTGTGCATAGTGTATTTGTATGTATGATATTGAGTAAGTGTATGTATTGCATTTTTCTTTTTATCTGTTGACTCCTCTCCAGTCTGATTTTTTGCCTGAATATAAAATGTGATAATATATATGCAGTCTGTTAGTAAGCTCTGAATTACTAAATGGATTTGTTGGAATAAGGAATACACAATAAATCAGTGTATCATTAGGGTCTTGTCAGGGAAACAGATGACAATTTATAAGATTTAAAAGAAGATAATTTGTGTATAATAAGATACATATAGCATGATATTTACCATTTTTAAGCATACAGTTCAATGACATTAAGAACTGTCACATTGTTCAGCCATCACTACCACCACCCATCTCTAGAACTTTTCCTTCATTCCCAACTAAAATTCTACACCTTGCCTCTAAGTCCTGGTAACTGCTGTTTCTGGCTCACGTTGGGCTATTCTAGGTCCCTCATGTAAATGAAATTATACAATATTTGTTCTTATGTGACTGGTTTATTTTGCTTAGCATATGTCTTCAAGGTTCATCCATGTTGTAGTATGTATCAAAATGTCCTTCCTTTTTAAGACAATAATATCCTGTGGCACAAATGTGCCATATTTTGTGTATGCATTGATTAAACAGAAACTGTTAAAATGCTGTGAACAAAAGTACAGCAGAATATTGATTAATAACGATGGGAAGCCATTGCCCCTATACTGAAGGGACAAGGAGAGAAAATCTCATTACCATAGTTCAGAATAAGCCTGGAATCATAGATGAGAAACAAAATACTGCCAGAATCACAGTAAAGCAAAAAGACTATGGGGAGAATGAACACTTCATTTCTTTACCTTCTGAATTCTTGGTAGTGTCTTCCATAGGCTGAAGCTAACCATGAAGTCATAGAACAGGAAACAGGAAATGCTGTCTGTAGATTTTAAGACAGAGAAGCTTCAAGATTCTCTGAGGGTGGATCTTCAAGGCTGGAATGCACAGGGGAAAAGGAGAATAACCAATATACTCAGAATCTTCTCATTTGTTCAATGAGAAGTAATTTCTGTAGGAAGTAAACTTTTAGTTGTTAGTTGTATTATTCAAATGGCTCATGTTCATGAGATAGTGGGTCTTTTTTAAATTTTTTTAAAGATATTTATTTAAAAGAGTTACACAGAGAGAGGAGAGACAGAGAGAAAGAGAAGTCTTCCATCCTCTGGTTCACTCTCCAGATGGCTGCAACGGCCAGAGCTGCACTGATCTGAAGCCAGGAGCCAGGAGCTCCTTCTTGGTCTCCCACGTGGGTTCAGGGGCCCTAGGACTTAGACCGTCTCCTGCTGCTTTCCCAGGCCATAGCAGAGAGCTGGATCGGAAGTGGAGTTGCTGGGACTTGAGCTGGCACCCATATGGGATGCTGACACTGTAGGTGGCAGCTTTACCCCCTATGCCAGAGCGCCAGCCCCAAGTGGGTCTTTTTATAAAAAGAAACAGTTTACTTATATTTTTCAAGATCTTTTTGGTTTAACCAGGACTTCTCTGAAAAATATCAGAAATAATTAGCTGGCCATCCTTAAAGCATTATTTGGTCTTTTGTGAGTATAGCCTACAGATTTTTAATAGAGCAGGGGAGGAGAGAGCAACCATTTTAAAAATCAGATATAATTTTTCTCTTTTTTCTTGTTATATTTACTCTTAAATGTGAGAGAACATATGGTGTAAAGGGAAAGCAAGAAAAAAACTATGTGAGTTCCTGTTAGCTATAAGGATCATCTTTCTCCTTTAAATTTTCATCCAGTAAATCTACTTGCTATATTATATAGCTAACAAAGACTAAGAAATCTTTAAGATGAAGCAACTTTCTTTGGTTACAGAGTTGCTGTAACCCTGCTGTCATTGTATTACAATCTGTAAGATTAGAGATCTATTAGGACTTCAGAGATATTCATATTTTCTTTGGATTGTTCTTGTTCGATGGTGATTGCTTTAAGTTTCCATCAATGACTGCTACCTTTTACCATTTGCTCTAGTAAGGTTACAGGGAAGAATATATTAACTTAGATTTAAGTACAAAATCAACTGATTTAGTTTTTAACTCTTCTTGAAAATCTAGCAAAAGTGCCAACCAACAGCTTTGCAGTTGCCACATACAGTGAATAACTTTCTGTACACATCTTATGTTTTTTACTGTGCCACATTTGACACTGACTACTTACGTTTCCCTGGAACATAAAGCTTTTGTATCACTTTTGTGTTCCATTATTTTCTTGGGGCTTTTTTCTCCTCAGGGCTGGCATTGTGGTGTAATAGGTTAAGTCACCTGCTGCAACACTGACATCCCATGTGGGCACCAGTTTGAATCCTGGCTGCTCCACTTCCAATCCAGCTCTCTGCTAATACACCTGGGAAAGCAATGGCAGGTGGCCCAAGTCCTTGGGACCCTGTACCCACGTGGGAGACCTGAATGAAGCTCCTGGTCCAGCCCTAACCATTGTGGCCATTTGGAGAGTGAACCAGTGGATAGAAGACCTCTCTCTCCCCCTCTCCCTTTCTGTCTCTAACTCTTCCCTTCAAATAAATAAATCTTCAAAATTATTAAATGTTCTCGAAGGAGGGAGAAGGAGGGAGAAAGGAGAGAGAGAGAGAGAGAGAGATCTTTCACCCACTGGTTAGCTCCCCAAGTGACTATAATGACTAGGGTAGGGCCAGGCTGAAGCCCAGAGCCTGGAACTCCATCCAGGTCTCCCATGTCAGTGGCAGGGGCTGAAGCACTTGGGCCATCTTCCACTGCTTTTCCCAGGTGAATTAGCAAGGAGCTGGATCTGAAATGAAGCAGCTGAGACTTGAACCGGCATCCAAATATGATGCTGGCATTGGAAGTGATGGCTTAATCCACTATACTACAACACTGGCCCCCAAATCTTGCTTCTCTCCTAGGTTCTCCATCTGTTCATTTTGTGTTACCTTTCATGATGATAATGTTTCTGTTCTTTATTATTTCTAGTTAACATTTAGGTCCTAATTCCTATGGCCTCTTAATCATATTACTCTTACTAGAATTTCACTGTCCTCTAATCTGTTTACTTTAGTTAGTCTTTGCTGCCTTCCCAGACACATAAGCAAGAAGCTAGTCATAAGTATAGTAGCCAGGGCTTGAACTATCCACAATGCTGGCTCCATGCCTTCCCTACTTTAGGACTTCTGGATGCATTGTTCATTCTAGCTAAATGAATAATAGCTTGTACCACTTTCTTCTCTAGGTAACTTATTCATCTTTTAGATCTTATCTCAAGCATTACATTTTTTCTTGAAGAATTAGAAGTGACTCTTCTCCTTCAGTATATGTTACATTTTATATGTGTGTTTGTGTGTGTAATTGGTAATTGTGGTAATTGTGGGTCCCAATGTTTAACTATTAGCTATATGAAGACAGGGACCAAAATTTTTTATATTACTAATGCATAGCACAGTCCCTGACTTATAAGTAAATGTTGAGAAAAATGATTTTTTAAAAAAAATTTATTTATTTATTTGAAAGGCAGAGTTAGAAAGGGAGGGAAAGATAGAGATCTTCCATCCACTAGTTCACTCTCCAATTGGCCACAAGAGCTGGTGCTGAGTTGATCCAAAGTTAGGAATCAGAAAACTCTTCTGGGTCTCCCACATGGGTGCAGGGGCACAAAGACTTAGGCCATCTTCCGCTGCTTTCCCAGGAGCATTAGCAGGGGGCTTAATCAGAAGTGGAGCAGCCGGGACTGTATTCAGTGCCCGTATATTATGCTAGCACTGCAATTGGCAGTTTAACACACTGTGCTACAGTGCTGGCCAACAGAAGAGAAAGAAATAACATTTAGTAGTAATTTTCTAAAGTATAAAAGTGTAATATAAACTTAGTATTTTGGGTCAGGCATTTGGTTGGAATGTTATGAAGTGAGAATTAACATTTATTAGTATGGTGGTTAAGTCACCCCTTGGAATGCCTGCCTGTCATATTGAAGTGCTTGGTTTGAATCGTGTGTACACAGTACACATCCTGGAAGGCAGAGGTAATGGCTAAAGTGCTTGTGGAAAGCCTGGATGGAGTTCATGGCTTTGGCCTGACCTTGCCCCAGCACTTGAAGACATTCGGGAAGTGTCCCAGTGAATGGGAGGTCTGTCTCTTCCTGTCTCTCTGTGTGTCTGGCTTCCAAATAAATATAAATAAATAATTTAAACATGATTTTTTTTTTACTTTTCTATGTATATTCTTAGTAAAATGATTTTTTTTTAAACTGAAGCAGGAAAATTTGCAAAAAACTATCTACAAGCTGGAAGAACAGCTGCATAATGAAATGCAATTAAAAGATGAAATGGAACAGAAGTGCAGGTGAGAATATACCTCATGTTTCTCATACTATAAGTTTTATATAGTGAATACTTTAAATCTTATATTCTGTTAACACTTGAAAATAGGTAGAATTAAGATGGGGATATAAAGATTGTAACTGGTAAACATTCTTGAAGAATATATTGGTTAGAATTGAACAGTAATTGTGTGGTAATTAGTTACAGATGTATTTTCCATAGAATATTTAAAAATTGCTTCTCAGCCCTTTGGCTAAGATCAAATGTAGAATATTTAAAGTGTATTTGCTCCTGGCAGTCTTCATTCTTTAAAGATTGTCTAATTCACTTACTTGCCTAATTCACTGCTTTTCTCTTCCATTTTAATTAGCTAACTGAAAAGACTAATTTGTTTACATTAAATATGGTGCTTTTTGAAATACAAAATGATTCACTAAGTTTCTGATGTCATTCTAATTTCCTCTGGGGTTCTTTAGAGTAGTAACTCAGAAGTTTTTTTTCCTGTGGGCCTAATTCTAGTAGCAGCATATTATATTTGTGAAATATAAGATAATCAAGCTTATTTTAACCTAGTAATGTTTATAATTTTAAGTAACTAATAATGTTGAGATATATATTTATTACAAACAGTAATTTTCTATAATTATCTATGTTTACAATGAATAGTATTGAATAAATGAAATACAAAGGTAATACAGAGATTGAGTCTTAAGTAAATAGAACTGGGGAAGTGGCAATTTTGTGACAGAGTAGGCAAGGAAACTGGTAGGAAGCAAAATTCTCACTTCATAACATTCCTGGTGGATTAAGAACTTTAGTGTATAACATGAACAAAGCGCTTGAATATAAGCAAGTAATTAACCGATCCCAGAATTTGAAAGGAATTTCTAACTATAAAATATGGAAATAAATGGAGGAAATGGTTCAGTACTGTGATATAAATGTTGAGAAGTTTCTATCTCCAAAAACAAATATCTTAAACAAAATTAAAAGACTAATGACAAACTGGTGGTAGTGTTGGTAGGGATCAGTTTGAGGAAGAAATAAGAGTGGTCCAAGTGCCCGATAATCATATGAAATGTATAACTTCAACGAAATGGAATTAAAATGAAATGAAAGTTTTTAAAATGATATATCAATTTTTTAAATAAAAGCAATATTAGGGATTACAGACTGCTAATTACTTGCATTTATTTTCTTGTGAAAGGTCAAATGTTTGCTCTTTTCTGAGAGGTATGAAGAGTCTTCAAAAAGTTAGCATTGTCTCTCTTCTCTCTCTGCCTCTCCTTCTCTGTGTAACTCTAATCTCAAATAAAAAAAACTTTAAAAAAAAAAAAGCAGAAAATAAGCACTATGTAAAAACTGCATATTTTGCACCAAAATAAACTTATCTTTTAATTTCATTTTCCAGGAACTCTATATACTATATACTATGTACACTCATATATATCTCATATATTCACTA
Organism: Sylvilagus floridanus; assembly: GCA_949820135.1. Taxonomy (NCBI): domain Eukaryota; kingdom Metazoa; phylum Chordata; class Mammalia; order Lagomorpha; family Leporidae; genus Sylvilagus; species Sylvilagus floridanus. The sequence goes on along the minus strand of OX463226.1, from coordinate 71,232,957 downwards.
GAGCTTTATTTGGAACCTTTATCCCACAAAAAATATAGCTCTCTCTCTTTTTTCCCCTGTCCTACTTGTAGCCTCTTCCCCATGCAGAAGCTGGAAGAATGTAGTTGGAATATGTGGGCAGACTAGACTTAACAGAGGTTCTGTGCTACACATAGATTAACTTAGGACTGAATCTACTCTGATACTGTTGCATTCAGATAATTTTAGCTGTATTCATTCATTCAACAAAATTTTAGATGATGTATCAGATAATATGCTTGTCAGTAATATAGTACTGAATAAAATAGACATAGACCCTATTCAGATGGAGCTTGTAATTTGGCAGGGTTGACAAGTAACTATATAGTATGTTTTAAGGTAGAGAGAGAACAAAATATTGCAGGGATATACATCAGGACTACATCAGAAGATGCCTGTACTCTTTTGTCAGCAGAAAAAGCTAAAACTAAAAGGGTCAATGAGAATACTATGGGGAGAGTACAAAGAAATAATAGGATCCAGGGAAAGGGTGTCTGTCAAGGCCTTGAGGTGAGAGAACTTGACTGATCAGGAAGATACAAGGAAAAGAAGAGGCTGGGAAGGTTGGCAAGGTCTAAATCTTGGAGGACTTTATTTTTGACAAGCCAAGAAATTTGGAATTTATCCTAAATGAAGACATGTGTATGTGTGTGTGTATGTAATTTACTTTTTAAAAAAGACCTCTCTGGTTAATTGGCAACAATTATATTATTCAACTAGATGTCAGTAAGGAGGCAGACAAGTCAAGGATATTTCCTATGTGGTGTCATTTACTCAAGGACTTTAGAAGAAAACAGATTGTTATTAGGGATAGGAATGTGGGGGAACAGAGAGAATAGTTTCAGACATGCTAAATGAGGTATTCGATGAGATATCCATGTGAAACGTTGAATGTGGAGGTTTGAATTATTTGTTGAGCCAAAGAAAACAAATTGTGATGGAGACAATACACTTTTATTTTTATCTCAGGTTGCTAAATCATTTATTAATTTGATATATGCCACTTTTCCCTTCATTTACTTAATCCTGTATTGAAAGTTGTATGGCTAATTTTTGTGTAGTAAGTTTTGGATAAGAGATTTAGAAATCCTTGAGTTGAGACACTTGGCCTTTCCTCCAAGAGAGTCCATGGATGGAATCCAAGATCCTTGAACATGGATGAGAAAAAGTGAATATTTTCTCTAACTTATTTAGCATTTCCTTCGATTTTAAGCATAGGCAGTAATCCACAGTTATTATAATGCAAAAGCCATGTATTTGTATTACTAGATAAATCACAGATATTTTTGTATATTACAGTTTTTACAGTTAATCTGTAAATGTCATTCATGCTAATCCCTACATTGAAATTACTGCCACTAGTTCTTGTGATTTACTTTATTAAAAAAGAAGCACATAGATTACTGAATCATGTGTTTTTTAAACTTTTTGACTATTTTAATATAATTGGAATCTTTTCATCTTTTTAATGTTTTAAAAAATATTTTCTGTAAAAAGGTCATAGACTTCAATAGAATGCCAAAGATCATGCCATAAGGAAAAAAAGATTTTAAAAAACCCAAGCTAAAAGGAAAGGTGAAGATTATAGATGTTTAACCCTGGGCAATGAAAAATAAATATATTTCTAATCTGTGTTGTTTTTGTTGTTACAGAACTTCAAACATAAAACTAGACAAGATAATGAAAGAATTGGATGAAGAGGTACTTTTGTTTCCTGATCAGAAGTTTCCCCTTTTGAAATTTTCCCCCTTTCAGATTGTTTTATTTCCTAAGAAAACTGTGTTTGAACTCTATAGGTTAAAACACAAAATAGAACCAGAGAGTTATGAAGAGAGTCTCACTTGAGAGCTTTAGCTTTATTTGGTACAGGTTAGATTGTACTTTGGTTTCTTTTATACAGTTAATTTCTGCAACCATGTTGAAACTTTAGTTCATAAATTTTAATTTGTGAATTTCTGTTTTTTCTATTTTATTTGAAAGGCAGAAGGAGACAAGACAGACATTAGAGTTGTATCTACTGGTTCACTCCTCACATACTCTCAATATCTAAGGCCAGAGCTTGAAGCTCAATCCAGGTCTTCCATGGGGGTGGCAGGGACCTAAGTATTTGAGCCATCACCTGCTGCCTCTCATGGCTTGCATTAACAGAAAATTGGAATCAGAATTGGAGCCTGGAATCATGCCCAGACACGGGAGATGTGGACATCTCAAATTTTGTCTAACCACTGCCTAATGCCCACCCAACTGTCAACTCTTGATGGTTGAAAATGGGAAAGGGGACTGGCGCTGTGGTGTAGTCAGTAAAGGAGCTGCCTGCAGTGCGGGCATCCCCTGTGGGTGCCGGTTTGAGTCCCTGCTGCTCCACTTCCGATCCAGCTCTCTGCTGTGACCTGGAAAAGCAGTAGAAGTTGGACAAGTCCTTGGGCCCCTGCACCTGTGTGGGAGACCCGGAAGAAGCTCCTGGCTCCTAGCTCCATCTGTTGCAGCCATCTAAGGCGTGAACCAGCAGTTGGAAGTCCTCTCTCTCTGCCTCTGCCTCTTTAACTCTGCCTTTCAAATAAATAAATAAATCTTTAAAAACAAATGAGAAAGAAGCAAGAGATCAAAAATTGAATTTGAATTTAGAACTATTATGAGAAAGAGACAAGGACAAGGGAGGAATAGTTTAAAATCTTCTAGGACTGAGTTTAATCTCATGTCACAGTACTAAGCATGTCTATGGTTACCTACCGGATTTTTTATTGTCAGAGAAGTGTAGCATATATATTTCATGATTCAGATGTTTATAAATACATTATACATTTTCATTCCTCTTCATCAGCTTAGCAAATATCTTTCTACCATATGTGTGGAGTCCTCTGAAAAAGACAAACACTCTTCTTCTAATGTATGACTTCCTTTGCCTTTTTAGTTTAATTTCTCAGATAGTTTTTATGCTGCCTTAATTTTTCTTCATCTGAGAAATGGTATCTGAGACTGGCATTGTGTATAGCACTGTGTACAGTGTTGGCATCCCATATGAGCGCCAGTTTGAGTCTTGGCTACTGCACTTCTGATCCAGCTCCCTGTTGATGTGCCTGGGAAAGCAGTTGAAGATGGCCCAAGTGTCTGGGCCCCTGCTACCCATGTGGGAGATTCAGATGCAGATCCAGGTTCCTGGCTTGGGCCTGGCCCAGCCCTGGCTGCTTGCAGCCATTTGGGAAGTGAACCAGTGGATGCAAGATCTCTCTTTCTTTCTCTCCCTCCTGCATTCTCTCTCTCTAACTCTGCCTTTCATATAAATAAGTAAATCTTAAACACATACACACACAGAAATAGTATATGTCATTGATTGTTTTTGTTTTCTTGTGATCATTTTCCCTATGATCTTTCTGTTATTCTATGATTACGTTATAGACTCTGATTTCAGTTCTCTAAAATGTGTTTGCTGGAGCAGATACTTGGCAGAGCAGTTAAGATGCCTGCATCTCATATTGGAGTGCCTGGGTTTGAATCCCTGCTCTGCTTTCAATTCCAGCTTCTGCTGGTGCGCATTCTGGGAAACAGCAGTTGATGGCTCAAGTGTTTGAGTTGCTGCCACACATGTGGGAGACTTGAACTGAGTTTCAGTCTTCTGGCATTGGCCTGACCCAACACAGGCTGTTGTAGGCATTTGGAGAATGAACCAACAGGTGGAAGACCTTTTGTCTGTTAGCCTCTGTCTCTTTTTGTCTTTCTGCCCTTCAAAAAGATGAAAAATAATTTTTAAAAAATAAAAATACATTTGTGGCTCGTGGAAAATGTATAATATGCAAAAATTATGCATGGATCCCAAAATTTTTTGACCAAAATAAATTTATCTTTTAATTCATTTTCTATTAACTTTTTGAAGTACTCTTGCCTAGCCAAAGCTACAAGTAAAGAAAGCATAGGTCAAAGAGGAAGTCTGAAGTTGACTGAAAAAATACATTAGAATGTTAATTATTTCCAAAAAGCCATTAGGTTTAAAAAATAGCTTTTTATCATAGACAATTATTTGTGCAGCATGGGTGTTTAGTCTGGTGGTTAAGATACTGGTTAGATGACCATGTCCCATATCAGAGTACCTAAGTTTGAGTACTGGCTCTATTTCCTCGTCTGCCTTCCTGTTAATGCACACTCTGGAAGGCAGCAACTGATAGCTCAGGTGGTTAGCTAAGTCTCTGCCACCTGCATGGGAGACCTTAATTTGAGTTCCTGGCTCCCAGCTTCAGCCTGGCCCACCCCCTCACCATGGCAAGCATTTGGGAGTTGAGCTGGTGGATGGGAGCTTCTTTGTCAAATAAATAAATCTTAAAACTGAGCAATAAAGTAAATACCATATGACAATCTGTGTGATGCAGGCAACATAGTGCTGAAAGGGAAATTTATAGCTATGTGCTTATGTTAGAAGAGAGGAAATGTCTCAGATCAATAATCTAAGCTCCTTCTTTTGGACACTAATAAAAGAATAGCAAAGTAGGCTCAAAGCAAGCAAAGGGAAAAAAAGGTAAAAGCAGAGAAAAAATGAAATTAAAAACAGAAAAAAATTCAGTGAAACAAAAAGCTAGTTCTTTGAAAAGATCAACAAAACTGACAAATCTCTGTAAGCAAGACTGCTTATAAGAAAGCAGAGCCAGAAACTACTAGTGTCAGGAGTGAAAATAAGCATATTTCAAACATATTAATGTTTCATGTAAAAATATCGAAAATATCATAGGAAATTACTGCAGGGACTGGTGCTGTGGCATAGTAGGCTAAGCCTCCGCCTGCAGTGCCGGCATCTCATATGGCTGCTCTTCTTCCCTTCCAACTCTCTGTGTAAGGCCTGGGAAAGCAGTGAAAGATGTCCCAAGTGCTTGGGCTGCTGCACACATGTGGGAGACCCAAAATAAATTAGCTCTTGGCTCCTGACTTTGGATCAGCCCAGCTCCAGCCATTGTGGCTATCTGGGGAGTGAACCAGCAGATGGAAGACGTTTCTCTCTGTCTCTGCCTCTCTGTCTGTAACGCCACCTCTCAAATAAATAAATAAATAAAACTTTTTTAAAAAGAAAATGCTGCAAACACTTGTAAAAACAAGTGTGAGGCCGGCGCTGTGGCTCATTAGGCTAATCCTCCACCTTGTGGCACCGGCACACCGGGTTCTAGTCCCGGTCGGGGCGCCGGATTCTGTCCCCGTTGCCCCTCTTCCAGTCGAGCTCTCTGCTGTGGCCTGGGAGTGCAGTGGAGGATGGCCCAAGTGCTTGGGCCCTGCACCCCGTGGGAGACCAGGAGAAGCACTTGGCTCCTGCCATCGGATCAGTGTGATGCGCCAGCTGCGGCGGCCATTGGAGGGTGAACCAATGGCAAAGGAAGACCTTTCTCTCTGTCTCTCTCTCTCACTGTCCACTCTGCCTGTCAAAAAAAAGAAAGAAAGAAAGAAAGAAAAAGCGTGAAATTCAAATAAACTGGGCTTAACCACTTGAAAAACACAAACTACCACTAATCACCATATATAAAATACATTATTTCACTACTCCTATGTAACTGTTAAGGAAAGTGAATCCATAATTTTAAAACTCTGAAAAAATAATAATTTCCACATCCAGATGATTTCAAAATCATCTGGAATAGAATAAAGAGCCTAGAAATAGTTTTCATGCTAGTACAGCCAACTTATTTATTTGTTTATTGATTGAGAGAGAGACAAAAAGGAAGATATCCTGTCTGCTGGTTCACTCCCCCAAATGCCTGTGATGACCAGGGCTAGAACAGGCTTTGAAGCCAAGAACCCAGAAATAGGAACTCAGTTCAGATCTCCCGTGTGAGCTGCAGGAACCTAACCACTTGAGGCGTTACCTGTTGCTTCCTAGGTTGTACAACAACAGGAAGCTGGAAGAGGAAACAGGACACAGACCCAGGCACTCTGATAGGGAACAGAGGCATCCCAAAGGGATCTTAACCTTTAGGCCAAATGCCTGACCCAATATTGATGACTGTTTCATATATATCAGTGAGTGGAGACATAGAATATCTTGGAAGAGATATGCAAGTTGTTGAGACATAGGATTAAGAGAGACCTAGAAGGGCTAGTGAAATTACTGGCCACCTTACCATTTGTATCGTTTGGACTTCACTTCATGTAATTCTCAAATACATAATTATTACTCAGTTCTTTGACATTTCATACCTTAAAAAGACTGTAAATAAACCAAAAAGTTGGTAATATAAAACGTCATGATGGCCTTAAATGGATGTGGTGACTTTTGATCTTAAAAGTTCATATTCATAGGGTACGGTTTTGATTTTTTTATTTATTTTTTTTTTTTTTTTTGGTTTATTCATTTGAGAGGTAGAGTTACAGAGAGAGGGAGAGACAGAGAGAAAGTTCTTCCATCCTCTGGTTCACTCCCCAAATGGCCACAATGGCTGGAGCTGGCTCAGAGCTGGGCTGATCCAAAGCCAGGAGCTAGGAGCTTCCTCCAGCTCTCCTATGTGGGTGCGAGGGCCCAAGTACTTGGACAGTTTTCTACTGCTTTCCCACGCCATAGCAGAGAGCTGGATTGGAAGAGGAGCAGCCAGAGCTAGAACCAGTGCCTAGATGGGATGCTGGCACCGCAGGCAGAGGCTTAGCCTACTACGCCACAGCACTGACCCCCCCAAAGATTCTTTAAGTAAGCTACTTTTATTATTAGAAAATTGTCATTTGGTTAGAAAGTACTATCTGATTTTTGAAACAAAAACTTTAAGTTTTTGTCTGGGTTTTTTTTGGAGAATAAAATTCTCTCTCAAATAACAAGGCATAATAGTTGCCATTGTTAACTTTTGTTGTTTTAATTCCAGGGGAATCAAAGAAGAAATCTAGAATCTACAGTGTCTCAAATTGAGAAGGAGAAAATGTTACTACAGCATAGAATTAATGAGTACCAAAGAAAGGCTGAACAGGAAAATGAGAAGAGGAGAAATGTAGAAAATGAAGGTAAATTGGTTATTTCTTTTGGAAAATGCTGGAGTTTAAACACTGCCCTTGAAATCTTTGTCATGAAGCTATCTTAAATTTAGTGCTCAGGGGCCAGCGCCGTGGCTCAACAGGCTAATCCTCCACCTTGCGGCGTCGGCACACCGGGTTCTAGTCCCGGTAGGGGCGCCGGATTCTGTCCCGGTTGCCCCTCTTCCAGGCCAGCTCTCTGCTGTGGCCTGGGAGTGCAGTGGAGGATGGCCCAAGTGCTTGGGCCCTGCACCCCATGGGAGACCAGGAAAAAGCACCTAGCACCTGGCTCCTGCCATCGGATGAGCACAGTGCGCCATCCGCAGCATGCGGCAGCCATTGGAGGGTGAACCAACGGCAAAGGAAGACCTTTCTCTCTGTCTCTCTCTCTCACTGTCCACTCTGCCTGTCAAAAAAAAAAAAAAAAAATTTAGTGCTCAGGGTATATTTATGAAACAACATTCTAAGATACTTTATGAGCTAATAGCCCAGATCTTAAGTTAAATTTTAGCATATTAAAGTCAGTAGTAAATAGTGATTTGGTCTAGTGATTTCACTTCTAGTTTTTGTTTTGTGTTTTTTACATGTGAGGATACTTTTTAAAGTTCATGGAAAATATCTCCACTAACTTGCAAGAACCCTTGCTCATACTTGTATATCTGCAAACTGATATATACAGGAGGCTATTTATTGTAACATTGCTTAAAATGACAAATAGTATAAACAACATAATCAATGATTTGATAAATTTTGTTGCATTTGTGTGGTCAAATACTATGGAAGCTTTTAAAAAAATAAAGTATCGCCTTATATACTGTCACAAAAGAATTTTTAAGATATGTCTTTAGGTGACAAAAACAAAATAAAGATCATTTGAAAGTGCTTTTGTATGCTTAAATTATGTGGGTGTAGATATTTATAATGTGGGCACATATACACATAATAGTTGTTTATTAGGATACTGATACATAGAATCTCTTAGGAATGATGTGCAAGAACTAGTAATAGTTGTTGCTGGGAAGGAGAAAGCTAGTTAAGGGAGACAAGGGAACAGTGGTGATGTATGGGAAGAAAGACTGATTTTGTATTACCTTTTGGTGCCTTTTGAATTTCATACAATTTTAAAACTATTCAACTATTCAAGTAATGGTACTATTCAAAAATAAATAAATATATTAGCTTTATAATGTTAAACTAATAGATTGATCATATTAAGGAAAAAAAGGACTTGAGATATTACAGTAGTGGAACAAATCTGTTTTTATGTTTCATATTATAAAATGATGCATTGTTTTTTTGAATAATTTAAAATGTGATAAGCACTTCCAAGATGAAATTTGGTCTTGGACATTGAAGTGAACTACTGTTACCTAAGACTACATGTCATGTTGTAAAAGAGATTTATATTTCCTTTAATGAAACTTTGTAATTTTCACATATTATTATTTTCTAGTTTCTACTTTAAAGGACCAATTAGAAGACTTAAAGAAAGTAAGTCAAAATTCACAGCTTGCAAATGAGAAGCTAGCACAATTACAGAAGCAGGTAAGTTTTTCAGATGATGTTCCTTTTTAAAAAATTATAGTAGAAATAAATTGTATTATATTTGGTCAAAAATCTCTTTTCTGGCTTTCTTTTTTTAAATAGCTAGAAGAAGCCAATGACTTGCTTAGGACAGAATCGGACACAGCTGTAAGATTAAGGAAAAGTCATACGGAGATGAGCAAATCAATTAGTCAGCTAGAGTCCCTCAACAGAGAATTGCAAGAGAGAAACAGAATTTTAGAGAATTCCAAGTCACAAACAGATAAGGATTATTACCAGCTGCAAGCTGCATTAGAAGCTGAACGAAGAGACAGAGGTCATGATTCTGAGATGATTGGAGACCTTCAAGGTAATATTTTTCTTACTGAGGTAAAATATACATAAAATGTATTATTTTAAGGATTAAATTGTTTTTAAATTTTACTTTTATGTATTTGAACGGGACAAAGACACACAGACAGATGGAGTTCTTTCATTTGCTGGTTCACTCCTCTGGTACCCACTTAGAACAGCTAGTACTGTACCACTTTGAAACTAGGGACCCAAAACTCATTCCAGGTCTCTCATGTCAGTGGCATGAGCCGTCACCTGCTGCCTTCAGGTTGCACATTAATAGGAAGCTGGAATTAGAAGTGGAGGTAGGAGGGGCTGGCACTGTGGCTTAGCAGGAAAGCCACCGTCTGCAGTGCCAGCATCCCATAGGGTGCCAGTTCGAGTCCTGGCTGCTCCACTTCTGATCCAGCTCTCTGCTATGGCCTAGGAAAACAGTAGAAGATGGCCCAATTCTTGGGCCCCTACACCAGCATGGGAGACCTGGAAGAAACTCCAGGCTCTTGACTTCAGATGGTCCAGCTCCAGCCCTTGTGCCATTTGGGGAGTGAACCAGTAGATGAAAGACGACCCCCGCCCCTCTCTCCTTCTGCCTGTCAGTCACTCTACCTTTCAAATAAATAAATAAATCTCAAAAAGAAGAAAGATGTTTAAAAAAAAGAAGTGGAGTTAGGATTCGGACTGAGGCACTCCAGTGTGGGATGCAGGTGTCCCAAGTGACATCTTACCCACTCTTCATTCTCCTCTCCTCCCAGGTGACTACCATTCTGCTTTCTGTATGAATTCTATTCTAATTTCTTCATAGAAGTGTTTTCCTTTGTGTCTGGCTTATTTCAATTAGCGAAATGTATTCAAGGTTTGTCAGTGTTATAGCATGTGTCAATTTCCTTCTTTTTAATGCCAAATAATTGTGTGTGCCACTGCTCATATATCAATGGAAAGTAATATTTTTAAAAACTTTTTACCTTTAATTAAAAAAAAACTGACCTAAAATTTACCATCTTAACCATTTTTATTTTTTTAAGTCACTTAGTTATTTGAAAGGCAGAGTTACAGAGAAAGGGAAAGACAGAGACTTCCCAAATGGTCACAATACCCAGATCTGAACTAGTCCACTTGAGACATCTGCTGCTTTCCCAGGTACATTAGCAGGGAGCTGGATTGGAAGTAGAGGAGTTGGGACTCCAACTTTTAGCCATATAGCAGTGGGTTAACCACTGTACCACAATGCTGGCCCCAACCAGTTTTTAAATATAGGGTATATTTTTAATTATATTGACCTCATAAAGAAAATAACCTTGTTGAAACCAGAAATGGTTCACATTCTTTTTCTTTCAGGGTAATGCCTACATTGTTTCACATTATGATTGCTTCCCTTTCATAGGTACTTCTGTGAGGTAGATAATGTAGGTATTTTCAGACTTTACAACAAAATTAACTGCAAAGTTAATTTATAAACTTTTTTAATTCATAAAGGTTTCACTCAAAGTGAGACTGATCCGTGTAGAGAGAATTAGCACTATTAAAACCTGGGAATTCTTCAGACATTGTTGGTAGAAATAGAAACTCAATTGTAGAAATGAAATTCCAATGCAAATAAAGAGTTAGGTACTTGGGAAAGTTGGGACTAGAGTTATTGGCAGTCTTTGTGACTCTTAAGAACAGTTTTAAAATGGTAATAAAGTTCAGTTTGTTTTTAAAAATATGTGTGGCTTTACTCAATTCTCATTTATTTTTCTATTTTGTATTCCTTTTGGCAACATCCATACTACCTAATCAAATCAGATAAGCATAGAAGTTGCTGGGTCTCTCAGGAAAAAAATTGGGGAGATGGGGGAGTCTGTTTTAACCTTAATCACAGATGGGAACATAGTTTGGGTCTCTTGGGGCTTGATGATTAGCTATAATTCTGTGGAGAGAGGTCAGGGTCTGTTTTTGTGACTATGGAAACAGGAATTAGAAGCTCTCATTGGTTCTCAGCTGAGGAGTGTTGTGTAATCTTATTTCTCAGGGACCTGGCTTAAAATAGTTCTGACTATAACCAAGAAAGGAACCTCCTTATATGTAGTAGGAAAGCCTCATGTTTGACTTCCTTAAATTGTTTTTCTAGGCCCTTATACAGCTTATTAGCTATTTGAAAGTCTCTTCATGTCTCTCTCTCTCTCTCTCTCTCTCTCTCTATTTGTAAACTAAGAAGATTAGAAAAGGTTATTTCTATAAATCCTTCTAATTGTGAAATTCTTTTAAGTTTATGACCTGTGTGTGACTGAGCTTTGAATTGTTTACTTCCAAGGCAGAGGGCTTTATCCGTGTGCTCACCATCAATTGCATTTAACAATTCTATTTCTAGATATTGATGAAAGTTCAGAAATGTTCATAACATGATTTATTTTTAATCAGTTTATCCTTTTTTAGTGCTTTCTTTGATTTGAAATCATGTGAATCAAATCTCACTAAAATAATATATAGGACTTAATGTGAGTTTCAGCTTGCTTATTAAGTGTATTGTAGGGGCAGGTGTTGTAGCACAATGGGTTAAGCCACCACTTGGGACCCCTACATCCCACATTGGAGTGCTAGTTTATGTCCTGCATACTCTGCTTCCAATACAGCTGTCTACTGATATGCCTGGGAAGCAGTGGTTGAGCCCCTGCCACCCACATGGGAGACTAGGGTGGAGTTCCTGGCTCTTGGCCCAATCCCAGCTCTTGTGGCCATTTGGGGAGTCAGTCAGCAAATGGAAGATCTCTTTCTGTCACTTTGCCTTTCAAATAAATAACTAAATCTTTTTTTAAAAAATATGTTGTGACTAAAAAATAAGTTACAATTTTTACATTAATCTTTTATAATCCTTAAGAACTTTTAAATCCTTTGTGTATAAGTTTCAGTCAGTTTGGGAATGCTAGGTTTTGGCAGTATCATGTTGTTCCCCAATCAAATGCCCTCCCTGTAGACTGGGTCCACAGTTCCTTTATGGATAATGACTCCCTCAAATGTAATTAGATAGTAAATATTTTAAGCTTTGTGTGCAATTTACATGAGATCTAATAAAATTTATGAAAAAGCATATTAAGAAAAACATACTCATGGATTTTCTTTCTTGTTTTTTTTTGGAGGGGGCAACAAAATAAACTTACCTTCTTTTGCTGGCAGAGAGGAGACAGAGAGGATGCCAAGTACTCTTAGCCATTGGTTCACTCTTCAAACACCAGCAGTGGTTGAGGGGGCAGGGTGGGCAGGGCAGGATTAATGAAGATGGGAACTGAGAACTCTATCCAGTTCCCCAGGGTCCATATTAACAAGAAGCTGGGATTAGGAACCAGAGCCAGGAGTTGAACCCAGACACTCTAGTTTTCGTGAAATGCAGACATCCTAACCAATGTCTTCACTATTAAGCCAATACCCCACTCCAAACTTAAATCTGTTAATTCCATTTTTTCCATGAACTTTTTGAAGTCCTCTCATAAAATCTTTGTTGCAGATTTTTCTTGGTTACTTTTGTAAATGTAAAAATTTTAAAAAATTCTTCGTTTCCAGTCTGTACAGAAACATGCTATGGTCCTGAAGTTTGACACCTGGACGTAGTATGTCAAAAAGACTGCTTTTTTTTTTTTTTTTTTTCAGATTTATTTATTTGTTTAAAAGGTATAGTTACAGAGGAAAAGAGAGAGAGAGGTCTTCCATCCACTGGCTAACTCCTCAGTGGCCACAACAGCCAGGACTGGGCCAAGCTGATGCTGTAGCCCGGAACTCCATCTGGGTCTCCCACATGAATGCAGAGGCCCAATCACTTGAGCCATTTTCTGCTGCTTTTCCAGGTACATTAGCAGGGAGCTACATCAAAGGCAGAGCAGCCAGGACTCAAACCAGCACCCTTATGGGATGCTGGCACCACACAGGCAGAGGCTTAGCCTGCTACCCCATAGCACCAGCCCTTCATTTTCCAAATTCAGTAGTAGTCGTTTGGTAGTCACTTTTTTTGTTTTTTAATGTACTTAAGTTATCTGAAAGAGAGATCTTCCATCTGCTGATCTACTGGTTCACCCTCCAAATGTTCTTAATAGCTGGGCCTGGCCCAGGCCTACCCAGGAGCTGGGAACTCAATCTGGTTTTCCCACATGGGTGGGACTTAAGGTATTACCTGATGCCTCCCAGGATATACATTAACAGGAAACTGAAATTGAGGATAGAGCTAGAACTCAAACCCAAGCATTCCAGCATGAGATGTGGGCATCCCAAGCATCCTGCTATTCCAAATACCTGCTCTGTTTCATTTTAATATTCCTACTTTCCCCAGTCCTGTAACATCAGATTTTTGAAGCAAATTTGAGGCTTAATTGAGTTAATAATTTAATTAATGCCTTAATTTAAGATATCCTTTAATTTGTGAATATTTTAGTATTGTAAACATTCTTTACAAAAAACTATTTAAATAACTAAAGACTAGATAAAGAAATGATGGTGGGCCGGCGCCGTGGCTCAACAGGCTAATCCTCCGCCTTGTGGCTCCTGCACACCAGGTTCTAGTCCCGGTTGGGGCGCCAGATTCTGTCCCGGTTGCTCCTCTTCCAGGCCAGCTCTCTACTATGGCCCAGGAGTGCAGTGGAGGATGGCCCAAGTGCTTGGGCCCTGCACCTCATGGGAGACCAGGATAAGTCCCTGGCTCCTGCCATCGGATCAGTGCGGTGCGCCAGCTGCAGCGCGCCAGCTGTGGCGGCCATTGGAGGGTGAACCAATGGCAAAGGAAGACCTTTGTCTCTCGCTCTCACTGTCCACTCTGCCTGTCAAAAAATTTTTTTTTAAATTTAAAGAATTTAAAAAAAGAAATGATGGTCTATACGTGTGTGTGGAATACTATACAGTGGTAAAAAATGAAGTCCTGTCTTTCGCAACAAAATGGATGCAACTGGAAACCATTATACTTTTTTAAAAAAGATTTTATTTTAATTTATTTGAGAGGTAGAGCTACAGAGAGAGAGGGAGAGACAGAAAGGAAGGTCTTCCATCCACTGATTCACTCCCCAGATGGCCACAATGGCTGGAGCTGAGCTGACCCAAAACCAAGAGACAGGAATTTTTTTGGGGTCTCTCACATAGGTTCAGGGACCCAAGCACTTGGACCATCTTTTACTGCTGTCCCAGGGTATAACAGAGTGGAGCAACCAAGACTCGAACCAGTACCCATACGGGATTCTGCACTACAAGCAGAGACTTAGCCCATTACACCACAGCGCCGGCCCCAAAGCCATTATACTTAATGAAATAAGCCAGGTCCCAAAAAACAAATACCATGTGTTTTCCCTGATCTGTAGGAGTACCTAAAAGGTAATCTAGAAGTGAAATTGACATTTTGAGATTCAGTGATTGTTTACAGACCTCATTTTTTTTTCATACTATTTGTTGAACTCTACTTAGTGTAGGGTTAATTTTATGAAAATAAAGTTAACTGAAAGTAGATCTTTATAAAAATTAAGAATGGTAATAGGAGAGGAAGGATGAAGAAGTATGGGAGCACAGGTAGTAGGAAGAGTAGGGTGGGAATTATCACAGTGTTTCTGAATCTGTATATAGGAAATACATGACATTTTTATACCTTAAATAAAGTTTAAAAAAATAAAAAGAATAATAATACCACACCAAAGCTGGACAAATTTGATAACTGCATATTTAATACTATGAAATACCTAACCAATGCTTAGCTTCCTCCAGTAGGTCTTATAATTTGTTCTCGTTGTGTTTGTTTTATTTGAAATAGTATCCAACAAAGTCTGCACCTTAGATTTAATATGTCTGTTAAGTTTCTTTTAGTATCTCTCATTTGTGTATCTCTTGTTCTGAATTTTTCTGATTTCATCTGCTGGTGTCATTTCACATGTTGCTGTGTTCCTATGATACTTTAAAAAAAAAAAAGGTTTATTCATTTATTTGAAAGTCAGAGAGAGAAATCTTCACCTGCTGCTTTACTCTCCAGATGACCTCAATGACCAGGCTGAAGCCAGGAGCCAGGATCTTCATCCAGGTCTCCCTCGTCGGTGATGGGTCCAAACGCTCTGGCCATCTTCTACTTTATTCTAGGCTTTTATCAGGGAGCTGGATTGGAATTCGAATAGCCGGGACACCTACTGGTGTTCATATCGGATGCTAGCATCATAGGCAGCAGCTTTACCTGCTACATCACAACACTGGCCTCTGTTCCTAAAATACTTTAAACTGGTGTCAGATCTAGAGGCTTGATCAGGTGCAGAAAGGACTTTGGCAAGAATACTCACATGCAGTAGTACTTCGGCACCAGAAGCACATAAAGTCTGTTAATCCTTTTGTGATGTTAGAGTCATTTATAGTTATTGCCTCGTTCCTTTGTTTCTTTAGGAGTTCGCAGTGGTGATTATCATTCCACTTTTAACTGGAATTAACTGGAATACTACTATAAAGAGAACCTTTTTCTCTTCAATTAAATAGTTATACAAGATAAGCTTATAAAAGAAAGAGTAAATCCCTTATTTTCTTTCCTTTGTTTTCAGAATAGTGACTTATTTCCCCAGCATCTTCCAAAGGTAACCAGTAAATTTTAAAAATATATTCATGAAATCATGATTTTTTTTTCCCACGGCAAAGGATGTGAAGAATTATGTAAGAGGAAAGGCTCAATCCTTCTTGGTGGCCATGTTCCTCACAGTGGCCAAGATGCTACTCAGCTTCTCATGCTTCCGCTTCGCACAGATGTGTGTCCCCACCCTTTTCTTAATGAATTTGAGGGCCCATTTATCTCTGGGGACCTTGGCATGGCACTAATTTAGGGCAAAGTTGAATACTTCCCAGATCATGTCCCTCACAAACTTTATGTACTTGCTAAGGTGCTGTGGAGGCAGCTAGCTGTGCCTTGTCCTCCTCACATTGTCACTTTATGAACTTTTTTTTTTTAAGATTTATTTATTTGGGAGCAGTGCTGTGGCATAGTAGGTAAAGCCACTGCCTGCAGTGCCAGCATCCCATATGGGCACCAATTTGTATCCCAGCTGCTCCACTTCCAATCCAGCTCTCCACTATGGCCTGGGAAGCAGTAGAAGATGATCCAAGTCCTTGGGTTCTTGCACCCACGTGGGAGACCTGGAGAAGCTCCTGGTTCCTGGCTTCAGATTGGTGCAGCTCTGGCCAGTGCGGCCAACTGGGGAGTGAACCATTGGCTGGTAGACCTCTCTCTGCCTCTGCCTCTCCTCTCCTCTCTCTGTGTAACTCTGACTTTCAAATATACAAATAAATCTTTAAAAAGCGAGAAAATTTTGTGGAGGGGCCGGTGGTGTGGCTTAGCGAGTAAAGCCACCAGCTGTAGTGCTGGCATCCCATTTGGGCACTAATTCAAGTCTAGGCTGTTCCACTTCTGATCCAGCTCTCTGCTATGGCCTGGGAAAGCAGTAAAAGATAGCCCAAGTGCTTGGGCCTCTGCAGCCACATGGGAGACCTGGAAGAGGCTCCTGTCTCCTGGCTTCCAATCAGCACAGCTCTGGCCGTTGCGGACATTTGGAGAGTGAACCAGCGGATGGAAGACACCTCTCTCTCTCTCTACTGGCTCTAATTCTGCCTTTCAAATAGATATAAATGAATCTTTTAAAAATAAATAAAATAAAAGTTTGTGGAAAACACATATTATGAAGGAACTATACATAGATAGCTCAAAAGTTTTGCACAGAAATAAACTTATCTTTAATTCCATCCTTCATGAACTTTTTGAAGTATCCTCACATACAACTTGCTGCCATTGTAGTTGGTTAAATTACTCTTAAACACTTAAAGACACATTTTGCAAAGTGCACATTGATGGCACTTAATAATTAAGAGGTATCAAATTTTGGTAGAAAAATAGCGTACAATAAGGGCTTGGTTGGTTTGTTTGTTTGACAGGCAAAGTTAGAGAGACAGAGAGAAAGGTCTTCCTTTTTCCATTGATTCACCCCCCAAGTGGCTGCTATGGTCAGCACACTGCGCCTATCCGAAGCCAGGAGCCAAGTGCCTCTTCCTGGTCTCCCACACGGGTGCAGGGCTCAAGGACCCGGGCCATCCTCCACTGCACTCCGGGGCCACAGTAGAGAGCTAGACTGGAAGAGGAGCAACTGGGACAGAATCTGGCGCCCTGACTGGGACTAGAACCTGTGGTGCTGGCGCCACAGGCGGAGGATTAGCCTAGTGAGCCGTGGCGCCGGCTGGGCTTGGGTTTTATTTCTAGTCCAAGCTCAGGCTTCATATCTTTGACTACTTGTAAAATAAGGAATATGCATTAGATGATATCCAATCAGCTTTAACATTTTTACTGCTTTATATTGTGTTTATTGTGTATACTACCAGGAAAACTTAAAATTTTATCTGACTGGGCTGGCATTGTATTGCAGTGAGTTAAGCTTCCATTTGTGAAGCTGTCATCCCATAGAGTGCCATTTCCAGTTGTGGTCACTCTGCTGCTGATCTAGCTTCCAACCAATGCAGCTGGAACAGCAGCAGATGATGACTCAAGTTCTTGGGTTCCTTCCAACCATGTGTGAGACCAGGATGGAGTTGTGGGCTCCTGACTTCAGCGTGGACCAGCCCCAACTATTTGGAGAGTGAATCAGCAGATGGAAGATCTTTCTCTCTGTCTTCCAAATAAATCTTTAAAATAAATTTTATAAAATTTTACCTGATCAGGAAGTTAATCCATATTTTGTATCTTAATGATGATACTGAACAAAAAAGTTTTACTTCAGTAACCATGGACTTGAACGTTTCTCTCACTTGGTAGCTCGAATTACATCTTTACAAGAGGAGGTGAAGCATCTCAAATACAATCTTGAAAGAATGGAAGGAGAAAGAAAAGAGGCTCAAGATATGCTTAATCATTCAGAAAAGGTAAATAATTTAACATAAGATAGTATTTGCTAATTATCAAAGATTATAAGGTAGTTTTACAAAATACAAAACTTATTCCTAATGTTTATATACTTACCTTTCCAAAAGTTCTTATGTTTGGTTGGCTACTTGGTGTGTGAGGAAGTAAATGATTTTATTGTTATTTTCATTTGGTTTTCCTCTTGAGAATGTTAGATATTTAGTGTTAATAGATCATCATAAATTGCTCTGGCTTGAAAATATCTTTTTAAAAAAATATTTTCCCCATTTTTTTTGTAGTTTCGTTTTTGTGGTCTGTGGGTAAGATGAAGATGCTGATCCATACCATGAGATCT
The DNA here is from genome assembly GCA_949820135.1 of Sylvilagus floridanus. Taxonomy (NCBI): domain Eukaryota; kingdom Metazoa; phylum Chordata; class Mammalia; order Lagomorpha; family Leporidae; genus Sylvilagus; species Sylvilagus floridanus. The sequence continues at coordinate 71,214,886 of OX463226.1, read as the reverse complement.
TATAAGACATAACAGGGGTGGGCGTTTGGCAAGGCAGTTAAAATGCCAGTTGTGATACTTGCATCCTGTATTGGAATGCCAGGTTTGAATCCTGGATTCACTTCTCATCCAGCTTCCTGCTAATGCTCATCCTGAGAGGCATCAGATGATAGCTCAAGTATTTGGATCTGTGCTACCCACTTGGTAGTTAGAGATGGAGTTTGAGGCTCCTGGCTTTGACATATCCCAGTCCATGCTGTTGTGACATTGGGCGAGTGAACCAACAGATGAAAGGTCTCTTTCTTTCAATTAAAATGAAAGTAAATAAATAAAAACAAAAAGGAAAGCAAAAGTATCAGGTTGTAATAGACTTTGCCTATACTATTTTGCTGGTAAAAGTTAGCAAAGGAGAAAAGAATGTGAAGTAACTGACCTTTACATTTAGAATTTTATGTTTTATTTATTTGAAAAGCAGAAGGTAGAGAGATTTTTCATTCATTGGTTCACTCTCCAAATGTCCCCAAGGGCCAGGACTGGGCCAGGCAAAAGCCAGGAGCCTGGAACTCATTTCAGATCTCCCATGTGAGCAGCAAGGACCCAATTATTTAAGCCAACATCTGCTATCTCCTAGAGTATGCATTGGCAAAGAAACTGCAGAAACAGAGCCAAGACTTGAATGAGGTACTCTACTATGTGATGTGGGCATCCTAAGCAGTGTCTTAAGTGCTGCGCTAACCACCCGCCCCTAAAATGTTCATAACAATGAGACATTTGATTAATTATCCTCTGTTAACATAACTCACTAAGAAAACAAATACTTGATATTCTTATCTAACTGTCATCTTTCAGTGCCTCCCTGAATTGTTGGAGGTTGAGTAGAACATCAGATAAATGGTCAGAAAAGCTACTCCTGGGGCTGGTGTTTGACATAGCCTGGCATGCCTTCATCCCATATTAGAGTGACTTGTGTGTTCTGGTGCCACTTCCAATTCCAGCTTCCTGCTAATGTGCACCCAGGAGATAGTTCAAGTAGTTGGGTCCCACTCACTCTCATGGAAGATGTAGATTGAATTACTAACTTCCAGCTTTGGTCTGGCCCACTCCTGGCTGTTGCAGACATATGGGAAATAAACATTAGTGGATGGGAGATTTCTTTCTTTGTCTCTCTGCCTCTTTAATGAATAAAATAAATAATTTAAAAAAATAAAAAAAGAATGGAAAGCAACTATTTATCTTTGGATGTGTTTTGTAAGACCAAAAGTATCTAAAGAGAAATGGAATATATTTTGACTTGATTCTCACTTCCTATCTCAGTGACTTGCCATGGAATGCTTGTAATTTTGTCAGAAGTAAATGCAGGCATGTAGATTCAAATGTAGGTAAAGGTAATTTAGTATTTCTTAAAAAACAATAGCAAAATATTTAAAAATACTAAAGGATTGATGTACTCATTTTTGTTCTTAGCAATGAACCATCCTTAACATAACTACAGACACAACATTGCTTTACAATAAGCCATTGCTAATGATTCAAGTGAGTTAGAGAAAAGATATTTTACTTCTGATTCCATGTGTTTATTGTGATTTTTAAAGTAAGATGTTTATCTCTTGTGGAATATTACATAATGTAAGATTTAATAATATGCCTTTTAAACAGTTTATTACATGAGTCCCATTCCTATTTTACAGGAAAAAAATAATTTAGAGATAGATCTAAACTATAAGCTTAAATCATTACAACAACGCTTAGAACAAGAGGTGAATGAACACAAAGTAACGAAAGCTCGTTTAACTGACAAACATCAATCTATTGAAGAGGCAAAGTCTGTTGCAATGTGTGGTAAGTGAATTTATATATATATATATATATATATGTGTGTGTGTGTGTGTGTGTATAAAGACAGAAACCATCCATCTGCTGGTTCATTCCCCAAAATGGCCACAGTGGCAAGGGCTGGACCTGGCTGAAGCCAGGAACCAACATCTAGTTCTCTTACTTGTCAGTCCACTTCTTTATCTATCTTCATTATCTTCCCTCTCGTCTTGCAGGAAGAGAAACCTCTTCCTTTCCTGGCCTTCTGCAGAGCTAGTGTCCTTTTAACTCATCCTAATTTATCTCCTTATCGTCTCTGTGTTCTCTACCTTTTTTCCTCCACTGAATTCTTTCTTCTTGTAAACATGTGTAAACGATTCCAATCTTAAAAACACACCCTTGCAGCAACCTGTGATCCTTACTCATTACCATTGTTTCATTCTGTCCCTCTAAAATAGCCAAACTTCTGGGATAGGAATTTGGCCTAGCAGCTAAGATGCCCATGCCCCACATCAGAGTATCTGGGTTTGATACCTTGTTCCAGCTTTTATCCCCAGCTTCATGGGAATGGAGACCCTATAGGAGGGGGTGATGGCTTAAGCAGTTGGGTTTATGTCACCCATGTTAGAAACCTGAATTGAGTTCTTGGCTCCCAGTATTAGCTATTGCAGATGTGCTCTTTCTCCAGTCAATAAAATTTAAAAACAAGCCAGCACCGTGGCCCAATAGGCTAATCCTCCACCTTGCGGTGCCCACACACCGGGTTCTAGTCCCGGTTGGGGCACAGGATTCTGTCCCGGTTGCCCCTCTTCCAGGCCAGCTCTCTGCTATGGCCAGGGAGTGCAGTGGAGGATGGCCCAAGTGCTTGGGCCCTGCACCCCACGGGAGAACAGGAGAAGCATCTGGCTCCTGCTTTTGGATCAGCGCGGTGCGCCGGCCGCAGCGTGGCAGCCACGGCGGCCACTGGAGGGTGAACCAATGGCAAAAGGAAGACCTTTCTGTCTGTCTGTCTCTCTCTCTCACTTCTACTCTGCCTGTCAAAAAAAAAAAAAAATTAAAAAGAAAATAAAATATTCAAGCTTCTAAGAAAAGATTTTTTCTTTTCTTCAGTTTCTTTTTCAAATGCAGTCTTTTTTTTTTTTTTTAAAGACAGTTATGAAACATGGGGGTATGTTCCAATAACTGTTTTATTCCCCAAATGGCCTCAACGGCTGGGGCTGTGCCAGGCGAAGTTAGGAGCCCAGAGCTGCTCCTGGGTCTTCCATATGAGTGTGGGTGCCCAAACAATTGGGCCATCTTCCTCTGCTTTCCCATGTGCTTTAACTGGGAGCTGGATCATAGAGCAGTTGGGTCTTGAACCAGTGCCCATTTGAGGTGTTGGCATTGCAGGTGGCAGCTTTACCCATTACAACACAATGCTAGCCACCTTTTCTTCACTTTCTACTTGATATTGACCTACTGCAATCTAAATGTGTCACTTAGCACCTTAAATTCCATATGTTCAGGGGAAAATTAATGATCCTATCAATCAAACCTGCTCTTACTCTTTATTCTCACTAATCTGCTTAATGGCCATGTAGTCTTCCAGACTTTTAAATCTGATTTAAATACTTTGCCTCTTAACCATTGTATGCTTATTTTAAAAAAAATTAGGTGAAAAAACACATGCAAAATACCTGTACAGTATACTTACTTTGAGTAAATGGTAGGTATTGTAATGGCTGTAACTGGTGGTATTACTCAGCATCCAGAAGCCCAAACCAGAAATCTGAGAATCATTCAGGAATTCTACTTCTATATGATATACCTGTATATAACTTAGTTTTAGTCCCTTTTAGTTCATGATAGCATCATCAATTTACTTGATTTGTTAAAATACTTAATGTTTACTTTTCCTAGGGTTGTTCTGCTCATAAATGTCATTCTTATTCTCACTTAAAACCTTTTCTCTCTCTCTGTTTTCTTTGTTTGTTTGTTTTTATTTTTAACTTCAAATCTTAACTGTTCTTGAAATATATTAGTGGTGTTTCATTGTTTTAAATGTATGAATCATGCTCCTTATGTTACATAGAATCTTTCAGATGTTACTTGTCTTTATAATCTTAGTATTCTGCTGTTGTGGTTGATTTGTTCCGAGAGGAGGCGTGTAGTGGGGGCAAGAGGCATCTGTTTTAGATGTAAACTTTGACAAACTTATTAGGTATCTGTGGAAATGTTAAGTCAGTTGGTTTGTAAGTCTAGATCAAAGGAGAGGGTTAGGAGTCAGAATATAAGTGGATGGATTTCTGTTTGATTAGAGAGAAACGAATTAAGAAGTGACTATTCTGTTATGCAGCTAAGTGTGATTTTGTGTTAGGAAAGACAAGAATCTTAAATTCTAATAGTTTCTATTTTGTTATCTAAAGGACAATCTCCGTGTGAAAGTGGATTTACAAAGTTTGAATCCTGATGATAAAACTTACTAGATGGGTTACCATAAAAAAGTTACCTTCTCAGAACCTTAGCTACCATAGTTCTATAAGAAGCTTCAGTGTAAATTAATATCTTTTGGTAATTATTAAAATGGATGTTGTACTACTATGGAATCTCATTCATATTTGTTGCATAAATTAGAGTTCCTATCATAGCCTTAAGCTTCTTGAAATTTTCTGAAAGGGGCTGGTTGTGGCATAGTGGGTAAAGCTACCGCCTGTGACACCAACATCCCATATGGGCACTAGTTCAAGTCCCAGCTGCTCCACTTCCATTCCAGCTGCTTGCTAATGTGCCTGGGAAAGCAGCAGAAGATGGTCCAAGTACTGGGACTCTGCACCCACCTGGAAGACCTGAAGAAGTTCCTGGCTCCTGGCTTCAGCCTGGCCCATCAAAGCCATTACAGCCATTTGAGTAGTAAACTACTGGATGGAAGATTCTCTTTCTCACTCTGTGTCTCACCCTCTCACTGTAACTTTTCCTTTCAGATAAATAAAATAAATCTTAGAATGCAAATATTATAACCACATTTTTCTGCTTTTACTTCACCTACCTCCAGTTTTCTCCTTTGTTATTTTACTTTCCAGGTATACTGTTCACTTTCTGCTCTGAAAATGGTACTAAATAGTCTCAAATTATTGGGCAAGAGCTAGATTTAGAAGGTTTTATTTTAATATTTTATTATGTTTTATAACTGATTTTTTTAGAGATTCCCCTGTACAAATCATTCAAATACCATTAGAGCTTCTATAATTAATAGTTCTATTAGAGTCACTGGTTAAAAACAGTTTGAAGAAAATTTATAGCCCATGTAAAGTGAAAAATATTGAAATAGGCTTTATTTAATGTATGTTTGTAACATTTTGCTTTTAACAGAGATGGAAAAAAAGTTGAAAGAAGAGAGAGAGGCTCGAGAGAAGGCTGAAAATAGGGTTGTTCAGATTGAGAAGCAGTGTTCCATGCTGGACGTGGATCTGAAGCAATCTCAGCAGAAGCTGGAGCATTTGACGGAAAATAAAGAAAGGATGGAGGATGAAGTAAGAAAAATACTACTGATTTTACTCATTTTTTTTAAAAGAGAACCAATCATTTATGAGTTGTTTTCTGTATTTTTTTAATAACGCTTTTATTTAAAGAATATAAATTTCCAAAATACAGCTTATAGATTACAATGGCTTCCCTCCCCTTAACTTCCCCCCCACCCGCAACCCTCCCCTTTCCCACTCCCTCTCCCCTTGCTTCACATCAAGATTCATTTTCAATTCTCTTTATTTCTGTATTTTTTTTTACATTTTTATTTATTTTAGAGACAGAGAAGCAGATAGAACTCTAATTATTGGTTCACTCTCTGAATGCCCACAAGAACTGGGACTGGGCCAAAAGCCAGGAGCCAGAACTGAATCCAAGTCTCCCATGTGGATGGCAAAGACCTAATTATTTGAGACATCCATACTGCCTCCCAGAGTCTGCATTGGCAGGAAGCTGGAGTCAGGAGCCGCAGTATCAAACCAAGGCCCTCCAGTGTAGGACACAGGCATCTTAACTGGCATCTTCACTCCTAGGCTAAATGCCCACCCCAGTTATCTGTAATTTAAATACCGTGAAGAAGATTTGAGGAAGTAATCAACTTGTATGTATATTTATTTTTGTATGGTCATCCTAGCATTTAGAATTTTCATCTTCAAATAATTTTGAATGAATATTCACTCTGTAGGGTCTATACCATTTTGCACTATGACCATACAACAATATTGAAGTGCCATGGCTGCTACTCTAAAAAATTCTAACCACCGGCATTATAAGATATTCTATAGCCTCACAGAGAAGCATTGCTCTTACATTTCAAAAGAAAAGGTGCTAAACTGCAGCTTTACCTGGCTTAGATTAATAGAAAGCACAGGGGACACATTTATAAAGCAGGATCCAAAATAGAAAATGACATTATACTCAAGTGATTACTGTATATAGAGGCTAATATATATATACTTATATATATTAGAAATTATTTTAAACTGAAAGTAGGAAAACCTCTGCAAGGAAGGGAGTTGGATATTACCTAGATTTCAAATATTTAAATAATTTTAAATATTTTAAATATATGAGTCAGACTCAAAAAGTGATAGTTTAAGAGCTAAATCTTCATTTGGTAGATTGAACATTTTCATAAAGTTATACAGGAATAAGTTCTGAGTAGATAATGTGATAGGTAAGTAACTTGATATGACCAGAAAAGCCATGTTATATAGTCATGAGAGAAGCCTGAGTGCTCAACTATTGATACTCCTTAAAATTTGATAGGAGCTGTGGCTGAAAACACTCTTTTAGGAAAATTAATCTGGTTGAGGTGTATAGAATTGATTAGAAAGAAGAGAAGATTAGAGATACCTATTAGAGCCACACAGAGGAGGAATATATATATATATATATATATATATATATATAAGTATATATATATATATAATCTGAAAGATTGTATTTAGTTGTTTTAAAACATAGTGTTGGGCTGCCGCTTTGGCATAGCAGGTAAAGCCACATCCTGCAGTGCTGGTATCCCTTATGGATGCCGGTTCGAGACTTAGCTGCTCTACTTTCGATCCAACTCTCTGCTATGGCCTGGGAAAGCAGTGGATAGAAGGCTCTCTCTCTCTCTCTGCCTCTCCTTCTCTCTCTGTGTAACTCTGACTTTCAAATAAATAAATAAATCTTAAAAAAAAATAGTGTTTTACTTCCCGTTAATTTTCCTGGTTCTGTACTTACAAGTTGTATTACTGAAGTGAATATGATATGAATGCTCCTAACTTCTTTGGTGCCTACAGCCCTGAGGGGAAGACGAATATTAAAATAATCATTACAGACTTGACAAATAATTAAAAGGTGGCATAGAATGCTAAAGGAGTGTATGACTAGTCACATTTGGAAGTTTAGGAAGGGCTCATTAAGGATATGGCATTTATGTTCAGAGCTGAAGAATGAAAAAATGAGGAGGGGAAGACAGAAGAAATCCAGTGTGCAAGAACTAAGAACTGTGAAATGAAGGAGTGTGTTGCATTTGAGGATTTGAAGACTATGATCAGACTGTAAAGAGTAGTCAGTGATAAGAATAGACTGGTAGAAAGAGCAGATTATGAAAGCCATTGTAAACCTCTGTAAGAATTTTGAATGTGTTGGTTACAAGACCTGGTAAATACTTACAAAAATTTTGTGAAATTGAATTCAATATACATTCAGTTTGTTTCGTGAGCCTTGGAGGGTTGTAGACTGGTGCACAAAAATTTATAAGCACAAAAATTTATGAGTAAACAGGTAAAAAAGGACTTTTATGAACTCTTTGTATTGCAAAATTTCCTTGCTGACTGGAGAATAAACCAGATTTTCTGTTCAATGAACTCAGTGTCTGAAATTTGGGGATTGACTTAATAAATTGCAAATAATAAGAAACTCTTTATAATGCTAATATTCCTTATTAGTATAAAGAGTTATAATGTACTTTATTTAAATGCTATTCTTTCAAATAATGTCTAATTTTTAGAGATTTAATATACCAATTATGTTTTTCATTCTCATAGGTTAAGAACCTAACTCTACAGCTGGAACAGGAATCAAATAAGCGACTGTTGTTACAAAATGAGTTGAAGACCCAAGCATTTGAGGCAGATAATTTAAAAGGTTTAGAAAAGCAGATGAAACAGGAAATAAATACTTTATTGGAAGCGAAGAGATTATTAGAATTTGAGTTAGCTCAGCTTACAAAGTAAGTCCTGAAAATACTATATTATGATTTATTTTTTCTGTGTGTTCAACCTTGGCTTATGTGTTCCATATTTTGTGGGGGGTGGAGGTTGTATACTTAGAGTCTGTGAAAGAAAAATAGAAAAAAAGCATTTAGAAATTAGTGTGTTTACTTGCAGAGAAGGTTTGCAAAGAAGTTCAGGCTCTGGAAGAACAGGTTCACTAAATTAAAATTATAAGTATTTAAAGGGAGAAATAAAAGGATATTATCAAGACTGTTGATTTTACAATAAGTCTATGATAAATAAACCGTAGTTTTTGCATACTGTTTTCATGTTTACAGAAATCCTCACATTTTGTCAGACTAGAGTTATAAAAATCAGGGATAAATTTCTTTTTATTAAATCTACAGTATCTTACTTTACAGACTTTATATCAACCACATTCCTTGTTATATACTGAAAATGCAAAGCTATCACTAATATGGAAGCCTAGCAGCTGCAGCTAAAATTGTTAATCCTTGAAAATTCATATCTTTCGGTTGCATTGTGTTGACTTTTTTATTCTGTTCTCCATTTAAGTTGTATTTATATTATATACTTATAGTTCTCTTTTTTTTTAAATTTATTTATTTATTTGAAAGAGTTGCAGTGGGAGAGGGAGAGGAAGGGGGAAGAGAGAGAGAGAGAGATCTTCCATCCTCTGATTTACTCCCCAAATGGCCACAGAAGCCAAGACTAGTTCAGGCCAAAGCCAGGAGCTTCATTTGGGTCTCCCACATGGGTAGCAAGGGCCCAAACAGTTGGACCATCTCCTGCTACTTTTCCCAGAACATTAGTATAGAATTGGATCGTAAGTGGAGTAACCAGGATACGAACCGATGCCCATATAGGACGCCAGAGTTGCAGGCAGTAGCTTAAACCTCTATGCCACAGCACAGGTCTGTGTTCTTTGTTTTTCTGTCAGTTTATTGTTTTTGCTTTCTCTTCTATTTGCCTGATTATTCATTTACACCACCACCCCATCTTGTTCTTAATTGGCCATAACATGTAATTCTGAATTAATACTCATTTTTGTGTACTTGCTGCACATTTAACTATATATCCCTAATAGTGCTTTTCTCTGTAAAAATTAATGCAAAAAAACTATTTAAATTTTATTTTTGCATTATGGATAGATTTCTTCTGAAAGTCGCATTCATGGGCACAGGTTTTGGTCCCAGTTGCTCCTCTTCCAGTCCAGCCCTCTGCTGTGGCTTGGGAAAGCAGTGGAGGATGGCCCAAGTGCTTGGGCCCCTGCATCTGCATGGAGACCGGGAAGAGGCACCTGGCTCCTGGCTTCGGATCAGCATAGCTCCGGACGTTGCAGCCATCTGGGGAGTGAACCACTGAACCAACGGAAGGAAGACCTTTCTCTCTGCCTCTCTCTCTCTCTCACTGTCTGTAACTCTACCTGTCAAATAAATAAAAAAAAAAAAAAAAGAAAGAAAGAAAGTTAAATTCATTACCAGAAGTTCTCTGTGCTTTGCATAAACATCATTATCAGGAACAAGGTTGAACCAGACAGCGTGACCTCACCAAATTAATTTGTAAAGTAATACTGTATATAAAAAAAAAGTATAAGGCCTGCGCCACGGCTCACTAGGCTATCCTCTGCCTGTGGCACCGGCACCCCAGGTTCTAGTGCCTGTTGGGGTGCTGGGATTCTGTCCCGGTTGCTCCTCTTCCGGTCCAGCTCTCTGCTGTGGCCCGGAGTGCAGTGGAGCATGGCCCAGGTCCTTGGGCCCTGCACCTGCATGGGAGACCAGGAGGAAGCACCTGGCTCCTGGCTTCGTATCAGTGCAGCGCACTGGCCATAGCGGCCATTGAGGGGTGAACCAACGGAAAAGGAAGACCTTTCTCTCTGTCTCTCTCTCTCTCACTGTCTAACTCTGCCTGTCAAATAAATAAATAAATAAATAGAATAAAGCAAAAAAAAAATTATATTCGGAACCGGTACCATGGCATAGTAGGTTAGGCATCTCTCTGTGGCACCAGTACCTATATTGGTGATGGTTCGAGTTTGCATTTGGGTTTGGATTGGTCTAGCTCCAGCCATTGAAGCTATCTGGGGAGTGAACCAGCAGATGGAAGACTTTCCTGTCTATCTCTTCCTCTCTCTAATTCTGCCTCTCAAGTAAATAAATAAATCTTTTGTTAAAAAATACTAGAAACAAGTTATTTTAATTTTAAAAAAGGCAACTTTAACAAACAAGGAATAATATAAAGTCTTGTAAAATTAGGAGCACTTGTTTTACTGTTTTTTCTTCTATTTGAAGGCAATATAGAGGAAATGAAGGACAAATGAGGGAGCTACAAGATCAGCTTGAAGCTGAGCAGTATTTTTCGGTAAGTAAGAATGTTTTGAAGATACAAACTTTCAGAATGTGACAAAAGAAGTTGGATTATTTTATGTGAACTATGATTCTTTTTCAAATTACTCTGTAGAGATTTTTCCTCCCTTTTAATCCCTATCTGTATTTTATTATGAATCTGAGTTCATGGTCTATTTAAGTTATGAAGAAATGACCCTTTTTGTGCAAATATTTCCAGAATTGCTATTAAACTAAAGGTGAAAATAAACCGCTATTAAGGGTTCTGTTTTCATGTTAGCAAGCTTGAATTAAAATGCCAGAGTTGGGCCTTGGGAAAGAAGGTAAAGGAGGTAGTGGTAACATCCTTCCTGAGAACCTCCAAAAAGAGAGGTGACTGGACACTTATGAGTACAGTAGGGATTACCGCTGCTGAGCAGGGATTCTGGAAAACACTGCATACCTGAACCCTCAGCATGGTGGGCCAAAAACTACACATAGCCAGAAGAGTATGGTAAACAGGAACATGGCTTGTATAGCCCATATCATGTGTTTGAAATCTTGACACATAGAGAAATGCATATGCTTTCTTCCCTCATTGTTGATGTCTTTGATGACCACAGCTTGGGCTCATCCAGAATGGACATGATTTCTTATTGGTGCTGGAGTGCCTGGACTGTTGTTCTACGAGTAATTCTCAATAGGTGATGTGGCTACTGTACATCATCACTCACCATGACTTACTGCCCTATGTCACCCTTAAGAGGAGATGGTCTGTGTGCTCTGATCTTGTAGACAAATATCTGGAAGAGACATCAATTAGCTATGTGATGCCCAGAGCCCTCACTGATCCAAAACTAAGTTCTCCCTGGCCCCCTTAAACAGTACCTCCCCACTGTCCTGTGATGTGGTGTCCCACCTTGAGTCCTCAGATTCATAGCAAGTGGCCAACCTGAAGGAGAGCCATTCTTGGGAGCCATCAAAAACACTATTAGTCAATGACACCAGATCCCAAGGAAAAGCAGACATGTGACATTAGACTGCACATTCAGGGTAAAAACTGCCAGTGTGAGACTGTTCTGCAGGGCAACATCTTTAACAATTTAGACTGAGGCCAATACTGTAGCGCAGTAGGTTAATCCTCTACCTGCAGCACTGGCATCCCATATGAACACCAGTTCTACTCCTGACTGCTCTTCTTCTTCTTCTTCTTCTTCTTCTTTTTTTTTAAGATTTATTTATTTGAAAGGCAGTTACAGAGGGACAGAGGCAGGGACAGAAAGAGAGGTCTTTTCCATCCACTGGTTCACTCCCCAGATGGCCACAACAGCTGGAGCTGTACCAATCCAAAGGCAGGAGCCAGGCACTTCCTCCAGGTCTCCCATGTGGGTGCAGGGGCCTAAACACTTGGGCCATCCTCCACTGCTTTCCCAAGCCACAACAGAGAGCTGGATTGGAAGTGGAGCAGCCAGGTCTCGTACTGGTGCCCATTTGGGATGCCAGCCTGCAGGCAGCAGCTTTACCTGCTACGCCACAGTGCTGGCCCCCTGCTCTTCTGATCCAGCTCTCTGCTATGGCCTGGGAAAGCAGTAGAAGATGGCCTAAGTGATTGGGCCCCTGTACCCACATGGGAGAATTAGAAGAAGCTCCTGGCTTATGGTTTCGGATCGGCCATCCTCTGTTCATCTTCTAATAAACATGACTTTCTGATTTTTTTGTGTCTCTTGCCTTACCAGGTCATCATTGGAATATTTCTAAATTTGAAAAAAAATTCAGTAGTGTTGAAAATTATTTCCCTGAGTATAAATTAACCTTCATTTTTGAAAATGTGTACTACTGACTTCTGCAAACTAGTGTATAGTATCCTATACACTTTCTTGTTTACATGCTTCCACAGAGCATGGTGATCATGTTTCTCCAAACTTGTAGATAAATATCAGATGATTTATGGTGGTTCCTATGCATTCTTTATTTTTGCCTCTATAAATTAATAGAAAACCTGACCCTGTCACTTAGTTCTGATTTATTCTCTTGCTTGAGAGGATTCAGTTAAATATCATTCAGTTTGTTAACTGTTATAAGCCAGATTTCAGCCTTTTTAAAAAAAAGATTTATTTATTTGGAAGTCAGAGTTACACAGAAAGAGGAGAGGCAGAGAGAGAGGTCTTCCATCCGCTGCTTCACTCCCCAGATGATCGTTAACGGATGGAGGTGCACCTGTCAGGAGCCAGGAGCTTCTTCCAGGTCTCCCATGCAGGTGCAGGGGTCCAAGTTCTTGGGCCATCTTCTGCTTTCCCAGGCCATAGTAGAGAGCTGGATCAGAAGAGGAGCAGCCGGGACTAGAACCAGTGCCCATATGGGATGCTGGTGCTTCAGACCAAGGCATTAACCCACTGCGCCACAGAGCCAGCCTCTCAGATTTATTTTTAATTTGGACTTTAAAGTCAGATTTTTTTCTTTTCATTCAATTGTTGAATACTCATATAAATTTCATTATATGGAACCAAACTAGAACAGGCCTTCACTCTTCCTTCATTTGTTTTCCCATAGAAATTTATCTATTTTTCCTCTTCAGAAGTGCTATTTCTCAGAAGGATAATTAAATGTACACCATAAAAGTAGTTCTCCACAGGTATTTGCTGATCCTTACTAATTTTTTTCTTCTCCTTTTAAGCTAAAACCACTAGTTAAAAAGAAAGAAAAATAGACATCAGAACTGGAAGTTTACTCTAACTCCAGCATCTAACATAATATGGGTTTGAACTGATCTGTTGATGCATTTGTCAAAAGCTTAGTGAATATTGTGTTGATCATGGTTCATAAAGAGTATTTTTCATATGCTAATAGAACATCTGATAAATCTTACTGGTGGGTATTTTTGGTATTCCTCAACCACCCACTCTATTCCAGTCATCAAAGGTAAAGTGTTGAGGCCAGCACTATGGCACAGGGAATTAAGCCATTGTCTTCAGTGGCAGAATCTCATATGGACCAGTTTAAGTCTCAGCTGCTTCATTTCTAATCTGGATCCTGGCTATTGTGCCTGGGAAAGCAGTGCAGAATGGCAAAAGTGCCTGGGCTCTGCACCCATGTGGGAGACTAGGATGAACCCCCTAGCTCCTGGCTTCAGCCTGGCCTGACTCTGGTCATTGTAGCCATTTGGAGAGTGAATCAGTGGATGAAGATCTCTCTCCTCTCTGTCTCTCCTTCTCTGTCTCTATAACTCTCGAATAAATAAATCTTTTTTACAAATAAGTGTGTATTTTTAACATTATTCACATGAAGAATTTATCTTTGGGGCTGGCATTGTGGCAGCCTGTGACACCGACATCCTCTATGGGGCTGGTTTGAGACTCAGCTGCTCCACTTCCCATCCAGCTCTCTGCTAATGTGCCTAGGAAAGTAGCAGAAGATGGTCCAAGTGCTTGGGCTGGGCCCCTACACCCACATGGGAGACCTAGAAGAATCTCCAGATCCTTAGCTTCGGACTGGCATAGCCCTGCTATTTGGGGAGTGAACCAGTGGATGGAAAGATGTCTCTCTCTTTCCCTCTCTCTCTGTAACTCTGCCTTTTAAATAAATCTTTAAAAAGATTTTGTCTTTTTTTTTTTTTTAAATTAGTTAATTAATTGGAGGGCAGATAGGAAGACAGGCAGGTCTCCCATTCATTGGTTCACTCCTCAAATGCCCACAGTGAGCCAGGGCTGGATTGGGCCAAACGTGAGAGAGCCAGGATCTCAATGTAGGTCTCCCATGTGAGTAGCAGGAGCCAGATTACTTGAACCATCACTGATGCTTCCCAAGATTTGCAGTAGCAGGCAGCTGAAGTCAGAAGCCAAAGCCAGGAAATTAACCCAGCTACTTGGGATATGAGGAAATGGGCATCTTACCTACTACACTAAACACCCACTCCAAGAATTGATCTTTCATTCATTGGAAAGGCAGAGAGACAAAGATAAAGAGATCTTTTATCTGCTAACTCACTCCCCAGATGCCCACAATAGCCAATACTGGCCATCACCCAAGCCAGGGGCCCAAAACTTGGTCTAAGTCTCCCACATGAGTGGCAGGGACCCCGCTACTTGAGCCATCACTGCTGCCTGCCAGGGTATGCTTTATTGAAAGCAAAGGTAGGTCTCAAACACAGGTACTCTACTTTGGGATGCAGGTATCCCAAGTAGCAGCCCAACTTCTGTACCAGATCCCCATCCCAAGAATCAATCTTTTAAATCTTAGCACTTCCTAAGTTTCTTCTGTGGTTTACCAAATATATAATTTGTTATATTAAAGTATAGTTTAAAATTGTTCTTCCTTTAAGAGTATAATTCAGTAAGTTGACAAATGTATACATTTATATGACCATCACCGTACTCAACATGTAAAACAGTTTCTTCTCCACAAAAATTTTCCGTTTGACCCTTTATAGTCATTCTTCCCAACTCACTTCCATGCATCAGCAAAAATTTACTTGCTTTCTCTCACTATTGATTATTTTCAATTTTTTCTAGAATTTCACATACATGGAATCATGCAATTTTAGCACCTGGCTGGTTTCTTTTCTTTCTTTTTTATTCTTTTTATTATTATTATTAATTTGAGAGAGAGAGAGAACATAGTTAGAGAGAACATTCCCCACTGCTGTTTCATTCCCAAATATCTACAGTGGCCAGAGATGATCAAGATCAAAGGCAGGAGCTAGGGACTCAATACAGGTTCCCCATTTTGGTGGCAGGAAACTGCTTGAGTCATTACTCAAGCTTCTCAGAGTCTGTATTGGCAGGAAGTTAGGGCCAGGAATGGAATCCAGGTTCTGCAGTGTGGGACAAAGGCATCTTAACTGCTAAACAACACCTACCCTAACACCTAGTTTCATTCAATATCAATTTCTTATTTATTATGTTATGTGAATAAGTAGTTGATTCCTTTTTGTTGCTGAGTAGTATGGATACAACACAATTTTTTAAGCACGTGTGCTGATGGATATACAGACTATTTCCAGTTTGGAGTTGCTATAAATAACATTGTAATGAAAACTGATATTTGTGGGCACATCTGCATTTTTGTCATCAGTAAACACTTGGGAATGGAATTGTTGCATCATGTTAATTGTCTAAGAAATTGCTGAGCTGTTTTTAACCTAAAATAAACATTTATATTTTCTTATCACTTGTTTTCCAGACACTTTATAAAACTCAGGTAAAGGAACTTAAAGAAGAAATTGAAGAAAAGAACAGAGAAAATTTAAAGAAGATACAAGAACTACAAAATGAAAAGTATGTCCATTTTTTACAGGAATCAGTTCAAGACATTCTTTTATTTACTTTTTTTTTAAGATTTATTTATTTTAAAGGCAAACTTAGAGGGAGAGACAGAGCGATCTTCTGTCCTCTGGTTCACTCCCCAAATGGCCGCAATGACCAGGGCGAGACTAGGCAGAATCCAGGAGCCAGAAGCTTCTTCTGGATCTCCTCCGTGGGTGCAGGAGCCCAAGGATTTGGGCCATATTCTGTTGCTTTCTCAGTTGCAATAACAGGGAGCTGTATAGGAAGTGAAGTAGCCAGGACTCAACCTGGCATCCATTTGGGATGCCAGTGCTGTGGTGGTGGCTTTTACTCGCTATATCAGAACGCTGGCCCCAGTTCAAGGTATTCTTAATTTTAAGTTGAAAGTGTGCCATTATTCTGATGGAAATAGTATAGCTTTTTTGAAAAGTTTTCACTTTTTTTTATTTATGTATTTGAAAGACACAGAGACAGAGAAGACAGACAAAGGCAGAGAGATCTCCTATCAGCTGATTAACTCCCCAACTATCTACAACAGCCTGGGCTGGGTCAAGCCAAAGCCAGGAACCAGAAACTTAATCTAGGTCTCCCATGTGTGTGACAGGGACCCAACTTCCTGGCCATCAACTGCTGCATTATGGTGTCCTTTAGCCATATGAAGGAATTGGATCCAGAACTGGAACTCAGATCTAAGCACTTGGATATGGGATGTAAGCGTCCCAAGTGGCATGCTAATCGCTATATTAAAATGCCTGCCCCAATATTTATTTGGTTGATTCACTTGATTTTACCTAAAAGCCCAAGAAGCAATTTATTGGGCTAATTCAGAACAAATCAGACCAACCTGAGATTCATCTTTAGGGTGAAGAAGCTGTAATAAATTAACATTGTAGCAATTAAACAGTCACAGAAATGTGAAAATAACTTTTTTTTTTTTTTTTTTTTACAGACAGAGTGGACAGTGAGAGAGAGAGACAGAGAGAAAGGTCTTCCTTTTGCCGTTGGTTCACCCTCCAATGGCCGCCGCGGCCGGCGCGCTGCGGCCGGCGCACCGCGCTCATCCGATGGCAGGAGCCAGGAGCCAGGTGCTTTTCCTGGTCTCCCCATGGGGTGCAGGGCCCAAGCACCTGGGCCATCCTCCACTGCACTCCTGGGCCACAGCAGAGGGCTGGCCTGGAAGAGGGGCAACCGGGACAGAATCCAGTGCCCCGACCGGGACTAGAACCCGGTGTGCCGGCGCCGCAAGGCGGAGGATTAGCCTGTTGAGCCACGGCGCCGGCCAAAATAACTTTTTTGACAGCAAATTGTTTTCAAAGACATCTTAACTTTCTCAAGCATTTGTTCTATCATTATTTTAAGTTAGATATTGGTATTGAAGGTCTTTGTTTTAGTAATGAGGCAGGCTATTTTCCATTATATGTGTGGTTAGGGCCTTTGAATGAGAAACCCTTTAAAAGATATATAACAACCTCCTTTTTTTTTTTAAGATTTATTTATTTGAAAGTCAGAGTTACACAGAGAAAAGGAGAGGCAGAGAGAGAGAGAGAAAGAGGTCTCCCATTTGCTGGTTCACTCCCCAGTTGGCTGCAATGGATGGCACTGTGCCGATCTGAAGCCAGGAGCCAGGAGCTTCTTCCAGTTCTCCCATGCTGGTGCAGGGGCCCAAACACTTGGGCCATCTTCTATTGCTTTCCCAGGCCATTAACAGGGAGCTAGATCAGAAGTGGAGCAGCCAGGACTCAAACCAACGCCCTTATGGGATACCAGCACTGCAGGTGGTGGCTTCACCTGCTATGCCACAGAGCGGCCTTGACAATGATCTTTTTAGAACATCAGGGTGCTTAGGGTAAAAGCCCTATATTGTCTTAGAAACCCTTACAATGTTGATTCTCTCCCTATTCTCTTGATACATCCCTCGTGACTTTCCTTATCTCTCACTCTGCTCATATTAACTTGCTTCAGACCACCTTAAGAGCATTTGTTATTTAATATTCCTTCTACATATGACACTATATTCCCAGATATCTGGATGGCTTCCTCTCTTACTTCTTATGTATCTCTCTCTCTCTTTTTTTTTTTTTTTTTTTTTTTTTGACAGGCAGAGTGGACAGTGAGAGAGAGAGACAGAGAGAAAGGTCTTCCTTTGCCGTTGGTTCACCCTCCAATGGCCGCCATGGCTGGTGCGCTGAGGCTGGTGCACCACGCTGATCCGATGGCAGGAGCCAGGTGCTTCTCCTGGTCTCCCATGGGGTGCAGGGCCCAAGCACTTGGGCCATCCTCCACTGCACTCCCGGGCCATAGCAGAGAGCTGTCCTGGAAGAGGGGCAACCGGAACAGAATCTGGCGCTCCGACCAGGACTAGAACCCGGTGTGATGGCGCCACAAGGCAGAAGATTAGCCTGTTGAGCCACGGCGCTGGCTCTGGTTCATTTCTTAAATTGTCTGTATGATTCTACTAAGTCAGGAACTTTGTTTATGTTGTATGTATTTTTTAGGAAAAAAAAAGATTATTTATTTATTTGAAAGAGTTATACAGAGAGAGAAGGAAACACAAAGAGAGAGAGAAAGAGAGATCTTTCATCCACTGGTTCACTCCCCAATTGGCTGCAACAGCTGGAGCTGCACTGATCCAAAGCCAGCAGCCAGGAACTTCTTCCTGGTCTCCCATGTGGGTACAGAGACCCAAGGACTTGGGCCATCTTCTACTTCTGTCCCAGGCCATTGCAAAGAGCTGGATCGGAAGTGGAGCAGCTAAGACTTGAACTGGTGGCCATATGGGATCCAAGCACTGCAGGCTGTGGCTTTACCTGCCACACCACAGTGTCGGCCCCTCTGTTGTAGGTCTTGATTCCTTGAGTAGTATTTGTCACATAGTAAACAAATAAGTAGTTATTGGGTGAATTAATGAATATTGTTTATTAGTGGCTACTTTTTCTTTCTCTTTAGACTTGAGACAAAAGATCATTGATTTGTGTTACTCTTACTAGAAAATAGATAAAGTCATTTATTCAGAAAACATTTATGGAATCAGGACAGGTTATCCATGAGAGATTCTTTGGGAAGAACAAACTGGAGTGATTTTTCTCTGATCTGAATGACAATTCTAAACTATTTTTTAAAAGACTTATTTATTTGAAAATCAGAGTTATATAGAGAAGGAGAGGCGCAGAGAGAGAGGTCTTTCATCTGCTGGTTCACTCCCCAGTTGGCCGCAACAGCTGGAGCTGTGCAGATCCAGAGCCAGGAGCTTCTTCTAGGTCTCTCACATGGGAGCAGGGACCCAAGGACTTGTGTCATCTTGTACTGCTTTCCCAGGCAGTAGCAGAAAGCTGGATCAGTAGTAGAGCAGCCGGGACTTGAACTGGCACCCATATGGAATGCTGACACTGCAGGCAGCTGCTTTACCTGCTATGCCACTGCACCAGCCCCATTTCTAAAAAGTTTTAAATTGGGTCCAGGGTAAAGCCACCACCTGTAACATCGGCATTCTATATGGGTGCTAGTTAGTGTCCTGGCTGCTCCACTTCTGATTCAGCCTCCTGCTAATGTGCCTGGGAAAGCAGTGAATGATGGCCCCTGCACCACGTGGAGACCTAAATGAAGCTCCTGACATAGCCATTCTGGGCACCCAGGGAGTGAACCAGCAGAAATTTCCTAGAAGCATTCCCAGAATATCTTGTAGCAGTTTGCAAATCTATTTATAAGACTTGATAATCTCATTGAATTTCACAACTGAAAGGGACCTCACAAATAATTTACTTTAATCCTCTAGTCTTAACATATTTTATTGAATTGAGCTCCAGGAAGTATAAGGAACTTGCCCAATGTCCCTAGTGATAGAACAGATGTAAGAAGGGCTCAGGTCCAGCCTTCTAATTTAGGAACCAGAGACTTTTCCACTGTGCCTGTTTGTCTTCCATTTCAGAAGTTCACAACAAATTCCTTTTCAAAATTAGCCTGCTTGCCAAAATGTGAGATGTTAAATTCATATCTTTTATAGAGCATTTACAGTAGACTCAGTGTGTTTTAAGCAGTACAATTGTTAGTTCTTTTTTTTATCATTTAAAGATGACTGTTTTTTATAGCACTTGATTAGGTTGAAAAAATGAACTCAATTTTTTAATATCCATTTCTTTTAAAATTCTTTTGCAGGGAAACTCTTGCTACTCAGTTGGATCTAGCAGAGACGAAAGCTGAGTCTGAGCAGTTGGCTCGAGGGCTTCTAGAAGAACAGTATTTTGAATTGACCCAAGAAAGCAAGAAAGCTGCTTCAAGAAATAGACAGGAGATTACAGATAAAGATCATGCTGTTAGTCGGGTAAGTTATATGACTAAAATTAAGTCAAAATACATCTTAAGGTGCTAGGGTAAAATTACTTATACTTTTTATAGTCATCAGTCTGTATTTATGTATAAAGTAGTTTATATAATCTAAAACAGTTGTTAATTATTGAAGTTCTTAGTGTATTGGGTCATTTTCCTTTAATAGGTCTTAGGTTGTATTTTATATGAAGAAATACTTAGCTTAGAATTTAGTTGTTATTTTAATGCATTGCAATTGATATTATGGGCCAGAATTCTGTAAAATTCAAATAAATCATTTTGGGATGAGAAATTATTTGTGGATCATCTACAGATCCGTATAAGAATACCAATACTGGAGCCAGAGTTGAAGCATACAGGGTAAAGCTGCCACCTACAATGCTGGCATCCCATATGGGTGCCAGTTCCAGTCCTGGCTGTTCCAATTCTGATCTAGTTCCCTGCTGTTGCACCTGGGAAAGCAGCATAAGATGACCCAAGTATTTGGGCCCCTGTACCCATGTGAGAGACCTGGAAGAAGCTCCTGACCCCAGACTTCGAATTAGCCCTGCTCCAGCTGTTGTGGCCATGTGGGGAGAAAACTAGCGGATGGAGGATATCTCTCTCTCCCCACCCCTGCTCCGTCTCTCCCTCTCTTTGTAACTCTGCCTTTCAAATAAATAAAAACATCTTAAAAAAAAAGACTACAAATACTTTAAATAATTTATTCCTGTGGTTTATATTATTAGCTATGTAAAATGAAAATTAAAGTTGATTTGCAAATTTTTTAAACCATGCATACAAGTAGTCTTCAAAAGGTATCTTCTTAAAAACTTTCATTATTTATTTTGCTTGCTTGAAAAGTAGACCGAGTGAGAGATAGACAGAGCCCCCCTATCTGCTTCATTCCCCAAATAACCTGCAACAGCTAGGGCTAGACCAGGCCAAAGCCAGGAGCTGGGAATTCAATCTGAGTCTCTGATTTGGGTGGCAGAGACCCCACTACTTAAACCATCACATATTGTTTCCCAAAGTGCACATTAGCAGGAAGCTGGAGCTAGAGGAGAAATAGACTTGAATTTAGGGTCTGCAATTTGGGATGCAAGCCTCCAAAGCAGTGTCTCAACTGCCACACCAAATGCCTGCCCCAGATTTATCTTTTCATTTGTGTTTCCTTAAACTCTTTTAAGTACCCTCATAGACTTAAAAGACAAAAAAAAATGAGTTAAAAGCAATTTTTTCTTTTGAAGTCAGTAAGTGCTCTGATGTAAGCAGACTTGGGTTCAAATATCAGCTTTGTCTCTAAAAAGTTAGGGTTCTTGGCATGTAAATAGAATGAGCAATAAATATATTACTAAAAGTAACTTGTCAGTAAATGTTTTTATTTTCCTTTTCATCATCACTGTTGATATGAGGCCCAGGAAAATTTTGACTTGCATGGGATCACATAACAAGTTACTGGCAGAGCTAAAACTAAAATCAAATTTCCTAATTTCTGGTCTGGCTCTCTTTCCATTATATTTTATTCCCTTTCATTCATATATATACCTCTATAGATATATATGTGTACTGAAATAATTTTTGAACATTAATAAATGTTCTAAAATGTTTTAAATTTAATTATAGCCATGTGTTTTAAACTGGAGACCAGGCAGTTTTTTTTTTTTTTCTTTCTTAAGATGTATTTATTTGAGGCCGGCGCCATGGCTCAACAGGCTAATCCTCCGCCTTGTGGCGCCAGCACACCGGGTTCTAGTCCTGGTTGGGGTGCCGGATTCTGTCCCGGTTGCCCCTCTTCCAGGACAGCTCTCTGCTATGGCCCGGGAGTGCAGTGGAGGATGGCCCAAGTCCTTGGGCCCTGCACCCCATGGGAGACCAGGAAATGCATCTGGCTCCTGCCATCGGATGAGCGCGGTGTGCCGGCCGCGGCGGCCATTGGAGGGTGAACCAACGGCAAAAGGAAGACCTTTCTCTCTGTCTCTCTCTCTCTCACTGTCCACTCTGCCTGTCAAAAAAAAAAAAAAAAAAAAAGATGTATTTATTTGAGAGGCAGAGTTAGAGAGAGAGAGACAGAGAGGTCTTCCATCCAGTGGTTCACTCCCCAAATGGCCACAATGGCCAGAGCTGGGCCGATCTGATACCAGGAACCAGGAGGAGCTTTTTCTACGTCTCCTACATGGGTGCAGGGGCCCAAGCACATGGGCCATCTTCTGCTGCTTTGCCAGATACATCAGCAGGGAGCTGGATCAAAGTGGACCAGCTAGGACTTGTACCAGCACCCATATACTATACCATGCCATAGCACCGGCCCTTGGGCAGTTTCTATAGTGAAGCAATACCTGACTTATCCTCATCTCTAGAAAATTTGAAGTATTATTTTAAATGTATTGCTTTAATTATGATAATAGCAAAGAGACCATAATTTAAACTTTTGTGTGTTTTCAGCTTGAAGAAACAAATAGCATCCTAACCAAAGATATTGAATTGTTAAGAAAAGAAAATGAAGAGCTAACTGATAAAATGAGGAAGTCAGAGGAAGGTATGTAGCTTTCTTAAAATCATATTATCAAATCAAGTTCAGTAATTAATCTTTAGCTGATGGTGTTATGCATTAGACTTTTGCAGTATCTGTTTTCATATGTGATGTAATTTTTGTAGCCTTAAGAATTATCTTAATAATGTTACTGAAAGTTAACTTTATTATATGTGTATGTGGTATATTTATATGTATGTGGTATATTTACGTATATGTGGTATATTCTAGTTTGCATAATTGAGAACATAATTGGTTTGGAATACAGAGGTATTAAATGCCATACAGTAACACTTTATATAATTGATTGACAGAATATAAATTACAGAAAGAGGAGGAAATCAGTAATCTTAAGGCTACCTATGAAAAGAATATCAATACGGAACGAACCCTTAAAACACAGGTATGTATGTTTTCAACCTTTTATATGTTTGTGTTTGAGTATCATATATTTAGAAAGTTAATTGCTCCTTATGCAGATTTACAAAAACTGAAAATCCAAGGTTCAAGATTTTCTTTAATTAATTAATTTTTTGACAGGCAGAGTTAGACAGTGAGAGAGAGACAGAGAGAAAGGTCTTCCTTTTTCCGTTGGTTCACCCACCAATGGCTGCTGTGGCTGGCGCACTGTAGCCAGCACACCATGCCGATCCAAAGCCAGGAGCCAGGTGCTTCCTCCCGGTGTCCCATGCGGGTGCAGGGCCCAAGGCCCTGGGCCATCCTCCACTGCATTCCCAGACCACAGCAGAGAGCTGGACTGGAAGAGGAGCAACTGGGACAGAATCCAGTGCCCCAGCCGGGACTAGAACCCGGTGTGCCAGCACCGCAAGCGGGAGAATTAGCCTAGTGAGCCATGGCGCTGGCCTAAGATTTTCTTTAGAATGAATAAATTCTGTCCTCACTAAGCATGGAAGACTTGGGAATATGATTTCAGTTAAGAAAGCTAGCTTGTTTAGTAATTTGATAAAAAATATGTATTAGATTGTACAGAAGGCTTATTGACAGGAGGAAAACAGTGAAGAGAAGACACCCTGAAGTCAGGAGATTTAGACATAAGTAAGAAATTTTAGGGTTAGATGTTTCATTTTGTTTTGTATTTGTCATGCATCTAGACCAGATTGTTTTTCCATTAAACTTGGTAATCATGTTATTCAGTTGTTCAAATTTTTCATAAGCTTCTAAGTACTTCAGCTAATTTCTCTAGTAAGCAAAATATTGTCTAGTTTTTATTCAGTGACTTTAATGACCTTACCACTATATTACTCTCTCTCATCAGTCTGTCATGTTGCAACTAATCTTTAAAAAATAGACTTAATAGCTGTTGAAGATCTCAGTGAAGGTTTTACTTATCTTTATAGCAAGACAGAAGGAGGCTCTACATACTAAATGGAATCTTATCTATATGGAAATGGTGGTGGTTAAGGCTTTGTTCTGTCTTAATGGAAAAATATATTTAATTTTTTTTCTTTACATTACTGCAGAAAAATAAATATGTCACAGCTTAACGTTTACAGCTTTTGTGGCTCGTTTTATGTACTTCTAGTAGTTCTGTTTCATTGAAATATATATATATTTTTCTCATCTAGCAAAAGTGAGGTTAGCCTTAACTATTTTTACATTCCTTTTCACATTTTTTAAAGATTTATTTTATTGAAAGAGTTAACAGAGAGAAGCAGAGACAGAGTAAGAGTGAGAGAGAGGTTGTCTTTCCCTAAATGGCTGCAACAACCAGAGCTGAGCTGATCCGAAGCCAGGACCTTCCTCTGGGTCTCCCCTGAGGATGCAGGAGCTCAAGTACCTGGGCCATTCTCCTCTGCTTTCCCAGAAGCATTAGCAGGGAGATGGATTGGAAGTGGAGCAGCTGGGACTCAAACCATCACCCATATGGGATGCACGGACTGCAGGCTGAGGCTTTAACCCACTGTGCCACAGTGCCGACCACTCCTTTTCACTTCCAAAAGGACCTCAGTGTGGACTAAGCAGCTACCCTCTGCCCCTGCTTTTCAGCTTGTCCAAAGGAAAAGTTCTCTTGGGTCATTTTGCCTATGTATTGTTTCCTTTGTAATATCATCTCTGATTCCTCTGCTTCGTGTGATTTCTTCTATGCTTATCCAACTCCTTTTTGTCTTTCAACAAACATACATAGACATGTACAGAGGCACTCCAATAAGCCATCCCTGGCTTTTCTAAGTCTCAGTTGGGTCCTGTTGCCATAGCACCCTCACCTGCCTCTGTAAAGATTACTGTCTGGCTGTACTGTAAACTTTTTTGTCTATTCACTCCACCAGACTAGGATGCCTTTAATGGATTCATGTATTTTCTATATTTATGTCTAGTATCTATCAGAGTGCTGAATAATTCTTGAATGAGTAGATTTTTGCAAACCTATTCTGTTCCTATATTTGAATAATGAATTAAGTCATTGTTCCTTATGCTTGTGCTACCAATTAATATATCCCAGTTTTCAATAAGTTGCCCTAACTTTCACACACAAAAAAGGTTCTGCTTCCTGATTTTGAAGACAAGAGAAATTATTTTTAGTAGATATTTAAATCAGATGCCTTCAATATAGGTCCCTATTAATAATATTATAATACTTCAATAGGCTGTTAACAAGTTGGCAGAAATAATGAATCGCAAAGATTTTAAAATTGATAGAAAGAAGGCTAATACACAAGATTTAAGAAAAAAAGAAAAGGAAAATCGAAAGCTACAACTGGAACTCAACCAAGAAAGAGAAAAATTCAACCAGATGGTAGTAAAACATCAGAAAGAACTGAATGACATGCAAGCGGTAAGATTTGTGTGTGTATGTATGTACATGAGTGAATCAAGGATTATTTTCTCCAGTTATTAATTACTATATATACCTGTCACCTATTTATCTTGTTTAGGTTGGATTTTCTTATATAAAATGCTTATTTTAGTTTATACTATTAACAGTTGGATCATTATTATTCTGGTATGAGTCATGTTCTTGAAAAACTAGCCAGATGTGCTATTGCGTTTTAGCCATTATACATGAGTAACTTTTTTACCATTCACTTGATTAAAGGTCCTACTATGAGAACACAACCAAAGGTTTGGTCTGTTTGGTTCCAGATGAAAATTGGGATATGTATGTTGTGATGTTGACTATAGCTGGGATAGAGATTTTGTGAACATGGTCTCTGATATTAAGTAGACTTACATTGAAACTTTAACTCTATCATTTATAGTTTTACTACCCTGAGAAGCTTTCTGTACATTTTAAAGTATTTCCTTTGAACCCAGAAGACCAATTTCAACTGCTTTTAACTCTTTTTTCCCTTTTTTTTTTTTTGTATGTGTGCCTTAGTTTTAAAAGAAAAAAAAGTACTCTTTTAAAGCAAGGAGAAAAGCAGTTTAAGCAACATATTACTGTGCATCAAAATCTGTGATAATAAACATTATGGAGTTTATTGTAAAATTTTAGTATTAGCAATTTGTTATTTATGTTGAAATTGAATTTATTTATATTTCCTTGATATTTCTCAATAATAGCAATTGGTAGAAGAATGTACACATAGGAATGAACTTCAAATGCAATTGGCTAGCAAAGAGAGTGATATTGAACAGTTGCGTGCTAAACTTTTGGACCTTTCGGATTCTACAAGTGTTGCTAGTTTTCCTAGTGCTGATGAAACTGATGGAAATCTTCCAGGTAAGAGTAATTCCAGTATGTCATTCACTGTTGCTTAAATGTCATTTGGTTTTCTTCCTCTTTGCTATTTTGTCCATGGCTCTTTATGAACCTTGCATTTCTGATAGCTAAGCCCTACTGGTAATTGTATACTTAGTGCATTTTATAGAATAAAAGCAGTCATATGCAATTTTAGGCTATTAAAGTAAATCTGAGAAGCTGTATCTGGATAGAAATTTGAGGAGGTTTATGAAGCTATTTTGAGCTACCTAACACCATGGTGAAAGTTGAAGTTGCTGGTGCTGCACCTCTCACTATTTAAACAAAATTGTACAAGTTTTCACAAGTAGATGCTAGTTCCAGTTACTTGGAAATATCTTACATATTCCTATGCAAAAACTATGAAGTGTATTTCATAATCAGAACCACAGCAGCCCTATGTATGTATATATATGTATATGTATACATATATATATAAAGAGAGAGAGAGAAGCCTACTTGATGTGGCGATAAACTTTAATCAGACTTTGATAGGTTTCAAGTTTGAAGAAATAGGTAAAAGGAGTTGGGCGATATGTTGAGGGGGAAGGGAGTCAAAATAGAAAGGAGTGCATAGGACTTTAGACTTTTCTCTGTGTGTTTTCCCCCAGTAGAGAATCAATTAAAAAAATAAACACAACCTCATTCTTGGTTCAACTTAGTGTAAGCTCTGTCTTTTTTTAAAAAAGATGAGAAATGTATATATTACTTCAATTTAGAAATGAAGTAAATGGAATAAAAATGCATATACATGCATATATAAGTTGCTTAATGTATTACACATTCTTAGTGTGTAATTCCTGAATGATACATGAATAAAAAGATACTTTTGAAGCAGTATGCTTGATATTATATGGATTCTATTGTAACAAAGAATACTTGTTTGATGAGAATCTGATGTAAGAAACTTGATAAACTACTTAGAAAATTGCTGTCTCTCTTGGTCATCAAAGTGGAAAATAAATTCATGTGAATCCTACATTTATTCCTTTTTTTTTTTAAGATTTATTTATTTATTTGAAAGGCAGAGTTACAGAAAGAGAGAAAGGTCTTCCATTCACTGGTTCACTCCCCAAGTGGCTGCAATGACCAGAGCTGTGCCAGTCTGGAGCCAGGAACCAGGAGCCAGGACATTTCTCCAGGTCTCTCATATGGGTGTAGGGGCCCAAGCACTTGGGCCATCTTCCACTGCTTTCCTAGGCCATAGCAGAGAGCCAGATCAGAAGTGGAGCAGCCGGGACTCAAACTGGCACCCATATGGGATGCTGGCACAGCAGGTGGCAGCTTTACCCACTATGCCACAGCACTGGCCCCAACCCTACCTTTACTCTTGTGGCATTGCTGAAAATCAAATATCTGGGAAGTGGTAATTTGGCACAGCAATTAAGATATCACTTGGAATGCCTGCATCCCATATCAGAGTACTTGAGTTCTGGTCCCAGCTCTGCTTCCAAAGTGCTTACCCTGGGAGACAGCCAGTACTGACTAAAGTACTTGGGTCCCTGTCACCCACTTTGGAGTTCTGAGCTGAGTCCCAGCCCCCTGACTTTGGCCTGGAGAAGACCTGGAGAAGCTCCTGGCTCCTGGCTTCGGATTGGTGCAGCTCCGGCCGTTGCGGCCATCTAGGAAGTGAACCATCAAATGGAAGACTCTCTCTGCCTCTGCCTCTCTGCAACTCTGCCTTTCAAAATAAATCTTAAAAAAAAAAAAAA
Source organism: Sylvilagus floridanus (assembly GCA_949820135.1). Taxonomy (NCBI): domain Eukaryota; kingdom Metazoa; phylum Chordata; class Mammalia; order Lagomorpha; family Leporidae; genus Sylvilagus; species Sylvilagus floridanus. Next base: position 71,187,015 of record OX463226.1, on the reverse strand, counting down.
AGTTAGACCTAATTATCAGTAAGAATGAGTTTTTAGAAGTATTTGGCAGCCAGCGCCGTGGCTCAATAGGCTAATCCTCCGCCTGCGGTGCCGGCACACTGGGTTCTAGTCCCAGTCGGGGCACCAGGTTCTGTCCTGGTTGCCCCTCTTCCAGGCCAGCTCTGCTGTGGCCTGGGAGTGCAGTGGAGGATGGCCCAGGTCCTTGGGCCCTGTTCCCTCATGGGAGACCAGGAGAAACACCTGGCTCCTGCCTTCGGATCAGCGCGATGTGCCGGCTGCAGCGTGCCAGCCGCAGCGGCCATTGGAGGGTGAACCAACGGCAAAGGAAGACCTTTCTGTCTGTCTCACTGTCCCCTCTGCCTGTCCAAAAAAAAAAAAAATTTGGCTACATGCTTTCAGTTGTTAAATGGAAATTGTGGTTTGGATTCCCTCTTCATTAACCCTAAGATTATTTGTGGAATAAAGAAATTGATTGTGTTTAATATTGATTACAAATCCTGACCAAGTTTGTTATTTTTTATCCCTCCTCTAACTTTCTTTTATAATGCTTTTTGTGCACCTTGATTTTCTTTATATTAGCCTAAACATTTCAGAGACTGATATGTGCATTACTGGTGAATGTTATTTAGAAGAGATAAATTGGTAGGACCTTTAGATTAGAAGGTAGTGTTCCATCCTGGCTTATTTGGGAAGAATAAACTAAAGAATTATTGGATAATTTCATTGCAAGATTTAGGTTAGGAATTAATTTAGATGTCAGTAGGCTAGCATAATAAATTCACTTAGGAGTCAGTAAAGAGATTTTAAAATGCTTCTGCTGGCTTAATTCTATTACTTAAAAATTAGTATATATTCGGGAATTTTGTTTTTTCAGATTTTCAAAGCCCAAATTAAGTGAAAGGGAAAAAAATACTGATAGCCATTCTCCATTGCTGTAGAGTGAGACCAATTAAGTGTCTGTTTCCTGGTTAGTGTGTTCTTACTCTTGAAACTTTACAGACATCTCAACAATGCTGAATCTTGACTTTGATATTGGAAGTAGAAATTAATGGATAATTTTTATCAGTGCTTACTTTCTCTGTGTCAGATATTTTGCTAGTTAATTGACAGTCTGTTAAATATACCATTTATTAGATGCTTAAAAATGATCCACAGCAAATAAAATTCTTTGCAGCTGTATTAAGGAAAATTTGTTAAGAATTTGGATGTTCCTTTTTTTTTTTTTTTTTTTTTTTTTTGACAGGCAGAGTGGGCAGTGAGAGAGAGACAGAGAGAAAGGTCTTCCTTTTGCCATTGGTTCACCCTCCAATGGTCGCCGCAGCCGGCGCACCGTGCTGATCCGATGGCAGGAGCTAGGTGCTTCTCCTGGTCTCCCATGGGGTGCAGGGCCCAAGCATTTGGGCCATCCTCCACTGCACTCCCTGGCCACAGCAGAGAGCTGGCCTGGAAGAGGGGCAACCGGGACAGAATCCGGCGCCCCGACCGGGACTAGAGCCTGGTGTGCTGGCACCACAAGGCAGAGGATTAGCCTATTGAGCCTCGGCGCCGGCCTGGATGTTCTTTCTTAACATGAGAAAGTTACATATCATTTAAGTGTCTGAAAGACTTCTTGGGAGTAATAACTAGTGATTGATTTTAAGTTTATAGACTAATAAGAGGAGGGTTTTGAATAAATTATTTACTCAGAAGTTAAAATAATGGGGGCTGGTGCCATAGCTCACTTGGTTAATCCTCCACCTACAGCACCGGTATCCCAAATGGGCGCCAGGTTCTAGTCCTGGTTGCTCCTTTTCCAGTCCATCTCTCTGCTGTGGCTCGGGAGGGCAGTGGAGGATGGCCCAGGTGCTTGGGCACCTGCACCCACATGGGAGACCAGGAGGAAGCACCTGGCTCCTGGCTTTGGATCAGCACAGTGCCAGCCATAGCGGCCATTTTGGGGGTGAACCAATGGAAGGAAGACCTTTCTCTCTGTCTCTCTCACTGTTTATCTAAAAATAAATAAATAAATGAATGAATAAATAAATAAATGACTTATTTAGTTCAGTGAGATGATTTTTTTTAAGTCATGGGTAGATGAACTGATACTGTGACTTCTGTTTCTCTTAGATTTCATCATCTTATATAAATATTATAACTTAATTGTCTTTCTTAAAGATTTTTTTATTTGAAAGAGTTACAGGGATGGGGAGAAAGAGAAAGGTCATCCATTCCCTAGTTTTCTCTCCATATGGCCGCAATGACTGGGGCTGTGCCATGCTGAAGCCAGGAGCTGGGATCTTCTGGGTCTCCCACGTGAGTGGAAGGGGATCCAAGCATTTGGGCCAACCTCTACTGCTTTCCCAGATGCATTAGCAGGGCACTTGATCAGACAGTGGAGCCAGCCGGGTCTCAAACCCGCACCCATATGGCATGCCAGTGTCTCAGGTGACAACTTTACCCACTGTGCCACAATGCTGACCACAGTTTAATTATCATGTACCTCTAGAGCTCATCCTCTAAAATCTTCTTAGTGGGCATCTTGTTATTAACTAAGTGGTAGAGAAAAAAATGTTACATGTCTTTGAAGTTCTTAGTCTCCTTCATTCTCCCTTTGGTTCTGTGGCTGGTCATGGATTAGCATACTGTGTAAATATAAAGATTGCCCTTAGGTTTATAGTTTGCCTACTGCCTAGATTTTTTTTTTAATTATGTGATGTCTTTCCATTCTCATTCTTTTCCTGTCCTTCTTTTGGAACTGTTGACCTAGATTTCTGAAGAGAATGTAGTAGATAAAGCATTCAGAAAAACAGTTGATATCAGCACTTAATTAATACCTATTCTCTCATGAGTTATCTGCATTATTCTCTTTCCTATCTATGCTGATCTTTGGCTGTGTAACTTAATCCTGTAAATGACAGACTTCCTGGTGTGTTTCCAAGCATTTGAGTGTGTGAGAGTTTCAGACTTTGCCCAAATCATTCAATCAATGATTTGGAGATAATCAGTCCATCTGAATTCTTGACCATGGCTGAAGCCATCATCCAGGAACTTCATCAGGGTCTCCCACATGGGTAGCAGGGGCCCAGGTACTTGGGCTATCTTCCATTGGAGCAGCCAGGACTCAAACCAGCACCCATATGGGATGTGGCTTATAGGCAGCAGCTTTACCTACTATGCCGCAACATCTCCCAAGTGGGAGAACCAGTGAGGAATTACTGATGTTAAACAATCTTAGTTGTATCATCAGATATTACGACTACTTTTCATTTTAACTGTTCATTGTAGTATTTTACAAAGTACTCTTTATGACAAAACCTGTAGTTTTTGTTACTCTAAAGGGAAAATGTTCTAGTAATAAATTTTTTGCTTTTGAAAGATAAATATTTGTGGGGCCAGCATTGTAGAGTAGCTGGTAAAGTCCCTGCCTGAGATGCCAACATACCATATAGGCACCGGTTTGAGAACTGGCTGCTCCACTTCCAATCTAGCTCCTTACTAATGTGCCTGGGAAAGTAGTGGAAGATGGTCCAAATGCTTGGGTTCCTTCACCCACATGGGAGACCCAAAATAAGTTCCTGGCTCCTGGCTTCAGACTGGCCCATCAACAGCCATTGCAGCCATTTGGGGAGTGAACCAGTGGATGGATGATTCTCTCTCTCTCCCTCCTTCCCTCCCTCCTTCTCCCTCCTTCCCTCCCTCCCTCCCTCCCTCTCCCTCTCCCTCTCTCTGTAACTCTTTCAAATGAGTAAATAAATCTTAAAAAGATAAATGTTTATGAATGATCAAGACACAGTATCAGCCTTCTGCATGTTATTTAATAAGTACATTCTCTGTCAGATGTCATAGGATATATAAAACAAATGCTAGGATAAGGTCTGTGCTCTCCTCAAAACTTAACAAGAAACTATCTAAGGAAACAAAACATTTAGTGGTGAACTAAATAGCAACAATTTTAAAGAAGTTGGGAAAAATGAGAGATAATCTTGAACTGATAATCTCATTATTTCCTCTACTTCAGCATTGACACAGCAGGTTAAACTACTGCTTGCTTTGTCCTCATCTCACATCAGAGTGCGAGTTTGAGTCCTGTCTGCTCTGCTTGTAATTTGGCTTCCTACTAGTGTATCTTGGGAGGCAAAAGATGATGGCTCAAGTGATTGGGCCTCTGCCACCCACATGAAAGACCCAGATTGAGTTCCAGGCTCCTATGTTCAGTGTGGCCTAGCTCTGCCTGTTGCTGTACATTTAGGGAATGGACCAGTGTGTGGAAGATCCTCTCTCTCTACCCCTCCTGTGTGTGTGTGTGTGTGTGTGTGTGTGTGTGTGTGTGTGTGTTACTGTGTTGCTCTGCCTTTCAAGTAGATGAAAATAAACATTAAATGCAACTGCCACAATTTATATGAAGAGGAATAGCATAAGCAAAGGTGTGGAGGCTTTAAATACACAGTGGAAATTAGAGCAAGAGGAGCATTACTCAGTTCAATTGACTGCATTTTGAGAAAGAATGGTGTTGTGCTCTAGAAACATAAACTCAGAAATTAGAATGTGTGGTTTGAACTCTAGAGCTTTGACAGGTACTGATAAGAGTAGCCTTTTGCAAATTAGTTCACCTTACTACACCTTAATCTCTTCATTTGTAAGTGGAGTATGAAAGTAGTATCTATCCTATATTCCTAGGAATCTAATAGCCTGTATTTATGATAATATATATACAAGGTTATGATTATATGTCAGATATTACTTATGAAGCATTTGGCAAGTGATGTTACTTACTGTTGTTACTGTAAGATTCAGCTTTATAGCTTTTAAATTATGTGTTGAAGGATTATATACCAAGATTATGGTTTGAGTTAATCTGTCACGTTATAACCTTATTCTTTTAAATTGATTACTTCCCTATTCATTTGCATTTCAGTATAATAGATGTAGAAATTGAATTTTTATCTCTAATTTCATATAAAATAATCATTTCTAATGGAATCATCTTTATCCTTCAGATATTTATAAGTTAGTTACACTTAAACAATAAAGATGATTATTATAAAATGCCTTAAGCTAACCACATAAATTCTGGTATGTACAAACTGATTGAAACATTAGCAGTTGACCAACTGAATTCTGTTTTCCTTTACTGTTTGTTAAATTATGCTGTTACTGACTTAAATAACTCCACCTGTCATTATTTGGGAAAAAAATTGTAATTGGACTTAGTAATAGAAATTAAACACCCTCCCAATCAAATTTGGACAATTTTATTATAATCATTTTGGGTATTTTACCAGAAAGTTTATCAGAATGTTGTGCTAAGAAAACAAATAAAATGCTTGTCTTTTATTCTTTATATCTAGTTGATTCTGCCTGCATTCCTTATTTATTTATCTTCTATTCTTGTCTTCTGTGAGTAATAGGATACTTCTGTACTTTTGCTTGCTCCTTCTTGTTGTAAATCATGGCTCTGAATTGTTACACTTGCTGCATAATTTTTTTTTTCATTTTTTTTGGCTAAGTATTTTTATATGAATGTTAAATTATATTTAAAGTATTCTATATCATCTCCCATATAAGCTGCAATCCATTCTAGTCTTGCCTGGCTCTTAAAGAATACTGTTACTTCATACTTTTTAAATTGAGTACTAAATGTTCATTTAATGGGAAAAGTGGCTTGGCATTCTTTGTGCAATATTTGAATGGCCATTAAAGTTGATTTGTGTGATTGAAGCATGGAAGAGCAAATGCAGCATTTATTCATTTATTTGTGTTCAGTTGCCTGTTGCTGCATGCTGTCAGATAACTTGTAATAGTTTTTCTTTGTGTTGGAATTTAAGACTCACTATTATATATCCTTTCTCTCCTAGAGTCAAGAATTGAAGGTTGGCTTTCTGTTCCAAATAGAGGAAATATTAAGCGATATGGCTGGAAAAAACAGGTACCATGTGCCTAACTTTTTTTCTGATACTTTATATTTTACATTGATGCATAAAGATTGTATTACCTGTTATATTAGCACTGATTTTAAACTAATATTGCATAATCTAGACATAAATGACAAATGTTATGCTTATCACTTTAAGCCAATTTAATGTTGCTCTTAATAACTCTTTTCCTTTTTTCTCATTTCAGTATGTTGTGGTAAGCAGCAAAAAAATTTTGTTCTATAACGATGAACAAGATAAGGAACAATCTAACCCTTCTATGGTTCTGGACATAGAGTAAGTTGCCTTTGAATTTTAGGTCAATTGGATGTTCACTTATGATGATCAATTATGTTCAAACTTACAGTTTAGGTTATATTTTGATTTGTTTAAAAAGTGTTATTTACTTTTCTGTTTTTCTTAGCAAACTTAAATATTAATGTTATGTTAAGTCTTACCTTAGGATGTGAGGTGGAAACTTTGTATACCTGATCCATGTATCCAGAAGACAAATGTCTAAAGTGTTTAGGGGTTTTGGGGTTCAGAGATCATCTCAAATTGTAGGATTCTATAGTCATTGTTAAGAGGAAATGTAAATAAAGATACTTGTTCTTTGTCAGAAGTATAAATTTTCAAAGGGCCCATGAAAAGTGTAGATTGTTTTTCTTGTTCATTCTGAAATATTGCCTGTGTTACCATAGATGTTGTAGTATGAATAAAGATGAATAAGTTGCATATTTAAGGAGCTTGCAGACTACCAGTAGAAAAGGTAAAACATACAACAAAATAGAAATTGCAAGTAAAGTGTAGTTAACTGCTACTCAACAGAAATATAAACTTAAAATGAAGTATTGCCATTCCTTTAAATACTTGCGGAGTGGGTTGTAGTTAGAATGCAAAATGAATTGAATCAAGTACTAAAGAGCATTGATTTTTTTATTGATTTTTGGAGCCCTCCTCTCCTCACCTTTTGTATTATTATCATTATTATTTGAGAGCCAGATAGATAAATAGAGAACTGCCATCCACTAGTTGGCTCCTCAAAAGCCCACAGCAGCCAGAACTGCCAGGCTGAAGCTGGGAGCCGGGAACTAAATATAAGTCTCCTACATGGATGGCAGGAACCCTGTCATTTGAGCCATCAAGTTACTGCTGCCTCCCAGGGTCTACAGTAGTAGGAAGCTGAACTGGGAGCCAGAGCCAGGACTTGAACCCAGGTCCTCCACTGCAGGTTGTGGGCATCTTCAGTGTTGTCTTAACCAATAGGCCAAACGTTACTACTGTTTCTAATTAAAAAGAAAAAAATTAGGTGTGAAAATTTAAATGATCAGCTTAAGTGTAATAATACATAACCATTAATATGAAAGGCATTGTCTTTCAACTAAGTTTAATTTAGACTGTTTAGGGTTTCTCCCTTTTTATTACTATTTAATTTATTCAGTTCAATAATTTTTGACTATTTTAAACATCCTTATAAATCACTACCCAGTATAAAATACATTAACCATCACCATAAAAAGCTCATCTATACCAATTTCCAAGGGAAGAAAATGACACTGATCTGATTTCTGTCACTGAGATTAGTTTTTGCCTTTTCTAGAGCTTCATATCAATGGAATTACAATTGTGTACTTTTGTACCTGGTTTCTTTCACTTAGCGTGGTGTTTTTGAGATTCTTCTATAGTGCTGCGTGTATTGATTTCTTTTTATTACTGAGTGGTAGTCCACTGAATAAATACAGCACAGTTTATTTATCCAATCTTTTATTTGGTTGACATTTGGGGCTTTTGTAAATAAGACTGCTATGAATGTTCTTTTTGTTGAATTAACCATATAATTTCTAATGCATAAATACCTAGGTGTAGAGTTCTGGGTTATCAAGTAGATGTGTGTTTAACTGTTTAAAAATCTACCAAACCGTTCCCAACAAGTGGTTGCACTGTTTTATTCTCACCAGTAATCTATGATATTCATTTGTTCTACATCATCTCCATTTGATTATTGTTGGTCTTCTATTTTAGCTAGTCCAGTGAATGTGAAATGCTATTTCATAACCTGCCTTTTTCTCATGATTAATGATGTCAAGAATCTTTTCTTGTGTTTGTTGGCCATTATTACATTTTTTCTGATGTGTATTTGAATCTTTTGCCCATATTTAAAATAATGTTGATTACCTTTCTGATATTAGTTTATAAGAGTTACATATATTCTAGGTAAGAATCCTATATTAGAAATGCATAGTATAGGCCGGCGCCACAGCTCAATAGGCTAATCCTCCGCCTGCGGCACCAGTACACCAGGTTCTAGTCCGGTCGGGGCACCGGATTCTGTCCCAGTTGCTTCTCTTCCAGTCCAGCTTTCTGCTGTGGCCCGGGAGTGCAGTGGAGGATGGCCCAAGTGCTTTGGCCCTGCACCCACGTGGGAGACCAGGGAGGAAGCACCTGGCTCCTGGTTTCAGATTGGCGTTGTGTGCTGGCTGCGGTGCGCTGGCCACAGCGCGCCAGCCACAGCAGCCATTGTGGGGTGAACCAACAGAAAAAGGAAGATCTTTCTCTGTCTCTCTCTCTCCCTGTCCACACTGCCTGTCAAGAAAGAAAGAAAGAAAGAAAGAAAGGAGGGAGGGAGGGAGGAAGGGAGGAAGAGAGAAAGAAATGCATAGTACAGGCATTGGGCCTGGTGTCTCATTTCTGAATCTCTGAGTTCAAGATATACCTCTGGCTTCTGACTCTGGCTTCCTGCTAATGCAGACCTTGGTGTGGACAGTAGCGAAGTCTCATGTAGTTGGATCCTGCCACTCACATGAGAAACCAGGATTAAGTTCGCAGCTCTTGACTTTGTTCTCAGCCCAGTCCTGGCTGTTGCAGGCATTTGGAGAGTAAACCAGCAGATGGGAGCTCACTTTTTCTCTTTCTGCCCTCAAATTAAAAAAAATTGTAAATATAATGCAAATATTTTCCAATCTGTGGCTTTCCTAGTCATTTTCTTAATGGTGCCTTTGAATGAAGATTGATGTATCAAATTTTTAAGTGGCTAATGCCTTTTTTAGTTTGCCCAAAAATTTTTGCTTGCCCACAGTTTGTGAAGGTATTCTTTGTTTCTTCTAGGAGCTTTATTGTTCTATGCTTTACATTTAAGTTATGAATGATTTCAAATAAATTTTTGTGTTTGATAACAGTTAATGGTTAGTTAGGGCTTTTTTCTTCCTATATGAGTATCTGTTAAAACGCTTAATTTGCTGTGAGCCTATTAATTTTATAGAGTTTTGGCCGGCGCCGTGGCTCAACAGGCTAATCCTCCACCTTGCGGCGCCGGCACACCGGGTTCTAGTCCCGGTCGGGGTGCCGGATTCTGTCCCGGTTGCCCCTCTTCCAGGCCAGCCCTCTGCTGTGGCCCAGGAGTGCAGTGGAGGATGGCCCAAGTGCTTGGGCCCTGCACCCCATGGAAGACCAGGATAAGCACCTAGCACCTGGCTCCTGCCATCGGATCAGCGCGGTGCGCCGGCCGCAGCGCGCCGACCACGGCAGCCATTGGAGGGTGAACCAACGGCAAAGGAAGACCTTTCTGTCTGACTCTCTCTTTCACTGTCCACTCTGCCTGTCAAAAAAAAAAAAAAAAATTATAGAGTTTTTTATTAGTCCCATTATGATATCTTCAAATAATGATAGTTTTACTTCTTTATTGTTCCAGTCTATATGCCTTTATCACATATGTAGATTCATATGACCACCATTACAGTCACAATACAGAAAAAGTACATCTTAAGGATCCCTGTGTTGCTCTTTTATAGTCAAGGTGGCTTCAGTTCTCCAATCACTCATATCTAATCCCTGGCAACATTAATCTGTTCTCCATCTTTACAATTTTGTCATTTCAAAGATATTATATAAATAGAATCAAAGTGTGTATTTTGTGATCAGCTTTTTTTTTTTTTGACAGGCAGAGTTAGACAGTGAGAGAGAGAGAGAGACAGAGAGAGAGACAGAAAGATCTTCCTTCCGTTGATTCACTCCCCAAATGGCTGCCACGGCTGGCACTGTGCTGATCTGAAGCCAGGAGCCAAGTGCTTCCTTCTGGTCTCCCATGGGGTGCAGGGCCCAAGCACTTTGGGCCATCCTCCACTGCCTTCCTGGGCCACAGCAGAGAGCTGGACTGGAAGAGGAGTAACTGGGACAGAATCTGGCGCCCCAACCAGGACTAGAACCCGGGGTGCCGGCACCACAGGCGGAGGATTAGCCAAGTAAGCCGCGGCGCCAGCTGTGTTCAGCTCTTTTTTACTCAGCATAATCTTGAGCTCAATCCAAATTGTAATTGATTTCTTAATACTGTTGAGAAGTTTTCCATAGTTTCACTCTCCCACAGCTTGACTAACCATTTCATTTGGATTGTTTTTAGTTTGGGGCTATTATGAGTAGAGCTGCTGTGAACTTTCCAGTACAGAGTTTTCTATAGACATGATTTTCATTTCCCAGAATAAAGACCCAAGAGTGCAATTTCTGGGTCATATTATAAGTATAGATTTAATTTAGATTTATAATAAATTACTATACTCATTTTCAGAGTGCATCTGCAGTTTACATTTCCAGCAGCCATGTGTGAGTGATCTAGCTTCTCTGCATTCTCATTAGTATTTGGTGTTAATACTATTTTTTATTTTTAAAATTCTGATAGATGAGCCGGCGCTGAGGCTCACTAGGCTAATCCTCCGCCTTGCGGCACCGGCACACCGGGTTCTAGTCCCGGTCGGGGCACCGGATTCTGTCCCGGTTGCCCCTCTTCCAGGCCAGCTCTCTGCTGTGGCCAGGGAGTGCAGTGGAGGATGGCCCAAGTGCTTGGGCCCTGCACCCCATGGGAGACCAGGAGAAGCACCTGGCTCCTGCCATCGGATTAGCGCTCTGCGCCGGCCGCAGCGGCCATTGGAGGGTGAACCAACGGCAAAGGAAGACCTTTCTGTATTATTAAAATTTGCAGTATTGACTGATGTGCTTCCATGTGCTTATTTGCCACATGTATGTTCTCTTCAGGAATATGTCTTTTGCTATAAATGAGTAAAATGAGTTTTTATAATGGTCAATATCATGTCTATTTTCATTATAGTAAATTGTTTCATGTTCGACCTGTAACTCAAGGGGATGTTTACAGAGCTGAGACTGAAGAAATTCCTAAAATATTCCAGGTAAAAATTGAAATTATAAAGGATTTTACCTAAATCCTGAGTGTTTTTGTGAAGTAAATGAAAAATATACCAATGGTTTTATACATTTGGAACTTGTATGTACACATTAAGATCTTTTTTCATCTTCTTCCTTTCACCATTCCTGAATGTAGATACTGTATGCAAATGAAGGCGAATGTAGAAAAGATGTAGAGGTAGAACCAGTACAACAAGCTGAAAAAACCAATTTCCAGAATCACAAAGGCCATGAATTCATTCCTACACTGTACCACTTTCCTGCCAACTGTGAGGCCTGTGCCAAACCTCTCTGGCATGTCTTTAAGCCACCCCCTGCCCTAGAATGTCGAAGATGCCATGTTAAGTGCCACCGAGATCACTTAGACAAGAAAGAAGACTTAATCTCGCCATGTAAAGGTAAGGTAATAATTACTTTTACAACCTATAGCAAATTCGGTTTTACTGTTGAAATCTTTACTTAGCATAGAGTTTGTCCTCTGTATATAAAGTGAAACTAAAAATGAACCATAATGAAGAATGGGATTGGAGAGGGAGTACAGGTGGGATGGGAGAGGGGGTAGAGGTGGGACGGGAGTCAGGGTGAGAGGGAGGGTATGGGGGAAAGAACCACTATATTTCTAAAGTTGTACCTATGAAAAATGCATTCATTAAATAAAAACTTTAAAAAATTAGTTTTAAATTCCAGTGAAATAAAAAGTATAGTGATTTCTAATAGTATAAAGGTGAAAAGAGGTTAGATTATAAGAAGCAATTTTTCTTTTAAAGATTTATTTAGTTATTTGAAAGGCAGGGTTACAGAGAGGTAGAGGCAGAGAGAGATCTTCCATCCTCTGGTTCACTCCCCAACTGTCTGCAGTGGCTAAAGCTGGGCAGATCTGCAGCCAGGAACCAGGAATTTCTTCCCTGTCTCCCACCAGGGTGCAGAGGCCCAAGCACTTGGGCCATCTTCCCCTGCTTTTCCCAGGCCATAGCAGAGAGCTGGATCAGAAGTGGAGCAGGGTCTGGCACTGTGGCGCAGCAGATTAAAGCCCTGGCCTGAAGTGCCAGCATCCCATATGGGCACAGGTTCTAATCCCGGATGCTCCTCTTCTGATCCAACTCTCTGCTATGGCCTGGGAAAGCAGTAGAAGATGGCCCAAGGACTTGGGCTCCTGCACCCACATGGGAGACCTGGAAGAAGCTCCTGGCTTCAGATAGGCGCAACTCTGGCCATTGCAGCCATCTGGGGAGTGAAGCAGCGGGTGGAAGACTCTCTCTCTCTCTCTGTACCTCTCTCTGTAACTCTTTCAAATAAAAAAAAAAAAAAGTGGAGCAGCCAGGTCTCCAACTGGTGCTCAAATGGGATGCTGGCACTGCAGGTGACAGATAAACCGCTACACCACATGGGATGCCGGCACTGCAGGTGACAACTAACCTGTTACGCCACAGTGCCAGCATCCCATCTGAGCGCCAGTTGGAGACCTGGCTGCTCTACTATTTTTTTTTTTTTAATTTTTTGTGTGGTTTATTTTTTATTTATTTTTTTTTTTGACAGGCAGAGTTAGACAGTGAGAGAGAGAAAGAGACAAAGATCCTCCTCCCGTTGGTTCACCCCCCCCAAAATGGCCACTACGGCCAACGCACTATGGCCAGCGCTGCATTGATCCAAAGCCAGGAGCCAGGTGCTTCCTCCTTGTATCCCATGGGGTGCAGGGCCCAAGCACTTGGGTCATCCTCCACTGCACTCCCGGGCCACAGCAGAGAGCTGGACTAGAAGAGGGGCAACCAGGACTAGAACCCGGGGTGCCGGCGCCGCAGGCAGAGCATTAGCCTAGTGAGCCTTGGCACTGGTCTGTTTTTTTTTTTTTATTTTTCATTTTTTTATTTTTGACAGGCAGAGTGGACAGTGAGCGAGAGACAGAAAGGTCTTCCTTTGCCGTTGGTTCACCCTCCAATGGCCGCCGCGGCTGGCACGCTGCAGCCGGCACATTGCGCTGATCTGAAGCCAGGAGCCAGGTGCTTCTCCTGGTCTCCCATGGGGTGCAGGGCCCAAGCACTTGGACCATCCTCCACTGCACTCCCTGGCCATAGCAGAGAGCTGGCCTGGAAGAGGGGTAACCGGAACAGAATCCGGCGCCCAACTGGGACTAGAACCCGGTGTGCCGGCGCCGCAAGGTGGAGGATAAGCCTATTGAGCCGCGGCGCCGGCTTTTTTTTTTTTTTTCTAAGATTTATTTTATTTTATTTGAAAGACAGAGTTACAGAGAGAGAAGGAGAGGCAGACAAAGATCTTCTATCTGCTGGTCCACTCTGCAGATGGTCGCAACGGCTAGAGCTGAGCCATGCCAAAGCTAGGAGCTTCATCTGGGTTTCCTACTTAGGTGCAAGGGTCCCAGTACTTGAACCATCTTCCAGGCCATTAGCAAGGAGCTGGATCAGAGGTTGAGTAGCCAAAACTCAAACTGGCATCTGTATGGATGCTGGTGTTGTAGGTGGTGGCTTTACCTGCTCGCCACAAGGCCTGCCTTTAAAGAGACTTACCCCCTTGTAGAGTTCATGTCTCTAAGAAATTATTTTCAACTGGAGAGATGGTCTAGGGGTGAGCTCCCCTGTATCTTCCTTTGCATGTTTACCTGTTATTTTCTTTTACAGACAAAATGTCTTCTGGAGCAGCAGAGGTAGCTTGGGGTAAAAAATGCAGAGTATGGCTATTTTAAGATCAGAGATATATGTTCTATAAATAGATTTAAATTTGTTTCACTTCTGCATTTTTCTGATTTTATTTTTCTTAGTGTGGGGACTAGTGTTTTCTTTTTAAATTTCAGATTATTAAAGAGAAAAATATTTTTCAAGATAATTAAGGATAGCAAGTCTTTAAAAACTTGAAAATGTATGCATCTGATAGGTTTTTTTTTTAATGTTATAGGGCTTTAATTGTTCTTTCTTTTCGTTAACATAGTAAGTTATGATGTGACATCAGCAAGAGATATGCTGCTGTTAGCCTGCTCTCAGGATGAACAAAAAAAATGGGTAACTCATTTAGTGAAGAAGATCCCTAAGAATCCACCATCTGGTTTTGTTCGTGCCTCCCCTCGAACACTTTCTACTAGATCCACTGCAAATCAGTCTTTCCGGAAAGTGGTCAAAAATACATCTGGAAAAACTAGGTAAAAATCAAAATTTTAAACTTTTTTAATAAATGTGAAAGTGAAGGGATAACATCTAATAAATCTCAAAAATCTGATTTTAGCCACAGATTGCATCCACTTGTTACTAGGTCTTCATATATATAACTTGTAGTTATAGTTCTTTATAAATTAAGTATGATATTATTTGTTTTGTGTCAGATTTTATTCTCAGATTTGTGTACACATATTTAATGCTATTTTTTATATATATATATATTTTATTTGAGAGGTAGATGTACAGATAGTGAGAGGGAGAGACAGAGAAAGGTCTTCCATCCACTGGCTCACTCTCCACATAGCCACAAAGGCCGAAGCTGCGCCGATCTGCAGCCAGGAGCCAGGACTTCCTTTCAGGTCTCCCATGCAGTTGCAGGACCCAAGTCCTTGGACCATCTGCTACTGCTTTCCCAGGCCATAGCAGAGAGCTGGATTGGAAGAGGAGCAGCCAATACTAGAACCCGCACCCATATGGGGGTGCTTCTAAAACCTACATTTTTTTCTCCTAGGTAGAAATATCGACTTTCCCTTGAGTAGTATCCCTAAATTTAGAGGGCCATTTAAATCTGTAGGTCAAGACAACATTTACCTGTTAGCATCACTCATATCTTCCAAGCAGGCTTAAAATCATCATCTTTTTATTTTATTTTATTTTAAAATTTTATTTATTTATTTATTTGAAAGTCAAAGTTACACAGAGAGAGAAGGAGAGGCAGAGAGAGAAAAATCTTCCATCTGCTGGTTCACTCCCCAAATGGCTGCAACTGGCTGATCCGAAGCTAGGATCCAGGAGCTTCTTCTGGGTTTCCCATGTGGGTGCAGGGGCCCAAGCTCTTGGGCCATCTTATGCTGCTTTCCCAGGCCATTGGAGAGAGCTGGACTGGAAGTGAGGCAGCCAGATCTCGAACCAGCGCCCATACAGGATGCCAGCACTGCAGGCGGCGTCTTTACCTTCTACACCACAGCTCCAGCCACAAATCCCTTTTCTTGCCTCCTATTGTCAGTAACCAAGTCTAATTCTTTGAAATGTCTTCAGCCTCTCCTTCCTCTGTATTCTTCAGCTGCCATGCCATTCCATTATTATTATTATTATATATTAAGTAATTATTATTACTTCCTTCCTACTAAATTCTGTACAATGCTAGTTCAGCCTTTACCTGGCTTTGGCTGAGTAATGTGTTTGAAAAAGAGTAGAAACAAAAAGAAATATTACTTAATGTATTTTTCTTTTCCCTGTTTTCTAAATTTTGTGTAATTGTTAATTATTTTATGTGAAGGTATTATGTATTTCCCTTTACCTCCAATTTTGTCTCCTGTAATTTTAAACTGAGTACATTTCTTAATTATGGTTTTTTCTCTCCCCCCCCCAACAGTTAACCATGTGACCTACTGCTTCATGGAATCATGTGGAATGCTACCTGATAAACCAGGCTTCTTTAACCATGCAGAGCAGACAGGCTGTTTCTTTGACACAAATATCACAGGCTTCCGGGTTACGATTGCTGTTACTCTGTCCTTGCTTTGGCACAAAAGCACACTGAGGGATTTTTTTTTATTGCGGGTTTGCTACAGGTAGAGTAGATTAATTATTACTATGTAATGCAAGTACAATTGGGGGAAAGCTTAGCTAGATGTATTTTTTAAAAAAGGTGCTGCCTTTTTTAATTTCTAAGAAAACGCCTGTCAATCGTGATAGAACAGTTTTCCTCAAATGAGTGAGAGGAAGGGACTTTCACTTTCAAGTGGAATGGCCATCACTATCAAGATCAGCTCATGGAAGGAGTAAAGAAAATATCTCAAAATGAGACAAACTGAAAATTTTTTTAATGACTTTAAGTTTTTGTGCTCTTGTAAGACTTTATGAAACTATTTTAAGAAGGCAGTGAAATCACTTGAACTTCAGTGCCCTCACTGTAGGATTTAAAAGCCTTATTGTTGATTGCCCATGGTGGACTTGATGAGAAATTAAATATCCTACATTATGCTTTATAAAATACTGTATATGTTTCAGCAAGTTTGTAGATTGGGGGATGGGAGAAGACAAGAGAATTACATTTAATCTATGCATTTTGCCAAGCCATATTGAGTTATGTTACTACTAGAGACATTAGGAACTAACTGTACAAAAGAACCAAGTTTCAAAGCATTTTGTGGGGTACATCATTTCTGTAATTGTATAATGTTATTTCCTTGTGGTTTTAAGTGATAAAGACATTAAGTTAACAAACATATAAAAAATGTATGCACTGTTTGAAATGTAAATTATTCTTAGAACACTTTCAATGGGAGTTGAATTGCCCTTTTAGTGCCTTAATTTGAGAAAATTATTTTACTGCCATGAGTAAATATAGGAATTTCAAAAAACATGTTCAAAAGGTTATGTGTGTCAGTGGGTTTTGCATTGATAATTGGTTTAATTTAAAATATTTAGAGGTTTGTTGGTCTTTGATAAATTAAGTACAATCTTTGTATCAGACTACCTGCTACAATGTTAAATAACTTTATAAAACTATCTGCAAAAATAGAGAAGGTTGCACCAATATGAAAATTATGGTAACACATTGTGATGTTTTCCAGTTAACATAGGAAATACCAGATAAATACTATTAAAACTCTTGTCCAGTAACAAGAGTTGATTTGTATTGGCAGTATGATTTATTGTTTATTTTTTTAACCAAATACCTCCTCAGTAATTTATAATGGCTTTGCAGTAATGTGTATCAAATAAGAAGCACTGGAAAACTGATCGTCTCTAGGATGATATGCATGTTTCAAGTGGTATTGAGAACCGCACTGATGGATATGTAATAATAAACATATCTGTTATTAATATGCTAATGACTCTGTGCTCATTTAATGAGAAATAAAAGTAATTTATGGATGGATACCTATAATGATGACTGCTATGGTGTTTTCTCATTGCTGAAGTGAATACAAAGCATACTACAAATTAGTCCCTGGTTGTATACAAATGTAGTTGAATCCCATGACTACATTAAAATGTATCTTTTTTTTTTTTTTTTTTGACAGAGTGGACAGTGAGAGAGAGAGAGAGACAGAAAGGTCTTCCTTTGCCGTTGGTTCACCCTCCAATGGCCACCGCGGTCGGCGTGCTGTGGCCGGCGCACCGCACTCATCCAATGGCAGGAGCCAGGTGCCAGGTGCTTTTCCTGGTCTCCCATGAGGTGCAGGGCCCAAGCACCTGGGCCATCCTCCACTGCACTCCCTGGCCACAGTAGAGAGCTGGCCTGGAAGGGGGCAACCAGGACAGAATCCGGCGCCCCACCCGGGACTAGAACCCGGTGTGCTGGCGCCGCAAGGCGGAGGATTAGCCTGTTGAGCCACGGCGCCAGCCTAAAATGTATCTTTAAAAGGTAAACCCTCATCTGGGCTCTACTACATTGTGACTGTAATTCAAATTAAAAAATTGGTCTTATCAGAAAAATATTTCTGTAGATCTCTTACATTTCTACACATGTTGGGAGCAGAGTCTATGAGAGCCTTTGTTCAAGGCTATCTTTTCCAGGATTAGTTGTACACTAAACAGCTTTGGAAGATAGAAAGGTGCCTTTGCTATACAGTCTAATAAAGATAATGTCTCCCTGTAGGGTAAAAGGCAGGCAGGTTTGCTTTAGCTCATTTATAAAAAGATTCAGGATCCACAAACTGGAGTATCCTCACCTGTAAAGCAGACCTACTGTGTACTCCACCATCTACCTGGACCACTCTGCATTGCCCACGTGGGACGTGGAGGGCATGGAAAGAAGAAAGCTCATTTCTGGGCCAGTGCTGTGGTGTAGTGGATAAAGCGGCTGCCTGCAGTACCGGCATCCCATATGGGCACCAGTAAAAGTCCTGGCTACTCCACTGGCAATCCGTCTCTCTCTATGGCCTGGGAAAGCAGTGGAAGATAGGCCCCTACATCTACGTGGGAGACCTGGAAGAAGCTCCTGACTCCTTGCGACTTTATGGGGAGTGAACCAGCAGATTGAAGACCTCTCTTTCTCTCCCTCCCTCTCTCTCTTCCTCCCCCCCTTCCTCCCTCCCTCTCTCTCTCTGCCTCTGTAACTCTGCCTTTCAAGTAAATAACTAAATCTTAAAAAAAAAAAAAAAGAAGCAGCAGCAGCAGCTCATGTTTCTTGCTATGCTGGGGGTAATAAAGTCATTTGGTTCTGACCCATGAGCCTTGTATAATCTGCCAGGAACAGTAAAACTGTTGGTTTGCAAATTAGGTGAAATCTGAGACCCTTCAAGTTCTTGACAGTATCTTTGCTTCTCAGAACCATCACCATACCCCAATGTATAAAGTCCCAGTTGCAAGAACAGAGTTGATTGTAAATAGAGTAAGTAAATTATATTTATCTCTTTAAAAAAAAAACAAACAGATACTAGTCTGAGCATAGTATTGTTGAGAACTGAGAGACCTTTAAGGAATGACTTCCGAGGGCACATTGCAAAACCAGGTCATTCAGGAGAGATGCTTTCTTTTCTAAGTTTAAGAAACTACTTACCCCTAGAGTAGACCAAAACCGTGAGGACCTGTAGGGCAGCATGATAGAAAGCTACCTCAACCCTACTGGTTTTCTTCAACACTTTGCATGCCTGCTGTGATCCATACCCAGTTGGATGCTTTGCAACATTCCTCTTGTACTTACAAACTTCATATCTGCACACTGGGATCTCTATCCACACTGACTCAGAAGAACCACTTTCACGACCTTGCTTGCTGCCATTGACATTGCTGTGGCCACTGTTGTAACACAGCAGGCTAAGATAGCTTGTGACACCAGCATCCCATATCAGAGTGCCAGTTCATGTCCCAGCTGCTCTGTAGCAGCTCTACTAATTAGTAGCTCCCTACCAATGCTCCTGGGAAGACAGCAGAAGATAGCCCAAGTGTTGGGCCTCTGCCACCCATGTGGGAGACCCAGATAGAGTTCCTGGCTTCTGACTTGAGCCTTTTCTAGGCTGTTAGGGCCATTTGGAAAGTAAGCCAGCACTTAAAGATGTCTGTCTTTGCCTCTCCCTCTCTCTCTGCCCTATAGAGGTATATCTCCTTGGCCAAAACTAAATCACACCCAGAACCCTAACTATAAAGAAGCCTGAAAGATGTAGCTTTTAGCTTTCTCTCCACTTTATTACAGTAATTCAAAATAAGATTGTAGAGTAGAGGTTAAGCATTAAGCCAGACTATCTACCCATATCTGCAACCTTCAGCGAAGTTCAGAGATTCCATGTTGTTATTCACAGACTCCGTCTGACTGTGGTCCCTTGTCATTATTTGAGGTTTCAGCTTAAACAAAATAACCTACCTACCTTACATTTAAAATTTTAAAATCGGTAAGTAAACATGGCAATTGGGGGAGGCATTTAGCACAGCAGATAAGATACTGCTTGGGACACCCACGCCCTGTGCTGGAGTGCCTGGGTTTGAGTTCCAGCTCTGCTTCAGAGCCCAGCTTTCTGTCCCTCTGGAGGCAGCAGGAAATGACTCAAGTACTTGCTACTCAAGTGGGAGGTCTGGAATGGGTTCTTAGCTTCTGCTTGGCCCAGCCCTGACTGTTGCAGGCATTTGGGGAGTGAACCAGTGGATGGGGGCTTCTCTTAATCACTCTCAAACAGATTTTAAAGGATCTATTATAAATGACCATTGGAGTCAGCATTGTGGCTGGTTCCTGCCACCCCTGTGTGAGACCTGGATGGAGTTCCCAGCTCCTGGCTTCACCCTGGCCTAGCCGTGGTCATTGCAGGCTTTCGGAGAGTAAACCAACAGATGGAAGATCTTTCTCCTCTTTCTCGGTCACTCTGCCTTTCAAATAAATCTTTAAGAAATTCTGAAGTATAAACTGGGACTGTACTATACAAATTAAAAAACATGACTTTCAACTTTATAAAAAGTTGTTTAATTCTTAGCTATGAAATAATACTATTCCTAGGTATTCTCTAATTTGTAGAGGAGAAAACAGAATTTGAACTGTTTAATACTCTGTTCTAGAGCACACAACTGCAGATCTGTTTTCCAGATGGAATGTGTAAACTAACTTACAGTTGTTGAAAGAAAACAATCATGGGTTTGAATCCTGACAATGGCGGCCATTGGAGGGTGAACCAACTGCAAAAGGAAGACCTTTCTGTCTCTCTCTCACTGTCCACTCTGCCTGTCAAAAAAAAAAAAAAAAAATCCAGGCTCTGGGGAACTTCAAACTGTGTAACAGAAGAATTGACAACCACTATGGATTAAATTAGTTTCTTCCTGTTTTCCTGGAGCCAGATAAGCTTCTGAGTTCTAATATTATTCAATGGAGATGGAGAAGGAGCTCAAATAATGATTGATATTGGAGGAATATGTGTGTTTATTGTTCAAACTGGGATATTTTTGAAAGAAAGGAATTAATTGTACCAAGACAACCAGCATAAATCAGGACATATGGTCATCCTATGGTAATTTGATCAATGTTGGAAAATAAGAAGAATATGTATGGATGTTATCGTATGTATATAGAAAAATATTACATTCCTTGTATCTTAAGTGTTATGGAACACTTTATATTATTACCTCTGTAATAACAAAAATATAAAACCTAAATATTGGGGCTGGCACTGTGCTGTAGTAGGCTAAGCCTTTGCCTGCGGCACCGTATCCCATATGGATGCTTCTTTGAGTTCCTGCCGCTCCTCTTCCTATCCAGCTCCCTGCTTTTGGGAAAGCAGTAAAAGATGGCCCAAGTGCTTGGGCCCCTGCACCCGCCTAGGAGACCCTGGAAAATCTCTGGCTCCTGGCTATGGATCAGCCCAGCTCAAGCTGTTGAAGCCACTTCGGAAGTAAACCAGCAATGAAAGACCTCTCTCTCTCTCTCTCTCTCTCTCTCTCTTTCTCTCTTGTCTCAAATAAATAAAAATGTTAAAAAAAACCTCTAAATATCTTAAATCAATTATAAATAAATTACAAAATTCTGATAAACCCATGATAAAAACTAAAGTAGATTTATCTATAGGTGTGTACATGGAATCATGTACTGAATGATAACATGTTCTCGTATTTATTAAACAGCACATCATTTCCAAGCAGACATTTGCTCTAGTAGTCAAGACACTAGGATGCCCACATCCCACACTGGGGCACCTGGGTTATAGCATTCATATGTTAAAAAAAAAAAAGGGGGGAAGTATTATATTTCTGATTCTTGTATACATAGGGTGTAAATGTAAGGCCCTTTAATCCCAGGCCCTGGCAAACAAATATATGAGGAGCAAAAACCTGTTTAACTGCTTTGGTGTTGCCCTCTACTCTCGCCTCCCCCCCAGCCCCACCCTCAAATCAGCTCCCTCCCATCGCCAGACCAAGGGCACATCTACACCTGCCCCTGGCCTTCAGTGATCCCAGTTAAATTTTCTTTTTTAACAACCAATTAAGAGGCCAGCATGTGGCAGAGCAGGTTAAGCCACTGCCTGCAACACTGTCATCCCATATTGGAGTGCCTGATTGAGTCTCTGCCGCTCCACTTCCAATTCAGCTCCTGCTAATGGCCTGGGAAAGCAGCAGCAGATGGCCCAAGTGCTTTGGGCCTGGCCACCCATGAAGGAGACCTGGATGGAACCCTAGCTGTTGCAGCCATCTGGAAGATCTTTCTGTCTCTCACTCACCCCTCTTTGTCACTCTTCCTTTCAAAATAAATAATCTTTAAAAAGAAGCTATCGGGGCCCGCTCCATGGCTCACTAGGCTAATCCTCCACCCGGACGCCGGCACCCCAGGTTCTAGTCCCGGTTGGGGCGCTGGTTCTGTCCCGGTTGTTCCTCTTCCAGGCCAGCTCTCTGCTGTGGTCCAGGAAGGCAGCGGAGGATGGCGCAAGTGCTTGGGACCTGCACCCACATGGGAGACCAGGAGAAGCACCTGGCTCCTGGCTTCGGATCTGCGCAGCTCCAGCTGTTGCTGCAATTGGGGAGTGAACCAACAGACAGAAGACCTCTTTCTCTCTTTCTTCCTTTCCTTCTCTCTCTGTGTAACTCTAACTTTCAAATAAAATAAAATAAATCTTAAAAACAAAGAACAAAACATTACTAGTACTTCAAGAGTCTTCACTATTCTCTTATTGTTGTTAATGTGGAAAAGGAGCATACATTGTTATTTTGGATGGTATGATTCAGTGAAGCAATATTTATAACTGAATATGAAATGATACAGCATCCATGCAAGCTTCACTTTGTCTTTGTATTAACACCCACAAATAAAAGCAAATGTAACATTTCTCTTTCTGGGTCTGGCTTATTTCTCTTAGCCTAATGATCTGCAGTTGCATCTATTCTGTTGCAAATATCAGGACTGCATTCTTATTTTACGGCTGATTCATATTCCATCATGTGTGTTTACCACATTTTATTTATCCTGTCATTTGTTGATAGACGGCCAGGTTGACTGTATATCTTAGCTATTGTGAATTGAGCTGTTATAAACATGGGAATGCAGGTATTTCCTTCATCTGCTGACTTTCTTTTCTTGGGATATAAAATACCCAGGAGTGGGATAACTGGGTAATTTGGTAGATCTACTTTTAGTTTTCTGAGGAATCTCAATACTGTTTTTCATAATGGTTTTACCAATTGCATTCCCACCACCAATGTATTAGAATACCTTTTTCTCCACATCCTTGTCAACATTTATTATTTTTTTATTTTTGGATAATAGCTGTTCTAACTAGAGTGAGGCAACACTTCATTATGGGTTTTATTTGCATTTCCCTGATGGATAGTGATCTTCAGCATTTTGGCATGTGTCTGTTGGTTATTTGTAGTCATCCTTTGAAAAATGCCTATTCATTTGGCTGGTGCTGTTGCATAGCAGGTAAAGCCACCACCTGCAGTGCCAGCATCCCATATGGGCGCTGGTTTGAATCCCGGCTGCTCCACTTCCAATCTAGCTCTCTGCTATGGCCTGGGAAAGCAGTGGAAGATGGCCCAAATCCTTGGGCCCCTGCACTTGTGTGGGAGACCCAGAGGAAGCTCCTAGCTCCTGACTTCGGATCAGTGCAGCTCTGGCCGTTGCGGCCATTTAGGTAGTGAACCAGCTGATGAAAGACTCTTTCTCTCTCACTCTCTTTTCTCTCTCTCTCTCTCTTTCTCCCTCTCTCTCTCTCTCTCTTTGCCTCTGTGTCTATGTCTTTCAAATAAATAAATAGATTGGGGTCAGCACCGTGGCTCACTTGGTGAATCCTCCGCCTGCGGCGCCAACATCCCGTATGGGCACCGGGTTCTAGTCCCAGTTGCTTCTCTTCCAGTCCAGCTCTGCTGTGGCCTGGGATGGCAGTGGAGGATGGCCCAAGTGCTGGGCCCCTGTACCCGCATGGGAGACCAGGAGAAAGCACCTGGCTCCTGCCTTTGGATCTGCGCAGCGCCAGCCATGGCAGCCATTTGGGGAGTGAACCAATAGAAGGAAGACCTTTCTCTCCATCTCTCTCTGTCTATAACTCTACCTGTAAATAAATAAATAAATCTTTTTTTAAAAAATGCCTTTTCATATCCTTTGCTCATTTCTTGTTAAGATTTATTTATTTATTTGTCTTTATTTACTTGAGAGATAAAGTTACAGAGAGAGAGAGGGAGAGATAGAGAAAGAGATCTTCCATCTACTGGTTCACTCCCCAGATGACCCCAACAGCAGGAGCCAAACCAAGAGCCAGGAGCTTCTTCGGGATCTCCCACATGGATGCAGAGCTATCTTCCACTGCTTTCCTAGGCCATTAGCAGACAGCTGGATAGGAAGAGGAACAACCAGGGCACAAACAGCACTCATGGGATGCCGGCACCAGAGGCAGAGACTGTGACCTACTATGCCACAGCGCTGGGCCACTTTGCTCATTTCTTAATTTGACTGCCTGTTTTGCTGTTGAGTAGCTTCTTAAGCTCCTTATATATTCTGGATATTAATCCTTTATCAGATACATAGCTTGCAATATGTTCTCCCTTTCTGTCAATTGCATCCTCATTTTGTTAATTGTTCCCATTGCTTTGCAAAACCTCTTAGCTTGATGTAATTCCATTTGTCTATTTTAGCTTTTATTGTCTGTGTTTCTGAGATCTTATCCAAGATGTCTTTGCCTAGGCTAATATCTTGCAGCGTTTCCCCTATGCTTTCCTCTAGTAATTTGCTGATCGCAGGTCTTAAGTTGAGATCACTGATCCATTGTGAGTTGATTTTGTATGGGGTGTGAGATTTTGTTTCATGCTTCTGCTGTGGAAATCTAATTTTCCCAACACCATTTGTTGAAGAGACTGCCCTTTCTCCATGGAGTGATTTTACCTAGTTTGTCAAATATTAGCTGATAGTAAATGCATGGGTTATTTTCTGGGGTTTCTAATTTTGTTCCACTGGTCTACATGTCTATTTTTGTACCAGTATCAGGCTGTTGTGATTTTAACTGCCTATAGAGTGTCTTGAAATTTGGTTTTGTGTTGCCTCTGGCTTTGTTTTTATTGTTTAAGATTGCTTTGGGCCGGTGCAGCAGCTCAATAGGCTAATCCTCCGCCTGCGGCGCCTGCACCTCAGGTTCTAGTCCCGGTCCCGGCACCGGATTCTGTCCTGGTTGCTCCTCTTCCAGGCCAGCTCTCTGCTGTGGCCCGGGAGTGCAGTGGAGGATGGCCCAAGTGCTTGGGCCCTGCACCCGCATGGGAGACCGGGAGGAAGCACCTGGCTCCTGCCATCGGATCAGCGCAGCGCGCAGGCCACGGCAGCCATTGGAGGGTGAACCAACGGCAAAGGAAGACCTTTCTCTCTATCTCTCTCTCACTGTCCACTCTGCCTGTCAAAAAAATTTTTTTTTATTGTAAAGAACTTTCATATCCTTGATTATACTTATTCTTTTTTTGTTTGTTTGTTTGTTTGTTTGTTTGTTTTGACAGGCAGAGTGGACAGTGAGAGAGAGACAGAGAGAAAGGTCTTCCTTTTGCCGTTGGTTCACCCTCCAATGGCCGCCGCGGACTGCGCGCTGCGGCCGGCGCACCGCGCTCCTTCGATGGCAGGAGCCAGGAGCCAGGTGCTTTTCCTGGTCTCCCATGGGGTGCAGGGCCCAAGCACTTGGGCCATCCTCCACTGCACTCCTGGGCCACAGCAGAGGGCTGGCCTGGAAGAGGGGCAACCGGGACAGAATCCGGCGCCCCGACCGGGACTAGAACCTGGTGTGCCGGCGCCTCAAGGCGGAGGATTAGCCTGTTGAGCCACGGCGCCGGCCTTGATTATACTTATTCTAAGGTATTTAATTTTTTTGTAGCTATTGTGAATGGAACTTATCTTACAAGTATTTTTTTCAGGCACAGCATTGTTGGTGCTGAAGAATGCTATTGATTTTTGTGAGCTTATTTTATTTCCTGGAACTTTGCCAAATTCTCTTTTGGGTTGTAATAGTCTCTTAGTGACATCTTTGGGTTCCCCTCTATATAGACATGTCATCAACAAACAGGAATGATTTAACTTTCTCCTTCTAATCTTTATCCTTTTGATTTCTTTTTTCAAAAATATCTATTTTATTTATTTGAAAGACAGAGTTACAGAGAGAGGTAGAGATGGATAGAGAGGTCTTCCATCCGCTGGTTCACTCCCCAGATGGCTGCAATAGCTGGAGCTGCACCGACCCCAAGCCAGGAGCCAGGAGCTTCTTCCAGGTCTCCCACATGGGTGCAGGGGCCCAAGGACTTGGGCCATCTTCTACTGCTATCCCAGGCCATAGCTGAGAGCTGGATCAGAAGAGGAGCAGCCGGGATTAGAACCAGTGCCCATATGGGATGCTGGCGCTGCAGGCCAGGGCTTTAACCTGCTGTGCCACAATGCCGGCCCCTAATTTCTTTTTCTTGGCTTAAGGCTCTGGCTAAAGCTTCCAGAAGTATATTGAATAATAGTGATGATAGTGGGCATCCCTGTCTGGTTCTAGGTCTTAGTGGACATGCTTTCAGCTGTTTCCCCTTCAATATGATGCTGGCTGTGGGTTTGTCCTTATTATTGTGCTGAGGATGTTCCTTCTATATCCAACATCTTTAAAGGTTTTTATCAAGAAAGGATGTTGTAGGCCATCAAATGCTGTCTCTGCATCTACTGAGATAATCACATGGTTTTTCTCCTTCATCTTATTGATGTGGCATATCATTTTTATTGATTTGTTTTTGTTGAACCATCCCTCATCCCTGTGGTGAATCCCACTTGATCTAGGTAAATGATCTTTTTGATGTGTTGTTGGATTTGTCAGTGTTTTGTTGAAGATTTTTGCATTTTTAGTCAGGGATATTGGTCTATAGTTCTCTTTTGTTGTTGTTGTTGTATCTTTCTCTGGTTTTGGAATTAAGGTAATGCTGGCCTCATAGAATGAGTATGGAAGGGTTCCCTCTCTTTCAATTCTTTTTAATAGTCTAAGAAGAATTGATATCAGTTCTTCCTTAAAAATTTGGTAGAATTCGGCCATGAAACCATCTGGTCCTGGGCTTTTCTTTCTTGGACGTCTCTTTATTACTGATTCAATTTCAGTCTTGGTTATTGTTCTGTTCTTGTTATTGTTACATATCTTTGTGCCTCAATTTTGGGAAATACACATGTCCAGAAATTCATCCATTTCTCCTAGATTTTCCAATTTGTTGTCAGATAGTTTTTTTGTAATAATTCCAAATGATTCTTTGTATTTCTGTGGTATCAGTTGTAACATCTTCTTTTTCATCTCTGATTTTATTAATCTGTGTCTTCTCCCTTTTTTGGTTAATTGGGCCAATGATTTTGTTTATTTAAAAAAAAGCTCTATATTTCACTGATGTTTTATGTGGCTTTTTAAAATTTCTATTTTGTTTATTCTCTAATATTTTTTTTTTGACAGGCAGAGTGGACAGTGAGAGAGAGACAGAGAGAAAGGTCTTCCTTTGCCATTGGTTCACCCTCCAATGGCTGCCACGGCCAGCACACTGCGCTGATCCGAAGGCAGGAGCCAGGTACTTCTCCTGGTCTTCCATGGGGTGCAGGGCCCAAGCACTTGGGCCATCCTCCACTGCACTCCCTGGCCACAGCAGAGAGCTGGCCTGGAAGAGGGGCAACCGGGACAGAATCTGGCACCCTGACCGGGACTAGAACCCTGTGTGATGGCAACGCAAGGTGGAGGATTAGCCTATTGTTCCGTGGTGCCGGCCCAATCTGCATCTTTTAATTGGGGAATTCAATTTACATTCAGGTTATTATTGATAAATAATGACCTTTGTCCTGCCATTTTTTTTTTCTTTTTTTTTTTTCTTTTTTTTTTTTTTATAAAGCTTTTATTTAAAGAATATAAATTTCCAAAGAACAGCTCATGGACCACAATGGCTCCCACCCCACACAACTTCCCTCCCTCCCCCCACCCTCCCCTTTCCCGCTCCCTCTCCCCTTCTGTTCACATCAAGATTCATTTTCAATTCTCTTTATACACAGAAGATCAATTTAGTACATATTACGTAAAGATTTCAACGGTTTGCCCTCGCATAGAGACACAAAATGATAATACTGTTGGAGTACTAGTTATAGTATTAATTCACAATGTACAGCACATTAAGGACAGAGATCCTACATGATTTTTTTAAAAAAAAATTGATTAATTGTCTATGCAATTTCCAGTTTAACACCAAGATTTTTTAATCATTTGCAATTATCTTTATATAAAGAAGATCGATTCAATATATACTATGTAAGGATTTAATCAGTTTGCACCCACTCAGAAACACAAAGTGTAAAAATACTGTTTCAGTACTAGTAATAGCATCACTTCACATTGGATAACACATTAAGGACAGATCCCTCATGAGACGTAAGTACACAGTGACTCCTGATGTTGATTTAACAATTTGACACTCTTGTTTATGGCGTCAGTAATCTCCCTAGGCTCTGGTCATGAGTTGCTGAGGCTATGGAAGCCTTTAGGGTTCGCCGACTTCGATCTTATTCCCACAGGGCCATAGTCAAAGTGGAAGTTCCCTCCTCCCTTCAGAGAAAGGTACCTCCTTCTTTGATGGCCCCGTTCTTTCCACTGGGATCTCACTCGCAGAGATCTTTCATTTAGGTCTTCTGTTTTTTCCAGAGTGTCTTAGCTTTCCATGCCTAAAATATTCTCATGGGCTCTTGAGCCAGATCCGAATGCCTTAAGGGCTGATTCTGAGGCCAGAGTGCTATTTAGGACATCTGCCATTCTATGAGTCTGCTGTGTATCCTGCTTCCCATGTTGGATCATTCTCTCCCTTTTTCATTCTATCAGTTAGTATTAGCAGACACTAGTCTTGTTTGTGTGATCCCTTTGACTCTTAGACCTATCAGTGTGATCAATTGTGAGCTGAAATTGATCACTTGGACTAATGAGATGGCCTTGGTACATGCCACCTTGATGGGATTGTATTGGAAACCCCTGGCACAATTCTAACTCCATCATTTGGGGCCGTTCCGATTGAGCATGTCCCAAATTTTACATCTCCTCCCTCTCTTATTCCCACTCTTATATTTCACAGAGATCACTTTTCAGTTAAAATTTAAACACCTAAGAATAATTGTGTGTTAATTACAGAGTTCAACCACTAGTACTAGGATAAAGAAAAAAAAAATACTACCATGGATAAAGTATTACATTGTACAACAACAGTCAGCACAAGAGCTGATCGAGTCACTGTTTCTCATAGTGTCCATTTCACTTCTACAGGTTTCCCCTTTGGTGCTCAGTTAGTCATCGCCAATCAAGGGAAACAAATGATATTTGTCCCTTTGGGACTGACTTAATTCACTCAGCATGATGTTTTCCAGATTCCTCCATTTTGTTGCAAGTGACCGGATTTCATTGTTTTTGACTGCTGTATAGTATTCTGTAGAGTACATGTCCCATAATTTCCTAATCCAGTCTACTGTTGAAGGGCATTTGGGTTGGTTCCAAGTCTTAGCTATTGTGAATTGAGCCGCAATAAACATTGCTGTGCAGACGGCTTTTTTGTTTGCCAATTTAATTTCCTTTGGGTAAATTCCAAGGAGTGGGATGGCTGGGTTGAATGGTAGGGTTATATTCATGTTTCTGAGGAATCTCCAGACTGACTTCCATAGTGGCTTCACCAGTTTGCATTCCCACCAACAGTGGATTAGTGTCCCTTTTTCCCCACATCCTCTCCAGCATCTATTGTTGGTGGATTTCTGAATGTGAGCCATTCTCACCGGGGTGAGGTGAAACCTCATTGTGGTTTTGATTTGCATTTCCCTGATTGCTAGGGATCTTGAACATTTTTTCATGTGTCTGTTGGCCATTTGGATTTCCTCTTTGGAAAAATGTCTGTTGAGGTCCTTGGCCCATCTCTTAAGTGGGTTGTTTGTTTTGATGTTGTGGCGTTTCTTAATTTCTTTGTAGATTCTGGTTATCAACCCTTTATCTGTTGCATAGTTTGCAAATATATTTTCCCATT
This sequence comes from Sylvilagus floridanus, assembly GCA_949820135.1. Lineage (NCBI taxonomy): Eukaryota > Metazoa > Chordata > Mammalia > Lagomorpha > Leporidae > Sylvilagus > Sylvilagus floridanus. The sequence goes on along the minus strand of OX463226.1, from coordinate 71,157,341 downwards.
CTGTCGGTTTCCTATTCACTTTCCTGACTGTTTCTTTTGCAGTACAGAAACTTTTCAATTTGATGCAATCCCAGTAGTTAATTTTGGTTTTCAGTGCCTGTGCTTCTGGGGTCTTTTCCAAGAAGTCTTTGCCAGTACCTATGTCTTGCAGGGTTTCTCCTATGCTCTCCAGTAATTTGATGGTGTCGGGTCGTAGGTTTAAATTTTTAATCCATGTTGAATGAATTTTTGTGTAAGGTGAAAGGTAGGGGTCTTGCTTCATGGTTCTGCACGTGGAAATCCAGTTTTCCCAGCACCATTTATTAAACAGACTGATCTTACTCCAGGGACTGGTTTTGGATCGTTGATCAAATATAAGTTGGCTGTAGGTGTTTGGATTGATTTCTGGAGTTTCTATTCTGTTCCATTGGTCTATCCATCTGTTTCTGTACCAGTACCATGCTGTTTTGATAACAACTGCCCTGTAGTATGTCCTGAAATCTGGTATTGTGATGCCTCCGGCTTTGTTTTTGTTGTACAAGATTGCTTTAGCTATTCGAGGTCTCCTGTGTCTCCATATGAATTTTACCATCATTTTTTCCAGATCTGAGAAGAATGTCCTCGGTATCTTGATTGGTATTGCGTTGAATCTGTAAATTGCTTTTGGGAGAATGGACATTTTGATGATACTGATTCTTCCAATCCATGAGCATGGGAGATTTCTCCATTTTTTGGTATCCTCTTCTATTTCTTTCTTTAAGGTTTTGTAATTTTCATTGTAGAGATCTTTAATGTCCTTAGTTAAATTTATTCCAAGGTATTTGATTGTTTTTGTAGCTATTGTGAATGGGATTGATCTTAGCAGTTCTTCCTCAGCCGTGGCATTGTCTGTGTATACAAAGGCTGTTGATTTTTGTGCATTGATTTTATATCCTGCTACTTTGCCAAACTCTTCTATGAGTTCCAATAGTCTCTTAGTAGAGTTCTTTGGGTCCCCTAAATAAAGAATCATGTCGTCTGCAAAGAGGGATAGTTTGAGTTCTTCCTTCCCAACTTGTATCCCTTTAATTTCTTTTTCTTGCCTAATAGCTCTGGCTAAGACTTCCAGCACTATATTGAATAGCAGTGGTGAGAGTGGGCATCCCTGTCTGGTACCAGATCTCAGTGGAAATGCTTCCAACTTTTCCCCATTCAATAGGATATTGGCCGTGGGTTTTTCATACATTGCTTTGATTGTATTGAGGAATGTGCCTTCTATACCCAGTTTGCTTAGGGTTTTCATCATGAAAGGGTGTTGAATTTTATCGAATGCTTTCTCTGCGTCTAGTGAGATAATCATATGGTTTTTCTTCTGCAGTCTGTTAATGTGGTGTATCACGTTGATTGTTTTGCGAATATTGAACCATCCCTGCATACCAGGGATGAATCCCACTTGGTCTGGGTGGATGATCTTTCTGATGTGTTGTTGCAGTCTATTGGCCAGAAATTTGTTGAGGATTTTTGCATCTATGTTCATGAGGGATATTGGTCTGTAATTCTCTTTCAATGCTGCATCTTTTTCTGGCTTAGGAATTAAGGTGATGCTGGCTTCATAGAAGGAATTTGGGAGAATTCCCTCTTTTTCGATTGTTCTGAATAGTTTGAGAAGAATTGGGGTTAGTTCTTCTTTAAATGTCTGGTAGAATTCAGCAGTGAATCCATCTGGTCCTGGGCTTTTCTTTGTTGGGAGGGCCTTTATTACTGATTCAATTTCTGACTCACTTATGGGTCTGTTTAGGTTTTCTATGTCTTCCTGGTTCAATTTAGGTAGGTTGCATGTGTCCAGGAATCTATCCATTTCTGATAGGTTTCCCTGTTTGCTGGCATACAAGTCCTTGTAGTAATTTCTGATGATTCTTTTGATTTCTGTGGTGTCTGTTGTTATATTTCCTTTTTCATCTCTGATTTTACTGATTTGGGTCTTTTCTCTTCTTTTTTTAGTTAGTTGGGCCAATGGGGTGTCAATCTTGTTTATTTTTTCAAAAAACCAGCTCCTCGTTTGGCTGATTTTTTGTAATGTTTTTTTGGATTCAATCCTGTTGATTTCTTCTCTGATTTTGATTATTTCTCTTTTTCTACTAGATTTGGGTCTAGTTTGCTGCAAATTTTCTAGATCCTTGAGATGCATTGAAAGCTCATCTATTTGGTGCCTTTCCAGTTTCTTGATGTAGGCACCTATTGATATAAACTTTCCTCTTAACACTGCTTTTGCTGTATCCCATAAGTTTTGGTATGTTGTGCTGTTATCCTCATTTACTTCCAGAAAATTTTTGATTTCTCTTTTGATTTCTTCAGTGACCCATTGTTCATTCAGGAGCATGTTGTTCAATCTCCATGTGTTTGCGTATGCTCTAGAGATTCCTGAGTTGCTAATTTCCAACTTCACTCCCTCATGGTCTGAGAAGTTGCATGGTATGATTCTAATTCTTTTGAATTTGCTGAGACTTGCTTTATGGCCTAATATGTGATCAATCCTAGAGTAGGTTCCATGTACTGCTGAGAAGAATGTGAATGCATTACTTGTAGGATGAAAAGTTCTGTAGATATCTGTTAGATCCATTTGGGCTATAGTGTTGTTTAAATCTACTGTCTCCTTGTTGATCTTCTGTCCTGTCGATCTGTCAATATCTGTGAGTGAAGTATTGAAGTCCCCCAGTACTATTGTGTTGGGGTCTAAGTCTCCCTTTAGGTTTCTTAACAAATTTTTTAAATAAACCTGTGGCCTGTAATTAGGTGCATATACATTGAGAATTGTTATATCTTCCTGTAGTATTGATCCCTTAATCATTATATAGTGCCCCTCTTTGTCTCTCTTAACAGTTTTTGTGTTAAAGTTTATGTAGTCCGATATTAAGATGGTTACACCCGCTCTTTTTTCATTTCTGTTGGCGTGGTATATCTTGTTCCATCCTTTTATTTTCAGTCTGTATGGATCTTCGTTGGAAAGATGTGTTTCTTGTAGGCAGCAAATAGATGGTTTTTGTTCCTTAACCCAATCAGCCAATCTCTGTCTTTTAACAGGACAGTTTAGACCTTTAACGTTCAATGTGACTATTGATAAGTGGTAAGTTTGCCCTGCCATTTGCCAGATATTTTCTAATGTATGCTTTGAATTCCCTGTGATCTTTTGCCGTGAGGTTCCCTTCGTTTACCTTCTTTCATGTTGATGGTCGTGTTTCTGTGTTTCTGTGTGTAACACGTCTTTAAGTATCTTTTGCAGGGCTTGTCCTGCCATTTTTAAATAAATATTTCCAATGCTTGATTTTCCTTTTTGTTTGTTTTTTATTTATTTATTTGAAAGGTAGAGTTACAGAGAGAGAGACAGACAGGCAGACAAACAAATGTCCTCCATCTGCTGGTTTATTCCACAAATGACCACTATGGCTAGAGCTGGGCTGATCCAAAATCCAGAGCCAGGTACTTCATCCAGGCCTCCTACAGGTGTGCAGGGGCCCAAACACTTGGGCCATCTTCCACTGCTTTCCTAGGCCATTAGCAGGGAGTTGGATCGTAAGTAGAACAGCAGGGACTCAAACTAGTGCCCGTATGGGATGCCGGTGCTGCAGGAAGCAGCTTTCCCCACTGTGCCACGGCGCCAGCCCCCTCTTTTTTTCTTTTTTTTTTTTTTTTTTAAGATTTATTTATTTTATTTGAAAGTCAGAGTTACACAGAGAGAGGAGAGGCAGAGAGAGGTCTTCTGTCCGATGGTTCACTCCCCAAGATGGTCGCAACGGCTTGAGCTGCACCTATCAGAAGCCAAGAGTCAGGAGCTTCTATTTCTCCCACGTGGGCGCAGAGTCCAAGGACTGGGCCATCCTCTACTGCTTTCCCAAACCATAGCAGAGAACTAGATTGAAAGTGGAGCAGGCTGTACTAGAACCAGCGTCCATATGGGCTGCTGGCGCTTCAGGCCTGGGTGTTAACCTGCTGTGCCACGGCGCTGGCCCCTCCTTTTTTATTTTACTAGTTTTTCTGCCTTCACATTCTTTCGTGATGCTGGTTGTCTGTCCCTGTTTCTGTGTGTTGTACATCTCTAAGTATCATTTGTAAGGCTGGCCGGTTAGTTACAAATTCTTCTAATTTTTGTTGTCTTGGAATGTTTTCATTTCACCTTCGTTTATGAATGAGAATTTTGCTGAGTACAGTATTCTGGTTTGGCAGTTTTTTGTTTTAGCACTTGGACTGTGTCTCCATTCTCTCCTGGCCTGTTTCTGTTGAGAAATCTGCTGCCAGTCTGATAGGAGTTTCTTTAAAGGTGGTCTGGTATTTCTTTCTTGCAAATTTTAGAATATTCTCTTTATGTTTTACTTTTGAAAGTTTAACTATAATGTGTCACAGTGAAGATGTTTTCTGATTATGTATATTTGGGGTTCTATGCGCTTCCTGTATTTAGATGTCAATATTTCTCTAATTTGGTGAGATTTTCTTCTATTATTTTACTAAACAGATTTATTTATTTATTTATTTGAAGGTCAGAGTGACAGAAAGAGATAGAGAGGATTCCCTGTGCTGGTTCACTCTGCAGATGGCTGCAATGGCTGGGGCTGGGCACATCCAAAGCCAGGAGCCAGGAGCTTCATCTGGGTCTCCTAACTGGGTAGCAGGGCCCCAAGCATTTGTGCCATCTTCCACTGTTTTCCCAGGAGCATTAATGGGGAGCTGGATCAGAAGTGGAGCACCTGGGACATGAGCCGGCACCCATATGGGATGCTGGTATGCAGGCAGCAGCTTTACCTGCTATGCCACAGTGCCAGCCCCACTGAATAGATTTCCTGAGCTGTTTCTTTCTTCTGTTCCTTCAGGAACTCCTAAGACTTATAAAATTTGATCATTTTATCCAAACACTGTTTTCAGTCTTTTTGATTTCTTCTGCTTCTTTTTTTTTGTCTGACTGAGATATTTTCATAAAACCTGTCTTCTACATCAAATATTTTTTGTTCTGCCTCACTAAGTCTGTTGTTAAGGCTTTCATTGTCTTTTTTATTTGACTTATTGAATACTTCATTTCTTTTTTTTTTTTTAAGATTTATTTATTTATTTATAAGGCAGAGTTACAGAGAGGCAGAGGCAGAGAGAGAGAGAGAGGTCTTCCATCCATTGCTCCACTCCCCAGATGACCGCAAAGGCCGGAGCTGGGCCGATCAGGAGCCAGGAGCCAGGAGCCAGGAGCTTCTTCTGGGTCTCCCAGGGGGTGCAGGGGCCCAAGGAATTGGGGCATCTTCCACTGCTTCCCAGGCCATAGCAGAGAGCTGGATCGGAAGTGGAGCAGCTGGGACTCGAACTGGTGCCAATATGGGATAGTGGCACTGCAGGTGCTGGCTTCACCCACTATGCCATAATGCCAGCCCCGTGGGTAGCATACTTATAATATTAATAATACGATGAGAGGTAAGTTGTTAGAGGCAGGCCTGGGCTCAACCCCTGACTTTGGCTCCTGACTTCAGCTTCCTGCTAATGCAGGTCCTGGGAGGCACAAGCAATTGTATTCCTGCCGCCCATGTGGGGAATCTGGACTCTTGTCCTGGTCCTGGCTTTGGCCTGGCTCAGCCAAAGCTGTTGCAGACATTTGGAGAAAGAACTGGCGGATGTGAGCATACTGTTTCTCTCTCAAATAAATAATTTCAATTAAATTTTTAAAAAATTTAAAAATATATAATGGAAGATTTCATTCACCTGACCATCAACATCTTTTTTATTTTTATTTTTTTAAACCACCAGTAGTCAATTTATTAAAATCGTTGGTTGGCTTAGCCATCTGCAATGGTGACTGCAGCCTCTTCTCCTGGCTCAAAGCTGATGGAAGTGATCTGCTTAACTTTCTCAGAAGGGCTGTGCAAGTCAGCCCATGGATTCTCACCTGGAACCCATCCCATGTCTTAGACCTTCACCACAGGGTGTTTTTCTTGCAGTGACTCGCAATGTCTTGGTAGGCATCCGAACTGGTCCTTTCACTCCCAGATCCTGTCCCTCTGCTCCTCTGATCAAGTCAGCATGCACCTTCTCCGGGGACTTGCCGTTGTGGCTGGCTGGTCAGGGTGACCCCCACCTTGGTTCCCCTGGCGTCTTTCCGGTGGCCTTTGGCCCAATTTGTTTCTTGGGGAGAGTGAACAGGTGTGAGTCAGAAGCAGGAACCAGCAAACAGATGCCCGGCAGCTGGTGTCTTCCCTGGCAGAATCCTGAGCAGACTGTTGTCAACAACACATCATTTGTATTCCTTAGCCTTTGGAACTTCTGTAATTTTTGTCCGTTCATTGTTGATCCTGTAATCTTAGTTTCTGTGAAAAATATTTCACTATATGAAAGTAATGGTACGGCTGGTGCCACGGCTCAATAGGCTAATCCTCCGCCTGCGGTGCCGGCACACTGGGTTCTAGTCCCGATCAGGGCACCGGATTCTGTCTCGGTTGCTCCTCTTGCAGTCCAGTTCTCTACTGTGGCCTGGGAGTGCAGTGGAGGATGGCCCAAGTGCTTGGGCCCTGCACCCCATGCGAGACCAGGAGAAGCACCTGGCTCCTGCCTTCGGATCAGCGCGGTGCGCTGGCTGCAGCGCGCTGGCCGCAGTGGCCATTGGAGGGTGAACCAACAGAAAAGGAAGACCTTTCTCTCTGTCTCTCTCTCTCTCTCACTGTCCACTCTGCCTGTCAAAAGAAAAAAAATGGTACAGCTGAAATAAATTGGAAGGAGAAAGGGTAGATACAAGAGGATGAGCAGACTATAAATTCTAAGTTTCTCACAGTACGTAGTAGCAGTCATGAAACAGTCAAGGAGTGGGCTTTGTTATTTAGCATGTTATTTAGAATTATGGAACTCAATGCCAGCTGAACTAAATCAGAAGTGGATAGAGTCAGTTGCCTATGAGAAGGGGGCCTGAGGGTGAGGGGAGATTGAGTTTTCTTTGACTTTAAATATTTTCCTGTGACTAAATTGTAAACCTTGCCCTTGCACAAGCTTTTTTTTTTTTTTTTTTGTTAAGACATTTATTTATTTATTTATTTGAAAGGCAAAGTGATGGAGAGAGAGGGAGAGACAGATATCTTCCATCTAGGGGTTTGCTCCCCAGATGGCTGCAATGGCCAAGGCGGGACCAAGCTGAAGGCAGGAATGAGGAGTTTCATCCAGGTCTCTCAAGTGGGTGGCAGAAGCCCAAGTACGTGAGCCGTCTTCCACTACTTTTCTAGGGGCATTAGCAGGCAGCTGGTCTTGAACCAGCTCGTGTAAGTGATGTGAGTATCACAGCAGTGGCTCAACTCACCGCACCACAGGTTTTATTTAGTCTACCATATAGACATGGCAATACTACTTTTCTTGTTTATGATGAATGGTGGCTTTAAGAAAATAGAAAACTCCCTTAATTGAGACTAAACTGTTATCCTGGCCCTCAGGCTTTCTGTGATCACACTCCATATGCCACTGCCTACTTTATCTGTGACCATGGCTCCACACACATGTCCCTTGCTCTATCTTATGATCCAGATGCAAGGTTGTTACATAGTTTAATAATTTTCCCTCATTTTCTGATAGAGTATGAGCCCCTCAGTGTCCATGAGCACACAAGCAATAATGATTGAATTATGAGTTTCATTGCTTTGAAGTTTTGCTTTTTCTATATTTCTCTAGAACCTTCCTGTCCCCAACTGTCTCCCACCAGCTTTTGTTTCTTTCTTTCTTGAGTTCTAATCACCAACATTCTTAATCCTTTATCCTTAATTATTCAGCAAATATATAGAATCCCTACTTCCTGCTGGGTTTGTGCTGAGCCCAGGTGACACAGAGATGAACAAGATAGACTCAGTAACTGTCCAAATATGAAACAGAGTGATCTAATGATAGCTATAAGCTACCATCTACAGTGCCAGTATCCCATATGGGTATCAATTTGAGTCCTGGCTGCTCCACTTCCAATCCAGTTTCCTGCTAATGTGCCTGGGCATGACCCGAGTGCTTGGGCCTCTGCACCTACTTGGGAGACCCAGATGAAGCTCCTGGCCCTTGGCTTCACCTGGCCCAGTCTCAGTCATTGTGGTCATTTGGAGAGTGAACCAGTGGATGGAAGATCTCCATCTTTCTGTCTCTCTCTCTTCAATTCTGACTTTCAAATCAATAAATAAATCTTAAAAAATAAAAAGATCCTTAGTTGTATAATTGAAATAATTGTCAAATTTTTTTGACAGGCAGAGTTAGACAGTGAGAGAGACAGAGAGAGAGTTATAGACAGTGAGAGACAGAGAGAAAGGTCTTCCTCCTGTTGTTTCACTCCCCTAATAGCCACCACGGCCGGTGCTGCGCTGATCCGAAGCCAGGAGCCGGGTGCTTCCTCCCGGTATCCCATGCAGGTACAGGGGCCCAAGGACTTGGGCCATCATCCACTGCCCTGCTGGGCCACAGCAGAGAGCTGGACTGGAAGAGGTACAACTAGGACTAGTACCTGGCACCCCAACCAGGACTAGAACCTGGGGTGCTGGCGCCGCAGGTGGAGGGTTAGCCAAGTGAGCCATGGCGCCGGCCAATTGTCAAATATTTCTGAAGGAGGTGCCAAGAAGTATTTTCAGCTTTGGTGGGAAATGTAAAATATAATTGCCATGAACACACTAAAATAATAAATAGTAAATGATAAATATAGAAAATACTGGTGCCAGAGCTGTGGCGTAGAGGGTAAAGCCATCACCTGTGGTGCCAGCATCCCATATGGGCACTGGTTTGAGACCTGGCTGCTCCATTTCTGACCCAGCTCTCTGCTAAGCCCTGAGAAAGCAGTGGTGGATGGCCCAAGTCCTTGGGCCACTGTACCCACATCGGAAGACCTGGAAGGAGTTTCTGTCTCCCGGCTTTGGATCAGTGCAACTCCGGCCATTGCAGCCAATTGGGGAGTGAACCAGCGGACTGAAGAGCTCTCTCTTTCTCTCTGCCTCTCCTTCTCTCTCTGTGTAACTCTGACTTTTAAATAAATAAATAAAAAAGAAAATATTGTATGTTAGAAGTTAGTAAATATCAAAAGAGAGTAAGTGATTAAATGTTGAATGATGAAAAAACAATTGCTTTAAGGAAGCAGAGAAAACTTTCCAATTTGGAAAGTTTAGACCTGTGTCTTGGAGGTGAGATCTGAGTAAGTGGAGAGGATGTGGGGGGAGCATTCCAAGGTAGGAGCAGGGAGTGAAAAATGGAGGGCAATGGGCTGGGGTTGTGGCATAGCAGGTTAAGCCACTACTTGTGGATTATATATAGCAATACCACAGTCCCAGCTGCTTTGCTTCTGATCCAGCTCCCTGCTATTGTGCCGGGAGGGCAGCAGATGATGATCCAGGTGCTTGGGCACCTGCTGCCCATGCGGGAGACCAAGATGGAGGTCAAGGTGCCTGGTTTCAGCTTGGCCCAGAGCTGGCTGTTGCAGGAATTTGAGGATTGAACCAGCAGATGGAAAATCAATTTTCCTCTCTCTCTGCAGTTCTGCCTTTCAAATAAATAAAAAGACCTTTGGTTGGGGGGAAGCAGATCTGGCGATTGTGGCTATTTGGGGAGTGAACCAGCAGATGGAAGACCTTTCTCTCTGTCTCTCCCTCTGTGTCTGTAATTCTTCCTCTCAAGTAAATAAATAAATCTTAAAAAACTAAAAACAGCGGCCGCTGCTGAGGTGTGATGGATAAAGCCGCTGCCTGCAGGGCTTTATCCCATATGGCCGCCGGTTCAAGTCCTGGCTACTCCACTTCTGATCCAGCTCTCTGCTGTGGCCTGGGAAAGCAGTAAAAGATGGCCGAAGTCCTTGGGCCTCTGCATCCATGTGGGAGACCTGGAAGAAGCTCCTGGCTCCAGGCTTCAGATTGGCACAGCTCCTCTCTTTCTCTCTCTGTGTAACTCTTCCAAAAAAAAAAAAAAATTAGATCTTTAAAACAACAAACAGTATTCATTACCCTTCTCTCCACATTATCCCCAAACCAACTTAATTGACTTTTCCTGTTAGGTCATTATTTTGAATTTAGCTGTAGGTCTCTAAATAAGTCATATTTTATTCTTGATTTTAAACCTTAATCAATTATATCCTTCTATCATGAGAATTTTGCTTTGTTTTCTTCTTAATCCTTCTACAAATTAAGTCTTCTCAACATCCTTCTAATATGATGCTATTTGAGTTCTGTCATCAATAGTGTTTAGTTACAGCCATGTAGACAGTGTTCAATGCTGAGCCATGTAGGAAGTGACTACTTTTCCTTCTCTATATTTTCTGTTTAAATTTCATTTAGTTTTTGTTGTACCTCTCATTAATTCAACTGTGGTCTTGCCATTCAATTTCTAAATCTCACAAGATGCACTAGGTATTTATATTCCATTCTAATATTGACCCTTAGTAAGTTAACTGGTTTATTTATTTACTTTTTCTAGGTAATTTGTAAGACCTTTTTGTCTCCAATTTCCTGATTTTCACAATGATGTACCACTTCAGGGTTTTCCAGGGAAACCAAACCATCTGATATAGGAGTATACAAAGAGATTTTTTAAAAAAAAGATTTATTTATTTATTTGAAAGGCAAAGTCAGATAGAAGGAGAGACATAGAGAGAGTCTTCCATTTGCTGGTTCACTCCCCAGATGGCCTCAATGGTTGGAGCTGGCCGATCTGGAGCCAGGAGCCAGGAGCCAGGAGCTTCTTCTGGGTCTCCCATGCAGGTGCAGGGGCCAAGGACTTGTGCCATCAAGTACTGTTTTTCTGAGGCCCACTGGCAGGGATCTGAAGTGGAGCATCCGGGACTTGACCCAGTGTCCATATGGGATGCTGGCGCTGCCCAGCCCCCTTGTAGTAGGTTCTTAGGGCATGCAGAAACCATTGAATGGAGACTTTACAGTTTAGGATTTCTGTTGGCCAGATGAGGAGGGGGATATACTAAGTAACAAACTGTAGGTAGTTCACCATCCAAAAACCTGGTGTTTGACCACACTGTACAGACCTAGATTAACTTAAAAGTTAAATCTATTTAAAAGGAAGAGAGAGACAGACTGATCTCCCATCCGCTGGCTCCCTCCCCAAATGCCTGCAACTGCCTGGACTGGGCCAGGCTAAAGCTGGGAGCTGAGAACTCAACCCAGGTTTTCCACATGCGTAGCAGGGACCAAACTACCTGAGTAATCACCATCACCTTCCAGGCTTTGAGCTGGAATTGGGAGTGGGGCAGGGACTTGAACCCTGGCACTCGGACACGGGATACAGGTATCTCAAGCAGCATCATAACTGCTGCTCCAAACACCAGCCCCTCAATTAATTTTTGGAGGAAATGCCAGCCCCTAAATTAACTTTTTGGGGATTCCTCCTATACATGAATATCAAAAATTTTTACAACAAAATAAACATATATTCTTCAATCTTTAGGTGTTGTTTACTTCAAAGATTTGCTCCTTAGATGACCTTGCAATATATTTTTCAAGACACATATTATAGAAATATATTACTGAACATTTGCACAATGGATAATAAGGCTACCCACAGCCTGCTACTTTAGCTGCACGCTACAAAACCCCTTTATAAGTTTTTAGCGTGTGACGTAGAATAGCTGTCATGCATTGCATGCTAAGTGTACCAAGTATCCTCTATACATTTGGTTTCGAACCAATGATGTACATACTACTACCTCCATTCTACAGATGAAGAAAGCGAGGCTCAGCGGTACCACTGAGCTTCGATCCAAATCACGTCTAGTAAATAAGCACTAATTAAATATACTGAAAAACCACAATGCTCACTAAATTTTAGTCTCTTCAATAAATTTCCCAAGTCCCATCTCTTCTACTTGGTACATTAACAACAAGAAAACAAACCACCGCTTCAAAAAAATAAAAGGAAGTAAATCAGTTTTTTCAGAAAAACACAGCCTCCAATTACCAGGCTCAGTCTCCACCTGCTGAAGAGGTGGGGGCGGTGCCAAGACCACGCGGCCCGAGCACGCGCGGGGCGTGGCGTGGCGTGGCGTGGCGGGCGCCCAGTGCGCAGGCGCGCACCTGCTCGGGGCGCTCGGGCCGCGTGCTGGCCCGCGCCTCCTCCCTGCTCCTGCCGCGCTCTCGCCCCGCCTTTCCCTCCCTTCCCCGCCCTTCCTCTCGCCACCCTCCAGGCCCCGCCTCCACCCCGCGCGCAGCCTCCACCTCGTAGTCACCCTCTAACTCCTCCGGAGGGCTGCGTGCTGCTGCGTCATCGCCAGTGGCCGGTTTGAATGAGACGCTTCGTCGCAGCGCAGCCGCCGCCGCCGCCGCCGCGCCTCTGCCTCGGCCGCCCTCAGAGTCTGCTCGTCCGTCTCCCTTCGCCGCCCTTGCCAGGCCCGGCTCTCCTGCACCGCCGCCTTCTCCCGGCTCCGCCATGCCACTCTACTCTGGTAAGCTTTTCGCCCGGTGCCTGCCCCCCGGCTCGACGCTAGGCCTCCGCGTAGGCCTGGCCTTGCTGAGGCGGGCTCGGGGCGCGGGCCGGGGTGGGTCAGGGTGGGGTGTGCGGGGTGGCCGCGGCGCGGAGTCGACCTTGACACCTTTCCTTTTCCTTCCTGGGTCGGAGGCCTACCGGCGTGGGAGCGCTTTCGCCCGGGCTAGCGGATGGTTGGGTGGGAGCGGGAGTGGACATGGGAAGCGGCTCGGAATCGTGACTCTGCAGAATAGTTTCTGTCGCTGTCCTCGTGGGCTGGGAATGGTGAGGGTGTATGTCCTGGGAAGCCAGGGGTCGAGCTGGAGGTGCGGTGCGATCCGTTTGGGCTGCACTGTGGAGACTTGGAAGGGAGCGCCGAGGGGTGGGGGGACCAGGGTTGCGAGGTTTGCCTTCATCTCTCTTGAGATGGCCCTAGGAGAGCTGTCCTTCGTCCTCGGCTTACTCCTTGCTACCCCTTATGTAGCAGTTTCAATTCTATCCCGTGGCGGGTTGCAAACCTCACTTTGGGCTTCGTTATCGTTTTATCACCATTGCATTGGACTTCTGTATCCGCAGCTTAGTGTTAGCTTTGGGAGGTAGAGGAATACACAGACATTCTGGCGGGCGTCATTGCTTTTTGATTGGCATTTGACAGGATTCATTTACTTTATGGCAACCTGAGGTATTGGTGAGGGGTCACATTTTTTTCTTAGTTAGGGAACCTGAAATGTGTGTGGTGGCTCCAGGTGGCTAAGATGTATGATTCATTGACCACCTCCTGACTCTTCACTCTGTCTTAATTTCTGTATTGAGTATTCTGCTTTTTCAAAGAATGATATGAATCAAAAGGAAAGTGCATTCTTGATGGACTCGAATCTCGAATTTGATGCTTTAATGATGATTACCTAAGTAAGTTAGTATGCTAATACTTAAACACACTGGTTTAAAGACAACAAAACCAGCCCCTCTCTTTGTTCCCTTAAGATATCCCACCACTCACCAAAGCTCTGTCTTAAAAAAATTGAGTTTTTATGTTTTTAAAGATTTTGTTTATTTATTTGAGAGAGAGGCCCCAAATGGCTGCAGAGGCCATAGCTGGGCCTATCCAAAGCCAGGAGCTTCTTCAGGTCTCCCATGTGGGTGCAGGGGTACAAACACTTGGTCCATCTTCAGTTGCTTTCCCAGGCCATAGCAGAGAGCTGGATTGGAAGAGGAGCAGCTGGGACATGAACCAGCGCCCATGTCGGATGCTGGTGCTGCAAGTGGAGGCTTAGCCTACTACACCACAGCGCTAGCCTTGAGTTGTTTTATTTTTAAAAATTTTTATTTGAGGGGCTGGTGCTGTGGCTTAGTGGGTAAATCCATCGCCTCTAGTGCTGGCATCCCATATGGGCACTGGTTCGAAACCCAGCTGCTCCACTTCCGATCCTGCTCTCTGCTATGGCCTGGGAAAGCAGCAGAAGATGGCCCAAGTCCTTGGGCCCCTGCACCCACAAGAGAGACCGAGAAGAAGCACCTGGCTCCTGGCTTTAGATCGGCGCAGCTCTGGCTCTGGCCACTGTGACCAGCTGGGGAGTGAACCAGCAGATGGAAGACCTCTCTCTGTGTGTAACTCTGACTTTCAAGTAAATAAATAAATCTTTAAATTTTTTTTTTTTATTTGAAAGAGAGATCCGTTGGTTCATTCTCCAAATGACTAAAACAGCCTAGTTTTTGGCCAGGCCAAAGCCCGGGGACGAGAACTCAGTATGGGTCTCCCACATGGGTAGCAAGGACCCAACTACTTGAGCCATTACTTGCTGCCTCCCAGGAAATGAATTGACGGGAAACTGAAATCAGGAGCCAGCCTGGGACTTGAACCCAGGCCCCTTTATAAGGGAAGTGGGTGACCCATGCAGCATCTTAAACGCTATGCCAAGTGAATATCTGAGTTCATTTTATCAGATCTTTTCCTCATCTCCAAAATGAAGGAATTGAAGTAGCTTTCCAAGGTCCCTTCCTTTGACATCTCCATATTGAGGATGTTTATTTTCAGGATCAGCAAAAAGCCCTGTATTAAAATTAAAAGAAATTTTAAGTATCACTTTGTAAGTTTGAGTAAAAATTAAATATCTAGATTCTTTAATAGTTGAGGGTAAGTACAGTAAAAATTATTGAATACTTACAACAGTGTGTTTGGCAGAGAGGTAGAGTTTTGTTTTAGTCTTCATCATAATCCTGTGATAACTGATAAGGTTCGTTTTTTATGGATAAGCAGAAAGTTTAAGTGGCCCTTTATGCCACATCTACATTTAGGTAGATTCTTCTCTTTCATTTCAGAATATGGTTTGGCTCAGCTGGTCTTTAGCTTCTCTGTGATTATAGTTGTGCCCCTTTAAAGCCATTTTCTCTGCTGCAGCTAGAGTGATCCAATGTTCAGATGAGACCAAAGTGACCTCTATTTATTTATTTATTTATTTATTTATTGATAGGCAGAGTGAACAGTGAGAGAGAGAAAGAGAGAAAGGTCTTCCTTTTTCCATTGGTTCACCCCCCAAGTGGCCGCTGCGGCCAGCTCACTGTGCTGATCCGAAGCCACGAGCCAGGTGCTTCTCCTGGTCTCCAATGGGGTGCAGGGCCCAAGCATTTGGGCCATCCTCCACTGCACTCCCTGGCCACAGCAGAGAGCTGGCCTGGAAGAGGAGCAACCGGGACAGAATCCGGCGCACCGACCAGGACTAGAACCTGGTGTGCTGGCTCCGCAGGCAGAGGATTAGCCTATCAAGCCATGGTGCTGGCCCCAAAGTGGCTTTTGTAAAGACTGTTAAAGGATTATACCTTTTCTACAAAACAAAGCCTGTATGTATGAAAGCACTTCAAAAAGTTTGTGGGAAAATGGAATTAAAAGAGAAGTTTAGTGGAAAAACATTTTCGAGTAGTTTTTTTCATGACATGTTTTCCATGATTTTTCTGAAGATCTCTCATGTGCATGGATTTTAGAATTTGTTGCACCAACATAAACTTCTAAAGTTCCATTTTCCACAAACATTTTGAAGTTCTCTTGTATGTTTTAGCATAACTTGTCTTCTTTGACTTGATTCTAGGCCAGGTACCAGTTTTCACCTGCTTTTCTTTTTTCTTTTTCTTTTTTTTTTTTTTTATGGTTGATTTATTTATTTGAGAGGTAGAGTTAGAGACAGAGGGAGAGAGAGACAAAGGTCTTCCATCTGCTGGTTCACTCCCAAATGGCTGCAGTGGCCAGAGCTGGGTTGATCCGAAGACCGGAACCGAGAGCTTCTTCTGGGTCTCCCACGATGGTGCAGGGGCCCAAGCACCTGGGCCATTCCCAACTGTCTTCTCTGGTCATAAGCAGAGAGCTGGATTGGAAGAGGAGTAGTTGGGATTTTAGCTGGCACTTGCAAGGGATGCCGGCGCAGGTTTAGCCTACTGTGCCACAGCACCAGGCCCTCTCTCACTGCTTTTCTTTCACTTTGGAAATTACTTCCATCCCAGAACACACCATGCTGCTTTATGCCATCGGATGTTTCTCTTGTCTTCTTTTCCAGGAACACTTTCATTCTCTGATTTATACTTTTCTTTGAGATTCAACCCAAAATTGTTATAATTCAAAAGTTAACACTTCTCCGGGAAATCCTTCACTACTCATCAAGCATCCCTCTGTTCTTCTGTAGCCTGTAAAAAACACATATTGCTATTTGTTTTAACTTTTATTCCATTTCTCACTTATTAGACCTTAAGTTTACCAGGCATCCCCTGATGCTTGGTACTGTGTCTTTAAATGAATGCTCAGCACATTCATTGAACTGGTGATGGAATCAGGATTCGGAGTTAGGGTCATTTTTTCAGGTTCTGATTTCAGAAGTTGGAAATAAGACAACTAATTAATGTTAAGATTCTTACCTTAAAGATAGATGGTCTAAACTTTTCAGTGGGAACAAGGTATATCTTTGAATTTTATTTGTTTTGTTTAATGTATTCCAAAGTGAGTTATTAGGTTAATTCAATTTTTTTTATTTTGGTAAAACATGCAATAAAACTGACTATTTAAGCCATTTTAAGTGAGAAGTTTTGTGGTATTAAGTATATTCACATGGTTGTATAACCATCATTATGATCTACTTCCAGAACTTTTTCATGTTCCGTGATGTAGGTATATCTTTGAATTCTTAATATATTTGAGCACTTTTAGTGGAGGGACAGCTTTCTCAGTTCTGCTATACCTACCTTCCAGAAATCTGTGTTCTTTAACCTCTTATAAATGTGTTTTATTCTCTCAAAGATTATTTTTCTTCTCTTCAGCTATCTAATTTTCTTCTCCCTCTACCCTTCTATTGATTTAAGTGATTCTTTAATTACACACATAGTGAAGTTTATGAACTTCATATTTGTAGGAATTCAATGTGATCATTATATTTTGCAAAGGTTGTTGGACAGGAATTCAGAAGACTTCAGTTTTTATGAACCATTTCTGTGACATAGGGCAAACCAGTCAACCTGTGTTAATTCACTTATTTATCAGGTGAAAAGTTTGATTAGATCTAGTAAAATTTTATAGGAGGCTTGTTGTGTTCATGTCACTCTTGTAGGTGTTGAGGGCATGGAAAATGAAGGATTCATTTAATTGGTAACCCTTTAAGGATCTTTTAAATATGAAGTCTTGTTATTTTGTAAATGAAAAAAACTGTGATTTTGTTTGCAGTTACTGTAAAGTGGGGAAAGGAGAAATTTGGAGGTGTAGAATTGAATACTGATGAACCGCCCATGGTGTTCAAGGCTCAGCTTTTTGCACTGACTGGTGTCCAGCCAGCCAGACAGAGAGTTATGGTGAAAGGAGGAACATTGAAGGTAAAATTTAGTCTACATTTTCATGAATTATTATTATTGTGTAGTTAGAGGAAATATTTAACACCAGAAATTGTGTGTAGTGTTCATGTAGCATTTGAAGTATTTTTTATATGCTGAGAATATACTTGTATGTGTCACAGGGTTAAAACTGTTTTATTCACATTGGTGTAAGGGAAGAATGTTGGTATCCATCTCAAAACACTATTTTATGAAAATATCATTTAAAATTTTATTTACATTTTAAAAAATTTATTTGAAAGACCAAGAGAGAGAAAGACAGACAAGCCCTCCGTCTGCTGGTTCACTCCTCAAATGTTTGCAACAGCCACAGCTGAGCCAGGCTGAAAATAGGAACCTGGAACTTAGTCGGGGTCTCCCATGTGGGTGTCAGGAACCCAAGTACCTGAGCCATCACCTGTTACTTCCCAAGGTATGCCCCAACAGGAAACTGGAATTAGAAGTGGAGCCATAACTCAAACCCAGGTGCTCTGATACTCATGTGGACATCCTAAACAGCATTTTAAGCACTATACCAAATATGGAAGTCTCTTTATAATTATCCATATTGTTTCACTTTTTTTTCTATAAGGATATATTAAATGTATTAAATGTTTTAGATTAGTATAAAATCTATTTTTATTTCCTGAGTAATAACTATTACGGTGCTGGGAAAAAATTTTTTTAAAGGTTTGTTTATTTGGGGCCATTGCTGTGGCGCAATGGGTTAACGCCCTGGCCTGAGACGCCAGCATCCCATATGGGTGCTGGTTCGAGTCCTGGCTGCCCCACTTCTGATCCAGCGTTTTGCTGTGGCCTGGGAAAGCAGTAGAAGATGGCCCAAAAGTTCTTGGGCCCCTGCATGGGAGACCCGGAAGAAGTTCCTGGCATTGGATTGGCACAGCTCCAGCTGTTATGGCCAATTGGGGAGTGAACCGGTGGATGGAAAACCTCTCTCTCTCTCTCTCTCTGCCTCTCCTTCTCTCTAACTCTTTCAAGTAAATAAATAAATCTTTTTTTTTAAAAGATTTATTTATTTATTTGAAAGAGTTACGGAGAGAGACGGGGAGAGACAGAGAGATCTTCCATCCACTAGTTCAATCCCCAGATGGCTGCAATGGCATCCCTGGACCAGGCAGAAACTGGGGAGCCATCTTCCGCTGCTTTTTCCAGCCATTAGCAGGGAGCCAGATGAGAAGTGGAGCAGTTGACATACAAACTGGTGCCCATATAGGATGCAGGCATTGCAGGTTGTGGCTTTACCCACTATGCCACAATTCCAGCCCCCCAATGCTGGAAAATTTTATTTCTTAAAATATGCAACTATTGGCCGGCGCCGTGGCTCAACAGGCTAATCTTCTGCCTTGCGGCGCCGGCACACCGGGTTCTAGTCCTGGTCGGGGTGCCGGATTCTGTCCCCGTTGCCCCTCTTCCAGGCCAGCTCTCTGCTGTGGCCCGGGAGTGCAGTGGAGGATGGCCCAAGTGCCCCAAGTGCTTGGGCCCTCCACCCCATGGGAGACCAGGAAAAAGCACCTAGCACCTGGCTCCTGCCATCAGATGAGCGCGGTGCGCCGGCCGCAGCGCGCTGTCCGCGGCAGCCATTGGAGGGTGAACCAACGGCAAAGGAAGACCTTTCTCTCTGTCTCTCTCTCTCACTGTCCACTCTGCCTGTCAAAATTTAAAAAAAAAAAAAAAAGCAACTATATGGGTAATTTTTTTTATTTGTAAACAAAGCAAAACAAAACTGGGGCTAGTATTGTAGCACGGCAGGTTTAGTTGCCACCTGTGACATTGACATTCCATATGGCTGCCGGTTTAAGTCCTGGCTGCTCCACTTCCAATCTAGCTCCCTGCTACTGTGCCTGGGAAAGCAGTGAAAAATGGCCCAAGTGCTTGGTCCTCTGCATCCTGTGGGAGACCTAGAGAAGGTTTCTGATTCCTGGCTACTAGCTTTGGCCTGGCCCAGGTCTGACAGTTGTAGACACTTGCAGAGTGAACCAGTGGATGGAAGATTTCTCTCCCCCCCCCTGCCCCCCTTCACTATGCTTTTCAAATAAATACATTTTATTTAAAAAACCAGAGAGGGAAGGTAATTTTGCTTCAAGTTTGTTTGGAATGATCACACTGGCTATACTTAAGTGTCTAAGCTTACCAATTTCATTGATAAAGGCCAGAAAAAATAATAGAGATATTTTTCTACGATTGTGATATGCAAGTCCACGTTAAAAAAAAAAGTACTTTATTTAAGGGCTGAATGTGAAATGCTAAAGAGCTGTGGTTAACTTTAGAGATAAGTACTGTCTACTGCACAGTGAAACACATGTTGGTGAAAAACTTTCTGCACATTGCTGTCTGAGCCTTTGGAGTTTAGTGAACTTCATAATCTAGTTTGTGCTAAGCCATGTAGTAGAGGTATATTATGGAGAATTAAAGAAAAATTTTAATTAAATTGACTATAACTACCAATAACTACCATTTGAATATTTGTGCCAGGCTTTTTATTTATTTTGTTTTAATTCTCAACTGTATTTTCCATTTTTTTCCTCTAAATATTTATTTATTTGAAAGAGTTACAGAGAGAGAGAAACAGATCTTGCATCCACTGGTTTACTCCCCAAGTGGCTCCAGTGGCCAGGTTGAGCCAGACTGAAGCCAGGAGTCAAGAGCTTCATCTAGATCTCTTATGTGGGTAGCGGGGCCCAACCACTTGGGCCATTTTCACTGCCTTTGCAGGCTGTTAGTAGGGAATTGGAATGGAAATGGAGCAGCTGGGACTTGAACCGGCATCAGTATGCGATGCTGGTGTTGCAGGCAATGGCTTTATCTGCTATACCACAATGCCAGCCCCCATTATTATTATTATTTTAAACATTTATTTGTTCATTTATTCAAAAGGCAGCATGAGAGGAGGGAGGGTGAGAAATCTTCCTTCTTCTGATTCACTTGGCAAATGCCGGAAAGAATTGGGGCTGGGCCAGTCTGAACTCAGTCTGGATCTCCCACTTTGATGGCAGGAACTCAAGTACTTGGGACCACCATCTGCTGCTTTCCCAGGTTCATTAGCAGGGAGCTATATCAGAATTAGAGCAGCTGAGACTTGAACTGGCACTCAGATATGGATATAGATGCCCCAAGCAATGGCTTAACCCACTATCCCACGACACCATCCCGTTGATATCCAGGTTTTATGAATGAGGAAATTGAGTGTTAGAGAGTAACACAGTGAGGCACCAAAAGAGCATGGGATTTACAAATCAAGCAGATCTGAGCGCCATTCCCAACTTTGTGTGACCTCTGCTGTCATTTGAGGGAGCATTTTATATTTACATTTCCTTGTGATTAGAGTGATGTCAATCCTATGATTAGCGTCTCTAAACTGAGAAGGCTTTTTAGAAAGTTTATGTTCTACTTTAAAGCAGGGTGTCCAAAGAGATAACTAGTGCACCAATGAGGGGAGACAGATATATTGAGCACTTATGCCTTCTGTGAAATGAAAGTAGTTTTGTGGATCTGACTTTATCCTGTGAAGGTAAAGAGCTTAGCTGCAGTTAGTTCAAATATCTGCTGGGCCCAGCATTGTGGTGTAGCAGGTAAAGTCGCTGCCTATGATGCTGGCATCCCATTTTGGTTTGATTCCCAGCTGCTCTGCTTCCGATCTAGCTTCCTGCTATGCACCTGGAGGATGGCCCAAGTGATTGGGCTCCTGCCACCTACATGAGAGACTCAGTAGAAGCTCCTGGCTCCTGGCTTCAGCCTGGCCCAGACCTGGCTGTTGTGGTCATTTTGAGGAGTGAACCAGTGAATGGAAGACCTCTAACTCTGGCTCCCTTTCTCTTGTCTCTCTCTGTAATTCTTACTTTCAGATAAATAAAAAAAATCTTTAAAACAGAATGTGTTACATGATTAGGACATAAAAAACAAAAAAATTTTTTAGTGAACACATTGAAGTGAAAGCATTTGTTAATTGCTTTGCTAATTGGGACTTGAGAAGCATTTGTGGACATGCAAGTATTAAGAGTTTGCCTTGGATGGGCTGGTTTGTTGTCCTGGTATAATTTGTAATAGTACCTGCATTCTCAAGAGTTTCCTTGTTTGGATGATAAATCAGGTAGAGTCATCCTAATTAAGTAGATCTAATTTTGCAAGTTACTTTTTAAATTGTCTTAAGCTAATGAATTAGCTCTGCTAGTTCCAAACGTAAAAAATTAGTATATGTCATTTGTCATCTGTGAAGTGCTTTTTAGTACTTGCTAAAAGTGTTTTTAATACTTAATTTTTAGTGCTTGATGGTACTGATTTTATTGTCTGAGACTGTGTTGCCATATTCAGTTTAAGCAGTTGTTAGGCTTCTTGACTTTAGAGCTATATGTGCTTAACAAAAAACTGCTTTTGATCATAATGATTGTAAATTAAATCAAAATACAGAATAAATTTCTATTTTGAAATAGCTTAATTATTAGATTTTGAGCTTGTACAGGAATGGTTAAATATATTGTTTTTTGTTTGTCTTTGAAATAGGATGATGATTGGGGAAACATCAAAATAAAAAATGTAAGTATTATGGACAATTATATAGCAGTAACCTATTAATCAAAATAAATTCCAGATGCCCTTCTTTTTGAATGTGATCCTGTTCTAGCATCATCTGCTGAAATGCTGTTTCCATAACTTGTTTCTCTCACTGATATAGTTGATTTAAGTTAATATTAGTACCACAGATCTTGGTTACTAAAGCTTTATAATGTCTTTAAGATAGTATAAGTTCTTCAACTTTTTTATGAATACTTTAGCTCTTTGCATTCACTTAAAATTTTAGAATAGCCTGTTGGTTTCTATTTTGTTTGAGATTACACTGAATCTGTGGCTCAGACTGGGGAGAATGAGCACCATTACAGTAACTGAGTACTATAATCCTTAAGTATGATGTACTATTTCATTTATTGAGCTCTTTATTTTCTCTTAGCAGAGTTGTAGTTTTCTAGTATGAAAAAGATTCTCAGTGTTTCTTCTATTTAAAAAACTTCTGCTGTTTATAGGTTCATGGCTAGATTACAAAAGCACATGGAATTTTTCTAAGCTTATTTTCATCTTGTGGCCTTGCAATTGATTCACTAAATAGTTGCACATAATTTTTGGGTGGATTCCATTTAGTTTTATATGTATATAAGCATGTTATTTGCAAATAATGAGAATTTTATTTCTTTTTTTTTTTCTAATTTATTTACTTGACAGATAGAGTTAGAGAGAGAGACAGAGAGAAAGGTCTTCCTTCCATTGGTTCACCCCCCAAAATGGCCGCTACGCCCGGAGCTACGCTGGTCTAAAGCCAGGAGCCAGGTGCTTCCTCCTGGTCTCCTATGCAGGTGCAGGAGCCCAAGCACTTGGGCCATCTTCCACTGCCCTCCTGGGTCACAGCAGAGAGCTGGACTGGAAGAGGAGCAATCGGGACTAGTACCTGGCGCCCCAACCAGGACTAGAACCCGGGGTGCCAGCGCCACAGGCGGAAGATTAGCCAAGTGAACCATGGTGCCGGCCCTGAAAATTTTATTTCTTTTCAACTTTTATGATTTCTAATTTTTGAAAGTTTTACTGAGGTATTTTGATAAACAGATGACTTGTAATTTATGTTGTTAGAACCTCTAATGCAGTGTTAAAGGATGGTAAGAGTGGATGTCATGTTTTTTCCTAGTTTACTAAGATTTAAAATTATGAATGGCTGCTCAATTTTGTTTTGTGCTTTTTGTTAAAATGATCATATTTTTCTTTCTTATTGTAATGTGTTTAGTATCAGTCAGTCATTCAATATATATATATTTTAATGGTTAAACTTTGTATTTTGGGATGGGCAGTTCTCAGATTTCTTCATCTTGTGACCTCCTTCTGTGCTTAGAAATTATGATTAACCCTGAAGAGTTTTGTATATGTGGGCCTAATTTATCAGTGTCTACCACATAAGAAATGAGAACATTTTTATTTAAAAACTTTAATAAGTACATTATATTAATTAAATTTTTAAATATTTTCCTGGGCAAAATTAAATTTAGTAAAAAGACTGGCATTTTCCTACTTTTTTTTTTTTTGTTTTTGCTTTTTTGACAGGCAGAGTGGACAGTGAGAGAGAGAGAGACACAGAGAGAAAGGTCTTCCTTTGCCTTTGGTTCACCCTCCAGTGGCCGCCATGGCCGGTGTGCTGTGGCCGGCGCACCGGACTGATCTGAAGGCAGGAGCCAGGTGCTTCTCCTGGTCTCCCATGGGGGTGCAGGGCCCAAGCACTTGGGCCATCTTCCACTGCACTCCCGGGCCACAGCAGAGAGCTGACCTGGAAGAGGAGCAACCAGGACAGAATCTGGCGCCCCGACTGGAACTAGAACCTGGTGTGCCGGCGCTGCAAGGCAGAGGATTAGCCTGTTGAGCTGCAGTTCTGGCCTTTCCTACATTTTTTATTAGATCTTTGTCTATCTAAATAAGAAATAGTTGAATTTCCATGCTTCTGTTTTCAGCCTGTTGCAGTGTGTTCTTTGGGTTGAATTATATGAAGGCCTTATTTTTTTTTTTTAAAGATTGATTTTGTTTTTTTGAATAGCAGAGTTAGAGGGAAAAAGAGAGAGGGAAAGAGAGAGAGAGAGAAAGAGATACAGAGATCTTCCATCTTTTCTGGTTTGCTCTCCAAATGGCTGCAACAACCAAGTCTGAGCCAGGCAGAAGCTGAAAGTCAGGAACTCCATTCCGGTCTCCCACATGAATGGTAGTGGCACAGGTGTTTGGCCCGTCATCCGTTGCTTTCCCAGGTGCATTAGCAGAAAGCTGGATTGGAAGCAGAGCAGCCATTACTTGATCTGGTACTCCAATATGGGATGCTGGGATCACAAGCAGTGGCTCAATGTGCTGTTCCACAATGCCAGCCCCTGAGAAGGAAATCTGACCTCACCTAGTTAAATAGATTTTTTTAAACAAAATTGTGAAAAACTTATTTTATAGTGCGCCAAAGCGCAACACATGGTATTTTAGTTTCCTTGTAGGGATAGAATCTGAAACCATATTGGTGATCTTGTGTACATTTAAATTTATTGTTTTGTGCTTAGAATGAGTCTCATACCCATGTTTGCTTTTGTATTAATCATTCATTTTTTTGTATTGATGATTCAGGTTAGTTTCCTGCATTATTTAGATCTTACATGTATTGATGCATTTCATTATACAGTGTGAAAAAGTTGCATTCATTAGTATCACTACTGATCTCAACAGAAATGTCTTTACTGGAAAGCTGCATAATGGCAAAGTTTCTAACTTTTACCTTAAAGTTCTAAATATTTTCAGTTGTTTTCTTTGAAGTGACTTGCCACTATTTTTATTTTTAATAAAATGTTGGCTAATTGCCTATCTAAAAACATGATTTGTCAGTTATTATAAGTAAAAATAATTTTCTGTTAACAGAATTATCTAGTTCAGTTTGCAGTACAGACATTTGCACAAGTGCTTAAACAAGACAATTTTCATTCTCTGGTTTGCCACAGAAGTGTTTATCACTTCTGCTCAGTCCGTAATTTAAAATCTCTAAAGAAATGTATTTGAGGGGCTGGTATTGTGGAACACTTACGTTGTGGCTTATGATGCTGGCACCCCATATGTGAGCGCCAGTTCAATTCCCTTTGCTTGCTTCTGATCTAATTTTTTGCTTGGGTCCCTATCACCCATGTGGGAGATGTGGCAGGAGTTCCTGGTTTCTACTTTGGCCTGCCCCAGCACTGTTAGCATATCACTAGGCATGTTATTGAGACTGAAACCAGGAGCCAGGAACTCCATCGAGGCGTCCCACATGGGTTTCGGGGGCCCAGGCTTTTGGGCCATCCTCTGCTGCTTTCTCAGGAAACAGCAACAGTAATTGAATTGGTGCTCCAATAAGGGATGCCAGTCTGCTGTGCCACAAAGCTGGTCCCCTGTGTTTTGCCTTGTTCATTTTTGGATGTCTCTTTCTACTTTTTAACTATGTTGAGTAAACTTCTGGAAAACTTCATTTTTCGTACATACATACTAAATAGCTAGGAATGAAATTAATTGGTCATAATGGTAAGCTTAAGTTAACTTTATAAGAAACTGCCAAACAATTTGCAGAGTGGTCATACCACTCACTTTACATACCAGTGAGCAGTAATTGAGAGATCTAATTATTCTGCATCATCACCAGCATTCATGAGAATTTAGTGATACTTCTTTTAATTTGCATTTCTCTAATTGCTAATGCTGAATGTTATTTCATGAGTTTATTGGGCACTTGTTTATCTTACTATCTATTCAAATTTTGTACCCCTTATAATATTTTTTATTTATTTGAAAGAAAAAATGACAATGAGAATCTGCTGGTTCAACAGCTGGTGCTGAGTCAGGCTGAAGCCAGGAGCCAAGAACTTAATCTGAGTCTCCCATGTGGGTGGCAGGGACCCAACTCCTTGAAGCATCCATCACCTGCTGCTTCTCAAGTTGTGCATTAATAGAATGCTGGAATCAGGAGCCATGGTGGGACATAAACTTAGGCACTAAGAGTTGGGATACAGGTATCCCAAGTGACTTCCACACTGCTACACTGAACCCTGACCCTGAGCCAGTGCTTTTGTTGGGTTATTTGTTTTGTTTTAACTAAGTTTTAAATATTCTTTTCACTGGGTACAAAAAAGTCCATTTGTGAGGTGTCTGTGCTGTGGATATTTTCTCAATCTGTTATATTTTAGTGTTTATAATTTTTTTAAAAGTTTTCCATGTTTTTTTTAAATATCAACTTTTCTTTTATGGTTTATACTAATTTGTATGAAGTCTTTGCCCATGTCATGGTCACAGGAGACTTTTTTGTGTTCTTTGTGTTTTAGGTTTTATTTATTTTTTATTTTTTTAAAAGATTTATTTATTTATTTGAAAGTCAGAAGTTACACAGAGAGAGGAGAGGCAGAGGGAGAGAGAGGGGTCTTCCATCTGATGGTTCACTCCCCAGATGGCCACAGTGGCCGGAGCTGTGCCGATCCAAAGCCAGCAGCAAGGAGCTTCCTCAAGGTCCCCCATGCGGGTGCAGGGCTCAAGGACTTCTACTGCTTTCCCAGGCCATAGCAGAGACCTGGATTGGAAGTGGAGCAGCCGGGTCTCGAACTGGTGCCCATATGGAATGCCAGTGCTTCAGGCCAGGGCATTAACTTGCTGAGCAACAGCGCTGGCCCTGTGTTTTAGCTTTTATATGTAGATTTATCATCTGTTTAGAGTAAATTCTTAAGTTTGTTGTGAAGAAATGATTCAGGTGTGTAAATACCATATGTTGAAAAGACTCTTTTCCAATTGTACCTCAGTACCCTCATTGAAACTCAGGTGACTGTACACATGTTGGGCTGTTTTGGATTCCCATCCATTGACTTGTCCGAAGATACTTAAAATAATTTGTGGAATATGGATTAGGACAGGTTTGGTGGTGGGTGTTTAGTGCAGTGGTTAAGCTGGTGACTGGGAATCCCATATTACAGCGCTTGGGTTCGAATCTCACTGATGCTCCTGATTGTATCTTCCTGCTAATGTGAACCTTGGGAGGAAGAAGGTAAAGGTTCAAGTAGTTGGGTGCCTGCTACCCATATGGGAGAACTGGATTGGGTTTCAGGATCCTGGCTCTGGCTCTCGGTAGAGACTGTTGTGGTCATTTGGGGAGTGAACCATCAAACAGATGATTTCTTTCTCTTCTCTGTTTCTCTTTTTGTCTCTCTGCCTTTCGAACAAAGAAACAGCCAAAAAATAAATACATAAAGTGAATAAAAAGTTAGGGGCTGGCATTGTGGCACAGTGGATTAACTTGTCAGTTGTGACGCCAGCATCCCATATTGGAGTGCCAGTTTGAACCCCGGCTGCTCTGTTTCCATTCCAGCTCCCTGCTAATGTACCTGGGAAAGCAGTGGAAGATGGCTTAAGTAGTTGGACCCCTGCCACCACTCATGCGGGAGACTTTGATATAATTTTGGGCTTCTGGCTTCACCTGGACCAGTCCTGCTGTGGTGGGGGCCATTTGGGGAATGAGTCAGCTGATGGATGTGCTCTGTCTCTCTGTTACTCTGTCTTTTAAATCAATAAGTCTAAAATTTTTTTCTTTTATTTTTTGTGAAATCTGCATCTGAGTGGTCCTCAGAAAGTTTATGGAAAATATATATTATGAAAAAATTATGCATGGGCATGAAATTTTTTGCACTAAAATAAGCTCGTGTTCTGATTCTGTTTTTGTGAACTTTATGAAGTACCTTGATATATGTATGTTTGCACCAGTGTGCACTCTCCACTGTCATTGTTAATCAGGCTGTGAAATCCAGTAGTATAAGTCCTCCAGTGTTATTTCTTTTTCTTTCTTTTTTTTTTTTTAATAGATTTTATTTATTTAACTGAAGGGCTCAGGGTTGGGGGGAGATAGAAAGGTCTTCCATCTGCTGGTTCACTCCCCAAATGTCTGAAACAGCAGGAGCTGGGCTCATCTAAAGCCAGGAGCCAGGAGCTTCTTTTGGGTCTCCCACACTGGTGTAGGAGCCCAAGCATTGGGCCATCTTCCACTGCCGTCCCAGGTCGTATCAGAGCTGGGTTGGAAGAACAGCAGCTGGGACTAGAACTGGTTCCCATATGGGGTGCTGGCACTGTAGAGAGAGGTGCTGTACCACAGCATTAGTTCCCAGTGGGAATACTTTAAAAAAAAACACTTTTTATTTGAATGACAGAGACGTGGAGAGACCTTCTGTTTGCTGGTACTCCCCAATTGCCTGCTATAACCAAGGCTGGGCCAGGCTGAAGCCAGGAGCCAATCATGTGGGTAGCAGGGACCCAAGTACTTGAGCCATCATTTGTTACCTCCTTGGGTGCCTAAACATTAGTAAGAAGTCGAATTGTTTGAACTGTAACCAGGTACTCTAATACATGGGATGTGGGTGTCCCAAGTGGTATGACCTTAATCACTACCACATACTGGTGGCAATACTTAGAAGTTAGTATCTTTGGGCCTGGTGCTGTAGCATAGTGGGTAAAGCTGCTGCCTGCAGTGTCAGCATCCCATATGGGCTCCGGTTTGAGTCTCAGCTGATCCGCTTCTGATCCAGCTTTCTGCTATGGCCTGGAAAAGCAGTAGAAGATGGCCCAAGTCTTTGGGCTCCTGTGGTCACTTGGCAGACCTGGAAGAAGCTCTTGGCTCTTGGCTTCGGATTGGCACAGTTTTGGAATTGCAGCCATCTGGGGTGTGAACCAACAGATGGAAGACCTCTCTTTCCCCCTTCTTTTCCCCACTGCCTCTGCCTCTCTGTAACTCTGCCTTTCACACAGCAGTGGCTTAACCTGCTACTCTACAGTGCAGCTCCTGTCTTTTTTCCTGTCTAACTGCCTTTCAAGTAAAATAAATATTTAAAACTTAGAGAATAAGGTAATGTTCATTCAGTATTCAATATAACTATTTGCTTAATGTGTATAATAATTTTTTTTTTGATAGGCAGAGTGCATAGTGAGAGAGAGAGAAAGGTCTTCCTTTTGCCGTTGGTTCACCCTCCAATGGCTGCCGCGGCTGGCGCACTGCGGCCGGCACATCACGCTGATCTGAAGCCAGGAGCCAGGTGCTTCTCCTGGTCTCCCATGGGGTGCAGGGCACAAGTGTTTGGGCCATCCTCCACTGCACTCCTGGGCCACAGCAGAGAGCTGGCCTGGAAGAGGGGCAACTGGGACAGAATCTGGCGCCCCGACCGGGACTAGAACCTGCTGTGCCAGCGCCGCAAGGCAGAGGATTAGCCTGTTGAGCTGCGGCGCCTGCCAATGTGTATAATTATAAAATTGAATATTTTGAAATAATTCATGTGTTTGGTGTGTTTTCCAATAATGGAGATTTCAGTTCTCTGAAAGTATGTGCAGATGGAAATAGTTGTTAAACAGTAAGCATTCAGAGGAAGAAATTTATCAGTGATGGATTTATTAATGGAGCAGTGATGCCACTTAATATTCATGAGTAATTCCCTTGCCACTATTGTAGACATCAATTTTTTTTATTATTATTTTATTTTATTTTATTTTTTTATTTTTGACAGGCAGAGTGGACAGTGAGAGAGACAGAGAGAAAGGTCTTCCTTTGCCGTTGGTTCACCCTCCAATGGCTGCCATGGTCGGCGCGCTGCGGCCGGCGCACCGCGCTCATCCGATGGCAGGAGCCAGGTGCTAGGTGCTTTTTCCTGGTCTCCCATGGGGTGCAGGGCCCAAGCACTTGGGCCATCCTCCACTGCACTCCCTGGCCACAGCAGAGGGCTGGCCTGGAAGAGGGGCAACCGGGACAGAATCTGGCGCCCCGACTGGGACTAGAACCCGGTGTGCCGGCGCCTCAAGGCGGAGGATTAGCCTGTTGAGCCACGGCGCCGGCCAACATCAATTTTTTTTTTATTTGACAGGTAGAGTTACAGACAGTGAGAGAAAGGTCTTCCTTCCATTGGTTCACTCTGTAGACATCAATTTTATAGCACTGTTTAGTTTTTCCTCCCAGCTATGTTTAGATATAATTTTCATACGATTAAATTCATGTATTAGTAATTCAAATTTTATATGACCATAATTTTATATAGTCATGTAACCACTACAATGAGGATTTAGTAGTTTTATCACTCTCTGTGTTCCTTTGTAAACAGGTGACCCCTTAGCCCCAAGCAGCCAACCCAGTATTTTCATAGTTTTTCAAAAATTATTTAGTGATTTCATTTATTTATTTATTTATTTGGAAGAGTTACAGAGAAGTAGAGGCAGAGAGAGATGTTTTCCATCTGCTGGTTTACTTCCCAAATGGCCGCAACAGCCAGGGCTGGGCTGATGTGAAACCAGGAGCCAGGAGCTTCTTCTGGATCTCCCACATGGGTGCAAGGGGCCTAAGGGCTTGGCCCATCCTCTAATGCTTTCCTAGGCCGTCGCAGAGAGCCGAATCAGAAGTGTAGCAGCCAAGACTCGAATTGGCACCCATATGGGATTCTGGCACCATAGGCAGTGGCTTTACCTGCTATGCCACAGTGTCAGCCTCTGATTTATAGATTTCTGTAGCCTTCATTGCAATTTGATTTTTTTAAAAATAGAGATTTATTTATTTATTTGAAAGGCAGAGTCAGAGGGAGGGGAAGAGAGAGAGGTATTCCATCTGCCAGTTCACTCTTCAAATGGCCACAATGACCAGGGCTGGGCCTGGCTGAAGCCAAGAGCCAGGAGTTTCTTCCGGTTTTCCCATGTGAGTACAGGAGTTCAAGTACTTGGGCCGTATTTTGCTGCTTTCCCAGGTGTATTAGCGTGGAGCTGGATCAGATGTGGAACAGCTGGCAGCTTTACCCGCTGTGCCACAGCGCTAGCCCCTACAATTTGATTTTAAAACACTATGATTACCTCTGAAAGAAACCCATTTAAAATCACTTCTTCCCACCTCTAGCCCTGTATAACCATTCCTTCTTTTTGTATAGATTTGTGTTTTTTTTGGTTCAAATATAGTCATGGAGTGTATGTTCTTTTGTGTCTCTTTCATTAGACATAACTATTATCAGTTCTCATGATTTTTACGAAATTACTTTTTTTTAAAACAGGGAATGACTATACTGATGATGGGGTCAGCAGATGCTCTTCCTGAAGAACCCTCAGCCAAAACTGTCTTCGTAGAAGACATGACAGAAGAACAGTTAGCATCTGCCGTAAGACATACCATGTTTTATGTTTGAAAAACACTGTAGAAGTAGCAGCTAAATGTTTTGAAGATTTAATCACTGGCCCATGTGTTTTGTCGTTAGTTGTTTTGTTCTTTTTTTTTTTTTTTTTGACAGGCAGAGTGGACAGTGAGAGAGAGACAGAGAGAAAGGTCTTCCTTTTGCCGTTGGTTCACCCTCCAATGGCCGCCACGGACGGCGCGCTGCGGTCGGCGCACCACGCTCATCCGATGGCAGGAGCCAGGAGCCAGGTGCTTTTCCTGGTCTCCCCGTGGGGTACAGGGCCCAAGCACCTGGGCCATCCTCCACTGCACTCCCTGGCCACAGCAGAGAGCTGGCCTGGAAGAGGGGCAACCGGGACAGAATCCGGTGCCCCGACCGGGACTAGAACCCGGTGTGCCGGCGCCACAAGGCGGAGGATTAGCCTGTTGAGCCACGGCGCTGGCCTAGTTGTTTTGTTCTTGAAATTAACTTGAGCAAGTTCTTCCATAGTCAGATATCTAATTCATAAAATTAGGTTTTGTGATTTTTTTTTTTTGCTATGGTGCACTTGCATTATTTTTGCTTTCCTAGCTTCCAAGTAAATTTGTTTACATGTAACATTAAACATAAGATTGTAATTGAGAGCTATTGAAAGCCTCAAAGCTATGAGATGTTAAAGACTATAATGAATCTTAATTTACAAATGAGGGTTGTTGTATTGTGGTGTGCAGGGCTCCTGGCAAGGCTTATTGCAGATTGTTTTCTCCACTTGTGAAAGAATTCAAAGGTGGAGGCATAAAAGTGTACAAGATGGCCGGCGCCGTGGCTCAACAGGCTAATCCTCCGCCTTGAGGCGCCGGCACACCGGGTTCTAGTCCCGGTCGGGGCACCGGATTCTGTCCCGGTTGCCCCACTTCCAGGCCAGCCCTCTGCTGTGGCCCAGGAGTGCAGTGGAGGATGGCCCAGGTGCTTGGGCCCTGCACCCCATGGGGAGACCAGGAAAAGCACCTGGCTCCTGGCTCCTGCCATCGGATGAGCGCGGTGCGCCGGCCGCAGCGCGCTGGCCGCGGCGGCCATTGGAGGGTGAACCAACGGCAAAAAGGAAGACCTTTCTCTCTGTCTCTCTCTCTCTCTCACTGTCCACTCTGCCTGTAAAAAAAAAAAAAAGAAAAAAAAAATGTACAGGAAAGCAGGATCTATTTAGAGCAAAGCAGACGTTAAAAATTCAAAAGCTAAATCAAACCAGTTAGAACAAGCATGAACAAACAGCCATAATCAAAATGACTCCAAAGAAAAACCCCTCACCAAAGAAGAACTTCTAACATGGAAAAAGCCATCAAAAAAAGAATGTTTCTCTGTCTACCAGCAAAACTAGGCCTCCCCTTTATATCAGCCAGAGGCACTGGGGATGATATCTGGGGTGGAGCCCAATTGAATACTCAAAAGAGGGCAGAGTTTGGGGTAAAGCTTGAGAATTTCCATGCCCTTTCCTAAAATATCCATAGTATCATGACCTCAGATACATAATGGAGATGAAAGGCCCCACCATGGTAATTTTATTATTTCATTGTAATGACCTAAAGGTCATGGGAGGATGGGATACATCCTGCAACCATATTGGATATTTCTAGCTAGTGATGGTTCTACATTTGCAGCTTTGTGCATCTTGCAGTTTCTTCTAAACTGAAAAGGTAAGGGGCTTGGTGGTGCATGGGAAGTAGGCGAAAGAGGGAGGCTTGGATTATACACAGAAAGGGAAGGGATTTGGATAGTGCGCAGAAGGGTGCATGACATGCAGGCTAGGCCTGATTGTCATATGGGCCAGCCAGGGCTGTCAAACCATGGATTATCTGGAGCTGTCAATTAGCGGCCTGCACAGGTTGGCAGAGAGTTGTCCAATCGCAGTTTGGCTGAATCTGTGAGACTTCAGTTCTTTCCCTAGCTACCTACATTCCCACAATAATAAAATGTACACACTTAATAGAAAATAAAGTCAGTGCTTATAATCTGTGGCGGATAGCATTATTTAAATGTTTACTGTTGTTTTATGAGAAAGCAGTTTGAAATAATAGTTTAAATGCTGGGATGTGTAAAATTTTTTTTTTTAAAGATTATTTATTTGAAAGGCAGAGTTACAGAGAGAGGTCTACCATCTGCTGTTTCACTCCGCAAATGGCTGTTGTGCTTGGTACTGAGTTGATCGGATCCAGAAGCTTCTTCTGGGTCTCTCACCCAAGTGCAGGAGCCCAAGGACTTAGGGGCTATCTTCTGTTTCCCCAGGCCACAGCAGAGATCTGGTTCGGAAGTGGAGCAGCCGGGACTTGAAACTGGGGCCTATATGGGATGCTGGCACTGCAGGCAGCGACTTTACCCACTATAGCACAGTGACAGCCACTGTGTGTTTAATTCTTAAAACCAATGTGGAAAACATATAAAGCTTATCTGAGTTTGAATACAGATTTGATTTAGAAACTGGATGACACATATGTGTCAAATGTTACTATTATGTTTCAACATCTGACATTTATGTAGTGTCATTTTCTTGTTGATTTTTTTTGAAGTATTTCTATGCATGTTTTGCTATCCTGTTCTCATAATACATTCACAAAGAAGGCGAGACTGAGATGATATTTCAATATTTTCAGGAAGGGAACTAGAACACAAAATGATTGCCAGCCCGATGCAAGTAAAATTTTTCAAATTTACTTATTTGAAAAATTCTGGATAGAGAGAGGGAGAGCAAGCGCCTATGAGTGAAATCTCCCACTTGCTGGCTCACTCCCCAAAATATCAGCAAAGTCTGAATTCGAGGCAGGGGGAGGGCAGGAAGGCAGTCAATCAACTAGTAAAACATTTTTGATGGAAAATGAAACATTTTTATATCAGGGTAAATGTATACTATCAATTGGCTGGTGCTAGTAAATGGTACTTGATTTTAATTTTTTAAGAGAAAGAGAGAGTTAGAGGTCTTCCATCTGCTGGTTCACTCCCCAGATGACTGCAATCGCCAGAGCTATGCTGATCTGAAGCCAGGAACCAGGAGCTTCTTTTGGGTCTCCCATGAAGGTGCAAAGGGCTCAAGGACTTGGACTGTCTTTTTTTTTTTTATTTTTGACAGGCAGAATGGACAGAGAGAGAGACAGAGAGAAAGGTCTTCCTTTTCCGTTGGTTCACCCCCCAAATGGCCGCTATAGCTGGTGCACTGTGCTGCTCTGAAGCCAGGAGCCAGGTGCTTCCTTCTGGTCTCCCATATGGGTGCAGCCTTGGGCCATCCTCTATTGCTCTCCCGGGCCACAGCAAAGATTCTTACGAAGGTCATAGCAGAGAGCTGAATCAGAAGTGGAGCATCTGGGACGAGAACTAGCACCTTTATGGGATGCCAGTGTTGCAGACTGGAGCTTTAACCCGACCCATGGCACAAACTTTCTTTTTTAAATTTAAGATACTTTATTTTTTTTTATGGTACTTGATTCTGAGTGTGAACTTTAGTGATTATACAAGGATATGCTGTGTCATTTCATTAAAATGATTTAATCCCCGCCCCATCAGATGGAATTACCATGTGGATTGACAAACCTTGGTAACACTTGTTACATGAATGCTACAGTTCAATGTATTCGTTCTGTGCCTGAACTCAAAGATGCCCTTAAAAGGTAAGACTGAAGGGAGGTGTTTTAAGTCTTTAAGGGAGGTTCATATTTGTTGAGTGTTTCTTTTTAGCATCTTTATTTACTTACGATTCGTTTATCATTCGTTTTAGTCTCTGAAAGTGTTTGGTGGTGGTTTTTTCTCAAGGCTGTGTACCAATTACCATAATTTTTATTTTGGGAACTTTTTCTTCCCCACTAAAAGAGACCTCATACTCATTGATAATCACTCCTTATACCCTTCCACCCATCTCTAACTCTAGGAAACCATTAATCTACATTCTGTCTTATAAATTTGCCCAAAAAGGACATTTTTTATAAGTGGAATCATTCAATATATTTTATGAATGGCTTCTTTTACTTAGTATCATCTCCCTCCCTTCCTCCCTCCCTTCCTCCCTTCCTGATTTTATTTATTTATTTGAGATGTAGAGTTAGAGAAAAAGGTTTTCCATTTTGCAAGGGCCCAAGACCTTGGCCCATCTTCTGCTGCTTTCCCAGGCAATAGCAGAGTTGGATCGGAAGAAGAGCAGCTGGAACTAGAATTGGTGCCCACATGGGATGCCACTGCGGAGGTTTAGCCTACTATGCCACATTACCGGCCTCTTAGTATAACATTTTCAAGGTTCATTTCTATTGTAGCATGTGATAATTCTTTATTCCGTTTTTGTGAAGGAATAGTATTCTGTGTTACTAATATGCTACAGTTTGTTTATTCATTCAGTCTGTTGATGGTCATTGAATTACTTCCATTTTCTGGCTGTTAGGAGCAGTGGAGCTATGAATGTGTGTCTACATTTATTTTGTGTTTTTAAAGATTTATTTTATTTATTTGAAAGAATTACAGAGGGGGCCGTGGCTCACTTAGTTAATCCTCCGCCTGCGGCGCATGCCGGCATCCCATATGGGCGCCGGGTGCTAGTCCCGGTTGGTCCTCTTCTATTCTGCCTCTCTGCTGTGGCTCGGGAGAGCAGTGGAGGATGGCCCAAGTGCTTAGGCTCCTGCACCCACATGGGAGACCAGGAGGAAGCACTTGGCTCCTGGCTTCGGATTGGTGCAGCGCCGGCCATAGCAGCCATTTGGAGAGTGAATCAATGTTCACTCTGTCTCTCTCGCTGTCTATAGCTCTACCTGTTAAAAAGTTACAGAGAAAGAGAGGTCTTCCATCCACTGGTTCGCTCCCCAAGTGACCCAATGATTGGAGCTGAGCTGAGCTGAAGCTTAAGAGCCTGGAGCTTCACCTGGGTCTCTGATGTGGGTGTGGAGACCCAAGGACTTGGGCCATCCTCTGCTGCTTGCCCAGGTGCATTAGCAGGGAGCTGGCTTGGAAGTGGAGCTGCTGGGACTCAAATGGGTGTCCATATGAGATGCTGACATTGCAGGCCAGGGCTTTAACTTGCTGTGCCACAGTGGTGGCCCATGTATACACATTTTGTGTGGATGAATTATTTTCATTTCTTTTGATTATGCACCTAGCAATGGATTACTCAGTGAATTTATACCATGTTTAACATTTTAAGGAACTACCAAATTGGTTTTCAAAGTAACTGCACCATTTTATATTCTCACCAATGATGTAAGGACCTTCCACTTTCTTTTTTTTTTCATGTTTTTCTTTTTTCCTTTTTTTTTTCATTTTTAAATTTTTTTGACAGGCAGAGTGGACAGTGAGAGAGACAGAGAGAAAGGTCTTCCTTTTTGCCGTTGGTTCACCCTCCATTGGCCGCCACTGCCGGTGCGCTGCGGCCAGCACCACGCCAATCTGATGGCAGGAGCCAGGTGCTTCTCCTGGTCTCCCATGCGGGTGCAGGACCCAAGCATTTGGGCCATCTTCTACTGCACTCCCTGGCTACAGCAGAGAGCTGGCCTGGAAGAGGGGCAACCGGGGCAGAATCCGGTGCCCCGACCGGGACTGGAACCTGGTGTGCTGGCGTCACAAGGCGGAGGATTAGCCTACTGAGCCACGGCGCTGGCAGGACCTTCCAGTTTCTCACTTCTGTGCCGATACTTGTTTTTATTTGACTTTGATTATAGTCATCCTAGGCATGTGAAGTGATAATTCATTTTGTTTCTGATTTACATTCCCCTAGTAAATAATGAACATTTTTTCTTATGCTTATTAGCTATTTTTCTTTTAACTGTTCAAATCTCTTACCTGTGTTTTAGTTGAATGTTTTAAACATGTATTTTGGATGCAAGACCCTTATCAGTTAATTTTTAGGGTTTTTTTTTTTTTTTTTGCATTTTGTGCAATTCACTTTGTTGATTATCTGTTTGGAGCACAAAAATTCAAAATTTTGATGTACTTAATTTGTTTTTGTTTTGTCACCAGTACTTTTCGTATCATATATAAGTAACCATTGTCTAATTCCAGATCGTAGAAATTTACTGTTTTATTATTTTTTGAGAGTTGCATGTTTCTAGCTTTTATATTGAGGTCTGTGATCCATTTTCATTTAATTGTTATGTATGGCTGGAGATATGCGTTGTACCCCATTATTTTGCCTTTGGATATTTAGTTCTGCTAGACCATGTGTCGAAGACTGTGCTTTCCCCATTGAATTGACGTTGCACTTCTGTTGAAAGGCAATAGACCATAATGTATTAGTTCATTTCTGGACTCTAGGTTCTATTTCATTTGGAAATAGTGTCTATCATTATGCCAATGAACAGTAGTTTTAAAAAAGAAAGAAAACTGGTTTTCCAGGAGCCTGGAAATCAATCCCGCTCTCAGACACTCTGGCCTTCCTAGGATATTAGCAGGGAGCTAGATTGGAAATGGAGCATCCAGGACTGGACCTGGCATACGTTTGGGATACCAGTGTTGCAGGCAGTGGCTTACCTGCTGCACCACAGTGCCAGCCCTTGCTATATGTCTTTATGTGCAAATTCCTAAATCAGTTTCTGAAAGTGAAGTTGCTGGGTTAATATGTTAGAGTTAACACTTTTAGCTGTTTAGATATTGTTAATTATTATTCCAAAAGGTAGAAAAATATAAACGTGACATCCTGTACATATTCCTCAAAATTAATAGGGTAAAGTGCCCTTGATTACTGGTAAGATAGAACTTTGATTACAGATGAATTTATTGGTAATTTGTGTTTTTCTCATGTTAAGAGGTTCTGATCTACCTTTATTTTTTTTTTTTTTTTCTTTTTGACAGTGGACAGTGAGAGAGAGAGAGACAGAGAGAAAGGTCTTCCTTTACCGTTGGTTCACCAATGGCCGCTGCGGCCGGCGCACCGCGCTGATTCGAAGCCGGGAGCCAGGTGCTTCTCCTGGTCTCCCATGGGGTGCAGGGCCCAAGCACTTGGGCCATCCTCCACTGCCCTCCCTGGCCACAGCAGAGAGCTGGCCTGGAAGAGGGGCAACCGGGACAGAATCTGGTACCCCGACTGGGACTAGAGCCCGGTGTGCAAGGCAGAGGATTAGCCTATTGAGCCGTGGCGCTGGCCTTTCTTTTTCTTAAGCACCATTTATTCTATAGTCAATAATTTAATTAATTTGAAATGACAGTTTAGTAAGCATTCTTAAACATTTTTAAAAATTTTTTTCTAGGGCCGGCGCTGTGGTTCAATAGGCTAATCCTCCACCTGCAGTGCCAGTGAACTGGGTTCCAGTCACGGTTGGGGCGCCGGATTCTTTCCCGGTTGCCCCTCTTCCAGCCCAGCTCTCTGCTGTGGTCCGGGAGTGCACTGGAGGATGGCCCAAGTGCTTGGGCCCTGCACCCACATGGGAGACCAGGAGAAGCAACTGGCTCCCGGCTTCGGATCAGGGTGGTGTGCTGGCTGCAGTGCGCCGGCCACGGAGGCCATTGGAGGGTGAACCAACGGCAAAGGAAGACCTTTCTCTCTGTCTCTCTCTCACTGTCCACTCTGCCTATCAAAAAAATTTTTTTTCTAGATTTCTGTTTTTTTTTTTTTTATTGAATCTTGTTTTTTAAAATTTTTTAAAAAAGATTTATTTATTTGAAAGAATTACAGAGAGATAGAGGTCTTCCATCTGCTGGTTCACTCCCCAAATGTCTGCAATGGCCGGAGATGAGCCTATTTGAAGCTAGGAGCCAGGACCGTCTTCCTGGTTTCTCATGTGTATGCAGAGGCCCAAGGACTTGGGCCATCCTCTGCTGCTTTCCCAGGCGCATTAGCAGTGAGCTGGATTGGAAGTGGAGTAGCTGGGAATCAAACTGGTGCCCATATCGGATGCTGGTGCAGCAGGCAGGGTCTTTATCCCACCGTGCCACAGCACTGGCCCTTTGTTTTTTTATTTTCAAGAATAAATAACAGTTTTTTTGAGAGGTAGAGTTCCTGACTTCTGGCTCCAGCCTGGCCTTGCTCAGACTTGGCTTTCATAGGCATTTGGGGAGTGAACCAGCATGAGGGCCTAGCTGTGCCCCTCTGTCTGTGTTCCTGTCTTTGTGTGTCTTGTCCATCTTTCTGCCCATCTCTCTGTCTGACTGTGCCCACTTTAACTCTGTTCTCCTTTCCGCCTTTGTGTTTGCCTCTCAAAATAGAAAGTTTCCAAAATGCTGATCTAAGCTTAAGTATTCAGCCTGGCTGTTAATATGTCCATGATGCTTCTCAGGGTAGCTGAGTTCCTTCTCTGACTTCACTTCCAGTTCCAGCTTCTAGCTGACATGTACGCTAGTGGGGATGTAGCAGGTGAAGGCTCAAGTACTGTGTTCCTACTACACACATGGGAGATCAGGATTGAATTCTGAGCTCTTGGTTTTGGCCTTGCCCAACCCTGGCTGTTGGAGGCATTTGGAAAATAAATCAGGGGATGGGAGATCTCTGTCTTTGTACCTTGAAAACAAAAAGAGATGTTTATTCTGGTTAAAAAATTTTGAAATGTTTCCAGTTTTTCATAATATGCATTTTTCATGAAGTTTTTGAAGAACCCATATTCTCATGAAAATAAGTGATCCATTTGGTCAGTTTTGATGTATGCAAATCATATGTAATCCATTTTTCTGTCAAAGTATAGAACATTTTCATCATCCCAGAAAGTTCCTTGTGTCTTTTTTTAGTTAATCCTCATCCCCTTTACCCCGTTCATCAATTTCTGACTTCATGTTGATTTGCACATTCTGAAACTTAAATATAATTATATAGGACATGCTTTTTTTTTTGTTTTTGTTTCTTTGAGCATAAAGTTTTTCAGATATTTCTGAGATTGTGTTATTTTTTGTAATTATTGGATATTTTCATTTTGCACTGTATTTTCAGAATTTTTTGTTAGGCATAGGGAACAAGAATTTAATGTAGACTTCCTCCAAATTCCTTTTCCTTAGCCTTTTCTTTCTTTAAATTTTATTTGTTTAATTTTATTTGAAAGGCAGAAACAGATAGATCATCCATCTATTGCTTTACTCTCCAAATGCATGTAGCAGTGAGAGCTGTGCCAGGCTGAAGCCAGGAGCTGGGAAATCAATGTGGCTGATGGGAACGCAGCTACTTGAGCCATGACTGTTGTTTTCCTGCATGTTAGCGGGAACAGGGACTTGAGCCCAGGCATTCCTGTATGGGATGTGGGCATTCCCAAGCAGTGTCTTAACTGCTACAAAACCCCTACCACAACCTCCCACCCCCTTTTTAAAATGATACCTAAAGGAGCAAGACCAGAAGAGAAAAATGGATAGGTGGGAACAACTCTGAGAAATTTGTGCTTGAGGGTGTTATTTATAAGTCTGTTTTGCTGATTTCTTCACATTTGAGTTTCAGAATGAATTGTGTCCTATTTAATTCTGCCTTAATGTTCCTAGGTATGCAGGTGCCTTGAGAGCTTCAGGGGAAATGGCTTCAGCACAGTATATTACTGCAGGTCAGTATGATAGATATACTAGTTTTGGCTAGTATTGGTGTTTAATTAATGTTATTTTTTTAATTCACAATCTGATAGAACCTTTTTTCCATATACAAATTGTATTATATAAAATACACTCATTAAGATTGGAGTACTGGGCTGGTGCTGTGGCTCACTTGGTTAATCCTCTGCCTGTGGCACCGGCATCCCATATGGGTGCCGGTTCTAGTCCCGGTTGGTCCTCTTCCAGTCCAACTTTCTGCTGTAGCCCGAGAAGGCAGTGGAGGATGGCCCAGGTGCTTGGGCCCCTGCTACCCGCCTGGGAGATCAGGAGGAAGCACCTGGCTCCTGGCTTCGGATCAGTGTAGCTCCATCTGTAGCGGCCATTTGAGGGGGTGAACAAATGGAAGGAAGACCTTTCTCTCTCTCTGTCTCTCTGTCTCTCTCTAACTCTCTAACTCTCTGTCAAATAAAAAAAAAATTAAAGTGCTTTTATACTCCAACTTATACAACTTGGAATAAAATAATTGAAAAATTACTGATAAAATAATCATCAAAATTATAAACCACATTATAAATCCAAATTACAAACCCATGATGGCTTTCCTTTTTGAAAAATAATCTTTGAGTTGTTTGGATTAAGTGATAGTATTGGCTTCAGGTTTTGTTACATAAATGTAATATATCTTTGAGGATGACTTTGAAGATAGTCAGAGATAGGTTTCAATATAGGTGATATGATCATTTTAAGAGTCTTAGTGTTAGTGTAAAGAAATGATGTAAATGAAGAGAAATACAAATTCTTAAAGGGTAGAATTAGCTTGTTTCTTTATTACCTGAGAACTGTACTCCACCCCAATTGTGAACATTTGCTTTATTGAGATATATGACAATTCACGTATTTGAAATATGCAGTTGTTTTTTAGTATGAGTATTTCGATTTGGGCAGTGTCACCACAATACATTTTATTTCATCACTCCAGAAAGCACCTCCTTTCTTCCCTTCCCATTAGACTGTTTCTTCTTTTCCCACTCTCAGCCTTCCCCAAACCATTTTTTAAAAAATATTTATCTTATTTTTTTGAAAGAGCTACAGAGAGAGGTAGAGACAGAGAGCGAGAGAGGTCTTCCATTTACTGATTCACTACCCAAATGGCCACAATGGCTGGAGCTGAGCTGATCTGAAGCCAGGAGCCAGGAGATTCTTCCAAGTCTCCCACGTAGGTACAGGGGCCCAGAGACTTGGGCCGTCTTCTACTGCTTTCTCAGGCCATAACAGGGAGCTGGATTGGAAGTGGAGCAGCTGAGAATTGAACTGGTGCCCACATGGGACTTTAACCTGCTGCACCACAGCACCGACCCTCCCCAAACTCTTAACCTGCTTTCTGTCTCTCTGGCTTTGCCTGTTCTCGATCTTGGGTTAAAATTAAATTAGGCAATATATGAACTCTTGTGGCTTCTTAGCGTAATGTTTTTAAGATTCATCCACATTGTCAAATGTACCAGTACTTTCCAGGCTATTATTGCTAAACAGGCTTCCATTGTGTGGACATACCACATTTCATTTATTCATTTATCACTGATAGACGTTTTAGTGTTTCTGCTTTTTGACTTCTAAATGCCAACACTGATGTATAAGTCCTTTTGTGACTTATATTTTCCTTTCTTTTGGGTATATATCTAGGAGTGGAATTGCTGCTAATTTTATATTTCATATTTTAAGGCAATGTCAGCCTGCTTTCTAAAGGGGTGCTCACCATGTTACATCCCCTCCAGCAGTGTATTAGGGTTCTGATTTCTCCATATCCTTGCTAACAGGGTTGTATGTCTTTTTGAGTATAACCACTGTGAGGATGTGAAATGCTATCTCATTGTGGTAAACTATTGAGTTTTAGTATAATAAATGGTAATTTCTTTGCATTATTTGAAGGTAGATCTTTTGCTCTTGAAAATACATTGATTTGATTTGAAGTGTTTAAGATGAAATTGTGATCACTTGTATCTAGGTTATTTGATAGCTTGTGTCTGAGTGATTCAGAATTTGAGAAACTTCAGCATCATAGAGCGGAGAGTTATACTGTTGGTGAGCTAAACAA
The DNA here is from genome assembly GCA_949820135.1 of Sylvilagus floridanus. NCBI lineage: Eukaryota > Metazoa > Chordata > Mammalia > Lagomorpha > Leporidae > Sylvilagus > Sylvilagus floridanus. The sequence goes on along the minus strand of OX463226.1, from coordinate 71,114,879 downwards.
TACTGTTCTTTACACTTTCACTTTTTGACTTTTTAGCTTTTTTTAAAGTAAATTTATAGGAAAATTGCAAGAAGTCATCCAACTTTTGTAACATTTAATTTCTCAGTTTTCTGTATTGCATAAAATTTTTTTTCTGAACCGTTTTGGAATAACATGCCAGGCATCATGTGTTTTATTCAATATATCATAAGAATAAGGACATCTAGGGGCCAGTGCTGTGACGTAGTAGGCTGAGCTTCCACCTGTGGCATCCACATCCGGTATGGGCACTGATTCCAGTCCCAACTGCTCCTCTTCTAGTCCAGCTCTCTGCTAAGGCCTGGGAAAGCAGTAGATGATGGCCTAAGTGCTTGGGTCCCCACATCTGTGTGGGAGACCCAGAAGAAGCTCCTGGCTTCAGATCGGCCTGGCCGTTTGGGAAGTGAACCAATGAATAGAAGGCCTGTTTGTCTCTCCTTCTCTCTGTCTGTAACTGTATCTCTCAAGTAAATAAAATCTTTTATTTTTTAATTTTTTTTATTTTTTATTTTTGACAGGCAGAGTGGACAGTGAGAGAGAGAGACAGAGAGAAAGGTCTTCCTTTGCCGTTGGTTCACCCTCCAATGGCTGCCGCGGACAGCGCGCTGCGGCCGGCGCACCGCGCTCATCCGATGGCAGGAGCCAGGTGCCAGGTGCTTTTCCTGGTCTCCCATGGGGTGCAGGGCCAAGCACTTGGGCCATCCTCCACTGCACTCCCTGGCCACAGCAGAGAGCTGGCCTGGAAGAGGGGCAACCGGGATAGAATCCTACGCCACAAGGCGGAGGATTAGCCTGTTGAGCCACAGCGCTGGCCTCAAGTAAATAAAATCTTAAAAAGGACATCTGGAACCACAAGACATTTAGCGGTTTGGAAAATGCGAAAGTTTAACATTATTACTTTTGTTTAGTACTGTGACATACATTTATTTATTCATTCATTCAAAAGGCAGAGCTAGGAAGAGATGGAGGGAGAGAGAGAGAGTAAGCATCTTTTTTTTTCATTGGTTTACTCCCCTGCACAGCTGCCATGGCCAGGGTTGGTCCTGTAGGAGCCAGGAGCTTCTTGGGGGTCTCCCATGGCAGGGACATAAGCATTTGGCCCATCTTCCACTGATTTTCCCAGGCCAATTATGCAGGGAGTTGGATTGGAAGTGGAGTAGCTGGACACAAACCAGTGCTCTTGTGGGATATTGGCGTTACAGGCGGCAACTGTATGTTATGCTGTAACGCCAGCCTCTGACATACAGACTTCATTCACATTTTGCCAGTTGTCCCAATATTGCCTGTTAACAAGTATTTTCTTTTTTCTGCTGTAGGGTTTAATTTTAAATCACACATTGTGTTTACTTATTTTGAATCATTTGTCTCTATCTAGATTATGTGTCTTCACCTTTTTCATTTGAAAGAATAAAACACTTTGACTATGCTCTGTTGATGGCTTATACTAAATGTTAAATTGGCTTGCTTTATTTATTTATTTTTAAAGATTTATTTATTTGAAAGAGTTAAAGAGGTAGAGATAGAGATCTTCCGTCCGCTAGTTCACTTCCCAGTTGGTTTCAATGGCCAGAGCTGTGCCGATCTGAAGCCAGGAGTCAGGAGCTGCTTCTGGGTCTCCCACGCGGGTGCAGGGGCCCAATGACTTGGGCCATTTTCTACTGCTTCCCCAGGCCATAGCAGAGAGCTGGATCAGAAGTGGAGCAGCCGGGTTTTGAACCGGTGCCTGTATGGGATGCCGGCGCCTCAGGCCAGAGCCTTAACTCGCTGAACCACAGCACTGGTCCCAAATTGGCTTTATTTTTTGAGTTGTGTACTTTAATTCTGTACGAAAATTTCTGTTATTTAATGAATAACTAACGTGGCGCCGATGCCCAAATTTCAGCCTTTTCTCCAAGTTGGGTTTAGATATTTTATTCAGGAACATTTTATCGAATCCTTGCTTTGTGCTGAGATGCTGTCATATTTGCTGATTATTTAGTCTGTTATCAATGATAAATGACAATTCGTATTTTAGCTGTTAAGGTAAGTTAGATTAACACTTTGTTGCTCATGAAGTAAGGGCAAACTGTGATGGTTCAGAAGTCAGCAGACAGCAGAGGAAGATACTTTTGAACTCCCAAGAGCACAGCTGAGCCCATGACCATATTTGTGCTGGTAGGAGGAGATAAGCAGAGGAAAGGTTTTGAAGAAGGCAAATTAGGTGAGGTTCCTTGCTGTTTGGTATGGTAGAATCAGGAAGTATGTTTAAGGAGCCAGGTTTCAATATCCAGGACTTTAGTACATGAGTATCCACAGAGATGTTGGGTGTGGTGACCTGAGGACCTGAACCTGGCAGAGTGGCAGAGCAGTGGCATCGTGCCTATTTGATCCATAGGTGGGAGTTATGTGTTCTCTGTATTAATACAACCTCGTTTGGGAAGACAAGAAAGAGAGGCGGGCTGAGGTTTTTATAGCTACTGATTGTATTTTAATACCCTTTGGTGAGTTCTTTAAAACTTAAAAATTTTTTGTTCTTGTTTTTTGGTGGTCCAACAATTGTGAAAAGACAAATATACTTTAAATAGTTAAGTAAGACTTCTTTTTGTATTAGGAATTCTCAGTAGCATGCATAAAATATATCACTGTTTTACTAACACAATGTTTGCTTTGTTTTTAAGCCCTCAGAGATTTGTTTGATTCCATGGATAAAACTTCATCTAGTATTCCACCTATTATTCTACTGCAGTTTTTGCACATGGCTTTCCCACAGTTTGCGGAGAAGGGTGAACAAGGACAGTATCTTCAACAGGTAATCAGGACAAGGTCTTTTCATTCTGCAAACATAAAATTAGATTTCCTACACTCATAATACTTTCTGGGATGTATTTAAAAATGCTAGTATGAGTCTGTTTTGGCTCACATCACCATCTGGTTTCTGCTCCCTCTGCAGTGTTTCTCCTCATGGCCCCCAGTGTCCTTTTTAATATATAATAGTAAGATTATGTTGGTCCCCTGTTTATTTGTACGCTAGTCCTAAATCCTCTGGCTCCTGGATGCTTCTCTGAGCTTGTCCCAGATCTCTTCCCTTGCTCACATTTGTCTAGCCACCTGGTTTCCTTTTCCTTACGTCCTTGAAGTGCCTTCTCATCGCAGGGTCTTTGTTCTTGTTCTTTTGGCTGTCAGGTAAGTGCTTCCTTCAGGTCTCCCGACTCCACGGCTTTCTCTGGTTACTTTATTGAAATAGCACGTTTTGTTTTCCCCTGGTCACCTGCTCCCATAACATTTTTTTTCTTTATGGTCTTTTTCGCTATCTGAACTTAGAGATTTTTTCCTGTTTTTCACTACTATGTATTCTAGCAGTGTTTGGCACAAGTAGGAGCTCAGTAAATAGGTGTTCAGTGAATGAATAAACTCTTGTGGAATTCTTTATTTTTTTTTGAAGATCATGTAATTCCTAATTTAGCATTTTTTTATTTTGAGTCCTGCACATTTTTTAAAATCTTTATTTGAAAGGTAGAGAGTTACAGAGAGGCAGAGTCTCAGAGAGAGAGAGAGAGAGAGAGAGAGAGAGAGAGAGAGAGAGAGAGAGAGAGAAGTCTTCCATTCACTGATTTACTCCCAAATGGCCACTACAGTCAGAGCTGGGGTTGTTGGAAGCAAGGAGCCTCCTCTAGGTTTTCCATGTGGGTACAGGGGCCCAAGGACTTGGGCAGTCTGCTGCTGCTTTCCCAGACCATAAGCAGAGAGCTGGATTGGAAATGGAACAGCCAAGACTCGAATCGGTGATCATATGGGATGCCGGTACAGTAGGTGGTGGTTTTATCCACTACGTCACAGTGCTGGCTCCTAGCTTAATGTGTTTTAAAAAGAAAGCTTTCTCCCCCAAGGTAGCAATAATTTTAGAAGGATTTTATAACTTAGTATGTCATTTTAAAAATTCTAGGATGCTAATGAATGTTGGATACAAATGATGCGAGTATTGCAACAGAAATTGGAAGCCATAGAGGATGATTCTGTTAAAGAGGTAATTGAAGTTAATTTGTAATTATAGACTTTTGTTATACATTTTTGTTGTTTTATTTGCCCAAAAGTTTGAAATAATTTCATCTTAATAAGTGTGTTTGAATACTTTGGGTACTTAATTTATAGTCAGATTTGAGTGCTTGATTTGACATTTGAATTTAATGTATTATTTATTAAGCTTAATCTCGGGTGTTTTAGAGCACCTGTTATCTTTGATAGTGTTTTTTGAATTTCAAAAGGATTTTACACATAGGGACTGTATTAAAAACAAAAACCTTATGTATTACTACACTAGGTTGTGGGGAAGGAAATAGGCATTAATATCTATATAAAGTAAAATTGAAATTTTGGTTTCATTTTAATTTTTTACAGACAGATTCATCTGCATCAGCGGTGGCACCTTCTAAAAAGAAAAGTTTAATTGATCAGTTCTTTGGTGTTGAGTTTGAAACTACGTATCCTTATTGAGCCAAGATTTGTGTGAACTGTATTCATAACTTATTAGAAGTAAATTGGTATAGAGTAGTTGGCTCTTTGACATGATTGTAGTGCGTGGGGTAGAATAAAGATTCCTCAGAAGTTTTCATGTCTGTAAAAGTATAATAATAGAAATGAAGAATTTAGAAAAATACACCCATTGGAGTGCTCTTGAGGTTTACTTATATGAATACTTTAAGGATATTCATTATATTTTCCTAAGAACATTTTTAGCAGAGTCTACCTCATTAATTCCACTTTCTAGAAATACTTGGTTATATGAAAAATATGTCAACTTACGTATGAGATTAAACCAATTCATTAGATATGATCATACTAATTTCCAAGTCATGGGTAGAAACTTAGAAAGGATTTCTGTTCATTTATCTTTGGATTATTAAGCCCTTTTACAGACCATTCTTAATACCAAATTACATTTGTTTAGAGTTCACTACAGTTTGTCTTTGACATATATTCATTAGTCATTGTCTAGAGTTGTTGGTGAGCAAGTGAGCATTCTTAATTATGTTGAAATGAATGTATTCATACCAAAATGTTTTAAATATCAGTGAAACTTAGTTTTTATTGCCGCTAGGATAATTTATTATATTCAGGATTTTATGACAAATTTAATACTTCTTGGCATATTCCTTATCTTATTTGTAAAGCATGAAATGTACAGAATCTGAAGAAGAAGAAGTCACCAAAGGAAAGGAAAATCAGCTTCAGCTTAGCTGTTTTATTAATCAAGAAGTCAAGTATCTTTTTACAGGACTTAAGTTGGTAAGGACTATTAGTTGACTCTCATTACATGTGGATTCTATATGAAGACCCCTGCTTGCTGAAATTTACTTGGAACCTCAAAGCCCCTGCTTGTGGTTTAATAGTTGTTTTCATACATACACAGAGTTACACAACTTTGAGTTTCCTGACACAGGCAGTCCCAGCTGAGGTCAAACAAGGAAAGCAGTACTTTGCCTTTTTGTTTCAGTTCTCATGGTGTAAACAAGTGTCTCCCCCCCCCCCCCCCCACAGTGATTTCAGTGTGCTTTTTTCTGCCTTATTCTTTGTGCTTTTGATGGTGATGTTACTGTTTAAATTGGCCTGCAAGCATAGTGGTGAAGTCCTATCTGTTATTCCTAAGTACAGGGGATGAGTTAAGTTGCTTTGGCAATGAATTGAAAGTTATATATGATATAATGTATTTTTAAGACAAAAACACTCACAGGGCCCAGGGTTTGATCTAGCTTTAAACCACCAGTTAGGAGACCCTTATAAAAATGCCTGGTTCATTGTCCACCTCTCTGGCTCCAGCTCACTGCTAACACAGACCCTGAGGGGCAACAGTGGAGTCCTATATAATTGGGTTCCTGCCACCCACATGGGAACCCTGGATTGAGTTCCTTCTTGTGGCTTCACTCCTTAGCCCCACCCTCTGAGCATTTGAGGAGTGAACCAGGAAATAGGGGAATCTGTTTTTCTCCCCCCAGGAATTGAAAAGCAAAATAAAAAGCACTATAAAAAAAAAAAGAAAACCACACATGAAACAAGGTTGTATATTGATTGGTCAGTGAACATACTGTGAACAGAGGCTCATGGAAACGTAACTTCCCTTTTCCCTGGGAGCATTAGTTTAGTATTTACAAATTCAGTGCTCATGATGACATTGCATAACATAATACTGTGACTAACAAGAATCAGCTGTATATTCACAAGTCAAACTTCAACTTTGTGTTTCATAGAAAAAATCATTATTAACTCAACTAGATATACTAACAGATTCTGGTATAATCTGAATCAGTGTGGGTGTTCCTGTGTTAATGCTGTTAAGTGATAGTGCCCAGTGCCTTTTGATAATGCCTTGCTCTACTTTGGCACATTCAATAAATGAGAAAGAGCATATTTAATTTTCCTTAGTGTTAGTTGTTTCCATGAGCCCTATAATGTACTTGGAGTATTAACTTTAAGGAAAGTTACTGAAACTGTCTAGCTTCTGTTTCCTTTCTTCTTCCCCTCCCCTCCCCACCTCTCCCCTCCCCTCCCCTCCCCTCTCCTCTTCCTTCTCTCTCCTCTTTCTTCTCTCTTCTTTCTTTCTCCTTCCCTCCTTCCCTCCCTCCCTCCCTCCCTCCCTCCCTCCCTCCCTCCCTCCCTTCCTCCCTTCCTCCCTCCTTCCTCCCTCCTTTCTCCCTCCCTTTCTCCCTCCCTTTCTCCCTCCCTTTCTCCCTCCCTTTCTCCCTCCCTCCCTTCCTCCCTTCCTCCCCTCCTCCCTTCCTCCCCTCCTCCCCTCCTTCCCTCCTCTCCTCCTCCCCTCCCCTCCCCTTCCCTCCCCTTCCCTCCCCTACCGTAGTTTGGGAAAAAAATGGAAAGGTAGTCTTGGTAGTGAAGAATATACAGTGGCTATAGGCTTTCCCACAGCCTTTAGATCAACAGAACTTTTCTGTATTATGCCTTTTCTTATTTTTGCATTTTTTTTAAAGATGTATATTTATTTGAAAGTTGATTTACAGAGAGAGGAGAGTCAGAGAAAGATATTCCATCCTGTGGTTCACTCCCCAGATGGCCACAATGGCTGCAGCTGGGCCAGGCTGAAGCCAGGAGCTTCATCTGTGTATCTTACTTGGGTGTCAGGGGCCCAAGCGCTTGGGCCATCTTTCACTGCTTTTCCAGGCTATTAGCAGATAGCTAGACTGGAAGTGGAGCAATAGGGACACAAACTGGTACCCATATGGGATGCCAGCACTGCAGGAGGAGGTTTAGCCTACTATGTGTCAGCAATGGCCCTTCTTACTTTCTTTTGATTTTCCTCTAATATAAATATATCTTATAATCCATAGAATAATGAAAGAAGGCTTTGTTATATAAAATACAGTATAAATTATTTAAATTTGGATCATAACTAAAAAACTTCAAACATTTATACTCAGATGAGTTCATACTAATGTAATTTATTTGATGCCTCATAATAATTGAACAATATTTAAGAGCCAGTGCTGTGGTATATTGGGTTAAACCGCCACCTGTAGCACTGGCATCCCATATGGGTGGTGGTTCGGGTCCTAGCTGCTCTGCTTTGGGTCTGGCTCCCTGCCTGAGAAAGCAGCAGATGATGTCCCAACTCCTTGGGCCTCTGTATCTACAGAGAAGACCTGGATGGAGCTCCAGTCTACTGGCTTCTGTAGCCATTTGGGGAGTGAACTAGTGGATGAACGAGACATTCTATCTCTCTCTCTCTCTGTGTCTCTCCTCTCTGTAACTCTGACTTTCAAATGAATAAATAAATTTTTAAAAAACAATATCTAAAAGCTTTTCTATGCTGTCTTCATTTCAAATTCTTTCTTGATGGTATAATTCCACACACATACTGTATGTTACCTACTAAGTAGTCATATGTTTTAAAAGAATTAGCTATGATTCTGTATTGCAGAAAAAAAATATTTAAAGCTAACATTTGGGCATCTTTTATATGTTGTTTTTTCAGCGACTTCAGGAAGAAATCACTAAACAGTCTCCAACATTGCAAAGAAATGCTTTGTACATCAAATCTGTAAGTTGTGCAATTCCTTTTGAATTTGAATTAAATTTTGTTGGAAAGTTTCCAGCTAATTCATTTTATCCAGCTTTTGTTTTTGTCTTTCAGGAATTAAAAACGTGTTTGATAATTGAATGTAAAGAATTTCTTTTTTTTTCTCTTAGTCCAAGATCAGCCGGCTTCCTGCTTACTTGACTATTCAGATGGTTCGATTTTTTTATAAAGAAAAGGAATCTGTGAATGCCAAAGTTCTTAAGGTTAGTAACAAACCTTAATTTGTATATAAAATACAATTCTTTGAAGGCAATTCCTTACTTGTAATTATGTTCTTTAATTTCTTTAGGGTATTTAATCTTTGAAACATTTAGTGGAATTATTGACATTAGAAAAGTCAGAAAATAAGAAAATAGAAAATAGAGTATATATTGAAACTATTTGATATTTATTTGAGAGGCAGAGAGACAGAAAGCTAGCTCTTATCTGCTGGTTCGCTCCCCAAAAGCGTGCACCATTTGGGGCTGAGTTGAGCAAGGTCTAGGAGTCAGGTACTCATCCAGGTCTCCCATGTGTATGTGAACCATCAGTGCTGCTTCCTGAGGTTTGTGTTAGTAGGGAGCTGGAATCAGAATTTGGAGCTGGACTTCAAACTGAAGCACTCTAACATGGAATTTTTTTTTTTCTACAAAGATCTGAATCCTGAGACTGACCAACAGACTGACTGACCTACCTATATACCTTTCTCTTTCTCTTTTTCTGCTTTATTTATTTGAGAGGCAGAGTTAGAGAGAGGGAGAGGCAGAGACAAAAAGATCTTCGATCTACTGGTTCACTCACCAAGTAACCACAATGGTCAGGGCTGTGTGAGGCCAAAGCTAAGAGCCAACAACTCTGTCCAGGTCTCCCACATTGATGACAGGATCCCAAGCACTTGGACCATCTTCCACTGATTTCCCAGGCCATTTGCAGGGAGCGGGGTCAGAATTGGAGCAGCTTGGACTTGAACTGGTGCCATTATGGGGTGTTGGTATCACAGACTGTGGTTCAACCTATTATGCTATAGTGTACAGCTACAATTTTTATTTTTTTAAGGACTTATTTATTTGAAAGGCAGAGCAAGAGGGCGAGGGGGAGAGAGAGATCTTCCATCCATGGGTTCATTCCCCAAATGGTAACAGTGGCCAAGGCTGGGCTAGGTCAAAGCCAGGAGCCTAGAACTCCATTGGGGTCTCCCATATGGGTGGCAAGAACCCAAGTACTTGGGCCATCTTCTAGTGTTTTCCCAGGCATAGTGGGAGATGGATTGGAAGGTGAGCAACCTGGACTTGAGCCAGCACTCCATTATGGGATGCTGACATTTCAAGGGGTAGTTTAACCTGCTTTGCCAAAATGCCAACCCTCTAGAATTTTATTTCAAATGTTAAAAAATTTGTAAATTAAATCCCGTTGTGGAAATCCATTTTTTCACAGCAACTGGTGTAATATTTCTAAAATACTTCTTTTTGTATGTTTTGATAACTCCTCTGTGGTTACTTTTGTGGGTTACAGTAAGCAGTAGAAAACCCATTTAAAAGGTTTTTTACCTTAAAAAAGCTGATGCTTATTTTTAAGGATTTTCTGATTTTTAAATTTTCTAAAGCAAAAATTTCCAAGTGATTTTCAGAGATTTTATTTTTCTTTTATTTGAATTATGAATGCATTATGTTGACAGTGTCATAGGTAAATAACTACCTTTTAATTCTTTTCACAAATTTCTTTTCATTCTGGCTTATTCATAGGATGTCAAATTTCCTCTTATGTTGGATGTGTATGAATTATGTACACCAGAACTTCAAGAGAAAATGGTCTCTTTTCGATCAAAATTCAAGGATATAGAAGATAAAAAAGTGAATCAGCAGCCAAATACAGTAGGTTTTTATTGTTGATTTTCTAATTTTAATATTTTAATCTTCAGTCAAGACTTAGCAGTTACTTTGTATTAATCTATCAGTAAAGATGGATGAATTTGTATTTCAGTGAGCAGATATATACATCTTAAACGTAAAGGTGTATTTTAGCCTAGAGGAAACAGTAAATGAGTCTCTGATGGTGAATAACCTTAGTACTTTCTTTTTCCCCATGATCTTCAGCTTGTATTCCTTTTGTATTTATTTGCTAAAACAGTTCACATAAAATCTTACCCAGTATGTTCAGCACATGTTTTTATTTTCTTTGCGAGGCATGAAATTAGTGCCATCTTTCGGTAGAATTGGTGGTACAGAATGTTGATTTGTTTATGCCCACTGCGCCCACTAAGCCACATCCTTTAATATGTGCTGCTGGCATTTCAATGGCTGCCAAAATCATAACTGTAGCAGTTTTATATTTAATTTCAGACAAGGTATAATTAAATTATATGTTGAATTTTTTTCTTCAGAATGAAAAAGAGATTCCAGGTGACTACAAGTATTTCAGGTTTTCAAATTACAATTCTGCAGGTCATCATTTGCATGTATGTTAAAAATAATATACAAAAATTTATGTTGAGAATAAAGAATCACATGTGGTTTTAAGAGATTACAGAGATCCTGATCACTTTTTATCCAGTTTCCCCCAAATGGTAACATCTTGCAAAAGGATAATTCCTTTTTTTTTTTTTTAAAGATTCATTTCTTTATTTATTTTTGAAAGGCAGAGTAGGAGAGAGAGAGAGCACGCGGGAGTGAGCAAGCAATTCCATCTGCTGGTGACTCTCTAACGGGGTGGGCCTGACCCAAGCCAGGAGCTAGAAGTTTCTTTGGCGTCTCCCATGTGGGTACAGAGTCCCAGGGGCTTGAGCCATCTTCTGCTGATTACCCAGATACATTAGCAGGGAGCTGGAATGGAAGTAGAGCAGCCAAGACTCAAACCAGTGCCCATATGGAATGTTGGCACAGCTCTAGCCCCACAAAAGAGTAATTCAATGTTGCAACCAGCATATTGACATTTTTGTAGTCAAGATAGAGTACATTGTCATTTCCACAAAGAGCCACAAAATTTCCCTTTGAGGCCGTAGATTCACTTCTCTCTTGCCCTACCCCTTCTTTAATTCCCCGCCATCAATAATCTGTTTCCCATTTCTTTAATTTTGTCATTTTAAGGAGCTCATATAAATGAAATAAAATACCTTTTAGGGATTGACTTTTGTCACTCCGCATAATATCTGGATATTCATCCAAATTCTTAGGGAGCTCCGTAGTTCATTCATTTTCATTGCTATTTAGTATTCCCTGGTAAATATATACCAACGTTTGCTTAACTATTCTCCTATTGCAAGACCTCTAGACTTCTTCCAGCATTTGTCTATTATGAATAAAGCTGCCTTAGACATTTGTGTACTGGTTTTGATATAAATATTTATTTCATTTCTTTGGAACAAATGCCCAGGGGCACAGTTGCTTAGTTTGCATGTTTAGTTTTTCAAGAAACTCTCAAGTGTTACCTAGAAAGGCTGTACCATCCGTGATACATTCCGATCAGCAGCATGTGACTGATGTGGTTTCTTTGCATTTTGCCCAACATTTGCTGATGTGTTTAGTTTTTATTTTAGCCATTGATAGGTTTGTAGTAATATCTGATTGTGTTTTTGATGTGCAGTTCCCTAGTAGCTGTTGGTGTTCAACGTGCCTTTTTGTTTTTTTCCTGGTCAAACACTTTATAATGTGCTTAATAAAAACCTACATTTTCAGACCACAGTATGTCAGTACATTCAACAAAAATTTATATTATCTTACTGTTTTGAATTTGCAGAATAGTAATACAGATACGTTTTGATTACATGGTTGAAATACCCTTCCCTGGTTACCCCTCATAGACATCACAAATCCCTTCAAATAATATAAGCAAAGTAACTTTGCCCTGAAGGGTAAGCCTAGGAACTTCATTCCATTCTTTCAGGACTTGTACTTCTGTGTGAACCATCTGTATTTCCTCTTTAGAGAAATGTCTCTACTTGGTTTTTGACAAAATAAGTTTGTGTTTTTGCAGAATTTTTCCATTTCCATTAGGTTTTAAGATTTAGTTTAATTTATTTGAAAGCCAAAGTGAGAGAGAGGGAGAGACAGAGAAAGAGATCTTCCAACTGCTGGTTTACTTCCCAGATGACTGCAATAGCCAGGACTGGACCAGGCCAAAGCTAGGAGCCAGGAACTTTCTCCAGGTCTCACATGTGGGTGGCAGGGACCCAAGCACTTGAGCCATCTTCCATTGCTTTTCCTAGCATGTTAGCAGGAATCTGGATTGGAAGCAGAGCAGCCGGGACTCGAACGAGCACTTAGACATTGGGGATGCTATGGCTTAATCTGTGCCACAGTGCTGGCCCATGTGTTTCAGATTTTGATTACATAGAAATTTTTTTTTGACAGGCAGAGTGGACAGTGAGAGAGAGACAGAGAGAAAGGTCTTCCTTTACCTTTGGTTCACCCTCCAATGGCTGCCGCGGCTGGCGCGCTGCGCTGATCCGATGGCAAGAGCCAGGTGCTTCCTCCTGGTCTCCCATGGGGTGCAGGGCCCAAGCACTTGGGCCATCCTCCACTGCACTCCCTGGCCACAGCAGAGAGCTGGCCTGGAAGAGGGGCAACCAGGACAGAATCCGGTGCCCCGACCCGGACTAGAACCCGGGGTGCTGACGCCGCAAGGTGGAGGATTAGCCTAAAGAGCTGTGGCACCGGCCAAGGTTCATTTTTAATTGACTTTATATACAGAAGACGAACTCTTTACTAAGGAGAGATTTTAACTATTTGCACCCACACAGACACACAAAATATAAAGTACAGTTTGAAGACAAGTTTTACCATTAATTCTCATAGTACAACTCATTAAGGACAGAAGTCCAGCATGGGGAGGAAATGCACAGTGACTCTTGTTGTTGATTTAACAATTGACACTCTTATTTATGATGTCAGTGATCACATGAGGCTTTTGACATGAGCTACGAAGGCTATAGAAGTCTTTTGAGTTCACAAACTCCTTTGGTTTTTAGATGGGGCCATATGCACAGCAGAAGTTCTCTCCTCCCTTCAGAGGAAAGTACATTCTTCTTTGGCCCCTTCTTTCCACTAGGTTCTCACTCACAGAGATCCTTTATGCAGAACCGTTTTTGCCACCATGTCTTGGCTTTCAATGCATGAAATGCTCTTATTGGCCTTAGAGGCCAATTCTGAGGTCAGAGTGCTGTTTAGGGTGTTTGTCATTCTGAGTCTGCTGTATGGACTGATTCCTGTGTTGGAACTTTCTCTCCTTTGTAATTCTATCTATTGTTATTACTAGGCACTTGCTCTTTTTTATGTGATCCCTTTGACTGATGGTCTTATGTATACGATCAGTTCCATACTTAATATGATGACTTTATCACGTAAGATGGGATTAGTGCCACCCAGCCAAATGGGATTCGGAGTTCCATGGCAAGTTTTTAGTTTCATCCATAGGGGTAGGTCTGTGGGAATGTGTGCTGATTTGTACAGCTCCTCCCTCTCTCATTCCCACTCTTATTTTTAATTGTGATCTATTTTCAATTGACTTAATACATCTATGATTAATTCTATGTTAAGTAAAGAGTTCAGCCAATGGTATTAAGTAGAGAAGAAAAAAAGAGTAAAAAAATAGATAAAGTAAAGTAATAAAGTGTTCAACAGTCCAGACAAGGGCTGTTCAAGTAATTGTCTGTTTCACTTCCACAGGTTTCCTTTTAGGTGGTCAGTTAGTTGTCATAGATCAGGGAGAACATATTATGTTTGTCTCTTTGGGACTGGCTTATTTCACAGAGTATGATATTTTCCAGATTCATCCATTTAGCTGTAAATGACCAGATTCTGTTTTTTTTAACTGCTATGTAGTGTTCCATAGAGTACATAACCCATAGTTTCTTTATCCAGTCTTCTGTTGATGGGCATTTGGGTTGATTCCATGTCTTGGCTGTTGTGAATTGAGCTGTAATAAACATAGAGGTTCAGATGTCTCTTTTGTTTGCTGATTTCATTTGTTTTGGATAAATTCCAAGGAGTGGGATGTCTGGTCATATGGTAGGGCTATATTCAGATTTCTGAGGTACCTCCAAACTATCTTCCATAGTGGCCTTGCCAGTTTACATTCCCACCAACAGTGGCTTAGAGTACCTTTTTTGCCATATCCTTGCCAGCATTTGTTGTTTGTTGATTTCTGTATGAAAGCCATTCTAACTGGAGTGAGGTGAAACCTCATTGTGGTTTTGATTTGCATCTCCCTGATGTCTAGTGATCCTGAGTATTTTTTCATGTATCTGTAGGCCATCTGTATTTCCTTTTTTGAGAAATGTCTATTTAAGTCCTTTGCCCACTTCTTGACTGGGTTGTTTGCTTTGCTATTGTTGAATTTTTTGATCATTTTATATATTCTGTTCATTATCCTTTATCAGTTGCATGGTTTGCAACCCATTCTGTTGGTTGCCTCTTTACTTTCCTGACTGGTTCTTTAGCTATACAGAAGTTTCTCAATTTGATGTAATCCTACTTGTTAATCTTGGTTTTTATTGCCTGTGCCTCTGGGGTCTTTTTCAGGAACTCTGTGCCTAGGCCAATGTCTTGTAGGGTTTCCCCAATGCTCTCTAGTAATTTGATGGTGTTGGGTCGCAGATGTAGGTCTTTAATCTATTTTGAATGGATTTTTGTTTAAGGTAGAGTTTTTTTGTTTTTTTTTTGTTTTTTGTTTTTTTTGTTTTTTTTTTTTTTGGACAGGCAGAGTGGACAGTGAGAGAGAGAGAGACAGAGAGAAAGGTCTTTCTTTTTGCTTCTCCTGGTCTCCCATGGGGTGCAGGGCCCAAGCACTTGGGCCATCCTCCACTGCACTCCCAGGCCATAGCAGAGAGCTGGCCTGGAAGAGGGACAACCGGGACAGAATCTGGCGCCCCGACCGGGACTAGAACCCGGTGTGCCGGCGCCACAAGGCGGAGGATTAGCCTGTTGAGCCACGGCTCTGGCTGAGGTCTTGCTTCATATTTCTGCATGTGGAAATCCAGTTTTCCCAGCACCATTTGTTGAAGAGACTGTTCTTGCTCCAAGGAATGGTTTTAGCTCCTTGGTCGAATATAAGTTGGTTATAGATGCTTGGATTGATTTCTGGCATTTCTATTCTGTTGCGTTGGTCTATCCATCTGTTTTTGTACCAGTACCAGGTTGTTTTGATTATAACTGCCTTGTATTATATCTTGAAATCTGGTTATGCCTCCAGCTTTATTTTTTTTATATAAGATTGCTTTAGCTATCCTAGGCCTCTTATATTTCCAAATGAATTTCAGCATCATTTTTTTAGATCTGAGAATGTTTTTGGTATTTTGATTGGTACTGCATTGAATCTGTAAATTATTTTCGGAGGAATGTACATTTTGATGATGATGATTCTTCCGATCCATGAACATGGAAGTTTCTTCCATTCTTTTTTTTAAAGATTTATTTATTTATTTGAAAGAGTTATACAGAGAGAGGAGAAGCAGAGAGAGAGAGAGATAGAGAAATCTTCCATCTGATGGTTCACTCCCCAATTGGCCAGTCGATGGAGCTGCTCTGATCTGAAGCCAGGAACCAGGAGCTTCTTCTGGGTCTCCCATGCGTGTGTGTGCGCCCAAGGACTTGGGCCATCCTCTTACTGCTTTCCCAGGCCACAACAGAGAGCTGGATCGGAAGTGGAGCAGCCGGTACTGCAACTGGCACCCATATGTGATGGTGGTACTTCAGGCCAGGGTGTTAATCCGCTGTGCCACGATGCTGGCCCCTCTTCCATTTTTTTATGTCTTCTATTTCTTTCTTTAGAGTTTTGTAATTCTCGTCATAGAGATCCTTGACCTTCTTGGTTAAATTTATTCCAAGGTATTTAATTTTTTTTTGTATCTATTGTGAATGGGATTGATCTAAGAAGTTCTTTTTCAGCCATGGCATTGTCTGTGTATACAAAGGCTGTTGTTTCTTGTGTGTTGATTTTATATCCTGCTATGTTACCAAACTCTCGTATGAGTTCCAGTAGTCTCCTAGTGTAGTCTTTTGGTTCCCTATATATATAGTCATATCATCTACAAATAAGCATAGTTAGACTTCATCCTTACTGATCTGAATTCCTTTGATTTCTTTTCTTTTCTTATGGCTCTGGCTAAAACTTCCAGGACTATATTGAATAGCAGCGAGAAAGTGGGCATGCTTGTCTGGTTCCAGATCTCAGTAGGAATGCTTCCAGTTTTTCCCCCTTAATAGGATACTGGCCATGAGTTTTTTCGTAAATTGCCTTAATTCTGTTGAGGAATGTTCCTTCTAGACCAAATTTGCTTATAATTTTCATCATGAAAGGGTTTTCATCATGTATTTTATCAAATGCTTTCTCTGCATCTATTCAGATGCATATGGTTTTTCTTGAGAGCGTATGGTTTTTCTTCTGCAGTTTGTTAATGTGATGTATCACATTGATTGATTCTAGAATGTTGAACCACCCCTGCATACCAGGGATAAATCTTACTTGATCTGTTTGAATGATCTTCCTGATGTGTTGTTGAATTTGATTGTCTGGGATTTTGTTGAGGATTTTTGTGTCTGTTCATCAGGGAAATTGGTCTGTAATTTTCTTTCTTTGTTATATCTTTTCCAGATTTAGGGATTAAGATGATGCTGGCTTCACAGAAGGAATTTGGAAGGATTCCGTCCCTCTCAATTGTTTTAAATAGCTTGAGAAGAATTGGAATTAGTTCTTTAAATGTTTGGTAGAATTCAGCAGTGAACCCATTCGGTCCTGGGCATTTCTTTGTTGGGAGGGCATTTATTACTGATTCGATTTCTGATTGGTTATGGGTCTGTTTAGGGTTTTCTATGTCTTCATAGTTCAATTTAGGTAGCTTGTATGTGTCCAGGAATCTATCCGTTTCTTCTGCATTTCCCAGTTTGTTGGCATACAGCTCTTTGTAGTAATTTCTGATGATTCTTTTTATTTCTGTGGTATCTGTTGTTACATTTCCTTTTTCATCTCGAATTTTGTTGATTTGGGTTTTCTCTCTCCTTTTTTTGGTTACTTGGGCTAATGACATGTCGATTTTGTTTATTTTTTCAAAAAACCAGCTCTTCCTTTTGTTGATCTTTTTTTTTTGTTTGTTTCAATTTTGTTGATTTCTTCTCTAATTTTAATTATTTATTTCCTTCTATTGGTTTTGGGTTTAGTTTGTTGCTTTTTTTCTAGGTCCTTGAGGTGCATCTATAGTTCATTTATTTGGTGCCCTTCCAGTTTCTTGATGTAGGCACCAATTGCTATAAACTTTCCTCTTAACACTGCTTTTGCTGTATCCCACAAATTTTGGTATGTTGTATAGTCATCTTTGTTGTTTACAGAATTTTTTTGATTTCTCTTTTGATTTCTTCTATGATCCACTGTTCGTTCAAGAGCATGTTGTTCAGTCTCCATGTGTTTGCATATGTTCTAGAGATTGCTGAGTTGATTTCCAGCTTCATTCCACTGTGGTCTGAGAAGATGTGTGGTATGATTTCAATTTTTTTAAATTTGCTGGGACTTGCTTTATGTCCTAGTATGTGGTCAATCCTAGAGAAAGTTCCATGCACTACTGAGAAGAATGTATATTCTGCAACAGTAAGATGAAACGTTCTATAGATATCTACTAGGTCTGTTTGGTCTGTGCTGTCAATTAACTCTAATGTTTCCTTACTGATTTTCTGTTTAGTTGATTTTTCCATTGCTAATAGTGGAGTATTGAAGTCCCCTATCACTATTGTATTTGGATCTCTATCTCCCTTTAAATCCTTTAACATTTCTTTCTTTCTTTTTTTTTTTTTGACAGGCGGAGTGGACAGTGAGAGAGACAGAGAGAAAGGTCTTCCTTTTTGCTGTTGGTTCACCCTCCAATGGCCGCCGCAGCTGGCACGCTGCGGCCAGTGCACTGCACTGATCCGATGGCAGGAGCCAGGTGCTTATCCTGGTCTCCCATGGGGTGCAGGGCCCAAGCACTTGGGCCATCCTCCACTGCACTCCTGGGCCATAGCAGAGAGCTGGCCTGGAAGAGGGGCAACCGGGACAGAATCTGGCGCTCCGACCGGGACTAGAACCCGGTGTGCCGGCACCGCGAGGTGGAGGATTAGCCTATTGAGCTGCGGCGCCAGCCTAACATTTCTTTTAAATAGGCAGGTGCCCTGTGGTTGGGTGCATATATATTTATAATGGTTGCATGTTCCTGTTGAATTGATCCTTTGATCATTATATAGTGTCCTTCTTTGTCTCTTGATGGTTTTTGTGTTAAAGTCTATTTTGTCTGATATTAGGATGGCCATACCAGCTCTTTTTTGGTTTTGTTGGCCTGGATTATCTTTTTCCATCCTTTCACTTTTAGTCTCCGAGCATCTTTGTTGGTGAGATGTGTTTTCTGTAGGCAGCAGATAGATGGTTTTTCTTTTTTAATCCATTCAACCAGTCTGTGTCTTTTAACTGGGGAGTTAAGACCATTTACGTTCAGTGTTACTATTGTTAAATACCGAATTTGCCCTGTCATGTTTCTGTAAATAGTTCTGTTTATGTACTTTGGATTTCATTTATTCTTTTGCTGGGTAATTATCTACCTTCCCAGTGATATTCCTGTTTTTGTGTTTGTGTGTAGCATGTTTTGTTTGAGCATGTTTCCTAGAGCTGAGTGTGTGCTTACAAATTCTTTCAATTTGTTTGCTGTGGAAGATCCTTATTTACCTTTCATTCATAAATGAGAGTTTTGCAGGGTACAGTAATCTGGATTTTCAGTGTTTTTCTTTTAAGACATAAGAGTGTGTCTCACCATTCTCTCCTTGCCTGAAGGGTTTGTGATGAGAAGTCTGGGGTGAGTTTAATCCGGTTTCCTCTGAATGTGATTTGCTGTTTCTCTCAGTTACATTTTAGGATCTTTGTGTGTTGCTGGGGAGAGCTTTGCCACTATGTGTCTAGGTGAAGATCTTTTCTGGTCATGTCTATTGGGAGTTCTGTGGATTTACTGAACTTGGATGTCCCTTTCTTTCTCCAGAAGGGGAAGTTCTCTGCTGTTACTTCATTAAGAAGCCCTTCTAATCCTTTCTCTGTTTCGATGCCTTGTGGAATTCCTAGGATCCGAATATTGGATTGTTTGATAGAATCTTGCAGATCTGAAATTTTGATCCTTGCTTTGGAGTGGGGGGTGTGTGGCAGAGTGGCTTCACAATCGATGGGCGTGTGTGCGGAAGGCAAATACGGTAGCACCGTGTTTACGTTCGGAGTTGTAAACAGGCAATATGACTTCTCCCAGCCAGCTGCAGGTCCGATTAGGGGGATGGGGAGATGTGGATGGGTGGGGGTATGCCCTAGTTTGTCTTTTCCCCAATTCTTCCCTCTTGGAATTTCAAACAGTTCCCTCAGTTCTCCTGCCCGCTGCTAATGCCTGCTGCTAACCGCAGCTCTGTGAACTCCCAACCTAATGTCTCACCTGGTCCGCCCAGGGAGCTGGGAGGGCGTGGTGTCGCCGCGTTCTGCTTCTCCACGGCACCTCTGCTGTGTCTCAGTGACTTTTTGCTCCCCCTGTGTGGGCCTGCTCAGTCTCTGCTGGACTCCCAGGTTTCTCTGCTTGAAACTCATGTGGCTCTGTCACCAGCCCGCATCCCCTTGCCTTATTAACTATCTGTACCCATAGAATGTCCTGTTGCTATGCCGCCGTCTTGGCTCCTCAGAGTAAATTTTTTGTAAGTAGAGGAAGTACACTCTAATGATTAAAAGTATAGTAAATACATAAGCCAGTAATAGTTATTTTCATGTATCATGTACTGTACATATTTGTATGTAGCGTGCTTTTATACCACTGGCAGCACAGCAGGTATGTTTTACACCATTGCCGCTACTAACACGTAATGCATTGTGCCATGACTTGATGACATCTGTGACATTACTGGGCAATAGGAATTTTTCAGCTCCATTGTGAAATGTTACATGTGTAGTCTGGACTGTATTTTTTTTGTCGGTTTCAGATCTGTGCTCTGTGTAGTGATATCTGTCCTTTGTTTCATTCTTCCTTACTCTTGCTACTTTTTTGACCTTTACAAAAACTAGCTCTATTTCACTGATGTTTTTTCTCTATTTTCTGTTTTTAATTTTACTGGCTTTTGGGCTTATTTCCTTTCTTCTGCTTGCTTTGGGTTTATTTTGTTCTTTTTTTTTTATTGTTCTTTTTTTTTATTTTGTTCTTTTTTCTTTATTTTGTTCTTTTTTCTTTTTCTGTTTTTGAGGTGGAGGCTTAGGTTAGTGTTTTCAGAGTTTCTCATGTGGCTTTAGGGCTATTAATTTCCCTTTCAATGTAGTTTTGTTGTGTCCCATAATTTAGATGTATTGCATTTTAATCTTTGTTCTTTGTAATTTGTATTTAATGTTTACTTATATATTATTTGAAATGCAGAGTGACAGAGGAAGGAGAGAGATCTTCCATCTGCTAGTTCACTTCCCCGATGTCTGCAACAGTTAGTGGTGGGCCAGACTGAAGCCAAGAATCTGGAACTCAATCTTGGTCTCCCAGATGAATAGCTGGGGCCCAAGTACTTTAGCGATTATTTGAGACCTCCCAGAATGCCTGTAGCAGGAGCTGGATCAGAGAGAAGTAGCCGAAGCTCAGATGGGCACTGTGATATGAAATGCAGGTGTCTCAGGTGGTGGTAGCTTAACCTAACCTGCTGTACCACAATACAGGCCCCTCCTTAAATTTTTTTCATTTGAGACTTCCTTTTTGACCATTATTTAGAAGAGTCTCTGTACACTGGAGAAAGGACAATCTCTTTAATAAATGGTGCTGAGAAAATTGCATTTATCCAAATACAAAAGAATGAAATTAGAGCTCTCTCACTGAATATACAAATCAACTAGGAATGGATCAAAGACTTAAAATTATGAAACAAGCAGAAGAAAATATAGGGGAACTACTTCAGACATTGATACAGGCAGTGCCTCTTTGGATAAGATCTCAAAAGCACAAGCACCAAAAGCAAAGGTGAACAAATCAGATTATATTGAACTAAAAAGTTTGTGTACAGCAAAGGCAACCACAGAGTGAAAATAGCCTGCAGCACAGGAGGAAAATATTTGTTTCACTATTCATTTGACAGGTTTCAGTATTCAGAATACATTTGTTAAAGGCTGTAGAAACAAAACTCAGAGGCAAAGCAACAATTTGATTAAAAAATGGGGAAATCACCTGACTGGACATTTCTTTTTTTCTTGTTCAATATTTATTTATTTGAAAGGCAGAGTTAGAAAGGTAGGGACACACACACAGAGAGAGGTCTTCCATTCTCTGGTTCACTCCCCAGATGGCTGCAACACTGGGGCTGAGTGAAAGCCTGGAGCCAGGAGCTTCCTCCAGGTCTCCTGTATAGGTGCAGGAGCCCAAGCACTTGGGCCATTCTCTGTTGCTTTCCCATGTGCATTAACAGAGCTGGATCAGAAGTGGAGCAACTGGGCAACCAGTGCCCATATGGGATGCCAGTGCTGCAGGTTATCCTTAGTGGATAAGTAAATGAAGATATATCACTGTAAAACCATGTCAGTTGAATAGTGCTGTCAACTGATAGGTTATGTAAGTGTAGGTAAGGTGGAAGTGAAGAAAGATGAGCAAACAAAAGAAAACTCTTACCACAGAAAGGAAAGAAGTAACAAGATCCCTCCTTTTGAAGTGGCTTGTTGTGTGCCCAGAGTGGTTACCTAAACCATGCCTTTCACCAAACTGCTCTGTTCCGCTGTGTAACAAACCCCTTATAATCCCAGCATCACTTGCTTGCTTGTCCTTGTCCTGGGCTTGTCAGAGGTGGAGGCATGAGGGACAGGGCCACTACCATGGATTAGATAGAGCTGCTCTCTCAGAGCATGGAATAATTGATACTTTAATCCAAATTTATTGAGTAAGTACTTGATGATTCTGTCCCTAAGTGTCATTAATACTACCCATCATCTTTGCTTTGGTCACTGGCAGGGCTTGGTGTGGAGGGGCATGGGAGTAGAGGTTACTTCAATTTGATGTTTTTATTTCTTCCTTCACGGGTCCTGCAGTGATGTCTGACCTATTGCCATTTTGTAGGAGACAGATCTCGTGGTTTCTTTAACTTGAGAGAGCAAGGGCACAGATAGCTCTTCTGTTTTCTCCAAATTCTTTTCAAGGAAGTTTGAGTACTAAACAACCTGAGAGTACACAATGTGTTCCTTTTCAGCCAAGGGTAGATTTCCTGCCCTGTATAATAGATGATGTCTCCCTCAGAGTCAGAGCAGGTTTGCTTTAGATTATTCTAAAAAGATGGAGGATTTCAGTTGTGTCCTTCAGATGTGACACAGACCAGATATGTAGGAAGCATCTGTCTGGCACCCCAGGCCTTACACATGGGCTGGAGGGACGTGGGGACAGGGAGAATAGGTGTGAATTTGAAGCTCAAGCTGCCTTCTGTACCATGGATAAGAAATTCCCTTGTCTGGGTGGGGAAAGAACTCATTGACCTAATTGCTATTTTTGGGCCAGGCCAGAGCCAGGAGCCTGAACTCTGAGTTGCCCACGTGGGTGGCAGAGGCCCAAGCACTTGGAGCATCTTCTACATTCTTGGGTGCATTAGCAGGGAGCTGTAATCTGTAAGGTAGATAGTTATTTTACCTCAGTGCTTTGCATTGTAAATAGTAAATATTTGCGAAATCAGAAGCTCATTGAGAATACAAATTTTACTTCCAATAACAGAACATAATTTTAAATTCACAATATTTTTCCCTGTAGAGTGACAAGAAGAGCAGTCCCCAGAAAGAAGTTAGGTATGAACCCTTTTCATTTGCAGATGGTAAGTGAAATTGTCATTCTGATTGAGTTACCCTTGTGTGTGCTTGTATGTTTTTTGAGGGGATATTATTGGCACATATCTATTTGGATCTCATGCTGTTTTTTAAAAAAATATTTGAGGGACTGGTGCTGTGGCACAACGGGTTAAAGCCCTGGCCTGAAGCCTCCGCTTCGAGTCCTGGCTGCTCCTTTTCTGATCCAGCTCTCTGCCATGGCCTGGGATAGCAGTGGAAGATGGCTCAGGTCCTTGCGCCCCTGCACCCACGTAGGAGATCTGGAAGAAGCTACTGGCCCCTGGCTTCAGATCGGCTCAGCTCTGGCCGTTGCGGCCATCTGGGGAGTGAACCAGCAGATGGAAAACCTCTCTCTCGGTCTCTACTTCTCTCTGTAACTGACTTTCAAATAAAATAAAAATTTTAAAAAAATTTTATTTTGAAACTGAAAGGCCACGTTAAGAGAGAATAATCCATCTGCTGATTCACTCCCTAAATGGCTGCAGAGGCAGGGGCTGGGCCAGGCCAAAGCCAGGAGCTAGGAGCTTCTTCCAGGTTTCCCACGTGGGTGTTGGAACCTAAGTACTTGGACTATCTTTCAGTGCTCTCCCAGACACATTAGCAGGGAGCTGGATTAGAAGTAGAGCTGTGAGGACTTTAACTGGCACCCTCCTAGTGCTGCAGTTGGAGGTGTAGCCTTCTATCCCATGGCTCCCCCCCTCTTTTTTTTTTTTTTTTTTTTTTTTAATGCCCACAACTGCCCCAGCTAGACCAGGCCAAAGTCAGGAGCCTGGTCTCACACTTGAGTGACAGGGACCCATCTAATTGAGCCATCACTGATTGCCTTCCAGGCTGCACATTGGCAATAAGCTAGAATCAGAAGCAACTACTGAACTTGAATCAGGCACTCTGAATTTGGGGTGTGGGTGTCTTAAGGGGTCTCAGCCACTGTGACAAATGTCTGCCCTGAAAGGCTGTTGAACATGAAGCCTTAATTCTGCTTGGATGTGGTAACTTACGCATTCTAATAAAGCAGAGCTTCTCTAATCTAAAGCAGTTATTTCTGATTGTTAACTTAGCCAGAGAAAGTACATGTTTTTATTGTCCAATGTTAATAGTGTTCCATCTTTCTTTAGATATTGGCTCCAATAATTGTGGATACTATGACTTACAAGCAGTGCTGACACACCAGGGAAGGTCTAGTTCTTCAGGTCATTATGTATCATGGGTGAAAAGGAAACACGGTAAGTGGTCATTCTTTTTAACTACTCATAATAATTTATCATAAATTGTATAGTTCTGAGCATTATATGCATGTGTGGTCTCATTCCTTACATCCTTATTATTGAGGTCCCAAGGAGCTTTTGGTTATGATGCGTACATATTTTAATACATTGTTAGCAGTTATAATTGAGAAATAAAAAATTTTTGAAAATGACAAGCACACATTTTTATTAACATAAATAACATTTTAAAAATGTCATTTAAAAAATAGCAAGAAATGGTATTTAGTTTTGGTTTTTTTGTGTGGATTCATCTACTTGATGGTAGTGTTGAAGCGGTTGGGATCTCATGCACCCCTCATACTTGTGTGGACACCCCCATCCTCTGAACCACTAATTGTTGGTTCAGATGGAGTGCTGTAGAGCCCTAGCTTGCTCAGTACCTATCTTGAAATGAGACTTTGAAAAGATTCCTGAGTAATGTTAACTTCCATTTTCTTTTCTGTGGTTTAGATGAATGGATTAAGTTTGATGATGATAAAGTCAGCATCGTCACACCAGAGGATATCTTGCGGCTTTCTGGTGGTGGAGACTGGCATATCGCCTATGTTTTACTCTACGGGCCTCGCAGAGTTGAAATAATGGAAGAGGAGAATGAACAGTAATCTTCATGTAGCTATTTATGCTTAGGTGTGAAATGCTATTGATCATTTCTATAATCCAGAGCTCTAGAGAAAGACATTTAGGTGGTTCTATCTGTTTCCCCTCATATGAAACGAGGGCAGAAGCAGACCTGCTCCAAATTTCGAACTAAAAAAATACAGAAAAAATTTTCTTTGGGTTGTGCTGCCATGTATAAAGGTGGATGGAAGACATTTTTAAAAAGCTAATTTCTTGCATTAATTTTTAAAGATTCGAGTTCAAATGCTTTTCAACCATTACATTGTGGTAATTTTTCTCCCTGCTTTTTTCCCTAAGCCGATGGTTTAGCAATCCGATGTTTATTGCACTTACTACCTATTATTTGTTGTTGCATGGTTCAAACCACCACTCAGTAGCTGCCCATCCTTTGCCTTATCTAACAAAATTTTTCCAAGAAGGTGGAAAAAGAAGTGTTGCTCTCCTTGTGTACTTCAGTGCTGCTTTCCACATCCCATGGGAACATGGGTACAATCAAGTATTTATCCAGCCGGACTCTTGCTGGCTTTTCATGACTTTAAAATAAATTGTGATCAGTAAGAGTACATTTGATTATACATTTATTATTGTGTCTCTCTCCAATGTACTATGGCTTGTACATGTAACTTTGCAATGGTTTTGTAGTAATCAGCCTTAAATGTTGACAAGCTCTGGTGGCTTATTTTTAGAAAATGAGGATATTTAATAAAAAAGGGGGATAAACAGCTTTTGATCTCTTGTCTTCTGAGTGTTAGAGCTTGGCTAAAGATTGTTATGTTTAATACTATATAATTTCTGCAGATGGTTAATATTACTGTACTGTTAATGTATCCATTTAAAATATTTATCTTCTTTACCTCTTCAGCAGAGTTGTAAAAGTAATAGATACCTTTGGATGCTGAATGTAGTGATGTTACTGGTCAGAATCGTTCCTTGGCTCAGTTATTTATTCTCCTGTTAATTCCCAAAATCTTGCGTCCACCTCAGGATTTAGTACTAGTGATTTTTTTAAAGTAATGGTAGAAAACACCAGGAATATGAAGTATGGTAAGTTTCTTAGATTTTGATACTTTTCAGTGTTTCAGGAGCCTTGGTTGATTGCTAGGGAAAAGATAAAGGATTGAATAGTAGCTGTGTTGAACATTGACTTAGGTATTTAAAGCTTGGGGACTATCATGACGTTGTTTCAGTGCTCAGTAGAGCATAACACTGGTAAACTGTTAGATTCTTGAGAATGATGGTCATTTTCCTCTCACATCTGAGTAATGTAATCTAAGAACATTAGGGGATAAAATAAGCTTTTCAGGGAAATTTCTTTGTTAACAGCTTCTTCATCTCAACATTGACTTGGCAATCAGTTTTTATTGGGGGGCAGAATAGAATGGAGGTGATGATACTAAAAGTTGTAATGATTAGTGTTTGTATGATGCCTGTGACTTTATAGTCTTTTTTTCTTGTCATATTTGGTCAGGATAGTTTTGTTAAGGATATGAATTAGTTAGAATGCAGATTTTCTCACTTGCTGGATGTTGCAGCTCCTAGGCCAGGTGAGGTAGGTTTAAAATGAAGTACGTAGTAAGCCTTGTATGGAATGTATTCGAGTTTTAAAAAATGTAAATTCCTTGCATCATCATGAAAAAAAACTTGGTTTCATTTGATCTTTAAAAAAAAAAAGCACTATTCCAAAGATACCTTTAAACAATTGGATTTACACCAGTAGTATTTTAAACAAATAGGGCTGTGTTAGATTTCAGCCTTGCATGTAAGGTCTTTAAGAGCAAGCAGGCAAAAAAAGTCTTGATTCCTGAATGTGCCTTATATGCTGTGTGCCATGAACACTGAGGCCATTGCCCCATTAGGGCTGTGGTGGATCCCTGCTTGGGCGCTAGTGACGTTGAGTTCTAAGCCAAGAGCACTGACAGGACAGATGCTCATGGCAGCCTTTTTTCAGGATTAATAGCAAAGATCTAATCCTACAGCCCTAAAGGATGGCTTATATGGGAACAGGAAAAGCAGAGGGTACCAACTTAGCCATTACCATATACTGCTTTCACATATATCTCATTTGAACTTCATAATCTCTGAGGTAGACTTAAGAGGTCAAATCTTTTAAGGTTAGAAGAGTAAGGTTTTTAAAGGTGGGAGTTGGCAAACATTTTCTGTAATGGGCCAGATGGTATATATTTGAGGCTTTACAGGCCATAGGTGTCTGTCTGTCGCAAATACTTAGTGTTGTAGGGCAGCAGGGGCCATGGCCAATAGGAGTAGGCACAGTGAGTGCCAATACAATTTTAATTATAAAAACATGAAGTGAACAGATCATTTGCTCAGTTTGTGCTGTAAAACATGAATAAAGTGGAACAGAGTGGTCTTGGTTTCAGAAGGTGTTATTCGGGGATTTCAGAGCTCTGCATTTTAATAGGATGCAGGAAACTAATTTGGCGTATGAAACAACATATCCTTAAATATCACTTAACTTCATTACAAATATATTTAACAAAAATATATTTTGTGATCTTGAGGTCACCTCATTTTGGTCATTTTTCCCATTCCCAACCCCCTCCAACCCTGAGGTTTGAGCCAATGTGTGTTCTATGGTTCTTGGAGCACCAGCCAACTGTACAACAACTGTTATAAAAATGTTTATTGTTTACCAAAACCAGTGGACCTCTTATCAAATGCTGCTTGGTAACAAAATCTTATCACAGTTTTAATAAAAAAAGAAAAAAGAAGCTAACTATTTGTCTCATTGTCATTAGTTAGACTTTCTGCAAGGTCACTTAATCCAGACTTGTTCAGAGCATTAATCAGATTCTCAGGTGTTGCATGCACTCCCTCTTGATCTTGCCAGGCAACTAGGAGCTGCCTAGCTCTCATCTTCACATCTTCACTGTCACACTCAATCTGCCTAATTTCTGAGTCTTTCATTTCCAAGTAGGGAGCCAGAATCTTCCATTGTTCACCAAGCTTGTTGGCAAATATCTCTATTTGTTCGCCTGTTACAGGTTTGTCTCGCCGAACATCAGGACCTAGAAAAGAGATTATTGTATAAAACATGTAAAGGACACCTTAACTATACAGCAGAACTGGACAGCTATGGGGCTACTGAATTACCACCTTTAGTAAGCTTTCTTGTAACATAACTTTTTTCACATTTTCCATGGGTGAATACTGATTGCTCTTATGATCATGATTATTATCAACAGCTGTCCCCCTCCAGTAATTAACAGGTATCAGTTACAACTCCACTTCTCTACATTAAAAATACCATCATTTCCAAATTTTATTGCATAAATGTAGTATTGTATAAATGTAGTATTTTTTGTTGTTAATTCCTATCAGAAGACAGTATTGAAATAAAGAGGCAGAAGTTGAGAAGTGGTTTGGATGAAATAAACCTACTTCCCCACAAAGAACCCCAATCTTTTTCAATTTTGTAAAATAACTAAGAAAACTGAATTCTTACTTTCATTTTCCTTCAGTAAAGCATCATTATCTTCCTCATCTTCATCTTCACCTGTTTTTATTTCTTCAGAAGGAGGCTAAAAATGAGAAAGGATGTTTAAAAGAATACTACCTTGTGAAGTAAGATAACTGAAGATGCTTTTTAAATAAAGAGAGGTTTGAGATTCTAAGTACAGGACCCCAGAACCTTACCCTCAAGAGTGCTAAATGTGAATGTCAGGTGAGGATTACAGGTAGGAAGATTTCCCCTGTCCTCGGCCTGCCCTGAAGGGAGGCAGTGAAAAGCATGGGAAGCTGATGTGCAGAGACTAAAGGTTTGGTAGAAGGCTGGAGAGCAACAGTGTCCTTAACATTTTTTGAAATAATTTATTGTATTTCAGTCATATGGTATTATCTAATGATAATCCAATGGTAATCCATGCTGTAATATGGTTAGAAAACTGTATTGGAAAAGAGAATAGGAACAAAGGGCAAATTCTCTACTTTCTACCCTTAGCCCCTGTTTTTGATGAAAGACAATACCGGCAAATGGGAAAAATTCATGTGTGAATTTAATGGCTGGATAAATAGCTTACCTAAAATATTGTGGACTTGTATTAAGTTACATTTACAGAAAACTATCAGCTACTTTATTTCCTGGAAGTGTATATATTCAAATTATTTTTTCATCATTCTAAACAGGGAAGTTTGTGCATTACTATTTTTGACATGATAAACAGATCTCAAATTTTGCTCATTTCTTTGCTCACACAGTGACAGTTTTTTTTAAAAAGATGATGTCGGCCGGCGCTGTGGCTCAACAGGCTAATCCTCCGCCTTGCAGCGCCGGCACACCGGGTTCTAGTCCCGGTCGGGGCACCGGATTCTGTCCCGGTTGCCCCTCTTCCAGGCCAGCCCTCTGCTGTGGCCAGGGAGTGCAGTGGAGGATGGCCCAGGTGCTTGGGCCCTGTACCCCATGGGGAGACCAGGAAAAGCACCTGGCTCCTGGCTCCTGCCATCGGACGAGCGCGGTGCGCCGGCTGCAGCGCGCTGACCGCGGCGGCCATTGGAGGGTGAACCAACGGCAAAAGGAAGACCTTTCTCTCTGTCTCTCTCTCTCACTGTCCACTCTGCCTGTTAAAAAAAAAAAAAAAAAAAAAAGATGTCAACTACAGAGTATGAGACAATCTATATTACTTACTGGCAATTCCTTGGCTAGCTTTATTACCATGTTCTCAAGATATTCTGGCAAACTTTTAAACTGCTGGTTGGTTGGCTGGAAGAAATGAGGGCTTCTCCGCGCTAACAGTCTCAGGGCTCTCCAACCGTAATTTGAATTGTTCACAGCCCTACAAAGAGAGATGTCAATTGTATAACTTAGTGTCTTCTATCTGTATATTCTCTTCTATTTAATTCTGCCACATGACATTCTGTAAGGTAAACAGCAAAGCAGCCATTCTTCTTTCTGTCCTACTCCTAAAGACCATCTCTGTATGCAGGGCACATGTACGTAGTAGAAA
Organism: Sylvilagus floridanus; assembly: GCA_949820135.1. Taxonomy (NCBI): domain Eukaryota; kingdom Metazoa; phylum Chordata; class Mammalia; order Lagomorpha; family Leporidae; genus Sylvilagus; species Sylvilagus floridanus. The sequence continues at coordinate 71,085,177 of OX463226.1, read as the reverse complement.
CCAACTGCAGGAAAAGTCAGCCTAAGATGCAAGCACATTTAAAATGTTTACATATTTTTTTTGGGTTTTTCTATTTATAACATGTAAGCTTTAACTTGCATTAATGCCCACCTGAAAGAATAAAAATGGTTCAAATACTAAAAGTAACTGCTAACACAGAGCTGGCAAGAACAGCCATGAACGTCCATACTAAAGGTTTACTCCTGCAACAGCCGGATCTGAGCCAGGAGCCTCTTCCGGGTCTCCCACGCGAGTGCAGGGGCCCAAGGACTTGGGCCATCTACTGCTTTCCCAGGCATACCAAGAGGGAGCTGGATGGGAAGTGGAGCAGTTGGGTCTCGAACCGGAGCCCACATGGGATACTGGCACTGCAGGCAGCGGATTTACCCGCTATGCCACAGTGCCGGCCCCACGATTTGATTGTTTTAAACCCTCAATATTCCTTACACTGAACTTCAGTACGTGATCTGACCTCTAGTCCCCAGTTTCCTCAGCTGTGAAACAGCATAAAGCAAGTACTTACAGTGCTGTGGAATGTGTTGGCAAGCAGCACTACAGGTTTATGACACACAGGTTTATGACAGTAAGACAGTGGTATGGATAAGAAATGAGAATTCCAGAGGATGCTAAGTGGTGGGAGATACACAGTTCAGGAAAGGCAGCTGGGCAGAGCAGGAGCTGAGGGAGTGGGAAAGGCACTTCATGTGAGCAGGACAGCAAGCCCTGAGGTCCAAGGGGAGAGACCTTTGAGGCACAGGAGAGCAGGGGATCTGGTCTGACAGCAGAGAAAAAGAGCAGATGCGGCAGCCAGACCAAGGAAGGAGGTCCTCAGGTCCTGGGAAGCAGTTGGGAACAGGCATTCACTCTTAAGACCTGGGCATTTATTTTATGGAATATTGGCTGATGGCTAGGGAATTGACCAAGGTCAGACTAGTAGTCATGGTACTCACACTAGTCATAAACACTGGGTGCTAACTACATGCTGTGGCATGGTTTAAAGTGAACCACCCCATTTAATTCTCAACATCCTGTGACATGGGTACCATTACTATTTAGCAGATGAGGAAGGGGGTTTAGGGGTTAAGTCATCAAGTTAGCTTCAGTCCCTTAGCAAGTAGAAGAGGGGATTGGTATCTGCATACTGACACCAGGGCCCTTGTCCTTAAATTGCTACTCTATATTGCTTACTTTAGTATCACCTATCAGATTCTGTTTAAACAGGTTGACTCCTGAAGTTACTCTAAAATATTAAGAGTCAACAAATGCTGGTGAGAGGTCAGGAAGAGAGATGGCCTTGTTACCAGCTCCTTCAGTGGAGCGACAGGAAGACAGCCTAGTTGGAGCGGGCATGTATGAGTGGGAAATGAGGACATGAAGGCAGCAGTCAACAGTTCCAGGCAGAGACAGCTTTGAAGGGGAGTAAGAAAAAGGGGGAAGTTAGGAGGTATGGGATCAGGGGAGGATTCTTCTTAGTCAATGGGGTAATTCCTGCCATCAGCATGTGTAATGATGTGAACTTTATACACAAAGTCACCTAGAGTTCCTCCCTCAAGGGCCTCCCTTACTGAATCTACCCACAAGTGCTAAGAAAACAAGTGAAGTTGGCTCAGGAAAACATTACTTACTTGTACTCATTTTCAACCATGTTTTCAGGGTCTGCTTGCTCAATGGCTTCTTCAAAGAATTCCTCCAAAGTTGGCATGTATTCCCTGGGAATTACAAGTAACTAGTGAGGTTCATGTACATTAATACTCATAAAATGGTGGCAATAAGAGATCTGAATGGTACCTATACTTCAGTTATCACTAGATTATTTAGGAACACATAATTTTTAGGAGGTAAAAATACTAAAAGGGGACAATAAAAGGGAGGGCAGTCTGAAATATATAATACTGTATTATATGATATGTATATTATACATAATAATTTTTGGATATGCTGCTATTCCAGATGGGCTTTAAAGCATTTGAATTTAACCAGCAAACGTAACATGCTCACATTCTGTTTCAACCCATGTATACCTTTAAAAAAAAAAAAAAAACAACTAGAACAGCCAGACTATAATGAGATTTCAACAGTAACTTCTAGCTGTTATTTTAGATTATTACTGTAACAGCTTCTGGGCCTATGGGCCTGCCCCCCTGCTCCCATCTTTTATTTATCTGAAAGGCAGAGAGAGATGTTTCATCACCTGGTTCACTCCTCAAATGCCCACAACACCTGGACATGGCCAGGCTGAAGCCAGTGGCTGGGACTCAGTCTGAGTCTCCATGTCGTGGCAGGGACCCAAGTTCTTGAGCCATAGCTGCCTCCTAGGACACACATCAGCAAGCTGGAATTGGTAGAGAACTTGGACTTGACTCCAGGCAGTTTGATAAGGAATGTTGGCATCCCAAGAAGTGTCTTAATTGCTATGCCTGACATTACCCCAGTAGGTTTTTTGTTTTTATTTTTAAATAATTTTATTTTTTTGAAAGGCAGAGAGAGCTACCTCCCATCTGCTGCTTCACTCCTCAAATGCTACAACAGCCAGGGCTGGACTGGACCAAAGCCAGGAGCCAAGAACTCAATCTGGCAAGGATCCAATTACTTCAGCCATCACCTGCTAACTTCCAGAGTTGCATTAGGAGGAAGCTGGAATGGAGAGCAGAACTGGGATCAGAACTCAGGCACTCTAGTACAGTTCGGGATATGGGTATTCCCCATTGTGCCAAACAAAACGCCCACCTCAGGTTGGTTTTTAAATTGCACCTTTGTTGAATTTGTTTTTTAGAAATAAATTTTTTGTAGAATCAAGCAAAAAACAAGATCTAAGGATCAGAAGACATCTTTGACTAAAACTAGAAAAATCTGCTTGCTAAACAAAGTTCAAGTATCCAGGCTTATGACAATATTCCATTACAATAACCTGCTTCCTAATAAATCCCATGCTAATGCAACATGCATCCTAACCAGTAAACATTACAGTTACTAATCAATAAACGTAAGTGAGATTACCATCACTCTTCTACATGAAGACAGACCAGAGAATACAGAATTCACAACAAAACCTGGCCAGAGCTGACTATTATTCACAAATGTTTTGTTTTGGAACTGTTTGCTAGTGTAAAATCCTACAGTTCCAGGAATCAGGACCAATATATTAAATATACCTGTGTCCACATCCTAGGCTTGTGGCATATTTGCTTCAGATTTTTCAAATACTTTACAAATACAACTAAATCTCTCTGTGTATCTCTCCTTAGTTTCATTCTCCTTTTCCCACAGAGGTAGCCACCATTCAGAATTTGGGAGTTATTCATTCTTTGTACATTGTTTCCTAAAAAATATATATCATTTGGAATATTCAAACTTTCTATTCATGTAACCTGGCTTGCATTCTTCTACACCTGATTTTTCTGAATTCTGCCCATGCTGATACAGTTCTCATCCATTTTTTTTTTTTAGTTTAAAAAATCCATTTATTTTTTAATGCTGTGTATTTGAAATTCTACTTTATGGGCAGGTAAAAAGCTATCCATATCCTGTTTATAGATAATTAGGTTCTTTTTCCCACTTATTGCTCTGATAATGCTAAACAAATATCCTATACCTGTCACACTGTGTGGTTGAACTACCTTTTTAAAATTTTTACTTGCAAGTCAGCGTTTTACACACACACACACACACACACACACACACACACACACACAGAGAGACAGAGAGAGCGAGAGAAAGTGTCCTCCATCTGCTGGTTCACCCCCCAAATGGCAGCAACAGCCAGAGCTGTGCTGATCTGAAGCCATGATCCAGAAGCTTCCTCCGGGTCTCTCGTGTGGGTGCAGGGGCCCAAGGACTTGGGCCATGGGCCATCCCCCACTGCCTTCCCAGGCCATAGCAGAGAGCTGGCTCGAAGTGGAGCAGCTGGGTCTTGAACTGGTGCCCATATGGGATTCTGGCACTGCAGGCAGTGGCCCCACCCACTATGCCACAGAGCTGGCCTTAAACTACTTTCTTTTCACAGCAAACCCACACTAAGAAATGCATTTTATATTGCAATCCAATATAAGTGAAACTAATGTTTGACAAAAGCATATTTTTTCACTAAAGAGATGCTGGCTGAGCTCTCTGCTGTGGCCAGGGAGGGCAGTGGAGGATGGCCCAAGTCCTTGGGCCCTGCACCCGCATGGGAGATCAAGAGAAGCACCTGGCTCCTGCCTTCGGATCAGCATGGTGCACCAGTTGCGGCGGCCATTGGAGGGTGAACTAATGGCAAAGGAAGACTTTTCTGTCTCACTGTGTACTCTGCCTGTCAAAAAACCAAAAAAACAAAAAAAAAACAAGATGCTGGCTGAAACCACTAAATTGACCTGTGACCAGTGATTCTGAAAAGCTTTAAAAATGCTACTTTAGAATGCATATGCGCAGGGGTGGAAGGGCTAGGACATAGGGCATGCACATCTTTAACTGGCAGTCCTGGCCAAATGTCTTCAAAGTGGCTGGACCATCTGATGCCCCAACTAGCAGCAGTATAAAACCTGGGTATTTAACAATTACTCAGTTTCTTGGCCAAGACACTCCTGTGGTTATTCACTACTCTTGATTACTAGTAAAGCTGAGCATCGCCTCAGAGGTTTGCTTGAGTTTCTGCTTCTGAAACTGTTCCTTGTATGTTTTTTCTGCATGGTTGACTTACTCTCACAGACTTCGGAAACACTTTATTTATTAGTTTTGCTAGAAGTTAATCTATTTTCTTAGACATTATTAAAATCTGGTTTGTTCTGTTATTTTATTGATTTCAAATGTTATTTTTCTTTGTACTTTGAGTTTACTGTGCTTGACTGACTCTCAGTGCTGCACTCTTAACAGTTTCGGGGCCAGCGATGTGGCATAGCAGGTTAAGCCCCCACCTGTGACGCCGGTATCCCATATGCTGCTGGTTCGAGACCTAGCTTCTCCACTTGTGTTTTGGCTCTCTTCTAGTGCTCCTGAGAAAGCAGAGGAAGATGCCCCAAGTGCTTGAGCCCCTGCCACCCAGCTGGGAGACCTGGAAGCGGCTCTGGGCTCCTGCCCTCGGCCTGGCCCCAAGCCTAGCTGTTGTGGTCATTTGGGGAGTGAACCAGCAGATGGAAAATCTGTCTTTCCTCCTCTTTGTGTAACTCTTTCAAGTAAATAAAAAATAAATCTTTAAAAGAAGTTTCCAGATTTTATTCTTTTAAAAAATTATAAATACTGAAGGCTGTAAATTTCTTTCTTTTGTTCTACAATTAGATCTCCATGTAGTATTTTCTTTTTTTAAAAAAGATTTATGTATGCATGTATATATGTATGTATGTATGTAAATGTGTGAAAGGCTGAGTTACAGAAAGGCAGGGGCAGAAAGAGACACGTGCACTGGTTCACTCCCCAAGCCGGAGCTAGGCTGATATGAAGCCAGGAGCCAGGAGCTTCCTATGGATCTCCCACATGGATGCAGGGGCCCAAGCACTTGGACCAGCTTCCGATGCTTTCCCAGGGGCATCAGCAGAGTTGGATCAGAAGCAGAGAAGCTGGGATTTGAACCAGCATCCACATGGGACTGCAGGAAGTAGTTTTAACTGTTATGCCACAGTGCCGGCCCCCTGTGCAGTATTTTCATTATCTTTTTGTTTTATGTTTTTTAAATTTCCATTATTTCTTCTTTGATTCAGGGATTATTTAGAAGTTGTTTAAATGAAAAAAAATATAGTTGATTTATTATTTGAAATGCAGAATGACAGAAGGAAAAAGAGGAAGACAGATCTACCTGCTGGCAACAGTCAGGTTTTGGCCAAGACGCAGGAGGCTGGAATGCTTTCTGGATCTCTCACCTGGGTGGTGGCGTCCACTGCCTCTCAGATGCTTCAGCAGGAAGCTCGAAGAGCAGCACAGTAGTCCTGGCTTTAACTGGCACTCCACTATGGGATGCTAGCATTGCCGGTGGCAGCTTAAACCACATATTTTTAAAAGTGTTTGCTATACATGGATGATTTAAATTTTTTTGTTAAACCAACCCTGTGGATTTTCTTGTTAAATTCTGAATGTATTAAAATAAGTTTTTTACTAAATAGTGAGGAAGATATATCAAACTCCCTCTACCAGATGGTAGATTGGTCAATTTCTCATCCAAATTTTTGAGTCTGGTGTATCTTTTAGGAAATAAGGTTTATATTGTCTGTGTATTTCTCATGCAAAAATTTCTGCCTTTTATCTTAGTGCAGTGACTGTCTTTACATTTGATCAAGCTTTATTTTTAATAATCTGCTTTTAAGACCCTTCTATTATTTGATAACAATGCCTAGTGCATCTTTTATTCAACCTTTTCGAATCTTTTTAAGATTTATTTATTTACCTGGAAGGCAGTTAGTTACAGGAGAACATGCACAACAGAGAAAGACTGTTTTAACTCTTTTGCTTTGTATTACTTGTTTCTTGTGTTTTTTACTCCTTCCTTTGATTACAAAATTCTCTATTTACTTTTTTACTCTCAATTAATTTATTTTTTATTTATTTATTTTTTAAACATTTATTTATCTGAAAGAGTTACAGAGAGAGGTAGAGACAGAGAGAGAGGCCTTCCATCCACTGGTTCACTCCCCCAAACAGCTGCAATGGTTAGAGCTGAGCCGATCTGAAGCCAGGAGCTTCTTCTAGGTCTCCCATGTGAGTGTAGGGACTCAAGGACTGGGGCCATCTTTCACTGCTTTCTCAGGCCATGGCAGAAAGCTGGATTGGAAGAGGAGCAGCTGGGACTAGAACCAGCGCCCATATGGGATGCCTGCGCTTCAGGCCAGGGCTTTAACCCGCTGCGCCACAGCACCAGCCCCTACCCTCAATTAGTTTAAAAATATTTTTCTTTTTAAAGATTTATTTATTTGAAAGGCAAAGCTACACAAAGAAAGGGAAAGTCAGAGATCTTCTACCCTTTGGTTCACTTCCCAAATGGCCACAACAACCGGGGCTGGGCTAGGCCAAAGTCAGAAGTGTCTTCTGGGTCTCCTGCATGGATGCAGGGGCCCAAGGATGTGGGCCATCCTCCACTCCTTTCCCAGGTGCACTAGTAGGGAATTTGGTTGGAAGTGGAGCAGCAGGGACTCGAACCAGTGCCCATATGGGATGCCAACACTGCAGATGGTGGCTTAACCCACTAATGTACAATGTCAGCCCCATATATTTCTTTCACATACTTAAAAGTTTAGTTATTTGAGAGCTGTCTTCATTCTTCACATTCTTCAGTTCTGATCACTCCCTCCTGTCTTACATGCCACTTGTAGTCCTACCCAATTAAATAATTACCACCCTGATTAGTAATTACTACTACTTCTAATAAAAGTATTATACTAGTATATTAGTATAATAATTATTACTATTTTATACAGTGAACTTATAACAAGATCCATTCTTTTTTACCACTGCCTTTGCAAAACAACCCTTCTTGCAACGTCTTCCTCCTTTTGGGATTTAATCTTCCTTTATCGTAGTTTTAGTAGGAACTGTTGATGATAAACTCACAGTATACTATGAAAATAAATATTTCTTAGCCAGGTAACTAACCGCTACTGTTTAATTTGTTATAGAATTCTGGGTTGTTGTTTTCTCTTAACACTTTGAAGTTCTCCTTCCACTGCTTCTGACTTTTGTTCTTGAAGTTGGCTGTTTAATTTTTTTCTTTTGGAAATTTCATTTTTTCTCTTCAGTGACTCTATTATGTGTAGAGAGAGATTTACTCAGTTTATCCTATGTAAGGCCTGTACTTAAAAAGTTTTTATTTATTTGACAGGTAGAGAGAGAATATGAAAGAATATGAATGTGCTCCTATCTACTGGTTTGTTCCTCACATGCCTGAAGTGGCCAAGGCTGGGCAGGCAAGATCCTGGAACTCAAACCACCTTTCTCATGTGGGTGGCAGGACCCAACATATGAGCCATCATTGCTGCTTTCCATTTTCTCCATGGCAGGAAGCTGGAGTCAGGAGCCAGAGCTGGATATCAAATTCAAGTACTCTGAACATAAGATGTGGGCACCTTAACCACTAGGCTCAATGCCCTCCCCAGGTCAATACATCCTTGAACCTAAGAATTACAGCCTGTCCTCAGTCATCATCTCAGTTACTGCCTCATTCCCATTCTCTGCGGTTTCCTTCTGCCATTATATGTTTGTTGGACCTCCTCATTCTTATCTCTTGTTCTTTCTGTACTGCTTTCTTAATCATTACTTTACTGTGTATAGTCCCCTACTTAAGCTAAGTTGTAATTTCAATGACTATATTTTCTCATTTCTACAAATATTACTTGCTTTTTCATGTTTACCCATTCCTTTTTGAAAGGACTTTGTTAGCCTTATCTTTTCTTTAACCATCTGAAATGTATTTTATAGCTCTTTATCTGACATTTTTGTTTTTTGAACTGCCTGTTGCTTGATCTACCTGATATTTACTCATGGTAAATGAACTGTTTCTTAGGATTTTTTAATATGGATGGTGAACTTATTTTTTCCTGTTTTCACCTGTGGGAACATTAGGTGGCATGGGGTGAAGGTACAACCTCCAGGAAGAGGGACCTTTTAGTTCACTGGCTTAGCTTGGGGGCTCCTTATACTACTGGTAGTAGAAATTTAAACCCTAAGACTGTATCAGAGCAGGTTTCTAATCTCTCTCCCCTTACTCATACCCAAGTTACCTGGTTCCCAAAACTGGGATTCATCTGTACTGTTCCCTAACTAGGAGCAACCATATCAGCTTACTCTTCTGGTTTTTAGTTCAGATTTTTTTTGGGTGGGTCTTTATTTTCTTGTGATTTCTAAAATTATTTTATTTGTGCTTCTGCTTTCTTATGGTAAGAAGTCCTATTCTTCACAGCCAAAAGTCAACAAAAAGGCTTTTATATTTTTTCTGAGCTATGGTAACAGGTGAACAAAAGCTCCATTCTATTACTTAACATCTAAGAAAAGCAACACTTTATTTGAAAAGCTGTAAACTTACCTTGTCTCAGATTTACAGGCTTCCATATTATCAGGACAGAGATTCCAAAGCCTTGTTAATTCCTCACTACAAAACACAGATGCATAAATAAATATTTTAGACATCTTCCTCAATATGCCTTAATACTGAACAGAAAAGCAAATAACAAGTGTTTTGGGAGGTGATAGTGTGAGTTTTACTTAATTTTTGGCATTAACAAATTTTCTAACATGAATATATATTTATTGATGACATAATTCTTGTTCCTAAAAATATTCAAGCACAGTATAAAGCAATGAATATGACACAGTGGAAGGTAACAGAACGCACGCATTATGGTATCTTTAACATAACAATAATTTTCTATATTTGCCTTTTTACCTCTTAAATGGCTTACAATATTTATTATTTCTTTTACATACTTTACAAGCATGCTTGACTTAAAAGTATAGTTGTTCGATCTCTCTCTTCTTCCCTAACATTCTTGAACTCTGATCACTCCTTCCTGTTTTACATTGTCACTTTTACCAAGGACTTACTAAATAAACCCTAATTAACAACTTTAACAACCAGAAGTGAGCTGTATCAATCTGAACAATTCCACTGCCTGTGACATGGGGAAAATGGCATAGCCAAGAGCCATGGATTCTAAAAGCCAGAGACAAACTGAAGGTTTATCTGCTGCATGAACGCACACAACAGACACTACAGACCAACAGGGTTTGATTTTGTTATCTGTGTAGGTACCAAATACAAATCCTTATTATATTTGTATAATATACAACAAGTGGAGAATTCTTATAACATTTTCAAAATATACAAGAACATCCCACATACAAAGACAACTTAACCTACTTTCCCATAAGAATTTTCTTGTTGGGTCCTTTCCCTAGGAAGTCCTCTGGAGCTGTTCTCTTCCTTACTACTCTTGTGGGCTTGGCATCTGATGTTCTGTGGAGAACAAAATATGAGCTATTTTTGGAACTACAGATGGACAGCAGAGAAGGAATTAAAGAAAATTTAGTTATGCTGTTTTCTTCCTAAAGATGAAAACTTCTTATTATGGTAGAACATTCATCAGGAAGAAGGGCAAATACAAGGAGTAGTTTATAGCATTTTTTCAATAATTAATATATCTATTTGGTCTGGGAACTTAATAAACCAAAGAGTTTTACATTTAATATGTGAAATGTGCATATGCATCTGTACATGATAAAAAATCAGGTCAAACTGTATTTTTCAATGATTGCCTTTTTCACAAGATATGAGTATTTATTTACCTTTCTTTCACAAAACTTGGGCAGCCTTCATTTTTCCATGAGTTCCAGTTTTCTTCAGTGTTTAATATATGCTGATAAAAACAAATTATATTTGCATAACAGATTCCTATGAAATTCTACTTGGTACTAAGATGACTAAGTAAAATATAAATTACATACCTCTACCATCTTTGAAAATCTTTCTCCATCAGGGGGGTTTTCAGATAGTAGCTGTGATTAGAAAGAATATACTAAGCTTTCAACAACTTTCTGCATCATAGAAGTGGTTTGTAGGCAGAGAACCAAGAAGTGTTTGTGGTCTTGTACCTGAGCTTAACTTTATCCTTATTTTCCTATTTGGGGCTGAAACAAAGAAAATTCTAAATTTCCATTTTTTTCAATCATGGGTTTGTTGCATGTTGGACTTACTTGATAGACTGATTTTGTAGTATCTTCAATCCAGAGTGATTGCTCATCAGTTAAAACATAGTTTGAACTAGGGAACAAAGCAATAAAACACTGCATTACAGTAATGTATTCAATTTTGAGATTTATTTATGGTCTTGAGGAAACATAAGGTATATAATGTACAGGTTAGTGATACTGTAAATAAGTGTCAACACTGATGGAGATTTTAAGAGAAAACTCTACATTTCATCCTCAAGAGGGTTAGAGGTGAGGATATAAGAGATATAAGGAATAATAAAACATTTACTTAATCAATTATATAATGACCAAAACAGATGTTTCCTAAAGTAAGTTTAAGGATGGATGAAAGCCCCTCAGACAATATTAACATTCCTATAGATATACATTGAGACAGGCATGCTCTACTTCTTTAAAACTCATTCAAAATACAATGAATAAAAAAAACCCAAAACCTGAAAAAAGGCCACAAGCAAACCCATTTGTTATTACTTGCCATTAATTGAACTGTCATTGTGCATTCAGTGCTATATAGAAATTATGGATAGCCTTCCATGTTGCAACCACTGACTTCTCAGAACTACTACAGCACTCACAAAGCAGAGACTATAGTGGCTCAATCATTTGCCCAGGCTACCCACGTAGGGGGCCCAGGAGGAGTTCCAGGCTCCTGGCTTTGGCCTGGCCCATCCCTGGCTGTTGTGGCCACTTGGGAAGTGAACCAGCAGACAGAAGATTTCTCTCTCGCTTTCTCAGTAACTCTGCCTTTCAAATAAATAAGTCAATCTTAAAAAAAGATTGTTAAATGTTTACCATATACTACCTTAAAATTACAAGTCTGGGAGCTGGCATCGGAGTGCAGCCAGTTAAGCCACTGCCTGTGATGCTGGCATCCTTTGCTTCCGATCCAGCTGCCTGCTAATGTGCTTGGGAAAGCAGAGGAAGGAAGCCCAAGTACTTGGGAGATGTGGATGGAGTTCTAGGAGCCTGGCTTCAGCTTGGCCCAGACCTGGTTTTTGTGGGCACTTTGGAAGTGAACCCAGATGGAAGATATCTCATTCTGCTAACTGCTTTTTGATTATTAAATGAATAAATTTTTAAAAACTGAATATTTATTTGAAAATCAGAGTTAGAGAGATCTTCCATCTGCTGTTTCACTTCTCAAATGGCTGCAACGGCCAGGGCTGGGCTAGGTACCAGGAGCTTCCTCTTGGTCTCCAGTGTGGGTGCAGGGATCCTAGCACTTGCGCTGTCCTTCACTGCTTTCCCAGGCACATTAGTAGGGAACTGGATTGGAGGCAGAGCAGCTGGGACTCTTACTGGTGCCCATATGGGATACCAGCACTGCAGTCGGAAGCTTAACCTGCTGTGCCACAGGGCTGGCCCCAAAGAAATCTTAAAACGAGAAAAAAAAAAAAAAAAAAAAAGCAAGCCTGAAGGCAATGTATTGAAGCCAGCAAGTGATTGAAACACTGGATTGAAACCCAGGAAGTAGTACAGTGAGGTCCCTTATATAATAAATACTTAATTTTCTTTGTGTACTAAACAAAAATATTGTCACGTAACAATAGGTTACAATTCTACATGGACAGGACAAAAGTATATGGTCTGTTCTGGATGGAAGCATTCACATACAGAGATCCTTATGAGGTTTTGTGACACACCGAGGAAATTAGAACCCCTCTTGGCTTCAAGCATTTTCTTTGCTTCTTTCAGTTTTAATGTCCTAAATGGCTTCATACCTTGTGAGAGATTAATGGCTTAGTTTGCAAGTTAGCTTAGAAGGAGGTCTGAGTGAAGTGAGAAGGGAATAATGGGGGTCTGTAGCAGAGACCTCCATCCACCCAGGAATAAAGAATTCCCCAGAAGCACGAAGTTCAGCAGGAAAGACTTATATGAGAGTAGGTATGTTTAACACTTGCTCCTTAAAACAGATATCCTACTATCTAAAACCCCCCAATCAGCTATACATTGCTGCAACAGAAGTATTACAGGGATGGAGCTCTTAACATCAAATGGGTGCGACACATAAAAAAATTACAATAAGTCCTTTTTCTTTGCTATTTATAAACTGCTTGCTACCAATATTAACTTACCTTTTGAATTTGACCTGCCCCTTGAGATACTGGAATAAAATGAGATACTGCAACAGGATGTGTCGACGAAAGTTACTGTCACTCAGCTGTAAATCCATCAACTACTCAAAAAACAAGCACACACACAAAAAAGCACATTAAAATAAGTTTTGCCTAAAGATACACATTATATTACTATAGAAATGGAAGTTTCCAATTCAACCAAAAAAATATTTTGAGAGTGCACTGCCTGTGAGGCATTACTGTACACGCCCCAGGCAGAGCAGCAGAGGTGTCATTTTGATTCCTTGGTTATTTTATGCCGTGAGATATTCATGTTGGTGGCGAAAAAGGTCCCATCTGTGGTCTTGACATCAGGACAAAATAAGGTGGAAATAGAACAGTGTGGCCACACTGTCTCGCATATAATAATGGCTAAAGGGGAGGTCCATTTGGAAAAACGCATTAACATCCAGGTGATCCTCTTACAAAGTGCCTGCAACAGAAGAGTGCTCTTAACAAGGAATGAGAGGTGGAGAATCATCTGTGAATTTAACGGTCAGATTTCAGAGAAAACTGCATCATACTTGTACTGCCAGACTGTGGATCAGAAAGGACTTGTAGGTCATTCATGAGGAAGCTTCTTTAAGAGCTCTGCATCTGGCTGGCCCCACTGTAACAACAGCCACCAGTGAGGAAGGGGAGTCATTCTGATTATGTCCATCGGGCACTGAAGGAAAGCTGATGTTTCTATTGACCAACTCGTGCTGGTTCTGCCTTCCAGCCCTAGAGCAACAGATGGAAGCCACCTTCTTCTACATGAATCCTAACAGCTGGAGCCCTGGCACCAGCTTCAGGTTCAAGTTTTCCAAGTTCCACTGGCTCTGCCTTAAGTGGTATGTTTCTATTTGTTCATACAGCCTGAAAGGCACTCACCATTTTAGTCACTGGAAACCCCTTCCTTACTGCTGCTGTTAGGACTCCTGCATGTCTTAAAAGATATGATCAGCTTCTGGTCAGATTTCTTTCACCTTTAGAAACTGAATTTTTGATTCTCTTATTTACCATGTTAACTCTCCCACTCACTGCTGGCAAATGTGAACAACATGTTATTAGTCTTCCTTTCCTCCAACTCCTGTGTGACTTTGTTTCAATCAAGGCTCATATCAACTCCACTGTCGCGTCCCCTCTGCTTTGGCCACCCACTATGTGGCCTCAGCTAGTCCTAGTGAGCATAGCCATCCCACCTCTGAAGTTGTTATCTCACAAACCCAGCTCTCTACAACCTCCCATCTTCCCTACTATCTCATTCAGTTGCTCTCAATATACATAATATTTGGATATTAGGATATTACTGAGAACTGATATCCCCTGAACTCTATTCTCTGCCTGTTAGTCATATCTTTTCATTATAATCCTGTTTTAGTGTAGGTAAGAGGTCAGCAGACTTACTGAAGAGCCAAATAAATAGTAATGTATTTAGGCTTTGTTGGCTAAGAAGCATATTATGGATAGCATGCTGGTACCTCTGTAAGCATTTAGAATGTAAACAAATAATAATCATAATAAAAGAAACAGGTGGTAACCAGATTTGGCTGAGGGCTCTAAGTCTGCCTCCTCCTGGATTAGACTTCACGGTTCTCTCTTCAACCATTTTCTCTTCAACTTCCTCAACATTCTTGTCTCATCTACTCAGCATATGATAATTTCGGATAAAATGACAATCATTGCCATACCAACCCTAAGTCTTCCAATGTGGGTTGAAAGTAGAGGTGTCTGAAGGAATATACCAAATCACAGAGCTATGCAGAAGGTACAACTGCTATGTTGTTATCTTAACAAGCTTCCGATTCCCTAACTACCAACCTCTCTTTCTTCAAGAATATTCTCTCCCCATTCTCCACAGCAACATTTTCAAACCTTGTCCACTTACACAACACTACTTACTACTCCCTTCTTACTTTTAGTAGGTAACTACCGCTGTCTCTGATGTGCAGAAAAATTCATTAAATTCGAAATCATTTACTTTCTTGATCCCTACAGCTATAAATCAGCTGCACCTTTAACCTTTGTTTTCCTCATTTCCTTCTCTCACAATCTTCATTGCTACCGCTAATCCTTCTTTGGGACATCCCAATCTTCCTAAGAACTCAGTTTTGTTAGTTATTGGGCAGTTCCTGAAGCTTCAGTTTCTTCTTTCAAATGCCTATTAGCATTACATAACTTCTCTCAAAGATATCTCACATCCTCACTTTATCCTCCCTTTAAAAGCAAAATTTCTTGGAAAAAAAAAAAGGCTACATTCACTGCTTCCAATTTGCCCTACAATCTGCTTTGTTATTCACTAATTGCTCCATGTGTTTCTGTGAAGATCATCCAATGATTTGTTGTGAAATCCAATGAACACGTGTTGTATAGTCCTCAGCCTACTTGCTATGCTTGACTTCCATTAGTTCATGCTTTGTTTTTCTTTGTAATTTCACTGTATTCAATCTTCCTCTCCCCTTCCCTCTTCCTCCTTTATGAAATGTTTGTTTTCTTAAGGATTCAGTTCAATGCTTTCTTTTCTTTCCAATCTACACTTTCCTTCTTGGCTGATCTCATCTACTCTACAGCTTTAATTAGTACTTTCAAGATGGTAACTCCCAAGTCTCAACCTAGATCTCACTCCTGATTTCCTGATTTCTATACACAAGCTTTCACATCTTTAATTGAATGTTCAACTACATTTGTTCAAGAACAAAATCAAACATATTAATTTTCCTCACAAAGCCTGTTCTTCTCCAGTGTGGGCGAATTCCAACGAGAAGCTCCACTATTTAAACATCATAATGAAAGATTTCCAAAAGCAAGCAGTATCTAAATTACAAACAACAGGAGCAAATCTCAAGTTGGAGGGTACGCAGGAAGAAAAAGAGACTGGGCCACCAAAAAACTTTTAAGTAGTTCAACAGGCCTGGAATGGTCTGAACGCCTGGCTTGAAGAGATAAGCCAAAGCAGCTACCTTTGTCTTTATGTCCTCTTTGCAACAATTATTTCTTACATTAGAAGATACTTTTTCTTGATAGAAATAATGGATTAAAAGTAGGAGTAAACAGACACTGAATCAGAAGTGAGAAGGGACTAGTGTATTCATTCAAGTCAATCTCTTCCCATTATACCTAAGGAAACTAGGCCCAGAGAAATTAAACCTCTTACGTAGGATCACACAGGGTACACAGTGACAGCTGAGACTAAAACTGACATAGTCAAGTGTACTCTTTCTATAGTTTCAATTTTCTTTATTATTTTAAAAATTATACTATTTCATGTCATTGGTCAAGCACTTCTTTGTAAATGTCTTTGTTTCTTGAACGAGGGGCCTTTTATTGTTCTTGGCTTTCATTACACATCTTGCTCAGGCCTCTACATTCCTGATATTACTCTAAAGCTAAAAAAGGGTAAAGCTATCCTTTTAGTTCATTCTTATGTGCCTGTCAATCAATTTCACATGTGAACAATATTTCTGATGAAACTAAAGAAATCTTCCATTTCTATAAATATAAAAATCTGTGTTGGAAGACAAAGTATTCAGAGCATTATCATTAATTAAAATCTAATTGTCATCATAAATTATCCAATTTTTAAATTACAAAGTTCAAATACTCAGAGGTATAGTTAAGTAATACAGCATTCATGTACCACTACCCAGTTAGATATTATATCCTACCATTTTTATTTGTCCCAAACTTGTAAAAAAATAATTATGGAAACTGTTAACAAACTCTGTATAATCTCCCTGCCTCTTCTGTTAACCCTTACCATGTATTTGATGGCTACGATCCTTACAGGTATTTTATACTACTACTACCTTTGCAGGCATCTATAAATATGCAAAAATATTCTTCATATTTTCAAACTCTGCTATACACATTACTTGCAATTTGTTATTTTCACACACTAAGTCTGAAATTTAGCCATGCTAATACAAGTAGCAACAGCTCAGAGGTTGGCAAATTTTTCTGTTAATGACCAGTTAGTAAATGTTTTAGGTTTTGTGGATTGTATAGCCTCTGACACAGTTATTCATTCATCTATTCTTATAGTACAAGAACCTTTAGAGACAACATGTGAATAGTGTGGCTGTGTTCCAATCACACTTATTTACAAAAACAATCAGTCTGGGGCCACTGCTGTAGCACTATGGGAAAAGCCACCACTTGTGATGCTGGTAATCCCTACTAGAGTGCCAGTCCGAGTCCTCGCTACTATTTCTGATCCAGCTTCCTGACAATGTTCCTGGGAAAGCAGAGGAATATGGCCCATATACTTGGGTCTCTGCCACCCACATGGGAGACCCACACAGAGTTCCTGGCTCCTGGTTCTGGCCTGGCCTTATCCTGGATGTGGTAGGCATGTGGAGAATGAACCAGTGGATGGAAGATCTCTGTCACTCTGCCTTTTGAATAAACACATCTTAAAAAAATTGGTAGTAGGTCCACTGTTCCTAGTAGGCAAAGCTGGTGCTGCATAGAGCCCGGGCTGTTCCACTTTGATGCAGCTCCCTGCTAATGCACCTGGGAAAGCACAGAAGATGGCCCAAGTGCTTGAGCCTCTGCATCCAGGTGGGAGACCTGGAAGAAGCTCCCGGCTCCAGTCATTGAGGCCATCTGGGGATGAACCAGTAGGGGGAAGATCTAACTCTTTCTTTCAAATAAATCAATCTTAAAAACAAAAAAGGGCAGTAAGCCTGATTTGCCAACCTTTGCTTTAGTTCATCCACCTTTAGTGCTTTATAGCACTTTACTTTATAAATTTATGTTCAGTCTGATGCTTATGAACAGAGGTTATTTCCAAACCCATCACTTGTAAACAATGGTGCAGTCATGTCACATGAAGATACTTCAAAAAGCTCATGGAAAATGCATAGTATGAAAAAACTGTTCATGGGTTTTGAAAATTTTTTGCACAAAAATAATTTTTTTAAAGATTTTAAAGACAGAGTTATAGAAGTCTTTGATTCTGCTGGTTCACGCCCCAAATGACCACAATGGTCAGAGCTGCATTGATCCGAAGCCAGGAGCCAGGAGCCTTTTCAAAGTTTCCCACCCAGGTGCAGTGGCCCAAGGACTTGGGCCATCCTCCACTGGTCTCCCAGGTTATAGCAGAGAGCTGGAACGGAAGAGGAGCAGCAGGGACTAGAACCAGGTCCCATATGGGATGCCGGCACTGCAGGGGACAGCTTTAACCACTACGCCACAGCACCAGCCCTTCAAAATAATCTTTTAATTTCATTTTCTACAAACTTTCTGAAGTACTCTCATAGATCTCTTTGTGTGTATGTGTAAATTCTCATTTTTCCATACCTTTGAAATGCCATTATCAGGATTTTTAATTTCTGCCAATTTGATTAAGTGTGAAATGGTTGTTTGCTTATCATTTTATTTCCACCAGAGATGTTAAGTATCTTTTATAAACCATTAAGCTTTCTTCATCTGTATAAGTTACTTGTTTATATCATCTTTCCAGTTTTCCATTTGGTTGGCTTGCATTTTATCAATGGGATATTCTCAATGATCTTTTTCAGTAATAGGCAAATGTCTTCCCCTACAATGTGGCTTTTCACTTTGTCCATAGTATCATTTACTAGAGATTTTTACAATTTAGTACTACATCTTTATCTTTCCTCTCATGATTTATGCTTTTTATATCTCAATTACATATCACATTTTTTTCCTAAATGTTTAGAAGTTTTGCTTTCCTCATTTGGACTTTCAGTTAACACAGAATTATCTGTTAAAGGTCTGATATGGACTGAATTTTAACTTTTCCAAATTGATAAGTTATCTTAGCAAAATTAAGACTAATTCAAGGGGTTGGCACTGTGGCACAACAGGTGAAGCCACTGCCTGCAGTGCTGGCATCCCTTATGGCTGCCATTTGAGTCCCAACTGCTCCACTTCCAATCCAGCTCTCTGCTATGGCCTGGGAAGGCAATAAAAGATTGCCCAAATCCTTGGGCCCCTGCACCCACATGGGAGACCTGGAAGAAGCTCCTGGCTTTGGATTGGCACAGCTCCAGCTGTTGCAGCCAACTGGGGAGTGAACGAGCAGATAGGGAGTGAGCCAGTAAATGGAGGACTTCTCTCTCTGCCTCTTCTCTGTAATTCTGACTTTCAAACAAGTATATGAATCTTAAAAAAAAAAAAAATACTGGGGCCACACTGTTGTGGCGTAGCTGGTTAATGCCCTGGCCTGAAGCGCTGGCATCCCATATGGACACCGGCTCAAAACTCAGCTACTCCACTTCCAATCTAGCTCTCTGCTATGGCCTGGGAAAGCAGTAGAAGATGGCCCAAGTCTTTGGGCCCCTGCACCCCCGTGGGAGATCTGGAAGAAGCTCCTGACTTCGGATCGGCACAGCTCCAGTCATTGCGGCCAATTGGGGAGTGAACCATCCAATGGAAGACTGCTCATCTCCATCTTTCCTCCCTGTGTATACAAATGTCTCAGCACTGCAGTTTGTGACTGATATCCCTGGATTATCAGTTACTGGTATGCTAGCCAGGGAACTGTATCGTTGTGGACAGAGTTTGCTATCATACCCCAGGCAGCTGTTTCAACAGTCCTTGAAAATTACAGTGCCATTTTGTTTCCAGGGGAAATGTCTTTAAGAAAGAAGGTAACTTCAAAACACACTGATTTTATTTGCAAAATCCATGTCTACCCAGTTGCTGCAACTGGCTAGTCTCTTAACTATACAGTTGGATCATACTTGCCATTTGTCATCTCTTGGCCTGCCCTAAGGAAAAATTTGATAATATTTGATATATATTCATATAAGCAAAACATAATGCTTCTGGATATTAACATTCTCATTAGACAGGATCACAGGTTGTCTACAGTGATGACCAATGAAATGACAGGCTATAAAATTATGCTCCAAGGACAGGTATTTAGCCTAGTGGTTAAGACACTGGCATCCTACATTGGAGTACCTAGGTTCCTTACCTGGCTATGGCTCCTGACTCTAGCTTCCTACTAATGCAGGCACTGAAGCCAACAGTCATGGCTCAAGTAACTGGGTTCCTGCCACCCATATGGAAAACCTAGATTGAGTTTCCAGATTTGGCTGAGCCCAGCCCCAGCCAATGTGGGCATCTGAGGAGTAAACCAGAAGGGAGCTCCATTTGTCTCTCAAATAAATAAAATTAAAAAAAAAATTTGCTCCAAATAATCATTTAGATTTCACTTTAATAAGCTCTTACCAGCAAGTAATAAAGCACTTATGTCTCTGCAAATAATCAGCTTTCCCATTACTTCATCAGGAGAAAAGTAACATCAGACTAAAAACTGGCATGTAGTTTGGTAGAATGGTCGTTTTGGGAGCCCTGAGATTTAAAATACCATACAAGGTATTTTAGGGTATGGAGATGCTGGGTGGCTTCTTCCAGAGGAGCAGCACAGTTCATAAAATGCAGCATGTTTTTCATGCTGTAGGTAATGCATTCTAATTATTTTCACTTGGATATTAATTAGCAAACGCTGAAAATACTTAGAAATATGAAAAATATACAAAAAGGGTTCTAAACTTAAAAGTTGTTGCTTAAGAGGCAACAAAGAATGAAACTGAATATGCAAAATACTACATGCCTCACAACCTCTTTAGTACAATTCTGAGCTTTTTTCTTTCATATTGTAAATTTTATGTTTCTCTGAGCTCTTTTAATATCCTCCATGTCACTAATTAATGAATTCCAGCACTTAACTGCAAAAACTCATGCTCTCCAAACTGCTAGTGAAAGCTCAAAGGATTCTGGCTAGGAGATACTATTACAAAGACATGTCGGATAAAATAAATGAGGAATGATATAGCAGCATTAATGTTACAATCCAATGTGGAGATATCTCTGAAAATGTTTAATCCTGTTACCCATTATTAAAACATCCTTTAGAAATGTTCTCTGGGCCGGCGCCGTGGCTCAACAGGCTAATCCTCCGCCTTGCGGCGCCGGCACACCGGGTTCTAGTCCCGGTCGGGGCGCCGGATTCTGTCCCGGTTGCCCCTCTTCCAGGCCAGCCCTCTGCTGTGGCCCGGGAGTGCAGTGGAGGATGGCCCAGGTGCTTGGGCCCTGCACCCCATGGGGAGACCAGGAAAAGCACCTGGCTCCTGCCATCGGACAAGCGCGGTGCGCCGGCCGCAGCACGCCGTCCGCGGCGGCCATTGGAGGGTGAACCAACGGCAAAAGGAAGACCTTTCTCTCTGTCTCTCTCTCTCACTGTCCACTCTGCCTGCCAAAAAAAAAAAAAAAAAAAAAAGAAATGTTCTCTGAACCCAAAAAACCACAAAAAACAAAAAACAAAACAAAACAAAAAGCCAAAACTTTTAAGACACCCAGAATTTAGAACACTTGTCATGTCCTGAGAAATGTATCCTATAATTCAACATATGTAACTATTACTGAGTGGTTTGTTTTATAATTTTTCTACCCTGATAACATATTTAAACTGACACTTCAGCTTTGATATTTTCTTCCCATTTTTTTTTTTGAAATATTTATTTGAAAGGCAGAGTTAGAGGGTCAGAGGCAGAGACAGACAGAGATGGGGATGGAGGGAAGAGGTCTTCTACCCACTGGTTCACGCCCCAAATGGCCCCAACAGCCAGAGCTGTGCCGATCCGAAGCCAGGAGCCAGGAGCTTCCTCCGGGTCTTCCATGTGGGTGCAGGGGCCCAAAGACTTGGGCCATCTTCCATTGCTTTCCCAGACCACAGCAGAGAGCTGGATCAGAAGTGGAACAGCCAAGTCTTGAACCAGTGCTCATATGGGATGCCAGCACTGAAGGCAGCAGCCTTAACTGTTATGCCACAGTGCTGGTCCTGTCTTCCTATCTTTTATATAGGGTAAAAATTTTGATTTTTTTCTTCAACCAATAATTAATAAATATATCTGAAGTTTTAAAGATCCAATCTGATGATCTCTTTTATTACATGAATTAAATCAGTCTTAGGTGATATTACTGACATGTTCGAAACTAATTCTTCCTTACTTTATAGTCCTTTTCTTCCTCTCTTGGTGATATTAGATTTAGAAAGCACTCTAGATCTCCCCCAAACCCCACCCTTTTAGTCTCTGCTGAGAATTACAGGTTAGTTTTCTTTTAGTGGTTACCCATTTAACATACATAGAAAGTCTGATTATTCAGATTCCTGTCTTCCTTGAAGATCACATAGAATGCAGCGAGTTTAAATTACTCATTAAATCTCTGCTTTCCCTCCCCATATTGTCATCTAGCTGTTTCACATTAATTTTAAAAAATCAGTTAAGAGTTTGCTGTTATAATAGCAAATTTATTATCACAATTTTCAATTTTTATGCTCACCACTGCTTTCTGTATCCCACTCCTTTCCTATGGATTTAATTTCCTTCCTCTTGAAGAACATCCATTAGTAGTTTTTTCAGAATTTTTCCCAGCCTTTGAATATAAATGTCCTTCTTACATCCAGAGTCTTGAATGCACTTAGCTGGGTAAAAAATTCTATATTGATAGTTATTTTTCTTCAGCACTTCATTTCTCTGCAGTCTTCTGGTACTGATGGCTGTTATCTGTTAGAAATCTGGCAACAGTCAAATTGCTGTTCCTTCCCAGGATGTGTCTCTGTTTACCTTTGGTGACTAAGGTTTTCCTTCTTCCTCTGTATCCCCGGAGCTACAGCATGAAGTACTGAAATGTGTGTTTAACTTTCTTTATTCCTCCTGATTAGCTGGAGCACACTTTTAATCTGAGGGACTGATATTTCCTTGAATTACTTTCAGTGCAGTTTCTACACCATTCCCTCAATTTTGTTCTTCAGAAAACTTACTAGAGAAATGCACCACGGCTTTTAACTGCTTTTTCACTAAAACATAAAACTATTTCTATGAGATACATGCTGAATGATGTTGTTATCACTATCTTCAATTCAGTAGTTTTCTTCATCTACATCCAATCTATATAGTTTAATTCTGGGTGTTATGCTTTGGTTTCAATGATTCCCAGGACTCTCAATTAAAAGGCTATTTCATTTCTGCCTGTTTGCTGTATGATTTCTTGCTCTTTTTCAATGGGTGCTACCTCAGTTAGCTCTGAGTACCCACAATATACACGAAGTCTTGATCAGGCTGTCTAGTTCACCAGGAATAGATACACATATATCCCAATAGCTGATTTTGCTGAAGATCCTTCACTGGATTTCTTTATGGATTTTTGAACTTTAATTTATCAGAAAGTTTTGAGCAGGACACTTTTCTTTTGGGATGTTTGCTTACTTCCTCCTTTTCCCTCTGTACATCCTTCCCTATTTAGGAGTTTTTGCAATTGCTTTCACCAGGGCCCTAGGCTCAAGTCTAGAAAAATCTTATGATGACTTGTTGGAGCGTCTCTTTCATGAGCACACAGAGGAGACTACAATCTAGACACTGAACAAGCAGATGCACATAAAGCTGGGTCTTCATTAACCTCAAGTCTTCTTATTAAAACCACAGCCACTGGAAGAAGACTGGCAGTATTTTTATGTGGGTAAAGTAATTTTATGTGGGTAAAGTTTCACCCAGTCCCTGGTTTCAAGCAGTGAATCTGGCTCTGGCCCCTTGTTCCACATGGAGCACATCTGATTTTCATTATTTGTAGCCAAACTCTTGGTGCCTTCACCTACTCTGGAAAGAGTTCAACAGGCCACAGCTTCAGTTTCAATTACTACTTGACATTTCAGGTCCATGAAGACATTTATCTTGTTTCTGGAAGCCCAGCTTTGCTTTTTTGGTTTTCTTTTTTATATTTTGCCTGTCATGGCTATGTATTTGGAGCAAAGGAAGCGAGTTGAAACAAACTCAGTATACCATCTTGACCAGAAAACTTATAAAACCCTTTAAATCTGAACAAAATATACTTATTAAAATGTATAAATAAGATTAACAGGGAACTTTCAAAATCCTTATCTGTACCTAAATGATAAATTAATCACAAAATATTTTCAAAAGCACACACTGAATCCTAATCAAGGTTAAAATATATACACACTTGAAATTAAACTACAGGCATTCTGAAGTATGTCTGTAAAACAGATTCACTGTAAAACCTCTTTCACTTTTGAAATCTAATTAGTCCTACTTGTGCAAGGAAGAAATGGGATTCGCAAACTAACATTTATCAGTTCCAATTAAAAGAAACAATTCTATTGCCCTTAATTTGAAGAGGCCAAATAGAAAAAAGGAGATAATTTCTTATTATGCTTAATAAAAAAGAAAGATTTATACCTTTTCACTTGTTAAAAATTTTGCAAAATATACATGTTCTCCTCCTGTTTTCAATTCTTCCATCTTTTTCCTTG
This sequence comes from Sylvilagus floridanus, assembly GCA_949820135.1. Classification (NCBI taxonomy): domain Eukaryota; kingdom Metazoa; phylum Chordata; class Mammalia; order Lagomorpha; family Leporidae; genus Sylvilagus; species Sylvilagus floridanus. Next base: position 71,061,111 of record OX463226.1, on the reverse strand, counting down.
AGGCCTGAGTATCATCTAATTTATAACTTTTAAAAACTGCTAAAACTTCTTCAGAATACTGCAAAGTAAAAACATCAGTTAGTTCTATTTAGTATTGGTACCACAAATTTGTTTAGTACTTTTCTGAAAATATCTAGAATTTACTCTCAATGAATCAAAGATGTATATTGTGAGGCATATTAAACAAGAATCATAGCAAAAAAGTAGTAACAACTATTTAGTATGAGATTTTATCGTTTTTATCGTATTGTAAAAGTAGGATTCAACGGTCTACTCCAGAGGAAACTTTTTTTTTTTTAAATTATAGGCATAGTGGACAGTGGGAGAGAGACAGAGAGAGAGAAAGGTCTTCCTTTGCTGTTGGTTCACTCTCCAATAGCCACCACGGCCGGCGTGCTGCGGCCATGCGGGTGCAGGGCCCAAGGACTTGGGCCATCCTCCACTGCACTCCTGGGCCACAGCAGAGAGCTGGCCTGGGAGAGGGGCAACCGGGACAGAATCCGGCACCCCAACTGGGACTAGAACCCGGTGTGCCGGCGCTGCAAGGCGGAGGATTAGCCTACTGAGCCGCGGCACTGGATGGAAACATGCTTTCTTATACAGTTTGTAAAGGAGAGAGAGAATGGAATGTTCTTGAGAAAAGAGCTATTCCTTGGTATCTGCTGGGGATGGATTCCGAAATGCTACCCAGATACCAAATCTGAATTTTCAGGTACCTCATGTAAAATAGCATCATTTTTGAATGTAACCTATACACATGCTCCTATAAACTTGAATTCACCTTTAGATAACTTATATAGTGCCTAATACAACATAAATGCTACATAAATAGTTACACTGTATTTTAAGGGAGTAACAACAAGAACCTGGACCTCTACCTGCCATTGCAGCTGTTTGGGGCTGAACCAGCATATGGGAGTTCAATCTCTTTTTCTCTCTTTTTCTTAATAAAAATTGTTTAAAAATTCAACTTAGAAAACATAATAAACATTATGTTACATTTTGAAAAGTAGTTTTTTGAAAGGCAGAGTTACAGAGAGAAGCAGAGAGAGATCGATCTTTTATCTGCTGGTTCATTCTCCAAATAACCACAACAACGGGCCTGGTCAAGTCAAAGCCGGGAGTCTAGAACTTCATGCAGGTCTCCCATGTGAGTGGCAGGGGTTCAAGGACTTGGGCCATCTTCCACTGCTTTCCCAGGCTATTAGCAAGGAGCTGGGTTGGAAGTGGAGCAGCTGGAAGCTCATATGGGATGCTGGTGTTGTGTGTGGAAGCTTAACCCACTGCACCACAATAGCAGCCCACACTATGCTACTTTACAAGCCATCTGTTTTTCTGGGATTTTAATTACGATGAAAAAGATAACAATTGCTCAAGAAAAATGAACACAGAGGACTGTTCTAAAACAGGAGCTGACAAACTTTTTGTAAAATATAAGTATTTTAGACTCTTTGGCCATACAGTCTCAACTTCCAACTGATTCAACTATGTCATTTGGATGGAACACAGCTGAAGATTAAATGAATGGTCATGGATATATTCTAATAAACCTTTTTTTATAAAGTTTACAAAGCAGCAGGTTGGATTTGGCAAGGCCAGTTTGCAGACCCCTGTTTTAATAGAACAAAAATAATTTTGTACAGAGAATGTATTTTGCAAAAAAAAAAAATCACCAATTCATGTTGACAACAATCACTATAATATTTAAAAAAGGGCTATCATCATCAATTTTTAAATCCCCAAGTTACTTAGAAAATACTCCATAAAATTACTGGTTTAAATATTAATTTACAATTTAGCTCTGTATATTATAAAATAGATATAAAAATTTAAGGTGGACAAGAATTTAGTTTTTGGTCTGCCATTAGCTATCTATACCGGGTTTCTGATAGTCTGTGATTGGCAACTCACCTTAAGAAAAGTTTTCCATGAAATCTTCTCATAGCATTGCACGGGGTTCCTGAAGTAATCTTGAAGTGACCAGAATTTTCGATACAGGTTGTAATCAATTGGGATGGAGCTAATAAAATAAAAGTTAAAGATATCAAATAGTTTAATATCAAAATATTCTTATTTTTTAAAATTTATTTGATTGGTAGAGTTATAGACAGTGAGAGAGATACAGAGAAAGGTCTTCCTTTTGTTGGCTTACTCCCCAAATTGCCGCTACGGGCGGTGCTGCACCGATCCAAAGCCAGGAGCCAGGTGCTTCTTCCTGGTCTCCCATGCGGGTACAGGGGCCCAAGCACTTGGGCCATCCTCCACTGCCCTCCCGGGCCACAGCAGAGCCGGGCTGGAAGAAGAGCAACCGGAACTAGAACCTGGAGCCCATATGGGATGCTGGCGCTGCAGGCAGATGATTAACCAAGTGAGCCATGGCGCTGGCACCTCTAAATATTCTTAACTTTTCTTGGATCACAAACTCTTCAGTGAATTGTGAGAGTAATGGCTTCTTTCTCTAGAACAGCACACAGTCACAAATAATTATATAAATTTTTACATGCAATTTCAGGTGACTCATAGATTCCAATAGAGGCTCTTTAACTATACTCATGGAGTCCGTGAATTCTGGTTGCACACATGGTTATTAAGAATTAAAGACTGTCAGGGCCAGCACTGTAGCATAGCAGGTAAAGCCTGACGCCTGCAGTGCCTGCATCCCATATGGGCAATGGTTCGAGTCCTGGCTGCTCCACTTCCGATCCAGCTCTCTGCTATAGCCTGGGAAAGCAGTAGAAGATGGCCAAACTCCATGGGCCCTTGCATGGGTGTGGGAGACCTGGAAGAAGCTTCTGGCTCCTGGCTTTGATGGGCACAGCTCTGGCCATTTGGAGAGTGAACCAACGGATGGAGGACCTCTCTCTCTCTGCCTCTTCTCCTCTCTGTATTTAACTCTGACTTTCAAATAAATAAATCTTTAAAAAAATTAAAGACTGTCTCCCAACTTTTACTGCTGCCAGATATGGCCATGTGATTCAATTCTGACCATTCACTCAGCTTGGGAGTAGATGTCATATGTGCAACTTTTGGGCCATGTTTTACCACTTGCCCTTTTCTGTTCTTGCTGACCAGCATGCAGACCCGAGAGTGAGCCTTCTTGCAGCACAGTAAAATGGCAAACAATGAAGTACAATGGAACAAAAATTTAGGAGGGGCTGACACTGTAGTACAGATTAATCACCATCTGGGATGCTGGCATCCTATTTGAGCCCTGGTTTGAATCCCAGCTGCTCCTCTGATCCAGTTTCTCTGCTATTATTCCTGGGAAAGCAGCAGAAGATGGTAAGAGTACTTGGACTCCTGCCACCCACCTGGAGACTCCTTAATAGAATTCCTGACTCTTGGCTTTAGCCTGGCCCAGTTCTAAGCACTGCAGCTATTTGGGGAGTGAATCAGCAAATGGAAGATCTGTCTTTCCCCTCCTCTAATTGTCTTTCAAATAAATAATAACTAATTAAAAAAAAAGAAGAAGAAAGAAAAGAAATTGGGTGCCTAGAAAATCTCACTCAGTGGGAGATTAGCTCCTCCAGTCCTGGACTGCTTGTCTCCAGATTTTGACATGAGAAGAAATAATTTCAATGTTATTTCAAATCAGGTTTATCTGATAATATGTTAAAAGCCCCAGGAACTGGGGCCAGCTTTGTCGTGCTGCTGTGATGCCTAGGAAAGGAATGGAAGATGGCCTAAGTACTTGAGCTCCTGCCACTCATGTGAGAGACCGGGGTGTAGTTTCAGGTTCCTGGCTTTGGCTTGGCTGAGCTCTGGCTGTTGTGGCCATTTGGGAGTGAATTAGCCAATGGTAGATCTCTGTGTCTCTTGCTCTCCTTTGCTTTCTCACACTCTGCCTTTCAATTAAATAATTCCTAAAAAAAAAAAAGTCCCAGGAATTATAACTAGTACACCAGGCTAAGAAACTCTAGTATGAGACAAATATATTACTTATCAAGTTAGTTTCACACAAAAAAACCCCATTCTGTAGTGACTTTATTAGCTTTATTTTTTAATGTCAAAACAAATAGTTTAGACTTTTTCTAACCCAAGCGATTGCTATTTTTAGATCTTTCTATTTCTTTTTTTAAAAAAAGATTTATTTATTTCTTTGAAAGGCAGAGTTACAGAGAGAGGCAGAGGGAGAGGGAGGGAGAAGAGGAGGGAGAGAGGGGGAGAGTGGGAGGGAGGAATAGAGAGAAAGGAGAGAGAGAGAGGTTTCTATTATCTGCTGGTTCACTTTCCAAATGGCAGCAATGGCCAGTGCTGGGTTGATCTAAAGCCAGGAGCCAGGAACTTCTTCAGGGTCTCCCATGCAGGTGTAGAGGCCCAAGGACTTGGGCCATTTTCTACTGCTTTACCAGGTTACAGTAGAGAGCTAGATTGGAAGTGGAACAGCCAGGACTTGAACTGGTGCCTATATGGGATGTTGGCATTGCAGGTGGTGGCTTTACCCACCAGCTCCCTGCACGGGAGACCTGGAAGAAGCTCCTGGCTCTTGGTTTCAGAACAGCGTAGCTTCGGCTGTTGCAGCCAACTGGAGAGTGAAACATTGGATGGAAGACCTCTCTCTCTTTGCCTCTCCTCTCTGTGTAACTTTCAAATAAATGAATAAAAGAAAAATACCTTAGTTTCCTTGGATTTAAAATAGTATAAAATAACTAGTTGAAAATATAGTTTTTTAAGGACATGTGATTTCAGATAGAAAAAAGAAGAGCTTTTTTTTTTTTTTTTCCAGTGACAGTTTATTTATTTCACCTTCTGTTGCCCTCCCAGGCCACCAGAAGGGATCAGAAGTGAAGCAGCCTGGACATGAACCCATGCTCATGTGGGATGCCAGTGCAACAAGTGGCGGCTTTATCAGCTATGCTATAACGCTGGCCAAACGAAGTTTTTTTTTTTTTTTTAAGATTTATCTATTTAATTATTTGAAAGCCAGAGTGATAGAGAAAGATCTTCCACGTGTTGGTTCACTCCCCAAATGGCTGCAATGGTGAAGCCAGGAGCCTGGAATTCCATCTGGGTCTCCCTCAAGAGTGACAGGAACCCAACTACTTGAGCCATTCTCCCTCCACTGCTTTTCCAGGAATACCAGCAGAGAGTGCAATTGGAAGTGGAATGACCAGGACTTAAACTGGTATTCTAATACGGTGTCAAAAGCAGTTTACTCTATTGTGCCACAACGCCAGCCTGAGGAAAAGTATTTCAGTAAAACATATGAAAGCATATTTGATAAAAAAAAATCTCCATCTAACAATCTAATTCATATTAAGATCACAAAGGGGGCTGGTGTGGTGGCATATGGGGTGCCAGCATCACAAGCTGCAGTTTCAATGTGCCAAAATGCCAGTCCTTCAAATACATTTGTTTTGAGATTCTAAAATACGGACTGAGCTGAAGTGATAAACACTTCTGCTGCAAATCAGAGAATGAAAATTGTCTTGCTTAAGCACTTGTGCAAATGTCTGTACTGCACCTGGACTAATTAATCCCGTTAACAAAAAATCATTCTTACTGACAAATCACGACTTTAGATAGGCAATTAGCCAACATTTTATTAAAAATAAAGTGGCCATGTTACTTCAAAGAAAACAACACAATATTCAGAGCTTTAAAGTGAAAATTAGAGGAGCCGGTGTAAGTGGGTAAAGCCACTGCCTGCAGTGCCAGCATTCCATACGGGTGCTGGTTTGAGTCCTGGCTATTCCATTTCTGATCCAGCTCTCTGCTAATGTGCCTGGGAAAGCAATGAAAGATGGTCCAAGTCCTTGGACCCCTTGCACCCATGTGAGAGATGTGGAGGAAGCTTCAAGCTCCAAGCTCCTGGCTTTGGATTGGCCCAGCTCCGGCGTTGTGGGCATTTGTGGAGTGAACCATCGCATGGAAACCCCCCATACCTCTGTAACTCCATCTTTCAAATAAATAAATCTTTTTTGAAAAGATCAAACTACAATTCAATATCCTAAAATCTTTTTGAAGAATAATTTTTTAAAATTTATAACAATTGGCTTATAAATTCAAGAAAAAATACACACATCTATAGCAGAGCAACCTCTCAGGTACTGCACATTTCCACTTTTGAGAACTTCAACCACCTGCAACAAAACTGTGATCTTGGAAGTAACTGAAATATTTCCTAATCTGCACTGAAACAGTTGCCACAAAGATCTGTGCATTTTATTTTTCAAAAGTGACTTGCGATCCTGTAGTATCCACCGAGATTGCAATAAGAGTCAATTATGTGTAATGTCAGATAAATAATTTAGAAAGCTTAATAAAGTATGCTAACTTTTTTTTTTTTTGACAGGCAGAGTGGACAGTGAGAGAGAAACAGAGAGTATGCTAACTTTGCTGGAGTAACAGCTACTACCTGAAGCATGTTAATCTTGCTACAAATAAATAATGAATAACAACTTCTAAGTGACTGAAGTCAAGCTTTTGCTACGTTTTATTCATAATGTCTATGAATAGGTTGCTAAAAACATACTAACCATAATTAATAACAGTTATCTACTGACACTGAATAAACGCTAAGTGTTTACTATTACATATAAAACCAACAACTACAGTAATAACAAGTGCCTTATTAGATTTTTGATCATCTTATTTATTCTTTTAAAGAGCTATAATGAATAGGTGACATTACCACATTTTAAAGATGGTAAAATTGAGTTGTACGGAGGTTAGAACTTGTTCAATCCTATCACTGGGAAATACTAGAACTAAACCTGGAGACACACTATTTCTTTTCTTTCTTTTGGGGATATGTGTTTGAATTCGAAATCTGAGATGCTAGGAATATATCTCCTTATGCACATAAAGGAATCTGCTCTTATCTTCAGGAAGAGAGTAATGGAAATTCTTTTTTTTTTTATTTTATTTTTATTTATTTATTTATTTTTGACAGGCAGAGTGGACAGTGAGAGAGAGACAGAGAGAAAGGTCTTCCTTTGCCGTTGGTTCACCCTCCAATGGCTGCCGCGGTTGGCGCGCTGCGGCCGGCGCACCGCGCTCATCTGATGGCAGGAGCCAGGTGCTAGGTGCTTCTCCTGGTCTCCCATGGGGTGCAGGGCCCAAGCACTTGGGCCATCCTCCACTGCACTCCTGGGCCACAGCAGAGGGCTGGCCTGGAAGAGGGGCAACCGGGACAGAATCCGGCGCCCCGACCGGGGCTAGAACCCGGTGTGCCAGCGCCGCAAGGCGGAGGATTGAGTAACGGAAATTCTTTCAGCAACAACCAATGATAACTTTCATCCCCTCAAAACATTTGGAAGAGTACTAGTGAAAAAAAAGTACACCTTTATACCTTCCTTTTTTCTTCCTTATTGCTTTTAACTAGCACAGAGGAAATTACTTGCAGAAAAGAAACAGTAATAAGAGTAAGTTTAATGAAAGGGAGAAGGGGAGGAGCTCAAAAGATTGCCTGTAGTTGGCTTTTCAAACACTGGGATTATGCAAAAGTTAAACTATATAAACAATGAAATGTCTGCACCATCAGTGATTTGGAATTTATCATTTACTATACACCAAAGTTACAAATGAAAGAAAGCTATAAGCATGATTCCCTCCTCCTTGTCTGTATCCTTACTTCAGAACTTGATGACTCATTAAAGGACTATTTTTGTAAATCAAAAAATCGTACGCTCTAAGAATTTACCAAGTTGTTGGAGCTTCATCATCTCCCATTTCACCTTCTTCTACATCCATTCCTTCTTCTCTATCCTCTGTGTGCTAAATTGAAAAAAATATACAGCTAGTTATGAAGCAGTCATGAAACAGAAGATGAACACTAAAATAATATGTCATTTGCACACTGCTAAGCAACTATTTTCAAAGACGTCTAGTCATAGTAACTACCTATAGTTAACCTTTAAGGCAATAAGAGTTCTGTGACAATGATCCAAGAACTCATGAGCCATATGACAATGAAATAATACATGTCAAAAAGATACAGTGGAAAGTTTCAAACAAATATTTCTCAAAACATGGTCAATGGATTCTCTCTGGGAATAAAGGCTCTATAGCTATTTGTTTTGAATATATATATATATATATATATATATATATATATATACACACAATGACAAAAGCAACCCAATAGTAAAATGGGCAAGTGATATAAATAGGAAATTCACAAAAGAATAAATAAATTCCAGTTACTAAAAAGTCCTTCAACACTATTAATAATCAAGGAAATGTGAATTAAAATAAGACTTTTCTAGTATTTATACTAACTAAGCCAAGATTTTAAAAAAACTTGATAATTCCTAGTGTTGGTTTGAGGCTGCAGGAAAACGGGCAGGCATTCTCTGTCACTGGTGGTAGTATTAAGGTACAATCATTTTGAAAAGTAACCAGGCAATAGCTATCAAAATCTGAGATATTCACACACACCCAGCAATTCTACTTGTTGGAATGTACCCTAAGGCAATAACAGCATATTTTAGTAATGATTTATATAGTACTATCCCACTGTAATGTTAACAATCTTTCATGATTAGAGAATATCTAAATATCCATTGAGAGGTGACTGCAATGTATCTATTCAAAGATAGAGGAGACATTAAAGAACCCAAGATTAATGCACCACTGCAGAAATACATCAGTTAAAAGAAAATGCATTTAAGAGCAGTATGTATTATATGATCTCACTTGGGGAAAAAATGAGCTATATTTGTACAAAGACACAACCTTCTAAAAAGGTTGGATAAATAATGCTATGCATGGCTACAGTAATATATATTTACAGAAATTTGTTTTGCATGTGAAAATGGACAATGTTAGAAAGGACAGCTACTCCATAATTTACATTATGATTATTACTATTAAATTTTATTTATTTGAAAGGCAGAGCAACAAAGAAATGGAGAGACAGAGAAAGATCTTACATCTGTCGATTTACTTCCCAAATGCCAGCCAGGGTTGGGCCAGGCCCAAATCAGAAGTTGGAACTCTATCTAAGTCTTCCATGTGGATGGCCGCAGGGGGTTAAGCACTAGAATCATCATTTGCTGCTTTCTCACTTGCATAGCAGGAAGCTGGATTGGAAGCAAAGGAGCTGGGTCTCGAATCAGCACTCCAATATGTGATGTGGGTACTGCAAGTGGCAGCTTAACCCACTGCACCATAATACCCATCCCACAGCTACTCTGTTAATTCACTTTAATAAAATAGCTATTCTGGGGCCAGCATTGTGGCTTAGTGGGTAAAGCTACCTGGAATGTCGTCATTTCATATGGGTGCTGGTTTGCGTCCTGGCTGCTCCACTCCCTATCCAGCTCCCTGCTAACGTGCCGGTGAAAAGCAGTGGAGGATGGCCTAAGTGCTTGGGCTCCTGTTACCCATGTGGGAGACCTAGAAGAAACTCCTGGCTCCTGGCTTTGGCCTATCCCAGCCCTGGCTATTGTGGCCATCTGGGAAGCAAATCAGCAGATGGAAGACCTCTCTCTCTCTTTCAAATACATAATAAAATCTAAAGCAAAAAGAACAGTATAGCTACTCTAAAATAAAGTATTTTTTTTTTTTACAAAGAACACATATTATTGCTTGTAAAAATTAAAAGCCAAATGTCTTTTAATTTTTTATGATTTAGAGGCCCATTCATATGAATTATCTTAGTAACAAAAGTACAAACATGTTTTGTGGGAAGATTTCATTTTCAGTCTCACCTTCTGACCCAGGGTGCTTTCCTGTTCATTGGTATTGAAAACAGTGACATTTTCCAGGTTAAACTGACTCTGCAGGTTAAGACCTAGTTAAAAAAAAAAAATAAATAAAAAGATTTCAAAGCAAATTGACACCTAAACATGTAAGAATATAATTGGTGTCATATAACCCAAACACATAAAGTCTAAATCCATAACTAAACAAAAGACCAAGTAAGAAATCATTCTACACTTGATTTTCAAATAGTTTTACATCTTAAATATGCCTTTAGAATGCACACTATTCTACTTACATTATGTAACAAATAGTTGATCCTTGTTATTCATAATTAGTTAAGAACAATTCTACAGAATGCAGTAAGGAGTAACTTAAATTTGCTAAAGCATAAATATAAATTATACTTATCAAAAAGAGAGGGTGTTTTAAAAAATAAGTTAGATATAGTTAATGAGAACCAGGTCACTGAAAGACATTAAAATAAGCAAGTTGGCCGGCATCACAGCTCACTTGGCTAATCCTCCGCCTGTAGCGCTGGCACCCTGGATTCTAGTCCTGGTTGCTCCTCTTCCAGTCCAGCTCTCTGCTGTGGCCCGGGAGGTACAGTGGAGGATGGCCCAAGTGCTTGGGCCCTGCACCCGCATGAGAGACCAGGAGGAAGTACCTGGCTCCTGGCTTCGGATAGGTACAGCGCGCTGGCCGTAGCGGCCATTTGGGGGGTGAACCAACGGAAAAGGAAGTTCTTTCTCTCTCTCTGCCTAACTCTGTCAAAAAATAAATAAATAAACAAACAAGTCTACTAGTGCTGGATAAAACTCAGAGGTATCTGTATGCTCTTACAGTTTTTGCTGATGTTCATTTATAAAATCTATACAGATACAGAAATATAAATATGTACATGGGTTAGTATACATACATCTTTCCTAGTTGTTTACTTTTTTTTTTTGACAGGCAGAGTTAGAGAGAGAGAGAGAGAGACAGAGACAGAGAGAAAGGTCTTCCTATCCGTTGGCAGACCCCACAAGTGGCTGCTATGGCCAGCGCATTGCGGCTGGCGTGCTGCGCTGATCTGAAGCCAGGAGCCAGGTGCTTCCTCCTGGTCTCCCATGCGGATGCAGGGCCCAAGGACCTGGGCCATCCTCCACTGCACCTCCCGGGCCACAGCAGAGAGCAGGACAGGAAGAGGAGCGACGGGGACAGAATCTGGCACCCCAACCGGAACCGGAACCCGGGGTGCCGGCGCCACAGGCACAGGATTAGCCTAGTGAGCCTCGGTGCTGGCTTCCTAGTTGTTTACTGAGGGAGCCTAGAAGTAGTGATATTCTAGAAGCACTGAGCACTTGAAGACCTAGATCTTGGTTTCAACTATCATTCTTTAAAAAACAAAACAAAAAGAAACTAGGCTTTTTAGAACACTGGATGATTCTAACAGTAGGGAAAATAAAAGATCTGCCTGGATAGTCTTCTCACACCAGGAAAATCAAAGAACTTTGCTATGGTTTGTTCACTGTCTATTTATTTAAAGTTATCTGAAAGACAGGCAGTGTGAGAGGGACGGAGACAGATATTCCATCTGCTGGTTCACTCCCAAATGTTTGTAACAGCCCCAAACCAGGGGCTAGGAACTCAATCTAGGTCACTCACGTAGGTGGCAAGGACCCAAGTACTGGAGCCATCTACTGCCTCCCAGAATGTGTACCAGGAAGCTGGAATCAGAAGAGGAACTAGGACGCAAACCCAGGTATTCTGATATGGGATGTAGTTGTCCTAAGCAGCATCCTAACTGCTGTGACAAAAGTGTGCCCCTCTGCTATGCCTTGAATGTTAAATATTTCCCAGAGGTCCCTGTGGTAAAGGCCTGGTCCCCAGGTGGTAGAATCTTTAGAAGATCCTTAGTTCACTGGGAATGTGCCCTCAGAAAGCATTCTCAGGAGTTGGTTGTTGTAAAAGCCTGAGTTTGGGGTCAACTACTCTCCTCCACGGTTTACCACAAGGTCCTTTAATCTACCATGGAGCCCTGCAAGGGTCAAAGCCTGCATCATGTTACCTGGACTCTGAACCTTCAGAATCGTGAACTAAAATAAATCTCTTTACTTGTTAAGTGAGCTTGCCTAAGGTATTTTGTGATGGTGATGAAAAGCTGACTGAAACAACTTCCCAGCCAATAAAACAGGAACAGTTTGAGCAAAAATAATGGAACTATGGAATTATAATCCAGAGAATAAAAGAAATACCCATAACTTCATTCACAAATAGTTGACTAATCTAAAAGTAACTGAAGAAGAGAGAATTCTTCCTTACAGAAGAATCCCATTAATAAATACAGAAGGAATGAAAAGGATAGAAAATTAACACCAGGACACCCTTGTAATTATTACAGGAAAAGATACACTGATGAAAACTAAAATTAGCAGGCAGAAGTTTAAGGGGAAAAAGCACTTGCACAGCCCCAAATATTTATTAATTACAAAGAGTAAAACAGTAACTTTACAGCAGAGAAATACAGGATTTGTCCACTTAAATCACTTCATCCAAGATATTGCCAGTAGGAAGATTTACAAATACCACACCAAAATGGTGATCTGTGAAGGGTGCATCAGCTCCCTCTGTGGTCTTCTCCCCCAAATCCATAATCTCATTCATGAAAAAATATCCGATAAACAGCTTGCAAAAAAGCCTGACCAGCACTCTCTGGAAGTGTCAAGTCATGAAAGGAAAGCAAAGACTGAGGAGCTATTACTAACCAGGGAGACTAAGGTGATATGACAACCAAATTCAACACAGACACCTGGAACAGAAAAGGGAAGGCAGTGATAAAATTGGTAAAATCCAAAAAATGTCTGTAGTTAACAGTGAATGTGGTTCCAGTGCTGACTTCCTAGTTTGATAAGTGTACCACAGTTACATAGGATGTTAAGTTTAAGTGAAGGGTGTCTGGGTCCTCTCTAAACGATCTTCACAATTTTTCTTTAAGTCTGAAACTATTTCTTTCTTTCTTTCTTTTTTTTTTTTTACAGTCAGAGTGGACAGTGAGAGAGAGAGAGACAGACAGAGAGAAAGGTCTTCCTTTTCCGCTGGTTCACCCTCCAGTGGCCGGTGCACTGCGGCCGGCACACTGCGCTGATCCAAAGGCAGGAGCTAGGTGCTTCTCCTGGTCTCCCATGGGGTGCAGCGCCCAAGCACTTGGGCCATCCTCCACTGCACTCCCAGGCCACAGCAGAGAGCTGGCCTGGAAGAGGGGCAACCAGGACAGAATCCGGCGCCCTGACAGGGACTAGAATCTGGTGTGCTGGCACTGCTAGGCGGAGGATTAGCCTTTTGAGCTGCGGCGCCGGCTTAGTCTGAAACTATTTCAAAAGTTTTTTTTTTTTTTTTTTTAAAAAAAAAGCTAGGCTGCTACATCAAGACATTGAGTAAACGAGCTTGTTTGGCTAACCAGTCCATGCTGGCTACATAAAATACCCCTATTTTCTATTACTTAATATAGCACATGCTATAATTCTAGATTTTCATTGAGAGTTCAAAATCTCAGTCACAGTGTATAAAACATTTAATGGATAAATTACATATAAAATAGCTCTTTCTTGATCTTAGAGTATACTGCAGTCAATGTTAAAGATCTACGAAGTGTTAAGGGGGGGAAGAAAAGGAGAAAAAAAAAGTTAAAAGACTTTAAGAAAATATACCTAAATTCCATTCTAGTGTGTTAGAGTAGTGGTTACAATTGAAAAATAACTTTCTGAAGGGTAGAGTGAGAGAGAAAGAGGGAGAGAGAGGTGGGGAGGGAGAGAGAAGAGGGAGGGAGGAGGAGGAGAGAGGAAGAGTGAGAGAGCAGGATCGATCTTCCATCCGCTGGTTTACTCTCTAAATGTCTGCAACAACCTGGGCTGGGCCAGGCCGAAACTGTGAGCCCTTAACTCAGTCTCAGTCTCCTAACTGGGTGGAAGGGATCCAAGTAATCTAGGTATCATTTGCGTCCTTCCAGGGTGTGCACCAGCAGGAACTCTAAATGAGAAGCAAAGTAGCTAAGACTCAAACCAAGGATTCCAATATGAGATGTGGGCATCCCAAGCAGGGGCTTAACTGTGACACCAAGCCCCTACCCCTAAAAATAAAATTTAAAAATACATTAATATATAAATATATATAAAGCTATCTTTAGTGATATATTGTTAGTCTTTCAACAGGTACTAAGGATAAGAAAAACGTGTTTTCACTGTATCTTGCCAAGTAAAAAATGCAATCCATTGAAAAAGAACTATAAAGTGTTTCAAAAACAGAGTTGGAGTTGGAGACAACTAGGAAGAACAAAAGAATGCCAAGGAGTTAAAACCCAGCAACTTCCAGAAAGAAAAAAAGAAAAAAAAAATCACAGATTAATGTTACATCACTTCATTTCACATTTCTACCTGGTCATCACACATTATTTTATGTACCTGAGAGGCAGACAGCACTAGAGAGCGAGTGAGAACACCCTCTCCTCTGTTGGTTCACTCCCTAAATGCCTGTGAAGGCCAAGGGGCCAAAGCTGGGAGCCGAGAATGCAACCAGGACTCTTATGCAAGTGGCAGGAACCCCACTGGAGTATGCCTTAGGATAAAGCTGGAATTAGGAGCCAGGGATAGGAATTCACCTGAGGTACTCCAAATGATCGACATGGACACCTTAACTGGTATCTTAACTGCTAGGCCAAGCACCAGTCCCTCATGACATGTTTAAATGGCTATTAGATGCCTGTCACTATTTTGGTACAGAGAATAAAGAGTGAACAACACAAACACAGTGAATACCAGACAGTGTGAAATGATAAGAGATTTAAAATCAGGTAATGATAATGAGTTTACATTTAGATATTCAAGGACAGCCTAAATGAGGAAATAACATTGAAACTAAGATTGAACAATAGCAAGTTAGTGATTAAACAAACAAGCAAAAAAGGCTTATGGCGGGAAGCATCAACTCTAAGGGCCTAAAATGTCCACGATCGTGAAATTCTGAAGGCATTACAGGTGAGATGCCAATTCAAGGGGAAAAGAACAGTTCAACAAGCAGTGCTGGGACAACTGGGTATCTACATGCAAAGAATGAAACTAGATTTCAACCCCAAACTATATGCAAAATTAACTCAAAATGTACCATGGGAATGGGCGTTTGGCCTAGTAGTTAAGATGTCTGCATCCTTTACTAATGGAGTGCCTGGGTTTGATATCTGCGTCTGGCTCCTGATTCCAGCTTCCTGTTTGTGCAGACGAGGGAAGGCTCAGATTTTTGGGTTCCTATCACTCAAATATGTAGGTACCTTGACACAGCTTCTGGCTTTGGTCTCTGCTCAGCCCCTGCCAAAATGGCCATTTAAGGAGATATTCAGTGAATGGGAGGTTTTGGTCTACCTCTCAAACAAATAAGGACCACAAACCTAAATATAAGAGGTAAAACTCTTAAAACACAATGAAACTCTCTTGGATTAGGCAATGGTTTTTAAGATAAGGCATCAAAAACGTAAGCAACAAAAGGAAAAATTAGACAAAATTTCATCAAATCTAAAATTTTTTTGGTGCTACAAACAACAGTGTCAAGAAAATGAAGACAATCCACAGAATGGGGGAAATATTTGCAAATGTTAAAATTGGTAAGTCTAGCATCCAGAATTTATAAAATACACTTAAACTGAACAGTGAAAAGACAACCTGATTCTAAAAGCAGGCAAAGGATACCAACAGACATTCCCTCCAGAAAGACATACAAATGGCCATTAAGAATGTGAAACGATGCTCAACTTCACTAATCACTAGGAAAATGTAAATTAAAACCACAATGGGATACTACTTCATACCCATTAGGATGAATATAATAAAAAAGATAATAACAAGCCTTAGCAGGAATGTGGACAAACTAGAACCCACACAAATTATTGAGCTGACTGTAAAATAGTGTAGCTTCTTTGGAAAAGTTGGTAGTTCCTCCCATGTTACTACATGATCCCACAGTTCTACTGTTAGAGATATACTCAAAAACAAAAAACAAAAAACAAAAACAAAAACAAAAAACTTAAGAGTTATCATATGTCCTAGCAATTCCACTCTAAGTATTATACTTAAGACAAATGAAAATATACTCGTGCATAACAAAACCTGTATACAAGTGTTTATAGCAGTATTACTTATAATGGTCAGAGCTGAAATGATCCAAATGTCTATCATCCAATGAATAGATAAATGAAATGTGGTAATATTCATTTAGGAGACTATTATTTGGTCATACAAAATCAATCAAATACTCATACATGCTACAACAAAAATCATCCTTGAAAACACACGAAGTCAAAGAAGTCATTCACAAAACAACCACATATTGTATTATTCCATTAAGATTAAATGCCCAGAATAGGGAAATCTATACATATAAAACAAGTAGATTAATGGTTGATTAGGTTGGGGCTGGCGCTGTGGGCAGTGGGTAAAGCTGCTGCCTGCAGTGCCAGCATCCCACATGAGCCGGTTCAAGTCCCAGCTGCTCCACTTCTGATCCAACTCTCTGCTATGGCCTGGGAAAGCAGTAGAAGATGGCCCAAGTCCTTGGGCCTCTGCACCCGTGTGGGAGACCCGGAAGGAGCTCCAGGCTCCTGGCTCCAGATTGGCGCAGCTCTGGCTGTTGTGGCCATTTGGGTAGTGAACCAGAAGATGGAAGACCTCTCTCTCTCTCTCTCTGCCTCTCTGCCTTTCAAATAAATAAATGAATCTTTTTTTTTTTTTTTTTAAAAAAGGTTGGTTAGGGCTGAAGCGAGAAAGAAAAATTTGGAATAAGGGGACAGTGACAGCCAATAGGTATAGAGTTTCTTTTAGAGGGAAAAATGTCCTAAAATTAGACTGTGGTCATGGCTGCATGATCCCATGAATATACTAAAACACAATTAACTGCACACTTTAAATGAGTGAACTGTATATATGTGAATTTACATCTCAATAAAGTTGCTTAAAAAAAGCCATTAAAAAAAAAGGTGAGATTTCCATCAAGCACAGATGAGCCAAACTGTGGACTAGCAGAAAGTAATCTACAATCAAGGGAATCATAAGCCTCTCAATGGGGCAGGATTAAGGTAACCTGAATTGGTATTAGCCCTGCATCCTGCCAGTGCCTGGCAGAACCAAATGAAAACATTATCTGGAAAAAGGTCACCTATCCTACCTAGGCCTCAAAATTATTCCCTCAAGAATAACATTCAGGGGCCAGCATTGTGGTATACCAGTTAATCTACTGCTTGAGATACTGGCATCCCATATGGGCCCCGGTTCAAGTTCTAGCTGCTCTACTTCTGATCCAGCTTCCTGCTAATGGGCCTGGGAAGCTTAGATGTAACATACATCCTAGGACAAGTAAAAGAAATAAAGTGGCTATTTTGTATAACTTTCAACTTTTTAGGACCATTTTCCTCATTATGACAGATTTTAATCCATTGAAATGTGGAAAAGAATTTATTTAGTATATAAAAGCTTACCTGATTTCTCAGAGAGAGGAAAAAGCCTGGCCAAAAAGAGCTGAATTCGTCCACAGAAGACCGTATTCTGCGATTTAGATAATCTTCTTAGGAGATCTAACAATATGTGGAAATGAACATTACAGAGGAAAGATCATTCAACATTTATTAAAACTACATCTAAGCTTCTTAACGAGTTTGTCAGGAGTATTTTCCACATAAAAGTACTAAAAAGCAGTAATAAAAATTTCAGCATAGGGCCAGTGTTGTGGCATGGAAGGTTAAGCTGCTGCCTGCAATACCTGCATCCCTTATCACAGTACAGGTCTGAGTCTCTCGGTTGCTCCCTTTCTTATCCAGCTTTTTTTTTTTTTAAAGATTTATTTACATATTTTGAAAATCAGAGTGAGAGAGAGAGAGATCTTGCAACCACTGGTTCACTCCCCAGTTGGTGGCAATGGTCAGGCTGAAGCCAGGAACTTCATCCCATTTCCCACCTAGGTGCAGAGGCCCAAATGCTTGGGCCATCTTCTACTGCTTTTCCCAGGCCATTAGCAGGGAGCTGGATTGGAAGTGGAGCAGCTAAGACACGAACTGGTGCTCACATGGGATGCCAGCGTCACAGGCAGTGGCTTTACCTGCTATACCACAATGCTGGCTGCCCAGGCTCCCTTCTAATGTGCTTGGGAAAGCAGTGGAAGATGGGTCAAGTAGCTTAGCCTCTGCCACCTATGTATGAGATGCAGATGGAGTTTCTGGCTATTGGATTTAGGTTGGTCCTGACCTGGTTGTTGTGGCCATATGGGGAGTGAACCAGTAGATGAAACATCTCTTTATCTTCTCTTTCCATCTCTATCACTCTGCCTTTCAAATAAACAAGCAAACAAAAAACAAAAAAACACCTTAAATAAAAAATTCAGGGGCCAGTGTTGCAGTGTAGCAGGTTAAGCCATTGCCTGTTTCGATGGTATCCCATATTGGTGCTGGTTCAATGGCTGCTCCATTCCTAATCCAGCTCTCTGCTAATGACCTGGGAAAAGCAGTAGAAGATGGCCCAAGTGCTTGGATCCCTGCCACTGACATGCGAAACTTATTTGAAGCTTTTGGTTCCATGGCTTCGGCCTGGCTCAAGCCATGGCTGTTGTAGCCACTTGGGGAGTGACTCAGCAGATGAAAGAACTCTCTCTGATTTTCAAATAAATAAAATATTGAAAAAAAAAAAAGTTCAGCATAAGAAAACTTTACTAAATTCTTCTAATTTTCATTAGCTTTATACCTCAGAACTTGAACAGTTTGATTTTTCTTAGGAAAGTAAATAATCATTCTTAATAAATCAGGTATTTAAAAAATATGTTATTTTATCTTTATAATGTTATCACTGGTACTAATTTTCCTAATCTTCTGGCCAAATTAAAAAAATTTTTTTTGAAAGGCAGAGTGAGAGAGAGAGGGACAGCCACGGAAAGGTATCTTTAATCTGCTAGTTTGTTTCCCAAATAGCTGCAACTCCATCCTGGTCTCCCACATAGGTGGCAGGGGCCCAAAGCATGTAGGCCATCTTCTGCTGGTTTTCCAGGCACATTATCACTAAGGAAGCTGATTCAGAAGTGGAACAACCAAGATCCAAACTGGCACTTTGATACGGGATGCTGGAATCGCAAGCTGTGGCTTAACCCACTGTGCTGCAACACTGGCCTCCATATATACTTTTTTTTTTTTTTAAGAGTTATTTATATACTTGAAAGTCAGAGTTACACACAGAAAGAAGCAAAGGCAGAGAGACAGAGAGGTCGTCCATCCGCTGGTTCACTCCTCAGTTGGCTGCACTGGCCAGAGCTATGCTGATCCGAAGCCAGGAGCCAGGTGCTCCTTCAGGGTCTTCTGTGTGGGTGTAGGGGCCCAAAGACTTGGGCCATTCTCTACTGCGTTCCCAGGCCATAGCAGAGAGATGGATGGGAAGTGGAGCAGCCAGGACTTGAAATGGCACCCTTATGGGATGTCCACACTGCAGGTGGTGGCTTTACCCACTATGCCACAGTGCTGACCTCCCCCATGTACATTTTTAAAAACAATTATTTATCATAGAATTACTTACCATTGCACATACGCAGTAGATAGTTTTTCCCAGCGGAATAAAACGTATTCTGAAATCAAGAAAGAAATTATTATTTTTCAGGAATTCTTATACCCCTTCAACAAGTCATAGGAAGTTAAATGTTAAAGAACACTAACTTACACCAAGAATCTACCAAGCCACTTTTGTTTTCAAGTGAAATATTTTCAGCTTTTTAAGAAAACATGAAGTAGCTCATTTAAATTTGCAAAATTATGTATTTTTAAATTAATTTTTATTACTCAATCAAAATGTGCACGTGAAGTTCTTCTCTACACGTGGCTCTTATTTGGTTCTACTGAGAAAGCACAGTATATAATTTTTTCACAGTGACAAACTTTTTGGTAATAAGCAATATTAGAAATATCAGCAAAAGATCTTCCTTCAGAACTCTGGATCTACAGAAAAATGTCAGCAGGAAAAGAAACCAAGGCACTTACTGATTTCCAAGTAGCAACATTTTTTTCCACAAAAGTGAATATTGTGTCACATTGATCCAAAGGAAGACAATCCAAAACATCTCCCAATAATACAAAAGGTGTAGATGCAGTGCAAATACCTTCAAGTGGAGCACAAGCCAATTTAAAAGTTTTTAAAACTGTAAATAGACTATGAAAAAGAATTCTGAAGATTATCTTAAATGAGGCACTTTGTCAATCATAATAAGACTTTAGAAGAAAACATAAAAGCAATCAGAAAGTTCCAAAATGGGACACTTAGGTAATTTCAATATGCACACTAAGTAAAAATGATCTAATTCTTGGTAACATCTAGAACATTTACTGAAGTTAGTGCTTTTTTGTTTGCTGTGCTAAGTGCTTTACATATAGTTATACATTTAATCCATATAACCCTATGAGGTACATCCTATCATTATCTTTATTTTGTAGAATGGGGAAAAACAGACACAGAGGTTAAATAACTTGCCCAAAATTACAGAGCAATATGTAGCAGAGCTAGAACACACGTCCAGTTTGGCTCACAGTCCGTTTTTGTCATCACTGAGTTATTTAAAAGAATATAATGCAACCAATTAAAAACAATGATTATGATAACCATAGTAACCTGGAAAATTGCTTATGTTAAGTGAAATTATGGCAGGGAGGCAGACAAGACTAGAGATGAGATTGGACTAGATGACCTCTAAAGTCCCTTACAACATTGAGATTCTTTGATACCACACCTTTGGCATTGAAAATATTTGAGAGGCACAATCCTTGCCCTTAGTCACAGTACAGTCTGGCATTTTATGCACATTTAATAATTACAGAGCTGAAGGAAATTCTCTACATTTCATGCAAAACATCCTGAGTCAGTAGACTTAAGCGAAGGCATGGAAATTGCCTTTAAAAATAGAAACTCACTGGTGATTCTGATGAGCTGGCAAATTTGGGAACCATGGAGTTACAGCACGATCCCCAGAACTCACAACCTGCATCCCAGCTTCCACAGGGATCCCTCTGCTTACCTTAACCTTAGCCGGATGTCCCTCTCAGTTCCTGAATACTGTGCTATACTCATACTTTGTTTTGTCTACAACGCTTTTTCTGCCTCAAGTGTCTTCCTCCTCTTTATCACAGGGAAAATTTCAAATCATACAGTAAATGTCAGCCCATCTGAAAAAACTTCCTGCTATCTTTGAGCACAGCACCTATCTATGCTCTGGAATCACAGCTAACATAAACCTACTGTAGCATTTAGCATATTCTAATTATCTTTGCAATGCAGACTGTGAACTTTTCAAGGGTAGATCTTATTGTATATTTTAACTATAGGAAGTGCCTGACACCAAACAGAAGCACAATAAACATCTGCTGACTTCAACCTAAAAATAAAAATGAACAATTTGAAATTATGTCCCATGTCTCTCCCAAGAAGGAACTTTTCCAACTCAAAGTTCATGTCTTTATTTATAGTTTGAGTTCACAAATTCTCGTCTCTCTCAATTAAAGTTCTAAATGTAGATTTTGTACAACTTCAAGTGTCAAAAACACCATCACCTTTATAACAGTAATATAGCAAGGTACTCGATGAACTAAACACACTGTAAACTGAAAGGAACTGGGCAAGGAATGCTGCATTGTAGAATCCATTTAAGAATGCTTATTGAATGAATGAATGATTATGCAGCTTGTATAAAGATCTAAAGGGGCCAGCCCTGTAGTGCAGCAGGGTAAGCATCCATCTCCAGCACTGGCATCCCACAGGGGCACCAGTTTGAGTCCTGGCTGCTCCACTTCTTTTTTCTTTTTCTTCTTCTTCTTCTTCTTTTTTTTTTTTTTGACAGGCAGAGTGGACAGTGAGAGCGAGAGAGAGAGACAGAGAGAAAGGTCTTCCTTTTCCGCTGGTTCACCCTCCAATGGCTGCTGCGGCCGGCGAACCGCGCTGATCTGAGGCCAGGAGCCAGGTGCTTCTCCTGGTCTCCTGTGGGGTGCAGAGCCCAAGGACCTGGGTCATCCTCCACTACACTCCCTGGCTACAGCAGAGAGCTGGCCTGGAAGAGGGGCAACCGGGACACATTCCAGCACCCCGACCGGGACTAGAACCCGGGGTGCCGGCACCGCAGGTGGAGGATTAGCCTAGTGAGCCGCGGTGCTGGCTCTGGCTGCTCCACTTCTAATTCAGCTCCCTGTTAATGCACCTGGGAAAGCAACAGAAAATAGTAGAGACTAGATTGAAGCCCCTGGCTCCTGGTTTCAGCCTGGCCCAGTCCTGGCTGTTGCGGCCATTTGGGGCATGAACCAGCAAATGGAAGATCTGGCTGTCTCTCCTCTCTGTAACTCTGACTTCCAAATAAATCTTTAAAAAATGCAGTCAGAATTTATGAACTTAAGTTCACAAAACAGCTTGCAGCTTCAGTGGGAGACCAGTTTTACCATATGTGATCAAATTTTATTAGGAATTAAGTATAAAATAAAATGGTGAGTAACACTATAGATTAAAAAGCACTTTTCGGGGTCGGTGCCATGGCTCACTTGGTTAATCCTCCGCCTGCGGCACCGGCATCCCATATGGGCGCCAGGTTCTAATCCTGGTTGCTCCTCTTCCAGTCCGGCTCTCTGCTGTGGCCCAGGAGGGCAGTGGAGGATGGCCCAAGTGCTTGGGCCCCTGTACCTGCATGGGAGACCAGGAAGAACACCTGGCTCGAGGCTTTGGATTGGCGCAGCGCTGGCCGAAGTGGCCATTTGGAGAGTGAATCAACGGAAGGAAGACCTTCCTGTCTGTCTGTCTCTCTCACTGTCTATAACTCTACCTGCCAAATAAAACAAACAAACAAAAAGGCACTTTTCATATATATTATCTGAATTAACCAAGTATCTTACCCAAACTGGTTAAAGAGAAATGTTGCTGAATGTTTTTCTTATTTCTCTCTGAAAATATCCAATGAGCTTCTACAACATTAGGCACTGTGTACTTACTATGTGCCTTAGTTACTGTCTCTTATAACTGCCCCATAACGCCACTGCCCCATTTTAACAGACCTCCGTCTAGTTTTCCTGCCAGTAGTCTCTCCCCATCCAGTTTCCCATAGCTGCCCCTTAGTATAGCACACAAGCTTTTTTACAACAGACCTTACTCCACCCTCCTACTTCTTTCCTCACCATTCTTTTTCCTCTCACCCTTGAGGCAGGAGACACCTAAAGGTTAATTGGGGAAGTTGAGAAAAAGAAACACCAAAAGCCATAGCTTAGAGGCTGTTTGTATAACAACCAAAGAAACTCCAAACATTTTAGAAGCCTAACTGTTTGAAAAAACCTTCTCTTACAAGCTGTATGCACAGATACAGTAATAACCAAACAACTCACAAAGCAGGTGTTTTCAAAGCCACACTAAAGGGTCCCCTAACCAATAACCACCCTTATAAAAATCCAACATTTTTCACATTTGGGGTCTCAAGTCTCAGCCTCAATTTGGGGTCTGGCTTTTGGCCCATCTCTACTCCCTTAAGCACACTTTTTTCCCCTTATAATACATCCTTGCTGTTATACTTACTGTCTGTGTGAGCCTTGTTAAGTTCATTGTCTCAGATCCAGAAGAATCTGGTCCCCGACATTTTCCTCTTGACTTCCACAACAGTCCTGCTCCCCACAGTCCTCTAGCTATGCTGAACTTGGACTTTGCATAGCTATTCCCTTCTCTGTCTGATAAACCTTTCATCCCTCACATCCCAGCTCTCCTGTTAGAGCTTTTCTGATTACTCTAGATTCTAAGATTTAGAAAGTCACTTTTACTCTATTGCCTTCAAACACATTTCATTCACACTTCAACTACAGTATTTACAACACAGTTAAGATATTCATACATTTGCTTCCTCCATTAGACACTAAGTCCTTACAGGTGAGAGTTGATGGTTTTATTTATCACTGACTCTCCAACCCTTAGCTCAGTATTAGGCACACAGTAGATGCTCAATGCTTACCGAATGAATCAAACAACTAGTGAAAAAATGAAAGCACCAAATGTGCACTGTGTAATAGTGATGAGAAATAAGTATGACCTAATTTGATTGGGACAACCTTATGGCCTGAAGAGTGAATGAAATCAGATAGGTAGAGAGAAAAAGTTTTAAATAAAGCATGTCATATCCAAGATTACTTAAAAAAAAAATCTTACCTTCAGTTACTCCCCCAATAGCAAGAGAAATAATAGCTAAAACATTTTCACATGACGAATGATTTATCTACAGAGGAGAAACAATTTGATTTAGAGGCAAAAGTTCATGTTAATGACAAAAACATCCTGACATTAACTTTTTACAAATATAGGATAAAAATATTTCTTACAGAAGGTAAACATTATTTCCTACGATAAAATATAAAAAATGAACATTAACATTTCAGTAACTGCAGAAGTATGACAAGTAAGTAAAAATCAGGTGACTAATCAAAACCCAATAATCTCAGGAGAATGGTTACATTAGCAAGATAACGAAGCACAGAAGTGCCGAGACCCTAACTCAATTAATGGCATCAAGTAAAGGCAAGGCTGGTGGAATTAATGTACCAGGGAATCAACACCTGTGAGAAAGGGTTTTAATGGGGGGTGAAGGAGTGTGCTTAGGTTATAAAAAATTATAAAAACCAGCATTTATTGAGTGTTCAATCTTGTTGTTTAATACAACAGTAAAATAGTAGTTCCCTTTTTACAAATTAAACAAATGCAAAGTAATTTGTCCAAAGTCTCATAATGAGAATGTCTGTCTGAAGAAAAGGAAGGAACCTGTCTGAACCGGACTTTTCTGAAAGAAAAGAACACTGCATTGTGGCCATTAGAAGAGAATCTAGCTTTCTGGCCACTGACCTTTACTTGAACAAGAATAAACTGTTGAAATTTTTCCTTTCTTTCAAAAGTCCCACTAATTGTAAATAAAATCACATTTTTCACAGTTAATTTCTTTATTGAGGTGGGAGAGGCCTCAGTTATTTATGCATGCTTTCTGATGAGAAGGATGCCACAGGACAATGATGGCTTGGAATCCCAGCCTCTAAGGCTGAATGTCCTTGATAAGACCTTACACGCCATGATCTGAAGCGTCACTGTTTATGTAGCAAAATGAAAGAGATTGCCTTTTCTTGTTTTATTAAACCAAAACTTTGAACTGCACCTGTGCTACCAAAATTCTTAATTAGGATATAAACTCCTGTATCACTATCACAAGGCAGCAAGCTCACTCTACAAAAAGAATCAAATATTCAACCTAAGAAAAAACATTTTTTAAATAACATGGCTTATTAATTTGCTAGCAAAATTTTAAGTGAATAAAGAACAATATACTTACAATTTCTTCTTCAAGAACACCTCTGAAAGCCTGGTCAAGGGTACATTTTTTTTCATTTTCACTATTGGATACAAAAGATACCCTTGTTTCAAAAATAGTTCAGATTAAGTACAAAGAGATAGGTAAGTAATTTTTCAAGGTAATAATGCTTACCTTCCGGGTAACTGGCCAAAAGTACTCAACAATGGCTTGATATTTTTGTTGTTCAAGGCCTCTCTGGTAGATTTCTAGACAAATAAAAATGGCAAATAATTGGAATTTTGATTTTTGATTATTTACTGAAAAACAATGTTTTGGGCCACTGTGAAACTAGATTCTGTCCTGTCCCAAGAGGTTGGATCTCACTATCCTCAAACTTCAAGCCCCTACACCTGAAGCGCCTCAACAAAAGTCACTTGTATAAAAGAGAAAAACATACCATTAATCAAAAATAAGTCTAAAAAAATACTTATACCCGGAAAAAAAATACCAATTTTCTTTCAGTAATTCTTATTTCAAATGCCACCGAATGATACATATCCTCTAAATTTAGCAAAAGCTTCCTAGCTAGATTTTTTTCATCCTGGACTCTCCCCTCTACCATTTTTAAAATATCACCTTCACGAGAGTATTCTGCTTTAAAAAAAATTAACAGTGGCTCCGTACTTACATGTTTCAGCTTTTGAATTTCATAGCACTCTCAAGGTTCCTGTTAATGTCTGTTCATCCGAACTTACTTCCCACTACTTCCTTCACCTTCCACTGAAGTCCAGTCATTTCTTCACTTTCTGTCAAGCTCTACCTAATGTATTCACACATTCATGCCACTTTTCCCACTGGCTCATCCAAATTCAACCCATTTTTCCAAACCCATCTCAGGTTCTATCTCCTCTGGGTACCTTGCTCAGCAGTCTAACACACAGTAAGCACTGAATCAATACCTGCTGATCAGATTCATATATACATGGGAAGTCATCTTATTACCTCACAGGACTTGGATCTAGACTGGAAAGTTCCACTCCTGGTTTTTGTGACTAGCAGGCTTAGCAGTTTGGGGCGTATCCCATTGTCTCACTGTTTCATTATCCAAATGTGTTAAACATGGTGGTTGTTATAGATCCTTACTAACAGCAGCTCTGGCATCACCTGGGAATTTGTTGTACATACAGAACCTCAGGCCTCAGTCCAGATTTACTGAATCATTGTCATTTAAGAAGAGTTCCAGGTGATCCCAAAACAGGGATGTTTGAGAAGTACTAGATGAGATCTTCTCTAATTAAATGGTCCCTTTAAGGGACCATTGAATAATCCTAAATTTTTGCAGAATTTCAAAGCACCAGGGATTGTAGCAAAATGCAAAGAAAAAGATTCTGAAAATGTAAACAAGTTGTAATCTGTTAAAAAACAGATGGAGGCAGGCACTTGGCCTAGCGGTTAAAACACTGGGGTACCAGAATGCCCAGATTTCCAGTCTGGCTCTGCTCTCCCTTCCAGTTTCCTGCTGATGCACTATGGGAGGCAGCAAGTGATGGCTCAATTAGTTGAGTCCCTGCCACTAACGTGGGAGATCACCTGATTGAATCTGTGGTTCCACACTGTTACAGGCATTTTGAGTGAACCAGTAGATGAGAGATTACTCTCAAAGAAATCAGGCTTAAAAACAACAAAGAAAATGAACATTGTATGGACAAAAACCTGGCAAACGAGAAAACTACTGAGTCTACAAATAATCAATTTTTCCCCCACAGGATTTTCATTCTTCCTACCTAATAGAGCAGTTAAATATCTGATTACTTGAGTCATGTCTTGGAAACACGGGTGTGAGTGCTAGAGACGAGTACAGTCCATTTACAACAAACTATGATGGGGAACACAAACAAGGGCTCTAAAATCAGAAAAATCAGTCCAGTCACATAACTTTTTTTTTTTTTTTTGTATGTTGGGTGATGGGGGGAGCGTCTCAGCTTCTATCTCCCGCACCCGGGCCATAAAATTTAGTCAGCTTCACAGTGTTACTCCAATAGTTACGTGTTTCCCCAAAGTTCAAATTACCTCCCGCATTTGGTCAAGAATAAGATAGCGTCTGGTAACCCTCTCCAGGGTGACCTTTTTGCCTCTTCCCGCTTATGAGCGCCTTACCTATCTTCTGGGAGATCCCGAAGCTTAAAAGCCTGATGAACAGGCAGCTGGATTCACCACCTGGCCCTTTAGGAGGCGGGGCGGGAGCCGGGTCTCCCGGCTGAAAGCTCTCCCGCCATCCCCCTCAGCGGCTCCCCTCCCACTTCTGGAGACACCTGCCCGGCTAAGCGAGCAGAGGGGCTGCACCCGACCGGAGGTCGTCGCCAGGTAAGCTCTCCACGCGCCGCCGAGGGCGCCCAGAACGCCGGGTGGGGGCCCACGGGCGGGAGGGCGTAGGCGGACAGCGGCGGACGCACCGTAAGGATAGGTAGTGCACCTTTTCCTCCCTCCCAGCCCCCGACGGGGCCGGGAGCGGACGCCGCGGAGGACACACCTCCGTCTCGCTTTATCAGGGGGGCAAACCTCCAGTGATTTCGGATAGAGAAAGAGGAAAAGAATAGCCCAGAGTCACGCCCGTGTATTCCCCACAGTGGCTCACCGTAAACCGCGTCCGCGCTTCGGGCAAACTGAAGAGCGGCGGCGTCGGAGACATCTTCCCGGCTGCGCGTGCCCGCCACTGCGCTGCGGCGCCTGCCGATGACGTCAAGCCGGGAGCAACGAGATTGGCTCCGCGCGCGGCTAGAGTGGCCTGTGGGCGTTGGGGCTTGCAAGCTCGCGGTTGGGAACTTCCGAGGAGACTGAGTCACTGCGCAGTGCTTCGTGCGGGTTCTTGGGGCGTCCTTGGGGTGAGGGGACTTGGGCAGACTCACTTTGTTCTCCCCAGTGCAGAAAAGGCCCGAGGCGCACTTGAGCTTGGGTGGTTTTCCTGGGTTTTGGGAGGTGGTTGAATGGCGGCTGATTGCGGCGCCGGTGGGCGGCGCAGGAAGGTGGCCGCTGCCCGGGAGTCTAAGGCACATGCCTTATCTGGGGAAAGCTCCTAGCCGGGGAGGTGTTGGTGGTCCTGTACCGCCTGCTCGTGTCGTCTCCGGATCTTGAGGTTGGGGTGGTGGCGGACTCAGATGGAGTGTACCGGCCGTGTAGCTCATGGGCCCTGCAGCTCAGAGAGCGCTGTTCCTTCTTCGAAATAAACTGGTACTTGTCTCCAGGACTGTTGACTAATAGCTTGAATGAAATAATGCCTGGAGGTGAGGAATGTCTTTACCCTTGCAATCAACCCTGTTTACTGGCACAGGGACGTCTCTGCTGAAAGAGAGACCTTTCCCAGGGGAAACTTGGCCTGTGAGGAGCCAAGTGGCGGTAATTCTGAGTTTATGCGGTGGGGAAGGAAGCCGTGACGCAAACTTGGGGACTTCCTACCAGGCCCTACCCTTCACACCTGTACCTAATGAAGAAATCCAGGCGGCGCCGAACTTCCGTCACTTCACTGACGTCCAATAAGAATACAGGAAGCTAAGGCAAAGATAGTTGTGCAGGGTCCTGCTCCTAAGTGGGAATTGTGAACAATGAATACCTGGAGCATTACAGCCTTCCCAGAATCCAGTCATGCAGATTTGATTATATACGTTGAGTTTACAAATTGGCAAAACAAATGATTTAATTCAGAAATGCGCTGTTAGTCCGATGGTACCTGGTGTAATAGAATTATTGTTCTTATTACAGATGATTAACGCCCTGGAACACAACTAAAACCTCAGAGGTGAATTATTTGTAAAATCCAGACAGAAGAGCTGGAGTTTATTGACTTAGCAAAACCCAGTGACTTAGAACTGTTTATTTTACAAACACCTATTGAGCACTTGGATTGGTTGAATGGGTAACAAATGATTGGATGAACAAAATAATAAAGTGTAGTTCCTAATTTGAGGAATTCTTAGTTTGGTTGATATAAAAGGAACGTAGATGTAATTTGTTTTTATTTATTTTTTTAGACAGGGAGAGTGGACAGTGAGAGAGACAGGTCTTCCTTTTCTGTTGGTTCACCCTCCAATGGCCGCTGCGGCTGGCGCACTGCGGCCAGCGCACCCCGCTGATCCGAAGCCAGGAGTCAGGTGCTTCCTCCCTGGTCTCCCATGCAGGTGCAGGGCCCAAGCACCTGGGCCATCCTCCACTGCACTCCCTGGCCACAGCAGAGAGCTGGCCTGGAAGAGGGGCAACTGGGACAGAATCCGGTGCCCTGACCAGGACTAGAACCTTGGGTGCCGGCATCGCAGGCGGAGGATTAGCCTAGTGAGCTGTGGCGCCGGCCTCCTGCTCCTTTTTAATGTGCACTCTGGGAACAGCAGGTGATGGCTCAGGTGCTTGAGTCTCTGCCGCTGGTGTGGGAGACCTAGATTGAGTGCAGGCTTCTGGCCCTGCCATTGCAGTTGCTTAGGAAATGAGCGAGCGGATAGGAGCTTGGTCTCACTGCATATGCTCATGGTGTTCTCACTCTGCCTTTTAAATAAATAAAAAGAGAGAAACAAGGGAAATAATGCTGAAAAGTCAAGTCAGAACCAAATTATATTACTATTTGAGGCCAAAGAATGTTATGGATTAAAAGATGGTATTTATAGTCTCTATCAAATTGTAGCTGGCGGTACGTTGTAGGTGAGGGAGAGAGATGAACTGTTGTGCTGCCAAAATGAGTGAAGCAACACAAGATAAAGGGAAGGGAAAAAGCAGATGTCGGGGTTGTAGAGCTCTAGTTTGAGTTAGGGATGATCAGGAGGTTCTGGAGATGGGTTGTGGTGATGGTGCACAACAGTGTGAATGTACTTGATGCCATTGACTTGAACTCTTAAGAATAGTTAAAGTATTTTGTGACTATAATGTTTAAAAACCATTATAAAAAGGGAACAATTTGAAGCTAGATAGTTTACATAAGGGGCAGACACATCATATGATCTTGAGTACTCCCCTCACCCCAGGTCATATTCAGTAAGGCAAGGAGGCAGGTGATGCATTTGAAAAGATGTCCATCAAGGCCAGCACCGTGGCTCACTAGGCTAATCCTCCGCCCGTCCCGCCAGCATACCGTGTTGTAGTCCCGGTCAGGGCGCCGGATTCTGTCCTCGTTGCCCCTCTTCCAGACCAGTTCTCTGCTGTGGCCCAGGAGTGCAGTGGAGGATGGCCCAAGTGCTTGGGCCCTGCACCCGCATGGGAGACCAGGAGAAGCACCTGGCTCCTGGCTTCGGATCAGCGCGGTGCGCCGGCTGCAGTGCGCCGGCTGTGGCGGCCATTGGAGGGTGAACCAACGGCAGAGGAAGACCTTTCTCTCTGTCTCTCTCTCTCACTGTCCATTCTGCCTGTCAGAAAAAAAAAAAAAACCTGAAAAAGATGTCCATCAAAAATCACTATAGTAAAATACATTAGCATTTAGATATTAATGCTTTATAATTCATAGTATATTTAACATGTAGTACCTCAGTTGATATTCTAAATGATATTTTGAAGCAACAGAATAGCTATTATGCCCATTTTATACATAAAAACAACTCAGGGGCCAGAGTTGTGGCGTAGCAGGTTGAGCTGCCACTTCCACCACTGGCATTCCACATCTGAGCACTGATTGAGTCCTGGCTGCTCCGCTTCTGTTCCAACTCCCTGCTAATGTGCCTGGAAAGGCAGCAGGTGACGGCCCAAGTGCTTGGGCCCCTGCCACCCACATTGGAGACCCCAATACAGTTTCTGGCTCTTGTGACCACTGGGTGAGTGAACCAATGGGTGGAAGAGCTCTGTCTTTTCTGTCACTCTGCCTTTCAAATAAAAATAAAGCAAAAATAAAAATAATAAATTAAAAAAGCAGTCTCAGAAATGATTCTTGTTAGATGTAATTGTTAAAAATGAGACTACCCAGGGGTTTTTAGTACCAAGTTTGTACTTTTTACTGTTAGGCTGTCTTAAGTGGTGACAGAGTAATGTTGTGTACCTCTTGAGAGCCAGGCACTTTCTTTGTGTTGTTTCTACTCTATACAACAGTACCATTCACAGTTACAGATCAAGGATGAAAAAGCTTCATTGGACCTGGTCACATGGCTAGAGAAACCTGAGTTTGGCATTAGAGCCTTTTTCTACTCCCAAAGCTTGAATTTTTTTAAGTCTTCTTCTTCTTTTTTTTTTTTTTTTAATTTATTTTAATGGAGAGAGACTGAGTCCCCATCTGTGGGTTTGTTCCCCAAATGTCCTCAATGGTCCTGGGTGAGGCTGGGCTAGACCAGGCTGGGCTAGGAGTGGAAAACTCAATCCAGGTGTCCCACTTGGGTGACAGGGACCCAATTACTTGAGCCGTCACCACTACCTCCCAGGGTTTGCATGCAGGAAGCTGGAGTCACAAGGCAGGACTCAAACCCAGGTACTTTAAGGTGGGACATGGCCACCTTACTGCTAGGCTGACCACCCACTCCGCCAAGTCTTAACTCTTGAATCTGTACCAAAGCATGGACCTGGTCAGTAAATAGTTTTTGGTTTATTGCAGATTATTTCATTATGGTTGGATAAGGGCGAAGTCCATATTATTTTTAATAGCATTTTTTTCCTTTTTTTTTATTTTTTGTTTTTTCTTTCGCTTTCTTTACAAACCCTTGTGTCAAGGGCTGACTTTCAATAGATTGCAGCAGGGGAGCTGCTCTGAATAGCAAGAATTTTTAAAAATGTAATAGTTCATGAAAAAGCAGACAATCAATGACAATCTTTTTCACTTCTGCTTATTGAGCTCCTGTTTGTCCTGCCATGCCAGCTAGCAAGGTAACATGCACTAGAGACTGCTTCCATGTTAGGGAATACCTTCCTTCAGAGATTGTGGTATAGCTGGTTTAGATCATTCTAGGCATTCACATCTTCATTTCCCTTTTCCTTACTGTGGTTCAGTTTACCATTGACTGGTAAGATGTAGAAGAAAAGGACAAAGAGGCTGGTTCAGGTTCTGGGCCATTCTCTCCCTTTCCCTTTCTTGTACTTTAAGTGGGCTGAAGTATCTGTAGGGAGCTGATGTTTGAGAGGCAAAGTTGGGTAAAAGAAGCGTCCTATGTTGGAAAGGGAGTAGAAATAAGAACAAAAAATGTGGAAGAGGGTGACACTTCGTATATATTTTAGGACATAAAATTTTGTGGAAGAGGAATTTCACAAAAACAGTGGTGGGGATGCTGTATTTTTAAAACTACAGTGGCAATTTATATGGTTGATATTATAATACTCAACACATTTGTTGAGTGCTTACTGTCAGGCACAGGTATAAATATTGAATTATGTGTGTGGTATTATTATATTGCTGGTATTTATAGCTATCTAGTGTATGTTACAAAAATCCTATTTGGTGAGCTTGGTTACCATAGAAATGAGCATAAATCAAGATAATAGAGTAGTGGATGACTTCTTGCCTGGAATACCCAGCTTCTTTGCAGGGTTAGGAAGGGGTTTTGCTTGAAGTAACACCTTTGCTTGGTGTATCCCCCATGCCTGTCCTGCGTCTCTTTCTCTTGAGAGCATTACCTTAATCATTTGCTCATGAATTCTCACCTCAAGATTTGCTTCTGGAGATCCTACTTACGTTAGTTCGGGTCTACAAAGAGGAAGACCTCAGTATCAGATTAAGAATGCAAGAGATTTATTGTAGGGGCCGGCTCCATGGCTCACTTGGTTAATCCTCTGCCTGTGGCTGCGGCGCCTGCATCCTATATGGGCACCGGGTCTAGTCCCAGTTGCTCCTCTTCCAGTCCAGCTCTCTGCTGTGGCCTGAGAAAGCAATGGAGGATGGCCCAGGTGCCTGGGCCGCTGTACCTGCATGGGAGACCAGGAGGAAGCACCTGGCTTCTGGCTTCGTATCGGTGCAGCACCAGCCATAGCAGCCATTTGGGGAGTGAACCAACGGAAGGAAGACCTTTCTCTCTCTCTCTCTCTCTCTCTCTCTAACTCTACCTGTCCAATTAAAAAAAAAATAGTGTAGAGAAAGCAAGAGCTGGGAGAGAGAGCTTGCAGACAACAGTGAAGTCTGACATTCATGGAAGGAAATGAGGGAAGGAAGGAGGATTAGGTAGAAGTTTCTGAGTGAAGAGCAGCTTCAGGAAGGGGTTGGCTTTGTCACTGAACACTGGAGGAGCCTCAATCTGAGCTCCTGTTGGAAGAAACCTGTGTTTTGGTGTCAGGGTGCCTCTGATGTTTTGTCATTGACTGGAATCAGCCTAAGAAGTCTTGGCCTAGTACAAATGTGGTGAGTCCAGAGGCTAGGCACTGGGGCCATCCGTTGTGGTCCCCACAGGAAAAGAGCTGAGTATTGTTTCCTTGGCCACCACACAGTCCTAAGATGTTGATAAATGGTAGTCTGCAATTTCACTTACCTATGGTCAACTGTGGTTGGAAAATGTATGGAAAATTCCAGAAACAACTGGTGAGTTTTAAATTGCACACTGTTTTGAACAGCATGATAGTCTTGTGCTGTTCTGCTCCATCTTGCCTGGAATGTGAATTATCCCTTTGTTCAGTGTAACACTACTCATTGTTAGTCAACTGGTAGCCTGTGTATAGGCAAAAATATAAATGATAGAGAATTCAGAATATCCTCGATTTCTGGCATATACTGGAGGTCTTGGAATGTATCCATTGCCGGTAAAGGGGGGAACTGCTGTAATCACTCATATTCAAAAAAATCATTTTCTTCAGTTATATACAAACCTAGCACTGCAAACCAAATAGAGTGCCTACTGTTGTAGAGCTTTTAACCTCTATTGAGTCAGCTTTCTTTTTAAAGTGCATAAAAATATAAAAATTTCACTCCATGATACACGCTGTGAAAGAAATGATAGCTAACCCCTATTTTGTTTTTGAATTCTATGTGCTTTTCATTTAAGCTTCTTGAGAACCTTAAGAGGCGGGTTAAACTCTATCATTCCTATTTTACAGCTGAAGAAGTTGAGGTAAACAGTGCTTAGGAAAAATAGCCTCAATCACTCAATCAAAGAAATTGGAGGCATAGGTAGAGAATACTTAGTAGTAGTTAACTTAAAATAGGATTGTCAGGGACTGGTGCTGAGATGCAGTGGGTAAAGCCGTCGCCTTTGATGCCAGTATCTCATATGGGTGCTGGTTCAAGTCCCAGCTGCTCTACTTTCGATCTCTACTAAAGCGCCTTGAAAAGCATCAGAGGATGGCCGAAGTGCTTGGTCCTCTGCATCCACGTGGGAGGTCCAGAAGTGTCGCTCCTTCGGCTGCAAAAGGAACGACACTGCTCACAGTTAATCGGTCTTCAGTAGACTTTTACTTAGAGAGAGTGGGGGACCGGGAGAAAGGGGAGAGATGGCGCGCATGTTCCTTAAGGGGGAAAGCTGGCGTGCATATTCCTTCTCCCGCGGTCCGCTTATATACAGAATTCAACTAATCACAGTCAACCATTCAAAGTCCATGCACAGAGTTCTCCAATCCGGCACTTGATCACGCTCAGCTGTGGAGTCACGCAGCAGGCAGGGCATCAGCGCCATCTTGTTGTTTACCACAATCCTCAGCTAGATGGAAAGTTCAATCAGCTGCCACATCCGCACTACTGTTAGAAGCCAAGCCCAGCATGGGGGGGTCCCATGGCAGGCCTATCCATGGGTCCCCACACAGAAGAAGCTCCTGGATTCAGATGGGCCTAACTCTGGACATTATGGCCATTTTGGGGAGTAAAACAACCAATGGATGGAAGATATCTCTCTCATGCATGTGATGTCCCTCCCTCTCCCTCTAACTTGGCCTTCCAAATAAAATAATTTTTTGAAAAGAGTTGTCAGGAAAAACCTCTCTTAAGAGTGATGTTAAAATTAAAGCATGATGGTTGGTGCCGCGGCTCACTGACTAATCCTCTGCCTGTGGCACTGGCACCCCGGGTTCTAGTCTCAGTTGGGGCTCTGGATTCTGTCCTGGTGGCTCCTCTTCCACTCTGGCTCTCTGCTGTGGCCCAGGAAGGCAGTGGAGGATGGCCCAGGTCCTTGGGCCCTGCATCCACATGGGAGACCAGGAGGAAGCACTTGGCTCCTGGATTCGGATTGGTGCAGTGCGCCAGCTGTAGCAGCCATTTGAGGGGTGAACTAACAGAAAAAAAAAAAAAAAGGAAGACCTTTCTGTCTGTCTCTAACTCTGCCTGTCAAAAAATTAAAAAAAAAATTAAAGCATGATGATGGGGAAGAATTAATGTATGAGAAGAGGCTCTGATGGGTAAGAGCATTCTAGATGGGAGGAATATTGTGCACAGATTGTGTCAAGAAGCAGAAAAGCATGTTTGAGAGCTCAACGGTAGCTGGGTGGCTGGAGGGATAGAGAGTAAGACAGGGCAGTGTTGACTGAAAGTGGAGAAGGGGACAAGGCCAGGTTGTCCAAGACCTGGCAGCTCTTGGAAGTTCACTTTTTTTTTTTTTTTTTTTTTTACAGGCAGAGTGGACAGTGAGAGAGAGAGACAGAGAGAAAGGTCTTCCTTTGCCGTTGGTTCACCCCACAATGGCCGCCGCGGTTGGCACGCTGCGGCCGGCGCACCGCGCTCGTCCGATGGCAGGAGCCAGGAGCCAGGTGCTTTTCCTGGTCTCCCCATGGGGTGCAGGGCCCAAGCACCTGGGCCATCCTCCACTGCACTCCTGGGCCACAGCAGAGGGCTGGCCTGGAAGAGGGGCAACCGGGACAGAATCGGGTGCCCCGACCGGGACAAGAACCCGGTGTGCCGGCGCCGCAAGGCAGAGGATTAGCCTGTTGAGCCACGGCGCCGGCCAACACTTTTTTTTTTTTAAGGTTTTTATTTATCTATTTGACAGGTAGAATTACAGACACAGAGACAGAGAAAGGTCTTCCTTCCATTGGTTCACTCCCCATATGGCCACAATGGATAGAGCTGCGCCGATCTGAAGCCAGGAGCCAGGTGCTTCTTCCTGGTCTCCCATGCAGGTGCAGGGGCCCAGGCACCTGGGCCATCCTCCACTGCTTTCTCAGGCCACAGCAGAGAGCTGGACTGGAAGAGGAGCAACTGGGACTAGAACTGGCGCCCATATGGGATGCTGGTGCCACAGGCAGAGGATTAGCCTAGTGTACCACGCCGCCGGTCCCGTTAGTTCATTTTAAAAAAAAAAGATTTATTTACTTATTTGAAAGAGTTATACAGAGAGAGAAGGAGAGGCAGAGAGAGGAGAGGTCTTTATCTGCTGGTTCACTCTCCAAGTGGCCGCAATGGCCGAAGCTCTGCCGATCCAAAGCCAGGAGCCAGGAGCCTCTTTCTGGTCTCCCACGCGGGTGCAGAGGCCCAAGGACTTGAGCCATCTTGTGCTGTTTTCCCAGGGCATAGCAGAGAGCTGAATCAGAAGTGGAGCATCCAGGACTCGGACTGGCACCCATATGGGATGCAGGCACTGCAAGTGGCGGCTTTACCCCCCTATGCCACAATGCTGGCCGGCCCTGGAAGTTCATTTTTGTCATTCTTTTTTGTTTGTTTTATTTGAAAGGCAAGGTGACAGGAGAGAGAAAAAGATCTTCCTTCTACTGATTCACTCTCCAAATGGCTGCAATGGCTGGACTGGGCCAGACCAAAGCCAGGATGCTGGAACTAAATCCAGGTTTCCCACATGAGCAGCAGGGACCCAAGTACTTGGGTCATCATCCACTCTTTTCCTAGGTGCATTAGCAGGGAGCTGGATTGAAAGCAGACCAACTGGGACTCAAACCAGCACTCTAATATTGCATGCCAGTGTTGCAACAGTGGCTTATCGTTCTTTATGGTGTACTACATACAGTCTGATGGAATCTCATCATTTTTAATTATTTTTAATTATTTTTAAATAATTAAAATTATTAAAGTTCTCTAATTTTTTTTTTTTTTTTTTTTTTTTTTTTTTTTTTTTTTTTTGGTATATACTGTGTCAGAGGAGAGTCATCTGCTGTCATTGGTCGCCTGGTTTCCACTCTAGGCCATCTGACTTCCTTCATAGGGATGGTGACTTTTCATTATGCATTCAGATTTATACGTGAAGGCCAAGATTGTTGAATCCTTAAGCTATCACAGGGTCTGCTCAGCTCATTTCCTGTTCTTTTTTCTGTTTCCCCTGTCTCCATCCTCCATTCCTACAATAAGCACAACAGGTGTGGGCATACCATCAAGCCTGGCCAGCGAAGGGTTTTCTGGGAGCTATACTAGTCACTAGTTCTTTTCTTTAAGGAATTGAAACGTATTCTGGTTAACATCTTGAAGTTATTAGGAATCTGTTGGGAGGCTTGCACAACCAAGAAGCCAGCTGGAGACCAAGCTTGGGCAGACTCAGAAGTACAACAGATCTTTAAGTCGCTCCTGCTAACACCAGCTGTAATGGTTTAACTCTGTTCCTGGGTTCTGCAGTCTCTGAACACTCACCAGTCTACCATACTGTTGCAGCTCTCCTGCACAGTTTGCGCCTCAAGCCTCTGTGTCTCTTCTAGATTCAAGGCCATAGATTGGGAGTATGTGACTGGCTCCAGCCAACTCTCTCTCTCTCTCTTTTTTTTTTAAAGATTTATTTATTTGAAAGAGTCACTTCCATAAGAACTGAATGCCATTTGGAGTTGGACTTGATTTGTTTGCCATCAAAGAGTCACTTCTAATAAATGCAGGAGCTGGTGGGGGCGGGAATGGGGAGTGCTCTTTACAATTGTATCAGTTATTATTTTTTGTTTCTCAATCCCAAAATGAGGTTGGAAGTTCTGAGTAGGGTGGATTGATGATCCAGCGTGGATTATGGTCTAGCAAATGCACACTCACATTGCTTTCCATGAGGCAAGTGACATTTGCAATTGGATTTTAGCCTTGAGCAGCGATAGTTGGTGGATTTCTTCTTGGATGCAGAACAGAGCAGTAGCCATGCTCTCAGTTGAGTGTATTAAGTGCTTGTATATGTGAGTATGAATCTGTTATTACTTGACCAGGAAGTGATCTGATAAGCAGGAGTCCTTTCCTGATGTTGTAGTATTGGGACTCTAAGACACTCAAATTATGTCAACAAAAGCCCAAAAAGTGGATTGAGAGGAATAGAAGAGGGGTATTTTAGCCTGGGTTATCCCCAAAGTTGTGTCAAAGACTTGGTCCAATAGTTTATTTGGAACTTTATCTAAAGAAGCAGAACAGTGGGTGAACCAGGGAAAAGAAACGAAGGAAAAGCTGGTGCAGAAGTACGCAATGGGGTTGGCCACCATTAGGTATGATTTGGAGCTCAGTTTTACAGAGAGCTTTTGAGATACTGTGTATAACATGCCTCAGAATTACTTGCCCAAAGAAAAGTGGGGGTGGATATTGACCATTAGCTTGCAATCCCCTTTCTGCAAGACTTGTGGTAGGATGTTGCTGTTGTGCAGGCACAGGCCCACAGAGGGTTCTCACAGGTGTTCTATGCAATAGTAGGATATTAGAGAATCCCTAGTCAGTTTCACCCATGTGGAGCTGGTTGTGATACAGTGACTAGAGATGTGGATCCAGAAGATGTGAGGAAGAGTCAAGAGATGTACACTGTAAGGGAGGGAATGTACTGAACCTTTAATCGTACATAAGGGGAGCTAAAATGAACTGTTTAGCTGGGTCTCAGCTAATTTTCAAAAATAGAGCTCAAGTTCAAAATGATTCTACCATTAGTAGAATCTAAAGTACTGTACACGGTTCCAAGATTCCTGTAGAAAAGAGAAAAAAAATGTAGTTCGTGGCCGGCGCCGTGGCTCAACAGGCTAATCCTCCGCCTTGCGGCGCTGGCACACCAGGTTCTAGTCCTGGTCGGGGCGCCGGATTCTGTCCCGGTTGCCCCTCTTCCAGGCCAGCCCTCTGCTGTGGCCCAGGAGTGCAGTGGAGGATGGCCCAAGTGCTTGGGCCCTGCACCCCATGGGAGACCAGGAAAAAGCACCTAGCACCTGGCTCCTGCCATCGGATCAGCGTGGTGTGCCGGCCGCAGCGCGCCGTCCGCAGCAGCCATTGGAGGGTGAACCAACGGCAAAAGGAAGACCTTTCTCTCTGTCTCTCTCACTGTCCACTCTGCCTGTCCAAAAAAAAAAAAAAAAAAGTAGTTCGTATAATGAGTTAGAAAGCAAGGCAAATTGCACAGTCTTTTTTTCCCCCGTATAGGTGTGGAGAGAGAATATATCTATGCATGTATATATACTGTCAAGTATAACTTATGGTATTAGAAACAAAAGCAGACATGTATCAGAACAGAGATGGATCTAGCCTGAAGTTTTCATAATTTATGAAGGGTGGTCTTTAAGAATAAAATTATAAATGCAAAATTAGATATTAAAGTGAGTAGTTCTCTGGAATGATAAAAGAAAATGACAGTATATTATAGGTGTCACACATGTCATAAAACCCAGAATGACATCACCTGGCTGAAAAGCCTTTATAATACTTTCCCCCAACAGTTCTGACTATCTGTTCT
The DNA here is from genome assembly GCA_949820135.1 of Sylvilagus floridanus. Lineage (NCBI taxonomy): Eukaryota > Metazoa > Chordata > Mammalia > Lagomorpha > Leporidae > Sylvilagus > Sylvilagus floridanus. Next base: position 71,021,665 of record OX463226.1, on the reverse strand, counting down.
CTATCACCTCATAACATGTAATATTTTAATAAAAAACAGGAGGCAAATAGTTCAGCCTAGTGGAGATGGTATTGATAGTGTAGAAAAGGTTTAATGTGCAGCTTTACAACTCATCACTTTTTTTTTTTTTTCAATTTCTGGCAGAGTTGGTTGTTCTTGCTCTGAGAACTGCAGCCTTTTGGTATCTCTTGGTGTGTTACTTGACTACACAGCCAGAGCAGGCCTGGCCAGTTAGGTCTTCAATTCTCCCCACCCCCCACTGCCTCTGGCAGTCCAGTTCCTGGTTGGGAAGCATAGCCATAAAGCTTTAGAATTGAGTTACTTAAATAAATCTACTTATTTATTTGAAAGGCAGTGTTAGGGAGAGAAGGATGGAGAGAGAGAGAGAGAGAGAGAGAGAGAGAGAGAGAGAGAGAGAGAATCTTTGATCTGGGCTGGGCTAAAGCCAGGAGTCTGGAATTCTGTCTGGGTCTCCTGTGTAGATACCAGGGATCTAAGGACTTGGGCCATCTTTTGATACTTTCCTAAGTGCTTTAGCGGGGAGCGGACTCAGAAGTGGAGCAGCTGAGACTTGAGCCAGCGCTCATGGTGGTGGCATTGAGGTGGTGGCTTAACCTGCTGTGCCACTATGCTGACTTCAACATCTCTTTTTAAAATATAATTTCCTTTGGGGTGCTTTGAAGGAGTCCACTGGGGGGTCAATGAGGGTAAAGAAGGTAGAGTCCCAAAAGAAAAAAACCTATTAGTAAATCAAAAGGATTAGTAAATGATGGCCAGTAGTATAATAATACAGTATGTCCACATTTCCTCACTTTTAACAATTTAACAAAGACCTTAGCTGTTGTATTAAGAAAAAGCAAATGTCTTTTCATTGTTCATTCTCAGATTGAAAAGTAAGAAATGTCTATATATGTAGATATATTGATTTATATATATTGTGTATATACATGTATATAAACATGTATATACAATAGACATACATATATACATATATATACATATATGTGTATGTATGTATATATACATATCTACAATATATATATTGTAGACATATATGATTATTTGTATAGGAAATTCAAAGATATTAACTAAAAAGGATATATAAAGAACTATTAATATGAATAAATGAATTTACCAAGATCACAAAATAGGAACAGTCTATTTTTAAATATTATAATAAATGATACCAGATACCTAGGAATAGATTTCATAAAGAATATATATAATAATTTTTTAAATTGCTAATAAAGAAGGCATAAATAATGAAAAGACAAATCATATTCATGGATTTGAAGATTCAGTATTATAAAGGAATCAAATTGATTTATAAATTCAACATAGTCTAAAGTTTCAGAAAACATTTTGTAGAAATTGATAAGCTGGGGGCTGGCAGGTTAAGCCTCTGCTAGCAATGCTGGCATCATGTGGGCGTTGATTGGAGCCCTGGCTGCTACAATTCTGATCCAACTCCCTGTTGGTGAACCTGAGAAGGCAGAGGAAGATGGCCCAAGTCGTTGGGCCCTTGGGCCCGTGTGGGAGGCCTGGAAGGAGCTCCTGGCTTTGGCCTGGCCCAACCCCAGCCCTTGCAGCCATTTGGAGAGTGATCCAGTGAATGAAAGTTTTCTGTCTCCTTTCTTTATAGCTTTCAAATTTTAAAAAATCTTGAAAAGAAATTGATAAGCTTATTCTAAAATTCACACAAACAATGCAAAAGACCTATAATAGTTAAGATAATCTTGAATATGAATAAAGTTAGAGGAATTACCATACCAGATACTGAGACTTCATAAAGCTATTATAATTAAGACAATGAAATCATGCCCTAGGGATCACATTGTGGCACAGCAGGTTAAGCTGCCACCTGCTCCCAAATAATCCCAAATGGGTGCTGGTTCAAGTCCCAGCTGCTCTGCTTCCAGTCCAGCTCCCTGCTAGTGCACGTGGGGCAGCAGTGGAAGATGGCCTTACTTGGTCACCTACACATGTGGGAAACTCAGATGGAGTTCTGGGCTCCTGGCTTCAGTCTGGCCCAGCCCCAACTATTGTGGCCATTTGGGGAGTGAACAGAAGATCTCTGTCTTGCTCTCTGGGTTTCCCTCTCTAACTTTGTCTTTCAAATAAATAAATCTTAAAAGTAAACAGAAATCATGTCATAAGAATAGGAAAATGGACCAGAGGAACAGCACAGATTGTCCAAAAATAGATTGATTTGATTTTTAACAAAGACGCAAATAGAATCCAACATAGAAAAAGATCTATTTAATAAATGATGCTGGAGGAACTGAATACCATCCCCCCAAAAAAGAATTATGACCTCTACCTTTTGTTATGTATGAAAATCACCCTAAAATGGACAAGCCATCTTAAAGTATGAAAACTACAACTATGAAGCTTTAGGAGAGAAAATAGAACTGTGCCATGCCTGTCTGTTAGGCAAAGATTTCTTACACATAATACAAAAGGTACTTATCATTAAAGAGAAAAGCTGTTAAATTGGACTGTTTCAAAATAAAAACTTGCCCTACCTGATAGAACAGTTAAACTGTTGTAATGGCCTAGGGGTAGATAAATAGGCTAATGGAAGAGAAGAGGGAGTCCCAAACAGACTCACACATAAATAGAAATGCACCTGTGTTTCATTGCGCCACATTACAAGACATTGTGACTGAAATAGGGAATTGGGCAATTGATCAATTAGTCTGGGACAATGGGTTATCCATATAAAAAGATAAAACAAATTGGAGTCTTTACATCTTCCGAAAAGTCCAGGTGTATTAAAGACATAATATGAAACACAAAACTGAATTGTTTATAATATATCTGACTTCCCTTGGGGGTGGGGAGGGATTTCTCAAATGAAATGCCAAAGACGTTAACCACAAAGAAAAAGATTGGCTACATTAAAATTAACTGTAGTTTATCAGAAGTTAGCATAAAAAACATAAGATGGGGCTTAGAGTGGTCAAAGATATTTGAAATTCACATGATTAGTGAATAGTGTCTAGAATATACTGCATTAAAAACGTTTCTGAAGAAAAATGGCAAACAACTAAGTTACAAATGGCACATGACATAACAGGAAATTGGTGAAGAAGAAATTGAGAAGCTGTTCAATCTCCCAAGTAATCAGGGAAGTGCATAAAACAGTACTGGGTTACGGTCTTATCTGGTTGGCACAAGTTAAAAATCCTTAGGAATGTTGGTGGGAAAGTGAGGGTGGTATACTCAGCTGGTGGAGATGTATTCAGTATAACCATTTTTGAAAAGAATTTGGGGGGCTGGTCCAGCAAGTAGAGTCACTGTCTGCAGTGCCAGCATCCCACATGGGCACCAGGTTGAGTCCTGACTGTTCCACTTCTGATCCAGCTCCCTGCTAGTGTGCCTGGGAAAGATGACTCAAGTGCTTGGGCCTCTGTACCCATGTAGGAGACCTGGATGAAGTTCTTGGCTCCTGGCTTGAACATGGACCAGCTCTGGCTGTTGTGGCCAGATTTTCTCTTTCTCTCTCCCATCTCTCCCGACATTACTCCCATCATCTCTCGCATCTCTCTCTGCAAGTCTGACTTGGAAATAAATAAGATCTTTTTTAAAAAAATCTGAGAGGTAGAGTTACAGAGGGAGTAACAGAGAGAAAGGTCCTCCAACCACTGGTTCACTCCCCTAAAGAGCCGGACCAATCTGAAACCAGCTTCTTACAGGTCTCCCATGTGAGTGTAGGAGCCCAAGCACTTGGGCCATCTACTGCTGCTTTCCCAGGCCATAGCAGAGAGCTGGATTGGAAGAGGAACAGCCGGGATATGAACCGGCACCCATATAGGATGCTGAAGCCGCAGGCAGCCCCAATAAATACCCTCTACACCACAGCGCTGGCCCCAATAAATAAACCTCTTAAAAAAGAATTTGGTGTTTCATAAAGTTGAAGATGTAATACCCTTTAGCTGAGAACTCTCTAGATGTGAACCTGAGGATTCCCTACCCATGTATTTACACAAAGAGATATCTACAAAAATGTTCAATGCAGTACCACAGAATTGGACATGCCAAATATCTGTCAATGAATTGATGAATAAGCTTTAAACACCCTTTTGGCGAGGATGTCGGGCAGTGAAAACCAAAGAACTGGGTCACTGAGTCAGCTTTTCTCAATGGGAGTGAATTTCTTCAGTTACAGTATTCATATTTAACTTTAAGGTTTTCAACAGCAAGCAATTTTTTTAATGAGAATCCCACGGAGGAATGAGAAAATTCTGGGGATTTCCATAAAGAAAGCATTTTGTGCTTAAAGTTTTTTTTTTTTTTTTTTTTTTTTTAGAAATCTTTTAAGGTGTACAAATTTCATGCATTTTGTAAATGCAACTTGAGGCACATAGTGATTCTTCTCACCCTCCCACTCTTCTTCCTCTCTCTCCTATTCCTATTCTTATTTTTTCCTAAGATCTGATTAACTCTATAGTAAGTAAAGAGTTCAACAAATAGTATGAAAAAAATAAATGTCCCTCAATGGTTTTTTGACGTTTCTTTTGATTTCTTCTATGATCTGCTCATTCAGGAGCATGTTGTTCAGTGTCCATCTGTTGCATATGTTCTAGAGACTCTCAAGTTGTTGATCTCCAGCTTCATTCCATTGTGGTAGGAGAAAATGCATGGTACGATTTCAGTTCCTTCGAATTTGCTGATACTTGTTTTATGGCCTATCCTGTGGTCTATCCTAGAGAAAGTTCCATGCACTGGTGAGAAGAATGTGTGTTCTGCAACTGTAGGATGAAAAGTTCTGTAGATATCTGTTAGGTCCATTTAGTCTATAGTGTGGATTAACTTGTTTTTCCTTGCTGATTTTCTGTCTGGTTGATCTGTACATTGCTGAAAGTGGGGTTTTGAATTCCCTCATCACTATTGTATTGGAGTCTATGTCTCTCTTTAGATCAATGAACATTTCTTTTAAATATCCAGGTGCCCTGTAATTAGGTGCATAAACCTTTATAATAGTCACATCTTTCTGTTGAATTGATCCCTTAATCATTGTATAGTGCCCTTCTATGTCTCTTTTAATGGTTTTTGTGTTAAGTATTTTTTGCCTGATACTAGGATGGTTACACCAACTCTTTTTTTGGTTTCTGTTGGCATGGAATGTCTTTTTCCATCCTTTCACTTTCAGTCTGTATGTATCTTTATTGGTGAGATGTGTTTCTTATAGACAGCAAATAGATGGGTTTTGTTCTTTAATCCATTCAGCCAATATGTATCTTTTTTTTCAGATGATTGATCTTATTTTTTTTTTTTCAAAGATTTATTTATTTGAAAGTCAGAGTTAAACAGAACGAGAGGGAGAGGGAGAGATCGATCCTCCATCCACTGGTTCACTTGCCAACTGGCTGCAATGGCTGGAACTGCATCGATCCGAAACCAGTAGCCAGGAGCTTCCTCTGGGTCTCCCACATGGGTGCAGAGGCCCAAGGACTTGGGCCATCTTCTGCTGCCATCCCATGCTGTAGCAGAGGGCTGGATCAGAAGTGGAGCAGCTAGGACTTGAACCGGCGCCCATATGGGATGTCGGCACTGCACGTGGCGCCTTTACCTGCCATGCTTCAGTGCTGGCCCTGCACAGTGTTTTTACAGCCCACAGTCGGGAGCACCCAGCCCCTATCACTTCTCCCAGCCGGTCTGAGGCATCTCCTCTTGGTTGGTTGCTGGGTGTGTGGACACAATTTTGCACAGCTTTATGTATGTCCAAAATGGTTCCTGCCTTTCTCAGCTAGTTACAGGACACTGGTTCTTGGTGTTGGGGAGAAAGAAATGTGCCCCCCCTTTTCCCTTCTAGGTTGGCAGATACACTGTCCCCAACAGGACTCCAAGCTGTACTCAGCATTTTCCCAGAGCTTTATCTCCACTGGCTTGGGCTGCTGCAGTCTGGTCTCGCCTCACTCCAAAGCTGGTGCTGGGGCTCTCGGCTGCTGGGGTCCTGAGTTGTGTGCGTCCACACCCTCCATGTAGGTCCACAGTGTCCCTCTAATTTGTGTGGAGTTTTCCTCTGCTGTTTTCTTCCTAACTCTTCCCTGAGATTGCATTCCCTCCACGTTTTTAACTATATCCCTGTAGACTAAAGCAGTAAGTTCCCTCCCTGTTCTGCCTTATTCGTGCCTCTCAAAGGTTTTTTTTTTAAAAAAACAATTAAAATAGTATCATTTAACTTTTTCTATCTGTAAATTATCTTAAATTCCGCTGAATTAACCTTTGAAGTAACCGGCTCCTACCACAAGGGGACAGCATTTGGATGGAAATATCTCTTCCAATGGCATATAGTAGGGGAAAAATGAGATCAAAATAATAAAATAAAATGATAATCATTGAAAAATAAAAACACAAAATAAAAAATGAACTTTTTGTGTTTAGATGTTTTGAGATTGTTTTCCTAAATGAAAGGGATTCTGGTCCTGACATTCAGCTGTCTTAGTCAATGTAGATTCTAAGTTGTTGTTCCAGAAAATGATGTCTGTAGTAATGTGCCAGGGTGTTTGATTTTCATTAGTTTTCAGCAGCTTAGCAGCCCCCTGCTGTAGAAGTCATGGAGACTGATCTTGACTTGGGTGGTATTTTTCTCCCCAAGCTTTCTCCAATGTCTGTTTTTGTCAGTTTAGGAAAAAAGTGACACATCTACATCAGGCTGAAATACTAAGCTATGATTATTTCATGAGGTTTTGTGACCTTCCCCCTAGAGTGTATTTCCTTTATACTTCTAAGAGGAAAACGAATCACTTTGCCCTCAAGCCTGGAAGAGATCCCCGTCACTTGGTTCTGGTTGGACTTTCCACTACTGTTTCTTGACCCAACTCCAATTTCTTCCCATCCACTTCATAGAAGCAAACAAATAAAAAGTAGTGAAGAGTTTCCTGTTTTGAAGTTAGCACCATGCATACATTAAATTGTCAGTTTTGATGGTAACACTTTATACAGTGGGAGTGAAACACAGTATTTTGATTCAACCACCTTCCTCACATTGGCTAGCAAACTGCTTGGTACTTGCATGTTTTCCTTAATCAAAATAAACCTGATTGCATTCCCCAGATGAACATCCTCATAGCTTTCAAGACCTTGATGAAGGAACTCTACATTTAAACTTGCTAATGACCTGGCCCTGTTCAACCCTTCAGCTTTAAATATGTATGTTTATATCTTCTTATTAATTAATCCTATTCTAAGAATGCATAATATATCCTGACATTTCATACTTAATATTCATTATCTCATTTATTCTTTTTGAGATGTTCTTTGCAAATGAGGAAACCAAAAGAGCTCTCACATAAAAAATCTTTACAGAACTGGGACTTGAACTTGGGAGCATGTGGCTCCAAAGTCCTAACCATGCCTTACATCCCTTCTTTCCTCTTATCACAACCACATCCTCACTAGGAAGCCTGCACTACTCTCATCTACTTTTATGCCTGATAACTTTTTTTTAATGAGAGACATTATTTCTCTTCAATTTTTATTTGACAGGAAGAGTTAGACAATGAGAAAGAGAGAGAGGGAGAGAAAGGACTTCCTTCTGTTGGTTCACTCTCCAAATGGCTGCTACGGCTGGCGCTGTGCTGATCCGAAGCCAGGAGCCAGGTGCTTTTCCTGGTCTCCCATGTGGGTGCAGGGGCCCAAGCACTTGGGCCATCCTCCACTGCCTTCCTGGGCCACAGCAGAGAGCTGGACTGGAAGAGGAGCAACTGGGACTAGAACCTGGTGCCCATATGGGATGCTGGTGCTGCAGGTGGAGGGTTAACCAAGTGAGCCATTGCGCCGGCCCCATGCCTGATAACTTTTGCATATAGTTTTGCTGCTTCCTGGAATGCCCTTGTCTTCTCCTCTGGTCAAATTCTTCTTGGGTTTATGACTCAGCTTAGTTGTCACCTGTTGTGGCTCTCCCTCCTGGATCCATTCAGTTGTGGTTGTTGCCCCTTCTCTGAGTCACAGTGCTGGGATCTTTTTCTGACAATGTGTGCATGGAGGGGGCAGAGGATTGAGGAAGTAATTTGTGGAAGAACCATTGCTCTGTGTAAGGTGGAAGTATATTTTTACCTTAAACCCAATGAGGAAGTGACTTGCTTCCAAAGGAAGCAAGGTGAGTCAGTCTCTCTGTCCCTCTCTGTCCCTCTCTGTCCCTCTCTGTCCCTCTCTGTCCCTCTCTGTCCCTCTCTGTCCCTCTCTGTCTCTCTCTGTCTCTGTCTCTCTCTCTCTCTCTCTCTCTCTCTCTCTCTCTGACCCAGACAAGGTTTACTGGGTCTTTGGCTTGAGCACATGGGAGATAGCATGGTGGGAAAAGGTTGTGCTGGCTAGCCCAATGAGGAGGGCTGAATGGCTGCTTTTATGGGCTAAGGTGGTGGGGCAGTTTCCCCTTGGCACAGGGCCCTTCAGTCTGCATCCTGTCCACAGTCCTGGCTTGTCTACCTTAGCACATGGCATTTCAGTCTGCATGTGGCTTGGTGTTCTGAGTAGATGCTATTTGGTTATTTTTCACAGGACACTCAAAATAGTGGTGCTGCCCACTAGTGCCACCGCAGGAAGACCAGGCATCGCTTACAATGGGCTATTTTGGGGATACATGCAGGTTGGGGAAAGTTCTTACCCAGCAGGGCAGTAGGGGGTCTTTGTCTGATTGGTTTGGACCTGGTGATGGACACATATAAGACACAGAGGGGCTTCATTTTGTGAGTCCTGTTTGTGTTGGTGGATGCTCTAGGTAGCCTGGAAATCAGGCCACAGACAGACTGCACACCGCCCCCGCACAGCATGCACCTGCAGTCAGTCCATCTCCTTTGTATCCTTGCTGGTGAGGTGTGTTTCTTGTAGGCAGCAAATAGATAGGTTTTGTTTTCTAATTCATTCAGCCAGTCTGTATCTTTTTGACAGGCAGTTAGACAGTGAGAGAGAGAGAGAGAGAGAGAGAGAGAAAGGTCTTCCTTTTTCTGTTGGTTCACCCTACAAATGGCACATTGCGGCTGGTGTGCTGCGCCGATCCAAAGCCAGGAGCCAGGTGCTTCCTCCTGGTCTCCATGCTGGTGCGGGGCCTAAGCACTTGGGCCATCCTCCGCTGCACTCCTGGGCCACAGCAGAGAGCTGGACTGGAAGAGGAGCAACCGGAACAGAATCTGGCACCCTGACCAGGACTAGAACCCGGTGTGCCGGCACCGCAGGCGGAATATTAGTCTAGTGAGCCAGGGCGCTGGCCCACTGTCTGTATCTTTTAACTGGAGAGTTGAGGCCCTTTACATTCAAAGTGGCTATTGATATATAACTTGGCCCTGGCATTTTTCCATAAATATTCCTATTATTTCCTTTGTACTTTTACTGGGAGATTTTCTACCTTCACCTTCATTCATAGTGATGACCATGTTTCTGTGTAGCACATCCTTAAGCATCTTTTGTAAAGCTGGACAAGTAGTGAGTGACAAATTTTTTCAATTTCTGTTTGTTATGAAAGTTCTTTATTTCACCTTCCTTCATAAATGAGAGCTCTTCAGGGTATATTCTGAGTTGACAGGTTTTTTCTTTTCTTTCCCCCCAGAAACATTTAAGGAATACAAATTTCATACATTTCATAATTACAACTTTAGGAACATGGTGTTTCTTCCCACCATACCTGCCCTCCCATATACTCTCCCACCCTTTCTCCTCCCTCTCCTATTCACACTCTTTTTACTAAGTTCTATTTCCAATTCACTTTATGCACATATTAACTCTAAGTAAAGAGTTTGACACATAGTATGAAAAAAAAAATCTGTTCCTCAATAGTCCAGACAAGGGCTGTTCAAAGTCATTGGTTATCAAAGTATCAATTTCAGTTCTACAGATTGCTTTTTAGGTGCTCTATTAGTTATCACAGGTCAGGGAGAACATATGGTATTTGTCCCTTTGGAACTGGCTTATATCACTAAGAATGATGTTTTCCAGTTTCATCCATTTTGTTGCAAATGACCAGATTTTTTTGTTTACCACTGTGTAGTATTCCATGGTGTACATATCCACTAATTTCTTTAGCCAGGCAAGAGTTGTTGGACATCTGGGTTGATTCCATGTCTTAGCTATTGTGAATTGAGCTGCAATAAAGATGGGGGTGCAGATAACTCTTTAATATGCTGATTTCATTTGCCTTGGGTAAATTCCAGGAGTGAGATGGCTGTATTGTATGTTAGGTCTATATTCAGATTTCTAAGACATTTAAATATTGTCTTCCATAGTGGCTTTACCAATTTACATTCCCTCAGACAGTGGATTAGGGTACCTTTTTCCCCACATGCTTTGTTTGTTGATTGCTATAAGAAAGCCATTCTAATGGTGATGAGGCGAAACCTCATTGTGGTTTTGATTTGCATTTCCCTGACAGCTTCTGATCAGGAGCGTTTTTTCATGTGTCTGTTGGCCATTTGGGTTCCCTCTTTTGAAAAATACCTGTTTAAGTCTTTTTCCCAGTTCTTCACAGGGTTGTTTTGTTGTTGTTGAGTTTCTTGATCTCTTTATGTATTCTGGTTATCCGTTATTAGTTGCATATTTTGCAGATAATTTCTCCCATACTGTTGGTTGCCTCTCCACTTTTCTGAGTGTTTCTCTTCCAGTACAGAAGCTTCTCAATTTGATGTAATCCCATTTGTCAATTTTGGCTTGGTTGCCTGTGCCTCTGGGGTCTTTTCTAGGAAGTCTTTCTCTATATCGATATCTTGCAGAGTTTCCCCAATATTCTCTAATTTGATGGTACTGGGCTGTATATTTAGGTCTTTAATCCATTTTTTAGTGGATTTTTGTGTAAAGTTGTAAGGTAGAGGTCTTTATGCTTCTGCATGTGGAGTGCCACTTTTCCCAGTACCATTTGTTGAAGAGACCGTCCCTGCTCCAGGGATTGATTTTAGTTACTTTGTCAAAGATAAGTTTGGTGTAGATGCATGGATTGATTTCTGGCATTTCTGTTATGTTCCATTGGTATATCCATCTGTTTTTGTGCCAGTGCCAGGCTGTTTTGATTATAATTGCCCTGTAGTATATCTTGATCTGGTATTGTGATGCCTCTAACTTTGTTGTATATGATTATAATTGTTGTATAAGATTCCTTTAGCTATTAGTCTCCTACGTTTCAATATGAGTTTCAGCATCATTTTTTGTATATCTGAGAAGAATGTCCTTGGTATTTTGTTTGGTATTTCATTGAATCTGTAAATTGCTTTCAGTAGTATGGACGTTTTGATGTTTTTGATTCTTCCAATCCATGAACATAGGAAACATTTTTATTTTTGTATCTTCTATTTATTTAATGTTTTGTAATTCTCATTATGGAGATCTTTTACATCCTTAGTTAAATGTATTCCAAGGTATTTGATTTGTTTTGTAGCTATTGTGAATGGAATTGATCTTACAATTCTTTCTCAGCCATGGCATTGTCTCTGTATACAAAGGCTGTTGAGTTTTGTGTGTTGATTTTATATCCTGCTACTTTACCAAACTATCCTATGAGTTCCAATAGTCTTAGTGGAGTCTTTTGGATACCCTATATATAGAATCATGTCATCTGAGCTGGTGCCGTGGCTCAATGGGCTAATCCTTCACCTGTGGCGCTGGCACACCAGGTTCTAGTCCCGGTTGGGGCACTGGATTCTGTCCCGGTTGCCCCTCTTCCAGGCCAGCTCTCTGCTGTGGCCAGGGAGTGCAGTAGAGGATGGCCCATGTGCTTGGGCCCTGCACCCCATGGGAGACCAGGATAAGCACCTGGCTCCTATCGGATCAGTGCGGTGTGCTGGCCGTGGCGGCCATTGGAGGGTGAACCAATGGCAAAAGGAAGACCTTTCTCTCTCTCTCTCACTGTCCACTCTGCCTGTCAAAAAAAAAAAAAATCATGTCATCTGCAAATTAGGCATAGTTTGACTTCCTCCTTCCCAATTTTTATCCCTTTGATTTCTTTTTCTCACCTAATGGCTCTGGCTAAAACTTCCAGGACTATATTGAATAGCAATGGTGAGAGTGGGCATCCTTGTCTGGTTTGTTTTTTGGTTTTTGGTTTTGTTTTGTTTTGACAGTTAGAGAGAGAGAGAGACAGAGAAAGGTCTTCCTTCTGTTGGTTCACCCCCCACAAGTGGCTGCTATGGTCAGCGTGCTGTGCCGATCTAAAGCCAAGAGACAGGTGCTTCCTCCTGGTCTCCCATGTGGGTGCAGGGCCCAAGCACTTGAGTCATCCTCCACTGCCTTCCCGGGCCACAATAGAGAGCTGGACTGGAAGAGGAGCAACCGGGACAGAACCCAGCACCCCAACTGGGACTAGAACCCAGGATACTGATGCCACAGGCAGAGGATTAGCCAAGTGAGCTCTGGTGCCGGCCCCTTGTCTGGTTCTTGATCTCAGTGGGAATGCTTCCAATTTTTCCCATTCAGTAGGATGCTGGCTGTGGGTTTGTCATTAATTGCCTTGGTTTTGCTGTGGAATGTTCCTTCTATACCCAATTTGCTTAGTTTTCATCATGAAAGGGTATTTTATCTTATCAAATGCTTTCTCTGCAACTATTGAGATAATCATAGGGTTTTTCTTAAGCAATTTGTTAATGTGGTGTATCACATTGATTGATTTACTAATGTTGAATCATCCTTGCATATCAGGGATAAATCCCACTTGGTCTGAGTGGATGATCTTTCTGATGTGTTGTTGGATTCTATTGGCTAGAATTTTATTGAGGATTTTTGCGTCTGTTCACCAGGGAAATTGGTCTGTAATTCTCTTTCTCTGCTGTATCTTTTTCAGGTTGAGGAATTAAGGTGATGCTGGCTTTATAGAAGGAGTTTGGGAGGGTTCCCTTCTTTTCAATTGTTTTGAATAGCTTAAGGAAAATTGGAATTCTTTAAATGTCTGGCAAAATTCAGCATTGAAGCCATCGGGTCCTGGGCTTTTCTTTGTTGGGAGAGCCTTTTACTGATTCGATTTCTGATTGGTTATGGGTCTGTTTAGGTTTTCTATGTCTTCATATTTCAATTTAGGTAGCTTGCATATGTCCAGAAATCTGTTTCTTCTGGGTTTCCCAGTTTGTTGGGATACAGCTCTTTGTAGTAATTTCTGATGATTCTTTTTATTTCTGTGGTGTCTGTTACATTTTGTTTTTCATCTTTGATTTTATTGATTTGGATCGTCTCTCTTTTTCTGTTTGGGTCAATGTGTCAATTTTGTGTATTTTTTCCAATACACAATTTTTTTTTTCATTTCTGAATGAAATGTAATGCCCTTCTTTGTGTCTTTTAGCAGTTTTGTGTTAAAGTCTATTTTGACTGATATTACACCATCTCTTTTTTGGTTTCTGTTAGCATCAAATATCTTTTTTCATACTTTCAATCTTCACGTACCTTTGTTGGTTTGATGCATTTCTTGTAGACAGCAAATAGGTGGGTTTTGCATTTTAATCCATTCAACCAGTCTGTATCTTTTAACTGGGGAGTTGAGGTCACTTACATTCAAATTGAATATTGATAAGTAATGACTTGGCCCTGCCGTTTTTTTTTTTTTTCATAAATATTACTATTGTTTATTTTGGGTTTCCTTTGTACCTTTACTGGGAGAGTTTCTGTCTTCACCTTCTTTCATAGTGATGACCATGTTTCTGTGTGCAGCACATCCTTAAACATCTTTTTTAAGGCTGGACAAGTTGTGACAAATTCTTTCAGTTTCTGTTTGTTTTGGAAGGTCTTTATTTCACCTTCCTTCATAAGTGTGAGCTTTGCAGGATACAGTATTCTGGGTTGGCAATTTTTTTTTCTTCTCTCAAGACTTGGAATATATCTTGCCATTCTCTTAGCCTGTAGGGTTTCTGATGAGAATTTAGCTGTGAGACTTCTGAAAGCAATCTGGCATTTCTATCATGTACACTTTAGAATCTTTTCTTTGTTTTACTGTGGGGAGTTTGACTATAATGTGTCATGGTGAAGATCTTTTCTAGTCATATGTATTACGAATTCTATGTGCTTTCTTTACTTGAACATGTTTCTTTCCCCAATTTAGGAAGTTTTCTGTAATTATTTCACTAAAAAGACCTTTAATTCATTCTCCACAGCTTCAGGAATTCCTAAGACCTGTATGGTGGGTTGTTTGATAGTATCCCATAAATCTCCAACACTGATTTCTTTTTTTCCTAATTTCTTCTTCTATTTGTCCTGACTGTAATTTCCAGAGGTTTGTCTTCTATATCAGATAGTCTTTCTTCTGCTTCACAAATTCTGTTAAGGCCTCCCACTACATTTTTTGTTATTTTGAATTCTTAATTTCTAATATTTCATGTTGATTTCTCTTTAAATTCTTTCATGTCATGTATGGATTTCTTTATTTTGTGGATTTGCTTCTGATTACTTCTAAGTAATCCTATGATCAATTTTTTAAATTCCGTTTCTGGCATTTCTTCAATCTCTTCATTTTCACATTCTAGCATTGAAGTTTTGTGTTCTTTTGACGGTGTTGTTGTCTTCCTTATTTCTTGAATTGTTGCGTTTCTTATGACTCTGTAGCTTTATGCAGTGTCTTCTCTTTCAGTGACTGCCCAGAGGCATTTGTACTGAGTGTGCTCAGGGTGTGTTCAGTGTGTTTTGAGTGGGTGTGTTCAGTGTTCCAGGGTGAGAGCAGTGTCCGTGGTGACACCCACGTTAGGCATGGTAAATGTCCTCTCCCCTCTCCCCTCTCCCCTCTCCCCTCTCCCCTCTCCCCTCTCCCCTCTCCCCTCTCCCCATCAGACAGGAGATTTGTTCAGCTCTGGCATAGTCTAATGCTCACCTCCTCTCTTCCAAGGAGACAATGCCTGGGCACTAGCTCCCGTGGGTACAATATTCATTCCTACTGCCACAGAACCGCATAAAAGATCTGTGCAGTCCTCAGGTATGAACACAGATCCCACAACAATGACCCTCACCAGGGATTCAGGGAGCCCTGAGCGTGTGGAGCCCCCTACAGTGACTACCCAAAGACCCAGCCACACCCTGCACCCTCCCACACGGCCACAGTATTTTCACAGTCACAGCACACAAGGCTCTCCCAGTCAGGAGCACCCAGTTCCCTGTCAGTGCTCTCAGCCAGACTCAGGTGTCTCTTCTCAGCTGGTTGCTGGGCTTGTGGACACAAGTTGGCACAGCTGTTCCATGTATCCAAAATGGAGACTGTCCTCTCTCAACTGGTTACAGGATGCCAATGCTGATGCCTACTTTTTCCCTCTAGGTTGGCTGGTACAGTGTCCCCCACAGGGCTTCAAGCTGGACTCATGCCAGGCTCTTCCCACAGCTTTATCTCTGCTGACTTGGGCTGCTGTGGTCTGGTCTCACCTCACTCTCCCAAGCTGGTGCTGAGGCTCTCTGCTGCTAGGGTCGAGTTGTGCACATCCACACCCTCCATGTCGGTCCACAGTGCCCCTCTAATTTGTGTGGAGTTTCCTCTGCAGTTTTCTCCATAACTCCTACCAGATATCGCACATTCTCCACTGTTTTTTGAACTATCTTCCCCTAGACTTGAGCATTAAGCTGATTGAATTTTCTGAGTTTTTCCTCTTCAGTCCTCTCCCTTTCTTTTTCCCCAACCATTCAAGTACCTGCTTGGGTTCTGTGCCTGTGACCTAATGGGAAAAAGCTGATGGGTCAGAAAAGTAGAAATCATTGCAAGCTTCATGGTTTATGTACCCTTTATCTTCAGGTGAAAGTGACATTTCAGAGTACACCTGTTCTCAATGTGCTGACTCCATTCCTATCTGCACATCTGCTCTCCATTTTTCTCTGCCCTGACCTGTGCCCTTGGGGGCTTGTAGTTACCTCTTACATCCTTGGGCCCTCTTGTTTTTTGGCTTCTGCTTGGGTTCAGCCAGTGGGAAGCACTGGCAAGAGATTGGACAGCCATGTCTCAGTGGCCACTTGTTTGGACAGATGTCCTTCCTCCCACGCAACCTATTCTCCCGTGCTTTGGTGTTTGGGCTCTGTGAAAGTTGGACTTGTGACAGGAGCCTGGAGGTGTACAGATAGGGGAACAAGGAAATCTGAAATTGTCTGTCTTTTTGGTGGGATGATGGCCTTAATGTTAGAAATTAATTACAATAATTTAGGTAATATATATATGTCTGCAGTTGCAGACTGAGATTCATACCTGCCGTAGTATTTTTTTATTTAAATTTTTTGACAGGCAAAGTGGACAGTGAGAGAGAGGCAGAGAGAAAGGTCTTCCTTTTCTGTTGTTTCACCCTTCAATGGCCGCTGCGGCTGGTGCACCGCACTGATCAGGAGCCAGGTGCTTCCTCCTGGTCTCCCATGGGGTGCGGGGCCCAAGCACTTGAGCCATCCTCCACTGCACTCCTGGGCCACAGCAGAGAGCTGGACAGGAAGAGGAGCAGCCGGGACAGAATCTGGCGTCCCGACTGGGACTAGAACCCAGTGTGCTGGTGCCCGCAGGTGAAGGATTAGCCTATTGAGCTGTGGTGCTGGCCAACCCATAGTATTTTTTAAAGGTATCATTGCAATGCAAATTCAAAACTATGATATTGTTATAGTAAATTCAATGCCCAACATCAGGAATCCAGTTTGAGGCACACTAACTGTATTATGCTAACCATTGGAGTATGAAATTCTAAATGTTGGTTTATGTGCATGAGTGAGTTGTGGTCAAAAGTTTTACTCTGGGAGGCAGCAAAACACAGTTGATTAAAATGAGGAACCTGGACTCGGAACCCGACTTTGCCGCTTAGCCACATGACTTTCAGTAAACTCCTTAATTTCTCTGTGCCTCAGTTTCCGAATCCATAGAACAACACAAAATAATATTGTGTAAGTAACTTGGAAAGGTATATATAATTAACTATCAGTAAGTGAGCATTGTTGTTGCTGTAATCTCAGTTGTGGTTCAAACATTTCATTCATGTTCTTTGCTGGTGCTGCAGTGCACAGTAGGAGGCACTCATGCAAAGATGAATAATGCCTTTATCGTCTTCTAAGCAGGTGGCTGGCTGCTCAGCGAAAGATCCATTTCTTCTTTTTCTTGCACATTCAGCTAGACCACATTTCTAGCAATCTTGTAATTAAGTTCTAGCCAATAGTTTCTGAGTAGAAGTTTTGTATATCACTTTTGAGCAAGGATTTTTATTTTTTCAAAGATGTGCTCTCATCTGTTCGTTCTTTCTACAGGCACAGTGTCAGAGTAGAAGACGCAGAGGAATTCCATACATTGGCTGACTCCCCAAATACCCATAATAGCTGAGCCAAACCAAAGCCAGGAGTTAGGAATTCCATCTGAGTCTCCCATATGGGCGGCAGGGACCCAAGTAGTTGGGCCATCATCAGTCACCACCACCTCCCTCCAGGCACATTAGCAGGAAAAGCTGGATTGTAAGTGAAGCAGCTGAGATTTGAACTAACACCTTACTAGGGGTTCCAGGTGACCCAAGTGGTGGCTTTTTTTTCCTTAAGATTTTTATTTATTTGAAAGAGTTAGAGGAAGAGACAGAAAGAGAGGTGTTCCAGCTGTTGGTTCACTCCCCAAATGGCCACAATGGCCACAGCTGAGCTGATCTGAAGTCAGGAGCCAGGAGATTGTTCTGCGTTTCCCATATGGGTGTCGAGGCCCAAGCACTTGGGCCATCCTCTGCTGCTTTCCCAGGTGTGTTAGCAGAGAGCTGGATCAGAAGTGAAGCAGCAGGGACTCAAACTGGAGCCCATATGGGAGGCTGGCCCTGCAGGGCAGGGCACTCACCTGCTGTGCCACAACATACCCCCTAAGTGGTGGCTTTAGCTACTCAACCACAATTCTTGCCCAAAGTCAGGGTTTTTAAGAGGCAAATGTGCCCTCCTCTTTCTTGATTCCATTCTAATATCTTGATGTAGAAATGACCAGGATCTAGGAAATGGTACAGCTACAAAATGGATAGAGCCTGAGTTCCTGAGCCACCGTGTAGAAGAGCACTATCGAAACTTCCTGGGAATATCTCTTTCATGCTGAATTATGCACAAGAAGCAAAGCAACTTTGCACCATGTATACTTTTAAGGGACTGTTTGTTGTAGCAGCTAGTGTTATCCTAATTAATATATCCTCCTTGGTTCTATAACCATGATAGAACACATGGAAGCGGTAGATTTTTTGGGTCACGTATGCTGTTTAGTTAGATCTACAGGAAGTGGGGAAGAACCTAGCTAGAGTCCTTTACACAGGACTGACCTTTTTATAGGAGCCAGGCCTCTTTCAGATGCTTCTGAGCCCACCATTGGGTCTCATTGTGGCCAATATTTTCCCCAGCTTCTCCATCTCTTTCCTTGTTTTTAAGGCTCCCAGGCAGCAGCCTCCTCGGCTCAACCATGAATGGTGTCAGCTAAGAGTGCTGACCCCTTTTTGGTATCTGGGTCATGCTTTGTGTGTCTTTCTGCATTAGCTTGATGAAGAACCTTCCTGACCCTTTGGATCCTTTCCCAAATGATCAATTGGCAGTTTGTACAGTGAAAGATTGGTCCTCCAACAGTGTGTAAATAATGTGACTGATTAATCAAGGGAATTTCATAACACATGAGGCATGTAAACTTCTTTTAAAAATGATTTGTTTTTAGAAAATATTTTTAAATTCCAGGTTAACTGCACATCTATGTCTTGAGACAAAATACCTTACATTCAATCCACACTTTCCTGGAAGGTCTACACTGCCATGAAATGGGGAGAAACAGGTAGTAGTTTCCAGTAGGTTTTATCACCATCGTCCAGCCTGGACTGTGGATTTCATAGATACTTCTTAAGAGAAACACAAGCCCCCACCTAGCAAATCTTCCTGTGCACTCAGTCCTATGCAAAGTAGCTCAGGTGAGGATTGGTCCAGAGGATGCTGCCCTGATTTGGGACCTGGATCAGTTCCAGCAAGGCCTTGGAGCAGACTGACTGGAGGCCTCCCTTAATGGAGCTGTGGGTAATGTCCAGTTCTCTCCTTTCTTCAGGGCACTGCCAGCCTGCAGCCTTGGCTTGAGAGGTGCAAAACCCAACTGAAAACAAATCGTAGGCGCATTTTTACCTGGAATTGCCAACTGTCCTGGATTGACCGTTCTTGTCCAATAAGCAAGCCTGAATCTCAGAGGAAAATAAGCACACATTGGAAACGTTTGGAGGTCCTCTCTCCTTCTCTTCTCTCTCAATCTCTCTCCCTCCCTCTTCTCCCTTCCTCACTCTTTCTCCAACCCCTAAACCAAAGGAAGGCAATTCTGCTGAAGTAGACTTAAGTGCCTGTGGTGATAATACATGCTATCAGGACTTATTTTACATTTAAAATAATATTCTAACTCTGAAAAAATTTATTCTTTTGGCATGTTTTCAGGAAACAAATGCTTGCCATGTGAGAGTTTAGAAAAAAAGGAAGGGAAATTAGTCACTCAATATTTTGAAGCTTCCAGCAACTTCTAAATCCCTTGAAAAATCAACACAGGGCAGACCTCTTGCAGATTTCTTAACTGTTCTGTTCTCCTAGGAGTGCCAATCTCTCAGCTGGCTGGAATACAGTTTCTGAGCCAGGTTTGGCTCAAACCCTATTGTGGTTTTTCATTCTTCTGTAGCAGTGGCTTTCAAAGTGGCACCAACAGCTGCAGCTGAAAGTGTGTCCCTGAAAACTGGGCTGAGTGGGGTCTGGCACCGTAGGCATTTTTAAGATCTGCTCTGTGGAGGGTGTCATGTTTTAGACAGTTGGTGGAGTTGTAGTGACCACCCATTGGGCAAGGAACTCCTGGGAGAAGTTCTGTATTCCCCAGCCCAGTCCTACTCTTGGAGGGGGGCCGAGGGACAGCAAACATGAGAGCCTTACTCATATCACAATCTTCCCTGAGCCTACATCAGGAAGGTTAACCAGGCACCACTGCTGGCCAGTGGAATGGGAGAGAAAGATCTCAGTGCTGGTTGAAAATGGATTGCCGCCACTTGGTAGCCCCTCTCCGAATGGCCCTCAAAGTGGTGAGGGTAATTCTGCCAGTGGGCAGAAGTGCAAGCTGCACACCTGGTGGTTCACTTTCCAGGAAGAAGCAACTTGAGGTCCAGATTGAATGGGTTCTGGGGCAAGAGTGAATGTCTTGACTGCTTGGTCAGGGGCCTGGAAGGAAGTCTAGGGGTTTTCTATGGGGACAGACTTACGGTGGCAGTCACAAAATGTGTGTGTGTGTGTGTGTGTGTGTGTCTTTGCATCTGCAGTTAATGCCCATTAGAGAGCTCCCACTGTGCAGAAAGCCCTCAAACGTGAACTCAGAGGGTGTCTCCTTTGGGAGATGTGGACAGCTAATGCTGAGCCTTTATTTTTTAATTAGGAAGGGAGAGAGCGAGAGCATGAACTAAAAAAAGTGCTTCCATCTATTGGTTCATTTTCCAAGTGCCCGCAACAGCTGGGACTGGGCCAGGCTGAAGCCAGGAGCCCAGTCTCCCACTTGGGTGGTAGGGACCCAAATACCCAACTACCTTGCTGCTTCTCAGGGTGCACGTTAGCAGCAAGCTGGAAAGACACAGAACTAGGGCTTGAGCACAGGTCCTTTGATACTGGATATGGGCGTCCCAAGTGGTGTCTTAACCAGTGTGCCAAACACCTATCCCCAGTGCTGAGCCTTTAATATGAAAGCTACTTGGTGGCAGGTGGATTTCAGTTTGCATTTGTTTTTATCAGAATGGATGCCTACACTGCCATGTGTCTCAGCTAGCAGAACCATCCAAGAGCTTCCATGATATCTGATGTAATGGCATGGTGTTCTGTACAGCATTGTGGCCATATGACCGTGAGATCCACTACTCTTGATTGCCTTATCAACAAGAAGTAGCTAGTCATATGGGAGAGTGGGAAGACCATGGAAGGCCGAGCTAGGGTGTTAGTATTGGGACAGTAACCTGTAGGGTTAAGGCACTGTATTTGTACTGAATTGCTGGCTTTGGGGCTATGTTCCTGATAATTAGAATGTATTCACAGATACAGGAGTCAAGAGGTTTAAGTTTCTTTGGATCCTACCATTGTTACTGCTCACAACTTTAGGTTCTGCCATATAAATGATCATGGTTTCCACAGGAGAAATCAGGGAGTCACTGACCTTGAAGCTATAACTGTTGGTAGGTCATTTGAGGCTGTTCGTATCAGTGGACAAATTGCCATGGCAAAGAAATTGCTACGTTAATGGACAAAACTGACCCTAATTACCAAGTGCAGCCAGGGCTGCTCCTATGTAATTGAGTGTGAAAGGAACCAAGGGGATGCAGTGGAATGTGTCTTGGTGCTTCCTTGCTCAGAGGACCACAGTAAATGAGCAACGGCAACAGCCAGGGCTTGATGAGGCCAGGACTCGGAGCTGAAGGTCTGGGTCTGCCCTTCAGGCAGGCTTCTTGACTGCCTTCCAGTACTGGCCAAGTGAAGTCAAGAATAGCTCCCTTTGTCTTGCAAACTGTTTTCCAGGGAACTTAAGAATGACCATGAGCACCAGGCATAGGATCTGCAACTTAAAGGCGTTGTGGCACAGTGGTTAACTCGCTGCTAGTGACGCTGGCATCCCATATTGGAATGTTCAAATCATAGCTGCTCTGCTTCTAATCCAGCTTCCTGCTATATGCCTAGGAAAGCAGCAGATGATGACCCAAGTGCTTGGGGCTCCTGCCACATCCCATGTGGGAGTCCTGGATGGAGTTGGGGTTCCTGACTGTCACCTGGCTCCATTCGGCCATTGCAGCCATTTGGGGAGTAAACCAGCAGATGGAAGATCTCGTTCTCCTTCTCTTTCTGTCACTCTGCTTTTCAAATAGATAAATAAGGGCATCTTTAAAAACAATTGGGAGGCCCTATGTTGTTGACAGTTTGAATCTTGGATGATTATGCTAATGTATCACTGTGTACTATGCTCCATGGGGAAGGTGTACCTTAATGCATGCTTGAGACGTTCATAGGATCTTGGGGGAATCTGCTGACGCGTGGCGTTCCCAGCCTGTTTCAGCAAGGCTCCCCACATGTCCTCCTGCAGAACCAGGGTTCTTGTGGCAAAGACTCACACAGAGCTCTGGAAGGGCACCAAACCGCCTCCCTGCTTGTCACTGCAAGCCACTGTGTCACCAGCAGGAACTCATTATTTCTTCAAGTGGGAGCGACAGAGAGAAATGCAATCCTTAGGGCTTAACCATTTTCTTTCTCCCAAATGAAAAAGCCGAGTCACACATGGCTACAATTTGGAAGCACTGTCACTTTCACACTCTATTGCTTCATGCATAGGCTAGTTGAATGTTTTTCTAAGTGACTGAATGAGTTTCGTTCTTAAATTAGCCCATGTACCTTATTGCGATAAATTACCAAAATGATCAGCAAGTGTAATGCAATTACAACACTGACAGTATTCTAAAGTGCAGCTCGGTGAAAAGTTGCTTTCCCTCTATTCCTTCATTTCTCTCTCCTGAGATCAGTTGGTTGCCGATGAATTCTTAACATAGGAGCATTTTGTTGAAATGTCATCTGTGGCCTGGATGGGCCCAGAGGTCTATTGGTCTTGTGCTGAATCAAGAAAACAGAGGCATGGCAGATAGTGTTGGAAAATAATCTGTCAGTCTTTCTCTCTGCTCCCATCTTTTTTGCTTCCTCTTCAGCTTGACATTTTTTTTAAAAAGATTTATTTATTTGTTTGGATCCTGAGCCAGGAGCTTCTTCTGGGTTTCCTACACAGGTGCAGGGGCCCAAGGACTTGGACCATCTTCCACAGCTTTCCCAGGCCATAGCAGAGAGCTGAATCAGAAATGGAGCTGCCCAGATTTGAACTGGTGCCTATATGGGATGTCGGCACTGCAGGCAATGGCCCTACCCACTATGCCACAGCGCTGGCCCTCCAGCTTGACATTTTAAAAAAGATTTATGTGGAAGACAGTTTAACAGGGAGAGAAGAGACATAAGAGAGGTCTTCTATCCATTGATTCACTCCCCAAGTGGCTGCAACAGACAGGGTGGGTCAGGCCAAAGCCAGGAGCCAGGTACTCCATCTTCATCTCCTGCACTCATGGTAGGTGCCCAAGTACATGGCCATCACTTGCTGCTTTCCCAGGCAGATTAGCAGGAAAATGGATTGGAAGCTGAGCAGCTGGCACTCGAACTGGAACCCCAGTTTGGGATGCCAGCTTCATATGCTATGCCAAAAAACTGGCCCTCGTCTTAGGTTTTAACCATCTGGCTGAGTGATTCTCAACTTTTATGTTTCCATCCCATTCTCAAATGCATACTTACAGAGAATGAAGTACTCAAAACTGCACTAAATGAGTAAGCAATACTTACCATGTAATCACTTCTAGAGTTTAACATTTCCTCATGGTGTCAATGGAATGCCTCCACACATTTTTCCCATTCACCTGGTAGTTTTTCAGGCCTGTATGGAAGAACTTTTCATATCTCTGACCTTTCTCTCATGTGTTTGAATATGCGTAAAGTTTACCTTTGATACTGGCCCAATAAAAGTACATGTTTTTTCATCACAAAGTTGCATAAAGCTCTAGATCACTTTTTACAAGCTTCTCATCTGTGTTTCATCTTTTGGACACGGCTGTAACATTTATTATTCTAGTTGTTCCTATAATGAAATGTCTATCTTAATATTTGGGTGTATGTTAGTGATGAGTTTGTGAAATGTCAGTCTACTGTATGTGACTTACCAATTAAGAACCACAAATTAGCCAGTTGAGGTGATTTCTGTGAATAAAGAAGTATAAAGGGCATGAGTTACATTGGTTAAATTAAATTGTTCAAAACTTAAGTAAAATCAGGATTATATATGCATGCAAATGTCGACCTGCAGTGGTGACCAACAAGCCCATGTAAAGGCCGTTTGAGCCTCTATGATGGTGTCACCATGACAACTATGCTGATTATGGCTCAAATGCTGTGACATTAAATGTTAATGAAGATCATTGGTGAACTGCAAATGTTTGTCCAGTGGAGACAGTTGACTTCTGCTTGACTGAAAAGATACCTTTAAGGATTGTGGTTCTGTTGCTGTGTAGGAAGCTTGTCTATCTAATTTAGCAGCCTATTCTAGCAACTTTTATTATTTTTTTAAATAGGCTTTCTAGAACTGTTCTATGTTCACAGAAAATCCAAGAAGACAATACAGAGGGTTCCTGTATACCCTGTACCCAGTTTTCCCGATCATTAATGTCTTACATTAGTATGGTACATTTGTTACAACTAGTGGACCAATATTGGCACATGATTATTGGCCAAAGTCCCTACTTTATTCAGTTTTCCTTAGTTGTGATTTGAGGCCCTTTTTCACACCAGGAATTCTATCTAGGATGCCACATACATGTCATTGAAAAAAAAATCTATGAATTTATTTAGAAGGTAGAATTATTTATTTACTTGAAAGTTAGAAGATGAGACGGAGAAAGAGAAAGATCTTCCATCCACTAATTCACTCCCCAGGCTGAAACCAGGAATCTGGAACTGCCTCAGATCTCCCCGGTGGGTGGCAGAGACCCAAGTACTTAGGCCATCTTCTGCTGCTTTCCCAGATGTATTAGTGGCTGTTCTTGTGCCAGCATCACAGGCAGTGGCTTAACCAGCTGTGCCATGACGCTGACCTCCCACATTGCATGTCATTGTCATATCTCTTGAGGCTCTGTTGGGCTTTGGCAGTTTCTCAGACTTTGTTTTTGTTGGCCTTGGCTCTTTTGAGGAGTACCGGTCAGGTGTTTTGTAGGATGTCTTTCCACTGAAATTTCTTCCCTATTTTCCTCATGACTGGACAGGTTTTAAGACCACAGAGGTAAAATGCTGTTTTCATTACATCATGTCAGTGGTCACATGATCAAATCAATTTATGATTGTGAATGTTGACCTTGATCGCCTGACAGGTCGCGTTTGCCAGGTTTACCCGCTGTAAGCCAGTCCTTCCCCTTCTCATTCTGTGCTCTTTGGAGAGAGGGACATTATTGTGTGCAGCTCACACCTAAGGAGCAGGGAGTTGTGCTTGCCCTCAGGAGGATGGAAGTCTGTGTCCATTATTTGGAATTCTTAAAGGAAAATGTTTCTTTGCTCCTATGTATTGAATTACTCATTTATTTATGTGAGTATGGATCAGACCCTGGCATCAGGTCTACTTGTTGATAGTGGGGTGTTTTTTCTTTTAAGCTCTCTCAGCTGACAAAACACACACATGTTAACCTATGTATAAACACATAACTGAATATTTTTTTAAATTTTTTTAAAAATTTTTTTGACAGGCAGAGTGGACAGTGAGAGAGGGAGAGAGACAGAGAGAAAGGTCTTCCTTTGCCGTTGGTTCACCCTCCAATGGCCGCCGCGGTCGGTGCACTGCGGCCGGTGCACCGCTCTCATCCAGTGGCAGGAGCCAGGTGCCAGGTGCTTCTCCTCGTCTCCCATGGGGTGCAGGGCCCAAGCACTTGGGCCATCCTCCACTGCACTCCCGGGCCACAGCAGAGAGCTGGCCTGGAAGAGGGGCAACCGGGACAGAATCCGGCGCCCCGACCAGGACTAGAACCCGGTGTGCCGGCGCCTCAAGGCGGAGGATTAGCCTGTTGAGCCACGGCGCTGGCCATAACTGAATATTTTTATATATAACCATGTATATCAAGCTAAACATGCGTTCATACTGATGTCCCCAACTGTAATCCAACACCAGATGGATCATTCTAGTCTCTTCCCTTCACCTGTTAAGACTTACTCCAAGTGTGAGAAACCTGACTGATCATTCACCATCCAATTACTCAATTGTTCATTTCCGGTGTGTGTGCATGGCAGTCTCAGAATTGTTAACCTGTGTCACATGGGAAATGTGGCGCTGCTTTATCTGTGCTTACGTGCAGGTCCTTTTGCTGTAGTCTTATGGACATCGCTCTCCCACCCCACCCTCCTCAGTGAAGTTGTTTCACGTATTTGTAATACAAGTGCTCCTTGACTTAAGAAGGGGTTATGGCTCAATAAACCTGTTGCAAGTTGAAAATGCATTTAATACACCTAACCTACCTGACATCATACCTGAGTTTGCCTTAAATGTGTTAAGAACTCTTACATTAACTTATAGCTAGGGGAAAAAATTGTCTAACACAAAGCCTATTTTATAATGAAGTGTTGAGGGGCTGGCGCCGTGGCTCACTTGGTTAATCCTCCGCCTCTGACACCGGTATCCCATATGGGCGCTGGTTCTAGTCCCAGCTGCTCCTCTTCCAGTCCAGTTCTCTGCTGTGGCCCCGGAGGGCAGTGGAGGATGGCTCAAGTGCTTGGTCCCCTGCACTTCCATGGGAGACTGGGAGGAAACACCTGGCTCCAGGCTTTGGACTGGCGGCAGTTCTGGCCGTAACAGCCATTTGGAGAGTGAACCAACAGAAGGAAGACCTTTCTCTCTGTGCCTCTCTCTCTATAACTCTACCTGTCAAATAAAAAATAATGAAGTGTTGAATATCTCATGGAATCCATTGAATACTAGGCTGAAAGTCAAAAGCAGAACGGTTGTATGGACTGCTTTCACACCATTGTAAAGTCAAAGTATTATTAGTCAGGGACTGTATAATTGCACACCCTGCATTTCTTTCCTGGGGTTCTCTGACAGCTAAAATGAGTTTTTCAAGATTTATACATATTGGGGCTCGCTCTGTGCTAGGAGTTCTATGGATTTTGCCCAGTGTATGATATCATGCAGCTACCTCACAGTTTCTGTAGTTCTGCAGACTTGCAACCCCTTGTGTGCCATTACTCAGCCCACTTCCCTACCCTTCACCTGCTGATAACCTCTGGTCATTTTCTTACCCCCATAGCTCTACCTTTCCCAGGGTGTCATGGAATTGGAATCATCCAGTTAGTCTTTTCAGGCTGGCTTCTTTCACTTAGCAATATATGTTTATGGTTCTTCCATGTCTTTTTGTGCCTTGGCAGATCATTTCGCTTCATCACTGAATAATGTTCCGTTGCATGTATGTACCACAGTTCATTCATCCATCCACCTGTTAAAGGGTGTCTTGTTTGCTTGCAGCTCTTGGCATGGTGAATAAAGCTGTTATAAACATCTATGCCATTACCCCTTTATTCACTGACTGTATAGCCTCACTCTATAGGACATGGATATTCATGTCCTGGGTAACTAGAATCAGTGTTCCTATTTTGCTAACTCCTTCATTAGCCTTATACACATGTGCCTATTAGGTATTTGTGTGAGAATTGATTTTCACCTTTTGACAGTCCTATCTTGAGGTGTTATTTTAAAATGGATTTTAAATATTTTATTTGAGACGCAGACTTACATACAGAGAGAGAGAGAGAGAGAGAGAGAGAGAGAGAAGAAAAGAGTGGCCAGTGCTGCAGCTCAATAGGCTAATCCTCCGCCTGTGGCGCCGGCACCCCAGATTCTAGTCCCAGTTGGGGTGCCGAATTCTGTCCCAGTTGCTCCTCTTCCTGTCCAGCTCTCTGCTGTGGCCTGGGAGTGCAGTAGAGGATGGCCCAAGTGCTTGGACCCTGCACTGGCATGGGAGACCGGGAGAAGCACCTGGCTCCTGGCTTCAGATCAATGTGGTGTGCCAGCTGCAGCGTGCCATGCGCTGGCCGCAGCATCCATGGGGTGGGGGGGAACCAACGGCAAAAGGAAGACCTTTATCTCTGTCTCTCTCTCTCACTATCCACTCTGCCTGTCCAAAAAAAAAAAAAAGAGTGACAGTGATAGCAAGCAAGAGTTCCCATCTTCCAAATGCTGGCAGTGGCTGAAGTTGGATCCAGAAACTAGGAATGCTGTCCTGGTCTCCCATGTGGATGGCAGAATCGCAACTTGCGTCATCGCCTACTGCCTCCCAGGGTGTGCATTGCCAAGAAGCTAGAATTACGAGCAGAGGTGGGACTCAAACCTAGACACTCTGATATGGAACGTGGGCATCCTAACCTATGTCTTGTCTTCCAGGCCAGTTGCCCTCAACGTATGCTATTTTTATAAAAGGCTTCTTGAATTTCATATTACTTTTGTGGCTTGGCCTCAGACTTGTTGCTAACCCCATTTCCATTAACATGGACCTTGATGTGGTCTTGGGCTAGGTAAGCACTTCTAAGGATGACCCAAGCGGACATTTCTGATAAGTGGTACTGTTATTGGTATCCTCCTATGAGTGTTTGTTCAAAGTACCACTTTGCTTTTAAAACTCCTAGGGATGATTTCGTGTGCCCTGATAACTTACCTGGTCACATTAAGACTCCCAACTGTATTATTATTTGTAAGAAGAGGGGCAGGACAGTGGAATGGGAAGAGGGGCTGGGTTTGAAGGCTCTACTACTCAGAGCCAAGTCCATTAACATCTGAGCCTCAGCTTTGTCATTCTATAAAGTAGGAAATATAATAGCGTAATAATGTGATTGATAAAATGTCTTAATCCATAGAGATGTTTTGTCTGGAATATATGAAATTACATGTGAAATTCTTTTTTTAAGGTTTATTTATTTATTTGAAAGGCAGAGTTGGAGAGAAAAGGAGAGACAGAGAAAGAAAGAACTTCCCTCCACTGATTCACTCCCCAAATGGCTGCAATGACCTAGGCTGGGCTACGCCAAAGCCAGGAGCTTCTTCCAGGCCTCCCACATGGGTGGCAGGGGTCCAGGAACTTGGGCCATGTTCTGCTTTCCCAGGAGCATTAGCAAGGAGCTGGATCAGAAGTGGAACATCTGGGCCATCAAGTGGCACCCATATGGGTTGCCAGTGCTGCAGGCATTGGCTTAACCCATTGTGCCACAGCTCCAGCCTAAAAATGCTTTCTTAGCAATATAAATATAATACTGTGGAAGAGTATACAATTAGTACAGGGGGTGGCAAGGTTTTTCTGTAAACAGACAGCTAATGAGTGCTTTCAGCTTTGTAGGCCATTACAGCCTCTGTCATAGCTGTTCACTTCTGTTGTCATGTAAAAGCAGACGTGGGTGGGACACACAACAATGAGCATGGCTGTGCTTCAATCAAACTTGACTTATGAAAACATGTAGGGAGCCATATTTGGCCCATGGATTATAATGTGCTGACACCTGGTCTGGTATGAACATGGAGAGAGAGAAACCACTCCATATCCTTTCTCTTGAAATCTCTTCCAAATGTAGCGCCAGGGGGACATTTAATAATTCACTGAGGGTATGGATTCACAGACTGAAGAGTCCCTAGGTGGGGTTGCTTGTCAACCCAGGTCTTCAGAAAACACAACTGCTTCCTCACTCTCTACCTGGTCCCATCTTCTCTGTGCATGGAGCCCAGACTGTTCCTACAGCAACTGCCACTCTTTGATCTGTCCAGAAAACTGCTCACCACTCACACAGGCCATATTATTAGGTGTCTGGGATGACTAAAAACCTGTCATTTCCTTAGCTGAACTAGGGTCTTGAAAGAAAGAAAAACAGGGCAGGGAATGGAACTAAGAACACGACATGTGTCTTGAGGACCAGACGCTGTGCTGGCTGCTTTTCCTACACTAACTCATTAAAGTTTGCAAGAATGCCAGGAGACAGGTAGTAGCAAATCCATTTTTATGTTTGACAAGTTCAAATTTTATAGTTAGCACATTTAGCTTTCCATAAATTTCTTAAGTCATGATGTCCAGTTTCCACAGAAAGCAGAAAATTTAATTTTGTCAACCCAAGGTAATCCAGTTACTTCTGAATTTAAATATAGTTAGTACAAGGGTGGACATTTGGCCTGATTAAGATGCCTATGTTCTGGGGCCAGTGCTGTGGTGTCGTGGATAAAGCTGCCACCTTCTTTGCCAGGATTCCATGTGAGTACTGATTTGAGTCCCGGCTGTTTCACTTCTGATCCAGCTCTCTGCAATGGCCTGGGAAAGCAGTAGAAGATGGCCCAAGTCCTTGGGCCCCTGCACCCACGTAGGAGACCCTGAAGACACTTCTGGCTCCTGGCTTTGGATTAGCATAGCGCTGGCCTTGCGGCCAACTGGGGAGTGAACCAGGGTGGAAGACCTCTCTCTTTCCGCCTCTTTAACTTGCCATTCAAATAAATAAATAAATCTAAAATAAAAATGTCCATGTTTTACATAAAAGTGCCTGAATTCAATACCTAGTTCCTGTTCCTGACTCCACTTTCCTGCCGATGCAGACTCGGGGAATCCGCAGGTGATGGCTCAAGTAGTTGGGTCCATGCCACACAAGTAGGAGACCTGGATTGAGTTGCCCCTTCCTGGCTTCAGCCTGGCCTGGTCCCAGTCATTGCCTCTCAAATTTTTAAAAATGAAAAAATAATACAGTAACATACAGCCCTCTCTTTGTCACTCCTTGTCGCTGAGGTGTCTCTTGGGACAGGGATGTTGGCTTGTAGACCGACCTTGGGGCCAGGCGTTTAGCCTGAACGCTGGCTCTGCTGTTGCTGCATTCCACTGGGAAGTTCCTGTTTTCTGGTCTTTGTGACCCTCCCAGTTCAGTATCCTGTGTGTGGGGATCCTGCACTCCTCATCCATCTTGTCCCAAGCCCTGGATCCTGTGTGGCTGTGGCTCGTGCTGTATCATGTTCCTGTTTCTCCAGGACTCGGAGACTTTTCCTCAGAGTTCTGAGACCTGAGAACTTCACCACACCAAGGCATCCCTCAGCCATTGCCAGGCTTCTCGTCCTTTCCCTGGCTTCTGCAATACAGTCCTCTAAGCTGGTAGGCTTATCAACAACACAACTTTATTTCTCACAGTTCTGAAGGCCAGGAAGTCTGAGATCAAGACGCCAATACATTCAGTCTCTGGTGAGCGTGTACTTCCTAGTTCACGGATGGCGCCTTCTAGCTGTGTCCTCACACGGAAGAGAGAGAAGGCGAGAGAAGGCAAGAGCCCTCAAAGCTCACTGTCCTGTAAGGGCCCTGATCCCGTTTGTGTGGGATTCACCTGCAAGACCTCCTTGTACCATCACCTGGAGGTCTACAATTTTACCATATGAATTTTGGGGGACACAGACATTCAGAGCACAGCGCTAGGCAATGTCTCTGTGACTGTGCTGGCATGAGACTTGAACTCCTGAGCTCCCACTTGGGAAGCCAGGCAGTGGGCGCTTTGACCCTGGAGACCCTGTCAGCGTATCTGGGGTTTCTCTCTCTCCTTCCATCCAAGGCTTTTGATCCACAGAGGGAGCCATTGTAGAGGGCATTCCCTATAGATCTGAACTGTAGGGGTCCTGGGCTGACCCTTCTTTCAACAGCCATTGAGCGCTTTCTCTTCCTCTTCCTCACCTCCTTCTTTTCCTTCTCCTTCCTTTTGAAGTAAAAAATTTGGTTTTCTTTTTTAAAGATTTATTTAGTATTTGAAAGTCAGAGTTACACAGAAAGAGGAGAGGCAGAGAGAGGTCTTCCACCCTGGTTCACTCCCCAATTGGCCAAATGCCTGGAGCTGCACTAATCCAGAGCTGTGCTAATCTGAAGCCAGGAGCCAGGGGTCTCCCACTTGGGTGCAGGGGCCCAAGGACCTGGACCATTTTCCACTGCTTTCCTAGGCCATAGCAGAGAACTGGATCAGAAGTGGAGCAGCCGGGACTCGAACCGGTGCCCGAATGGGATGCATGCACTGCAGACGGTGGCTAATTTACCTGCTACTGCACAGCGCCAGCCCCCAAAAACATGGTTTTCATCATGCTGCATTACCCCTCTACCCTCTGTTTTTTAGATCTTGGTGTAAACTCTGCTGAGTCTTTCAGGAGCCTTGTCTCTTAGGAACTCAACATGTTGTTTCTCAACCTGCTGCCCGCAGTAGCCACAGAGCTTTGTTTCTAGGTGTTGTCTCCACTCCAGGCTCTAGAAAGTTTGTGGAACTTAAAGGTGAGCAGAGAGTCCTCTGATTTCACCTTGACTCCTGTCCCCAAGAGCAGTATGTAAGGAAAACTGCTTTCATTTGTTTGCTTGTATTTTTCTAGAAATGAACATGAAACACTTCAGATCGGATTAAACACACAGATCAGTTTAGAATTCTGTTTGCTCCCCACCCCCCATGTCCATCTAAATAATGAAGGGAAGGGCAAGGGCTCCAGGAAGCAGCAGGAGAAACCTTGGGTGACATCTCGGAATAGCGTCTGCACTGCCTCACCTAGGAGGAAACAGTCTGGAGAGGTGCAGGAGCCAGGATGACTCCAGCCTCCTGTGGCTCTGCCTGGCTGTAAAACAAACGCTAGGGAGTGGGCGTGGGATTTAAAAGGAAGGCATTATCAGCTTCAGATGCTGCAGAGAGATCCAGAAAGATTAGCACAAGGACTGAGGCTTTGCTCGTCAGGGGTCCTCGGAAACCTTGCTGGGGTTTGCTCCAAGACCTGTGCTGTGTGCTGTGTGCTGGAAGCTCCCGAAGCCAGCTGCACCCCAGTGGTACTGCTGATTGTAAAGAGCTCCCAAGGAGTGATGCATCCTGAAAACTTTTATACAGTTCATGTTTTGGAAACTTAATTCCCAAATTCATATGTTAATGATATTTGGAGGTGAGGCCTGTGGGAGGTGATTAGGATTTAATGCAGTCATGGTGTTAGCGCCTTCATGAGAAGAGGAGACCTGAGCTTGTAAGCCTGCCCTGTCTGTGCGATGCCCCCGGTGGTGCTGTGAAGCTGCAAGGAGGTCCTCACTGGGTGCTGGTGCTGGGCTCTTGGACACCCCAGTCTTTAGAGCTGTGAGCCCAGTAAACTCTGGGTCTTTATGAATTTACCAATTTGTAGTATTTAGTTATAGCAACAGGAAATGGATAAAGCACCAGTAGTAAAAGATTCTAAAGATGACAGCTTTGGGATGGGCATTTAGCCTAGTGGTTAAGGTATCCATATTCCACATCAGAGTGTCTGGGTTCAGCACCCACCTCTGGCTCTTGACACCAGGTTCCTGCTGGTAGATGTAATCCTGGGAGGCAGTAGTGATGGCTCAATGTGTGGGAGACCTGTGTTGCGTTCCCAGCTCTTGGCTTTGGCTTGGCCCAGTTCTGGCCGTTGTGGGCATTTGGGGAGTGAATCAGCAGAAGGGAGCCCTCTACTATAATTTTTTTAAAAAAAGACTGGAACATCAATAAGGATATCAGTACATGAAATCCTTGAGTAGTGGAAGTTGTGAATTTGAAGTTAACAGCAAAAGAGGTATTGTTGTGAGTGGACAAAAGGGTTCGTGTGAGGGTGCCTCCAAGTGCCTGTAGTGCCAAGCATCAGAGAGAGGAATCGGCGCTGAGATTCCACAGCTGTGGACTCGGTACAGGCTCACAACTGCTATCCGTGAAAGAATCCTGTTTTGTAAATCTTCCTTACAAACTTTTCTCAGCAGTGTCAGTTTGCAAGCTCTCCCTCACTGTGCGAATGGTGCTAAGCACGCGGTGTCTGTCATCGCATCCTGGCAGGGCTGGCCTTGCTCTTGTCTTCTTGCAGGCAGATTTTATTCATTCATTCATTCATTCATTCATTCTGGAGCGCTCCTTTAATGCCCTGTGATAGCCAGGTTTCTAAGCAAAAGGGCCTCAAAGAGATCTGTCCCCTGAAGCGCCTCCTGCCACACCTGGGTTCCCCTGAGTCTTATATTGGTAAGTAAGGAGCTGAGAAGGGAAGGGGAAGGGCAGAGTGACTGCTGGGAGTCGTGCAGTGGGAGCCCACGCTCGCCAATCTCACAGACGCTCTCGAATAGCAGCACTCTGAGGATGGAGGGCCCGTACCATGAATGGGAGGCTGGCTTCTCCCTTGTGCCAGGCCCTTGGCTGACTGTCTCATTTCTTTAAGAAACAATCACTAGGAGGAGCTTACATCAGATTACATATAGATACATGTAGGAGTCTGTTTCTTAATGCAATTCCTACTTACTGATGCCGTCTCTGTACAAGGTACTGGGACAGGTGGCAAGAAAAATGCAAAATGGGAAAATCTCAGCTCTTGCCTCCAGAGGGCCTGTTGCCTAGTGAGGCTCAGGGTAGACAAATATTCAGGTAAGTCTACCTGGTGGAAGACAAGGGCTGTACTAGAGAACAGAGGGCGTGAGGGAGCTTGAAACATTATTTCTTGCTGGTATCTGTGGAGATGTAGCAGTTGATGTAGCAGCAGATTTTGTAGGCAGGTCTAGATTTCACTGAGTTGGGGTGTGGACAAAGTATTCCCCCTGGGGAGTGGGCATTTAGCTTAGCAGTTAAGAACTTGCCAGAGTATGTGGATTTGATTCCTGGTTCCGGCTACTGACTCCAGCTTCCTGCTAATGCATATCCTAATGCAATGGTGGCTTCTTTTTCTACCCAATGTGGGAGACT
The DNA here is from genome assembly GCA_949820135.1 of Sylvilagus floridanus. Classification (NCBI taxonomy): domain Eukaryota; kingdom Metazoa; phylum Chordata; class Mammalia; order Lagomorpha; family Leporidae; genus Sylvilagus; species Sylvilagus floridanus. The sequence goes on along the minus strand of OX463226.1, from coordinate 70,987,477 downwards.
CCATGCCCAGCTTCAGACCTGGCCCTCAGGGGCATCTGGGGAATGAGCCAGCAGGTGGGAGTTCTGTCTGTCTCTTTTTCTTTGCCTCTTTTATAAATTGGGATGAGGGGAAGAGTATTTCTTGTGGAAAACCAACCAAGGATAACCAAGAATATAGAAACTCAGTCTTCTTGCTCCTCTGTGGACCCCAGGACACGTGATGTCAAAAGCAGATCCAGTTTGTTCCCCTGCTTCCCTCTCTCCCACTGCCTCCACCACACCGCCGCCAGGACTGCCTGAGACTTCAGTTGTTGTATGCAGGTCTCTGACACTTCGACACAGGGAAATAAACAAAAGTCCCTTCCTGGGAAGATGGAGAGGAGTTGGTCTTGGGAAGAGGATAAGAAACAGGCCCCAGGAAGAGAGAGACATGGAGCTGATCAGACTTTGCCCACTGCTGTGATTAGAATGTGGTTTGTCCCCTCCGAAAATCCAGTTGAAATTTGATGGCAGTGCTGGGAGGTGAGGTCTTTAAGAGGTGATTAGGGTCATTAAGAAGGATTATGTGTTTCTCAAGGGACTGGGTTCATCTTCCTGACAACAGTGAGCTCTGGCGCTCACAGGACGGGATACGCTATCGTGAGATCGGGTTGTTGTAGAGCGAGGCCACCTGGTGTCTTGCTTCTTCTGCACATTCTTCCTCACCCTTCTGTGAGCACTCTACTGTGCTGCGTGTCATGAAGCAGCACAAAGCCCTCACAGATGCCAGCACTGGTGCTCCTAGGCTTCCAGCCTCCAGAACCGTGAGCCAAAATCTCTTCATAGACTACCCAGCCTCAGGTATTCCACTGTAGTTACAGAAATGAACACGGGTAGAGGAAAGAAGTGACCATGGCTGGTGGGACTAACGACCTCTGCATACCTCAGTGTACCTCAAAGTTGGGTCAACCAGAGTTAGAAAAAGGAGAGGGTATGTGTTGTGGGTGTTTGTCGGGAGAGTCGATTTGAGGGATGCAAAGCAGAGCTGTGGCTGAGCTGGTTGCTTCTGTTTCTTTGAGCTGGTACTGGGGCAGTCCCTCAGTGAAGTCACATGGGAAGGGCCATTTGGCGCATACCTTGACTTCTGAGGAGCTCAGTGCAGAATGTTTGAGTTCTCTGTGCAGGTGGAAGTGGCCCTTTCCTGGCAGCATGGCTGCAGGTGGAGCCACAGTGTCTTGGTCCATGTGACAAGAGGGGAGTGAGGCCAGGGCAGGATCACAGCACAGTCCTGGCACTCAGCAGTCACGTGGGCCACGAGCTGCCCTTGAAGCACCTGACCTGTATTTTCTAACTTAGCTGCCACAGAGAAGCAGTCACTGAGGACCGTGGAGAGCACTTTCTCCAGGGCCCGGTGGGAGCCAGATCTGTAAGAGGTGAAGGTGCGAGAAGCTGAGGGGAGTTGGTGACTGCAGGTCTGGGCCAAACTTCTAAGATGTGTGCTGGTGACAGGAAGAGGGGCGAAAGCAAGCAGTGGAAGGGGAAGAAGTAGGTTATTTTGAACATTTTCCCGTTTTTAAAGAATTTGTTTCAGAGTGAGAGAAACTGAGGGGAGGGAGAGGAGCGAGTCACAGGAGGAGACTGAAGATGCTCCTTGAGTGGCCTGTTCTCAGAGGAGGCACCTTGCAGAGGGCAGTGCCTTGTGGGGATGGCGGTGGGCGGGGCTTGGGGAAAGCAGTGAGGGAGAGTGTAGTCTTGGCTGGTGTCTGCTGCTGGTGTTGAAAGGGCAAGAGGAGGTTGCTACTCCCAGACCCAGAGGAGAGAGAATGAGAGCGAGCTGGACCACTTGACAGGAGATGCAGCCTGTGGTAAATGGGTGTAGCCAATCCCTGATGAGCTTCAGGAAGGAGAACAGGGAAATAAATACCCCAACTTTCTGTCTGTCTCTCTCTCTGTGTTTCACTCTTGCTGTGCCTTTCATTGTCTAGACCCAGCCGGAAGCCAGAAACCTAGAAAGTCCATAAAGATCCACCTCCCGAAACAAAGAGGATGGTAGAAAAGGGTGGAATAGGGGTCTGGAGGGACAAAATAAATAAATAAATACAAATAACCACATAAAGAGCTCTTGGTTGAGGGCCCAAGGGCTTGTGTTAGCTGTGGCCCCTGGAGTGCTGTGTGATGAACAACCCTAAGTCTCAATGGAGCAGTGCAAGTTGACTACCACTAGTCTGAAACATTTAGGGTCAGAACTGTTTTGGAATTTTGGACTTTTTTTTCAGATTTTGGAATATTTGCTTACACATGAAGAGATACCTGGGGGATGGGATCCAAGTATTTTTAGAGCACCTGTGTTTTGACTGTGATCCATCACGTGAAGTTGGCAGTGAAAGTTTCCGTTTGTGACATCATGTCATTGCTCAAAGACTTGTTCATTTTGGAATATTTCATGTTTTTGGATTTTTTTTTTGGACCGGCAGAGTTAGAGAGACAGAGAGAATGGTCTTCCTTCTGTTGGTTCACCCCCAAATGGCCGCTGCGGCCAGCGTGTTGCACTGATCCAAAGCCAGGAGCCAGGTGCTTCTCCTGGTCTCCCATGCGAGTGCAGGGCCCAAGCACTTGGGTCATCCTTCACTGCCCTTCCGGGCCACAGCAGAGAGCTGGACTGGAAGAGGAACAACCTGGGGTTAGCTCTACTCCTGGTGATGGCGGCTGTATGAGGGCAAAACCGGTCTCGTTAGTGCTTTAAGTTGCATCCACCAGTATTGGCCAAAGCAAGCCACATGGCTGAGGCAAGTTAAGGGGCAGGAAAGTACACTTTTCTTACAGAGGTGGGGCAACTGCCAGGTGACATGGTGGAGTGGGTGGGAACTGGGAGGTGTCAAGGATTACAACTGGTAACCCTGAGAGGGAGAGGTAGAAAGTAAGTTGCAGGCAGGGTGGGAGGGGGTGGTAGCTTAGCATAAATGGCTTTGGAGAGTACAACTACTATTTATGCTCTTTTGCCATCCAATCCATTCTCTTACTCTTCTGTAGAAATACAGTGTGTAGTTGGTCCATGGCTGTATTTCCCATGTAAAGACTCTATTTTTGAGCCTCCCTTGCAATCAGGTGAGGCTGTTTGACTAGGTGATAGCTGGTGGACATGGATGTATAATTTCTGTTCTTAAAGACAGAGCTCTCATTTCCCACCTCTCCCTTAAGCCTGCTGCCTGGGATGTAGGTGTGCTGCTGCTGAGGCCTCCTGGAGCACACCAATAAGGATGTCACAGATGGCGAAGCAACAACACAGTTGGAGTATGGCTCCCTGGCTGCTTATGTACACACGAAGGTACTTCCAAAAGTTCATAGAAAATGCAATTTTAAATGTTTATTTTGGTGCAAAAAATTAGAAATTCATGCATACAAGGAGTCTCCAAAAAGTTTATGCAAAATGCACAATATGAAAAAACTGGGCTGGCGCTGCAGCTTAATAGGCTAATCCTCCACCTTGTGGCACCGGCACAGCAGGTTCTAGTCCCGGTCGGGGCGCCTGTCCCGGTTGCCCCTCTTCCAGGCCAGCTCTCTGCTATGGCCCAGGAGTGCAGTGGAGGATGGCCCAAGTGCTTGGGCCCTGCACCCCATGGGAGACCAGGAGAAGCAACTGGCTTCTGGCTTCAGATCAGTGCGGTCTGCCGGCCGCATCGCGCCGGCCGCGGCAGCCATTGGAGGGTGAACCAATGGCAAAGGAAGACCTTTCTCTCTGTCTGTCTCTCTGTCCACTCTGCCTGTCAAAAAAAAAATTTACATGGGGTTGGCATTGTGGTGCAATGGGTTAAACTGCCATTTGCGATGCCAGCACCCCATTTGGCGTGCCAGTTTGAATCCCTCTTCTCCGCTTTGGATCCAGTTCCCTGCTAATGTGCCTGGCAAGGCAGCTGATGATGGTCCAAGTACTTGGGCCCCTGCCACCCTTGTTGGAGACCCAGGTGGAGTTCCTGGCTACTGGCTTTTGCTTGGCCCATTGCAGAATGAATCAGTGGATAGAAGATTCTCTCACTCGCTCTGCCTTTCAAATAAAATATTTGCATAGATTTTAATTTTTTCCTGACCTAAATGACCATATCTTTAATTTTATTTATATATAAACTTTTAAAATTTATTTGTAAGTCAGAGTTACACAAGAGAGGGGAGGGGTGCAGAGAGGGAGAGAGAGATCTTTCATCCACTGGTTCACTCCCCAATTGGCTGCAATGGCTGGAGCTGTGCCGATCTGAAGCCAGGAGCCAGGAGCTTCTTCTGAGTCTCCCTTGTGGGTGCAGAGGCCCAAGGACTTGGTCCATCTTCCACTGCTTTCCCAGGCCATAGCAGAGAGCTGGATCAGAAGTGGAGCAGCCGGGATTCGAACCAGCGCTCATATGGGATGCTAACACTGCAGGCAGCAGCTTTACCTGCTATACCACACTGCCAGCTCCCAAAAACTTTTTGAAGGAACCTCATAAAAGTTAGGTGGAAGAGAAAGAGCCCTTCATCTTAATTAGGCTGCTATTATTTTGGGTCTTTGTTTTGTGAGCAAATTGATAGGAGCCTCTACTCTGACACCTCAAGGATGGGATAACACAGAGGTACACATTCATTGTTTTCAGCATTTACTGGTCCAAGACAGCAGAGGCACCAGAATTTTTAGTTATTTCTCCTGTCACCCCTGGTCAATATTTGGAAAGGAAATATTCTTGGAGGTCATTATCAAAATAAGGTCTCCCTAATGGAAGCAGGACAAGCAGTGCCAGCACCTGTTCTTTCTGTGCACAGGGCATCCAGGTGAAAAGGAGAGAGATGAGGGGACAGAGCCGTTTGCCACTTGCTGGAATATGGCTCACAACTAGAAAGCAGAAAGCAGGATTCTAACCTGGACCCATTGTGTTCCAAAGCCTGTGCTCCATTCCTTCGAGGTCGATGAGATCAGGAGATTCTAGGTTGGGCCTTGCTATTCTGGAATCTAAGGTGGTATCTAAAGTTGACTTCTGTGGATGCCCAGGGCATAAGAAGCCGAATTGACTCTTACTTACTTGTTCATTGACAGTAAAGGGTTGGTTTAGTACATTAAACAAAGAGTATTTATTTGAGAGGCAGAGTTACAGACAGAGGGAGAGTCAGAGAGAAAGGTCTTCCATCTGCTGGTTCGCTTCTCAAATGGCTGCAATGGCTGGAGCTGGACTGATCTGAAGCCAGGATCTGGGAGCTTCTTCCGGGTCTCCCGTGTGGGTGCAGGAACCTAAGCTTTCCCAGGCCATAGCAGAGAGCTGGATCGAAAGAAGAGCTGCCGGGACACAAACAGGTATCCATATGGGATGCCAGCGCCACAAGTGGAGGCTTAACCTACTATGCCACAACACTGGCCCCCAGTCTAGTACTTCCATCTCAAATGTACAAATGTACAAATGCACAAAATGGTTTTGTTAAAGAGGATATTCTTGGTAGTTCACCTGACTTCTTGTAGCCAAGAAGAACAAAAGAGAATGCAAGTGCTGGCTGTCAGTAAAGTCAATGTTAAAGCACAGACCTGGAGGTGAGGTTGTCACAGTTCAAATTCTAGCTCTCAATGGGGCCGGCACTGTGGGTAAAGCCACCGCCTGTAGCACCTGCATCCCGTAGGGGCGCCAGTTTGAGTCTCGGCTGCCCCACTTCCCATCTAGCTCTCTGCTATGGCCTGGAAAAGCAGTGGAAGATGGCCCAAGTCCTTGGGCCCCTGCACCCACGTGGGAGACCCGGAAGAAGCTCCTTGGCGCAGCTCTGGCCGTTGCTGCCATCAGGGGAGTGAACCAGTGAATGGAAGATGGATCAATTCTCTCTCTCTCTCTGCTTCTGCCTCTACCTCTGCCTCTCTGTAACTCTGCCTTTCAAATAAATAAATCTTAAAAAAATTCTAGCTCTCAGGAAAATTATTGAACCTGTCTTATTTTCAGTTTCCTTGCATAGGAGTTGGAGGTAATATATGTTAAGTATTGGGGACAGGTTTTCAGTCTAGCATTTAAGTTTGTCCTTGTCCCACATTGGAGTACGTGGGTTGAATCCCTGGCTCTAGCTTCTGACTCCAGCTTCCTGCTAATGAGACTCTAGGAGGCAGTAATGGTGGCTCAAGTGGCCGTCATCCTAGGAGACCTACATTGAGCTCCCAGCTTTGCCTGTAGCCCAGACCCAGCAGTCACAAATATTTGGGAAATGAATCAGTAAGCTGAACTTTTTATCTCTCTGCCTCTTAAATTGCAAAAGGAAAAAACAAAAAGAATTCCTACAGTTCAGTAACAAAAACCAAGGGGAAAATATGTCAAATTTCTAACCCATCGTGGGTGCTATTATAGCTACTATAGAGCCAGCACTTTGTACTTAAGCCATGGCTGGCCCAGCTCCTTTGCTCCATGGCATAGGAATTGACTTTAAGACTCTTGTAACTCTGTAGCTTCCAGGCATGATTTAGTGGGGCATGGGCAATGAGTGATGATTAAAAAAATACAGCAAGCTCTGGCAGCAAATGCTAGAAGACTGGCCAAAGGACAATTCTCCATTCCTGGCCAAGAGAACTAAATGGAGACCCTTCGGTTAAGCCCATTTAATGATCTGTCTGGATGAATTGTTGGAAGAAGCCCCAGTTCTGGCAGCTGACTCCCACCCGAGTTGCATAGTGATGCCTGCTATTGCAAACTCCAAGCTAATAAGTTCTTGGAGGAGGCTGGAGGCTGGGATACAATCCTGGTTATGGCAGACAGGGCTGCACTGAGATAGTGATAGCTCATTCATATGTTCATTCACGGAAAAATGCAGAAGTCGGGGGAAACCATTGAGGAATCCAAGTTGATTTTCTGAAGGCTGTGTTCTTCTGGCCTTTGGCCCACCTGGTATAACCTTGGTCAGCTAAAAACTTATTTGAGGGAATGGAGGAAGAAGGATGGAGTAGCTACCTGAAAATGTTGTCATCATCTGTCTTGTGATTCAGTAAATATGGTGGCATACTATTAAGGGATTCATCCAGGAAAAGGGGGCAGTTGTGCATACAGCTTCTTAGACTAAAAAGGTCACTGCTCCTTGTGAAACTACAGTGTGACAATAAGAAGTGAGATACCCCCCTCACACTGCTGTTTGGAAAAGGGTTCTAAAGCTTTTACTTGTCCAGGGCCGTGTTTTGGTAAAGAGAATGAATCTGGCTTACTACTGGACTCTCTTCACTCAGACTGCCATTTATTTTTATACTCATCTATAGGAGGGTGATTCTAAAGTCCATGGAAAATAGAATTAAAAGATATTTATATTAGGGGCTGGTGCTGTGGCACAGTGGGTTAAAGCCCTGGCCTGCAGCACCAGCATCCCATATGAGCGCCAGCTCCCTGCTAATGTGCCTGGGAAAGCACTGAAGGATGCCCCAAGTGCTTGGGCCCCTGGATCCATGTGAGACCTGGATGAAGCTCCTGGCTTTTGATCTGCCCAGCTCCGGCCATGGCAGCCGTTTGGGGAGTGAACCAGCAAATGAAGGGCCTCTCTCTCTCTTGCTGTCTCTACCTCTCTGTGACTCTTTCAAATAAATAAAATAAATAAAAAGTGTTTATTTTGGTACAAAAACTTGAAATCCATGCAGTTTTCATAGTGCACATTTCCATGCACTTTTTGAAGACCCTGTGTGTATGTGTGGCCGCCTATTAGCAATATGCATGCCTTCATTTCTCCTGCTTGGCTCCTCTCATCCCTTGGTTCAAGATTTCATAACTGTCCAGCTACATTCACATTTCTGTCTTCTTAGTCACTATTAAGCCTTTCAGTGAACTTGTAGGATTTCTTCTGTTTTACCCAGATACCTGGTGCACAGCACTGGCCTGGAAGGAGGAATCTGTTAACACCTCAGGGTGGGTTTGCTGGGAAAGGATTCAGGCAAGAAGCGACCCTTGAGTTGAGTCTTAGAAGTACTTTTTAGATAGAAAAGGTAGGGAAGGAGCAGGCAGTGTGGTGTGCCTGTGCCCGTGGGTGAGCAAAGGAGGCTGGAGACAGAGTTGGGAACCAGGCAGGGAGGGCCTCACTGCCCTTGCGTGTGTATCCTGCAGACATCGGGGATCCTCAGCTGGGCTTCGAGCAGAGGCTACGGGTGGACTTGCATTTAGAGACAGAAGAGTCAGGAGTCTGGTCAGCTTTGCTTTTATGAAAGCAACAGTGACAGGAACGTGAACAATAGGCAAGTCTTCACCTGAGCCTCCATTTGCTTCTTTCTAAAGCAGGGACCACAGGTCGGCATGAAGATGGGAAGACCCTTGTGGGGGAAGACAGGGAAGCTGTCGAATGCAAATCTTAGCTTTGGGCTTCAGTTATACGACGAGACTTCAAAAATCTTATGAAAAAGGGAATTAAAAGATACATTAATTTTGGTGCAGAAAATTTCTTAAATCTCTGCATATAAAGGTTCTTCATAAGGGTCATGAAAAATGTGTATTATGAAAAAATGATGTGTCGATTTTAATTTTGTTAATTTGTTTTTGCACCAAGTCAGATTTTTAACTTGATTTTTTTCCACGAAGTGTTTGCACCCTTATACATAATGCCTTATTTCAGCACTTTTCATATTAGACTTTTCTAATGGCAAGTTAAGGAGAGGAAGGAAGACTGGCTCAGAGGAAAGGTTCTTTTATGTAAGAGTTTAGCACAGTGACCGAAAGTTTACTCTTGCACCTCATCACGCATTGGGCCTTGGAGTTATGTTTTTGGGAATTAGAAAAAACAAGGTTTCCAGGTGGCATACAGCTGGTTCCCATCTCCCTAGCATCTCTCTTTGGCTGCTGTGATGCCCTGGTTATTAATGCCAGCTCTGGTGTGCCTCTGCTCTCAGGTCTGTTCTTAACGGCAACCATAGAACAGCACCTTGTGGACAGTGAGATCTAAGTGCTCTGTCCCTCCCAACAAAGCCTATTACTCCCAGCCCCACCCAAATGAAGCAAACCCACGTCTCGAGTTGCCAGCTTCCCCGCGCCTAGCCAGGCACACATCAGGCTCAGGGCTCAGCTCTGTGGATGGAGCCATGTATGTGCTCAAGCTTGCTTGACACTGGTGAAATCCACAAGATCTCTCAACTGATGGACTCTGAGGAAATGATACAGTAAAATATATATGTATATATTTACACAAGTATATTTAATTACTTTTTTTAAACCACAACTGAAAAAAGTCTTTGCCACTGGGTAGATTTAAATCTGACAAGTAACCCTAGGAGTTTTTATTAGTACCATTGTTGTTTTCTTTGGCTCCATGTATTATATTGGTAAAATTACCCTCCCCAAAAAGGAAAAAAGAATAATTGTAAAAGGCAAATATTTTGTACAAAAATACAAAGTTTTAAAAGCTCTTTAAGTATAGTTCATATTATTACTAAAAGTTGGCCTATATATTTGTATATCTGCATATCTTTCCTACATTTGGGATTTTAGACATGAAAGGTACTGTTTACACAGTATAAGTTTTAAATTCTCCCTATAGCTCACCAACCAATGATAGGCTTTTTCTGATTGGAGCAGTCCATACTTTGGAAGATATAATTTGCATAATTGTATGGTTATCAGGTAAGAAAAATCTATGTGATGCTGTCTGCTCACTGAAAATCAATATATCACCCAGGAGGGACCCTTCGAGTTCCTAAGTCCTTCAGTGATGATGGGATGGCAAAAAACAGGAGTTGTCAATTTTTTCAGTAATTGGTTTTCAGTGCTTTTTCCCTCCAGTCTGAGGAGGTGATGTGATCTGGAAGGAGTGTCCTTTGCCTTGGAGAACCGGCTAAGAATCTGCTCACATTATTACAGCAGTCCATTACAATGTGGATGATAGTACTAGAAGAGAGAAATAAGGGTGGCGTTAGTTTTTTTTTTTTTTTAAAGAGTTAATGTACAATTCTAAAAACGAAACATTTTTATAGGAAAGAGTCTAAGCTGGATCCTTCAATAATGTTTATTTTCTCAAGGAAATGTCTAGAAGTTCTTATGCAGGCTAAGTAAAAGGTAAATTTCATTTTGCAAAAGCCCCTCTGGGGAAGTCTCATTCTTGTTCAGATCTCCAGTGGGCAAGCAAGGCAAGCAGATGACAAATCTAAGTAACCTGTCAGCATCTACTGTAACCTCTTGCTTAGCTATGTGTATTCCACTCCATCAGTCCAACAAGCTGTGTGTTCCTTTGGTGTGTTGAGATCTAGCACATGGACCAATGCCTGACACGTCAGAGGTGCAAAATAATAATAGTCAGTTGACTGGATGTATGGATAACTGGTATCCCAGGTTCTTCCAAAAATAATGAGCCAAAATATGAGTGCACTTCAAAAAGTTCATGGAAATGGAATTAAGTGTATTTTGGTGCAAAAAAATTCAACCATAATTTTTTCATAATATGCATTTTCACAAGTCTTTTGGGTTCCCTCATATGTATGATTTAAAATTTTTTTTTGCACCAAAATAAATCTCTCATAAAATTGATCAAGTTTGTGAGCTGGAAGACCATGCCTTCACAATGCCCCTGTGTGACCTCATGCCCCTATCTGGCCACACCTGTGTGCCCACCTGCCAATCAGGCTAATTAACCACTCCCCGTTGGAAGTGGATTAAAGTGCTGGAACACGGTGGGTCCAGCTCGTTTGCCTCTTTCACCACTTTGGGCCCTTGCTGCCCTGTGCCTTCTGGCCATCCACCCAGTGCTTTCTGGCTGCTTGTTCCTCCACATGTCTGGCTCCTGGTACTTGGTATGAGTCCAGATTTCCCTTTCTTTCTTAGATAGAGCCCTCACTCTCCTATGTGTTTCTCCCACCAAATAAAAAGCTTAAAACTTAAAAAGCATCTTTGAATTCTGTTTCCATGAATTTTTGAAGTCCCTTCATATGTCTGAAGGTTTTTTAAACCACTGACTCTTAAAAATAATGAATTCATTGAAATATAATTCCCAAATCATATAATTAAATCATGTAGAATTCAGTATTTTAAAATATATTCACAAATTTGTGTAATTTAGGGCATTTTCATCACCCTCCAAAGAAACCCTGCACTCATCAGTCATTTCCCCTTTCTTTCTCATTTCCCACTCGAAACCTGTAAATCGCTTTCTGATGAAGAAAACTAAGATGCCCTGTTCCACAGAGGATTGTGTATGAAATGAAGCTTAGATAAGTCTCTTTTGAATTAAAAAAAAAAAATTTCCGAAAGCATCTGGCCTAGGTAGATGGTCAACAGATGCATGTGGGATAGAGTGCTTGGCCGCCTGACTTGACTGGGTGGATGTCTATGAAAAAGACATAAACAACCTTGGTGCCATGTCTTAAACAACAGTTAACTAACAATATTGTAAGCTGTTGTCCTGTGCCAGTTATTGAATACTTTCTTATACAACAGGCAAATCTGTTAACTTCTGTAAGTCCTCACCACAACCCTATAAAGAAGACACCATTATAGTTCCCCTGAAATGAATAAGCTGCTTAGCTATTAAGTGACAAAACCAGGACTGGTACCCAAGGTAAAGACTGTATTTACAGCCCTCAAACTTACCATTCTCATTCTGTGATAGAACTAAGCCCCGCAGCTGCCACTCAAAGTCCATCGACTGCTCACTCACCTGTCTCCCTGTCTTTTTCGCAAATGAAGTTATTAATCTCGTCACATTGGAAATCGTTCCACTGTCCAGCGTAAATCAACCCGGCACAGTCTTCTCCTGGCCCTTGGCCACGATCCCAATTATCTGGCTGTCCAGCTTTCCAATTTCTTTTAACAGAAGAGAAAAATGAGTGTTATTTGCACAGTAATGCAGAGGTTTTCTTTACTCAAGAGCAGCCGAGCCATGTGAAAAACAAAAACTGAGGCATATCATTTGTCCTGGAATGAAAATGTGTTGCTTAAAAAGCAGTACGTGCTCTTTTTCAGAAAAAGCCGCAGCTAAGTTACGAGTAGCCAGGCTTGTTCTCTTTGTTTGCCACAATGAAATCAGTTCATTGAGTTTCTCCATCACAGTGCTAAGTGTGTGAATCCTTCTTTGACAAAGATGACTTTTTAGTGTGTACTAGAATACAGACTTCTGTATATACATACACCCACATGTGTACATGCATGGATTCACTAGTATAATGCACTATGAGGGCATCGCTCTCCTTCTCTGTCTTGTGAGAACCCAGAGGGATCCTCGTATATTTCAGTATCTCCAACAAGTCCAAGTGTCAGGAAGAGGAAGTGGAAGACCCTTTGTTTGCAAGAACCTAGAGTTACAAACAACTGGTTGCAGTTTTCTGGTTGATGGCTTTAGAAAGAAATAGTAATTTAATCCTCTGGAAAATGTCTCATCCATTTCATTGCTTTTTTTTTTTTTTTTTTTGAGACTGAGATTCTTAAACAAGTTTTTCTTTAGGATGAGTTCATTCGAGGCTTGTTCACTTGGATGTTGCTGCTCCAAAATGGCACTTTGCCAGGGTTAACAGTTCTTGATTCTGTTTCTGCACCACAAATCAGACATGTTTCCAGACTTAATTTTGTAGCGTCATTTTGAAGATGCAGGTTCATGCAATGAGGCTGTGGCCAATGCCTGAGAGGAGCCTGCCTCCCGTGGAGGCTGGGGAGGGGGCTGCTCCCCATCAGCCACAGGCCAGCTGTCCTGGGGTCACTCCAGGAGACAGTCCACAGCGTCCTACATCTTTGGACAATAAGACCAGCAAGACCAGAGGGCAGTGGGAAGGGACACTTGAAGTATATACTCAAGGGGTGCAGAACAAATGGTAAAACTGGACTGCCACACACTATGTATGTATTTTGGGATTTTTAGAAAAATGAATAGTGACCCCCATTGAATAAATCCAGCAATAAAAAATAAGAAGAAATGGAGTAAAAAGAATGGTATAATACTTGGAAGAGAGAGTTAGAAAACAGTTATTCACGCACACACTCAACAGATACCCACAGAGCAGCGACTACGTGTCTATAACCTAGGTTGTGATGGCAGCACAGCATGCAGAGAGCCCAGAGTCGCTGCTCTCAGAGCACCTTCGTAACAGACAAGAGACAGATGGACTCAGAATCTCAGGCTGTCACGGTGAGGCCAGGCAGATGAAACTGGAAGGAAAAATAGTTTATTTTCAAGTGTATGAGATTGGAAAAAAAAAATGAATAGTGACCTTACATAAGCCTGGTGATGAAAAGATAGTTGGGAGGAAGCTGCCTTTTCTGTGTCTACTTTGCAGGACTCCCCCAGCAATGCCAGTGATGTCTGAGCTGCTTGCTCTTGTTAAAATACATGTCATTCATTTTTGCTGGTCAGGTGAGATCGCGTGGTTCTAATTTTGTTGATGGGATTTGCAATTCCTGAATATATAATAAGAGAACATTTGATATTCTCAATTTCTCAGTTAACTGAGAAACTAGATAAACAGGACTTATTTGGGTTTAGAAGATGTGCTTAATATTTCCCCCTCCTTTAAAGTCATTTTAAGTTAAGTAGATAAGGGGCCGGCGCTGTGGCACAGTGGGTTAAAGCCCTGGCCTGAAGTGCCGGCATCCCATTTGGGCACCGGTTCTAGTCCCGGCTGCTCCTCTTCCAATTCAGCTCTCTGCTATGGCCTGGGAAAGCAGTGGAAGATGGCCCAAGTGCTTGGGCCCCTGTACCCATGGGGGACCCAGAAGAAGCTCCTGGCTTCAGATTGGCTCAGCTCTGGCCATTGCGGCCATCTGGGGAGTGAAACCACAGATCAAAGACCTCTCTCTCTGTCTCTACCTCTCTGAAACTCTGTCTTTCAAATAAACTTTTTTTTTTTTTTTAAAGATTTAAGTAGATAAAAGAGATTCATTAACTAGATGGAGTGACAACCAGGTGGAGAGAAAGGTGGTGGCCGGCACCATGGCTCACTAGGCTAACCTTCCGCCTGCGGCGCCAGCACCCCGGGTTCTAGTCCTGGTTGGGGCGCTGGATTCTGTCCCGGTTGCTCCTCTTCCAGTCCAGCTCTCTGCTGTGGCCCAGGAGTGCAGTGGAGGATGGCCCAGGTGTTTGGGCCCTGCACCTGCATGGGAGACCAGGAGAAGCTCCTGGCTTCAGATCGGCACAGTGTGCCGGCCATAGTGGCCACTTGGGGGGTGAACCAATGGAAGGAAGACCTTTCTCTCTGTCTCTCACTCTCTCATTGTCTAACTCTGCCTGTCAAAAAAAAAAAAAGAGAAAGGTGGCAATCTTCGTCCCCTTTCTGCAGGTCACTGAATTCTTCAGATACAGTGCTGAGGGATTTCTGGAGGAGAAGCAGAAAGCAGTTCTGGGTGAGTGGGGTGTGTGTGACCGCTGGAGCCCACCAAGGATGGGGTGGGGTGGCTGGAAGCCACTACGGAGCACTTGGTCCTGTAGGCTGAGCTTGCAGAGTCTCAAGCTCCAGATCACAGGGAGTGACCTGTGGCAGAACTCAGTCTACATGGTTTGACTAGAACAGAACATATCAGAGAAAAAAGATGTATGACGGTACTTCAGAAAGTTCATGGACAAATGAAATTACACGAGTCTCCAGTGTGTGTCGGTGCAGTGGTTGAGATGCTGCTCGGGATGCCGACGCTGCACGTCAGTGCCTGGTTGGAGTCTGAGCTTCCCTGCTTCTGACCCAGCTTCCTCCTCACGTGCCTCATGGGAAGCAGCAGATATGGACCCCTGCCACCCACTGGGACGTCTGGTTTCAGTGTAGCCTCGCCCTGGCTGTTGAGGATATTTGGAGAGTGAACCAGCAAGTGGAAGAGCTTTGTCTGCCTTTCTTTAAATAGACATTTTTAAAAGATTTGAAAGGCAGAGTTACAGAGAGGCAGAGGCAGAGAGGCCTTCCATCTGCTGGTTCACTCCCCAAATGGCGGGAGCTGGACTGGTCCGAAGCCAGGACCTGGAGCTTCTTCCGGGTCTCCCCCACAGGTGCTGGGGCCCAAGGACTTGGGCCATCTTCCACTGCTTTATCAGGAGCATTAGCAATGAGCTGGATTGGAAGTAGAACAGCCGGGACTTGAACTGGCACCCATATGGGATGCCAGCACTGCAGGCAGCAGCTTTGCTTGCTATGCCACAGCACCGGCCCGTTTGCCTTTTTGATATAAATTAAAAATAAATTTTAAAAATGTTTATTTTGGTAAAGTTTTTGAAATTTATGCAGGGTTTGTCCATAATATATATTTCCATGAACTTTTTTTTTTTTTTTTTGACAGGCAGAGTGGACAGTAAGAGAGACAGAGAGAAAGGTCTTCCTTTGCCGTTGGTTCACCCTCCAATGGCTGCCACGGTCGGCACGCTGCGGCCGGCGCACCGCGCTCATCCAATGGCAGGAGCCAGGTGCTTTTTCCTGGTCTCCCATGGGGTGCAGGGCCCAAGCACTTGGGCCATCCTCCACTGCACTCCTGGGCCACAGCAGAGGGCTGGCCTGGAAGAGGGGCAACCGGGACAGAATCCGGCGCCCCGACCGGGACTAGAACCCGGTGTGCCGGCGCCGCAAGGCGGAGGAATTAGCCTAGTGAGCCACGGCGCCGGCCTTCCATGAACTTTTTGAAGATGTGTGTGTGTGTGTGTGTGTGTGTATTTATAAAACTTTGGAGAAGAATGTCAGCTTAAACTGCACCTTAACCGCATTCACAAGCAGACTCCAGAAAGAAGAAGGGCTGAAGTGTAAGTGAGAAATCTCTGAATCTCATCATAGATACATCAGGGAAGTACTGGGGTAAACACACATGTACTTGGGCAGTCATACTGTACACCAGGAACCACAGAAATGCTCCAGCTGCCTGCGCCAGGGAGCTGGAGTGGGTGTGGCACCCCTGCAGGACTTGGGGGGGTGTCCCCCTAATGGAGACAGCGCACATGCTCTCACTCTTGGAACCCAGGCTTTCAACCTCGCTCATTACTGTCTCATCAACCACAAAACTGAGGCCGCCTGCCCAAGAAACTCATGCCGGTAAGGACCTGGCCTCCAAGCGGGAAAATCGGAGCACTGGGAAGTGTCTTGTTGCAGCAGAATTTTCTCCCACTACTAGGGAAGAGGCCTGTCCTGCGGCCTGAGTCAGCATCCCCCTGGCTGCAACCTCAAGTGGGTGACTCATGGATGAGAGGATGCTGTAGGTCCTCTTCCGGCCCTACCGTGCTGTGGCTCTTCAATCCCGGGGTGCAGCATCACGGTGAGAAATCTGCCTGGCAGAAAGGTAACCTGGGCTTTCCCTTTGCAATGTACAGATGCAAGCCGCGGCTCATAACCTGCCAGCATGTTCCCACCAGCTGAGTCCTGTGGCCAACAGGAATGGGGGAGATTCAAGTGTGTGCTGGGAATCGCATCTCTGATGACCTAAGGTCAAGAGAGGCTTGAACAGCTACCTTAGGGGCAGATGTCTGGCCTGGTGATTAAGGTGCCCACATATTGGAACACCTGGGTTCAGTTCCCAGTTCCAGCTCCTGATTCCAGCTTCCTGCCTGTACAGACATGACAGGCAGTAGGTGGTGGCTCAAGTAGTTGGGTCCCCACCACCCAGGCAGGATTTCTGGATTAAGTCCCTGGCTCCTAGCTTCAGCCTGACCCAGCCATTACGGGCATTTGTGGAGTGACTAGTGGAGGGAAACATGTAAAACTCCTGTTTCAGAGTTGTGCTGTGAGCAGGTCGGCAGAGCCTGCATCCCATGTGCATCTGATTCTGCCTGGTGTGGGTAGTCTGTCACCAGCGACAGTCTGCCAGATGACACATCTGCGTTGATTCCCACCAGCGAAGAAAGATCAGCTCTGTTGGGCCCTTGGATTTACTGATCCTCTGTGTTGTTTATCTGCTTTCTATTTCATTGCTTTCTGGTCTTTATTATTTCTTTCCTTCCACTTGCTCAGGCATTAATTTCCTGTTCTTTTTCTACCCTTGTGAAGTAGAAGCTTGGAGCACTTGATTTTCAACCTTTAGAAACATTTCTAATATATCTATTTTAAAGCTGTCATTGACTCTGTAAACACCGTTTTAGCTCCATCTCGCAAATTTTGTTATGTTGTATTTACATTTCCTTTAAATGCTTTCAGACTTCCTCTTTGATCCATGGGTCCTTGAATTTCCAAGTATTTGGGATTTCACAGATACCCGTTGTCAATTTCTAACTTAACTGTTTTCCTCAGAGGGCATACTCTAACATCTAATCCCAGTTCTCTCAAGTTTATTGACTTGTTTTATGGCCCAGCACATAGTGAGTATATCTTGATACAGCACCAGTTGCATTTGAAATCATGCGTGTTTGCCGTTGTTGGCTGAAGGGTCTCATAAACACCAAGTTAGCTGATAGTGTCAACTATATCATCGTTGGGTTTTCTCACTACTTGTTCCATCCGTTATTAAGAGAAGGTAGGAATCTTCTTAAAAACGCTGCTGTTTACTCTGTTCGTGTGTACGACTGGGATGTCCTCTTGCTTCTGACCTGGTCCTGGAATTCAGCCTTTTCCACATGGGTACAAGGAGCAAGCTGCTGCCCTGCAGGCCAGCACAGAGCCTGGCTCACAGTGGATGCCGCAGTCATTCACTGAGTGTTATCACAGAACTGGGCGAGTGGAATCCAATCTCAGTCAGGACGCTGGTGCTGGTGCATAACATTTTAGTATGTCTGTGGTGAAATGCAAAAAGGAAGGTTGTGTGTGTGTGTGTGTGCGCGCGCACACACACACACATATACAATGGTCAGCTGTTGTTTCTTGGGAAGCATTGTAGGGTTATTACTTTTCTTACATGCTGAGATTTGCTGATGGGTAATTTTTAAAAATGAGGTCCTTGATTGGTGCTCAGTTTGGATGTGGTTTATCCCTCAAGGAGTCATGTGCTGGAGGCTTGGTCCTCTGTATGGCCGTGTTGGGCCTTTAAGAGGCGGTGCTTATAGGGAGGTCCTTAGGTCACTGAGGTCCTGCCTGCAGATGGAATTTAGTTTTCAGAGGACCCCCAGTTAGTTCTCTTGAGCAGACCCCTTCCAAATTCTTCCTCTTGGCTTCCTGTCTGGCGAAGTGAGCCCTTCCTCTCACCTGTGCATCTGCCGCTGTGACTCCATCCGCCAACTTGGGTTTCACTGAAGCCAGCTGATGCTGTGCCCTTGAAACTTCAGAATCGCGAGCTAACTAAACTTTTCTTTATAAAGCTAACCAGCCTCAGGGATTCATGATAGTAATAAAAAAAATGGACTAATACAATTAGCAAATGTCAGGTTGACTAGCTACATCTTTCTTTTGAAACTGTACGTGGTGTGGACCCACAGGCACCTGGGAACTGACCTGCGCACTGTCCTGAGCCATCACAGGTTGCATCTCCTGAGTTCCTTTTCCCTGTCTAGTCCTGCTCTATCACTGCAGAAATGGCCGTAAGGTTCAGTGAGCCAGGCTGTATGTTTTACGGAAAACAAATCAGAGTTGAGGTCTATGTGTGCCTTACGCCTCTGGCATCTATCTCAATTCACCATTACTTTGTGTCTGTTTATTACAGCATTGTCTTTCTCCACCAGGTCTCACCATAAAAAGCAGAGCAAGCCCGAGAGGATGAGGAGAGAGCCCTCTTGTCCCTTGTCTCTTTCTTCTCAGTCACAAGAACCTTGAGCCACATCCAAAGGGTAAGAGGAAAGCTGTGACACTTAGTTCTCCTGTAGCCCGGCAAGGCATGAATTGGTGCCAGGGCTGTCAACCCCTATATTTTTTGGAAGAGTTTAAGAAGAATTTTCTTTAAATGTTTAGAAGAATTCAGCCATGAGGCCATCTGGTCCCAGGCTTTTCTTTTTTGGAAAATTCTTGATACCGCTTCTGCCTCCTTACTTGTTACTGGTTTGTTCAGGGTTTATTCTTGAGTCAGTTTTGGTAGCTTGTGTATTTCCAGGAATTTATCCATTCTTCTAGATGGTCTGGTTTTTTGGTGTGTAATTGTTCATGATAGTCTCTCATGATCTCCAGGGCACCAAATCATGGCAGGTGGCAGGGGAAAGGGAGTGGGATGGCCAATGCATGGTGGCACCATGCAAAGACTGGCAGGGGAGGGTGAGTTTGAGTGGCTACAGAAGTATTGGGCAGAGACCCCCAAGAGCCTAAGCCCCGTCCCCACTCCCAGGACAGAGAAATGCTTTTGTCTTTTGCCACAAACCTGTTGAGACATGGCTGAGCTAAATGTGGTATCTCAATCAGGATACTGTAAAAATACATAAATTCTAGCTAGTCTTATTCTTTCATTATGGACTAGAAATTATGATTATGACAATAATCATAAATATATCAATACTAGCAGCTAACATCTCTTAAGCACTTCCCATGTGCCAACTCCTGTATCAAATGCTTTATACATGAGGGTACTTCAAGAAGTTGGTGGAAAAATGGAATTAAATGGTAAATTTATTCTGGTGCAAAAAAATTAGAAGCTTATGCATGATTGTTTTTCATAATACATATTTTCCATGAACTTTCTAAAGACCCTTCATATATATGATTTACTTTTCTGAATACTGGCATAGGTGCTTTTGTACAGTTCAGTTCCTGTGTGGGGACAAGGAGATGTGCATGGTTGGTACTTCGCATGGGGGGCTTGTAGCTCTGAGTGTTGGGAGTTCTGGGAGCCCAGATCTCGCTGATGGCAGAGCCCATGCTCTGCCCCTCCACCGCATTGGCTCTCTTTGCTTTGTGCAGTGTTTATTATTACATGTCACATTAAGTTAGCCTTCAGTTATTGAGACCTCATACGATGTCTGCCTAATTTATTCATGCTTTCAAAATCTGATCCCGGGGGTTTTTCCATGGATATGTGTTCCTGTGGGTGGAAACTGAGAGGCACTCTGAGCTGTGGCTGGGGTGCAGGAGCTGAAGTTTTCAGGAAGCTCGAAGGTGGCTGTGTCTGGGGACCAGCCCCAGACAGGTGTCTGGTGATGTAATCCTTCCTGGGGCTGGGGTACCAGCACTGGTGCTGTCCTCCTAAATCACATAATTCTTGCTGGAGCCAGGGACGAGGGGGGAGGTTTCACCCTGGGAGAGCTGGCATAGACATTAATGTTCCAGCTCAATCCATTCCATATGGGCCCATCCAGGGTTTTCTTGGAGGAAGGCTTCAGCTGGAATTTCTCAGTGAGTCTAACCCAGACCCTTTCTATGGTGGTGAGAAAAGTGGAGGAGATGGATTTTTGTTTTTCGGCTTCCCCCAGCTACCTTACAAAAGAGGTCCTGGCACTCTCAACTGTCCAGACAGATTTGTCTCTGCCTTGTCATTTCTGCCTCCTGTCCCCACCTCCAACCTGCTCCTTCTGCTCCAGAAGCCAGCTCCCATGTGGGCACACGCCTCCGAAGTGCATCCCTGCCAGGCAGGGCACTTTCCTCGGTACATCAGGTGTACACCTGAGAGCCAGGTGTCCAGCCGAGCAGCAGCTAGGGATCCACTCGCCCTCACGGCAGGGTGGGGCTCATCTTCAGTCTCCCAGTGTTCCAGCACCACATGTGGCTACCCCTGCCTTCCCCCTCTTCGTCTCTTAAAGAGACAGCCCTATTCTGTCTTCTGCCTCCATTCTCTAATCATGTTCTTCATGTGGAGGATTTAAAAATACAAAGCAGGGGGCCAGGATTTTGGCCTAGTGGTTAAGATGCTAAATAGGATGCCCACATCCCGTATCAGAGTACCTGGGTTAGAATCCTAGCTCCACTCCTGATGCCAGCTTCCTGCTCATGCACACCGTGGGAGGCAGCAGCTCAGATTCCTGCTACTCTCATTGTTTCTCAAATAAAGTTCATATTCACTATTTTTAAAAAAGGTGCAGAAGAGCCTGTCTATCTACACACTCATGCAGAGACATGTGTGGCCTCCCTACTCCATGTCTGGCCTCCCCACCAACTCTGATCCTGCTCCTTCACTGGTATGAGTCTGTGCCTCATTTCCTCTGGCCCAGGATTGCAGCCCCAGACGGACCCTGTCCTCCACCTGGCAGGTGCATTCCATGCCTTAATGCTCTTGCACCTGGGGAGCCTCTGCAGGGCCTGGCTTCTCTGCCTCTGGCAAACTAAAGGTTACTCAGAGGTGTTTTTCTTTTTTTTAAATAAATTCTGTTCATGTGGGACAGTTTGTTGCATATTTTCACAGCTCCATCTGGTTTTATGAGTGTCTTGTTTGTTTCTTAGACAAGGAAGAAAAAATATACTCCATGAAAAGAAAACAGGAAACCCTACTTGATGGCATCCCAGTTTCCTGTCCCACAACACACAGTGGGCACCCGGGGACTGCAGCTGACACAAGTGGCCGAGGTAGGATGTCATCGAGGAAGAAGCTGTAGGGAGTGCGCCAGGAAGTGGGGAACAGTGAGCATCTGCCCACCCATCGGGAGGGTTCTGAGTACTCACGTGTAGTCCGGAGTTGTCCCATCAAGCCACTTCCATTCGTTCTCGTGCTCCGAATCCGTGAGACCAATCCAGTGGCTATCTCTCCCCACTAACTGTTTTTTTATCCATTGCTGCAAAATAAATCCGGGACAGCACATTACACTCTTTTGGGGACAGATATCTTTAGAGACTTAAAAAAACTATTTTTATTTATTTGAAAGGCAGAGAGGGAGAGAGAGAGAGTGCGAACATTCTGTCTTCTGGTTTACTCCTCAGAATATCTGCAACAGCCAGGCCGGGCCAAAGTCAGGTGCCCCTAGGTCCATCTGGGTCTCCCACATGGGTGCAGGGACCCAGTTACTTGAGCCATGACCTGCTATCTCCCAGGGTGCACATTAGCAGGAAGCTGGAACCTGAAACCCAGGCCAAATGCCCACTCCTCGGGGGCTTTTCTAAATGGGAAAAAGGACACTCGACAGAGGATGTTTACAGCTTTTGCTGTCGTCTGTGCTACTCCACTTGTTGTGTTTGGAACTGCTTTAGGAGCTTTGGTTTTGTTTTTTTTTTCCCCTCCCACAAGTTTACAAGTGAGGTTAAGGTGATGCTCTTCCCCTCGATCCCCCGGATAACTCAGTGAGTTCCCCGGGCAGCACCCCCCATCAGCATCTCTCCTGTGCCTTCATACGAGGAACAGCCACGGGACTGCTGAGTGCTTCCTCGGGGCCGGCTCCCCTGTGCGGTGTGATGCACTCAGTCTGTCTCTGGGCTTCCCCACCACAGGTGACAGACGACTGGGCAGGTCTGTAGATCCCAAAGCCCAGGCTCCTGGCCACTGCCTTCACTTGCTCATTCTCAGTCAGCTCCTGTGGGAAACATCTGTTCTCAGGGTCGTGTCTGGAGTTGCCTAAGAAAAAGGAGGCCACTGCGACAGGGTGACACCAGAGGAACATGGGCTCTGTTGCTACAGGGACCTCGGTTTCAGTGTCAGCTCCGCGTTGACTAAAAAACCATCCCTTGCTGGGTCTTGGTTTTCTTATCTGTAGGATGGGGATAATACCTATGTTCTAGAGTTGTGTGGGTTACAGTGTCCGGCACATAGGAGGGGATGGATGAGTAGTCATTGTCATTAACGCATGTGACCTGTGCCCCATTGGCCTTCTTTGTTCTTCATGATCCCTCGGGGGCCACACTTTTTGTCCCTTGCACCCACCACACTCCACCCCTACAGCGTGCATGTCTCTCTGTCTTTCTGCCTCTCTGCACAGGTGCCTGGTGGCTGCTCGCAGACTTCTCAGCATAACGACAGTGACTGCCGTGGGAAGTGGATCTCCCAGGGGGCAGCAGCAGGCCTTCATTCAGTCGCTGCAGGAAGCCCGGCTCTCCACAGTGCAGTCTTCCCTGTGGATGCGACGGTGAATTCTTGGTTCCTGTGAAGCCCCGACAAGTGTGCAATTCCAGATGTAAACTATCCTTAAATTACAACTCTCCCAACCAACTATGCAGCAGACATACCTGCTCCTCTCTCGTGTTGATGAAAATGAGATGTGAAGACTTGTCTTCACAGAAAAGTTTTGCATCCTCAAAAATGTCTTTCTCTACTGAAAAATAGTAGCATTTGTCTGTGAAGTTCTTCCAGTGGGGTGGACAGCCTAGGAATGCAGAGGTTGAAGACACTGATTAAAAACAAACCCAAACGGAGAACACTCTGCCTTTCTTCAGCTGGGCTGACGAGGCCAAAGCCAGGGCCCTGCACTGCTCCCAGGCCAGGATCAACCCACATGGAGCCCATGGCTGACAGCCATGGATGTGCCTGGTGCAGACTAACCCAAGAGGGGACTGTGGAGCACACAGCAATGACAACCACATTATCTGGAAAACCTCCACGATTGGGTCTTATGTCTCTGCATCTGGATGAGTGTTTACAATGACAGAAATAACAGCAGCAAACAGGGCAGGCACAGATGGGCAGTGTCAGTGTGGAATCCTATGGGACAATGAACTTGACAGGAGAACCCAGAACCTAAACTGGGCCAGCAGAACAACAAAGGTGACTGGAGTCTCAAGGAAGGAAATCGCGTGCAATCAGTGTTGATCAGAGGAGAGGGAAATGGGCATGGTTGCTAACCAGAGTTTTGCAGAAGGCTTAACCAAGGACCAGAAGGCTCCATGACCATGACGCCGTCTCAGACGACCAACATCTGGGCTTCAGTAACAAAGCTGCACCTCATGCTAATGAAGGGCACTAGGGAATGGCCTGACCCAGGGTGAAGAGTGTAAAACAGGCCAGGCCAGGCCATGCCAGGCCAGGGGTGGGAGCCATAGGCTGTCACCAAGGTATGGTTTCAGGTCCGGTTGTCTTGAGGGCCCAACTCCTAACTATGTAAGCACTTGAGAGCCCAGTCCTGCTTGGAAGGAAACACAGGCTTGAGTGATACCTTCGCCCCCACCATCTGCCTCCCCTGGAGTGGAGGCCTATTACAGCAGCAGGGGGCTGCATGCCACCCGCCGTGATGTTCTCACTGCCACCTCAAATGGGGAGGGCACATGCTGGGAGCTGGGCCAGCCATGAGCGCACACTCAGCCTTGGCCCCAGTTCCAGGGAGAGTTCAAACTTACCATTGACCTCTGGTGCTGAAGTTGGCTCGTTCTGCAGGGCCAGCGGCGCCACTGCCCCTGATGGGCCTGGGGGACCAGGGGGACCCTTGGGGCCTGGCATGCCTGGTACCCCCGGCAAGCCTGGCAACCCCCGGGGTCCAGGCACCCCGGGCTCCCCCACAGTGCCCTGAAGTCCTTGGAAGCCAGGGGGGCCCTGGGGCCCGGGGAGCCCATCCTTGCCTGGTGGGCCCGGGGGGCCTGGATCCCCACTGGGGCCCTGAGGGCCAGGCTTGCCAGGGGACCCGCGGGAGCCTTTGGGGCCCTGGGAGCCTTTGGAGCCTTTGCTGCCACGTTCTCCAGGGGGGCCGACGGGTCCAAGGGGGCCTCTTTCGCCGGCAGGGCCTGGCGGGCCAGGCTCCCCCTTCTCTCCTTTCTGTCCTTTGTTGCCAGTTGGACCAGGGGGTCCCTGGGATCCTCGGTCACCTTTTGGACCCCTGGGGCCAGGAGGACCTAAAATGTAAAACAAAGTAAAAGGCATAAACATGAAACCCATGGTGAGGACTTTGTTCATCTACCTGGAGGTTGTAGAAGAAGCAATCCAGCATATGAGGTAAATACACTAAGGGCTGATGCCCTTACTCTTGTTGGCTGTTGTATGTTCAAGTCTAAGCACTCAGGACTCGGAATGTGCCTATATGTGATGAAAGGAATTTTTCTTAATATCTTTCCATTCTAATTTACATGAACTTTTAAAAAAAAGATTTATTTTTAAAGTCAGTTTTATGAAGAGGGAGAGAGAGACAGATCCTCCATCTGCTAGCTCACTCCCCAGATGGCTGCAGCATCCAGTGCTGGGCCAAAGCCAAGAGCTTCCTCTGGGTCTCCCATGTGGGCGGCAGGTGCCCAGGCACTTGGGCCATCCTCCACTGCCCTCTCAGATCACCATCAGGGAGCTGGATCAGCAGTGAAGCAGCCAGGACACAAACCAATGCTCACATGGGATGCTGGTGTCCTAGGTGGCCACCACCGGCTGCACCACACGTGGGCCCCAATGAAAGGACCTTCAAACAGGAAGTCATCAGGACAGGGCCTACTCCAGTATTACTGTGACCTTCTAAGAAGAGGGATGCAGGACATAGACACACAGAGGAATGGTACCATCTGCAACCCAAGAAGGCCTCGGGACAAACACCCTGCTCATCAACCTTTATCTCCGAACCCCAGCCAGAGCTGGGGGGAAGTAAATCGCTGTCACTGAAGCCCCCAGTCTGCAGTACTGTGTTACAGCAGCTGGAGCAAACTGTTGTAGCCCTGGCGGTGGTTGTAATAAGCTCACTCTTGGCCCTGACACAAGCATTGAGTGGACTTTAACGGTGCACAGCTTTTGGGTGCACCAGTGAGGGTTTTCAGGTGGATATTGGCAATAGGGAGGGGGAGGGGGGCTTGACGCCAAAGAGTAATGCAGGTTGGGACTGGGATTTCCTCCCCTTTTCACTAATCTGACAAATGTTTATGGGTGACCAATTATAAGACAAGCACTGGACAAGATGCTGTGGGGTATGCGGGGTTGACTTAGAACAAAAAAATGCAATCAAGGGGGTTGACGCTGTGGTATAGTGGGTAAAGCTACTGCCTGCAATGCCAGCATCCCATATAGGCACTGGTTCAAGTCCTGGATGCTCCACTTCTGATACAGCTCCTTGCTAATGCATTTAGGAAAGCAGCGGACCATGGCCTAAGTACTTGGACCCCTGCACCCGTGTGGGAGACCTGCATGAAGCTCCTGGCTTTGACTTGGGCCAGCCCTGGCTGTTGTGACCATCTGGGGAGTGAACCACTGGATGGAAGATCAATCTCCCTCCCTCTGTGTGTCTCTCACTCTCTGTAACTCCGACTTTCAAATAAGTAAATTTTTAAAAAATATACAATTAGGTGTTGAAGCACTGACTTCTTCATTCCCTCACCACAACCAAGGCTGGCCTCCCTCTTCTGTCTTATACATCTTGTATTCTTTTTTTAAAAAATGATTTTTTAAAGATTTATTTACTTGAAAGTCAGAGTTACACAGAGAAGGGGGAGAGAGGGGGAAGGAGGGGGAGAGGTCTTTCATCTAGTGGTTCACTCCCCAGATGGCTGGTGTTGTGCCGATCTAAAGCTAGGAGCCAGGAGCCTCCTCCAGGTCTCCCATGTGAGTGCAGGGGCCCAAGGACCTCGATCATCTTCTGCTT
Source organism: Sylvilagus floridanus (assembly GCA_949820135.1). Taxonomy (NCBI): domain Eukaryota; kingdom Metazoa; phylum Chordata; class Mammalia; order Lagomorpha; family Leporidae; genus Sylvilagus; species Sylvilagus floridanus. The sequence continues at coordinate 70,961,392 of OX463226.1, read as the reverse complement.
TCCCAGGCCACAGCAGAGAGCTGGCTGAAGTGGAGCAGCTGGGACTCGAACTGGCACCCACATGGGATTCTGGCACTGCAGGCGGTGGCTTTACCTGCTACACCACAGCACCAGCCCCTAAAGGAGCTGGCATTGTGGCATAGTGGGTTGGGCTGCTGTCTGCAATCCTGGCATCCCACATGGATACCAGTTCAAGTCCCAGCTGCCCCACTTCCAATCCAGCTCCCTGCTAATGCACCTGGGAAAGTGGAAGATGGCCCAGGTGCTTGGGCCCCTGCACCCACATGGGAGACCCAGAAGAAGCACTGGGCTTCTGGCTTCAGCCTTGCATGGCACTGCACTGTAGCCATTTAGGGAGTGAACCAGCAGATAGAAGATGTCTTTCCTTTCTCTGTAACTGTGCCTTTAAAATAAATTTAAAAATATATAAAGCTTTAAAAGCATAATTATTTTTTGAAAAACAGATCTAGAACACTCCTGGTTCATTCCCTAAATGCCCACAACTGGGGTTGGAACCCAGAGCTCAATCCCAGTTTCCCATGTGCATAAAGGGGTCCAACTATCTGGATCATCACTGCTGTCTCCCGGGGCGCACATTAGCAGGAAGGTAGAGCCAGGAGTCAGAGCTGGGAATTGAACCCAGGTACTTTGATATAGGACACAGGCATCTTAACTGCCTACCCCTGGTGTTCTGTGTTGAACTTTAGGAAATCCAAATGAAGAAGGTCCGCTGGTTAATTCAATTGCTTCAGAAAGTCTTTCTCAGATTCCCCTTGCCAGCAATCAGTGTTTCTCAGTCACTCGCACCTGGGCTGGTTCTGTACACAAGTTACTAGAGATGAGCTAACATGCAACTGTGAAATAGTCACTGTTCAGTGTTGACAGAATGACGGGAGGAGTTGTATTTCTTCCAGAACACCTTCCTCTGGCTCCTCAGAGTTCCCAAAACACACAAGTCTCTCTCCTTTCCCTGACCTGAACCCAAGACCTCCCTTACATGGAGGGACAGCTCTGCATTCCTCTCTCTCTTTCCGGGGGAAGGTAGTTTATGCTACAGCTGTTTCCCTCAGAACTAGGAGTGGTTGTTGGAGACCCTACCTACTCCACATGTAAGCTGTGGCTCAGTCAAACGTGGATCCCACAGTCAACACAGAACATCAGCAGATGCCCGTTTCCAGAGCTTGTGAATGAAGGGAGTAGGTACTGACAGAAGGAGCAAGTTTTTGTGTTTGATAAAAATCTGCAATCCTACTGTGATCATTTTCCCAGATGGATTAGTATAAAAACCAACTTTTCCCATACAGACCATTAAATCCATCGTAAATAGGCCATCTGTTTCTCTCTTAAAAAGATAAAAGTGTGATATTCATGGCTGTGGATTAATTTGGCAAGCTCACCATTATCAATGTCTTCATTCATAGCCAGCCCGGTCTTGAAAAACCCACAAGAAAATGGGAACTCTGCCCTGAGGTGCTGGGTTACATGAATATGTATGAGGGTACTTCAAAAAGTTCATAGAAAATGGAATTAAAAGCTTATTTTTGTGTAAATTTCAAAATCTAATTTTTTCCTAAGCGTTTCCATAAACTTTTTAAGGAGTCCTCATATGCATGTATTTCAAAAAGTTTTGCATCAAAATAAGTTTACTTTTTAGCCAGGAACTTCTCGAAGTTCTCTCATTATTCTATATATCTCAGTTAAGGGGATTCATATTCATATAATGCATTTTTCTCACTAAAATATACTAGAAATGTACTGTTCTTAATTTTTAAATATCATTGAGAGGGGGCAGCGTTGTGCAAGGGGTTAACCTGCCGCCAGTGACACTGGCATTCCATATTGGAGTGCTGATTCAAGCCCTAGCTGCTCTGCCTCCGATCCATCACCCTACTAATGTACCTGGGAAGGGGACAGAAGATGATGGAGTTCCTGGCTCTTTGCTTCATCTTGGCCCACACCCGGCTGTTGCAGGCATTTGGGGAGTGAACCAGCAGATGGAAGATCTTTTTCTACCTCTTCACCCTCTCTCTTGCTCTTTCAAATAAATAAAATAGTCTCTCAATGATTTTTTTTTTTTAAAGACTTAAGAGTTGGCACTAGGGGCCAGCGCTGTGGCATAGCAGGCAAAGCCACCGCCTGCAGTACCGGCAACTCATATGGGCACCGGTTCAAATCCTAGCTGCTCCACTTCTGATGCAGCTCTCTGCTATGGCCTGGGAAAATAGTAGAAGATGGCCCAAGTGCTTGGGCCCCTGCACCCATGTGGGAGACCTGGACGAAGCTCCTGGCTTCAGATCGGCACAGCTCTGGCTGTTGCAGCCAATTGGGGAATGAACCAGTGGATGGAAGACCCCTACCCCCAACTCTCTGCTTCTCCTTCTCTCTTTGTGTAACTTTCAAATCTTTGGAAAAAAAAAAAAGTTGGCACTAGATGCTCATAAAAAGTCAATGGTTAATGCTAGGGTACCTTTTCCTCTAGGACCTGAGAAGCTGATGTTGCTTTTTTTTTTTAATTTTAATTTTTTATTTTTTGACAGGCAGTTAGACAGAGAGACAGAGAAAGGTCTTCCTTTTTCAATTGGTTCACCCCACCAAGAGGCTGCTACTGCTGGTGTATTGCGGCTGGCACACTGCGCTGATCTGAAGCCAGGAGCCAGGTGCTTCTCCTGGTCTCCCATGCAGGTGCAAGGCCCAAGGACCTGGGCCATCCTCCACTGCACTCCGGGGCCACAGCAGAGAGCTGGACTGGAAGAGGGGCAACCGGGACAGAATCTGGTGCCCCGACCAGGACTAGAACTCGGTGTTCTGGCGCCGCAGGCGAAGGATTAGCCTAGTGAGCTTCGGTGCCGGCCCTGGTGTTGCTTATTAGTATCTAGATGATCTCAGGCTTTCAAGTCTTACTTGAATGTCTTATTGGGAAGCTGTTGAAGTGAAAGTAAAATATAAGACACCTCTTGTGTCTTAAATTCCCAAAATTGATATAAATGACAGGTTTTATGAGCTTGTGCAGTCATAATTTTAATTCAGAGTCAAGAACATAGTAATGCCACTTGTGAGGGTATACACAATGTCGCACACAGCAGCACGGGAGATGTGCTTTCAGATTTGCTGAAATTTAAATGTCAAGGCCAAGTGGGCGGCATCTCAGCTGGGACTCCTGAGATGCTAGGTGCTTATGCAGGGGGTAAAGCTATTTCAAGTTCCGGAAATGCCCAAATGGGACCAACGCCAGAGCTGCCAGCTGCCTCATGTTTGGGCTGCCAGCAAATCTTCTCCCCATCCTGATTTCCCCAGGCCCCACAGCTTAGGGACTCAGATCCTTTACTTAAGCAGTTGAGAGAGGACAGATTTACGCCATTGTGCTGCTTCTGCACTGGCAGCCACACTGCAGGCTTCTGAGGAGTCTCTGGTCTCCCACCTCTGAGACAGATGTCTCAAATGTGGTTTTCAACAAAACTGCTGGTGCTTAACAAAGCAGAGAAACTGTTTTAATTCTGACTGCCACCCAGAATCTTAGAAACTGGATGTTAAGAACCACAGGTGATAAAGTTGGAAGATAGACAAAGTAGGAAGAAAAAAATAAGTGATACAACTTAATGCATTTTTGTTCTCATTTAATAATCCACTTTTAAAAATTATGTACTGGGGCCAGTGCTGTGGCGTAGTAGCTTAAGCCTCTGCCTGTCACGCCAGCATCCCATATGGGCATCAGAGTCCTGGCTGCTTCACTTCCAATCAAGCTCTCTGCCATGGCCTGGGGAAGCAGTGGAGGATGGTTCAAGTGCTTGGGCCCCTGCACCTACATGGGAGACTTGGAAGAATCTTCTGGCTCCTGGCTTCATATTGGCCCAGCTCTGGCTTTTGTGGCCATTTGAGGAATGAACCAGCAGATGGGAGACTTCCCTGTCTGTCTCCCCCAGCCCCTGCTGCCACCCCTTGCCCTGTAACTCTGCCTCTTAAATAAATTGTAAAAAAAAAAAAAAAGAAGAAAAAAGCTGTAAATAAGCAATTATGTATTTATCTAAAAGACAGAAAGGGAAAGTTATTCAGCTTCACTGAGGTAAGAAGGAATATAAAAATTGAAGAGAAATTTAAGATACTATTTAGAATAATTTGGTTCTTGACCTTGAGCTTAAGAGAGCCAGACTTCCTGGAAGGCACGTCCACTCCTTGTCCACGGTACAGGGTATAATTAAGCTATTGCATTCTGCCAAGTGGCCACATCCGAGTTTCTACCCTCTGATGCTGCTCCTGTGGATCCTCCATGTACACTCTTCCTTGTGGGAGGACAGCCAGAAGGGAGGGCAGGGCATGGGAAGAACTGAGACCTCCTGCTTGATCCTCTATGAGCTGTTCCCTGTCCTTCCTGTCTTTCTGTGTATCTGTCAAGGCTCAAGTGTCAATCCCTTAACACCAACAGCTTTCCTGAACATAACCACCATTTCAACCTCTCCACACGTGTCATCTGTTCTCTGAAACCATCACAAGGCACTTGGGTGCCATGGTGAAGCCAAGGGCTGGGCAATTAGACCCAAGGTTGGCACTGTGTGCCATTTCCTAGCAGTTTGTCTGTGGATGAGTTGCTCAAACCCTATGTGCCTTAGCTGTCTTCTACACAAATGGAGAATGCAAGCAATTTATACCTTAAAGAGATAAGAAACTGAACATGGATGATTTATCCAAGGGTTTAGTAGCATGGTTGGCGTATTTCATATACTCCGTAAATGTGGACTGGAAAAATGAATGAAGGCCAGATAGCTTTGAGTCACCAGAGTTGAGCACCAGGAAGCCAGCAGTAAGTACTTTTGGACCCAAATCAGTCCTATGCATAAAGTCAGTATGGCTTTATTCCTTGTGTACATTAAGATTTTTAGTTTTCTATTACAGTGCACTGGCTGGAACTGTTACTTATTCACATGGGGTGTTATGTCCTGCACTAAATATTGTATATGAGGGTCTTCAGAAGGGTCACGGGAAATGTGTATTATGAAAAAAAAAATGTGTGGATTTCAAACTTATTTTCGCAACAAAATACATTTGTATTGACATGTTATCACTTGTTTGATCTAGTTTGAGACACTAGGAAGAATATAATGTCAATTTGAAAAGAGCCCCAGGGTGGGCATTCAGCCTCATAGTTAAAATGTCAGTTAAGGTACCCATGTTCCATATCAGAGTCCTGGGTTCGATACCACTTCTGACTCCAGTTTCTTGCTGATGTAGATGCTGGGGGACACTGGCTATGGCTTAAGTAATTGAGTTCCTGCCACTAAGAAGGATAAGACATTGGTTTGAAAAGCATTCTTAGGGTCAGCGCCATGGCATAGTAGGTTAAGCCTCTGTGGCCCTGAAATCCCACATGGGCACCAGATCATGTCCTGGCTGCTCGTTTTCTGATGTAGCTCTCTGCTAATGGTCTAGGAAAGCAGTGGAAGACGGTCCAAGTGCTCGGGCCCCCACACCAACATGGAAGACTTGGAAGAAGCTCCTGGCTCTTGGCTTTGCATTGGCCTAGCTCTGGCCATTGTGGCCCTTTGGGGAGTGAACCAGTGAATGAAAGACCCTCCCCTCCCCTGTCTCTCCTTTTCTCTCTCTCTGTAACTCTGCCTCTCAAATAAATATATATATATATATTTTTATTTGACAGATAGAGTTAGTGAGAGAGAGAGACAGAAAGGTCTTCCTTCCGTTGGTTCACTCCCCAAATGGCTGCTACGGCTGGAGCTACACCGATCCGAAGCCAGGAGCCAAGTGCTTCTTCCTGGTCTTCCATGCGGGTGCAGGGACCCAAGCACTTGGGCCATCCTCCACTGCCCTCCCAGGCCACAGCGGAGAGCTGGACTGGAAGAGGAGTGACTGGGACTAGAACCCGGCGCCCATATGGGATGCTGGCACCGCAAGCGGAGGATTAGCCAAGTGAGCCACGGCGCCGATCCCATCAAATAAATCTTGAAGAAAAGCGCTCTCAGAGCAACGTGGATTGTGCTAAAACTGAAGCAAGAGCAAATGTCAGATTTACAGTGAGGCTTGGGTGGAAGAGCAGTGAAACCACTGATGCTTTAAGAAAATGTATGAGGAAAATGCCCCCAAAGAAATCAGCAGTTTACAAGTGGATAACTTTTTAAAGAAGGAGCAAGAGGATGTTGAAGATGAAGCCTGTGGTGACAGATCATCTACTTCCATTTGCAAGGAAAAGAAATTAATCTTGGGCACACCCTAATTGAAGATGATCAGTGATCAACCTCGTAAACAACGGCCAACAGCACAGACATCTCAACTGGTTCAGCTTACACAGCTCTAATGGAAAAGTTAAAGTGGTGTAAACCTGTTCAATGGGTGCCAAAACTGTTGTACTCAGATCAGCTGAGGACAGCACTTTTAATAGGTGTTTTAAACAAGTGGGATCAACATTTGGAAGCATTTATGGAAGAACTAACAGGAGACGACACACGACTTTACTAGTGGGATCCTGAGGACAAAGCACAATCAGAGCAGTGGCTACCAAGATGCAGAAGTGGCCCAGTCAACCCAAAAGGCATTGGTCAAGAGCAAAGGACACAGCAACAGGTCTTTGGGAATGGGAAGGCATTTTGCTTGCTGACTTCCTGGAGGGCCAAAGAACAATGATTTCTGCTGATTATGAGAGTGTTTTCAGAACATCAGGCAGAACATGAGCAGAAAAATGCACAGGAAACTCACCAGAGAGCCCCCTCACTCCACCAAGACAATGCTCCTGCTCCTTCCTCTCATCAAACAATGGTATTTCAACAGAGTTTCCATGGGAAATCATTAGGTATCTACTTTATAGAACTGATTTGGCTCCTTCTGATTTCTTTTTCCCTCCTAATGTTAAACACGTCTGAAAAGAGCACCCATTTCCTTCAGTTAATAATGTGAGAAACACTGCACTGGCATGGTTAGAGTCCCAGAAATCCTCTGGGGCTTTTAGGGATGGATTACATGGCTGATAGTGTCACAAAAGTGTCTTAAACTTGACAGAGCTTATGCAGAGAAGTAAAAATATATATATTTTTATCTTTTTTAATTTTTTTTATTTTTTTTTTAATTTTCGACAGGCTGAGTGGACAGTGAGAGAGAGAGAGAGACAGAGAGAAAGATCTTCCTTTGCCGTTGGTTCACCCTCCAATGGCTGCCACGGTCAGCGCGCTGCGGCCGGCGCACCGTGCTCATCCGATGGCAGGAGCCAGGAGCTAGGTGCTTATCCTGGTCTCCCATGGAGTGCAGGGCCCAAGCACTTGGGCCATCCTCCACTGCACTCCTGGGCCACAGCAGAGGGCTGGCCTGGAAGAGGGGCAACCGGGACAGAATCCGGCGCCCTGACCGGGACTAGAACCCGGTGTGCCGGCGCCGCAAGGCGGAGGATTAGCCTGTTGAGCCACGGCGCCGGCCATATTTTTTATCTTTTAATACCATTTTTCCACAAACTTTGTCATGTGCCCTCGTGTTGTATTACTGAATCCTTGTAACACTAAAAGGTACACACAGATGAGGAAAATGAGGCACAGAGGTTGAAGAACTTGGTACCCAAATCCAGGTCTGCCTGATTCCAGAGCTCTTGTTCCTACCCATAAATCTTATGCTTTTCTCAGAAAAGCAGAGACAGAAAATGTCTGATTGTACAGAGATGATGTGACTGACACACCCTTAGCTTGCAGAGGAATAGCTCAGGATGTGTGTGTGTGAAAAGTCTGCGTACATACTTAGAATAGAAATCTTTACATTACTGGGCCAGCATTGTGCTGCAGTGTGGGTTAAGCTACTTGCAATGCTGGTATCCCATATGAGCAACAGTTTGAGTCCCAGCTGCCACACTTCAGTTCAGCTCCCTGCTAATGTACCTGGGAAAGCAATGGAAGATACCCAAGTTCTTGGGTCCCTGCCACCCATGTGGGAGATCACGATGGAGCTTCTGGCTCCTGGCTCTGGTGTGGCCCAGCCCTGGCTGCTGCAGCCATTTGGGGAGTGAATCAGAGGATGGAAGATATATTTCTCTCCCTGTCACCCTGCCTTTTCAATAAATAAATAAATCTGTAAAAAATGTTTACACTATTTGTCATCAAATAAAACCAGGCTCCTTTCAAGGTTTTTTTGGTAGATAGAGGTAGAGACACCTGTTGCCAGAATTCCGTAAGTGATTGCACATTAACTCCCATGTTATTCCTGGCTTCAGTGCAGTTGGTCAGCTTTAGCTTCCACTTCTTAATGAAGCCAGACTGCAAGCCCTGGGGCTCATTAAGTGTGAGTCAACAAGAATTTCCCGGAAAGCAGCAGAACCTTGCAGACGCAACCCCAGACCATCCTGCTCCCTTCTGCATTATTTGTCTTTCCTCCTTCTTCAGAAATGACATCTGCAGGTGCAGAGAGAGGAGAGGTGCTAGGGATGACGAGGTGTGGGAGGGAACACTTGCAGCTACTGCTGGTCTGGAGGCAGCTGAGTGGACTGACCAGAAAGAGGGTCGCTTGGCTGGCTTGAGAGGTTGCTCAGATCAATGCAAAGAAAGTACAGTGAATAGAGCCCAAGGATACAGGTAACATGGGAAAGCCCATGTGAAAAAGCATCATTTGAAACTCAGCTTGGAGGCACTTGAGAGACAGAGCCCTCATTCTGAGACATCGCGCACTTAGCACAGCTACACAGACTTTCCTTCTGCCCCTGCCCTGTTCCCCTCTCTCCCACTCCCAGAGCTCATCCATCAGGAGGTCCTGCAGATCAGCCTCATCCAGCCACACACACACCAACCCCTACCCTGTGATCAAGTTCTGTCCACATCACTCCTCCTGCTTCAACACACAGGTGCCTCTTAGCTGGTCTTTTGGGGGTGGGGCACACTGGGTGGGAAATTCCAAGGTCAAGGGCACCAAACACGGTCAGCATGGGCTGGCGTGGGCTCTGATCACTGTGGCTTCTTCACAGGGGAGGCCAGTGAGGACTTCCTAAAGCAGGGCCTGGTGCAGGAGGCCTTGTTGTCAGGGCAAGGGCAGGGCTGTCCTTGAATTCTTCCTCCAAACTGCTGAATGAGCAGGCTTTCTTGTCCCAACTCCCCAGCGACCGTTCCATTCCAAGCCACCCACGACTGGTCCATCCTCACACCGGACTGCTGCCTGCAGGCTGACTCACCTATAATCTGTTCCAAACCCAGCACCCAGAATGACCTTTAAGAAATATGAATCAGGGCCGGCGCCTAAGCTCACTAGGCTAATACTTCACCTGTGGTGCCGGCACCCTGGGTTCTAGTCCCAGTCGGGGCGCCAGATTCTGTCCCAGTTGCTTCTCTTCCAGTCCAGCTCTCTGCTATGGCCCAAGTCCTTGGGCCCTGCACCCGCATGGAAGACCAGGAGGAAGCACCTGGCTCCTGGCTTCGGATTGGTACAGCATGCTGGCCGTAGCAGCCATTTGGGGAGTGAACCAACGGAAGGAAGACCTTTCTGTCTCTCTCTCTCACTAACTCCGCCTGTCAAAATATATATATATACACACACACACACACACACATATATATATAAATCAGCTCAAGTCACCACCTTTCTTAAAAACCTCCTCCTCATACTTAGAATACGATTCCACTCCCCGACCTCACAGGCTCCCCCTGGGGACACACAGAAACTACCCCTGGAGTCTACCAAACAGGATTGTCCTATCTGGGAACTTATCTGCATAAACTTTAGCAAGTTAGGTAAGCCTTCCTGGGCCTTCATTTCCTCATCTATAAAGTAACAATGAGATTATAAGCACCTGCTTTAGAATGGTTACCTGGATTCAGACTGGTTTGTGAAAAGCTCTCAGTACTCCCACACTCAATAGTGACTGACAAAAAGAATCATCATAACAGAAACATTAACTAACATCAGGGGCTAATCTTCAACAAGGAGCTTTTCATACACTGACTCGGCCATTAGGGCACACTGTCCATAAACTCAGTAATTTAGAAATTCCCTTGGAAAGACAAGCTAACACTTCAGCCAGTGGAATGATACAACCATGGAATTAACAGCTAAGCAGCAGCCAGAATACACTGATAGGATTGTCCAAGGTATCACGACTCCAGGAGACACTTAGAAAGCTCTTGTTTTATAAGCATGTACAATGGCTGTGAACTTCCCTTATTCTGAGCTTAGACTGAGGAAGAATAGGAAAAATACACACAAGCAAAACTGAGCTTTCTTATCACCCGAGGCCCGCCCCTTATTCAGCCTTCCACTCACACCTGCAGCCTCCCTGACATGCAGCTGCCCAGCCGCTCTGGAGCTGCAGCGCCCACCTTGCCCCAGGCAGCCAGTGCACTGTGTTTTCAGCTGAGATGAGTTTTTACATCAAAACTGATCTTCCTTCAGAGAAACCCGCTGTCTCTGATGTCCCTCTCTGGAATGCCTCAGATGCGCGGCACATGGTTGCGGACGGCTGCCTGTTCTCCGCTAAGCAGGCTCTCCTCTAGGTTGACGCTCCCAGGTCCTCGACCCTTCCTCACAGCACAGGGTTTCTGGACCCCATCGCCCTGCTCCTGCTTCTCCTGAACTCTGAACGTCCCTCTTGGAAGGGGCCCTCCAGTGCACCACTATCCTCAGGGCTGGTCCTGCCGCCATGAATGAAGATACCACCTCCATGACTTTGGATATCAGATTTTTACTAGTGTGGCCAAAGACCACATTGATTTTCCCTGGAAGACAAATGTAATTGCTTTTACTCAACTGAAACTTCCTTGCGAGTACATCTGTTGAGCCATGCCCTCCCATCAACTTTTTAAAAATTTTTATTTATTTATTTTAATTTTTGACAGGCAGAGTTAGAGAGAGAGAGAGAGAGAAAGGTCTTCCTTCTGTTGGTTCACCCCCCAAATGGCCACCGCGGCCTGTGCGCTGTGCCAATCCGAACCCAGGAGTCAGGTGCTTCCTCCTGGTCTCCCATATGGGTGTAGGGCCCAAGGACCTGGGCCATCCTCCACTGCCTTCCCGGGCCACAGCAGAGAGCTGGACTGGAAGAGGAGCAACCAGGACAGAACTGGCGCCCCAACTGGGACTAGAACCCAGGGTGCTGGCGCCGCAGGCGGAGGATTAGCCTAATGAGCCGTGGCACCAACTCCCATCAACTTTTCTCTGTGTAGTCTCACCTACCTCCGAGCAGAATTTTACATGCATTTCCTATCTATTTCATTTGGTTGGCATCTTGCTACTATTCCACCTCTCTACATCATTTTGGATTAAGATTCTGCCACCTATTAAATAGTATATACATAGTTTCACATCATACAAGTACTGGGTTACCAGGTCACCTGTCTCCCCCTGCTGTTCACTGACAAAGCTGTTGAACAGAGTCCTGCCATCTGCTATCTGGGTCTGTCTCTAGGCTCATAAGGGCTCATGAATGACCATTTTTTTTTCACACTTGGTCATTGACTAATATGGGGGACATATCCTAGCATGACCCCAGGGGCTTCTTCTCTTGTGTAGTTCCTTCCCCTTGAGTACAGAACACATGACTTGCTTGTAGCCAACAGAATATGCCAAAGGTGATGGGCTGTTCCTCCCTTGATTAGCTGATGTTATTAAAACTCTGTCTTAGCCGACCGGGTGACTCACTTGATGACTGAAGAAGCTGGAGGAACGCAGGATGGCTGCCTGGCAAGGAACTGTAGGTGGCCTTTAGGAGCTGAGGGGTGCTACCAGAAAGAGAACAGAGGGCTCAAACTTGCAGCCTCAAAGAACTGTGCAAAGAATCTGAAGGAACATTGTTACGAATCTTTCCCTAGTCGAGCCTCTGATGAAACTGCAGCCCAACAGTGAGCCTGCAGCCCGAGTAGAGGACTCAACTAAACTCTGAGGTAGTAAGTTGCTCAGTTTGTGGTCATTTGTTATGCAAAGAAAACTAAGAGATCCACCTAATTATGCTGTGATCCAGAACCTATTTCTCCATCTTGTTCCTAAGGGCATCATGTCAAAGGTCTGGCTGAAGTCCAGATAAATCTAATAACTATCAATACAAGGAAGTAAGATTAGGTTTACCTGCTTTCTTTGCAAATCTGTTCTGAGGACTAGGGTTTTCCAGAAAGCTCACAAATTATTCTTTTAATAATATCTCTCAAATTGTTCTTGGGCTGGAAGACAAATTCCTCTACTACTGAATGTGTAGAATTCATTTTATTCTCTTGAGATTCAGCATTACAATTGTTCATAGCTTATTTTCTTATCCCCTAAAATTCTCTCAATTTTAAGCTACCTAAGAGCAAGGGCCACCTGATCTTCTCTGCATACCCCAGACTGCTAAGCACAGCATCTTCCACATGGAACTTTCTACTTACAATCTGTGAGGACGATTTATGAGCAGAAAACACTGTCAATGTATGGCTGTTGTGAATCTTCAAAAGAAGACTTACTGTCAGCTAAGGTCTGTGAATTTACATGGATGATAGTAAAACTCAGAACTTATAGGCAAGTCACACTGTGACCTGTAGCAACTGTCATAGCTAAATACACATCCACTTGTACATGACATTTGAAACAGGAATCCATGAATGATAGCTCTGTGACCTCAAAGGATTAATTTTGCTTTCAAAGAAACTCATCTGTTCATTTGAAAGGAAGAGTTGAGACAGAGTATCACCATCTGCTGGTTCACTCCCCAAATGCCCACAAGGGCTGGAGCTGGGTTAGGGCTGAAGCCAGGAGCCAAGAATGCAATTCATGTCTCTCCTGTGGGTGTTAGGAACCCAGTCACTTGAGCTACCCCTGCTGCCTCCCAGGGTCTACATTAGCAGGATGCTGGCATCAGGAGCCAGAGCCGGGAGTTGAACTCACATATTCTACTATGAATATAAGCATCTTAACCACTTAGGAGCTCAATTTGTATTGACATTTCTCAGGTACTGAGAAAATCCATCCAAATTAACTAATCTTTCATTCAACAAATAATTAATGGAGCATCTCTGAGCACTGACCACAAATACTTGGTTACACCTCTTTTCAAGACCTGGAACTTCATGCCCTTCCCCTAGGGTGTGCGCTGAACCTAGTGACTTGTTTAAGAGCAGGGTTACAGTAGAAGAGGTGGTGACTGCTGGAGCGAGGCTATCAAAGGCACCCTGGCATCCACCTTGCTTTCTCTCTTGGGTCACTTGTTCTAGAAGCAGCCAGCTGCTACCCTGAGAATACTCGGGAACTCCACAGAGGGAGGAACTGGGGGCTTTTTGCAAGAACAAGTGAGTAAGTGACGTTAGAAGCAGATCCAATAGCCCCAGTCAACCCTTCAGCGTTCAGTCCTAGACAGCACCTTCCCGTAACATTCTGTGAGATACTGAGTCAAGGCCACCTAGCCAACTGGCTCCACCGAATTCCACAGAAATGATGAGACAAATAGATATTTATATTGTTTGAACTCTGCAAACTCGGGGCTAATTCATTATGTAGCATTGGATAAACAAGAAAACCACAAATCAGACTTCTCACTAACCTTGTAGTATTGTGAAATTCTTGATGAGCTGTCCATGTTTGGAATCCACCAGCTTCATTTCTTCCATAATCACTGATAGGTTGGCCACTTCAGTGTCTAACCTGGACCTCATCATATCTTGTTGCATCCTGAGAGAAACAGAATCCAAACGGATGTTGGCCAACGTATTATTCAAGGAGGTCAGGTCATCCGTGTGTTTGGTTAGGGTATCAGTGCAAGTGGTCCTGACTTCATTCAGATTGCTGGTCAGCGTCCGCAGGTGGTGCGCTGTGTAACTGATGTTGCTAATGATGTTCACGATATCTGTCTCAAAGAGCTGGAAGCGTTCCTCCAGCTGGCTGAACTTGATGGAGGTTCTGTTCTCTGCATCCTTGTGTAAGTCCTGAAGGTCTTTCAAGTTCTGCTCATTGGCCTGCGAGATGGTGGTGATGTTGTCCATCTGACCCGTGAATGAGCTGAGTTGGCTGTTCATATCTTCCAGGGTGTCATTGTTGGCTTTGGCCAAGGCGGAGTTGTTGGCAGCCAGAGTCTGCAAGCTCTGCACTTTCTCCTTTAGCCAATCGGTGTCCTTCTTGGCCTGAAGGAAAACCTGCTGCAGGTTTTGGAAGTCGTTCTTGATTCGCTGGATGGCCTGGCTCGTGTCGTCCACAGAGCGCTGCAGATTGGTGATGAGGTTCCTCTGCTGCACCTGGGTCAGGTTCAGGTTGTTGAGGTTCATGATGACCACGTTATGAGAATACATTTGGTTCTGCAGATTGCCCTGGAGCACACTGGTATCTTGCTGCAGATTCGTGACGTAACCATTATAGGCCTGGAGGGTTTTGTTTACAGTGGTGATGAGGAAAGAATTGTTCTCCAAAGTTTCTTTCAGTAGGCTCTGCCTGTCCACCAGTGCATCCCCGCTCGCCTGTAGCTTCTCCAGCGTGTCTTTGTTCTTGCTGGTTTTTTTCTGTGATCTCTCGAAGTTGCTGACGGAGATCCAGAATATCTGATCTGAAGGTGGACAGTTCTGAGTTGGTGCTAATAGCTTTCTTCCCAGTTTGGTCCCCTGGAATAAGAAATGGTTTGTACTTAAATGGGTGGTAGGGAGAAGTGTTCAGGCAAGGTCAAGGAGCCCGAGGGGACCTAGCTGGCAGCCACAGTCCTTTAGATGTGAAACTGTCTTAGATGCAGACTGCTGTGCAGTGGTAAAATACACGTATCTATAAAACTAGGTCCTGGGGAATAAGAAAGAGTGTACAGTACCAGGACTGATACACTTGCGTGAACACTTTCCTCAAAGAGGAAGGGGGATTCTGGATTCTAGGACCCCAGATAGAGTGTTCTTATAAAGAAATACCTTGGAAATTCACCAAAATTCTGTTTTTTGAAACACAAACAAAAATCAAGGAATAGGATAAGCAGGAATCTTTGATTTTATAAATTAATTTCTATAATTCCTCTATGCAGTTTAAAATATGTCAAGTAGGAATTCAACAGTCTGGATGGCTTGTCAGATTTTATTTGGCACATAGTAACACATTGGGCAGCATTCAACTCCAGAATTGGTCCTTAACTTTCAAATGCCAAGTCTCTGAATTAAATCATGAGGAAAGACTCAAAACATAACACACAAAAAATCCTTCTGGGTGAATGGGCGTTCAAAGCAATGTCACTCTAAAAGGCTGCAATTTCTTATACTGAGTAGAGTTGGGGGTTCCTTCTACTTAATGGTTCCCTCTTGTTGGAGGTTACCTAATTTCTTCAGGTCGCTTTCCACTGCTGTGAGCTTGTCATCATAGGTTTGGCGAGATGTCTCCATGCCACCTGTGACATTGTCCATTTTCTCTACAACTAAGATTTGGAAAAGAGTACATTAATCCACATATTTGCTCATGTTTGTGTTTTGCAGTTCCAAGATGAGATTATTTCATTACAGAATAAAGGGAACAGTTTGAAATGAAAATTATAATTGGAATTAAATATGGGGGAAAAGGTATTCTTTTAGAAAAATAAGTTACCTGCTACAAAAGCCAGTGGTATAATTTACTTGGTTGAGAATTATATGTTCTTAACTGTTCTTAAGATTCTGTAATTTTGGGGCCTGCATTGTGGCACAGCAGGGTAACTCCCTGGCCTGAAGCGCCGGCATCCCAAATGGGCGCCGGTTCTAGTCCCGGCTGCTCCTCTTCTGATCTAGCTCTCTGCTATGGCCCAGGTCCTTGGGCCCCTGCACCCTCGTGGGAGACCTGGAGAAGCTCCTGGCTACTGGCTTCGGATTGGTGCAGCTCCGGCCGTTGCAGCCATCTGGGGAGTGAACCATCGAATGGAAGACCTCCCCTCCTCCCTCCCTCCCTCTCTCTTTCTCTCTCTCTCTCTCTGCCTCTCCTCTCTCTGTGTAACTCTGAATTTCAAATAAATAAATAAATAAATCTTTAAAAAAGAGATTCTGTAATTTCTTGGATGTTTCAGAAATTGGAACTAATTTTTATTTTTTTAGTGAGTTAAAGATATCCTTCCTCGATCTGTTTCTTATTTTCTGTTAATTTCCATAGGCAGAGGCAAAGAACAGGGTGATCATTCACAAAATATCATCATTTATCATCTCCCTAACATTCCCAGCACGAACAGGGATTCTGCTGGTGAAAAACACTTAGTCCCAGTCTATACCTTGTAGAAGGGATGCAAGGCAAGGCAAGGCAAGGTGTTTGCCATTGTCTGATAAAATTCCATTGCTCATACCTGACAGCTTGTGTCTCCTTCAGGGACAACTGAATCTGTAGTGTCTCAGTTCCCAAGCAGATGCCTAAATGGTATTTCCAATCAATGATCTATGAACATCATTTTTAAAAGAGCATTTTCTTGATTGTATATGGCAGAGAAGGTAAGTGATGCTACATCAGATAAAAACTTTGGTTCTTGTTTGTTCTGCATAGCCAGGAATTCTCTATGGTTACAAATTCAAGTTTATGTTTCTAGAAAGTCTAAGGGGAGGATATTTCTCCAGAAGTGGCTCCTGTGAGATTGAACCTCTAGCAGCTGGGCAGCAAGTTTGGCTTTCTTGGTATCGATAAACTTTAATTTTAAAAAAGAATTTTTTAAAAAAACCTTTTTAAAGATTTTATTTATTTGAGATGTAGAGTTATAAACAGTGAGAAGAGGAAACAGAAAAGTCTTCCGTCAGCTGGTTCACTCCCTTAATGGCTGCAACGGCCAGAGCTGGGCCGATCCGAAGCCAGGAGCTTCCTTGGGGTCTCCCACATGGGTGCAGGGGCCCAAGGACTTGAGCCATCTTCTACTGCTTTCACAGGCCATAGCAGAGAGCAGGATCAGAAAAGGAGCTTCGGGACTAGAACCGGTGCCCATAGAACCTACTTCACCATGGTGCGGGCCCCCCAAAAGCCTTTTAGCATGAATGTTTTATGTATTAACTGTGAGCTAATAGGTCCAGTTTATATTAATTCATCAAGTGCTCTACCTGTACATCATACAAGAAGATTCTCCTGGCTCCGGTCAGGAAAAAGAAGCAAGTTCCCATGTGTTTGTGTGACCCAAAGTGAAGCTGCTCCATGGATCCTGGAACTAGCCCTGGAGGAGCTCAGTCTGCACCCCCATCCCTTCCCTCCCCTGCTGTAATGTGAGATGTGGGCACCGTACCACATGCTCTCTCTCTCCCCCAAGCCTTTCCATGCGTTCCTCTCTGGACGCAGAATGCTCTGCCCTGGCCTCTTCCCCCAGCCAAGCCCAACCTGCTCTTCAAGACTCAGCCTGTCACTGCCCGAAGAAACCTGTTGAGGGGCACCTTGCAGAACTCTCTTGGCAAGCAGCTTTCCCCACCACAGGACTCAGTGCACTGTGCTGTCACGGCTTGCTTACTAGATGTTTTAGGGCAGGAAAATTTGTACAGATGCTCTTTAAAGGCCTTACTTACTTTTTTTTTTCTTACTTACTTTCTGTCCCTATAAACCCATTATAAGTTGAAATGCAAAGAATACTCCTAAATCCTAACTCAGCAATGCAGCACACTGCAGAGTAATGGTCCCATTGTGACTGTGGTGCTGATGAGGAGCCGCACTACCACTGCCCAGCATCACGAGAGAGAACTGGATCGTATTTTACTAGCCCAGAAAGGCAGCAAAATTCAAAATCTGAAGCATGGTTTTCACTGAGTACTTACTGCTTCGTACCACACCAACAAGGTGAAAAATCTTAAGTTGAACCATCATACGTTAGGGATCATCTGTATTCAGTTTTATCTTCATCTCCTAGACCAGTGTGTAGTGCTCAGTAGGTGCTCAACAAGTATTATGATGTCATTTATTTAAATAAGTCAGAGTCTGCATAGTGGCTGCTGAGGTCTGTGAAAAACAGGCTGAGATATGGGTCTCACACACAAACTTACAGATCAGCTAACCCCAGGGAGGCCTCAGCATTGGCACCGAGTAGGACATTTCATTGAGTAATTATTGTTTTTTTTAAATTACTGTATAAGACACAGAGGTATAGTTACAGTAATCTATACCTTCGGGTTGTTTGATAGGCATGCATGCCCCTAAATCCCTGGAAACTCTTGAGAACAAAATGTTTCATATGTGCTTTAGCAAAGCTACTTTTTTTTTAAAATATAAAATATGGAATGTTTACGAGTTTAGGTTCAGTTTTGATCCTCGAATCAAAACACATGCCTTGGTCTGTCCTCAAACCACACGAAGGGTCTGAAGTCCTGCCTTTCTTTCCTGGAAGCCAAAGAATCTTCTAAAAGTGCTGACAGTAATTTTCTACCCTCTCCGCTTTTTTCTTACATTTTAGTTTTAAAAAGCACAGAACTGTTGAGACAGATAATTTGTATTTGCCTAGAGTATGGGGAATAAATAAATAAATCTATATCTATCTATCTATATATTTTTAAAAGAGCTATTAACTTTTCTGTGCAGCAAGGAAACTAGGTGCCCTTCCCACAGGCGCTAATGAACTTGTTACATGCACTGGGGATGGAGGATGGGGGTGTCTGCTTAAAAATAGGAGCCTGGTATAAAACTGCAAACCTTAGGGCTGCAATGCTGGCAGATTGCTGGTGCATAAAAATACTCGACTGAAGAAGGAGATTCAGAACTAGCACTTGCTGTAATAGTACAAAATATTTTCATTGAAGGTTACTTTAAAATTCTTAATCAGAGACATAGTGGCAGAGCCATCCTATCTTACTCTAGTGAGAAACATGGGCTTGTTTGTCGCTCATTCTTATATGAGGAAAACAAAGGGGAAACACAGAAGGATCCCCAGCAGTCTGGCTGTTCATAGGCTCCCTCGATTAGGAATTGCTTCTCAGCAGATACGTCCTCTTCAGAACATGGGTGTTTCAGGTGTTAAACCTGGAGCTGTTCCTCTTCAAACACAGTTCTCTAAGATAACCTGACAATAAACTCTCTCTGTGCTCTGCCTTTCAAATAAATAAACAATTTTGTTTTAAAAAGTACTTTGGTATCCTCCCTAGGCCCAGGTCACTAACCTCTCCACTTGTCATTCACTCATTCTTTAATCACTCTCTCTGATTTGATTCCACGGCACATCAACTGAACCCTTCTTTGAATAAGAATGGCAGCAGCTACTGTGTCTACCATAGACAATCATACTGAAAGTTGACATTCTTAGCGGGGCACACTGCACCTCAGCTCGTCCTCACAGCTCCCATTTTACAGGTGAAGAAACTGAGCCTCAGACACATCCAATAACTTGGTCACACAGCTTGTGAACTATTAAGTGTTGTATCAGGCTGAGAGATCTAACTCCAAAACCCATGCTCTTTCTGTAATCCCAGATTGCTTTTCACTTAGCAGTTCTCTTTCCTGAATCAGGTGTCCTCTGATGAAAAGAAAAATCCCTGGAGGGGAAGGATTAACTTCTTTAAAGTTATCACCACCAGATGTTTATGAAGCACCTGCCATGTGTGTGGTATCACAGTGCTAGACATTGAGAATGTCAGAGACGCAGGCCGAGGCCCCAGGAGGGAACAAGACCAGAGCACAGAGTTCCTG
This sequence comes from Sylvilagus floridanus, assembly GCA_949820135.1. Taxonomy (NCBI): domain Eukaryota; kingdom Metazoa; phylum Chordata; class Mammalia; order Lagomorpha; family Leporidae; genus Sylvilagus; species Sylvilagus floridanus. The sequence continues at coordinate 70,941,916 of OX463226.1, read as the reverse complement.
CCTAGTGCTCAATCCCAAGACATCTACTGGATTGATCCTGGTGCTGAGAAAGAAGCACACCCTCTCAATGGTGCTTGCACGTGCCAGGGGTGCCAGTTACCTGGAATTCCATGAAAGGCATATCTACCTGGAGCACTATCAAAGTTCATCGAAAACACAAAATGTAATTGTAGGGTGCTATCAGGGAATCCACAGAGCTCTGCTGTGTGATTTAAATAATCTGAAAGCCCACGTATCCACTTGTAATTGCTATTTTGGTAGAGCTCAGTAGGAAGATCAACATTCTATGGCTGGGAGATTATTTTAATTTTTTTTCTTATTTATTTGAAAGGGAGAGACAGACAGACCAGAGAAGATAGAGAAGTGTCTCCCATCTTCTGGTTCACTCCCCCAAATGCCTACAACACTGGTCACTGGGCCAGGCCAAAATAAGAGCTAGGAACCAACTGTCTCCCATGTGGGTGACAGGGACCCAAGTATCTGAGCCTTCACCTGCTGCCTCCCAGCCTGTCCATCAGCAGGAAGCTGGGACCAGGAGCAGGACTGGGAATTGAATCTAGGCACTCCAATGAGGGAGGCAGGTGTCCCAAGCAGTATTACACCAAACACTGTCCCTTAAACGAGATTCTTACTGAGAAAAATTCACATTTCTTTCTTCTTTATCCTAATTACCTTCAGAATGCTGTGGACTGGGCAGGGTAGTAAAGTAAGATTTCCCTGTTCAGGGAATGTTCTGGAGGAGATGTGATCCACTGAACTTAAGAGACAGCTTTTGCCAGGATGCTCCGTCAACCGATGACCAGAAGCCCAGGGCAGAGGCTGTACCAAGCTGTAAGTAGGGACAGGCTTTGAGCATAGTGGCTGCCATGCCTCACGGTCACAGCCACCTTACAGACCCAGTGTGGGTGACTAAGTGATTCCCTGGCTGTTTGGCAAATTCTCTAGAAGGAACTTCATTATATCCTAACTCGTAGCTGTGCAAGTGAGAGAAAAAGAGGACAGGCCAGAGTTGCCTTTGCCAACTCAGATAAGTGAAGGGGTTTCTACTTCATTTCCTTTCAACTTCTTCAGAGAAACACCTTACTGTGTATCTTTCAGTGAGTATTCTTTTTTTTTTTTTTTCTTTTTTAATGGAGAAGAGTTTCTCCAGACATCAAAGGGAGATGTATGAGAGGAGGACCGGGTCTTATCTTTCTGCCTCTTTCAGTGTTGGGTCACTGGAATCTTATCAGCGAGAAATAGGAACCACTGTACACACGAAGAGAAAGAACATCTGGAAAACCAAAAGTGCATGTTGTATTATCTTCTCTCTGTCAGCACAGTCCTGAGGGATGAGGGCATCGGAGGGAGGAAAGAGGCTCCACTGGTCTCGTCTCCCTCCGCTCTGCTGAGATTACGCCCACAGAGCAAGCCAAGTACATTTCTAGGATTTTAGGTTCTTAGGGAGGGCCTTGAGAGGAAGCAATTCCCGCTTGCAGATGGACTCACAGACCCCCCCTGGCATCTATTCTTTGTATAAAATTCAGCCCTAATCATCTATCCCATCCATCCATCCTACAGTAATTCATTCAGTACTTTCTCGAGCACGTTTGAGTTGTGTGAGGTTAGGTGCCAGTGGGAGGTATAACAAATGAAAGGCAGTCTTTATAAAAACTGATCATTTTGGTGGTGAGACAGACAAGGTCACTGGCCATGATGCCGCCGTGTGACAGGGCTAAGAGGAAACAAAGAGCTCTACAGGAACAAACAGGAGGGCGTTGAACCCAACTCTCAGGGGCTCGATGCAGGACACGCTATCCAAGTGACACACCAAGAGCAAGCAGCCATTGCAGCAGAGAAAGGGTGCCCGGGTAAATGGGCCAGCACATGTGAAACACATCGGAGCTGGAAGAGTTTTTCAATAGATAGAAATAGAGGAATTACTTGTTCCCTAACATGAAAAAAAAAAAAAAGAAACTTCTCCTTTAGGTCTCTCTGTATGATTCTTAGGGCAGAAATTCCTAGACCTTATTTCTTAGCCCAGGTAAAAATCACCACTTTCATCTCTCAGTAGTAACTGTATTCCCAACATCACACGGTACTGAGCCCTGATGGAACTTACTTACTAAGTGGCTCTTTGACTTCAAACTTCTCTTTCATGTCAGTTCACTAAGCAAAGTCATGGAGAAGTGAATAATCATGAAAATAACCTAGTAAAGGGAAAGAGCCCCAAGAACTGCCTGGAACACACAGCACCCTCTTTCCCTCACTTGGTTCCCACCCCAGCCTCTGCCTGTCCTCCGCACGACTCCATGTCCTCTCCTCATCCTTTGCTCTGTTTGCTGCTTCCTCTGAAAGCGTAAGGCACTCCAGGTTACATTAACTCATAACAAGTGGATGAAATGATCTGACAATTCGCCAGATTTCCATTGCCCAAATCCATCAGTCAGCATACTCTATGATGCATGTGATTTTCCATGGATAGGGCCTTAGGGGTGGGACTGAGAAGCCTCAAATATACTGAGGGCTTTTGACATGCTTTGCCATCTGACAGGTATAGTGGGTAAAGGCACATATGAAGAAGCAAAGAACAGAGATTTCATAGCCACAGTGTGAGAGGGGTCCTATTACATCCTCCTTGCTCATCCCAACCACCATGGAAAGCAGCAGTTGGGCTGTCATTTCACAGCTGAGGAATCAGAACCGCCAAGAGGCACTGACTCTTACCCAGGTTACAGAGTCTCATCAAAGACTTAGCACAAGGCTGGCTCTCTAGCAAGCACTGACTGAATACCTGTAATTATACTGATGATGGTAGGATCAAGAATTGAACATGGTTCAATTCTGATTCCAACTTCCTGCTAATGTGTGCCCTAGAAGGCATCAGTCAGAGCCCAAGTACTTGGGCTCCTGTTACCCATGTGGAAACCTGGATGGAGTTCTGGGCTCTTGGTTCTGGGCTGATCTAGCCATGGCTGTTGCAAGCATTTGGAGAATAAACCAGTAGGTGGAAAAGTTCTCTCTCTCTGCCTTTCAAATAAAATGAAAACAAGCAAATAACAATTAAAAAAATGGGTCGAGTGGCCAGTGTTACAGTGTAGTGGGTTAAGCCACCACCTATGATAGAATCCCATATTAGAGCATTGGTTCAAATCCCAGCTGCACTGCTTCCAATCCAGTTCCCTGCTAACACACCTGGGAAAGCAGCAAAACACGGCCAAAGTACCTGGGCTTCTGCTACCATGTGGGAGATCAGGATGGAGTTCATGGCTCCAGCACTGGTCATTCTGGCCATTTGAGGAGTGATGAACATCTCTCTCTCTTTCTAACTTTCAGATAAATAAATACATCTTTTAAAAAAATGAATTGAACTGGATCATTTGGTTCTGAAGCCCTTCTTGTTCAAACACACTGGGACAGCGGTGGGAGGCATCACAAGTCAGAGGAATTTATCTCAAGCCTTCTCTGCCTAGGTCAGGTGGCCAGTTCAGGATCGGAGAAGGGAGCTTGTGGGAACTTTCCCCTGGCGGCATGTCAGTTCTGAGGGAAAGCTGAGGATCTGCAGACTCCACGTCTGTGTCCCGGGACTGTGGCAGGAGGGCTCCTGGGCTGTTTTCTGTAAAAGCTGGTTTACGTGGTCCGTGATTCTCAATCGCGACACCTCCCACCTGCGGGCTCTGGCAGAGGGCAGAAGGGGCAGGGGAGTCCGCTCTGTAGTCTGCGAGCCTCCATGGTTCAGACAGAAAGCTGCCCTTTCTTGTACGCCAGGCCTGTGTAGCCCAGCGCTTTATCAAGTGGAGTTGAGGCGGTGATGCTGCCTCCGCGGCTCACTTCTACAGGGCAGTGTTTCACTGAGCTAAGTAAACAAGGGTGGCCACAGGAAATGTGCTGAAGAGGAACAAAGGGAATGAGGTGGCCAGTGCCTGGGTGAAGTCAGTCCTATCTCCAGAGACCTTATGTTTGCTTCTCCTCTGTCAACAGTTTTCCTGTATGCCAACTCCGGGGTTTCCAGACAGCCTCTTAGTGATAAGAGGGGGGGAAAAACAGAGGAAGAGGGAGTAGCTGGAGATAGGTAGGAAAAAGAAACACAGAGGAAAACAAATTTATAACTCACAGAGAACCATTGTCATTGTTGAAACTATTCAGAAGGAATTACTGCTCCTCTGCCTTCTACATCCCATAGCTACTGGCAGTTCAGGATACAGATCAGGAGCTGGGGATGTGGCTAAGTTTTACACCTGAGTTGTGACAATGAAACACGGTTCTGCACTCACAAACAACTGCAGGTTGCAAATGATTTGGGAAGGAGCTGGTGCTGTGGCACAGTGAGCTCAGCCACTGCTTGTGATGCTAGCATCCCACATCACGGCGCTGCTTTGGGTCCCTGCTAATGAGCCTGGGAAGGAGACAGAGGATGATCCAAGTGCTTAGTCCCTGCCTGGCCTTGGCCTAACGCAGCCCTGGCATTTATAGCCATTTGGGGAGTAACCCAGCAGATGGAGAATCCCTCTTTCTGTCATTCTGCTTTTCAGTTAAATAAATCTTTTCTTAAAAATTAGGAAAAACTTGCCTACAGACACCGACAGTCTTTTTTTTACTTGTCATTATTCCCTAAATACAGTGCAACAATGATTTACATAGCATTTAGGTTGTATGAGGTATGATATGTAATCTACAAGTGTTTTAAAGTATATGGGAGGAGCTGTGAATGCTAAATGTGAATACTATACCATTTATCTACGAGATTTGAATAGCCATGAATCTGGGTAGCCTCTGAGGTCCTGGAACTTTCTGCTCGCAAAAGTGGGTTTTCTTCATGCTTAAGTTAATGAAGATAATTAATGAGGGGAGACACAGTACTTGGGAGGTAAACAGAAAGGGTATTTACCTTTATATCCCAAGATGGCCACCGTGATTGTGAGCAAGGCACACAGAATGTACAGTAATATGATAGAGAACTTCAGTGCCCAGTTGTTTTTACACTTGGTGCATTGTGTTCCTTCCTGAATACCTGTAAAAGAAGTCAAATGTCAATAGCAGTAAAAACAAAAGTGTCTGTGCACTTGATTAACTGTTCTGTGTGCTTTACAAGGAAAAACTATTTTAAAACTTAACATACCATTTACCAACATAAGTACTTTAAATATTATGTTATGATTGAATATGACTCTAATAGCACATAAGTGTCTCATGGAATAGTTTTAAAGCAAATTTCATTATGATAATTATAATAATTTCAATAAACATCTGTATACGACAAAAGACTTAAAACATTTAAGTCTGCTTGTTATTAGACATTAGTGGACTGACAGTGGTTCAGACAACTCCCTAGATAGACCTGTGGCCTATCTCGATGTTTGCTTCAGTCATGTGCTAGAGCTGGTCCCGGATGGCTTGTGAGAGACCATTGTTCAACATACAGAAGCATTGGGAGCTCTTGTTAAACTGCTGGTAGCTTGAAATCAGCCCTGGAGGAAGACTTTACACCATGGAAATTGGCAAACATTGTATGTTAGGACTACACCCCCTGGCCCCATGCCCCAGAGAAACAGTTTATCATCAGGCCATCGGCTGTGATGGACCAGAACCTACTGCTGAAAACACAGGTAATTTTAATACATTACATGTGTCCAGCAAACAGACACTGACCCTTATGTAAGTCACCACAGTGACTTGAATGACAATTAGGGAACAAATAGAAAAACCAGATACTTTTGATGACAGGAGGTACATTTTTACTGCTTACAGCTCACCTTTTTGAAAAACATTCTAAGTGGTAAACTAGCATCACCACTGCAAGCGACTCTAGAAACAAACTCGTTAAAAGAGAACTTTCCATCTGCTTGATTAAAAAGAGAACAAAGGCTGTGGACACCTTAATGGGAAAATCACATTGTGAGGGTGTCAGGCCCTGCGCTCCCCTGCCCTGCTCACCTACCTGTGTCTCCTAACAGTGCTGCCCACATAGAGGACTGATCTCCGGGAAGTCATGAGGATTAAGTGATAGTTGATGTCTTTTGACTTTGATTTGTAATTTTATGCAAAGCGCCCTTCTTATGAAAAGAGTTCTTCAGCTGTGTTTAATGCAAAACGGTGACAATGTAACAATGACTTCAATTCAGCTTTCTGGGTTCAACCAGTCTCTCTGGTGTCTGAGCTACAGACACAGGGAGAGGGTCCAATCTGCCTGTTTCACAAGTTGTTTCATAACTTAGAGGGTTGCTTTGAAACTTTGAGGTGCATCAGAATCCTTCAGAGGGCTCTTCAAAATGCAACCTTTCTAATTCAGGAGGCCTGGGTTCCTAACAAGTTCCCAGGTGATGCTGATGCTACTGGTCCAGAAACCACCTTAAAGTGGCACATCTGAAAGTCTAAAGTGATGACAAATCACATGGCTGAAATGCACAGGTGTGAGGTGAAGCGCTCAGATTCTGCATCACTAACAAGATCCCGCGATGCCTGGGCCTTGGACCACACTTTGAGGAGCAAGGGTCTGGTTGAAAAGATCATCAGGCTGGTTAGCTAATTCCCTGAAGATGAAGCTGTAAAACTAGACTGAGCAAATAGACGTGGAGTAAATAAACGTCTTTGTGTTGGGATTCTCCCATGTTTGTACTTTCCTTCCATCTTTTCAAATAGCCACTTGTAGGTCTCAGTGCCAACTTGCTGGTCCAAAACTGATCTCAGTTCCAGTCCTGCCAGGCCAGATCTCAACTTCCACCCAACTTTCTTATTTCCACTCATTAAATGTTACCATTATCCTAATCCTTCAAGGGGTTAAACTAAATTAAAAAAACACCATGAATTCTTGAGTACTTATCTTCAATTCAGCCAGTCACCAGACACTGTTAATATCATGGGATATATATTTTTAAATATAAATTTTTTTTAGTTTTAAAATTCAGCAGCTTTTAACATTCTGCCACATCGACTTCATATGTATTTATCATGACACTCACCATCTGCAGTTCAGTGCTGTTCATTTACTGCCTACACTGTGCCAGGTTCTGAGCTAAGCATGTCACAGGCTACCTCCTTAATCCCTCAGACAAGCAGGCAAGGCAGCGAGAGCTGAAACAACATCCTACACACGTCGTGGTGGGGATTCTGATGTGTGCCAGACTCCAGATGCCACTCGCTATCCTCTGTGCCCCTGTTCCTGTCTCTGCTCATTCTGTCCTCTCCATTGCTGCTGCCACCAACCTCGGCTGAGATCTGCTCATCGCAGTGGAAGCTTCCTCTTCCATTTCTGCTGGAATCCAGCCTCACCCTGCACTGAAATCCTGCTCTCCTGTGACGTTTGCCAAGATGGGGGGAAAAAAAAACAAAGACAAAAACAAAACACTTTCCAATGGCTTACCCTTAACTAAAGGATGAGCACACACACACATACACGCATGCACCCACGCACACACAAACACCTCTTAAGCACTCTTAATCTGCTGGCTTCAAACAAAATGAGGACCCCTCCCCTACAGTAAGGGTGAAAATATTTCTGAAATTGGGAGGGGGCGGGAGTATAAGTGAATCCACAAACAGCCATGCTGAGAAAACTGTAACCTCGCCTTGGCGGCAGCTGTAGCACACAGGGATGGCAGACCTGGGGACGCTGGAGCGACCTCCTGCGGAAGGCCTGGGTAACTCCTCCCCGGTGGAGGGAGGGCAGGTTCCACGCCTTTTGGACTTCAGCACTAAGGTGGAAGAGCTCTGTCTCTCAGGGTGATTCCTTACATTCCACTAGAAGACTCTCAGAGAGCTGGTCAGAGCGGAGACTACAGGGAATAAGAGACCCTGGGGACTAGCAGGTGGCAGTGAGGTCTCCTGGGCAAGCGAAACCATGTTACTGATGAGGAAAGTGAGGTCGGCCGAAGCGAAGCCAGAGCAGGAACCGCCGGTCCCTCCCTGTGTGCTGGCCCAGGCCGCCACCAGGCATCTCGTGTGTGTGGCTCCCATGCGGGTCCACTCCCAGACAGTTGTCACCGGCGTGCATTCCCCATCGCAGGGGCCCTTCCTGCCAGGGTGCGCCTCTCAGCGCTGACTCTATCAGCTTCTAATCAGCATCACATGTCGCGGCCTCCCTTCCCACTGGACACACTTTCTCCGTCTTGTTTTTCTCTCCCCTCCCGAGACTTATTTTTAATAGGAATTCTGTTTTATCTTTCCTTCTCTGCCTGCCCCTGGGAGGACATCTGGCCAAACATACAGATGCCTACTACAAAGGGACCCTGCTGGCGCATGGAGCTGGGGACCCCTCCTCCTTGAACCTAGATGGTCACAAAAAAACATTCGGCAGAGATACCCCCCTGTTACCAGCCTTTGTAGTGTTTGTTTTCTTAGCATTACTTTCCAGAGACTGGGGATTTTGTTCCCATGGGGGGAGGGGGTGGCGGGGGAGGAAGGGCAGGGGACTGATCTGCAGGGCGCTGTGGAGAAAGGATACCAGTGCAGGAAACGAGGCAGTTCTGCTCTGAGCAGTGAGAGACAGCTTCTCAGAAAACCTGGCCCGAACTGCACATGTGTAATTCAGCAGGCCACAAGCGGAAGGGGCCTGCAGGGCCCCCGCCTTGCCATTGGTCACCCCTCTCAAACCACCTCCCGCTGAACTGCACTCTTGGCTCGGGTTTTGAATGTCTTTTCCAGTGTCCAAGCCTTTGTGATACAAAAACATTTGGGAGCCCGGTGGAGCCAGGATCACGCTGGTGAACTCCTTGAATATCCCATGCAAGTGCAGGATGGGCTGACAATTGGGTCCCCAGTGCCCAAAATCCAAGTTTCCCGTGTTGCTCTGTTTCCAGTAACAGGTCGAAAGCAAGGGGTGTGGGGATGGTGAGGCCACCAATCAGGGGCGGTGAGCTGGTTGCAGAGAATGACCCCAGCGCTCCAGGAATGACAGTGCAAGGGGCCAGCAATGAGAATTCCTTTCTCCTGTGGTTCCCCATAAAGGGCCCTCCCAAGTGCTGTGGTTCAGGCTCCCCTCCAGTCTGTTTTTCTAATCTTTCTGGAGAAAAAAGAATCTCCTCCACTCTCCTACTCTTGGCCAAGTGTGTCCCACCAAAGGAGCGCTGTTTAACAGACCACAGGAGTGTCTGTTAAAATGGGTGCTCACAGATGGACCCCTGTCCAGGGTAGGTGGAGCCCGGCTCCGTGGGCATGTTGGGGGCACCTCTGGGCTATCTTACTTATCACAAGGGTCTACTGCCCAGTGGTGCTGCCATAAAGATCACGTTACCAAAGCGAAGCTTCCAAAAGCTGGTAGATTGCAAAACCCAGAAAACCAGAGTTTTTGATCTGAGATTTGTAGTGATCTTTTCATGTGGTTTTTCGGTAGTTATTAATCTACTGCCTGGTGGCATCTATTCCCATAAACCCAGGAGAGTAATTTGGCTCTAACAGTAAAACTGATGATTCAAATAAATCCCCATATGCCATTAAAATGCCCTCAAAAAGCAACAAAAACAATAAGAGTTAACATCCTGGTTAGTTGTGCGAATGTTACACAGTATCAGGAGGATAAATGCTAAACACATGAAACACTTGATCCCACAAACAATTAGCTCCTCCCTATTATGAAGGGCATTTGCTAAATGATGGATATGGATTTAGTTAGCGTCACGGCAACTCCACAACTATAAAGATGCATTCAAACCAGGAAAAGTATGTAGAAGAGGTTTATGATAATATGTATTAGTCACCATTCATTCTGAACTAACATCAATACTATGCACACTTAACCCAAGGTGCAGGTTTTTTAATTAAAATGTCTTCATGTATATCAATAGAAAATGTTCTCATGTGTATTATATCCTCCCCCCAGTGGTCAGTTTCAGTTTGGCTTTAATGCTGAAAAAAGTGTCTTATCTGCTTAAAATGTATACTTTATACTCTGTTTAAACAAAGAATCACTGGAGACCTAACGATTCCACTCAGAATATATGGTGTCTGCCGGATTATCTACAGTGTCTCCAAGGAGAACCATTATTGTCTCTCTGCGGTTTTTATAGTAAGACATCCCTTATTGTGTGCACTGTCCACAAATGCTTTCAGCTGTAAGGAGAGGAATCCTCACTCAACTGGGGAGCTCACCCATCACATCTCTTACATCTGCCCTCCTCACTGGCCCTGTCCTCTTGGCTCTGTTTCTGTTCCTTTCATTCTAGAGGCACAGCGTGAACAGTCAACAACCCTGACAACCTCATCAGCTGGCACTACCACGCACTGTCCTTCTGTGATTAAGTGCTGAATCTTAAATGCAGCCCCGGCGTGGGTCATCCAAGTCTGCCACCTCACAGAGCCACGCCCAGGTATTTGGAAGGAGGTCCCTGGACATTTCTTTGGGGGTGAGTTTACGATGGCTGCGAGGGCAGAGATTGGCTGAGGATGACCTGACACAGGCCTGGCAGCCCTCCTATAGAGAGGGGATTCTGACCCCAATTTTATAGATTTAGGAACTCAGAGGGTCAAAGAGGTCGGGCAGACAAGCTGGCGAGTGGCTGAGCTGGGAGCTGAATGCAGATCTCGCCTCTCTAAGTTCACTCACCTCTGGAAGAGAAAAACAAGACAACGAGGAAGAAGGGCGAGATGGATGACCTGCAGAGGGCTGACGGCTTGGACCTGAAAAGTGTTCTGTCAAAATAAAGGGGTGCAGAAGCATCCGTTCACGTGTTGACCATCAGCCTTTCTCAGACATGCGCAGTAGAGTTTCCTCTCCAGCAAGTTATCTATTACAGGCTATCATTTCTCTTGCTGTGCTAAGGTGACACAGCCAAGCAGCAGCGAGGTAATTCCATTGTGAATAAATGCTCATTATGTCCAGGAGAGGTCAGGATGGGCTTGGAGGTCTGGCTGGGAGGGCCTGTTAGCCCAGCAGGGGAATAACCCCACAGGCAATGAATGGGCTGTTTGGAGTGGGGTAGGCCAGGAAGAGAAGGCAGCTTTGTAACTTCAAGGTAAACTATGGGACATGCAGGGGCCTTGATCCATTTAAGCTGGAAAACAAAGCAAGTTGGTTGCTCCTACTGGGTTTTCTTCAGAAGTTCTCATTACTGAAATGGGAGCCTCAGAAGCCAGGCTCTGATGGCTCAATCATCTATGGACCCGGACAATGGTGGGTGTCCACATTTCAGGAGTTGGGAGAAGGAAATTCAGCATGAAAGATGGTGAAAGGAAGGCATATCAAGCAGTGTTAAAAAAAAAAAAAACTTATCTCTAGCCTCTTACTCTCCCTCCAAAAAAAAATATATATATATAATCTTTCTGGAGTACCCTGGCAAAAGTCACTTTTTAAAAGGTCTTTCAAGATCTGTACCATTTTCCCCCTTTTATTTGAAAAGCAGAGAGGAAGACAAACAGACAAGGACCTTCCATCTACTGGTTCACTCCCCCAAATGCCTGCAACAGGGGTGGGTATTGTGGTGCAGTGGGTTAAGCTGCCCCTTGGGACATCTGCACCCCATGTTAGAGTGCCTGAGATCATGTCCCACCTTCAATTCTGATCCAGCTTCCTGTGAATGTGCAAACTGAGAGGCAGCAGATAATGACTCAAGCACTTTTGGATGTCTGCCACCATGTGGGAGGCACAGATGGAGTTCCAGGCTACTGGCTTCTGTCTGGCCCAGCCCTAGCTGTAGTGAGCATTTGGCTTAGTGAACCAGTAGATAGAAGATTTGTATCTCTCACTCCTTCTTGCTCTCATTTTGCCTTTAAAAAAAAAAGCCTTCAACAGTCAGGGCTGGGCTAGGCCAAAGCCAGGTGACTGGAACTCAATCTAGGTCTTCCACATGGGTGGCAGGGATCCCAGTGCTAAAGTGTGCATTAGCAAGAAGCTGGAATCCAAACAGAGGCAGACTCGAATCCAAGCACTTCAGTATGGGCCGGGAACCTCCGAAGTAGCGGCTCAATCACTGTGCCAAACACTTGCCCCTAGACTTTTTTTTAAATGCCACCTAGATTCCACAGTTTACTCTGGTGCCTTAAAGGAAAGGCCATGAGGATATGGGGAAAAAGGCACACTAATCCGCTGTTGGTGGGAATGTAAACTGGTAAAATCACTTTGTAACTCAGTTTGGAGATACCTCAGAAATTTGTATATAGACCTACTATATGACCCAGCCATCCCACTCCTGGGAGTTTACCCAAGGGAAATTAAATCAGCAAATAGAAGAGTTATCTGCACCTCCATGTTTACTGCAGCTCAATTCACAATAGTTAAGACATGGAATCAACCTAAATGCCCATCAACAGAAGACTGGATAAATTATGGGATATGTACTATATAGAATACTACACAGAGGTTAAAAAAAAAATGAAATCCGGTCATTTGCAACAAAACGGATGAATCTGGAAAACATCATACTGAGCAAAATAAGCCAGTCCCAGTATGTTCTCCCTGATCTGTAATAACTAATAGAGCACCTAAAAGGAAATCTGCAAAAGTGAAATTGACACTTTGAGAAACAATGACTTGAATAGCCCTTGTCTTGACTGCTGAGGAACAAATAAAGGTCTAAGAGTCAAAGGGAACACACAAACAAGACTAGTTTCTACCAATACAAATAGATAGGACCAGAAAGGGAGAGAATGATCCAACATGGGAAGCAGAGTCACAGAAGACTCATAGAATGACAGATGTCCTAAATAACACTCTGGCCTCAGAATCAGCCCTTAAGGCATTCAGATCTGGCTCAAGAGCCCATAAGAGTATTTCAGGCATGGAAAGCCAAGACACTCTGCAAAAGGAAAAAAAGAAGACCTAAAGGGAAGACCTCAGCGAGTGAGATCCCAGTGGAAGGAACGGGGCTACCAAAGAAGAAGGTACCTTTCTTCAAAGGGAGGAAAGGACCTCCACTTTGACTGTGACCCTGTCGGAATAGGATCAAAGTCGGCGAACCCTAAAGGCTTCCACAGCCTCAGCAACTCATGAGTAGAGCCTAGGGAGATTCCTGACGCCATAAATAAGAGTGTCAAATTGTTAAATCAACACCAGGAGTCACTGTGTACCTATATCCCATGTGGGATCTGTCCTTAATATGTTATCTAATGTGAAGTAACGCTGTAACTAGTGCTGAAACAGTATTTTTACACTTTGTGTTTCTGTGTAGATGCAAACTGATGAAAATTTTTACTTAATACATACTGAACCGATCTTCTCTATATAAAGATAATCGAAAATGAAAAAAAAAGAAAAACTCAGTGTTACATTGGAAACTGCATCAAAAAAATTAATCAGTTTCAAATATATATACATATTTCATGTAGGATCTCTGTCCTTAATGTGCTGTACAATGTGACTCAATGCTAAAACGAGAACTCAAAGAGTATATTTCACTTTGTGTTACTATATGAGGGCAAATGGACAAATTCATTACTTAACACATGCTAAATTGATCTCATGTATACAAAGAGAATTGAAAATGAATCTGGATGTGAACGAAAGGGTGGAGGGAGCAGGCAAGGGGGGAGGGTTGCGGGGGGAGAGGGAAAATATGGGGGGAAAGCCATTGTAATCCATAAGTCGTACCTTGGAAATTTATATCCTAAATAAAAGTTTAAAAAAAATTTTTTTTTCTTAATGGAGAATGGGATTGGGAATGGTAGAAGGAGGAGGAGGTGGGGTGGGAGGGCAAATATGATGGGAAGAATCACTATGTTCCTGAAGTTGTACCTATGAAACTTGTACTCATTAAATAAATGGTTTCTTTGGAGAAAAAAAAAAGCCAGGCTTGTTAGCAGAATCTGGGGCCACGAGCAGCACCAGTTGTCATCTCAGCCAATGTCCACCTTACCAGTGAGGACCCTTCACCCCAGCAACCATACTGCCCACCTCAGCTTATACATGGGCCAGTCATGGCCTTGGCACTCAGGCTGACTCCCAGCCAAAGTTCCTTAGACCCCAAGACACTTGTTCACTTTACCACATTCCTTTCCCAACACACCCCACTTATTCAATAACTAAGTATGAAGCACTAGGTATAATGATGAACAAAACAGCAGAAATCTCTGTCCTTATGGAACACATACCTCAGAGGCAGGATATTATAGCAGGTTAGCAGGTGACATGTGATTGAGAAAAGGAAAGCAAGGAATGAGCCAGGAGCAGGTGGAGGAGGAAGTGGGTGCCATTTAAACTGCTTAGCAAGAGGCATCTCCATAGAGTAACACTTGGGCAGAAAAGCTTGCAGGAGCGTGGGAAAGGGCCTGGGGGTACCTGTGCTTGCTGTGTTCCCTAAGGTCTGCTCTGAGTCTGAAGACTGGCCCTTCTCTACCAGATTGCAGATTTCCTAATCAACGATTCCTTTCCTAATTAGCCTTGCCAAGCCCAGCTGGACCTGACTCCTTCAGTACCTGCATGGTTCACACTGCACACACCCTCACTCATTTAGGTGTTTCTCAGATGACTTCAAAGCGGTTTTTCTTCTTCTTCTTCTTCTTTTTGACAGGCAGAGTTAGTGAGAGAGTGAGAGTGAGAGTGAGAGTGAGAGTGAGAGAGAGAGAGAGAGAGAGAGGTCATCCTTTTTCTGTTGGTTTACTCCCCAAATGGCCGCTACGGGAGGCGCACTGCGCTGATCTGAAGCCAGGAGCCAGGTGCTTCTCCTGGTCTCCAATGTGGATGCAGGGCCCAAGCACCTGAGCCATCCTCCACTGCACTCCTGGGACACAGCAGAGGGCGGGACTGGAAAAGAAGCAACCAGGACAGAATCTGGCGTCCCAACTGGGACTAGAACCTGGGGTGCCAGTGCCACAGGCGGGGGATTAGCCTAGTGAGCCGTGGCACTAGCCTTCAAGGCTGTTTTCATGGCCACCTTCTCCTACAGGAGTGGGGGCTACATTTTTCCAAGTATTGCTTTTACATTTCCCTAAGCAAACCAGTAACTCTCTAGTGCTCTGCACATGATATGGCCTGATAAAACTTAAGAATACTTCAAAAAGTGTATGGAAAATGAAGTCCAAAGGTAGGTTTGTTTTGGATCAAGACATTTTTGAAATCCAAGCATAGTTCTTTCATAATACATATCCTCCACGGGCTTTCTAATGAGACATCTATGCATGTGTGTCAACATTTCGGGGCACCCACATAAACTTATCTTTGAACTGCACTTTCATGAACTTTCTGACGAACCGTGGTCACGACTAGTGCATGGATCTCAGCAGCAGGAACAGAGGACTCCATTACTTCCTTTGTCAATGCCGCTCGGTCTGATTGCAACCACTTCACAGGTGCAGGGAATTTCGCATTGTTCTCCCACTGTGGTGCCCAACCTTCTAGGGGGTGTGTGGCTGTCCAGCGCCCTGACCGGCAGAATGCGGACACCCACGAGACCATGCTCCTCCTGCACCACCAAGGCTGGTCCACGGGAACCTACAAGTGTCTGGAGGCGGGACTTGAGAGTAAGGGCTACCACCAATGGAAGGAAGATGAAACATGCCTTTAGACCCCTCCCCAGAGGGCCATGCACCCCAACCCTAAAGCAGCACACTATGTTTTGTGTCTTTCAGTAGTCACAATGCTACATCCGACAGGGCAAATACACAAAACATAAGCCATGACCCAACGCTTGCCTCCAGTGCTGCTGCTTTAGAAAGTGTCGTTCTGAGGGCAGCTGAAGGACTAGTAATGACGGCAGGACATGGTGTGAGCAGGACAAATCTCAGTTAATGACAGCGGAGTTGCTGTTCTAACTGGATGCTAATGCTGTCAGGGCCCATGAAAGTTACGCCTCACAGCAGGTGCAGGCAAAGTACTCAGATCCACTGTCACAGACTTACTGGAGTTCCTTCCCGACACAACTAGTGTTTGGACGGGGAATAGAAGGGGGGATGGAGGCCGGCGCCGTGGCTCAACAGGCTAATCCTCCACCTTGCGGCGCCGGCACACCGGGTTCTAGTCCCGGTCGGGGCGCCGGATTCTGTCCCGGTTGCCCCTCTTCCAGGCCAGCCCTCTGCTGTGGCCCGGGAGTGCAGTGGAGGATGGCCCAGGTGCTTGGGCCCTGCACCCCATGGGGAGACCAGGAAAAGCACCTGGCTCCTGGCTCCTGCCATCGGAGGAGCGCGTCGCGCCGGCCGCAGCGCGCTGTCCGCGGCGGCCATTGGAGGGTGAACCAACGGCAAAGGAAGACCTTTCTCTCTGTCTCTCTCTCTCACTGTCCACTCTGCCTGTCAAAAAAAAAAAAAAAAAAAAAAAAAAAAAAAAAAAAAAAAAAAGAAGGGGGGATGGGAATTCTATGTAAATGAAAACATTAATCAGCTTGACAGGCCTTTCTCACTCCTCTAGGAATGTTTGATTTTTACTGTCTTCAAGTAAAGATGACAGCTGGCATCCAGAATGAAGGAGGCTAAGAGCCAAGACAGAAGGACAGAGTTTTACCATCGCTGTCTCAAAACAATTATGCTGTTTGGTATTGAGTGTAGCCTCATTTCTGCAGCTTAATGAGAAGCAAGTCAATCAACCTGAAGCATCATAAAGGAGGAGAAGTTGGCAGATAAATAATGAGGGAACTAGGAGGGACTTAGCTGCTGACCGCCTGCCCACGAAGGCTGTGAGGGAAGTGAGGCCCCTGTTTGGGGAAGAGCAACCCATTCACCAGCCACACTTGCAAAAATATGGGAAAAAGGCCAGAGACAGGAAGAAATCTTTTCACAGTACGGACAGTCATGCTTTAGAGGACAAAGGAATGAAGCTGGAAAATAAAAACAAAAAGACAACTTCACAGAAAAGTCAGAAGGCATGCAGTGGATTATAATTAAATGGAAAGCAAATGGGAAAATGTATGCTTATTAAATTTTCCAGGCTGAAGTGTTCATAAATTAGAGTTAAATTTAGAAAACAGTTTAAAGCTGAACTAACTAGATGACAACACATTTGTGCACATTCTTGCACGTGTGTATGCATGAACACACACGAGTGATTCTCTTCAGACTTGTAGCTTGAAATTGATCATGCCGTGAATATCTACACTGCAAAAACCAGCATACACATGGGGACTCTGCCTCTGGAAAGCTGGTTGTTAAACTCCTGCCAGCCTCTCTCCTAGTGCACAGAACCTATCCTGTTTAAATGAAGTCAAACAACTCCTCTGTCCATGACGCCAGTCACTTGTGAAGTTCAGGAATGGTAGGATTACATTGGACACTGTCCCTTCCATTCCTCTGCAGATTGTAGAGATTTTATATGCACTCCTATTAGTGGCATTGGTGCACATGAGATACTGTGAATTAAATGTAGTAAATTTCAAATACATTATCTCTATGGGAGAAGGTAATATTAAGCTCTGAGTGACGCTGACAATGTTTAAGTTTCATTGTGTACTTTCACTCTGACCAACCACTTTGAAAATACTTTTCCTTCTCATGTGGAGACCACAGAGTGACTGACCTGAGCTATCACCCAGGTGAAGTGCACAAGGCAAAGTTAAGAGATGGGGCCCAAGCAGGTCACCCTATGGATTGGTGGTTATTGAGGACACATTTGGGTTCAGATGAAGGAGATTTCATTTTCAAAAGTTAATTAATTAGGCTGACGCCGCAGCTCACTAGGCTAATCCTCCGCCTTGCAGCACTGGCACTCCGGGTTCTAGTACCGGCTGGGGTGCCGGATTCTGTCCTGGTTGCCCCTCTTCCAGGCCAGCTCTCTGCTGTGGCCAAGGAGTGCAGTGGAGGATGGCCCAAGTGCTTGGGCCCTGCACCCCATGGGAGACCAGGAGAAGCACCTGGCTCCTGCCTTCAGATCAGCGTGGTGCACCGCGGTGGCCATTGGAGGGTGAACCAATGGCAAAGGAAGATCTTTCTCTCTGTCTCTCTCACTGTCCACTCTGCCTGTCAAAAGAACTTTTTAAAAAAGTTAATTAATTAGAGAGGCAGAAAGAACTCCCACCTGCTGGTTTATTCCCCAAATGCCTTCAAGGGCCAGGACTGTTTCAGGAGCCAGGAACTCAACAATCCAGGGGTCCAAAACTGGTGTTAGGGACCCAAATGTTTGAGTCATCAATGTTGCCTTCTAGGGTCCACATAAGCAGGAAGCTGGAATAAGGAGGCAGAGTTGGGGATCAAACCCAGGGACTCCAGGCTAAACAGCCACCCTGAGGAAGGGATTTGGATGAGACCTTTCAGTCTGGAAGACATTCTCTTTGCTTCCTAAAATCATGCAGGAATTAAAACTCCAACTGGGGCTCAGGAAGAAAATCTAAGAGTTTGGCAAAGGAATGTAAGACAGCCTGACATTCTTGAGACACACACTGTGATAGCAGCGGTGGACTCAGCCTGACCAGTCAAGAAAACACAGGTCTCCCACCCCTACTGCTGGCATGGAAGCCTTAAGCTTAGGTCCTGCTGGGGATGGGCCAGCAGTGTCCCTCTGCACACGTGTCTCATTCTCTTCGTGAGATGCGTGGCCCTGAAGAGGAACTGAAAAAGGAGGGCTCAGGGATTCACAAAACATCCACTCCTAAATGAGGAATAAAATTAAGTCTGGACTTTATAGCTCTCACTACCATGCAGAGTTCCTTCCTGCCGGAAGGCAGTTGTAATGCTGAAATCTAGCAGTGAAGTTAGTCAAGACAACCAGCCACCTGTCAACACAACCTACTGGTTGCCCTGAAACAACCTGTTACTTTCTATGGCTCTTAGGGGAAACAACACCTAATAATCAACACCTAGTAAAGCAAAAGAATATATACTAGAGTCAAAGGGGAAAAAAATCCCACTTATAACTGCAGGGTTATGACAGTGCTTATAAAATTAGAAGCACTAATTTACTAGGGTACACAGAGACCAAATGCCTGTGTGATTGTCCATGTGCTAGATTTTATCCATAGGACTGCTGCACACAAATCAATGCTCATGGCTTTGAGCTTAGGGAAGATCTGTTCCCACTCCTGCTTCCTTTCCAGACACACACCTCAACCGGGCACAAATCATGTGTGAGAAATGTTTATCCAAGTGGAGCTGGAAAAGTCAGAGCTCCAGGAAGGCCCCGGGGTTCAGGGAGAGCTCCCTTCTTCAAACTTCTGCAGCTCAGGCCTAGGATGGATGGAAAGGGTCACAGAGTAAGGGGGCTGGAAACAATTGGGTGTTTCTGGAGGAGAAGAATAGACTTGTGGCTCTCTGCTCAGAATACAAGACAAGGAAGAGCTATGGCAAAGGGAAATGGACACAGCAATGTCAGGCTTGTGGAACAGACTGTAGGGATGCTCCAGCGTTAGGTAATGTGTGTCCTAACAAGCCGGGAGACCCTGGGGGGCAGGACCTGTACCTTGCTTGCTGGGACCTAGGGATGACACAGACTATCTCTGTTAGTCATAAAGTCAGGCTCCAGTGTGTGAAGGCGAAACCATCAGGGTGAGAAATTGGCACCTAAACAACAACCATGGCAAAATCACTTGGACATCAAGGGCAAATCAGCCAAGTACAGTCCACCTTCCACATCCATGGGTTCTGAACCACGGAGTTAACCAACCTGATTGAATGTATTTGAAAAAGAATTGCTTCTGTATTCAATATCCATATATTTTTCTTGCCACCCCATAAACATTACGACTATTTACACAGTATTTATATTGTAGTAGGTATAATAATCAAAAGATGATTTCAAGTATACAAGAGGATGTGCATACATTATATACACTATGCCGTTTTATATAATGGACTTGAACGATCTAGAATCAATACCCCAGGAGAATATTAAGGGATGACTCTATGTAGGGTAGAGAAATAAGCACTGTTGGGGTGGGTATTGGGCAGAGCAGTTACTACTCTGGACACTCCACTTCCCAAATGGACTGCCTGGTTTGAGTGCCAGCTACTCTGCTTCTGATCCAGCTTCCTGCTAACGCACACCCTGGCAGAGAGCAGATGAGGACGCCAGTAGATGAGTCCCTGCCATCCACGTGGGAGATCTGGATCGAGTTCTCTGCTCCTGGATTCAGCTTGGCTCAGCCCCTGGCAGTTGTAGGCAGTTGGAGGAGTGAACAGCCGATGGAAAATCTCTCACTGTCTCTGTCTTACAACTGAATTGAAAAAAAAAATAATAATGGAGTGCTGTGGCCTCCCCTGTGGTGATTCTTGCTTCCAAAGTGGCGGATCAGCTTGCAACGTTAAGGTTTTATGTCTGCACCTGATTGGCAGCACCCCTGTGTCCGACATCCCCTACCCAGGGGTGTGCGGTTAGATGAGGAAAGACTCTTTTCTGGAAAACACATTTCAAAGTTCTTCTCTAATCTGCATTTCTTTCCTTCAACCTACCCATATGCAATATGGAACAGGGAATAGAGGTCAAACTGATTCATTTTTATTGTACTGTCTCATTTCTCCTAAGTCAAGGGCCATAGTCCCAAAGTCACCGCACCAAAACTGAAAGCCAAAGACTTCAAACCTCTGAAGCTGGGGCCGAAGCAGAGGCAAAACAGCTTCCTGTCTCACTTTGGAGAGAGTACACTTGGAAGAATTATTGACACTGACAGAAGCTCACACAAAACAGAGCTTCCGGGGATTCAAGGGTGTACCTCACACTTTGGGCCAAGGGGACGTTTGATGCGACACAGGAAGGGATGTGACATGTCCTGGACAGGGTACTATTTTCAGTCTGATATGCCAGCAGGGTGGCACTTCTAGCCAAAGAAAGGAAGCCTTTCCCATCTTTAAGGAAACAGGGACTGCACCTCCGCAGCAAAAGGTGATGACCCCCGTGGCGAGGTGGGTGTATTCAGCTTCGTGAGGCGCACAGCCCACCGCTCCCTGGTGGCAGTGGGCATGGAGGATGGGACACAGGTTGATGCTGCGAGGGAGCCACTCATGGTTTTCTTCTTTTAAAATTTTCATCTTGGTGGAAAATAGAACATTTTTATGCAATTGAACAATATACAGCCTTCTGTGTCTTCTTCCCCTCACATTTAAAAAACTTTTATTTATATTATTTGAGAGGCAGAGAGACAGAAAGAGACAAAGAGAGATCTCCTATTTGCTAATTCACTCTCCTAAATACCCATAAGAGCTGAGTCTGGGCCAGGTCAAAGCCAAGAACTCAATCCAAGTCTCTTACGTGGGCGGCAAGAACCCAATACCTTGGGCCATCACCACTGCCTCCCAGGATGTGCGTCAGGAGAAGCTGGAAACGGGGGTGCAGCTGGCACACGAACCCAGGCACTGCAGTATAGGATGTGGGCATTGCAAATGGCATCTAAACTGCCACACCAGTGCACACTCCAAGTCATAATTTTATAGCTGATCCTACCAGTTACGGAATACAAGTGTGCCGTGTGTGACAATGTTTCTGACATTATCACGCTTCCCCTCTCCCAACCCCCAGTGGCGGGCTGCTGAGGGGGGTGGTTGTGCCATCTCCCATGATGCTTGTGACCCTGACATGAGAAGTAGGCCTCTCCAGTGTGACCACACGGTGAGAGAAAGAGCAGCGTGGACACATGGAAACCGATTCAGACAGGACGTTAGCCACACTGATGAAGGGTTTTTGCCTGTTCCTTAGCAAGGAGGAGCTGGAACCTGATAGCAAAACCCACTATATGTCCTTTATAGTTTATGGTATATAATTACGTACCAGAATCTGCAGGGTTTGCATTCTTGGGCATGGGATCAGTCATTCTCAACAAATCCTTCTGTTGATTTCTGTCAGTCCCAGCTAAGAACCCCTGCGGGCTTCTCAGAACTGGGTAGTG
Organism: Sylvilagus floridanus; assembly: GCA_949820135.1. NCBI lineage: Eukaryota > Metazoa > Chordata > Mammalia > Lagomorpha > Leporidae > Sylvilagus > Sylvilagus floridanus. Next base: position 70,920,275 of record OX463226.1, on the reverse strand, counting down.
CTGACTGTTCTAACAGAACTCCAGTGCCCGGGCAAGCAGCAGCCCCTGCAAAATTCTGCCTGCTATGTTTCCTGGGACATCTGCAGAGGAGCATCGGCTAACACACATGCTTCGTGCACCCCTGGGTCCAGTACCAACCAAGGCCAAGAAAAGACATGCAAGAAAATTTAAAGTACATAGGAAAAATGGAATCTAAGAGGCAAGTTTATTCTGGTATAAAAACAATCTTCAAAAAATTATTTTAACTTTTTTCAGAGGGAGAAGGAGAATGTGTGCGCTCTACCATCTGCTGGTTTACTCCCTGAGTGCCCTTGACCCAACTGCCTGAGCCATCACCTCCTGCCTCCCAGGGTCTCCATTAGCATCAGCGGAAAGCTGGAAGGGGGAGCATGGCTGGCATGGAAGCCAGGTCCTCGGATATAGGATGTGGCCATCTTAATTGCTAGGTCCAAGGCCCACTCCAGTGCAAAAATTGTGACGCACATTTTCCCAACACTCGCTGTCCATGAACTTCCTGAAGCTCTCTCCTGTGTGCCAGTGTGACTTTCAGAACATACACTGCCAGACCCCTGTGAAGCTGCTGAACTCCTCTGCATACTGCTCTTTGCTCCCTCAGCCCGAGCCCCAACCTCCTCTTGCACAAGGGCCCTGTTCCATGAAGGAGCCGGGAGGTCAGGGTTCTTCCAAACGTCTGAGGCCGAGGTTGTTGTCTGAAACCCCTTGGCTCATGTGCAAGCCTGTAGGGCATCCGAAGAACTGCAGGTGTCTCAATGGCAACGAGGAGCCTGTGAGGGTAAATGGTCCAACATCAGGGTGAATTCCTGGGGATCGAAACCACTGGGCAAGGAGGCAAAGCAGTAGCCCTGATGTTCTCAAAAATACATCCCTGAGTGTCTAAGAGGAAATAAAGGGAACACTATAAGCAATATTTGTCAAAACAGCTATTGTGGATGCTTAATATTCAGGAATTAAAGGGTCCCTTTAGCTCCATTTTGAAATGTGCACGTTTTCCACGTGGTTGCACATAGGCTAATGCCCTAGCATAGCCAAGGCTGCAAGTGTGGCCTACCACTGTGCAAAGGCCACTCGAGTGACATACCACACGAGACGCTCTGACCTCAACCCCGGAAAATGCCCACCGACACCGTCTGGACAGGGTTTCAGGAGCTCCGCAAGTTCCAGAAGCCACCAGTGACTTGAAGCCCGGAGTGCATGATGCTGGCCTCTCCTGGGCCCTCCTGCAAGGACCTGCTGATTCTTTCCCGCCAGAATTCACAGGTGCACGTAAGTTTTCTGGTTGCCCATTTCACAGAGGGGCAACTCCATTCACAAACAGTTCCTTCCACCCCATTCACTCTGTTGGTGACCTGGTCCCAGGAGCCAGTGCAACGACTCGGCCCCACACTGTCCATCACGAGTGCAGACCACACTCAGCTCGGAAGCCACTGAGGAGCGCTGTCATGACGACATGGACAGAGTCATCCAAAGAAAGGGAGCAGGCTGGACACAAACGCAGGGGAAGCTGGGGGAAGTTCGCCTGTTGAAATCAACAAGAACAATGTCGACTCTGGAGGCCCAGATGTCCCATTAAGAAACGTCCTACTTAAACAGTCTGAGAAAGCTGGCAGCTGTCCTTGTGGGAACCAGAAGCAGGAGCAGCAGCTGTGGCGAGCAGACCCAAAGTGTCCTTTCTCCTAGCTGCCCTCATCTCACCCTGACCATGTACCTCCCGTGCTCACGCTCTCCTCAGCTTCTCCTCCCACAGAGAACGGGCTGAGGGCCACAAGGCCTGATGTCACCTGCCCCTCAATCCTGGCCTGATCCTTCTCCTCCAGCCACACCCACCTTCCTGCTGTGCCTCAAACCCAACACGCGCGCTGCCACTGGGCCTTTGCACTTGCTGTCGCCCTAGGCTGGGACTCCCTTGCAGACCTTCATGGCTCCCTGCTGCACTTTGTCCTGGTGTTTACTCACGTGTCACTTTCTCAGAGAGGCCTTCTCTGGTCATTCTTTAGAAAATTCAATCCTTCTCTCTTCATTTTCCATCTCCCTTTCCTTTTTATTTTTCCTCACAGCATTTATCACCACTAACATATTCCCTATAAAATATTTATATTTTGTTCTCCCTCAGTAACACTGTATGGTTCATGTAGGTAGAGATTTTTGTCACTTGTGTTCAGTAATGTACACCCAGTGGCTTCTAAAGGGTTAGAATGGTATCGATCTCACAGGGTAATAGATGATTAAATGAATTAATGAAAAACATCTGAATGGCAAATGCCACAAACTAAGAACTGTACCAATGTTTGCTGTTCATTTCGTTTTAAACTTGATGATAAACCCATTTTACAGATTAGGAGACTGAGGTTCAGAGTAATTTCCTTGAGGTTCCATACTCATGTCTGGCAGAGCCGGGACTCAAACCCAAACCTGATGGCATGTTCTGAGCACTCATTCCCTCTTGCTCTGCTTTGAAAGTCCTGGGATGGAAGGAAGGCAGAAACCTATCCTTTCTGAAACAAGCTCAAACCCCGGGAAGGCTGGTCCAGCCCAGGGGCTGGGGGAGGGAACGAAGCTTCCAGAATGCAGAGAGCATTTCCTTACAGATCCTTACATCTCACGGATCTGAAATGGTGGGTGGCATTCTGTTTACTTCCTAATTTCACCAAAAATGTAAGTGAGCCTGCCAATTAAAAAATGTTTTCATGACCCCAGAAAATCCGTGGAGGGGAGACATTTACTTTAAACAGTCATTCCACCATAACAGGAAAGGAGGGAGAGCAGAGGAGTTTATTATAACAGCTGCCTTCATACCCCAAACAAGGCTGGGCTGTTTTTGGCAGGTCGCACCGCAGCAGAGCTGGCAAGAAGTGGACAGGCTGTGTGAGCTTCCTTTCAAAGATCACTCTGCTTCCTTGAGGAGGCCACGACTACACGGTCCCTCGTGAACGGCAGATGCCTGTTCCTCTCTAGCTCCTGCGGCCTCCTGGGGCTCCCACCAGACCTGGACCTCGATGGGAGCGTGGGTTGTACAGCAGACAGAGCTCTGGGATTACGAAGAGCTCAGTGAGGATCCAATGCTTCCCTGACTAGCTGCTTAGCCCCTCAAGCCTCAGTGTCCCTGCGTGCAGGGTCGGCATGCGGATGCCAGGTCGCCCTGGTGGTTATTATGATGTGGTTGCTCCCGTGCATTCAGATGCAGAGGGCTGGGTCCCGACTTCTTCTGGGGGCCTCTTCTGAGACATTTCATTGTGCCCAATGCATGCAACAGGGCATGCAAAGTACAACCCCTTTCCTGAAGGGCTTTTCAAAAAAGGGACTTCTCCCTTTCCCTTCAAACCTCCAAAGAGGGCAAGAAACAGACCAGGGGGAGATGCCAGGATCCCCCTGCACAGTCCTTACTCTAGGGGTCCAAAGAGGGAAGGGGGAGAAGGGGACCTTGTTGTGGCCTGGAGGGCAGGGCTTCACTGGGCTCTCAACGGGAAATCCTGCAGGAAGTAAAGGCTCTTGGCTCCTGGATCTGGGCTGAGCTGTGCCTCCTGCAAAACCCAGTACTCAGCAAGTGGCTGAAACCATTTCAAGGGTAATGGCTTCCAGATGGCAGAGGAGCAACCAGCACAGGCTGCATCTGCGCGTGTGAGCCCGAGGGGTCTTATGCCCATCAGCCGGGATGCTGACCCGAACTCATAAAGAACCCAGATGGTTTCCTCCAGCAAACTCAGGTCCCCTGGCTACACCGGCTGTGTGTGTTCCTGGCAGGCAGATCCCTGTCCTCTGTCTTGGGCAGCACAGAAGCCACCACGCCCCGCCCCCCAGCCATGCTTGCTCCTCTGCCTTCGAGCCTGAGCTTCAAGTTTAGACAGCACAGGTCCTGTTGCTTAAAGGAAGGGTGCTTCCCGAATTTTGGATAAATGCTCTTGGGCTGGATTTTGGACCCTGCTATGGTAGAGGGAATCCTCGGCCATCGCTGGCAGCTTTAAAGACCTATTTTGGATTTCCAAAGCTTTTAATCCTCTGTCTATTCAGACCTTGAACTTGGAGCACTTGCCTTCCAAAGAAAGACAGGGAGGCTGGTGAGCAGTCCAAGAAAGCCAGGGCGTGGACCCACAGGGGCACCGCCAGCTGGGCACAGCAGAGCACACCAGAGGACTTCAACAAACTCATGAAAAATAGATCGAAAAGGTAACTTCATTTTGGTGCAAAAAATTTTTTTTGAAATCTGGGCTGAGCTGTGCCTCATAACAAAAACACATTACAAAATAACTATACACGGATTTCAAAGTTTTTTTTTTGCATCGAGATAAAATTTATTTTGAAAATTCCATTATTTTTCTAGCTTTTTGAAGTCCCTTCTTAAAGTACTCACTCCCAGGCTAGGAGAAGGGTTGAGTGGGGGAAGCCTGCACTCCTTTCCCAGTGGGAGGGTTGCTGATGCTGAAACATCCCACATCCCAAACCCCAACTCAACCAAAAGCAGAATGCGGACTTATGCATCCCTGCACCTAGGGCTGATGTCCCAAGTATCTACCAACTGCTGTGGCCTGGGCACTGGAATCAGAAGGGAGACCCCACAGTGCTCTCCCTCTCTCACTCAGCCTCAGCCCTGCCTGCACCCCATCAGACAAGAGAAGGCAGTAATGACTTAGGGGTCATTACTGACATAATAACCCAGAACAGCCAGCACATGTTCCGCTGTGGACAGGGAGCTCTCACTGCCCGGCGTGTTTCCTGGAGGGCCCTGCCTGGTGTCAGCCACACTGCGTGGAGTTGAGGGTCCCTCGGAAGACAGACTCCATGCCCAAGTTGTGAATTAAAAAGCCAAACTGTCAGAAATAAAAGCAGACGGATGCGAAGCTATTTTAAGTTGTTCCACTGTTTAAGGAAAGCAGCTGTGATGACAGGCGCCAGGGCTTGGGGAATATTCTTCCATTCCTGGGAGTCTGGGTGAAAACCCCCAGTGTATGGCTTGGGAACCAGCATAGTCAGAGGCAGTGCCATGGGTCCTTCAGCCAGGCGACATGCAGCCCGGCCGGGACAGAGAGTGAGGCCAACAGCACTCAAAAGCTACCCTGCAAGAACTTATAAGGAGGCCTTTGCCATCGATGTCCTGGGCTGCCACTCTCCAGGGGCAAGTTCTGAGCAGGAGAGGATAGTCCCAGGAAATGACACTTTTGTCCTTTCGAGAACTTTCCTTCTCATGTGGTGGACTTTGATCCGATTTATCAGTCCCTTTCCCTTCCCTCTGTCAGCCTCTTGGTTCTCGCCTGTCTCTACCTTCCTGCCGGCCGCATGGACCTGCTTTCCTTCAGCTGTGCCCCACCTTCCGACTCTTGGTTCCTTCCTTCCACTAGTGTCCTTGAGAATTGGGAGTGAGTGTCATGCTGCAGTGGGTTGAGTGGTTGCATCCCATATCAGAGCTCCAGTTGGAGCTCCCGCTGTTCTGCTGCCAATTCAGATTCCGCAAATGCATCCTGGAGGGTAGTGGAAGATGGCTGGAGAGCTTGGGCCACTGCTACCAACATGGGAGACCTCAATGGCATTTCGGGCTCCTGGCTTTGGCCTACTCCGGTCCTGGCTTTTGCAGGCATTTGGAGAGTAAACCAGGGGATAGAAAATTTCTCTATCTGCGTATCTGTCATTCTGCCTTTCAAGTAAATGAATATTAGAAACTTTTTTTAAAAAAAGGATTATATATCAAAACTGCCGGAAATAACCCTGATGAGTGAGCAGAATGGTCTGAAACAACCACACCTTCCCCAACACCAGGTTCACTGTTTGCTGGACGAGGGCGGGGCGGGTCTGTCAACCTATTTATCACAACACTTGACCTTGCTAACAAGCAGGAAATGTCACTTAGACCACACCCGTTCCATGCAACCTACACGGTTTGGGAAAGTGGAGGAGGAAAACCATGGATGGGGGTGGAGGAAGAAATTACAGGTACAAAGAGCAGAAAAGAAAGACCCAGCGTCAGAATGATCACAATTTATCCAGGTCAAAGCTCAAAACACTAAAACTGTGTCTAATGTGCCACTCAGTAGCAGCTCTCAGTGCCTGTGACAAGTGATTTATGGCCAAGTGGTCAGCTCACGGCAGGGGGTGGGGGGCTCGTGCATCTCCACACACCATGGCTCAATGGAGAGCCGTGGCCGACCGGTGGGGAAGGTGGCGATGCAGAGGTCAGATGTGCAAGGGAGGAGCTCATTCATCAACCCGCCTGAGAGAGCACGCCTGGGCGGCGCACAGGACGGGAGCCATCTGGCAGCTTCGCTTGCAAGACCAGATTAAGAAAGCATCAGCATCAAAACCACAAAGGAGAAGATGAAGCTGTATTTCCGGAGGAAAAAGCAAAGATTTCTACACAAAGCTGAGGTAAGAGCTTTATTTTCTTTTTTCCCCAACGATGAAGAAAGAATCCTACTTCCCTCTGATTTATAATATTTTTAGCATCCATGCCTCAGCATTGGTACCTAACATGTCTGGCTGTGTCCTGTCTCAGCCTGCGGTTTTTCAGCAGTTTCCTGTGGCCCAGGGTGTACAGCAAACACTCCACTGCATGACATGGAAAGCCTTCCCCAGGGGCCCCTGGCTAACTCCCCATCTTCATCCTTCTGCACTCCTCCGCTCAGCCTTGAGAGTATCTACAGCTCCCACAGCATGCTCCCATGTCTCCTGCTTCCCTTGGGTCTGTTTTTCCCTCTGCTAGAAACACCCAGCCCATGCTTGCTTGCCTGGCCCAACTGCACTCATCGTCTGTAACTCATCTCAAAACCCGAGCTCCTCTGGGAAACCTGACTGCTAAAGGGTTCCGTCTCCCAGATGCCCAATGCCCTTGAGTGGCACCCAAAGATATTTCTTAGTCTTCATGGTAATAGGTATTAGATCGGTATCTTTTCATCTTTTTCTCACCAGTGCCTAACACAAGAGTACCTTGAGCTTGTGTTGACTACTCAGAGATCATTCATTTGAATTCTACAAGTGTAATTACCTATGCACACATACAGCACAATGCCATCACCCCCTTTATCTCTGGAGTTGTGGGTTCTAGTGAAGACACTGCTATGAAGTTTCTGACCACCATTCCAGCAGTAGCATGCAGGCACTGGAACAGAGTGAGCTGCAGATCAGACATCAAGTTTGAAACTTGGAAATGGCTCCAAGGGCTCAGAGACCTCATACATACAGGATCAGCTTTTACACACACACACACACACACACACACACACACACGAAGAAAAAAAACACTGTTCCTCAACAGTAAAGATGAGGGCTATAAGTAATAATCAAATCTCAAGCTGTCAATTTTGCTCATAGATATTACATTTTTGTGCTCTATTCGTTACTACAGATCAGAGAAAACATGATATTTGTTTTTTGGGTACTGGCTTATTTCAGTAAGTATAATGGTTTCCAGCTGCACCCATTTTGTTGCAAAACGACAGGATTTCATTCTTTTTTACAGCTGGGTAGTATTCCATAGTGTATAGAATCTCCATACTATCTTCTATAATAGCTGTAGGAGTTTACATACCCACCAACAGTATATTAGGGTACCTTCCAAACCAACCTTGAGAGCATTTATTGTTTTTAGATTTCTGAGTGAGAGCCATTCTAACTGGGGACCTCACTGTGGTTTTTATTTGCATTTCCCTGACAGCTAGTAATCCTGATCACTTTTTCATATGTCTCTTAGCCATCTGAATTTGATATTTTGAAAAAAAAAAAAAAAGCCTGTTCAAGTCCTTTGCCCATTTCTTAACTGGATTATTTGTTTTGCTATTGTTGAGTTTCTTGAGATCTTTATAGATTCTGTATATTAATCCTTTATCAGTTGCAAAGTTTGCAAATATTTTCTCCCATTCTGTTGGTTACCTCTTCGCTTTGATGAATGTTTCCTTTGCAGTATAGAAGCTCTTTAGCTTGATGTAATTCCAATTTGTCCATTTTTGCTTTTATTGCCTGTGTTTCTGGAGTCTCTTCTAAGAACTCATTGCCTATGCCAATGCTTCCCCAATGTTCTCCTCTAGTAATTTAGATCCTTGATCCATTTTCAGGTGATTTTTATATAAGGTATGAGGTAGGGGTCTTGATTCAGTTTTCCCAGCATCATTTGTTGAAGAAACTGTCCTTTCCCAGGAAATGATTTTTGTCTCCCTTGTCAAAGAATAGTTGATTGTAGATGCATGGATTGATTTCTGGGGTTTCTATTCGTCCATTGGTCTACATGTTTATTTTAGTGCCACTACCAGGCTGTTTTGATCGTAACTACCCTGTAGAATGTCTTAAAACCTGGTATTGTGATGCTGTTGGCTTTGTTTTTGTTAAGATTTCTTTAGGTATTTGGGGTCTCTTGTGTTTCCATATGAATTTTAGCATCATATTTTCTAGATCTGAGAATGTCATTGGGATGGCATTGAATCTGTAAATTGCTTCCAGTAATATGAATATTTTGATATTAATTCTTCCAATCCACAAACATAGAAGATTTATCCAGTCGTCTTCTATTTCCTTCCCTAATGTTTTATACTTTTCATTGTAGAGATATTTCACTTCCTTGGTTAAATTTATTCCAAGGTATTTGATTGTTTTTGTAGCTGTTGTGAATGGGACTGACCTTACAAGTTCTCTCTTAGCCATGGTATCATCTCTATATACAAAGGCTATTGAATTTTGTGTGTTGATTTTCTATCCTGCAACTTTACCCAACTCTCAGGCTCAGCTTTCAACTCAGGCTGTGTACATCTTTTGCCCAACAGATCAGAGTAGATAAAAGTGAGTGAAAGCAGAAAGGAGAGGCAGAGGGTTTTGTGCAGAGAATTCCACCTGGTTCCCTTCCAGCTCTCTGGGCGACTGGCCCTGTTCAGTGGTTTCATCTAAAGAGTCATACATTATTTCCATCAGTGTTAATTCCATTTTTAATTAGCCCCATTCCCCCAAGAGCCACAGAATGCCAAAGGTACTAGGATAAGAAGTTGAAACTTTTATTAAGTATTAAAAGGCCAGTGCCAACTCAGAGAAAGTCAGGTAAGGTAGAAGGGACCCTTTGCTTTGTAAGGGAGTTCAGAAAAGAGCATATGTGGTTATTTATATAGGAAGCAATTTTTGAATCTGTGAGTTGTACTGAAACATGATTCTCCTCCATCACTCTGCTTCCAGTTTTCAATAAGTCTGGCATGAAAGTAGAAGAAAGAGAGATTTCCAAATCGCAAGTGTTCTGTGGTCCTGAAATTTGGTATACTTTGGATTCCATTAAAACTGTTCACTTCTCGTCAGGAAAATAATTGCTGAATTTACCAAGGCCAAGAACTCACTGGTAAAGTGAGTTAAAGCAGCATACAGGTCTGAGATCTCCTAGAGACCTAGAAAGTTAGCAACGCCACGGGGGAGACAGAAGCTTTCCTAGGAATTAGCAATACCCGTCAGCAGTTATCTGTAGTAAACCCATGACAGAGTTAGAATAGTGCTTTTATTATGCTCTCCCCTGTGGGTTAAGCTGGTGTTGCATATGGCCAGAAGATTTTCTAGGGAAAAAATTTATCTTCAAATAATCAAAATCTCCCTTATAAATCACCTTACCTGTTCTAAATTAAGACTTCCTATATAAATCACTCAGATGCACTGATGAAAATAGTCCCTTTTTTATTTCTATTTTTCATGCACAGTCAAGAATCCAGGATCAATTAGTTTCATGAGAATGTGGTCTAAGTCACTACTTGAAATGGTGAATAGCTCAACAGCAGGAAGAGTGTCTTCTAAGTGCTCTTCTCTCATCACAACTTGCACTGACCTAGTAAATACATAGCATGCAGGAATAGGATTGAAAAAGACTTTGAAAGGCTGGAACTCTGGAGCAAACCCAACATAATGAAATTCAATAGGGGTGGAGTCCTTCTTTACCTTAGCGGTATGGCATGGTACAAAGAGTGTGTGGCTCAAGTTTCCATCCTGATACCCTATTTGTTAGCACTTAAGTCCCTCTGAGCCTGAGTTTCTTAATTTGTAATCTAGGCATTATTACAACCATATCACAAGATTATGGTATACATTAAATGGGATTATGTACTTACAATCAATGCTATGAATATGGCACAGATTGGGTCAATGTATAGTCATTCTCTTATCCTCTCTCCTTTTCTGGGAGGGTGTCTGCATGGAAATAGAGACCATGCAGTTTGGTCTCCATGTCTGTGCTGTGTCTACCTGACCAGAGCAGCCCCTAATGAGGAGTCTGGTTTTCCAGTATGTTCTGTGACTGCACCTGTAAAGTCTGCCTGATTCTGCAGTCTGCAATTGGGAAGCTCATTGTTTCAGTACCTCGAAGCCCCATAATCTCCTCCAGCCTTAAAGGTCCATTTTTTAAATTAAAAAAGGAATTACCAAAATACAAGATCAGAATAATGACTTGGTAGCAGCATGAGTGAAAAATATTTGGGGAGTTTGAGTAGCAAGTGGGGTGGTTAATATGCAATGTGAGGAAGGGATGTCTCAGAAAGGTGGTTGATCTCCCCACATCTCAAATCCCTGAATGCCTCATCATAACATCCCAAGGGCAAAAATAATACAACATCAGCCAGAAACACAATAAAACATGGGCTCAGCTATCTTAGCGGTGGAATTTAAGTTATGATTATATTGGTTTTGTATCAATGTAAAAGAAAAATCAAGGTAAAAAGTAAAGATCAAGAAACAAACATAAGTTCCAGCTTATGGGGAGATCTATTTACCCAACAACAGAATGTCACTTCTCCTTCCAACACCCCTCAATCCTTCTGCACATTCCATATGTGTAACCATCCATGTCTGCTTAGTGAAGAACCCAGAAGACTGGTTCTCAATCTGGGCTACATGTGATATATTCAAGAAGCTTTGATAAATCTTGAGATTCAGACCATATCCTAGGTCAATTAAACCAGGATTACTGTATGAGGAGGGGTGGTGTGGGGGAGAAGCATGCATCCAGGTGATTCCAAGGTGTAGCCAACGTGGAGAATGCTGGTCCACTTCCACTTGGAAGATGGGGACCGTGTTGGGCCACAAATCTGAGGAAGGCTGGACAAAGTCTGGAGCTTGTTCCGAGGAACCAATGAGTGTGACCAGAATAGTGAGGACTCTAGTTTCTGTCAAAGGACAAAAAGACATAGAGAAGGGGAGATGCGGGAAGTGCAGTCGTACCTGGGAACACCTGAAGGACTGTCATGTGTAACAGGAAGCTGTTTTGTTTTCCCTGCATTGGAATCAAAGCATGGGACTAGGAGGTTCTGGATTTAAGCTCCATATAAGGAAGAACTTTCTTGTAAGAACTCTTCAGACAGGGACTTAGAGTTGCAATTAAAAGAACATGAGGCTGGTGCCGTGGCTCAACAGGCTAATCCTCCGCCTTGTGGTGCCCGCACACCGGGTTCTAGTCCCGGTCGGGGCACTGGATTCTGTCCCGGTTGCCCCTCTTCCAGGCCAGCTCTCTGCTGTGGCCAGGGAGTGCAGTGGAGGATGGCCCAAGTGCTTGGGCTCTGCACCCTATGGGAGACCAGGATAAGCACCTGGCTCCTGCCTTTGGATCAGTGCGGTGCGCCGGCTGCGGCGGCCATTGGAGGGTGAACCAACGGCAAAAGGAAGACCCTTCTCTCTGTCTCTCTCCTCTCTCTCTCTCACTGTCCACTCTGCCTATCAAAAAAAAAAAAAAAAAAGAAAAAAAAAGAAAGAACACATGTAAGCACATGCCAGAGGAAAGCCCTACAGGACAGAGACTCTGGAGGAGGACACCAGGCCCTGGACACAGGGACATAGGCCTGATGACCTCTAAGATCACATGTAACTCTGTGATTCCAGGGTTCTTTGATTCCAGGGGTTCAATGGCTAATCACGGACTAATTACTAACATGGCAGAACACAGAAAAACGCTTTGTTTAAGTAAAGAGAATAAATCCATTGTAAACCTGACCAAATGGATAAACAGGAGTAAGCTGGGACATGGGAATAAAACCCAAGAAGACTGAACTGCCTGAAAGTTCTTTCCAACACTCTACAGTTCATTAGGACAACTCAAAACACAGCAGTAAAAGGCAGCCACAGTCAATGGACTTGCTGTGGCAGCTCTCCGGGAGAGTATCTGCTGATCTAAGAAGGCAGACACTCTGGAGGAGACTCCTGCTGTTTATATGGTTGTCCAAGTTAATTATCCCTCTACTTTCAGATGAAGCAAATGGTATTGTTTATCTAGGTCAAATATTTGGAGCTGACTCGTTCCCCTGACAATCCTATGAAAATACATAGTGTTGTCCTTTTGGGCATTATAAGAAAAGATTATGTTAAAATAGCATTTACTTCTTTATAGGCACAACACAGGAAGGCTTTATTTCTAAAGCACTCTAATTAGACCCAACTCTAAACAAGTGATTTAAAGCAGGATCTTAGAAAGAAAGACATTTTAGTGTCAATTGTTTCCATTTCTTGAGTTCATGGTATATTTTTGTCTTTAGTTTATGGAATATGTTTCCCCACGAAGACAATGAAAATCCGGCCAGAGTAACCATTCTTAAGAACTGTGCATGGAAGAAAGCATGGGGCTCCCATAGAAGACAAGTGCTGATGTTGCTGCCATGTCCCAGAGGAGTGCCAGAGTGGAGGACCTCTGTACACTGGGCATCTGGAGGCGATCTGATGCAAACTACAAAATGCTTCCTAATGGCATTTGCCAAACACCCTTCAAAGTGGATCTCATTTTGGATCAAGTCAGTCAGAGTGAGCTGGGGCTAGAGTTGGGGTGGATAAATTCACCATAGAGGAAGTTAGGATGATCAGGGAACCTACCACAGTAAAAGGGAAGAAGACAGGGCTCTGGTTTGGCCTTTGAGGAATGGAGCCTTCAAGAAGTTGTAGAATCACTGAGTTTATAGTTACAAACTTCCATCAGGCTGCATCCCTTCGAGCCACTTAGTCTGTTCTAACTAGATCTGATGCATGTAACATTATTGATTACCAGGGGTGCAATCACCAACCAAACATGAGCACGCAGTGATGACTGGAGGACTAAGATACAGTCACTGCCATCTTGGAGTCCCACAGTGATACTGCTGCACAACCTGGATGCTCAAGGTGCTTTGTGTGGGCCAGGAGCACGGGTATCACCTGGAAGCTTGTTAGATCCTGAGCCTTAGGCCTCTCCAGACCTACAGAACCAGAATCTACATTTTAACCAGATCCCACACGATTGGTAGAGCCACAAGAGTTGCAGAAGCAGTGTGATGACAGACTTAGAGCCTTAATCTCTCACATTTCAGATCAAAAGCTGAAGCTCAGAGACTACTCAGAATCACACCATGAATTCATGGCAGCCAGGTCTAGAACAAATATGGCTTGATTCTTCATCTAGAAGAACTATAGGCAAAGAACCAGCATGGGAACCAAGGAGAGCAGAGAGGCCAGGTGTGCACCTGACTCGGGCCTGGGTTTGAGGGGTTCTCCATGGGGTGAGGAGGTTCGATGGGCAAAGAAGGAGGGAGGCTACCCTATCCGCCGAAGGGTGAGATGCCAAGTTGCTGACCATGTTCTCTAAGACTACTGTCTACGCTTTATAGAGTCCCCTGATGTTTCCAGTCCCGTACTCTGAAATAGTGACATGCTTGCTTCTGGCAGGTTAATGGGTAGCGTTGTCAGCACAGCTGCCTTTTATTGCCAATAAACTTGGATCCCTGAGAGCTGTGGCCTTAATTATTTGTTATTTCTTTTTCCAGGGGGAGAAAGTATGTCCTGCTTTTTTAAAAAAGGGTTTCTTGCATTAGGACAAGAAACTGAAGAATTCACTGAGGAATTTATCACGTGGTAGTGACCAGAAGGAGAGGAGGCTGCTGCACCTGTATACCAGTCTTTTACCTGCCTTCCCTCTCAGGCTCCCGACCCCGCCACACTACAGACACATTTCCATGCTCAATGGGAAAAATTTCCATCTCTCTTTAAGGCAGAGGATGATCTGCCTCCAGTCTAAGCCTCATGATTAAATTTCCACCAGTAAAACACCATGATTTCCCCATTCCACTAAAGAAATGTTGGAAGCTGTGGTGCCATCGGGTCAGGCTTGAATGATGTTTTCCTGTGCGAGATTTGAGAATTGCTCAATCTCTCATAGCACTGATTCAGACACAACCATATGCAGTTGTGTAGCTTCAGATCTCTTAAAACTAAATAGCTTGCTTTAGGCAAATTCAAAACCTTTGCTGCTGAGACTCAGAGTTAAGTTCAAACCGTTTTGATGAGCGCCATCACCGTCTAACCTGGTGTGAATTTTGAAAATTTCACTACCCTGTTGGGTTTATCACTGGTTTTCTTAGTGTATGACAAACACCACATAAAGTAGAATCCTGCTGACTTTACTTTTCACATTACTAAGAGATATTCAGTTAACCAATTTTTAGCTTTTGCCAATGTTGGGGATCTAGAGAAATCAAGAGAAATTTAATCTATAGGAGAACACAATGGTGTGTGTGTGTGTGTGTGTGTGTGTGTTTCAAGATTTACTTTTTTATGTGAAAGGCTGAGTTACAGGAGGAGAGGGAAGAAGGGAGAGAGGGGGGGGGTAGAGGGAGAGAGAGAGAATACAAATCTTTCATCCGCTGGTTCACTACCCAAATGGCTGCAATGGCTGGAGTTGGGCCAGGCTGAAGCTGGGAGCCATGAGTTTCATCTGGGTCTCCCATGTGGCTGCAGGAGCCCAAGGACTTGGACCATCTGCTGCTGCTTTCCTAGGCACATTAGCAGGGAACTGGATTGGAAGTGGAGCAGCTGTGACTTGAACTGGTACCCATTTGAGATGCCAGTGCTGCAGGCAGTGGTTCAACCAGTTGCACCACAATACCGGCTCCACGGTGGTTGGTCTATTTTAGCCAATAGTTTCAGCATCTTCCCCACCAAACAGTTTATTGGATCGACTAGTAGGCAGACAGATATAAATTTAGCCTTTCATTTCTTCCTTCCAGTCAAGGGGCTAATGACCTGTAAAACAGTCCCAACTGGACAGCAGGAGGGAAAAGGAACAAAAAGAACTTGGGAAAAGGCCAGGCATGTAATTGGTCCTTGACAAAAAAAATGAAGCTTAAATAGTAATTTTAAGGCTGTTAGGAGCCCTCAGCTTCCACAATGGCAAGACATAGTAAACTACTTATTATGCGATATTGTTGCAGTCAAATACCACCTCACTTTAAATACAGACCTTGTAGAATTGAACTAAGTTGAGGTTTTCATCAGTTATCTGTATAATCTTGAGCTCAATCTGCATAATTGGACTATCTGCAATGGCTCTTTGGCCACTCGTCCTAATTAACATGGTGCCATCACTACTGTGCATGCTCACACAGCTTGAAAGAGCTAACATCACCCACTGACCTCTTCACGAAGAGGGTAACTCACAATGTTTCCTTATTTGTTTGGATACCCCTAAATGCCAACCACACACTAATGAAGTCTGTAGGTCCCCCAATTTAATCTGCTGACGTCATTTCATTCACCCCCTGTGACCACACCTCAGAGCAGGAAAGTCACAGAGATGGGCTACATAGAACTCACAGTGGGGAAACAATTGATATATACCCAACAACGACGAGACTCCAATGGATCAGTGAGACACTCGAGGCAGCTTCTGCCACAAAATCTGATTCCCAGGAACACGAAGTAGATACACCAGTAACTGAACTAATGATCGTGCTTATAAAACTCTCACCTGCTGCTGATCCTTGCTTGCGGAACAAGGAACCCTTGGAAAACATGCACCTGCCCCGTGCCCAACAGGATCAGTTGAGTTCCATTTTCAACATGAGTAAGTTTTTCTTTGGAATCCTCCTGCCTCCATCTCTGCACTGCTTTTCTTCTTCCTGAACACACTGTCCCTGTCCCCAAGCGTGCTCATGTGCCTGAGAGCAAGCCACAGCTCCTCCTGTGGCACCCTCCTGCTGCATTCTTGTTGGTCCACAGTAACTCCTCCTGCTCCTTTAACCTCTCTCTCCTGTGGTGTGTCTAAGCCCAGCACCGGAGGGAGAGCAAGCTGGCTGCATTACTCATCATTGAGTGTGAAGCTGGGACCACTCACCACAACTCATCCATGGCTAGTGATGATCGAAAAGATGAGCTTATGGATACAACTGAGTTCATACTGATAGAACTTCAGCCAGTGTGATTTTGCAAAAGAAGTTATTTCAGGCAGAATGAGAAAAGAATGTTCAAAAAATAGGCTACACATACATCCTGGCCTCTTTATTCACTGGTTCCTCATTGGAGAATTCAATCAATCTTGGATTGAAAATATTTGGGAAAAAAAAAGCCTCCGTATTGAATGTGCGCACACATTTTTCTTATCATTACTCCCTAACCAGCACGTTAAAACAGCCACTTACATAGCACTTACATTGTATTCCGCACTATAAATCATCTACAGATGATTTAAAGTATGGGGGAGGATGTGCATTGGTTATATTCAAATAGCACTACATTTTACTCCTATATAAAAGATGTAAGCATCCACAAGAAGTTTTGAAATCATCTCCAGCAGGCTCTGAGAGACAACTGTGTGTCCACTTCTCTTTCTCTGTCTCTCTAACACACACACACACACACACACACACACATGTGCACACACATATATACATACAACTACTACAAACTATAGTAGGCTAAGCCTCTGTTTGCAGCAACAGCATCACATATGGGCACCAGTTCGTGTCCTGGCTGCTCCTCCTCTGATCCAGCCCTCTGCTACGGCCTAAAAAAGCAGTAGAAGATGGCCCAAGTCCTTGGAGCCCTGCACCCATGTGGGAGACCTGGAAAAAGCTCCTGGCTCTTGGCTTTGGATCAGCTCAGCTCCCACGATTTCTGCCATTTGGGGAGTGAACCAGCAGATGGAGACCTCTCTCTCTCTCTCTCTCTCTCTCTCTCTCTCTCTCTCTCTCTGCAATTCTACCTCTCAAATAAATCTTTAAAAAGAATATTATGAAGCAATTAAAAAGAGAGAGAAAAGGAACACACTCTACACTCATATATATTAAACTGGATCTCTCCAAGACACCATAACATCAGGCTCACTTGGGCTTCTAAAATCTCACCAAGAGGTCACAAGTCAAGTCATCCCCAGTCTTTCCCCACTAAATGGGACTAATCCCCCTCTCCTTCCAGACACATCCAGCACCACCCATAGACTCAGCACAACCCCTCCTTAGAATGCAGGTTCCTGGGTCTGACCCGTGAACATGAGAATCTTCTCTGTGGTCAAAATCACACTCACAGATCTCACCCAAATGCAAATTTGTTTTCTACTGTGTATCCACAAGACCTATCTACAGCTTGCTGATGATTTTCTTTTGTTTTCATTTTTGTTCTAACCAAAGCCAAAGATAAGATCCTGCTGGATTAAAAAAAAAAACAAACACTAAAAGCACGAGTCAAAAGAGCAAAGCACTCTGAGACTTATTTCACAGGGTGCCACCTCAACAAAAGGCAGTTCTCAGGGCATTTCCCAGGATGCCATGGGGGGAGGGAGCGGGCATTCACGTGCTTCCCAAGAGCAAGCCTCAGGTGCTCCTGAGACCTGAGAAGGAAGCTGCATGGCTGCCCAACACTAGGGTGTTATGGAAGCAGGGCTGGCCGATGCCTCTCTTCCTGTGAGCCACTTCTGAAGGAGGTGCAAAGGCAAATCTGAATTAGACTCTTTCAAAACAGAAATTACTCTCTGGGACTCAAAAAAAAAAAGTGGGTGCTTTTGGTATATTCCATGAATGATTTCAAGGCATTAAGGATCGTTCAACAAATGCGTCTTTTCTGTGCTAAATGGTCTTTAAAATAACCATGAAAATGACTCCATGGGTACATGCACTGAAATCCCCGAGAACAAGAAGATCCTGTTTTCCTAATGCCCTTGTCGCAGTCCGCAGCAGGTGACATAGACGTGGGACTCTCCTGGCCTGCTGCCTACACTGTCCTGACAGAAGGAAACCTGTGTGTTGTGTGTGTGAGAAGTGACCACGCAATGGTTTGGGGAAGCTGTGTGTCCACAGGAACTGGTTCTGTTTTTATTTTTACTGTTGAATCTGAATTTCTGGTTTCATTGCTAAGTCATTTCTTTTGGCTTTCCAAACCAAACTCTCAGGCTGGGCTCTCAAAGGGTCTTGTTCCAATCACCCTAACATGAACTTAGTCTCTAACAATATGTAGGCTTATAGCGAAGGCTGCTTGGTGCGTAGCCATTTGTGTTTTGCAAATCCCATCTCTGTAAATCCCAGTGTCTTGAGCTGAAGGAGATTTAGATGGCACATTCTCTTGTTTTTGGAGCATGTGCAGGTGCCAACTGAAATGGAGTGAGTGGAACTGTGTGTGCCCAAACAGAGAAAAGAAAAGGAAAGAACATTCGGAAACATTTTCCCCTGATCATTTTTGGGGCTGGGTTGCTTTTGGAAAACGTTGGCAAGAATTGCATCAGAGTGTCTGTTTTCCAGTGAAGACCCACCCAACCTGTGCTGTGCGACCAGGTCCACCCACGTGACTGCGATCTGGAATACCCCCTCCCTGGCTGTAAATCAGGGGGTATTTTAGTGCCACCCTGAGTGCCTGTGGCTCTCTGGTTTTAAGCACCTTGATTGACAGGGAAGAGAGTCCTGTCTTTTGCGACAGTAATTTACACCTTAGTACACTGCTCCCCATTTACTTCATATCTTTGCATTTTGAGGGAAAACCAAGAGAAAACAGTCAATAGCCACTACTTCTATTCACATCAAAGGAACTAGTCAGTCAGCTTTTTAGATGTGCACTGAAAATGTATGCAGAAGACAGCAACAATCAGTTTCACTTATGTTTAGTACTCAGAGAAGCAACTGTCTTTACAGAGCTCTAGTTCATCCTTGTATTTACAATGAGTAAGTACCTTTGGGAAGATTTGGCTGTTGAATATCAGTAAGATTATTTAAAGTCTCTACAATGCTGGTAAAACTAACCTTACATCACATTGATAACATACATATACACACACATGTGGCAATATAATTTGCAAGTTTGGTAACTAAAGGAAAGAACAAAGTCTTACACTGTCTATATCTGGGGCCATTTATGTGATCACCAGCTGCTATGGGAGTCTGGTGGCTATATATATTATATATATTATATATGTTATAACCTATAATTCACCTTCTTTAGAGACGTCAGGTGAGCATGGAAAAGTAGAAAAATAAGCATACTAAAATTTTTAAAAAGATTTATTTTATTTATTTGAAAGACAGAGTTACAGAGAGAGGTAGAGACAGAGAGAGAGGTCTTCCGTCCACTGGTTCAATCCCCCAAACGGCTGCAATGGTTAGAGCTGGGCCCATATGAAGCCAGGAACCAGGAGCTTCTCCCACACAGGCACAGGGGCCCAAGGACTCAGGCCATCTTCTGCTGTTTTCCCAGGCCACAGCAGAGAGCTGGATTGGAAGTGGAGCAGCTGGGACATGAACTGGCACCCATAGGGGATGTCTGTACTGCAGGCCTGGGCGTTAACCTGTTGTGCCACAGCGCCGACTCCTATACTAAAATTAAAAGACCTAGGTTGCGGAGCTGGCACTGTGGCATAGCGGGTAAAGCTGCTGCCTGCAGTGCCAGCATCCCATATGGACACCAGTTCGAGTCCCAGCTGCACCACTTCCTTTCCAGCTCTCTGCTATGGCCTGGGAAAGCAGTGGAAGATGGTCCAAGTCCTTGGGCCACTGCACCTGTGTGGGAGACTGGGAAGATGCTCCTGGCTCCTGGCTTTGGATCAGGGCAGCTCTGGCTGTTGCAGCCATGTGGGGGAGTGAATCAGGGGATGGAAGACCCCCCCCACCTGTGTGTGTGTGCGTGTGTGTGTGTGTGTGTGTCTCCTTCTCTCTCTGTGTAACTCTGACTTTCAAGTAAATAAATAAATCTTTAAAAAAAAAAAGACCTAGGTTTCAATCCTGGTTCCTTTACCCAACATCCACACACCAAGTCACTCAATTTGTAGTTTTCTCATCTGTTTGAAGGGATTATCATCAGTCCTGGACATGGTTTTTCATTAATTCAAAGGAGTTACTAGATAGGAATAATGGACATATAGTTTATAAATTGTGTAAACTGGGGCAAGCATTTGGTGCAATGGTTAAGACATCACTTGCGCTGCCCGCATACCATATCAGAGAGATTGGGTCCAAGTTCTCACTCTGCTTCTGGATGGGCTTCCAGGTAATGTGCACCCTGGGAGGTAGTAGCTGATGGCTCAAGTACTTGTGTCCCTCCTACTCACTTAGCAAAGACTCAGATAGCATTCAAGGCTCCTGGCTTTGGTGTTAATCAGCCCTAGATGCTGTGGGCATTTGAGGAGTGAAACAGCAGATAGAAGATCTCTGTCTTTGGCTGGTGCCACGGCTCACTTGGCTAATCCTCTGCCTGGGGTGCCAGCATCCCATATGGCACTGGGTTCTAGTTCTGGTTGCTCCTCTTTCAGTCCAGCTCTCTGCTGTGGCCCGGGAAGGCAGTGAAGGATGGCCCAAGTGCTTGGGCCCTGCACCCTCATGGGAGACAGGGAGGAAGCACCTAGCTCCTGGCTTCTGATTGGCGCAGCGCTGGCCGTAGCGGCCATTTGAGGGGTGAACCAACGGAAGGAAGATCTTTCTCTCTCTCTCTCTCTCTCTCTCTCTCTCTCACTGTCTAACTCTATCAAATAAATAAATTTTAAAAATCTCTGTCTTCTGGGCCGGCGCCGTGGCTCAACAGGCTAATCCTCCGCCTTGCGGCGCCGGCACACCGGGTTCTAGTCCCGGTCGGGGCACCGGATTCTGTCCCGGTTGCCCCTCTTCCAGGCCAGCCCTCTGCTGTGGCCAGGGAGTGCAGTGGAGGATGGCCCAGGTGCTTGGGCCCTGCACCCCATGGGGAGACCAGGAAAAGCACCTAGCACCTGGCTCCTGCCATCGGACGAACGCGGTGCGCCGGCCGCAGCGCGCCGTCCGCGGCGGCCATTGGAGGGTGAACCAACGGCAAAAGGAAGACCTTTCTCTCTGTCTCTCTCTCTCACTGTCCACTCTGCCTGTCAAAAAAAAAAAAAATCTCTGTCTTCTAAACAAATAAATAAACAAATACATCTTTACATAAAAGTGTGGAAGTGTTATTTGTTTGGAAAAATGTATACCCTTTTTTCAGCTCCTGTCTTAATAAGCAAATGTCACAGCCTTCTGAGACAAAAGCAAAATGATACATGCAAGTGTGTGCATGTGCGTGTGCATACACACACACGTATGCCCCCAGCCCCTGTGTTTTTCACCTACATTTGTGCTTCATACAACTGCTTTATCTACTATAGGAAAGTCCCAAATCACAAGAAATGCTCAGCTCACAGCCTTGCTTCTTATAACCCAGGAGCTGTTTATGCGCCCAACTTCAGCCTAGAGTTCATTGCAAGACACTGCCAAGTTAGAGAATTTTACTAATGCCCCAACCCAAATGCCAGGTCAGTTTGAGCTCGATTAGTCCAGAATGACCAATGACTTCCTTTTCATGATCAAATATCTTTGGAAAGATTCCTTTGTTATATAACCCAAGATTCAAACTCTTTTGTTTTTGAGGTCTTTGCAATGAATAGAAGCTTAAGTTCACTGCCTGTTGTCTACCACATTTTAAGAGCTCTGTTGTAAGAAATAAAATTCATGGATGGCTGCCTAAAAGACATGAAGAATACCTATTCCTCTAGATACCTTAAATTGTGTGCACACATTGAGCCAAAGCAAGGAAAAGCAGCAGGCTTAGACTGAAGCATTCTGGCCCCGTGTAGAATGGCTTTTACTGAATTACACTTTGGCACTACGCCACTGGCTTGCATTGCAGGACATTACAAGAAACAGTCCTAAAAAAAATCACTAGCATAGGGAGTCTGTTGAAGAAATTTCCACTGTTTCCCACATTCAACGTTTGACGAGAATTAATGGAGGAATTTCCCTTGACTCTGAGTTCCAGGAGAAGCCTGTTTCTTGAGTCATTGGCTATTTTCCTTATAGATACAGCACATTTATTTATTTCTCTTTTTGCTTTGGCGTTTGGAAGCTCAGGGTCAGGGTCACATTCCCACCCCTAACAACTGTTCATGACTATATATGAAGAATTGCTAATGATTTTATGTTCTTTTTATCTTTTATATTTATGATTGAATTTTTCTAATCTTATAATTTTTAAAAATATTTTACTGAAAAATTTTAAATCTTATAGTTTATAAATATGAATTTTAATCTTATTGTATATATATATCACACATTTCTTCTTTTTTATATAAAGGTTTACTTATTTATTTGAAAGTCAGAATTACACAGAGAGAGGAGAGGCAGAGAGAGAGAGATCTTCCATTCAATGGTTCATTCCCCATTTGGCCACAACGGCTGGAGCTGTGTCGACCAGAGCCAGGGGCCAGGGGCTTCCTCCTGGTCCCAACATGGGTGCAGGAGCCCAAGGATTTGGCTCATCTTCCACCACTTTCCCAGGCCATAACAGAGAGCTGGATCATAAGTGGAGCAGCCAGGATTCGAACCAGCGTCCATATGGGATGCCGGCACTGCAAGTGGCGGCTTTACCTGCTACACCACAGTGTAGCCAGCCCCACAAATTTCTTTTCTATTTTTTTTTCTTTTTGACAGGCAGAGTGCACAGTGAGAGAGCGAGAGTGAGAGAGTGAGAGAGAGAGAGAAAGGTCTTTTCCGTTGGTTCACCCCCCAATGGCCGTCATGGCTGGTGCGCTGCGGCCTGCACACCACGCTGATCCAAAGCCAGGAGCCAGGTGCTTCCTCCTGGTCTTCCATGCAGGTACAGGGCCTAAGCACTTGGGCCATCCTCCACTGCCTTCCCGGGCCACAGCAGAGAGCTGGCTGGAAGAGGAGCAACCAGGACAGAACCCAGTGCCCCAACTGGGACCAGAATCTGGGGTGCTGGTGCTGCAGGGGGAGGATTAGCCTAGTGAGCCATGGCGCCGGCCGACAAGATGCATTTCAACATTCACGCGGCTTCTGCTGATGGCTTTCGGAGGCACAGGTGTGGGTGGTGGTGTCTGAGATACCAAGGTCACATCAGTCCCTCCTTAGACTCCAATCCTCTAACTTTCTTCTGGAGACAGGAATGCTGTGAGGTATTTTATACTTGGTCAAATTCTAGCTGCTCAATTACTGATGAGGCCAATAGCAAAAGAGCAATCAAATGAAGCTAGGCATACAGAAAATGTGCCTGATTCTGTTTTGAGATTCTTTAAGATCGAGTGAGGAGCTCAGAGGAGGGGTGCAAGGTACCTTGGTACTGAAAAAAAAGTTAGCACCAGCAACCAATCAGTCAATCAAGTTTCCAAATCCTGGGGTGGAAACAAGGCTGTCATAGCCTCCCTTGCTCTTCTAGTGCTAGAATAGTGTTTCTCATTTGTTTAAGAATCCCAAAATATCCAGTGGATGGTGCAACAGAATGTGAACATGGCATCACAGTGCTGACAGCAAAATGCTGTATCAAAACCTGGGAAAAACGCACTACAGTTTGCTCAACACACTAAGCAGGAATTTTTTGCATTGGCAATTTCTTGGTCTTGCTTCTTGTTTGATGTTTACTTTTCCTTGAAACTTCACTAAAACTAATGGGTTCATGACTGTTTCAGCAGGAAGACCACTGAATCCCACACCTTCATTTTACAAATGGGGCCCTGTCAAATACACTGGCTTGCCCATGCTACCCTATGAGTTGGCAGGGGAACCAGTATTTGCCTCCAGGCCCACTGTTCTTCCCATGATACCAAGCCAGCTGCCCCTTGGGAATCATCAAATGAAAACTGCATACAAATAATGGTACACTTTGGGGAGAAGAAGCCAGTTTGCTCATTCCCTCATTAGTGCCAACTCAGTGAAAAAAGTGATCCTAGTATTGAAGGCCTAACTGACTGTTAAATGTCTGAGCCAGTGATGAATGGGTACAGGGATGACAAGGGTTACAAAGAGATGCTGTATCTTCAAGGATGGCGATGGGACTGTTCTGCCAAAGAGTCTTAGAGAGCACAACATCTGTTGATCCAGGAACTGGAGGAAAGAGACAAGGTGAATGACAGCCAAGGAGGGAAGAATGAGACAGAAGTCTAGGACTCAGACCTCACGCTCTGCTGACGACGGCATTATGCATGTCACTTGGCAACTTGCACATGGTGTGCATTAGCAAAAAGCTATCAGGACTTTCGTAGCTAGGGTGGGTGGGCACAGCGCTTTCTGAACGGTTCACAATTCTATCTAGAGTGTCACAGGGAAGGCAGGAGGCACTGCAGCCCTTGATTCCTGCCCAATAGGCCTTTTTTTTTTTTTTTTGACAGGCAGAGTGGACAGTGAGAGAGACAGAGAAAAAAGTCTTCCTTTGCCATTGGTTCACCCTCCAATGGCCACCGCGCTGTAGCCGGCGCACCCCGCTGATCCAAATCCAGGAGCCAGGTGCTTATCCTGGTCTCCCATGGGGTGCAGGGCCCAAGCACTTGGGCCATCCTCCACTGCACTCCCGGGCCACAGCAGAAAGCTGGCTGGAAGAGGGGCAACCGGGACAGAATCCGGTGCCCCGACCGGGACTAGAACCTGGTGTGCCAGCGGCGCAAGGCAGAGGATTAGTCTGTTGAGCCGCGGCGCCGGCCCCCAGTAGGCCTTCTTGTCCCGTGTTTGGGAGGCCAAGGGTGTCCCTAATCCCCAGGCGTGCACAGCACTCACGAAAGACTCAGGCGAGGGGGGACTGACTCAACCACTAAGAGCACCAGACATTCTTGAGTTTCTGATTGCCTTTTTAAACAACAAAAACATGGATAATAATCCTTCCCAGAAAAATGTGAGGTTAAAAGTTTAATCTGAGTTCACAGCACATGCATTCCAAGAGGGTACTGTACTCAGGGGAATTACTCACCTAGAGTTTATATAAGTTCCGAGGCGATTAGAGTCAGCCGACAAATTGGAGCCAGAACACGTTTACATTTAGGGCTTAAAACGTAGATTCCTCTTAGAGGAAGAAAGAAGTGGGGGAATCACCCACCACCCAATGTTTCTTGTTCAAGGGAGCAGGCCCCATTCGGTGTCAGCCCATCATCTCAAACAGCGTGGAAGGTGCCGGTCCCTGAATCCCCTGTCTGTGGCTCTTAAAAAGCACACGTCACATCTGCTTGCTATCAGCATTTATCTCGCAGCTAGTGACCGACTCACTTGGAAAACTCAAAGCACATGTTTACTCCTGTTGAGGAACCAGCCATTATGGTGCAATTTACCGGCCCTCTGCGACCCAGAGCACACGGTGCATGGAGACAGCGGCCAAGGAGCTGGCCTGGGCTCCCTGTGCTGCTAGGTTTGATTACTTTACTACAGGTTTGTAAATGGAGACAACACCCTCTGCAGCCTCCCGTGAGCTCTCCTGTCACCTCCCAGCCGGAGTCACAGCTAACCCTCTGCTTCTTAGCCAGCCTGGGAAGGTAAGGACTCCAACACCAGTGTTCTCTAGAAAGAGAGTGGCAACAGGGAATGAGTAAGAAAACACACAGCTTTTTAGTGTCTGGTTACAAATGACATTTAGACAACAACTCAAAAAGTCCTCATCACCAAAAAAAATAGATACCTGCACTCTTTCTCCAAGTCCTCACCGTCTCACTTGCACCAAGTGTCTCCCTCAATATCACGCATTTTCCGTGAACTTTTTGAAGACTCCTCATACTTGTATATCTCCCAAACTCCTTATTTACTCTTTATTTGACAACTTATAAATTATCTACCTAGGCCATTACCATTACTTTGTAGTTCAAGGCACAACATATACTTTGAGTGAGATTTAATATAATAATTATAAATATGAATTTTCATCACTATTTCCTAGTTAAATTTTAATAATTCTGAATGACTTGGTTTTGGGCCAACTGCTTGGCAAATCAAATCAGACCATGGCTGTTTCTACCTGGTAACAGTGGTTGGCAAAGAGTCTGGGGGAGGGGTAGCAGAGTGCTACCATTTTCATTTTTGCTTGTTTGGTTTCCTGGGTGCCATCTTCAATCCACAGTTCTTTCACAGTAGTCTTTCTAAGCCATATGTTCATTCTGTGAAGGCTAAAACTAGATAAGACAACCAGTCCATTCACTGAACCAGGTACAGATGACCAGGCATAGTATATTCTCTGTCCTTGTATTGGAGACAAGACTGCAGATTGACCCATTCAGTTAGGGCTCACTCATGCCATCCAGCCTGGAGCAGAGGCACAGTGCTTGTGGGCTCCAGGAAACACTTTCACAGTTGAGTCCACCTGTACCTCATTTCTGGTTTTGAGTACTTTTTAGAAAGGGAAGGGAAGTTACAGGTACTAAATCTGTCCAGATGTCTTAAATCCTTCCAAAAGGACAGGGTCTAGCTGTCTTATTTGCAACTAAGTAGAGATGCGTGCCTGTTGCACACATCTGTGTCCCACAAGCACCTACTCTGAGAAGCTGGGGAGGGCTCTGCTATTCCCCGTGCGCTACGTCCTCACTGCCTCCTGTTTGGCAGTCACACCTCCAGTCTTAACACCTCCAGCAAATGGATTTTGTCACTTCATTCTGGGTTTGAAAAACTTAGAGCTGCTACCTACCTTTTCAACATTGAGGGTCTCAAGTTCTAGTGTGAAAGGAATTCTGCAACTTTATCCAAGAAAAGCAACCCCCATGAGATGAAAGGAACCAGCAACACATCCTCCTTCCCATCCACTTCTATGGTAAAAACACAACGTGATTTCCAACGTGGCCAGTGAAGACCCTTTCGGGGCCATCACTGCAGTGACTGGAAACACCCAGCCTTCCTGAGCCTGGTCCATCTCCACACTTGTGCTTCCCGGGGAGTGGGTCCGGGCCAGGGAAGGGAGTCATGGGGAAGACTCAGTCATCGGAACATCTCACGGGTGGGAAAAGGCAGGAGACTTATCCCACGAACTACCTGACTCAGGGACTTCCACATGAAGTCCAAAGAAATCCATCGTTACAGAAGACAGGGATTGAGGCCTCTGAAGTCTCCAGGCTTCTCTGGGGGGAAACACGTGAGCTGTCAGCTCTTACCTCACATCCACATGCTGCCTCTTTTCATGCTACTTGGAGATGTTTATAAACAGATTCTAAGTGTCTGTGGACTTAGATAATGCAAGACGGAAAGAGGGAATTAAAGGCCCGTCTATACATTGTATCCAGACCGAAATCCTAACCTAAACATATCCAAATTCCTCTGATCTTATTACCAGGATAATATAGCAGAATAGGGCCAAATAGTGCAAGGCAATGCAAGGGCCACCCATGCACACCAGGCTACTCTGTCAGCAGCTTAAGGCACTGTTTCAAAAGCAAAACCAATTTGAAAAAAAAAAAAAAAACACCACCAAACCCAAACCCCAAACCTGAAATACTATCCAGAAAATACAGAGCAGTGTCTGAGGTTAAGATTTCCTATCAGGCTCATCTCAGGCTAAGGGTATGACGCTACTGATGGACTGAACTTCAGATGGCTGTGGTGGCTGAGGTCCTGCATGTGTGGCAAAAGGAGACCAAAACAGAACCGAAGAGCGATGAACTTGAAAGCATGCCTCTTATCATTCTCCAGTGGGCAGCTCTGTGCCCCTGCAGGGACTGTTCCTGCAGCAGCCCTCCCAGGTCAGGGCCTCCACTGACTGAGTCACCCATGAGCAGCTCCCTGATGCCCTCTTTCCTAAGTGTCAGATGCAGGGAACACGCCGGAGGATGGTACACACGCAGTCTCTACTCTCATGTGACGCTTTCTCTTAAGTCTCCCTGGCAGTTGTTGCATGACTTTTAATCTGGGCTAAAATGCAGGTGCACTGGAGAACAGTGAGTCTTTGTGCTGCTATCAGTCAGTAGAGTCATTAAATTTGGGGTTGACACTGAGAGTTTGGAAGGAATAGATTCTCACTTCCCCTTCCCCAAAAGACCACCATCAGAGGAAAGAGACTAGGGACAGCTGCGGTGAGGGTTGTGGTGGAGCACTCGGGAAATTTATTTTCATCTGCTCCACAGTTGGCTTGGGACAAGCCCAACCTAATAAAGACCCCAGTTCTTGGCTAAATCTTCAGGCAACCCCTGTTAAAGGTTGAAAATTGGGGGAGGAGGACTGGGGAGGCTGCATTTATTCAGTGTACAGAACAATCCCATGATTTAGTTTTAGCAATGATTTTCAGCTTTCTCTTGGTATAAATGGTTAACCCTTTCATCTCCACTGGAGTCCCCAGGGCAGATGTGCTGTGATTGGTAGGGAGGAATGAACCTGCAAGATGATGGTGGGGATGCAGGAGACAGAAAGGGCCCAGACAAGTGCTATCCTAGATAAACCTCTGAGTACTGAGGAATGAAGCACTGCTGTGCATGGAGCAACATCCAGTCCAACTCACGCCACTACTGTGTGCATCAGTTTATAGTGTAAACAGAGCCTTTTAGGCTGTCGGAAGTTCATGCACTTAAACATGTAATGAAACTTAAGAGAAAAGAGGGCCCAGGGCATGCAGGGAAATTGAGCAATTTCTCCTCTGGCAGTGGAAAGGTCATTGTATTTCATGTAAGATTTGGTGATGTTTCAATAAAGCAATTCAAACTTTAAATGGCACATTTCCTTTCTTCTTACTAGGCATCTAGTAGGGTTATTTCACCCCAGGTACTTCCTTCCCTCGGGCGCTATTTCAGCTGGATGGTGGAGACCCAGAGAGCTCAGTCATGCTTTGTGTGTCGGTGATGGGCTGTCGCGGCGGCCTGTGGTTCTGGAATCCTGACACGCACACTCACATCTGCAATGGGTGTCTTCAATCATCGCAGAAATGCCTGAGCACATGGCTGCGGGCTGTGCGATGCTAGAACGTGACTGAATGTGTTTCTGAAGATGGGCATGTATGCCATTATTTATTATTGTCCTGGCAACATTTACTGTTTGGGAAGGTTTGTTGTTCTGTTTTAAGAAATAACAATTTGAGTGTGTATTTTTTTTTTTAAAGACATAGCCTAAATTACTTCTTTCCCTGAGGTTTGGAGCAAAGCAGCATCTGGAAACATATGTTCCAGCTTCCTGAAAAATAAACTTGCTTTCCTTATTTTGTTAAGATGCATTCTTTATCCCTCATGAAACCGAGATGAAAAAAAACGGACATTTTTGTTTTCCTTGTGACTGTTCTCCATGGAAACAGCGACCTCAGGAGAACACCAGAAGGCAAGAGCTGGATGAAAGGTAGACTTGGCCTTCCCATGAATGTCTCTGCACCGAGACTCGACGATGCAGACCTAGGAAAGGCATAGGCCCGTCTCCATACCATCTGCACTTACAGGCTTGCTACCACCTTCTTAGCAGTTAGGGATCTAACCTGGTTATTCATGAGTGAAACCAAGTATTTCTATTTGCATTATAGTCCTTCAGATCTGTAACCACTCATACTGGCTGTTCTTTTAAATTATTTCTCTGTAAAATCTCCAGCAACTCTGCCACTCAAAGCAACGTGGTTACCTTTGGCTTCTTTACAGGGATTCAACCCTTATTCCAAGAAAAACAGTTCAAGTTTTCACAAGGCCAAATGCTCTGTGGCTCCTTAGGTGCTCAGGAAAGTACATGTATTATCAGAAAGAACACTTCCTAGTTGTCGCCAGGGACCTGTCCTCAGGGTTCAGTGACTGTTTCGGATCCAAAGTCTTGGAGTTCTCTGGGCAGGGGTTATGCCAGCACTGACCTTAGATTCACAACAGTCTCCTGGCATCTCAAAGTTCTTCACAAAGTTAGATGATCACTCCACGGAGATTGTTTAAGAAATACGTCAGAGGCTGGCACTAAGGTGCAGTGGGTTCAGCTACCGCTTGCGATGCCAGCATCTCATACTGGAGTGCTGGTTGGAGTTCTGGCTGCTCTGCTTGTGATCTGGCTCCTTGCTAATGTACTCGAGAAAGCAGCAGGAGATAGGCCAAGTGCTTAGTCCACTGCCAACCATGTGGGAGACTCAGACGGAGTTCCTGGACCTTGGCTTCATTGCAGCCATTTGGGGACTGAACCAACAGATGGAAGATCTCTCTCCGTCTCTATCACTCTACCTTTCAAGTAAATAGCAATCAAACTTAGAATAGGAAGGAAGGAAGGAAGGGAGGGAGGGAGGGACAAATGACCTTAGGGAACATGCTCAAAATCTTTTTTTTTTTTTCTTTGACAGGCAGAGTGGACAGTGAGAGAGAGAGACAGAGAGAAAGGTCTTCCTTTTGCAGTTGGTTCACCCTCCAATGGCCGCTGCGGCCAGCGCACCGCGCTGATCCGAAGGCAGGAGCCAGGTGCTTCTCCTGGTCTCCCATGCAGGTGCAGGGCCCAAGCACTTGGGCCATCCTCCACTGCACTCCCGGGCCACAGCAGAGAGCTGGCCTAGAAGAGGGGCAACTGGGACAGAATCCAGTGCCCCGACTGGGACTAGAACCCGGTGTGCCGGCGGTGCAAGGCGGAGGATTAGCCTATTGAGCCGCGGCGCCGGCCGCTCAAAATCATTTTTCAAAAAGAGTTCCTGGGAGCATGGGACTGGCTGCCTCATGTTACATGAGACTGCAAGTCCTTTTTTTCTCAGGGAGCAGGACAGAACAGCTGAGAACCAGCTGTGCTACATGCACATCAACCTAGAACTCAAGCACGCCTGAAATGGCCCTGTGCCTTCCTGAGGGCTTCACGCTTGGCTCCAACAGTGGCTTCCATTCTGTGACAGCAAAAAGCACGATATCATAAAGCACCATTTATGGGGCCCGGGTTCAACTGTGGTGCTAGCACTGCTTATGACTTTCTCACTTATAAAATGAGGGTGTGGTGGGGTGGGCGCTGTGGTGCAGCAGGTTAAGCCCTTGCTTTGGATGTCTGCATCCCACATCAGAGTGCCTGGTTCAAGTTCTGGCTGTGCTCCCAAACAGTTTTCAGCTAATGCCTGGGAGGTTGCAAATACTGGCCCAAGTACTTGGGTCCCTGACACCCAGCTGGGAGACTGGAATGGAATCCCTTGCTCCTGTTTTTGGGCTTGGTCCAGTCCTGGCTGTTATGGGCATTTGCGGAGTGGGCCAATGGATGAAA
This sequence comes from Sylvilagus floridanus, assembly GCA_949820135.1. Lineage (NCBI taxonomy): Eukaryota > Metazoa > Chordata > Mammalia > Lagomorpha > Leporidae > Sylvilagus > Sylvilagus floridanus. Next base: position 70,889,199 of record OX463226.1, on the reverse strand, counting down.
GATCTTTCTCTCTAGGTGTCTCTCCCTCTCTCTGCTTCTCCCTCTCCCTCTCCCTCTGCCTTTCAAATAAATAAATAGAATATTTTTTAAAATGAGGGTGTGGGGACATCCAATAATTTTCAGAACCCCTTCCAGCTCTAATTTGTGTGAATCTGTAATTTTATTCTCAGGACCCTGCACCCATGTGGGAGACCCAGGTGAGGCTCCTGGTTCCTGGCTTTGGTCCTGTCCAGTCTTGACCATTGTGGCCATTTGGGGGAGATGAGCCAGTGGACGGGAGACCTCTGTTTTTCCCTCTCTCTAACTCTTTCAAATGAAAAATAAAGTGAATTTTAAAAATAAGTAAAATAAGAAGCTTGTAGAAAATGAAATTAAAAGTTTGTTTTGATGTAAAAAATTCTGAGATCCATCACAATTTTTTCATAATACACATTTCTACCAACTTTTTGAAGTCACCCTTCAAAAGGACAGCTTCCTTTTTCTTCCAAATGTACTCCTGGCTTTTTGCTTGTTTATATTTAGGTAAAATGCAATGAGAAGAAACACCAGAAAATAAAGCACGAAATGGGAACTGTAAAGCTTTTATCTTCACACATGGTCCCACTGAAGCACTAGTGAAATACAGTAATGAAAGCATTGCTAGATGAACTTTGGTGACTTTTTTTGATCACTTGAAATTTTTTTTTTCTCTTGAACTGAAATAACTCCTGTGGCTTTGTTTGTTTATGAGCAATTGTTTTTCAAAGTTTGGAAAAATGTGGCCAAACAAAAAAAAGCAAATGGTAAAACAAAAATATCATTCCTAAGCTTGCTGTTTACAGAAAAGACACTAAAATGAAATAAAATTTGGTTGAAAGATACGGAATTCCAAAGGGCTAGTTCATATGCTTGAAGATATTATCAGTATGGTAGCACTTATTTATGGTGCCATAGGGTATTTTAAACCAAGGCTTTTTTTGTCTTATTTAGTTACCAAGTCATGAACTTGTGTTGTTAAATAGAACACAATAATCAAAAGACAGGATGGAGCCACACATGAATTTAAAGTGAGACTAAGGACCATCTGATCTTCTTCTGAATACATCTATTGGGCTCTGACCCTGGGTTTTAAGGTTTTTATTATCATTTTTAATTGGCACATAATTGTACTTATTTATGGGATACCGTATGATAATTCAATATACATATACAAGGTGTAATGACCAAATCAGAGTAATTAGCAGATCCATCGACTCATTTATTATTTCATTGTGTTGGAAATGCTAGAAATCCCTTCTTGCAGCTATTTTGAGATATATAATAAATTGTCGTGAACTTGATTCACCCTTCTGTGCTACAGAACACTAGAACTTACTCTTTCCTTCTCTCTGCCTGCTTCTGACCCTTTGACCTCATGTTCTTCTCTGACCACCTGCTTGTCATTGGGAGAGCATCAGGCTGGGGCTCAGCCCTTAAGTGCTCCCATGGACTGTCCCGCACCCCACTTTGATTCATCTTTCTCTTGTCTCTCTGGCTAATCACTTCCTTGCTGAGTGCTGGGCTCTAGACCCCAAGTTCAGCACTGGCCATGTGGCCAGGCCCCTTAGCAGACTGACCTGCAACAGAACCCACAGGATGTGTGCTTCTACAGCAAAGGATTGGTTTGAAAAATGATGTAGACTGGCACGTCTCAAATCTGCATGGGCAAGCTAGAGAATGAAGGGGTTGACGGTGTAAGTTCCAGTCTGTAGGCCAGCAGGTTCGAGAGCCGGAGAGAGCCAATGTTTCAGTTTGAGTTCAAAGGTAAGAAAAACCACCACCTTCTGGGGAAGATGCGGTAGCTGCAAAGCGTCTTTTTGCCTGCTCTTGCTCCTGACTCACTGCTGTTCGCTCTTGCTGAGGAACAGCCTGGTCAGAAAGCCGGGCTGCCAAGTTGCCCGTGGAACCAGAGGAGGTTGCTCACCGAATTAAGGCCACTCTGACCAGGCAGCCACAACGGCAAGTCCCCGGAGAAGGTGCATGCTGACTTGATCAGAGGAGCAAAGGGACAGGATCTGGGAGTGAAAGGACCAGTTCAGATGCCTATCAAAACATTGCGAGTCACTGCAAGAAAAACACTCTGTGGTGAAGGTCTAAGACATGGGATGGGTTCCATGTGAGAATCCATGGGATGACTTGCACAGCCCTTCTGAGAAAGTTAAGCAGATCACTTCCATCAGCTTTGAGCCAGGAGAAGAGGCTGCAGTCACCATTGCAGATGGCTAAGTCAACCAACGATTTTAATAAATTGACTACTGGTGGCTAAAAAGAAAGTAAAAAACCAATGTCTCAGCTGAAAGGCAGTCTGACAAGAGGAGTTCCTTCCTTTCTATTCAGGTCTTCAGGATGAGGCCCACTGGTGCTGGGGAGAGCAATCTGTTTCACTCTGTCGATGCAAGTGCTAACCTCACCCAAAAATCCACACAGTCTAAAAATAGCTGCCTGGCCCCCACCCCAGGTACAAAACCAGAATCTCTGGGCAGTGGTAGGTCCCTGACATTTATATTCTTAAAAAGCTCCTCAGGTGATTTTGACATACTGTCAGAATCGCAAAACTTTGGACTAGGACAAAATAGAATAAATGGCTGGGTGAATGAGGAATACGACTGATGAACAGAAGGAATCCAGTTGGCACTATGCTAGGAAATGAATTTTTAATAACTCTTGTTTAGAACACAAGAGGTTAAGTTTTCCTTAGCTTTTGGCATGGTGTGGATGATAGTGTCTTGGGAAAATCATGAAGTGTAGGTTCAACTCCAGTTCTATCACTCCATTATTTAATCTTTCTGAACCCTAATTTCCAACCTGGAAAAGTAGATACAGATTGAGCACACCTAATACCCTCATCAGAAATCCCTGGAAAGTCATAATTCTCAAAAGGTTTCTTATTTTGGATTCCTTTTTTATTTCTTTCTTTTCTAAGATTTACTATTTACTCTTTAGATTTATTATTTACTCTACTTACTTAGAGTTACACAGAGAGAGAAGGAGAGACAGAACGAGAGAGAGGTCTCCATCCTCTGGTTCACTCCCCAATTGGCCCCAATGCCTGGAACTAAGCCAATCCAAAGCCAGGAGCCGGGAGTTTCCTCCAGGTCTCCCACAAGAATGCAGGGGCCCAAGGACTTGGGCCATCTTCTGCTGCTTTCCCAGGCCATTGCAGAGAGCTGGATTGGAAGTGGAGCAGCTGGAACTCAAACTGGCGTCCATATGGGATGCTGACACTGCAGGTGGCGGCTTTACCCACTATGCCACAGCGCCGACCCCTCATTTTTTTTTTTAACTTCATTGATTTATTTGAGAGGCAGAGAGCTCCTATCCTCTGCTTCATGCCTCAAATGCCCACAACAGTGAGGGACCACAGTGATACCAACCCAAGGTACTTTGATTCCTTTGTAATAGAAATTGGTAAGAGGCCAATGTGCAACTCAGACAAGGTTTACTGTGGCTCATGCTGAAGCACAATGGAGACAGCACAGCAGAAAAAGGATCCACCAAAGCACTCAATGAAGGGAGCTGGGCAGAGGTTTTCATTGGGTGGGGAGGTGTGATGGTTCCCCCTTGGCAGATGGTGCTTCGGTGTGTACCAGGTCTTGTGTAGGCACACAACATGATCAAAGTGGTGGTGCTGCCCACCACTGTCTCCTTAAAAATTCAAATATTAGTCATATCGGCTATTTGGGGCATGCATGTGGAGTTGGGGATGTCCCTGATGGGATAGTAGGAAGTCTTTTGCAATCAGGGTGTGAACTCTCTGTGCTCCTGACTGGTTTGGAGTGCGGTGGAGCAACACATAGTTGGAGATTGGTGTCTTTGGGTGGGAGATGAATACATGTCAGGTCAGGAGTGGCTGGATTTTGTGATTCTTGTTTCTATCTTGCCTCAGACAGGTGGCATGAACTCAACCACTTGAGTCATCACCACCATCTCCCAGGGCTGCACTTGCAGGATGCTGGAATCAGGAGCTGGAGCTGCGCATTGAACCCAGATGCTGCAATGTGAGGCATGGTATCCTAACTGGCACCCAAACTGCCAGGCCAAACACCTGAGCCTTGGAGAAGTTTCAATTGCACATTTTCAGATTCAGCATGTTCAACCAGTAAAGAATGTGCAAATATTCTGAAGCCCAAAACACTCCAAAATGTATAACACTTAGGGTCCCAAACATTTCAGATAAGGGAAAGTCAACCTGTATAATGATGTGACAGATAATATTCTAAAAGCCAGAACAGTGCCTGGCTCCAGACAGGATACTAGCAAGTGTCATTTTGTTCTTACAAACTCAGCAGGGGCAGGATACTCTTAAAATTTGCAAATCAGAAATATTTTCATCATACATGTAATGCCATACACGTATGTTTTCAATAAATAGTATATTACATGCTGTATTTCCTTTAACAGTATTTCTTTTCAATCACTATCTTGCAAAAATACTTTCTTTTTGTAACTTTTATTTAGTAAATATAAATTTCCAAAGTACAGTTTATGGATTACAATGGCTTTTTCTCCCCCATAACTTCCCTCCCACCCGCAACCCTCCCATCTCCCGCTCCCTCTCCCATTCCATTCACATCAAGATTCATGCAAAAATACTTTCTATGGTTCATAAACAGCCAAAAAAAAAGTCCAATTTTGAACTTGGAAAAAAATGAATGCAAGTTTAAGCTTGAATTATTCATAGTTGTCTCAAAATCGAAATCCTCCAAGGTATTCAAGTATTGCCAAATATTGAGGAAAACAAAAAAATGGAGGGAGGAAAGAGATTTAAGATGACTTCTTTAAGTAAAATTTCAGAGACAGGAAATAGATCCAAACTCATTACAGTCTACTGAGCTCCTCAGAAAAGAATTTTGCCACAACAAGATATTTTACACTTGAATGGGGGTTGAAATGCTGGACTTAGAAATGACTGTGCACTACAGTTAGTATCAGCTTCTTCATCTTAAGTGGAATCAAAGATTTTTTACACCCTAAAGAAAATTATCTGGATATTCTGCATTGAAATGTCTTAGGCTCTAAGGGAAATGTCTCCTTCCTCCCAAAAGCAAGCATCCCTACTAAATTCATCAATGAATTCTTTATTTATGATTTGATAGGTATTTATTCACATATGGGATCTATTATGAGTTCACCTTTTTATAGCAATATTGGAACGTATAAATATTATAGTCATTCCTTAGTTTGCTATCATAAATATTTATTAATGACCTATCCTAAATATGGAACTCCTCTGTAACTATAAAATTGTACCTACATTATGCACATAACCAAACATATATGAATATGTTTCACCAATGTGAAAACTGGCCTGAGATTGCCTGGATTTCCTAGGTACATATGCATCTGTCTCTGGTGAGCTAACTGGCTGACAGAGGCACGGAGCAGGTAGAAAACTGTGGGCAACACTGGCTTCAAGTCCTGGCTCTGCCACTGACGAGCTGTGATCTGGAACAAGTTACTTCATTTCTCTGAACTTCAGCTCTCACCTCTGCACGTCAGGGTTAATAACATCTCCCTTGGAGCATTCTTCTGAGGATTAACTGAAATTATGCACGAAGTGCCAATGCCACGCACGTGACAGACACTTTTCCTCTTACATAAACCCTGGAAACAAACGCTTCCTGCAGGCGGTTTTGCAGCCTTCTGGCTTGCTTCATTGTGCAGCGTGTTCATAAAATACTGAGCTTGAAAAAACCCAAGCTGACTACAAATGAAAGCTCTAGAACTTCCACTCCCGGAAGATGAAGGGACAGTTTCCCCCACTTCTCCAGATAAGTATAATAACTAAAACTCTGCATATCAGATAGAAAACACACACAAGAAGACTCAGAGGCAGAGAAAGGCAGGTGGCTCAGGATCACAGGACCCCAGAACAACCCATCGCTGGGTTGTTTTTAATTTTTTTGCCTCATCTACCCCAGACTTACAGCTTAAGAAGCCAGCACCCTAGAAACACCAAAGCGCAGACAGAAAAACCAAACCAAACCAAAACACCACCACTTTCACAGAAGCCTGTTCTCTTCAGGATAGGGGCAGCCTAGTGAGATAGAAAACCTTTAAACAAATGCTCTACTCCAGCCCAACACCACAGAATAAAATGTGAACCCACCTCCACCCACACAGCAAAGCTCCAGTGGGGATCCTAGGATTCCACCCTCGTGTGGCTGACATCAGGTGTCTATGAACCCTCAGGAGAGTATGGGTGGAGAGAATGCCAAGGGGGAGAGACAGGACTTCCACTACTGCTAGTAGGTAACAAGGTTACTTCCATGGCACTGTCATAGGAGCCCAACAGGAGAGCTGGAACTTCCACCCTGCCCATGAAGATTGCTTAACAATGAGGAATCCAGCAGGTGCAATGATGACACCTGGCTTCCGCCTCCACCCAGGCAGCAACCTCCCCTAACCAAAGCCATGGCAGAGGAAGCCGCTGAAAGCAGGTTTCTATGCAGTCCCCAGTCTCAAAGCACAATACAAAAATCTTCTGCTTTCAATTAAAATCACTTGCCACAGCAAGAAACAGGAAGGCCTCAAACTTGATGAAAAATGACAATCAACAGACGTCAACACCAAGATGACAGAGATTTTGGGATTACCTGACAAAGATTTTAAAGCAGCCCCAATAAACTACTTCCATGAAATTATGAATATGTTTAAAGCAAACCAAAAAATAGCTCCTGAAAATAAATGGCAGTCTCAGAATAGACGGGAGAAATATTTGGCCTAGTGTTTAAACACTGGTTGAGCTGCCCCTTACGGCTTTGATATCTGATTACAACTCCTACCAATGCAGGCCCTGGGAGGCAGTGGTGATGGCTCAAATAATCAGGTTCCTAACTCAAGTGAGAGACTTGAACTGAGTTCCCAGCTCCTGGCTTTGCCTGGCCCAGTGCCAGCTGTTGTGGGCATTTGGGGAATGGGCCAGTGGATGAAAGAGTGATTTCTCTCTCTCCACACACACACACCCTTCTGCCTCTCAAATAAATAAATTAAAAGAAAAATCTGTGTCAGAGAATAAATAGATGTCCTAAATAAAAGCCAAATGGAATTTTAGAACTAAAAAATAAAATAACCAAAATGAAAAACTTACTGGAAGAGTTTAGCAGCAGAAAGGAGGGAAGAAGGAAAGAATCAGTGTCTGAACATGGACTAGTACAAATTATCAATCTGGACAACAGAGAGAAAACAGATTGTAAAAATGATCAAAGCCGGCTGGCGCCATGGCTCAACAGGCTAATCCTCCGCCTTGCGGCGCCGGCACACCGGGTTCTAGTCCCGGTTGGGGCACCGGATTCTGTCCCGGTTGCCCCTCTGCCAGGCCAGCCCTCTGCTGTGGCCCGGGAGTGCAGTGGAGGATGGCCCAGGTGCTTGGGCCCTGCACCCCATGGGAGACCAGGAAAAGCACCTGGCTCCTGGCTCCTGCCATCGGAAGAGCGCGGTGCGCCGGCCGCAGCGCGCCGACCGCGGCGGCCATTGGAGGGTGAACCAACGGCAACGGAAGACCTTTCTCTCTGTATCTCTCTCTCTCACTGTCCACCTGTCAAAAAAAAAAAAATGATCAAAGCCTCAGTGACCTGTGGGACTGTAACAACAACAACAAACCTAACATATGTGTCAATACAGTCCTGGATGAGGGAGGCGGGGGAGGGGCTAGACAGGAAAAAAATAAAGGCTGGAAACTCCCCAGACTTGGCAAGCAGTATACACCTATAGAGTCAGCAGATGAGTGAACCCTAAACAGAAGAAGCGAAAGAAATCCACACCAAGACACATGAAAAGTAAATCCCAGAAAATAAAGGACAAAGAGGAGACTTTGAAATCAGCAAGAGAGAAACACCATCTTACCTGTAGGGAAGAACAATTCAAATGGCAGTGGCTCTCTCATCAGAAAATATGGGAGCCAGGAGGTAATGGCAGCAACTGATAACCCAGAATCCTGTATCCAGCAAAAATATCACTCAGGAATGAAAGACATTCTCAGAGGATGGAAAACTAAGAAGAGTTCTTAGCAACATACCTACTCTGAAAGTATAGTTAAAGGACATTCTCTCTAAAGAAGAAAACTTGGAAAATCAGGAAGGAAGGAAGTGTGGTAAGCAAAAACACAGGTAAATGAATGGGCTCCCCCTTCTTCTTGAGCTTTCTAAATTATGCTTGATGGTGAAACTAAGATTAAAAAACTGATCTAGTTCTAAGTGTATGTAGATGAAATATTTAGGAAAAATGGAGAAGGGTAAAAGGAGGCAAGGTTTATATATTTCAAACTATTAAAATGTCAATAGCAGGCTTTGATAAATTATACAGGTACATAATGTAGCACCAAAAACCACTAAAAAGTGTGCAAAGGGATACACTAAAAATCATTGGGAAAATAAAAATGGAAGCCAGTGCCGCAGCTCACTAGGCTAATCCTCTGCCTGTGGCGCCAGCACCCTGGGTTCTAGTCCCAGTCGGAGCACTGGATTCTGTGCCGGTTGCTCCTCTTCCAGTCCAGCTCTCTGCTGTGGCCCAGGAGTACAGTGGAGGATGGCCCAGGTCCTTGGGCCCTGCACCCACATGGGAGACCAGGAGGAAGCACTTGGCTCCTGGCTTCGGATTGGAGCAGCGCACCGGCCATAGTGGCCATTTAGGGGGTGAACCAACAGAAGGAAGACCTTTCTCTCTGTCTCTCTCACTGTCTAACTCTGCCTGTCCAAAAAAAAAAAAAAAAAAGGAATTCCAAAACATGTACAGGTAAGGCAAGAAAAAGACAAAAAACAGCAATAATGGCAACCAAGGGTTCTCACAGATTACTAATTCCATTAAATACAAATGGTCTAAATAAATCAATTTAAAGATACAGTGACAGGCTGGATTATAAAAGTTTGATTCAGTTATATACTGTCAACTAGAACTCATTTTAAACAGAGCAGTACAGAAGGGGTGAAAGTACAGTATTCCTCCCTTATCCAAGGAAGACACGTTCTAACATCCCCAGTGGATGTCTGAAACCATGGACAGTAATGAAACCTAAATACAGGGTATCTTTCCTAAACATGTATACATATGATCAAGTTTAATTTATAAATGAGGTAAATAAAAGATTAATAACAGTAATGAGGCCAAACAACTATACTAATATATTCCAATAAAAGTTATGTAAATGTGTTTTTCTCTCTCAAGATATTTTGTACTATTCTTGTGATGATGTGAGATACAATGCTTACATGAAGGGATGAGGTGAGGTGAATGACTAAGCACTGACCACATATGGTAGCCATAATTATTGCAAGTTGAGCTGTGACAACAAAGCTAGCATGAATTTCTTCTTCTTTCTTCATGCTTTCCCAGAAAAAGAACTGTCCTTACTGTATATCTTAGCAGCCCTGATATACGATTTTTTTCCTTTCCTTATTAAGAACTTCCACCAAAGGAAGCACTTTATGGCTTCTTTCAGGCATAAAACTGCCAGCATCACTACTTTTGCATTTTCACACAACTATTATATAAAATAAGTTACTTGAACATAAGCATTGTGAAACCACAATAGATGGTAAGAGACAGCTTAGTGGGGCAGGCACTGTGGCATAGCAGGTAAAGCTGCCGCCTGCAGTGCTGGCATCCCTTATTGGCACCGGCTCAAGTCCTGGCTGTTCTACCTCTGATCCAGCTCTCTGCTATAGCCTGGGAAAGCAACAGAAGATGGTCCAGGTCCTTGGGCCCCCACAACAGCATGGAAGAAGCTGCAGCCCAGAAGAAGCTCCTGGATCCTGGCTCCTGACTTTGGATTGGCTCAGCTCTGGCCATGGTAGTCATCTGGGGAGTGAGCCAGAGGATGGAAGCTCGATCTCGATCTCTCTCTGTCTCTGTCTCTGCCTCTTTCTAACTCTGCCTTTTAAATATACAAATAAATCTTAAAAAAGAGAGAGAGAGAGAGAGACAGTTTAGTGACTAATTGCATGCATACATCACATGTGCTGGCCAAAGGGATGGTTTTCATCCCAGGCAAGACAAAGGTAGAAAGGCTCAAGATTTTATCACACTACTCAGAATGGTTTACAATTTAAAATTTACCAATAATTTATTTTTAGAATTTTCCATTTACTATTTTGAATTCAGCCACTCCCATGTCTTTTTGACAGTTGCTTTAAGGTACAGAGAAGCAGTGAAATGTTCTGAGTGAAATATTCTGCATTCAGGTAGGAAGAATTCCATTCTAGGTAGGTAGTAATTCTATTTACTATCTTCAGTCCTCAGGTAACTAAAGCATTCATAGAGAAAGAAGACTTCTATTCACATAAAATTAGTACATGAATATTTATAGCAGCTTCATTCATAACGGTCCCAGACTGGAAACAACCTAGAGGTCCTTGAGTGGGTGAATGGTTTAACCAATGGTGATACAGAATCCTATGGAAAATGACTCACCAATAAAAAAGGAATGAAATACTGAGATCTGCAACTATTTTAATGAAACTCTAGAGAATTATGTCCAGCTGGAGATGAAGTCAACCATGAGATTACAAACTACATGAGTCCACTTGCACAACATTCTGGAAATGACATTATGGAAGTAGAAAAAGATCAGAAGGTTACCTAGGATTAAGGGCAAGGTCACGGGAGGAAAGGGGAGCCTTGTGATAATGGATGGTTCCTGTATCTTGACTCTGTCAGTATCAGTACCCTGGCTATGATATGGTACAACAGCTTTGCACGACATTGCCACTAGAGGAAACAGGGCAAAGTGTACACAACAGCCTTCCATATTATTTTTTTACAGCTTCATGTGAATTTACATGGATTGAAATTGTGTAAAATCATATGGTGGTAGAGAGAAGGTGTGGAACAAATTGGCAAGGAGTTAGTCCTGCCTCTGGATCTGGACACTGAAATTTACAAGTTGGATGGAGTGAGCCTTGTGAAGACTTAGGTGTTACCTCACCTCCATGTTTAGGAGAATAGACTGTAATGTGTAAAAATTTTAATTTAAAAAATTCAATTTTTAAAAAATTTTAAAATTTAAAAAAATTTTACACATTGATTTGAAAATTAAAATGTAGGGGCTGGTGCTGTGGCACAGCAGGTTAATGCCCTGGGCACTGGGTTGAGTCCCAGCTGCTCCACTTCTGATCCAGGTCTCTGCTATGGCCTGGGAAAGCAGTAGAAGATGTTCCAAGCCCTTGGGCCCCTGCACCCAAGTTGGAGACCTGGAGGAAGCTCCTGGCTCCTGGCTTCGAATCAGCACAGCTCCGGCCATTGTGGCCAGTCGGGAAGTGAACCATCTCTCTCTCTCTCTCTGTCCCGCTCTGCCTCTCCTCTCTCTATGAAACTCTCTCAAATAAATAAATAAATCTTTTAAAAAAAGAAAATTAAGGCCGGCGCCGTGGCTCAACAGGCTAATCCTCCACCTTGCGGCGCCGGCACACCAGGTTCTAGTCCCGGTTGGGGCGCCGGATTCTGTCCCGGTTGCCCCTCTTCCAGGCCAGCCCTCTGCTGTGGCCCCGGAGTGCAGTGGAGGATGGCCCAAATGCTTGGGCCCTGCACCCCATGGGAGACCAGGAAAAAGCACCTAGCACCTGGCTCCTGCCATCGGATGAGTGCGGTGCGCCGGCCGCAGCGCGCCATCCGCGGCAGCCATTGGAGGGTGAACCAACGGCAAAGGAAGACCTTTCTCTCTGTCTCTCTCTCTCTCACTGTCCACTCTGCCTGTCAAAAAAAAAAAAAAAAAGGCATGAGAGTGACTGAATTCAAACTGCACCTGTGGAAACTATCCTATCTGATTCTGATGCTCTTATCTATAATGTCATAGAGCTAGGATGATGGCGAACATTTGCAGGAGGCTTTACAGTTTATTAACATCATTTCATTTGATGATAAGAAACGATTCTGGGGGACACAGGAATTAATGCCATCTCCATTTTACAGATGAAGCAACTGAGGCTTGGTGATCAAGCCCAAGTCGAGAAACTAGCAAGGTGCAAAACTAGGGCTCCTCCTTGGATTTTTCTGTTCTGTTACTGCCGCCTCTTCCTCCTATTTCGTTGACAGTCTGTTCTCCTAAACATGGAGGTGAGGTAGCACCTAAGTCTTCACAAGGCTCACTCCATCCAACTTGTAAATTTCAGTGTCCAGACCCAGAGGCAGGACTAACTCCTTGCCAATTTGTTCCACACCTTCTCTCTACCACCATATAATTTTACACGATTTTACTTTTGTGATTTATTAAATTATAATTGTTTAATTGTTTTATACTAATCTTTATATCCTCTCCAATAGATACTGAATTAGTTGTGAAATTTGCCTCTCTTGTCTCTTTACCTCCAATGGGCTGTCTTACCTGGTGACTTCTTTGAAATTTAAAAGGTTCCATATTTAGATTCTATAAATTCCTATTAGGCAACTGGCAAGCAGGTGCGTGTTGCAGAGAAAAGGAACGAGCCCTCTGGGGACCCAGAGAAACAGAATAAATAGCTTCACAGCTTTTCTGGCTAAACGGAAAGTAACACAGAGGTTTATTCCATTGCCTGTCATAATGACATATGAACTCAATTACACTATAATTCACATCTGTCTGTCTTCAACTACTCAATACTCTGGAGTTGAATGTGGGTTTCAGGTAAGTTGGACTGAAAAGAAACAATGAGAAATGATCAGCAATAGCCCAAGCTCCTGGGCAGGCTACCGATTTTCACTCCACACAAATGCGTTACCATCATGCTAGCAGATGTAGGGGAAATCTCTGTGAGACAGGGAGATGACTTCTACATCTCTTATGGATTTTAACATATCATATTCTAACATAGATTACAAGCTATCTGCAAAAAGCCTTATTTTCTTCTTTTCTTAAAGAAACCTAAACATCCAACAGGTAAAAATGCAAACTTGACATTGTCACATGGCGAAACCCAAAAAATATAATGTGAATATTGTTTTATCAAAAAGCAAACGCTTTTGGAAAGCAATGAAGCCCAGCCAGGAATACCTAGTGAAGTACTTACCACAGGCTGGCTACTGTAGGTGACTGAAATAGCAAACAGACCCGGGTTTTATGAGATGATCTGATGCGGAGGAAAAGAAGGATGATGGGCAAGAGATCTCAAGAGAGCGTCACCACAAGGTTGTCTGCCCATTAGAAGTCTCTAAATCTAACAGGCTGCTCCAATGTCTTACAATATCTTAGACCTAGAGGAATTCCATTGCTCTTTGAAAAGGGAATCCGTGTCTCCTTTCTGGTAGGGGACGTCTTCCATACTGAGCAGGGACATAGCTTCAAGTTCCCATCCACATTACCAGGCTCTGGGACTCCTCTCAGGCATGGCACAAACACCACTCGGACCCTTCTCTTTGGGGCCCTTGGGGACGGCATCAACTCTAGGGATGACTGAAGTCTTTCGGGGGCCAGCGCTGTGGCACAGTGGGTTAAAGCCCTGGCCTAAAGCGCTGGCATCCTATATGGGTGTCGGTTCTAGTCCCAGCTACTCCACTTCCGATCCATCTCTCTGCTATGGCCTGGGATAGCAGAAGATGGCCCAAGTCCTTGAGCCCCTGCACCCACGTGGGAGACCTGAAAGAAGCTCCTGGCTCCAGATCGGCGTGGCTCTGGCCATTGCAGCCATCTGGGGACTGAACCAGCAGATGGAAGACCTCTCTCTTTGTCTCTGTCTCTACCTCTCTCTGTAACTCTTTCAAATAAATAAAATAAATCTAAAAAAAAAAAAAGTCCTTCAAGGCTGGTGCTGCGGCTCAATAGGTTAATCCTCCACCTGTGGCTCCAGCATTCCGGGTTCTAGTCTTGGTTGAGGCGCCGGATTCTGTCCCGGTTGCTCCTCTTCCAGCCAGCTCTCTGCTGTGGCTGGGGAAGGCAGTGGAGGTGGCCCAAGTGCTTGGGCCCTGCACCCACATGGGAGACCAGGAGAAGCACCTGGCTCCTGGCTTTGGATCAGCATGGTGCACAGGCCGCAGCGGCCATTGGAGGGTGAACCAATGGAAAAGGAAGACCTTTCTCTTTGTCTTTCTCTCTCACTGTCCACTCTGCCTGTCAAAAAAAAAAAAAGTCCTTCAGGTATCTGTACCCAACGTTTTAAAAATATACAGATACACATATAACAACTAAAGTTAGGAGAACTGTCTTGCCCTACATTCTGGACAGCCCCAGATGAAGTTTGACAAACTAATAAAGAGGCTGAAAAGGAAGAGGGAGGGAAGGGCATTCTGGAGAGGATCCAGCATGTATAAAGACATGGCTGTGTGCAAATACACACAGGTTTAAATAACTGCAGTCACTAGGAATTCATTCATTATGAATACATCCATGTGTGTCTGTGCGTGACCTGCACACGCATGTATGTACAGGATTTGAGACCAGCGCTCTTCTAAGGGTTGTAGTGGTGACCAATACAGGCAAGGTCCCTGCCGGCTGTGAACCACAGTCAGCCTGTGTTCCCAAGGCCATTGTCAACACATCTATCCAGTGCGGTGAGCAGAGACCCTCCTTCTGACCAGGAAGTGACCATGGTGGGAAGCAGGCATAGGAGAGGTGCAGGAAGGGTGACGCCAGCATCAGAAATGTGATGAACAGGGGAGACATTCCACACTCAAGATCGGTTGCTGTCAGCAAGTTTCAAGAAACAGTGGTCATTGCTGTAGCAACTGATTTCATATGCATCAGGAGAAATCCTAACAGTGTTAGTTCTCCCTGGAGACAGCCAGGCAGACCGGAAACTGCCTGATGTTAGAAAGTGCTCCCATTTCCTCTAACGATGCCAGTGATACCATCCTCTAACCACTCTGGGTGAGACCTGCCATTTCTGTCTCTGGGGATGGTAGTTCTGCAACTAAACCATGGGTGTGGCCAAGACCCCAGGGTGAAGGGTGCAGGGAAATCCTGGTGAGAACGACAGGATTCAGAACCTGAAGCTTTGGACTCAGGCCCCAGCTCTCACAGCTGTGTAACCCAAAAGCAGGTACTCAGCCTCTCCATACCCCTGTTTCCCTATTTGAGAAACAGTGCTGCTAACAATACCTCTCTCAGGGTCAGCAGGTTGTGCAATGTGGACAAAGAGTGAGAAAACATGCCCTCTAGGGCCATACAAACACCAAGTATTTGCCTGAAACAAGGGATCTTCTTTTCATGCTAGGAGGTCCATACTCAAAAGGATGCTATTTCTAAAAAGTTCATAGCATGGTCTTCAGCTTACTTCAACCTGTATTAAAGAATCTAGAGGGGCCGATGCTGTGACGTGTTAAGCCCCCGCCTGCAGCGCTGGCATCCCATATGGGAGCCATTTGTGTTCTGGCTGCTCCATTTCTTTTCTTCTTCTTCTTCTTCTTTTTTTTTTTTAATAGGTAGAGTGGACAGTGAGAGAGAAAGACAGAGAGAAAGGTCTTCCTTTGCCGTTGGTTCACCCTCCAATGGCCGCCGTGGCTGGTGCGCTGCAGCCGGCGCACCGCGCTGATCTGATGGCAGTAGCCAGGTACTTATCTTTGTCTCCCATGGGGTGCAGGGCCCATGTACTTGGGCCATCCTCCTCTGCACTCCCTGGCCACAGCAGAGAACTGGCCTGGAAGAGGGGCAACCGGGACAGAATCCGGCACCCCGACCAGGACTAGAACCTGGTGTGCCAGTACCGCAAGGCAGAGGTTTAGCCTGTTGAGCCACGGTGCCGGCCAAGGCTGCTCCATTTCCAATCCAGCTCCCTGCTGATGGAAGAGCAGTGGAAGATGCCCCAGTCCTTGGGCCCCTGCCACCTACGTGGGAGACCTAGAAGAAGCTCCTGGCTTTGGCCTGGCTCAGCCCTAGCCATTGCAGCTATCTGGGGAATAAGCCAACAGATGGGGTGTCTCTTTCTTCTCTCTCCCTCTGCAGCTCTTTCAAATAAATAAATCTTTAAAAAAAAAGAAAGAATTTGGGGGTGGGGTGTGAGGGAGTTGGAGGGTGTTATGGTACAATGGGAGGGTATTGTGTGTACAATGTGTATAATGTGGAACAACAGGACTTCTGCATCCCAAATCAGAGTGCCTAGTTTATATTCCAGCATTTCCACTTCTAATTCAGCTTCCTGCTAATGTGCCTGGGAGGTAACAGATGATGCTCCAAGTACTTGGGTTTCTGTCATCCATGAGGCAGACCAGGATGGAGTTCCCTAGCTCCTGGCTTCAAGAGGATCTGGGTAGTGAACCAGATCTCTCTCTCTCTCTCTCTCTCTGTTTCTCTGTCTCTCCCTCTCTGTCACTCTTCCAAATAAATAAATCTAAAGTAAAAATGAACCCAAAGACGCCATCAGTGAAAGCATAAACTAACCTGTCTGCCACCATGGCAATCAATCAGTCTTATGATCTGGAATGAGTGACTCAGTCACTCGGAGCCCCAGCTCCTTCACCTACAAAATGAAAATTATAATCCTCGAGAGCTGGGGTGGGGTGGGGTATCAGACACTGCATCTTAAACTTCTCTAGAAAATATTCGGGGCCGGTGCTATTGAGTAGCGGGTAAAGCTGTCGCCTGCAGTGCCAGCATCCCATGTAGGCAGCGGTTCAAATCCTGGCTGCTCCACTTCTGACCCATCTCTCTGCTATGGCCTGGGAAAGGAGTAGAAGATGGCCCCAGTCCTTGGGCCCCTGCACCCACTTGGGAGACCTGGAAGAAGCTCCTGGCTCCTGGCTTCAGATTGGCTGTTGAGGCCATCTGGGGATTGAGCCAATGGATGGAAGACCTCTCTCTCTCTCTCTCTCTCTCTCTCTCTCTCTCTCTCTCTCTCTGCCTCTCTGTAACTCTGCCTTTCAAGTAAATAAATAAATCTTTAAAAAAATTCAATAAAGCAAAGCATCCTACACATAGGCATATTCTTTGAATAATTGCAGAGTCAGAGTTTGAGTTTCCACCAAGTGTTTGCTCTCAAAAATCTTAATATAGAAAAAACTGAAGGAAATTGCAGCTGAATATCTACCTTCTTAAGGCCAATGCAGAGCAAAATAAAACTAATCTCCTTTTTATAAGGATGCAATAAATGTCAAGGATTATTGATTCATCATGAATGGTAGACTAAAAATTACTTCAAATTCTTTCTATTCTCCCCATTAGGAAAATTTTTTTCTTTTTAGGCTGAATAATAGTCCATTTGTGTATGTGCATGTGTATCACATTTTTAAATTCATTCATTGACAGACACTTGGGCCATGTCTATCTCTTGGCTATTGTGAATGACTCCTGGGCTGTGTCCATCTCTTGGCTATTGTCAGTGACGCTGCAGTGAACATGGGAGTGCAGACATCTTTATGAAGTGGTCATTTCACCACCTTTCTGGGATACACCCTGGAAAGGGATGGCTGGGCTATATGGCAGTTCTATTTTTAATTCTTTCTTTAGGAACCTGCATACTGTTTTCTATAATGGCTGTGGCAATGTATGCTTTCACCAATGGGGTACTGGGGCTCCTTCTTCTCTATACTCTCACCAACATTTGCTATCTCTTATCTTTTTGATAATATGGGGGCTACAGTTAATAAAAAATGCACTGTATTAGGGTTTTTTTTTTACTAAATAAGTAGACTTTTGCTGTAATTCTCACAAAAAAGTAACTATGTGAGATAGAAATGTTAACTTGCTTCATACAGTATCCACTGTACTATTCATATGCACCCCATAACATCATGTTTCAAGTGTCCAGTATGCACAATAAAATTTATTATATTTTTTAGAAAAGAAGTATGAAAGGGGCACTTAGCTTAGCAGTGGAGACAGCTGTGTCCCATATTGGAACACTTAGGTTCAATTCACATCTTGGGCTCCTGACTCCGACTTCCTGCCAATGCAGACCCTGGGAGGCAGCAATGACGGCATGAATAGTTGGGTCTCTGTATGAGAGATCTGGATTGAGTTCCGGTCCCCTGCCTTTGGCCCTGGCTGAGCCACTGCGGGCATCTGGGGAGTGAACCAGCAGAGATGCGATCTGTGCCTCTTTATCATTGCCCCTCTCCTTGAATCTGTAGGGCAGGGTCAGGGTGGTTTCTGAGAAAACTGAACGAACAGAATGTAGCGGAGAAGACACTGTGCTAATTTCTGGGCTGAGCCTTAGGAGACTAAGCGACTCCTACTTTCTAATGCTGGAAGACTTGTTCTTAGAGCCCAGCAAGGAGTGTGGCTGCCCTGAGGCTGCTATTCAGTGAGGAAGCCCAAGCTGGTCACTTGGACACAGCCAAAGCACACTGGGAGCTGCTGGCTGCTTGCAGCAACTTTACCTCTCAGCCACTCCTGTCACACCAGCTGCTACCCGGAGTGGTGGCACAGAGAGGAGTGGTGCTGCTGTGTTGTCCGAATTCCTGACACACAGGGTTCAGGGTTATCGTTTATCATACTAATAAACCACTTGGTGACTCTGAGCTTTAGAATGGTTTGCTTCACAGCAATAGACAAGTAGAAAATCATCCCAACACGAACTGATGAAACGTTTGCTGGCAGCTGGTGAACAAGGGCATCACGCAAATGAAATTTCAGCCCCAAAGTTGCTTCAGTCTTATAACAAGCAAAGTTCTCCTCTGGCTAACTGCCAGTTGGTGTCTGAGAAATTACTATAAACTGCAGTGTTGCCAACTACATTGAAAACGAGAAAAGCCTCATAAGGTGTTATAAATCAACAAAATATACACAAGCTAAATTTCTTCTATATAAATCCAATAGAAAATAAAAAAATCTCAAATTCCAAAAGACCCTTGAAAAGTTTTTGGGAAAAGGTTGCTCCCCAAAGTAGTTTTGACTCCTATTAGACAATAACTTCAAGACTGTATAAACTAGAGGGGTTTTCAAAAAGTCATGGAAAATACATATTATAAAAAAACTACATGGCTTTCTGAATATTTTTGCACCAAATTAAATTTATCCTTTAATTCCATTTTCCACCAACCTTCTGAAGTACTCAAGTATTTGGCAAATGACTGTGCCGCTCAATGAGAGGTGACTCAGAAAGGATAGAAACAGAGGCCAGCACTGTGGCACTGTGAGTTAAGCCTCCACCTGTGATGCCAGCATCCCATATGAGCATGGGTTCAAGACCTAATTGCTCCACTTCAGATCCAGCTCCCCACTACTGTACCTGGGAAATCATCAGAAGATGGCCCACAAGTGTTTGAGCCTCTGCCACCCATGTGGGAGACCCAGATGCAATTCTTGGCTCCTGGCTTCTGCCAGACCCAGCTCCAACTGTGGGGACGATTTGGGAAGTCAACCAGTGGATGGGAGATCTCTCTCTCTTTTTCAAATAAATAACAAAACAAATATTAAAGAAAAAGAGATGGTTAATGTAAAAAAAACTCCTTTGTATGATGTATATTTCAGGTTTTCTATATATTGCAAGGTTGTGACATCTTAAGAAGCCTTTCTAGCTGTGCATATGTTACCTGTCCCTCCTAGGACGGGCCCAGCATCCTCAAAGAGAGCAAAGGGCCTGGCCAGTGGCACGCCTTTGATAGGCAAACTAACCAATCCAGACCAGACCTCCCTTCTGCAGCCCCCTAGCCCCAACAGCAGCCATATTCCTCTGTGTTAATCCCAGGCCCAGGTACCAGGCCAACTAGGAGCCACATCTACAGTCTAGTGCTCACCAAAGTCCCTAAAATGAGCCAACCCTCACCGGTTTACTCAGGCTTGCCTTTCCTACAGAAACACCTCTAAGGGCCTTGCCTAAGGCACATAGCTTTAAATTGTACAGGGTTATGTGTCTTATGAAAAAGAAGTCTGTCTCTATTGCTGAGTATGAAAACTCTATATTAAAGTTGTAAGCATGCATTTTTTTTTTAAAAAAATCACATTGATAGGTCTAAGAGTCAAAGGGATGACACAAACAAGACTAGTGTCTGCTAACACTAACTGATAGAATCAAAAAGGGAGAGAACGATCCATCATGGGAAGCAGGATACACAGCAGACTCATAGAATGGCAGATGTCCTTAATAGCACTCTGGCCTCAGAATCAGCCCTTAAGGCATTCGAATCTGGCTGAAGAGCCCATGAGAGTATTTTAGGCATGGAAAGCCAAGACACTCTGGAAAAAAAAAAAAAAAGGACCTAAATGAAAGATCTCTGTGAGTGAGATCCCAGTAGAAAGAACGGGGCCATCAAAGAAGGAGGTACCTTTCTCTGAAGGGAGGAGAGAACTTCCACTTTGACTATGACCCTGTCAGAATAAGATTGAAGTCGGCAAACTCAACAGGCTTCTATAGCCTTGGCAACTCATGACTAGAGCCTAGGGAGGTTACTGACGCCATAAACAAGAGTGTCAAATTGTTAAATCAACAACAGGAGTCACTGTGTACTTATTCCTCATGTGAGATCTCTGTCCTTAATGTGTTGTCCAATGTGAATTAATGCTATAACTAGTACTGAAACAGTATTTTACACTTTGTGTTTCTGTGTGGGTGCAAACTGATGAACTCTTTACTTAATATATACTAAATTGATCTTCTGTATATAAAGATAATTGAAAATGAACCTTGATGTGAGGAATGGGAGAGGAAGTGGGAGATGGGAGGGGTGCGAGTGGGAGGGAAGTAATGGGGGGGGAGCCATTGTAATCCATAAATTGTACTTTGGTAATTTATATTTACTAAATAAAAGTTTAAAAAGTATTTATTTATTTGAAAAGCAGAGTATGGGGCTGGCACTGAGGCACAGCAGGTTAAAACCCTGGCCTGAAGTGCCAGCATCCCACATGAGTGCCGGTTTGAGACCCAGCTGTTCCACTTCCAATCCAGCTCTCTGCTGTGGCCTGGGATAACAGTAGAAGATGGTCCAAGTCCTTGGGCTCCTGCACCCACATGGAAGACCCGGAAGAAGCTCCTGGCTTCTGGCTTCAGATCGACACAGCTCTGGCCGTTGTGGCCATCTGGGGAGTGAACCAGCAGATGGAAGACCTCTCTCCCTCTCCTTCTCTGCCTCTCCTTTCTCTGTGTAACTCCTACTTTAAAATAAATAAATAAATAAATAAACAAACAAACAAACCTCTTTTTTTTACAGGCAGAGTTAGTGAGAGAGAAAGACAGAGAGAAAGGTCTTCCTTCCATTGGTTCACCCCACAAATGGCCGCTACAGCCGGCATGCTACGACGATCCTGAAGCCAGGAGCCAGGTGTTTCTCCTGGTCTCCGATGCAGGTGCAGGGCCCAAGCACTTGGGCCATCCTCCACTGCCTTCCTGGGCCACAGCAGAGAGCTGGACTGGAAGAGGAGCAACTGAGACAGAATCCGGCGCCCCAACTGGGACTAGAACCCGGGGTACCAGTGCCGCAGGTGGAGGATTAGCCTAGTGAGCTGCGGCGCCGGCCTATAAATAAATCTTTTTTAAAAAAGCAGAGTAATGGGGGGGGGTGTGAGAGAAAGAGAGAGAATATGAATATCTTGCATTAACTAGTCCAAATTCTAAATGGCTGCAACAGGCAGGCGTGGACCAGACCAAAGCCAGGGCCAGGAAATTCATCCTGCCTCCAACACGGGTGGAGGGGCTCAAGTGTTTGGACCATGTTCTGTTGCCTTCCCAGACACATTAGCAGGAGTTAGATCAGAAACAAAGTAACCAGCACTCAAACCAGCACTCTAGTATTGGATGCAAGTGCCCAGGGTGGTGCTATACCACCAGCCCCATAAACATATACTTTAATAGAAAAACAAGACGAATTGCAATCTTCTTTATGGTGATAAAATCCAAATATGTTTTATTAATTGCTCATGTTGGTAGAGAGCAGACGACAAACATATAAAGGTATGACTCACTTATGCAACACTTTACCATTCTCTAGGATCAACATAAACCAGCTTTCATGTATTCTAACTCTCCAAATATGTGGCTTTACTTTTTTTCTGAGAAAAACTATAGTAAAAACAAATAAGATCCACCACATTCACTGAAGCGTGGTTTCTGCCTGTGGGTTGATAAAGCAGGAGGCAAACATGAGCGAGCCCAAGGAGTCGAGGAGAAGGCTGAGCGTGTAATTATGAGAATTACATGGCTGCGTCTGTGTGCCTTTAATTTGAGAAGTCAGTGACTTAAATCACCTACTGCACAGCATGAGTAACGCAGTCAGTCAGTGGCATGCTTAGAAGGACTCTGCCACCCAGACTGAAGCTGAGTGGCACTCTCCTCACTTGCACAAAATTCTTCGGAGATCCCAAAGACCAGCTACTGGCGGGAGTCCTATGAAGGCATTCCTGCCATTGGGGCCCTTCCACTAGTGCCTTCAAATAGACTCCAAGCTGCCATTCGAGTGAGTTTAAACATCTCCGACTCCTTTCCCAGATGACGAGCCAAGAAAGGGTTCTATTTGTTTGAGTCGTGCCAGCTGGATGGGAGCCAAACTTTCCCACTCATTCCATCAACTTTGGGACATTCACCCATGGGGCATGCCTGTCCTATGACCTGGACAAATGATGGTGGCCAGGCCACGTGATGGTTGTCCCTTTGCAGGGCAGTGCTTGGTTAGCATTTCACACAATCCAGCCGGCCAGGTGGTGCCTGCACTGGGTATGAACATGAAGGCCTTCTGACCATTGTTCCTGGCCAGTCCTATCGGGGAGCTGCCCTCTGGGTTAGTGAGTGGCCTTCGTGTCAGGTCACTGGCCTTTGTTCAAAGACAAACCCACAGGAATACCTATGACTAGGATGACTAGAACTACAGTATTTGTCAATAGAAGTCAGGTAACAAACTTGGGACCACTTTTAAGAATAGAAATCACACAACTTAGCAACGGCAACCCGAACATCTTCCCTAATGTCTGATGGCCTTTTGCAGTGATAGACACAGATCCTGATCTCTTTGTTAAGTCCTCGGTTTTTCCTAATCACCACCACTCTCCTAATCCTCTTTTTTAAATTAAAAAAATTTTATTTATTTATTTGAGTGGTAGAGCTACAGAGAGAAAGCTCTTCTATCTGCTGGTTCATTCCTCAAATGGCTGCAACAGCTGGAGTGCATGGATCTGAAGCCATGAGCCAGGAGCTTCTTTCGAGTCTCCCATGAGGGTGCAGAAGTCCAACCACTGGGCCATCTTCCACTGTTTCCCAGGCTATAACAGAGAGCTGGGATCAGAAGAGGAGCAGCTGGGACTAGAACGGGCACCCATATGGGATGCCAGCGCTGCAGGCGGCTCAGTCCACTATGCCACAGTGCTAGCCCCTCTCCTAATCCTCTTAAAGTCAAATGCTCATGTCACTGTGTTGACTGAATTCACCTATTTGTTTGGTTAACATGGAATGAATGTATATTATGTGCTGGGTCACATGTTAAGAGCTGGAGAAGTACACACCCATACCTTTTAGAAGAAAAATTCAGACAATGAGAAATGGATCAGGTAAAAATGTGCAAGTTCCCTTTATCTTTCCCAATGCCACTTCCCTTTGTAGAGAAAACTATTGGTAACAATCTCTATATTCCATAGTTCTACAAAACACATACACACAGAGACACACACAGAGTCTCTATATAACATTATCAGCACAGACACATGAAAGTGTGACGGGTGGAGGCTGGTGCTCAGGCACAATTGTAGATCTGGTACCCGTAAGATAAGAAGTAGAAATGATTGCAAATTATACTAAACACTCTTAAAATTGCTAGTCTTATATTTCTGTTTATATCAATTCCTCAGAGCTTGCAATAAGAAGTCACCTCTGGCACCACATGCAGCCAGCACAGAGACTTCTGGTCTCTTAACATTCTTCCCACTCACTCATTCAAAACAATGAGGGGGTTTCAAAAAGTTCCTGAAAATTTTGCATCATCTTTTAGTCCCATTTTCTGCAAACTTTTGGAAGTGTGCATGCATTATTAGGTCTAGACCATGTGGCAGACAACTGTGCTAACTAGTAATATGATGATGAAGATAGCGCCTTCCCCTCAAGTCCACAGTACATAGGTAACCTATGTACTAGTTTTACAAATTAAAAAAAAAGAAGGACGGGTATTTGCAGTAACAGTTAAGATGCTTCTGAGGATGCCCGCGCCCCATGTGAGAGTGCCTGGGTTCAAGCCCTGCCTCCACTCCTGATTCCACTTCCAGCTAACACGCACCCTGGGAGGCAGCAGGTGGTGGCTCAAGTGTTTGTGTTCCTGCCACTCATGTGGGAGACCCTGATGGAGTTCCTGGCTCCTGGCTTCTGGCTTCTGGCTGTTTTAGGGATTTGGGGAGTGAATCAGTGGATGGAAGATCTCTTTCTCTGCCTTTCACATAAGTAAAGAGAAATAAATTTTAAAAATTTTAACAAAATAACCTAAAAAAATCCTTTTGATCATAAATAATTTCTCTCCTTCATACTGTACAAACTAGCAGGTGCCCTGGTGACAGCTTTTGAAACAGCAGCCTTCCCAGTCTCAATGCCTGTCTTCCTAGAGGAAATTTCAGATAACTTGAAAAGCCAGCAAGTGAGATTTTGCAAGAGACAGACAAGACTTTCAATAGCTTTCACATGCCCAGGATTAGCCTGACAGTAAGGACAGGTTTGAGGAGTGCTGTTTTTCCAGTCATTTATGGTGAGACCATGCTGATGTGGCCTCTGCTTCAGGGTAAGAAGTGCTCTGGGGACCAGACTCTCGTGCCCAGGAGGTAATTCTAGAGTGGAGAGGGCTGAAGAGTTCATGAGATGTCAAGCTTTGACCCCATCTTTCAGCACAAGATGGTCTCACGCTCCTTCTTCCAATGGAGAAGGAAAAGAAAGTGAGTTTGGAGTGCGCCTGAGATGAGCATTCATAGCTGCCGCCAACCCTGGTTTTCAGAACAGCATCTTCTAGAGAGAAAGAACACTATACAACCGATGTCCCTGATCATGTGAAAGTCCAGTTATAAATCATGCCAAAGACTTAATCATGGCATGACCTACAAGTGACCTTTTTGCCTTACATCAGTCCAGCCTGCCTGGTGACTCCCCCAGCCCCCTTCACCACGATGCTGTAGTACAGAAGGAATGAAGATTGCAGTGGGGCTTACGTAAGCCACAGGCCCGCCTCCACGCAGCCCTTCGCGCACATTAACACTAAGCAGTATATAATTTAGAAAGGGGGAAATGCAATCATAGCTTTTGCCCCCACACTGCTATAAAATTCCAGGCTTTTATGTGCAGGAAGCTCCATGTTGATCTTGGCGTCCCCATGGGTTAAAAATCTTGTTTAAATGTTGCAGCCTTAGAATAGTCTTTGAGGTTTTTCCTATGTTGTTTTATAAAAGGCTTCTGCCTGATTATTTACAGATGCTGTCTCTGAGAAAGCTGAAAATAGTCTCACTACGAACGTGGAAATTTGGACTCAGGCTTCCCTTACTGTTTTATGGTGAACAGTCCAACAGAGCTCAAGCCCCAAGGTTGGCTCGCAGAAGCAGCTTTTGAATGGGATTTCTGTTGGTGTCTCAGGCACTGAGGTTTCTGTTGACCCAATCTCGGCTGGTCAAGGACTCATTCATCAATGCACTCATTCAACAAACACGAGTATGTCGAGTTCTACTAGGTGTCAATTCTGTGCCAGGGGCTGGGGGCGTGGAAACCAAAACCAAGGCTCCATCTTGAGGAGCTCTGTCTAAGGAGAAGGCAGTGAGTTAACCAACAACCAGAAGGCAACGTGGGAGATGTCATGTCACAGATTAGTGGGGTATGTTGGGAAGTAAACAGGCAGGCCAGCTCTCGAGACCAGAGTTAAACTGATACCCCGACTTTACTCAGAATAAGCCAGGTGGGACAATCAAGATGTAGGTTTCCTGCACTCCATTTCTTCTTCCTTCTTCCTCTCCAGGGAGGTATGATCTGGAATATTTCAGGTTCCATGGGATCTATTCTTATTTTTTAAAATCGGCAAAGAATTCAGTGCACCCTTCTCAAACCTGCCCATAGTATTCATCAAACTGGTGCAGAAGGGGTTTCGGTCTTCACGCTTCAAACCCTGAGCTGGCTGCGGTGGGAGTGATGTCCCCTTTGTGGGAAGGCTGGTCTCCACGGAGCCATCTTTCTGTACATAGGGCCATGCCCCAGCCTAGTCTTTCCCAAGCTTAGCCCCAGCTCCTCCCACGCAGGGGCTCCCTCTTCACCTCCTTTCAGCGCTTACAGGGTCACGTCCCGGGCTCGCTCCTTGTCCCTTCTCAATTACAAAACTCAGAACTGGAGCACGAGCAGGGAAGAAGTGTGCTGGGCCAAAGGTTTCCCTTCCCAATTCCTACAAATTCCTTAGAGTCCCTACATGCAGCCTCTTTGTATGTCATAACCAGGAGATGCTGAGATGAGAGCACTGCGGGGAGGAATGGAGGAGAGTAAAACACAGGCCTTACAGGCTTAATTAGGGACACATGGCTCCCACGGCCATCAGCGTTACCATTCCTGGCACCGCGAACCTCTCTGGAGCCATCGGGCCATGTGGGTGAATACGGGAGAAGTGCTTTTGGACTCACAGTAGTACCATAAATCACTGTTACCGAGTTAAAGACTTCTCCATATGATTTACAACTTGCAGTAATAATGACCTTGTGAGTTTCAGAACTCACCATACATCTCTTGTTCCAGAGTCTCCTCTTCTGAGAGAAAAATGGACCCAAATCTAAGCGGAGAGCAGTAATATAATCACATCTCATCTTGGTAGAGCATTTTTATTTTCCAAAATACTTTCCCATATATTACCTCATCTAATCCTCACCGCAGCCTTGTGCAATGAATCTCAAATACACTGCACTTGGCTGTAAAGCTGAGAGAACAGAGATACAAAAGTGCTGACTTGCACAAGGCTATATACAAAGCATCGGAGGTAGGAATGAGACCAAGCTGCCTCATCTGCCTCTTTTGTACTATCACTACTGTTTGCAAAACACATCGCAGATTCTACAGCACTTCTGGAATTCTACATCACTTTACTGGTCCTCAGAACATTCACAGGATGTGATTAAGGAACTAGCAATAACAAAACTGCAGGGGCCCAAGGTCATCCTCCACTGCCTTCTCGTGTGCATTAGCAGGGAGTTGAATAGGAAGCAGAACAGCCGGACTTGAACCAGCACTCCAGTGTGAGATGCTGGAGCTGCAAGCGATGGCTTAACCCACTTGCCAGTGCCAGCCCAGATCTAGCCCTTTGCTGGCTTTTCCTGCACCCTGGGCAAAGTCTCAGGAATGCAGCCCTCTTGAAAGAAAAGGGTCTGAAAAGATATGAGGCTTATTTTTGTATTTAATCCCTTGAAGAAAAAGATATTGGTTTACTCATCTTTGTGTCTCCGTAGTAACTTCTGCAATTCATAAAAGGCCCTCAAAGCACATGGCACTGAACTGAGGTCAAGTTCAAGGACTACATTTATTGGGCACCTGACACATGCCTAGTATCAGCCAGGATG
Source organism: Sylvilagus floridanus (assembly GCA_949820135.1). Taxonomy (NCBI): domain Eukaryota; kingdom Metazoa; phylum Chordata; class Mammalia; order Lagomorpha; family Leporidae; genus Sylvilagus; species Sylvilagus floridanus. The sequence continues at coordinate 70,861,868 of OX463226.1, read as the reverse complement.
AAGGGGAACTGAGCCCACTCCATGGCGTTCAACATTAATTGATTTCACCTTACTCTTTGGTTTTGTGTGTGTGTGTGTGTGTGTGTGTGTGTGTGTGTGTGTGTGTCTCAGGGGACTGAGGGGGAGGGGTGTGACATTCTCATGCTCTTTGAAAGTTGCCTTTGGTGTTTAACTATCATCTTTTAAAAACTTGCAATTCTGGGATGGGCATGTGGCACAACAGGTAGGGCCACTGCTTGGGACATACACATCCCTTTATCAGAGTCCCTGGGTTTGAGTCCTAGCTACTATGCTTTTGATCCACCTTCCTGCTAATGTATCTTGGGAGGCAACAAATGATGGCTCAAGTACTTGATCCACCTTCCTGCTAATGTATCTTGGGAGGCAACAAATGATGGCTCAAGTACTTGGGGTCATGCCACCATGTGACAGATCTGGATGAAGTTCAGGGCTCCTGGCTTCGGCTTGGCCCAGCCCTGGCTGTTGTGGGCAATTGAAGAATGAACCAGCAGTTGAAGATGATTCTCTCTCTTCCATCACTCTGTTTTTTTTTTTTTTTTAATTTATTTGACAGAGGACAGTGAGAGAGAGACAGAGAGAAAGGTCTTCCCTCCATTGGTTCACCCCCCAAAATGGCCTCCACAGCCAGAACCATGCCCATTCGAAGCCAGGAGCCAGGTGCTTCTCCTGGTCTCCCATGGGGTGCAGGGCCCAAGCACTTGGGCCATCCTCCACTGCCCTCCCAGGCCACAGCAGAGAGCTGGACTGGAAGAGGAGCTACCAGGACCAGAACCCGGCACCCATGTGGGATGCTGGTGCCACAGGCGGAGGATTATTCAAGTGAGCCACCGCACCGCCCCCACCTCTCTGCTTTTTAAGCAGATGAAATAAAAATACACATAAATTTTGTAATGGGCAATTCTACACACACTGTTATCTGCCCTATGGAGATCCTCCTTTAAGAAGCATTTTCCACTCAGTGTTGATGGAATATTTACCATGGACCATGCCTTCATCTATGCTGTAGGAAGCTAGCAATGACTGAAGCATATTAACTCTCTATTCTGTTTATTTTCAATTTGGGGTGAGTCAGGGTGGTAGTGGGAGATAAATGAAACTTCGAAAGTAACACAAAAAGTTCAGATAGAATGGAATTAAAAGATGTTTATGTTGGTGCAAAAAATTTTGAAACTGGGGAGCAGGCACATCCCATATCAGAGTATCTGGGTTCCTGTCCTGGCTCCACTCCTCACTCCAGCTTCCTGCTAATGCAGACCCTGGAAGAAAGCAAGGGACAGCTTGAGTAGCTGGGTTCCCGTCCAGCTGGAAGACCTGGACTGAGTGCCTGGCTCCCTGCGCCAGCCTGGCCCAGCTCTAGCCAGCTGTTCTGGGCATTTGGGAGTAAACCAGCAGATGGGAGAGCTCTTTCTCTTTCAAAAAAAAATGAAAATAAATTTTAAAAATTGAAATCTACGCATAACTTTTTCATAATATGCATTCTCTATGAACATTTTGAAGACCCCGTTACAAAAGAATTTTTTTACAAAGCAATTTTTAAAACCTAAACACTATGAAACTTTAAAAATTATAGTTATTCTTGAATTTCAAAAAACAAAATTGTTAAATAAGCTTAGAAACAAAAATCCGCACCTTACTAGAACATTCCAAGCTAAATGGGAACCAAGAAAATTGATTCATATATGATTCTCTCATTTTCAGAGAATAGGGGAAAAAATCAGATTTTTCTTAAAAATACTGTTAAATTGATTATTTCAGGTTGCTCATTAGCAACTGAATATCACGAACCTAAACACATCCCTGATTACTTGGTAATCTGCTATTATTCAGGCACATACAAGCTCAATATCATAAAATTACTTTAAATAAGGCATTATGGCCCAAATGAGGCAAAACTGCATTTAACTAGGTGTCAAAAACTGTATCTCTTTTTTGACTTAAATTAAAAATCATGTCAATCTAATTTTGGAGAATAATAATTAACACCAAACTATATACAAATGAAACATCTTCTCTTTAAGAGTTTTATTAACTTAATGTTTCTCTCCCTTTGGATTAAATTACATCAAGCCAAAATGAACTAGCCCCAGAGCAAATTCTCCAAGGAGTGAATATAACATTTACTAGGAAACACACATACACACAGTCAAGGAGCTTTTCAAAAAGATATTTTTCAACCAGATGGAAGGCTTTACTTTAAAAATGCAAAAGGTCATAAAAGCTCGCCCTTTTTTAGTAATCATAAATTTTAATAGGCCAAAGTGCATATCCTTAACATACAAGTGAGATTTTTAATTCTTTAAAATGCAATGGGGAGTGATTTTTCCTAACCAGTAAGGAAGAAAATCCTCTTGAGACTGTGAAGTCACCAAACCTGAAGCTAAAAATGTGTTCACTTTTACAAATTTTTCAGTGTTTACTTTTTAACAAAAGTATTGTGCTTCCCCCATGTTAGTGATGCAGATTTCAAAGTATTTAAACTATTGTCAGAACAATGTGTACAACATTAGACAATCTTTATACTTGGCTGACTTGATAGTAAACAATACAAGCTATTTCCTCATGCAATTCATTACCAGCACGAGCTAGCCAAGTGCAAGCATCAGCGTGAAAGAAGGGTAGGACTGCATGATAGATGTGGATTTCAAAGCCTAATTCCAGGCTTGCGTGAATTAATAAAACTCCAATGAGGGCCTTGTAACTGATGAGAGACTCCCCACCCTGCCCCGGAACCTCACCACTTCACCCACCTAAACCGGCACCCCTTAATCTCTAGTCCTGTGGTCTCTATTTCCATTCATAGCTCTTATCACGTCTTGGCGTGGTAGGTTAATGGTTTATTCACTTATTTCTGCTTCTCCAAACAGAATCTAAGCTGCCTTGGAGCAGGCTCTCTGCTGTGCTGACTTCCACATCCCCAGCTCCCAGAAGAGCAGCTGGCACACAGAAGTTGCTCAATAAATATCCACTGCAAGACTGGAGAAGTGCAAAGTCCATACTTAGACAACTTTGCAAATGATCAAAATTTTGGAACACTGTATTTTTACAAAGCTCTTTTCTAATATATTACTAATACATTAATAATATACATTATAATATTTGGTAAATCTGTAACTTTCTCATGAATTAAAAAATCTCCAAGGAGTTTTAGGAATATGAATATGCATAGACTAAGTTATATTTCTAAGACCAGACTACTGCACAAAAATTTGCAATTTTAACTAAAAGACAGTTTTAAATTATTTTCAACCTACCTATCACCACAAAAAACAATCATCACATAACACAAATCCAACAGAAGGACTGAATATTCTAATAAAGATGAAAACCATTACTGGAAAGTCATTGTCAAGTCAAAGGACATTTATAAAACTAATTTTCCTGATGAATATATTTTGTTAACCCAAGAGGCCAAAATTTTAAAAGCATAGAATGGCCCCATTATTGTATGTAGTATCAATTTTATGTAGTAAAGCAAAAAGTGACAGTGGGAATCCACGAGGAGGGGCACCTTCAGGACAAGATGAGGAGCTCACTCTTGGACATGCTGCATCTGGAGTCCTATTGCATAGATGCTGAGCCGTCCTATTGGGAAAAGTGGGCCAGAACTAAGGAGAAGAGCCATAGCCCATTCTCTCTTATCTACCTGTCCTTAGTTCCCTTCAGCACACAGAGGAGTATATTGGCAAAGTAGCAACAGCAGTAGAAAGATAAACATTAACACCTCCTGAACTCTTGCCATCTGCCAGACACAGTGCAGAATGCATAGATGAGGGGACTTCAAAAGTCCTTGGAAAAATCAGATCAAAAGGTAGGAACTTACTTTGCTGCAAAAAAGTTGATGTATACATCATTTTTTCATAGTATGCATTTCCCATGGATTTTTGGAAGACCCCCTCTTCCCCATATTATCTCATCTTAGCAAAATCCAATGAGGTAGACATTACTATATAGAGAGATTAATAACTTGCCTGGAGTCTATCACAAATCTCATACTCTTGATTATTTTACTAAAATACAAAGAAACCCAATAAGACCCTCAAAGTCCTTAATGAAATACAATCAACTCCTCATCTGTGGGCTTTGCACCTTGGATTCAACCAACTGTGGACAGAAAATCTTGGAAGGAAATTACATCCTTACTGATCATGTAGACTTTGCTTTCTGGTCATTATCCCCTAAACAATTCAATACAGCAACTGCTTCCACAGTATTTACATTGTATTAGGTGTTATTAGTAACCTAGACATGATTTAAAGTAAACAGGAGGATGTGGATAGGTTACAAGCAAATACTAGTTTATGTAAGGAACTTGAACATCTGTGAGTTTTGGTATCCTTGGGGGTTCTGAAACCACGGCGCCTGGGGTCTGAGGGATGACTGTATATAATCCATCTTCTTTGCATTTCTATCTACACTCTGAGTCATTTGGAACTGGGTTTACAGTGAAACTAGACTTGATTAGGTCCTGTCACTGACTTCATTCATTCATTCACTAACAAATATTGAGTTCCAGATACCATGTTAAGTGCTGATATCTACATGAAAGACCTAGTTCTGAGATCTACATTGAACAATTAAGTACTAAAATAAAAGTATGATCAGTAGTCCCTATAATAAAGAAAGGTATTTTTAAATACAGCAAAAGAAAAAGGAAAGTATAGTCAATATTCCTGGCTAGGAATGGAACCCGATGTCCAGGTGTCCATATTCAGTTCCACTACTACCCTGGCTACAAAATCTCTTGGAGTTTGGATGGGTCTCCAATTTCCTTACATAAAAGTAAATGGGTAAGATTACCACTGATGATGATGATTCTTTTTTTTTTTTTTTGATTGATTGATTTGACAAAATGACAGAGAAAGAGGGGGAAGATGGAGAGGAGTCCCTCACCTACTGGTTCCCTCCTCAAATAACTACAAGAACCAAGACTGGGACAGGCTGAAGCCAGGAGCCAGGGACTTCATCTGGGTCTCCCATGTGGGTGGCAGGAGCTCAAGTACTTCCTCTGCTCCCTTCCCAGGGACATTAGCAGGAAGCTGGATTGAAGCAGAGCAGCTGGGACTTGAACTGCTGCTCTGCTATGGGATGCCGTTATCATAAGTGGCAGCTTAACCTGCCGTACCACAACACTGGCCCCTACAGTCAATTGCTATATGACTGAATTAAAAAAAAATTCATTCCAACTCAGCTAATGTAAAATTTTGCTTTTTTTTTTTTTTGCTAATGAACAATTTCTTCTGTATTCATGAAGTGATTGTATAAAACTTCGCCCAGCTGAACCATGCCACACCAAAATATATAAAACGTGCACACGTGTGCACCCAATCTTAACCATATACCAGCCACCTTAGTCCATCCACCCTGTGTTGGAAGGCACACCCAGCCACATCCGGTGTTGTAGCTTTCCATCTGGTTGCAGACAACCCTCCTTCTACTCCTTACAAAATCTCACAAGCTGTAACCTTCCTGGAGGTCACCTACTTGGGCAGGCATGTCAAGGTGAACTACCATATTTATTGTAGTACTTCTGTATCTCCTCACCTTTTAGCTCGCATAAACCTGTGGTTGTTCTTTTTTGAGGTTCTTATCTCTTTTGTTAACATCCATCACTGAGGAAGTTCTCAGGTGTTGGGACACTTACTCCCCTTTTCCCAAAAGTCTAGGTTTCATGGCACAATCTTGCAGTTGTGGTGACTTCTAGGAAGGCAACATGTCACAGGACCTAACTGGACTGGGACCATTTTCAAATTTCATAGTCAAGTCTAGTTAATGTCATTGTGCAGTTCCTAGTACTTCAGACAAAACGTTATTATGCTGAAGCATGCCAACAGGAGGCTGGACATAACAGCACAGATTTCAGTCTGAGATTAAAATACAAATGTTCATGCTCTTGCTATCAATTTTGTGTATGGGAGCTAATGATCTTCTAAAGGTAACTGAGAGACAGAAGAAAAAAGGAGAGTTAAGTACTTCTCATCAAGCTGACAAAAAACTCAAATTCATACCTCAAGATTGAATCACTTTCCTCAAAGAATGATTATGGGGGCCAGTGCTGTGGCATATTGGGCTAAGTCTCCACCTGCAGTACTAGCATCCCATATCCCAGTTCAAGTCCCGGCTGCTTCACTTCTAATCTGGCTCTCTGCTATGACCTGGGAAAGCATTAAAAGATGGCCCAAGTCCTTGGGCCGCTGCACACATGTGGGAGACCTGGAAGAAGCTCTCAGCTCCTGGCTTTGGATTGGCTCAGCTCTGGCCATTGTGGCCACTGGGGAGTGAACCAGTAGATAGAAGACCTTTCTCTCTCTCTTTCTCTCCCTCTCTTTCTCTCTTTCTCTAACTCTGCCTTTCAAATAAATAGATAAATCTTTTAAAAAATGATTATGCCAATGATTAAAAAGTGACTCAGCATCATTTGAAATGGCAAGAAATCGAAGATTATATACTATGCAAAATGACAGATATTTTAATAGACACACCAATACTGGCTGATAATGACCCGGAGAGATAAGTGTAGCTCACAGGACTTTCAGGACAACTCTATAACTGGGACCCACATTGCGCTTCCACAGTCAACTGTGAACTGGACTGGAGTCCATGTTCCTCTCACTCCTATACTCTGACCCATCAGCAGGCCATTCTTTCTCAGTGAGGCCTTTCTGGCTGTTTTCCCTCATGACAGGTCTCTGTCACAGTCTTGAGCAGCTAAAACTGTCACCGCCTCTGGTCTGGTGGGATGCAACGGCCTGTCAATCTCAGCTCTCTACCTCGGTTACGCCCTCTCTCTAGTCACTTCTGCCATGCAAACGATCTCCCCCAGGCACACAGTTGCAGTGCATTCTCCCTAGCTAAACTGCTGGTCCTTACAGACTCTATCACATGGCTATCAAAACAATCAGCATCCCACTGTACCCCCAGTAACTTAGCTTAGGCTTGAAACGTTTTTTCTGGATTCATTTTTTATCCTGGCTCTCCACCTATCCTCCATTTCAGCCAAACCACTTGTCATCCCAGAAGTAGCGTGTCTGGCCCCAGCTCTAAGCCATGGCTCTTACCATTTGCTCAGCTTAGAACGCTAATCCTCTCATTCTTGCCTATTGTCCCATCAATTTCCCTGATTTTGACAGGCAGCTTTTTGGTGATTAGCATGTATTCCAGATACTATAATTCTCTTCACTTACATTCCCTAGCTAGATTCTAAGTTCCTTACAGATTCTAGCACCTAACACAGTCTTGAGTGTAATGAACACCTATTAATGTTCACAAAAATGTAACTGAGTTGATCTTTAAATTGGACAAATGGTGAGCACTGAAATTCTTTGAGATAGATATATGCGTATACACACATTTGAAGTCTGTTTACACACTGGCTTTCTCTGAATATCCACAGTTAGACAAAGCATCAGAATTTTGCCCACTTTTAAAATATCTTAGATGGTCAGGACATGGATTTTACTATTATGTAACTATAGCAAGCTCTTACACACAAGTTGGGAATATTCATTTATTTTCAAAATGTAAAAAGTGTTGAAAGATAATGACTATTATTTTGATGGGTCAGCCTGAAGAATTTCCTGGAATTTTGCACTCTCGTTTCTGATAATACACAACAGAAATCTGGACCGAAATCTAGACTCTTCATCTCCTACTCACAACAAATGTCCGTAAAAGCCCATGATTGTGTTTCTGGCAGTCAGATATTCTTAATAACTGTTCACCTTTCCCCTCTCGTCTTCTGTGTGTCTGTGTTGTCTCTGGAGAGAATTTAAGTCAGAATCCGTGACTAATGTGCATAGTATGTCAGCCAGACCACTGCCACGAAACAAGGAATCTCTAGTTAGCTATCACCTCTGTCACAACATTGTGTCTTGGTCAAGTTACTGGTTCCATGAAAAGGGCCCTTCCTTACCAACTAAAATTCTGTTCAAAAAGGCCCTGCTCTGCTGGGGGACGAGCTGGAGCAAAAATGCCTCTCTCAGCTAGAGAGCCGTTCGCTGTGCAGGTACTAAAGTAAAGAAAGGACTTTCTGCATTTAAATTTGGAGTTCTACACGGAAACTGTAGGCTGGGATGAGACAGTACACAGATCACTTCAGTGTTTAGCTGGGACTCGCAGGCCCTACCCCTACCTATCCGAGAGTCACCTGAGCCAGCTGCCACGCTGGGAGCACATCCCAAAGAGGCCTGAGGTTCTCCTTTAATCAGCTGTGGAAGACTGACATTTTCTCTCCCAGCACCTGATGAGGGTCAGCTTTTCCTCCACAACCAGACGGCAAGGTTCTAGAGGACAAGGTCCACCTTTCATGTTTTATTTGTATCCCTCATGGGGCTGTCAGAGTTACCAATACTGAAATACTTAATACGTGCTAAAGAAATAATCGACTTTGCCATAAACAGACAACACTTGTATTTTCCAGAGATTTCTAGCTTGTTACAAGAAATAGCTATATAATGACATGGGCTGGGGGCTTATTAATTACATGAGGTGAGAAGCAATTCTCCAAGGAGAAAAAACATCAGGGATAGATGAAAGTAATGGGGGTGGTGGAGGGAAGGAGGCAACAGTCCCGAGGACAAATCATAGGGCACAGCAGGCTGTCTTGGCCCAGCCAAGGCCTCACTTAGCAGGGCCCTATATTTCCAGGGAACAGTTTCATTAAATATTGATGACAGGACTGTCAAGGTCTAGAATTAAATTCCAATCCTGTTTTCATTTTATGGGCTATGCAACATAAAGACCGAGAAAGAACATCTGGGCCACTGGGCCACAATGCACATGCTCACAGCTGGAAGAGATCATAGATGACCCAAGTTAAACTAGCTTCAGGGTGGCCACCTGCACAGCATTTTCATTTCTCCAGAATTCTTTTCCCTGCCCACTCTGACCTGTCCCATGACTCTCCACTTAAACTCAACATTTTTTTTTTCAAGTCTGTTTCCAAAATGTCTTTCCTCTCCTAACTCTGAAGCTGATTTTCCTTGTGTTGGTGGCACTTGCACCCACACGGGAATGAGGAACTTACAGTCATTTGCTCAGCTGATGATTGGTTGAGTTCTCTCTCTGGTATATTCCTAAGTATAATTAGAAAGGGCAGGAAATGACTCTAGGACTAAGAAGTTTTATTCTGATTTGGTTAAGAGGCTTGAGTCAACCCAGATGGTGATACTTCAAGTGACAGTATTTGAGTCAACAGGAAAGTCTCTGGAGAAGTAATAGTAATAAAGTAATAGTAATAAAGGTAGCTGGAATTCATAGAGCACTTATCAGGGCCAGGCATTTTTTGAAGCTCTTTTGGATCTATATGTTAATTAAATGGGCAGTTTGAACTACAAATTGGATTTTAAAGATTCCTAACAATTCTCTAAGGAAAGTAGGACTTAACACTCTGATCTTTTATAACACAAGTTTTTTTTTTTTTTTAAGATTTTACTTATTTGAAAGGCAGATTTAGAGAGAGAGAGAGAGAGAGAGAGAGAGAGAGAGAGAGAGAGAGAGAATGAATTGATCTTTCATCTGCTGGTTCACTTCCCAGACAGCTGCAATGGCTAGAGTTGGGCTAGGCTGAAGCCACATGGGTGCAGGGGTCATAGTCCATTGGTTTCCCAAGGCACATTAGCAGGGAGTTGAATCAGAAGTGGATCAGCTGGAACTCAAACTAGCACCTGTATGGGATGCCAGTGTCACAGGTGGCAGCGTTACCCGCTACAGCATAACACCAGTGCCTCATCACAAGTATTTCTACAGAAACACAGTGGGTTAAGTGGGTTAAGTCTGTGTCTGCAATACCAGCATCCCATTAGCAGGGAGCAGCCATGACTCAAGCTGGTTCCCATATGGGATGCTGGTATTACAGACAGAGACTTAACCCAGTGTACCATAACACCAGAAGGAGTTCCAGGCTCCTGGCTTTGGCCTGGCTCAGCCCCAGCCATTGTGGCCACTTGGGGAGTGGACCAGTGGGTGGAAGATTTCTCTCTCTTCCTCTCTCTGTAACTTGCCTTTCACATAAATAAACAAATCTTTAGAAAGCACATTTTTAAAGAAATGCACAGTCTACATATATGTTACTTATGTACATAATCAATTATAATTCAGCTTTAAACTCTTGGATATATTTTGAATTTAACATTTTAAAAATTTAAAAGGAGCAAAATGACTAGTGAGCTATCTCATAAAAGCTATATTCTAAAATTAAAGAAAGAAATTTGGTCATAGAGATACTATTAGACATGAAAAAAAGTAGACATGAGTGATTTCAGATGCTGTAGACCCAGTGCCAGCATAAACTTCATACTATTACAATCCTGGGTCATAGATGCATTAACAATTTACTTTTCCCAACTTGTGTCTTCTAAGTTGATAGCTTTGTTCAAATATAAAGTAGAACTATATCATGGAGCTAAAATTCATTTCAAATGTTTAGATACTTTATATTTCTGCCAACTATCACTGTTAAGATATTAAAATCTTAAGTGAACATCTGCATTTTACTCTTACTATTTTAAAGAATTACACATCAAGTTTAGTTGTACTTTATACAAAAAGAAGACATGTTAGAGATACAATGGAAGATCAAAAACTCCCACCCTGCGAAGTTCTAAGTACCCTACATGTACAAATACTCACTGAGTCTCTCTTAACAGTCATATAAGAAAGACCAGACCTGAAGTCAGGGAATGAGGCCATAATGGTGGGAAATGAAAGGAGCAATTAAAAAGAAGGAGTAAAATATTAAAAATCTGGGAGAATAATTTTGGGTAGGGACTGGCTACCCTTAACATGTCTTGTCTAACCAGGGAATGTTTTTCAAAACTCAACTGAAACTTTTCCCTCTACCTTCCTCTAATGGCACCCTTGCTTCCCCTTCTTCTTCGTACAAACTTCCACACTGGCCTATTCCCCACTGTTTATGTGTTCATATGTCTGCTTTTAACTGAAGACCATGAGATCAAGAGATTCTGTTTAATGCATAGTTGTCCACATGCCTATTCCAACAACAATGGGACATCATTTTCAATGCTTACTATTTGTAGCATAAATAAATGAACAAATGAAAGAGGTATCTATGCCAGCAATGAAAGAAAATCCAGAACATCACCAGAAGATGATCGTATCCTAATATCCAAAATAATGGAGATTTCCTAAACCTCATGGTCTTCAGGAGTGTAGATTTTTTTTCCTTCATTTTCCCAATTCACTCATATACTAAAGTGTAACTCACATTACATAAAATTCATCTTTCTGAATCAAAATCACGAAGGATATCACCTAACTCCTATTAGAATGGGTGCTATGGGCCAGTGCTGTGGCTCACTCAGCTAATCCTCCGCTTGCAGCGCCAGCACCCCAGGTTCTAGTCCTGGTTGGGGCACCGGGTACTAGTCCTGGTTGCTCCTCTTCCAGTCCAGCTCTCTGCTGTGGCCCGGGAGTGCAGTGGAGGATGGCCCAAGTGCTTGGGCCCTGCACCCGCAAGGGAGACTGGGAGGAAATATCCGGCTCCTGGCTTCGGATTGGCGCAGCGCTGGCCATGGTGGCCATTAGGGGGGTGAACCAACAGAAGAAAGAATTTTCTCTGTCTCTCTCTCTGTCTATAACATTTCACAATGTATGCATGTATCAAGCCAATACATGGTACACTTTAAATATATTCCATTTTGTCAATTATATCTCAATAAAGGTGAAAAAAATTTGAGCTGATGCTGTGGCAAAGCCGGTAAAGCTTCTCCCTTAGGCACCCATATCCCACTTGAACACTGGTTCAAGTCCTGGCTGCTCCACTTCCAATCCAACTCCCTGCTAATGTGCCTGGAAAAGCAGCAGAAGTTGACCCAAGTGCTTGGGTCCCTGCATCCATGTGGGAGACCCAGAGAGAGCTCTTGGCTCCAGGCTTCAGGTCAGCCTAGCTATGGGCATTGCAGCCATTTGGGGAGTGAATCCAACAGATGGAAGATCTCTCTGTCTCTCCCTTTCTCTCTCTAACTCTGCCTTTCAAATAAAAAAAATCTATTTTAAAAAGATGAAAAAAAATCATGCATATCACACATTTGAAGAATCATGTGTTAATAATTATTAGGAAATAGTACTAATACCTTAGATTTGTATAGAGTTTTACATAAAAAGTTTTCATATTTTAATACACTGGATTCATCCGATGTTTCTTCAAGTTGTGCACCACAGATTTTATCATCCCCATTGTACCTATGACTCAGATACCCCAGTTTTAGAAAGGTTAGACAAGCTAAGTAGGTGGCTATGCTATGCAGCTTATGTGATCATGGGACTTTCCTTTTCAAGGTTCATCTTTGGAGATGTTTTTCAAAGAATATGTTTTAGAAAACACAGGTGTTAAAACATGTAGTGATCCTTTGGAATGGGTTCATCATACCCACCTTGGCACTGAATACATAATGGGAAGCAAAGCAGTCACAGTCCCGCAGTCCTGCCCTCTGTGCCTTAGAGACTCAGTCTAAGGCACTCATGATGAACATAGAGGATACAGCACACGGACCAATCAATACTATCAAGTTGTATCTGTTCTACTTCATGCTCACCTTTTTCTCCTGCTAGTAAGTATGTCCCCAACAAAATACACTTTCAGACAAATGGTATTTTCTTTATATAGTTGTAGATAAATCCAACCTTACAAGAAGCTATCTAATAATGCCTTTTTTCCTATTATAATTGGACAAGTACTTTAAAACTAAAACAAAAACATAATCATAAAAGCAATGTCAATTAACAGATTTGTAAACTATGGATTTTACTTACCCAGGTATGTAAAAAAAAAGAAAATATATTAGGGGGTTGGAAGAAAAATTAGTCAACGTGCATTTATTGAACAGTAACTCTATTAGCTACTAGGGAAAAAGATGGATGAGAAAAAATCTTTTTAAAAACATTTATTTATTTGAAAGGCAGAGTGACAGAGAAGGGGAATAAGAATAGAGAAATACTTCATTTGCTGGTTCACCTTCCAAGTGCCTGTCATAGCCAGGGCTGGGCCAGGCCAAAGCCAGGAGCCAGGAACTCAACCCATTCTCTCACACGGGTGGCAGAAACCCAACTACTTTGATCATTATTTGCTGCCTTCCAGGTGCATTAGCTGGATTTGAAGTGGAGGATCCAGGAATCAAACTAGCGCTCTGATACGGGACGTGGGTACCCTACAAAGGGGCTTAACCTACTGCACACAACACCTACCCTCAAAACAAAGTTCTTCACTCAAGTGGCACAGTCTACAACATAGACAAATAGAACCAACATCATCATCTGATAAAACAAATGCTGGGGCTGGGCCAGGATATGATACGCCAGCACCAGAGAGGGCACTCAGGACTGCTGGAGGTGGGTGGTGAGGGAGCAGGTAAAACAGCAGAGAAACCTAATGCTGGAAATGCGTTCTGAACAATGATCAGTGTTTAAATGTCTCAAGTCCCTTCCAGCATTATCCAGATCTCTCCTACCACCTCTCTTAAAATGAAGTTCTAGAATCTACTTTTAAAAATTGCTCCTGGGGGTCATCATTAGGGACTGAGGAGGTGGTGATCCATGGGGATCCGAGTCCGGATCCATGTGCTCCTCAAGACTAACGCCAGGGGTGTCAGAGGAGTTAGAGCCAGAGGGTGATGTAGAGAGGAAGAGGAGGCCACGAGGTGTGAAGGCACCCTGACGTCTTCCATCCTCCATATCCCTATGTGGCTCTGGTTTTCCATCTCCGGAGATGAGTTATAAATTCGTCTTTGATTGTGGCATCTATATGGAGGGTATTTGAATCCTTCTCTTCTGCTCTGATTTTTCTTTGTCCTTTTTTTTAGCTCTTTAGGGCTGGATCTAATTCTGTATGGATATTTCCACTTGGTGATCTTATCACCTCACCTCAAACTTGGTCTAAAATAGCACTGTTTGCCCAAATCAAGGTTCTTCTCAGGATTCCTGGTTTTCTAATGGCACTGCTGTTCCTTCAGTAACTGTGTCCCAAGGTCAAGACACCCCGTGTTTTCTGTCTTTGCCTCCCTGAGCCACACTTTCTTCATGAGGACGCTCATTCCACCCTCTGTCGGCACTGCAGCCTCCCTAGCCTAAGTCTGCCCTGCTCACCTCAGATGAGGTTCTGGGGATAGATTACCTCACTAGTCCTCCAGGTTGAGTTTTCTTTTAAATTTATTATTTCTTACACACACACACACACACACACACGCACGCATTGTACACAGGAGAAATGAAGGAGAGGAGGGCACTAGCTCCCATCTACTGCTTTATTTCCCAAGTATTCCCAACAGCTGGGGGGTGGAGGCTCAATGCAGGTCTCCCACGTAGATGGCAGGGACCCAAGCACTTGAGCCATCACCCACTGCCTCCCGAGGTGTGCAATAGCAGGAGCTGGAATTGGGAGCAGAGCTGGGACTCACACCCGGGCACTCCAATACGGGATATGATTTCTTTAATAGGTTTGTTTCTTTACTGCTAGGCCAAACAACTTTCCCCAGTTTTTCCTTTTTTTTTTTTTTTAGTTCACTTTATATCGTGTCCCAGCTAATGCTTCTAAAACAAAAATTGTGCAGAGTGAGCATCTATACCCAAAATGCTTAGAACCATAAGTGTTTCAGATTTAATTTTTTTATTTTTTGCAATTGTTCTTATACATGATGAGATAGCTTGGGGATGGGACTCAAGTTTGAGCATGAAATCCATTTGTGTTTCACATACACCTTAAACAGAGAGCTTGAAGGTAATTTTATATAATATTTTCAGTGTATCTACATTTTAATCATGACCTGTCAAATGAGGTCATGTGGAATTTTCCACTTGTAGCATCATCATGGCACTCCAAAAGCTCTGGATTTTGGACCATTTTGGATTTTTGGATTAGGGATGCTCAATCTGCAATATGCCTTCCACCAGGTGATAGCACCCAGACTTCAGAATCTCATTTCTCTCTTAACTCCCTTAGCTCATCCAGGACAGGGTTCCTAGCACCATGGGTGTGATCATAAGCAGAAAGTTTCCAGGATCTGACTGCCAAGACCTTGGCCAAACAGCTAAGCATGGCCAGATGTAGCTGCTGGTGAGTTTGAATGAGAAAACCCATGCCAAGGTGCAGCACCAATCCCAGCATGGAGACGCCTCTGTAAGGCAAATTTAGTTGCTGAGTTTTGTTCATTATTGTCCTCTGTTCCTTTACATTCTCCACTCCCAGGTTCAAGTTTCTTTTTCTTGTGAAACTTTCTCTCAACACTGCAGCCCAGAGGGACCTCTGCTTTCTCCAAACACCTGGGACCTTTCTACTGACCCCTCTACATAATCCTAGAGGCATCAGTCTCTAAGCTAGAAGTTGCTGCAAGGCAGTTCTTTGGTCCAGCCACCTGCTGGGAAGAGTCATCTCTTTATACTGAAGAATCAAGGCTGCTTCATATGCAATACTGACTACTCATCAATTTTCTGCACAAGTATTAACATGAAAAATATATTTCTGTATGTGTGTGCTCTTTTCAATGACTTTGTAAGCTCTTAAAGAATAAATATTTTGGGGGCCACCACTGTGGCATAGCTGGCTAAGCCCCCACCTGCGGCACCAGCATCCCATATGGGCACTCATTCATGTCTCAGCTGCTCCTTTTCCAATCTAGCTTTCTGCTATGGCCTGGGGAAGCAACAGAAAATGGCCAAAAATCTTGGATACTTGCACCCATGTGGGAGACCTGAAAGAAGTTCCTGGCTTTGGATTGGCTCAGCTCCAGCCATTGTGGCCACTGAGGGAATGAACCAGCAAATAGAAGACCTTTCTCTCTGTCTTTCCCTCTCTCTGTCTGTAACTCTGCTTCTCAAATAAATAAACAAAATATTGTTTAAAAAAAGAATACTTTTCTGATGTTCCCACAGAACCTAAAACATAGTGTATACTTGATGGGTTTTAAAATGATTTCAAGAACCTTCAGAGTGAAGTTAAATTACTAGTCAAAATCTCCAAATCTGGAAAAATAGATACAACCATTTTTTCATGCCTGAAAGACACTGGGATCAAATTTGGAAGAAAACTCAATTGGTTTGTATCTCATGTTCATGTCTTTTGGTTAGTAAAATGAATCTAACTTTTCGGTTAAATATTCTCTTGGGTCTTCCATTTAAATGGTGGTTAAAAATAGTTGGCTCTGGAAGTATGGTTCTCCACTCAGGTTTTCATGGGAATGTGTTTGTTCCTGAACTCCCTAAGATACTCTTGGCTTCAGCCAAGTGCCTGCATTCCCTTCGCCTAATGGTGCAAGGTAAGGGCAAGGAGAACCAATGGGAATCTGCCCTGTGGTTGGAGCATAAGAAGAAGGCTTAGTAAAGGTGAGGAAGAGACTATAAAGAATAAAAAAGAGTGTTCTCTGATCAATCACCCTCACCAGAAATATGAGGGTATTCCTCAGTATGTGCATATCTATTTATAAATTATACCTATAGACCATGTTGCTATGTTGATTGGTACATTAAAATAGCTTTATACCTTAAGTGTTTTTCTCCTTTTCAAATAAAAAAGGAAAAGTGGAGAGGGAGTTTGGCACAGAGATTAAGATGCTTGGGACACCTGCCTCCTGTGCCGAAGGGCCTATGTTTGAGTTCCAGCCCAACTTCCAATCCTAGCTTCCTGCTAATGTCGACCCTGGAAGGCAGCAGGTGAATGGTTTGAGTAATTGGGTCCCTGTAACTCATGTAGGATATCCAGACTGAGTTCCAGGCTCCTGGCTTCTGCCCGACTCAGCCCCAGCTGTGGCATGTATTTGGGGAATGAACCAGCAAATGGAAGATCTCTCTCTCTCCATTTCTCTGTCTCTCTGCCTTCAAATAAATAAATAAGCATTGTATTACTCTTTTGAGATCACTGGGATAGGCTAGAATCCAGAGTTAGAGGCTAGTTCAGTGACACGCTGTGGCAAGTGAACATGTTAAGAAATGGAAGTTAAAACTAAGCAGAATGTACCACCTGCATAGCTAATAAAGCTATGCAAATAAGAAAACATTTATTTCAGAGTAAAATTCAAGAAGTGGTTTTTATGAAACTAACTTTTGAGACATGATATTTTCAGAAGTGGCTTCTGACCCTGACATGTTTACCTGTGTGTGTGTGTGTGTGTGTGTGTGTGTGTGAGAGAGAGAGAGAGAGAGAGAGAGAGAGAGAGAAATAGTCATTTTGATGGCTGGTTGAGGTAGAGAACAGGGAGGAAAAGTTAAAATATAGGAATGAAAACAAGAAAATGATCTGTTTTCTATATGAAAACAACTTTTATTTAGAAAATCTCACACACACACACACACACACACACACACAGGGTGTATGTTACTCATATGATCTTTCCATATTGCCTTAAAGCAAGAAGTTTAAATCAGCTTTTTATGGGGTGTGCAAAGTTGACAAAGGTAATAATACATGGCCTGGTTTTCCAGATCTACTTCCAGTTTGATTTTTTCATGGCTTGTATATTACCCGCTAGAGCTAGTTCTATGCATTGATTGCTTTCTTTCATTCAACCTTTGCATGCAGAGGTCCACTCGGACTCAGTGTCCTCTTCCTGTGACAGTCACCACTCGTTTCTCCCAGTTGAAAATGGTTTTCCCACATGACACTTGATGGTTGGGGCTGAAATATAATCACGTAATCAAACCCGACCAGGGCAATCACTTTCATCTGGAGAAGAGAATGAAACAAGTGCCAGCGAGTGTGGTAACATGCGCTTGCCCTTCCCACCGGCACAAAGCATGCAGCAGCAGATCCGACTTAGTGGAGGTTTCAGAGTCCCCTGGAAAACATATCCATCCTTCCTGGGCTCGAGCTACCATTTCTCAGCCTTGTTCCTCGTAACCTGCAAATGCTGCCTGGGCTATAATGTACGATCTCATTGATTTGCCCTCCAATTATTCAGAATTAAGAAATTCTGATGCAGTGGACCTGATATTTATCCTTTTTCTAACCTGACAGTTTTATTGAGATATAGTTCACAGGCCATACAAGTCGCCTACCTGAAGTATAAATTTCTATGGTGTTTAATACAGACGTAGGCAACAATCACTGTAGTCAATTTTGGGACAATCTCTGTTTTTCACAAGAAAAAGAAATCCCACACCCAGTAGCAGTTCCCCAACCCCCAGGCAACCACTAATCCTTCAGTTCCTACAGGTATGCCTGTTCTAAACAGCTCCTATAAGCAGAATGACTCCATTCATAGCCTTCTGCATCTGGCTTCTTTTGCTCAGCAGAATGCTTTGAAGGGTCATCCATGGTGCAGTCTGCACCAGAATTTTCTTTTATTCCCTGGTATGGAGAGACCACCTTTCATTCGCCACTGATCAGCTGATAGACGTTTGGGGTGCTGTCATTTTTTTGGCGATGTTGAATAATACTGCTATGAACATTCACATATCAGCTTTTATGTGGACTTGTTTCCACTTCTCTTTTGTGTACATCTAGCAGAGGAATTGCTGGGTCACATGAAGACTCTATATTCAATGTTGAGGAAGTGCCAGCCTGTTCTGACATTTATCCTTTTATTATCTACGTAAACTACTTTGTGAACAAACTCATGAAGTAAACAAGAATGCAAAGAAAGGAAAATTCTGCCTGCTTTCTAAAACAATTTCCAAACATTCTGAAGGTGTAGCACTATAGGCATAAAATAATGACTTTACTTAATTGCAAAGTACGCTGTCTTACTAAGACAAGCCCAGTGGATCTTAAAGTGGGCTGCAACATTTTGTCAGCCATTCATTTGTGCAACTGAGACCCCTAAAAACAACACTGCATTTATTTCAGTCACTGTTTTCACCCAACTTTCTCCTAATACTACCCATTTTCCTTGGAATTCAAGTGTTCCAAGGTACATAAATACATTAACGGGGTTTTGAAAAATTATGCATTCATCTCTTGCAAATTAACCTTGACAAATTAGTACCATCTTAACATTAATTCTTGAGGATTTATTTTTTATTTATTTGGGAGGGATGGGGAGAAGGAAGGGGAACAAACAAGTGTTCTGCTGGTTACTTCCCAAATGCCCATGGTGGTTGGGGTTGGGCCAGGACAAATCCAGGTTCTGGAAACTCAATCCAGGTCTCCCACATGAATGCCAGAGACCCAACTACTTGAATCATCACTGCTTCTTCCCAGAGTCTACATTTTGGCTGGAAGCTGGAACTGGGAGGGAGCCAGGTATCAAACTCAGATACTCTAAGAAAGGATGCAGGCAGCCTCATTGGTGCCTTAACCAATAAGTCAAACCACCCCCTCCCAACTCCTTGGCCATTTATGCTGCTTTTTCTCTCTATGATCAATATGCCGACTGTTTATGGGCTCCTCTGGCTCACGACAGTGGAAGGAGCAACTTCATCCTGGGAATTGTGCGGTCCTTGAGTCAGGCAGGCTCCTGTTACATCCCTTCCTCCGGAGAATCTGCATACCGTGCAAGCAACACATGCACTCAGGTTTCCCTGGGCTTGTAGACTTCGTTAAACAACAAGCATGGTACCTTCCGGTAAATTCCCTTTTTCTAGCCAACTGGGAGTCAACATGTGTGTAACTGTGAAAGAGATCCTTGTATCAGTGGCATCTTTCCATGCAGAAGAAGCCTTGCTCCTCTGAGCAGAAGCTGACTTCGCAGAGGCAGTCAGACAGCCCTTCCACCTCCCCTGGGGCAGCAGGAACCTCAGCTGCTTGTCAGGGATAGAGGGAAGGCGGAGCTACCTAACACCACTGGACAGTCACCCACGGTTCTTGCCTGGTGTGCCGCGCAGAGGCCACCCAGTCTGGCTTCTCAAAGGAACCTGATGACTTTGCCAGAGCATGTGCAAGAGATGCACCCCAGAGGAACCCCGGGAAAACAGCAGTTCAGAGCCTAGGTGTGCCGAGATCCCAGCATTCTGCTCTTTATGAGCCACTGTAAAGAGCGAGACGGGATCATTCCAGTGTCTCCTTCTGCGAAATTCACCCCTCTGCAGAGTCTTGACAGCAACATAAGCAGGTTCCGGTGCTTGGATCATTGCTCATAAATAGCAAACATAAAGATAAACCATTCAGGTCTTGTCATCTATGATTTTACTGAGTGTAATGTTTTAGATCACTTTTTTCCCTCCCTACAAAAAAATATACCAACCAGATGAGGAGAGAAGTGACAACTTTAATTTTTTTTAAAAGGTCAAAGACTTCTAGGACTCTTCTCAGAGACAGTCAGCAGCAGTCAAGGTACACTGGGGAAGGGAAATCAGACGCTGGATGATAGTGTGCATGAAAATACATCTCGAAAACGTTCAACAGCAAATGGAGCACCCCTGTGACTGAAAAACGGGAACTCTGCCGCTTTCCAAGCTCCAGCTTGTCTTTCTGTAAAGCTCTGTCAAAGTATCAGTGTCTTTGTGTCTCTCTTAAAAACACCACTTTTTTGTAGTAATCTGTTTTAACCACATTGTCATCATCATGGGGTAAACACAGCAGTTTCCAAAATGAACCCAGGAGGTTGGGGCTGAACTGAGACAACACCGCCTGGGGCACAGCCTTCGCCTTGGCAGAGTGCTGCCGCAGCGTAACTGAGTTTGGAAAACCTTGGGTAAAAACAGGACCCTTGGCTTAAGAAACAGCGTAAACACACTGACCTCTCGAAGCCCTCCATGGCTGTGTGGTGAACAAATACTTGGATGCAGACCCTGCTATGTAAAACCAAAGTCCCTGGAAATGCCATTTATTCTCTTCAATGTGTTTCATAAGATGTGGACAGCTCCACTCCACCGCCCAGCCACAGACTTCACAATTCTTCCTCAAATTCCTGTGGAGTTCAAATGGGGGTGGGGGGTGTATGGTATTCAAAAGAACCAACTGCTGGTGGACTCCGAATAAAATGAGATGGCTGTGAGGCCAATTAGGTTGCCAGTGGACAAAAACAAGCATAAATTAGAGCAATTAAGTAAATGAAGATGATCAAAAGGAATTTGTGGGGAGAAATTTCTTTGAACAAATTCTTTCCTCTTATATAGGTACAAAGACCATTCTGAGTTCAAAGATTTTTAAAATTCCTATACTGTACTTAAATCTCATGGAAACAAAGTAATGCCTTTTGTTACAGTGTATAGAAGAAGGAATTCTATAGTTTCTTTCATTGAACAACTACTGTGCACTCAGTACAGTCACAAAAAAAAGGAACACTACCAGGAACAAAATCATTAATTACAATACCACGTCATTCTCTTTTTAAATTCCTATCTTGGCTTCCAGGTCACCACACTCTCCTGGCTCTCTTCTCACCCCTAGGGCCATCTATTTGCAGCTTTTTTCATGGGAGCATCTTCCTCCACCCACCTCTTTCAAGTGGGCAACCCCCAGGTCTCTGTCCATGACCCCTTTCCAAGATCTCTTGCCTGCTCCCTGAACATAAGCATATCTCCTTCTTGTAGCTTTTTACTATCACATGCATTCTGACCATTTCACCTCCTGTGGATTTCAGACTCACATCTTACTGACCATGCCCATCCAGATGTCAGAGTATCAGTGGGAGGTTAGCAACAGCCCCCAAAGGGGTCCACTCCTGACCCTGGAACTCATTCAAGAGACCTTGTTTGCAAAGAGTCTCTGCATGGGTGACTGTGTGAAGGAAACTGAGATGGGAAGATTATCCTGGCAGGGGCCAAGTGCAATCACAAGTGTATGAGAAGACAGGAATGTGACAAACACAGAGAAAAAGTCACACAACGATAGAGAGACAGGGGTGATGTGTCCAAGAGCCAGGGAGCTCCAGCAGCCACCAGGACCTGGAAGAGGCAAAAAACGGATTCTCTCCTGGAACCTCGGGAAGGAACCAGCACTTTGATGATGGCCCAGTGAAAGTGCTTCTTGGACTTCTGGACGGCTGTTTTCTTAGTAGTTTGTGGCAATTTGTAATGAAAACCACAAGAAACTGATACAGTACTGGATTAACTTCCTAAGACAGCTAAACCCAAGTACCACAGACTGGGTGACTGAACAGAAATGTATTCTATCTCATTCTGGAGGCTGAAGTCCAAGAGCACAAGAGTCAGGTTGAGGTGGAGGCTCTGTTCCATGACTGTTCCAGCTCCTGGTAGTTTCCCGCCCCCTTTGGCTCCCGCTACATGGCTGGTCCCCGCCTTCAACTTCACTCCCCCATCTCCTGCGTGTGTGCCTCTGTGTTCAGATTTGCCCTCTTTACAAGGACAGTCACATGGTACTGGCGCCACCTAATGAGCTCATCCTAACCTGATCATCTGCAAAAATTTATTTCCAAGTAAGGTCACGTCCACAGGTACTAAGAATTAGGACTTTAGCTTTTGGGGAAACATAATTCAACTCATAAGTTCAAATCCAGTCCATACAGAACAATCCAACTTCCCTTAAACACGTTCTTCTTCCTATATTCCAACAGAGACATGACAGTGCCGCCAACGCCAATCCACACACAAGTCTCAGAGTTATCCTCCACCCCTTGCTTTATTACAAACTGCACACTCAATCCTGCCTATTTTACCTCCTAAAGATTTACTGGCCTTTATCAGCTCCTCTGTATCCTTCCGGCTAACACCTGCAGGTTAAGAGTTTAGGTTCTTAACATCCATTGCAGCAATGGATTCTGAATGGTCTCCTACTGTCTAGTCCTGCCTTCTCACATTTTCCTTTCTATCTTTCTGAGCTCATCAAGGATATGGACTGTATCTCGTGTACCCTGGAAGTCCGAGAAATTCACACAGTTCTTGTTACATAGAAGATGCTCAGAAAACACTAATAAGGTCCAGGCATTTGACCAGGCAGTTAAGACACCAGTTAAAACGCTGCCTCAAACATTAGAATACCTAGGTTTGGCCGGTGCCATGGCTCACTAGGCTAATCCTCGGCCTGCAGTGCCAGCACCCTGGGTTCTAGTTCTGCTTGGGGTGCTGGATTCTGTTCTGGTTGCTCCTCTTTTAGTCCAGCTCTCTGCTGTGGCCCAGGAAGGCAATGGAGGATGGCCCAAGTACTTGGGCCCTGCACCCGCATGGGAGACCAGGAGGAAGCATCTCGTTCCTGGCTTCGGATCAGCACAGCATGCCTGCCGTAGCGGCCCAAATGGGGGTGAACCAATGAAAGGAAGACCTTTCTCTTTCTCTCTCTCTAACTCTGCCTGTCCAAAAAAAAAAAAAAAAAAAAAAAAAAAAAAAAAAAAGAGAGAGAGAGAGAGAGAGAGAGAATACCTAGGTTTGGTTCTTGGCTGCACTCCTGATTCCAGCTTCCTGCTGATGTGGATCTTGGGAGGCAATTATGACTCAAGTAATTGAGTTCTTGCCACCACCTACATGGGAGACCTGGAGGGCATTCCTAGCCCCCAGATTTTGCCCCAAAGCTGTTGGGAGCATTTGGGATAGTAAACCAGTGGATGGAACCATTTTCATTCTCTCCCCACCCCACCTCAATAAAATATTGATCATTGAACTCATTCAATAAATTACATTATATACACAAAAGCAAAACCCATACTATTTGGAATTGCCTGTGGGACTTGGAAACAGACTCCCTTTTATAAAAAAATAATGGAGCAATATTTCTTAGAGCAGTATTTTTACCAACAAAGGTTTCATACTGATAGAAGGCACACCTCAAATATTTTACACACCATAAAAGAGAGTTATATCATAAGAGAGACATCACATTTATCCTCACAACTCACGGTGTCTTACTTTCTCCCTTGAGCATCTGTAACACTGTGTATACCTCCAATTTGGCACTTCAATACATACATCCTTATACTTCCTCTATTTTGTTAAGATTATGTCTTCTCTCACATCTAGGTTGTGAGTTGCTTGAGAAAAAGAATATTGTTGCTTACCTTTCAATGTCCCCAACTATACATGATCTAGTGTTAGGTAGAACAGATGTCTCTGAATGAATACATTTTACTGGCATCAATGATGACTCATGTACACTGTGCAGGAGTACACCATCCTGTTCAAAATAAACTATGTGATTAAAAGCTTGGGTTCTGAAGAAGGAAAACTTAGTTTCACTTTTCTATCACCAGCTGGCCTATAACTTCAGGCACTTAATACAATCTCTTTAAGCCTCATTTTCCTCGTGGATAGAATGGGTTACTCCCATTTAGTGTGTCCTTTGTAGAAGTACAGTGAGAACTGAGGGCTGGTACTGTGGCACACCATTAGGTTCAGCCACCTCCTGTGATGCTGGTGTTCCGTATCTGTGCCGATTCAAGCCCCAGATGCTCCACTTCCAATCCAGCTCCCTGACAACATTCTGAGAAATGCAGTGGAGAATGGCCCATGTGCTTGAGCCCCTGCCACCTATGTGGGAGATTGGATGAAGCTCCTGGCTCCTGGTTTTGATCTGGCTCAGCTCTGATCATTGCGACCATTTGAGGAGTGAACTAGTAGATGGAGGATATCTCTCTATTTCCCTCTAACTCTGCCTTTCAAGTCAATCAATCTTAAAAAAAAACAAAAGCTCTATGTCACACCAAGCAAAAATTAAAAGGAAGAATTAATTGAGGTGAGGTGTGTAACCTACAACACAGTGTCTGGTACATGGTAAGTTCTCACCCAGTGGTGACTGGCAGCAGCCACCATCATCATCATCATCATCAATCATATCATCATCTTTTATCCTTTGAAGGACTCTAATTGCTGCTTCTAGGAACTTCCTATTCAGTGGCAACAGCATCCTCTGCCTCCTCACCATCAAGATCATCAAAGAACAAGTCAAGAACCCTGGGAGAAATCCTCTCCTCATTTTGTGCTTCCATGTATCGGCTCTGGTGGAGTCTGTGGGAGTATAGAAGACCAGCTGTGATTCCCCCTGACAAAACCAAAACTCTTCCCAATCGAAGCCAGGCCCAAAACACTGGACCTCTAGGACTGGCTTTCAGATTTATTTTTGTAAGTTACTGCGTCTGCCAGTATTTTTTTTGTATTGTATTTCTCCTTTTCTGGTTGTCACATCTGCTTCTCCTTCAATACAAGCACCCAAGAGCATGTGCAACAGGAACTTCCAACTGCAGCATGTGGCTGCCAGGCAGGTGGGTAAGGATGCCCTGAATTCGTCCCATCGAACAGTGTCCCTCAGGGTAGCAACATCCTAAGTCCTAACCCATGAGAACTTGAAATGAATAGTTTACAGTTTGGAAGAATGCAACCAGACGACATCATCCTAAAAACCAGCAGGAAACTGGAGTCATTTCTATGGTCCTCTGCCAATCCATCTTCACAGGAGAGCTTCTGAACAACAAAGAGAGGTCTCTGGGGTTTGGTGGTTTATTTTTCCCCTTCTCCCCTGCCAGTCCAACTTCCCCTACTTAGAAGTGACAGTGGATTTAGCAAGCAGGAATTGTGGGTTGTTGTCACACAGTCAGTGTCACTGAGCTTCTGCAGATCACTGGACAAATGGCCGTCTGGGAAATGCAAGGTCACGAGCTGCTCAGATTGGGAATATCCAGAATTTTGGAATTAATCAAGAGAGGAGAGAGAAGGAAAGAACAGATGAGGAGGAGGAAGGAGGAGGAGAACTATCAGCCCTTGTGTCCTCGGCTTCTCATTACACATGAAGAGCACAGAGTTGTTCGTTGGGAGTTTAGGGCACAGGCACAGACATTTCTCAACGTCAACTTCCCTGATTAGACAAATGCTATGTTCTCTCTCCTCATCTCAGCCCCTGGGCTCTGTCCTTCACTCTCATCTTCCCAGGCTTCTCTCTCTCCTGATGGTTTCATCTAGCCCCTGGGCTCTGTGTTACAGTCCCAAGTTTACTCTGTAGTCACATCTTCTCCAATGAACTCCAGATTCATGCAATTATATCCCAGTGCATGTATGAAATGCACCTCAAACTTAACATGTTTAAGACAACATTTTTTTATGATTTATATATATTTAGTTATTTGCAAGGCAGAATAACAGGGAGAGAGAGAGAGAGAGATTAAGAAAGAGAAGAGATGGTAGGTCGGGGAGAGAGAGATGAGAGATCTTCCATTTGCTGGTTCACTTCCCATATGCCTACAATAGCCAGGACTAGGTCAGACCAGTTAGGAGCCTGGAACTCCACCCAGATCTCTCACATAGGGGCAGGGCCCCAAGCACTTAGGCCATATTCTGCTGCACTCTCAGGCATATTAGCAAGGAGCTGGGCTGAAAGTGGAGTAGCCAGGACTCAAAACAGCACTTCAAATGCGATGTGGCGTCACAAGAAACAGCTTAGCCTGCTGTGTCACAGTGTCTACCCTGAGACAAAATTCTACAACTGTTTCAGCCTTAGGCTTCCCAGTGTCAATAAATGTACCTCTGTTCACCAACAGTCTTAGATCAAGTACCTCAAAGCACCCTTAACTCTACCCACATCCCAACATCAGCAAGCCCAGTCAGCTTGGCTTCTAAGCTACGTCTCAAGTCCTGCTAATTCTCATCATTTCCATGACTATTGGTCTAATCAATAGCCTAGTCAGCCTCACCTCTCATCCAGTCCTAGGGCACAGCCTCCTACAGGACTCTCTGCTTCCACGCTTGCTTCCCTGTTCCCCAAACTCCATAAATACTTTCCATAGAGGGGCCAGGCTGACTTCCATGACAAAATGGGAGTCAGACCACACTGCTTCTCTACCTGAGCCTTGCAAAGACTTCACATAGACTTCCTAGTCCTCCCCGGTGACCACCATGCTTAACACATTCTAGTCCCTCACTGGCGAGACAATCATCTTCTTGACATCATCTCATCCTCTCCCCTTCACTCTCTTCTACCAACATCTGGCTTTGCTCTATTCTCGGAATACGCCATTCTATTTCAACCTTACATTTTTTTTTTTATTATTTTTTTGACAGAGTGGACAGTGAGGGAGAGAGACAGAGAGAAAGGTCTTCCTTTTCCATTGGTTCACCCTCCAATGCTTGCAATGGCCACTGCGGCTGATCACCACGCTGATCCGAAGCCAGGAGCCAGGTGCTTCTCCTGGTCTCCCATGGGGTGCAGGGCCCAAGCACTTGGGCCATCCTCCACTGCCCTCCCGAGCCAAAGCAGAGAGCTGGACTGGAAGAGGAGCAACCAGGACAGAATCTGGCACCCCAACTGGGACTAGAACCCAGGGTGCTGGTGCCGCAGGCAGAGGATTAGTCTATTGAGCCACTGCGCCGGCCGACCTTACAGACATTTGACACACCACACTAAGGCCATAATGCACTTTCCCCAAACCACAGAATCCCTCACTCCATTCCTATAAGTGCTCAAAAGTCACCTCCTCCAAGGTGCTTTCCTAAACATCCCATCTAAAATAAATGCCATCCAGAGCAGGCATTCAGCCTCGCAGGTAAGATGTCTGTGTCACATTTCAGAGTTACTGGGTTTAGTTCCTGACTCTGCCTTCTGATTCCAGCTTCCTGCCAAGGCAAACCCTAGGAGGCAGCAGTGATGCCTCAAGTTCCTGTCCCTCAGGTGGGAGACTTGGACTGAGTTCCTGGCTTCAGCCCCAGCCCAGTCCTGGCCATTGCAGGCATTTAAGGAATGAACCAGCAAACGGAAGCACTGTCTGTCTCTCAAATAAATAAAATATAACAATAAACAAATCCAGAGTACTTCCTAGTTTCATCCTGGGTTTTCTCCATAGCAGCTGTCACTATCTGAATTGTGTTTTATTCGCTTATTAACTGTTTTCCCATCTGCCACAAGGATGGGATTTTCTGTCTCATTCTCTATTGTATTCTCCGAGCCTAAAACAGACACTGACATATAACAGGTCCTCGAAAAGAAATGTGAATAATCAATGCTGAGCCAATGGAGTTGACTAGAATGAACTTCCTATAGCCAGAGCTTTGAGCTTGATTTCCAAGGAGGTGGAGGATCCACATTGGCTGAACTCATATTGAAGATGACTCATGGTCCCAATTTTACCACTGTCACCCAGGCCTTCCCATCTCCTCCTCAGGACACCTTTGGTCTTCACAGACCACACAGGACTCACGAGCCAGAAAGAACCAAGGCTAACAATCATCATTTCCCACTCCATGGCTGCAGTATGTAAGCAGTAGGTAAGCAGGTATGGAAGGCACAATAGTGTAATAACATTATAAGACTGCATAAAAGAGTCAATACTTAAGTGTCTCAGGCAGGGTGTAGAAAGACATCATAGGCCAGCCCTCAGGGGGTGATGCAAAACACGTGGCTGAAGGCTGGCTGATTCAAGAAGGCCTTGGCGATAGAGTGTTTTACTACTTTTTTTGGACATTACGCTGAGGAAAACCATATGACTTCCACATTTACCATCACAGACTTTGGTGGTGGGTGCAACAATCTTCAAATCTACTAGGCATGCATAACTGTGCCCAGTCTGAGTTCTCAGTGAACACAGCAAACTCTTGTTGGCAGGTGTAATACTGGCAGTAAGCCTGAGCGATGCAGAACACTGCTAGCGCCATCTTGCATGCTGCTTGGTTCCATGGCCTTCGTGCAAAAGCCCAACCCCTCCCTGGTTCAGGAGCACCAGGAAGCACTGGCAAGCAGGGACCAATCATGTGCTGGGAGCAACCTGTGCGCACACAGATGGAACGCTTCACAGGAGGAGCACAACGCTGCCCAGAAAGATCTCTGGAGAAATAAATCCGCAGTTGGCTGGGCTCTCCAGCGTCGGAACAGCGGGATGACTTCCGAGTTACCGAGGATTTGTTCCCCACACTTGACTACAGCCTTCTCACACCTCCGCACCGGGAGGTCACAACCCACTTTGGGTTAAATGCTCTTGGAGCTTACTGGAAACCCACTGGCGGCTGAAGGCTGTGTTTTGAGAATAAACTATGTAATCTGCAAAGTTTCCAAAAGGCACATTTTCTTCTCCAACAAAGAGAAACGTGCTGCCTGAGGCATGGACTGAGGCAGTGGGAATCCCTCGGTCGCTCATTATTTCCAGTCTGGAGAGATCGCACGTGGGGATCAAAGTCTGTTCAGATGGCAAGATCAGCTTTCTTCTATCCAGAGAACAAAAATGAAACCCAGGTGGCAGGGCAGAGCTGTGCAGCCGTGCCCCCTGCACCGCCTCTACCACTCCTGCTCGTTCTCCGTCAAGTACGCAGCCCTGTCACTTCTTGGCGACAAGAACTTCAGTATGTTCCTGCTTCTCAGCAGCACTGTCACGGGCATTTAGTTGGAATGGTCATTCCCGAGTTTTCCGTTGGCAAGCGTCAAAGCAGCCAGGTGGCAGCTCTTCCTCTCCATTAGTCTTAATTAGATGATACGCGACCACGTGCACTGTGCCGTGAGGTCTGCTGATCCGCGGACAAGGAGTTGGCTCACCCTGTAAATGAATAGGCCTGACTGGGATTATGGAAGTGAGCTGTGTAAACGGGCCGGGAGCCCCCTAAGCCAGCAGTCCTTGGCCTGCTGACACAGCTGCAGAGAGTGCCCACTCGCTGGAGCGCCGAAGGATATTTAGTTACAGTGAAGAAATCATAACAAAGACAGGAAACAGATCAGCACACTCTGGATTTAACACCCTCCCTGGGGAACTCGGCTGATTTCGAAGCTGCAGATGTTGTTAACCCTGCCTTGAAGAATGTCCGATTCACGTGCTGGAGCTGATCAAGGCGAGTGTGGCATTGAGGCAGAGCGCACATATTCAGCAAGTGGGCTGAAAGTATGGGGTGAGCCTTTTCCCATCTCTGAAATCAGGGGAAAACTCAGAATCTGCAAAATCTTTTGCTGGAGTTTGCTGACCAGTTGGGAAACACGTGGACAAATCCCAGTATTTGTTTACTTATAACAAGGTGTCGATGAAGCGAGCCAGGGCCCCACAATGCAGGGTTTCTCAGTGGCTTCCTTCTTTCGGCCACTCTGAGCACTGATGTCCGAGTGGAGTGGATGAAAGTGAGCCCTTTTCATTCAGCATTCTAAAACAGCGCTGCCAACAAAAACTGGATCCTTGACGGTTCAGAGCTTAGGATTAAGGGGATGGCATATCTTACTGGCAGGATAGAAGCAGTTTTTCCAAAGTTACAGTAAGTCTGCAGAACTAGAAATTTACATATTAAACTCTTCTGACAGAGTTACATAAATATGTCTAGAAGTGCGTAAAGATGTGGTTTGCCAGAGGCATCGTGTTTTCTTTGTGGCAAAGGGACCCGCTGTGCCCTGCCAGAGAAGAGCTCAGGAAGAGGAGGGGGCTGTGAGCCTCAGATAAACCTCAAACCCAAAAGCTGGAGAGAGAAAAACATTCAGCTCACTGGTGATCTGTGTGTGTCCCATGCGCAGTTATTTTCCCTCTCCTAAGTTCCTTTATCTGCAAAGTAAGTAATTTTTAAGCATGCTCACAGAGAACCCCATCAGACCAAAAACTGTCGCTCATTTCCTCTTTACCCTGGGAACATCGCACGGAGGACACGTTTTTGTTTCTCGAGTTAGAAAAGCAATGATCATTGTCACTGCTGTGGAATGAAGGCTCGTGCTTGAACAGACACTGATTTCTGGTAATGCACAGCAATCCTCCTTCCTCTCCTGAGCCTGCTGAGTTATCCAAACAACGTAAAGACGCGAGGGTGGGCTGAGGAAGCGAAGCTGACCTGGAGATCCAGGCTGGCCCTCCCCTCTGGCACCAGGCATCTCGACCTGACAGATGGGCCTTCCCAGGGTGAACCTTCACTTCTGTGAAGGGCGGCAGCGCAGGACCTCAGCACTGGGCAACCTCAAACTCTGCTGGACAGGTCTGCCTGTACTTTGTACCCTTTGTTCTTGGGACCCCTTCCTCTAAATTCCTGCAGAGTTTCTGACCGTGGATTCTCGCTCCATCTGATCACTCCCTGTAACTTCCCCAGTTTGCTTGAATTTCCCCTCCATTCCACCAGACCTGGTGGAGTTCTTGCTCTGTGCAGGGGGAGGGCAGCAGGGCAGGGGAGGGGGGTTACTCAGAGAATGCTTACCTGCTCTCTAAGTCACTGGGTCACCCAGCCTCTAGTGAGGGGTTTGGACCAAGCTGGGACAGGACAGCTCCTAGGAACTGGCAAAGAAATACCCCACCTCTGTCTGCAGAACTGGAAGGTGCCGACAAGATGCTCTTGGGCCAGTTCATCTTCTCTAAGTCTGGAAAGCCACATGTTGTGTGGTCTCTGGAGTTACACAGTGCCCACCACAAACGTCTACTTGTGAATGAATGCCCACTGGGAAGAGCCAGCACGCACGGTGCCTGGCACATATGTGTGGAATGGATTTCTAAATGCAATCATCAATCAGACAGCTCTCTTCACTGGGTGAGCTCAAAGGAGGGAAAGGGCTAGATGCTGGAGAAGACACAAAGGGTGCAGTGTATAAAACTCAATGGGGACTCGATGGGGATACAAGGGGGGCCTTTAAGACCGTTTTTGGCTACCTGAAAACTAGGCTAACGCCATATCCATACCAGGAGACCCCAGCGCACACTGGAATGCCTGTCTGACCCTTCTCCAACTTTGGAAGCTTCAATGGTGCAAGTGGAGCCAGGGTCAGGATACAGTACTATGAGGGAGGGGAGCAGAGGATGAAAAAGGCATGCTGAGGACCTGCTCGAAGAAGGATGATTGCTGCTAAATTTGGCCCTGAAATCCTTCTGGAAATCCAGTAAAACACACGCATTCAAAACACCTCCCGGTTTATCAGACGGTTAGCACTCTTAATTATCCGGTTTCTAGGTAAACTGCAGTGATCTTTCAGGACTTCCCAAGGGGACCGCCCTGAGGTTCTTCCTTTAAAATGGACAAGTGATGAGTGATGATTGATTAGGCTGCCAAATTCTTCCCTGAAGAACTCATCAAGAGAAAGAGGAGGAAAACAGGTTCGGCTATTTTGGTTGGGCTGTGAGGTCAAGTGTGCAGCATCAGTTAAGCGGTCAGGGACGGTTTTGACAAGAGATGTCACCTAAAGACACATTAGGCCCTCTGTTGTCACACAAGAATAAATCCTGGTTGCTTTGGATCTTTTTTATTCTTCTTCCATGGTCACCTGGGAAGGGCCACAAGACAGGCCGGGACTCCTCATTTGCTCTACGCCAAAGGTTTTATGGACTTTGTCTCACCTTTAGAATCCTCCACTCCAGCCCCAAGTTTCAATTTACACATCAGTGAGAGTCTTGGCCAAGGGGAAGTTTTCTTCCCAATGGAGTGGAATTCAGGAATTTGTCTGTCTTAAGGTCTTGAGTCAGGCTAAATTATGTTACCTGGGGATGTTGCCAAAATACAGGTCTGTTCTGTTTTGAATCATGAAACCTCTAGAGGTATCCTCATGTCCAGATATTTGAGATTAAAAACACCAGTTCATAATGTGCATTTTATAAAAGATGGTTGCCAAGTATATTATGCCTTCAACACAGTTTTCCTGACAATCTGAATATTGATCCACAATAAAAGGCAGGTGAGAAGCCCAGGGCCAACTCTATGATTAAGTGGTATTCAGGCATTAATGGAAAGGTGATCCAGTGACTAACCTCCCACAATCTCTGCCCCAGAATCTGCCACATGTATCCCCCCTCTTGTTTTCCTGCAGGGTCTGCAATGTCCCTGAGTCACTCTCCTGGGTTATACAAGAGCTATTATTCAATGCATGTGTCATTGGGGGTGATCAGGGGAAAACTGTATCCAATTATCACAGGACTTTGCTTTAGTGTCTTCCTGGTCATGCATCTAGAGTTAAGACTTTGTCTTATTTTGCTCCGACAATTAGCCTTGAACAAAGATTGGTGCGTGGGTCAGGCAAGGCATTACTGCTGAGAGCTAAGGGGCATTGCTTGGACTCACGATCTCATGCAGGGAGCAAACAGATTCCTGATTTCTCTTCAGCAATAAAAAGATTTGCTAAGAATCATCTGAGTGTACCCAAAGAACATTTAGATGATTTCTCTTCCTGATGTTAATGTGCATCTTGGAAGGCAGCAGGTGATGGCTCAAAAAGTTGGGTCCTTGCCACCCACTTGGCAAATGGGGATTGAGCTCCTGGCTCAGGCTAGGCCCAACCCCAGATGCTGTAGGTATTTGGGGAGTAAACCAACAGATGGGCCATCTCTGCCTGTCTGTCTGCCTTTCATTCCTTCAGAAAATTAAATGTATTTATTTGAAGTACCAATACATGCCACAACACAGATGAACTTTGAAGACATTAAACTAAGTGAAATAAACCAGACACAAAAGATAACACATTGTTCGATTGATATGAAGTGTCCAAAACAGGCAAATCCAGAGTCAAAGAGTAATTTGTGGTTACTGAGGACTGAAGAGTGAGAGGGAGCAGAAGGAGATGGGGAGTGACTGCTAATAGGTGCAGAGTTTCTGCCTGAAGTGATGAAAATGTTCTAAATTGATGACCGTGGTGGTTACACAACTCTGGATACATTAAAAACCACTCACTATTGCATATGGCTGAATCACATCCCTATAAAAGTGTTATTTAAAAGGCAAAACCATGGGAGACAGGTGGGCATCGTGGCACAGAAGGGTAAGCAACCGCCTAAGTTTGCACCGTCTCCCGTCACAGTGCCTGGGATCCGGTCCTTCTTGCACTTCCGATCCAGCCTCCTGCTCAAACACACCAAAGTGCTTGCCTGGGTCCCTGTCACCCACATGAGAGATCCAGATGGTGTTTCGGGTTCCTGGCTTTGGCATAGCCCAGTCCCATCTGCTGTGGGTATTTGGGGAGTGGACCAGTAAATGGAAGATTCTATCTCTCTCTGTCTTACCCTTTTCACTCTGCCTTTCAAAATAAATAAACTTTATAAAAAATAAATAGTGGAGGAGGACGGCTGCCTGCCGTGGGAGGCCTCGCCACACAGCACACATTTCATCAGGATCATCGTTTTATTGTGAGGCTGGACGTAGGACCACTTGAATACAGCTATACAAACATTCTACCAATATAAGCAAACAATGGTTGAAATGTGGAAGCTCATACATTTCTTTTATTTGAGAAAGATAAAGTGGAGCCGTCCCAGTTTACTTTCTCCCTGGCCACAGTTTATGATGAGAAGGAAAGTGTAATGTGTCCGATCTGACTGCTCCCCAGTAATAATGCAGGGCTTCTGTGGGTTCTGAGAGGATGGGGTGCTGCGGGAGGGGTGGGTGTGGGTGGCAGGCCCTGCAGAAGCCCCAGCTCCAACCGGGAGGATCCACTTGCTCCTGCTATTCCCACTGTCCCCCTGCTGTCAGTGTGGCCTCTACCCACTTCTCTGGCTCCCACCTCAGAGCTGGCCTTCAGCTTCCAGAATGCCATCGACTTTCCTTTGGTAGGGCGCTAGACTCACTGATTTTCATTTCATTTCTTTACCATGCTCTTAGACTTGCTTTGTTGTTGCTGTTTTATCCCTCTACGCTCCAATCTTACACGTCTCCAACACTACACCTGCACACCCATTACAACACAGCTGCTTACTAAACACTACTTATCTGTACCTGACTATACATTTTTGCTCTGGGGTGAGTATTTGGTGTAGCAGTTCTGACGTCTCTTGGACACTCACATCCCATAACACAGTGCCTGGGTTTGAGTCCTGACTCTGCTCCCAATTCCAGCTCCTGTTAGGAGGCGGCAGTGACGGCCCAAGTACTTGGGTCTCTGCCACCCATGTGGGAGACGGGGTTGAGTTCCAGATCCTGGCTTCAGAGCGGCCCAGCCCCAGCTGCTGCAGGCATTTGTGGTGTATACCAGGGATTGGGAGGCCTTTTTCTACCCATCTTCTCTTTCAAATAAAAAAAAAAAAACGTTTTAAAAATTCTGGGCCCTCAAGACATTTGGCAATAATAAATCAAGTCAAAAGATCCAGATCTATTAAAGTCAAGAAGGTAAGAAACCACACAGACACAGAAAAATAACCAGCTGCCTAATTGCCTCAGTGCCAGGAAAGCTGATGGCATATGACATACACACTGAGTGTGCCTAGGAGTCCTCCAGCAGGCTGAGCAATTACGGGGGCTGGGCAGGGCGGGGGCTCAGGCCCTGCTCTCTCCCTTGCTGACCTTGGGACCTCAGAGGGCAGATGTTATCAGTTACTCAGTAAGAGTCAGCAGACATCTCGGAGTCACAGATTAAAGTGCCTTGCCTTTCGTTAGCTTTCTCTCTCACTTCATTCCAGTTGTCACAAGTCCATCATCAGCTTAGTCACCAGGGACACAGCTACAGCTCCCCTGCCCTGCCCCCAGCTCCCACTTCTTCTTTGTCCTGCAACACACTGTGTAGTAACATCACCTCGGTAGCTCTAAACACTCCTGCTACACACACCACTGTTCTGAGACACTTTCACAGATCACTTTAATCAAAGCTAATAGAAATTCCGTGGCCTGGTTTTCCACTCTACAGCCCAGCCCAACCTAGACCCAGCCCTCTCGGGGGCCTTCTCTCCCAGGCTCCACATGCAGGTGGGCTAATTCCTGCCCCTCTGCCTGTGTTCACCCACACCTGGGCTGCCACTGTGGTTCTCTTTTTCCTTTTCTGATTTCTTCTTGTCTGGACTCATCTTCCCCA
Organism: Sylvilagus floridanus; assembly: GCA_949820135.1. Classification (NCBI taxonomy): domain Eukaryota; kingdom Metazoa; phylum Chordata; class Mammalia; order Lagomorpha; family Leporidae; genus Sylvilagus; species Sylvilagus floridanus. The sequence goes on along the minus strand of OX463226.1, from coordinate 70,826,392 downwards.
CATCTCCACGGATAAACTGCCTTGGGTGATGTGCTATGGTTTCATGTGAGCCACTTTTATCCTCTCAAGTTGCTTGTTCCATCCTTGAGAAGAGGGACCACAACTCATATACTTTGAATCCTCCATGCACCAGCATACCTTAGGTGCCTAATAAACGCAGCATGTAATGACAGTCGTTTGACATGGGATCCTGGAGAGAAGTGGTACACATTTCCCGTCCTCTTCCTCGTACAGGCTCCAGTCCATTTCCCCATGGAGACAGGTATTTAATTTGCTACTGATAGACAGTCCCCAAGTCATGATGGTCATTTAGGGTTTCCTGACCTCTCAGTGGTGTGAAAGCCATATGTGACCAGTAGAAACTTTGTTGCAATATCTGAAATTGGGTCTTTCCCAAGCTAGTGATGTGTGATAAGATTGTGAGCGGTAGCGGCAGCAGGCACAGCTCTCAGCCACCATGCCATCATCAGAGGAAGCACCACACGCTCTGCAGTGGCTGGGCTGCTGAGCTGTGATGTTCGGTGGATTGGATGCATTCAACACATTTGCCGCTTAGTGCATTTTCAGTTGCTGGTGAGCTTATTGGGATGCAAGCCCATCATAAGCCAGAGTGTCTATCTCTATTCTGCTGCTTCTGCTGTGAGGCCCTTTCTCCCTCTTGGCCACCTAGGGACCTCATTGCCCTGCCCTCAAATGGCCACCCCTCTCCCTTGTCTCCTGTCCATACAGGTTCCTCCGCTCTCTGTAGAATTAGGAATTTCACAGTCTGGGTCTTGGTTTTGTCCTGCATTTCCTTTTAAGCACTTTGTAAACTACCGTAGAGTTCTACAAATGGCTGTTCCTCCCCTCCTACACCAGAAAGCATGGGTGTGAGTGCCCTGTCTTAGCAATGTTATAGCAGTCCAACCGCAGGGTTCTGCACAGAGCCAGAAGAGAACAGATCCAGAAGACATTGTTAAATTTCATCTGACAGGGGCCTGCATAGTGGATGCTGGTTTGAGTCCTGGCTGCTCCGCTTCCAATCTAGCTCTCTGCTATGGCCTGGGAAAGCAATAGAAGATGGCCCGAGTGCTTGGGCCCCTGCACCCATGTGGGAGACCCGGAGGAAGCTCCTGGTTCCTGGCTTCAGATTGGCGCAGCCTTGGCTGTTGTGGCCATCTAGGGAGTAAACCAGCAGATGGAAGACTTTCTCTCTCTCTCTGACTTTCAAATAAATAAATAAATCTTCAAAAAAAATTTCATCTGACCAACTCCCAGCAGAAGACCCATGGAAATGGCATGAACTCGTTTCTTCTGCCTCCGGAAAGTTAACCCATTTCACAGAGTTCAGTTAGGGAACCCAAGCAGCAGGAATCTGAGGTACTGACTCACGGCAGTCACTTTGGGAACCTAAATTTACAGGACGCTTCTCCAGAGCTCATATTCTCTCTGGGCCCTTTACGGATAACCTGGTCTTCACCTGCTTTCTGGGAAGCAAAGGGAGATGGGTGAGGACCCAACCAAAGACTTGGTTAATTACAGAATATGTCCTACTCTTCTCCGAGTGCCACCCCACAGCATGCAACTTTTCTTTCCCAAACCCAGGGGGTTGGATCCAAGGTGCCTTGAACGTTTCGTGTCTCTGAAATACAAATCTCTCAAAAACAACGACGACTCACTGATTCCAGCTTGATTTTATAGGAAGAAAGTGACCTAACTAAATAATAGTCACCTTACAGTACAGGTAACTATTGGCAGCTACCATATTCATAAAGCTTCCTGGTGGCCTTGTGATCTTAACTGAGTTTAAGCAAAATAACAAATTCAAGCTTGGGTACTATTTTGGATGCAACAAGGACCTTCTGGGGTCTTTCTGAAGGAGCACGAGCCCCCAGAGGCACTGCTTCCTCCAGGCCTCTCCCTCCGACACTGTGTACTCTGGCTCTCCAAGCCCTGCCTGCTGGGTCCTGCTCTCTTCTGTCCTTTCTCAGGCCTATCTCTGATAAGTGTTTCACTCTTCCAGGATTTGAGGCTATGTGCTGGGACTCACTGCTGGATTTTGGGTCTAGGCTGCTGTGTCCTCAGCATTCAACCACAGAAAACACTCTCGGCCCAAAGACAATTCCTTTCAGGAAAAAGCCGACAGGATGACGAGCTTGGTAGAGTCACAACAGTGCAGGACAAGTGTCGGAAACACGCTTCTCTCCCTTTCTCAAACACAGCCAGCCAAGGAACTGTCCTAGGTATGGCCCATATGGGCACCAATTCAAGTCCCGGCTGCTCCACTTCTGGTCTAGCTCTCTGCTATGGTCTGGGAAAGCAGAGGAAGATGGCCTAAGTCCTGCAGCCCCTGTACCCAAGTTAGAGACCTAGAAGAAGCTCCTGGCTTCGGATCATCCCAGCTCCAGCCATTACAGCCATTTTGGGAGTAGACCAGTGGATGGAAGACCTCTCTATCTCTCCCCCTCTGCCTCTGTGTAACTCTGCCTTTCAAATAAATAAATAAATAAATAAATAAATAAGGAAAAGAGTAGTGATACTGGCCATAAGTACATCCTTTAAGTCAGGGGTTGGGTGTATAAATAAAGCCTGCAATCATCTGGTCTGGCCCTGCCAAGGCAATCGCGAGAGGGACTTGAAATTCAATTAATCTACAGCAGGCTAATTTTTTTGTTGTTATATTTGTCATTCCTTTTTTTCCCCCAAAGAAAGCTTTCATTTAAGGAATACAAACTTCATGCATTTCATAAGTACAACTTTAGGACTATAGTGATTCTTCCCACCATATCCACCCTCCCACCCTTCTTCCTCCTCCCTCTCCCATTCCTCGGCCCATTCTCCACTAAGATCCATTTTTGATCAACTTTATACACAGAGACCAACTCTATAATAAGAGTTCAACAATTTGCATGAAAAAAGAAAACAAGAAAAAAAAACCTGTTCCTCAACAGTTGAGAAAAGAACTGTTTAAAGTCATTAGCAGGCTAATGTTTAAGTTGATCATTTTTGTGAATGAGGTTACAAATATCCACAAGGGAACTGATAGTTCCCCACCCCTGCAAGTGAAAAGGTAAAAGTTCTTAACTTGAAAGAAAACAAATTGTATACTAAAGCTGCTAAACTGTATAGGAAGAACATATCTCCTATTTGTAACACTCTGAAGGAAAAAGATTTCATACTAATTTTTCTATTATGCCTCAAACTGCAGCATTTACAGCCACCGTGTACAGTACTTAGCAAGAATGGGAAAGACATTACTTTGGGGGTAGGAGAAATGAACAGAAAACATGTTCCAGCTGATGACAGTGTCAAGTGCCAGAAAACACAAAGCCCTTACAAAGACTTCAGCAAGAGATCCCTGGGAACAAGAAATATCAAGTCAACTACTCCAAATAAGGGTTGGTTACACAGACTCATGAACAGATTTGCACCAAAAAATATATAAACTCCTGGAGAGGCTGCTTGTTATCATTGTCAGCTCTTACTGTACCTACTTTATAAATTAAATTTTATCATAAGACTATATATGTGAAAGAAAACATAGTTATATATAGATATATAAATATAGATCAGTACTATGCATGGTTTTGTCCCCCAGAGGTCTTGCACCACATCCCCTGCTGGTTAAGGGGGACAACTGTATCAGAATCCACCCTCTCTAGGTGTTGGCAATTATAAATAGAAGAAAAAAACTTACATGTTTCATTCTTTCTTTCCTTTCTCCTCTCCCTCCTATCTTCTTTCCTTCACTCTAATGCTGATTCAGTTTTCAAAGGGAGCTTAACTATTTACAAAACAGCAGAGAACTGACCTAATAATTACACAGCTGGGAAAAGGACTAGCTCACAAGTGTTTGAAATATGTGTGTTCCCACTTCACATAACCACGATCTCAGAGGAAAGGAAATAATCCAAACACAGAGGACCACTTAGCATTGATGTCTTAGGGGTGAGGGGTGGACTCTAATACTTGGTTGCTGGCCAGAAAAGGAGAGACAGTCCCAGCTCCACACAGGCCACCTTCTGAAGACAGCGCAGGCCTGGGGTGACTCCCCTTTGTTGATAACTACTGGACACACATCCAATGTGTCTTCCATTAACATGAGAAGCACAAAGAAAATTTCATAATACAATAAATATAAACAGATCACTGAATGGAATGAAACTGCCAATGTTTCTTGAGAGTACTAAGGGAAACATTATGCTTTCTATTAAATTTGCAAACACCTGTGTTTGACGAATTAATTGATTTCATGAAGCTTGGAGAGAATAGTCTTCCATGTTTGAGTCTAGACATCTAGAATATAGCTGTTCTAAATACTTAAGCCTAGAAACCACTTCAATACTTAACAGCTACAGAAAATGAACAGATGAGGAGGTCTCAAAATAGTTCATGGGAAATGGGTATTATGAAAAAAAAAAGTACAAGTTTCAAAGTTTTACACCAAAATAAACTTATCCTTTAATTCCATCTTTCCGTGAACTTTCTGAAGTAACCCTGTACAACCAAATGGAGAAGCAATAATTATGAGATCACCCAGATGCTGAACAAAGCTAATGAGAAGAGTTTTCCATCTGTGAATTTTTTGCCAACTAAATTTAACATCAGGCAATTGGAAATATATATCTGAAAGGAGGGGGTCAAAATAATTATTTTGAATTTTGCAGTAAGAAAAGGTGAGAGTAAAAAGCACTGAAACAGTATTTTTACACTTTGTGTTTCTGAGTGGGTGCAAACTGATGAAATCCTTACATAGTATATATTGAATCGATCTTCTTTATATAAAGATAATTGCAAATGATTAAAAAATCTTGGTGTTAAACTGGAAATTGCATAGACAATTAATCAATTTAAAAAAAAAAATCATGTAGGATCTCTGTCCTTAATGTGCTGTACATTGTGAATTAATACTATAACTAGTACTCCAATAGTATTATCATTTTGTGTCTCTATGCGAGGGCAAACCGTTGAAATCTTTACGTAATATGTACTAAATTGATCTTCTGTGTATAAAGAGAATTGAAAATGAATCTTGATGTGAACAGAAGGGGAGAGGGAGCGGGAAAGGGGAGGGTGGGGGGAGGGAGGGAAGTTGTGTGTGGGGGGGACAAAAATATAAAAAAATAAAAATAAAAAAAAAAAACAAACCTAGATTTGATCCAAACATAATATATTTTAATGCATTGCATCAAAAATCTCAATGTAACAGATTGTGGGCTACCTTTATGAAAATATTTAGCATTCAAGGGAACAGCCTGGATGCCTAGAATAATTACACAAGTGCTGTGGATATACACTATTCTTTGTTTACCTTCTCTTCGCTGTGACTGGTGAAGCAATTGATAGATTTATTTACCAGGCAGCATTCAGATACTTTGTACAGGGTTGAAAGAGCTAGGTCAACAACGCATAATTGTTTTAGTTAAATGTTAAAAATATTGTCTTTGAATAATAACTACCAAGACAAGAAATAAATTTATTTTTAAATGCCCTAAAAAAAAAAAAAAAAAAAAAAAAAAAAAAAAAAAGCAATACTTATATTTTAAAAATCAAATGCAATGTGTCAGAATAGAGTCAGAATAGAGTCTTGAGCCTTAAATATCATTACAGATCCAAACCCACTGACAGTGAGAGACCTAAAGGAACCTTTTTTTTTTTTAATTTAAAGATTTTTATTTATTTATTTGAGAGGTAGAGTTACAGACAGTGAGAGAGACTCTCCAAATGGCCGCAACAGCCAGGGCTATTCCAATCCGAAGCCAGGAGCCAGGTGCTTCTTCCTAGTCTCCCATGTGGGTGCAGGGCCCAAGCACTTGGGCCATCCTCCACTGCCTTCCCAGGCCACAGCAGAGAGCTGGACTGGAAGAGGAGCAACCAGGACTAGAATCCGGCATCCACAGGGGATGCTGGCGCCTCGGGCAGAGGATTAACCTAGTGCGTCACAGTGCCAGCCTCCTAAAGAAACCTTTGAAGTCCACCCCCAACCCCTTTACTTTACAGAAGACCTCACTTGAGATTCACAGAGTTTATATCATTTTGCAAAATTCACAGTTAGCGTGTAGCAAAAGAAAGACTATGGGCATGTGCACTCTCTCCCTCTCCTCCTCTTCCCTCTCTCCCTTCCTCTCTGTAATTCTGCCTTTCAAATAAATAGGTTTTTTTAAAGGGGGGCATGGGGCTGGCACTGTGGCACAGCAGGTCAAGCCACAGCCTGCCACACCAGCATTCAATATGGGCCCCAGTTTGAATCCTGGCTGTTGCACTTCTATCCCAGCTCCCTGCTAATGGCCTGGGCAAGCAGCAGAAGACAGAATTAGTGCTTGGACCCTTGCCACTCATGTGGGAGACCAGGAGAAGCTCCTAATTCTTGGTTTCAACCTGGCCTAGCCCTGGCCATTGCAGCAGACTGGGGAATGAACCAGTGCATGGATAATCTCTCCTTGTCTCTCCCTCTCTCTAACTCAACTCTGATTGACACATAAATCTTAAAAAAAGAAATTAAAAATAGAAAAGAAGGAAGGACTGTGGGGTGGGGCGGAGGAAGGGAAGGAATACCATTATAGTCTTAGAATTATATCTAAAAACTATATTGAATCTGGCAAAAAACTAATTAAAAATTAAAATTAAATTTAGAAAGAAAAACTATGAGGTGATTCGAACAGCTCATAGCAGGAGTGGGCACTTGGCACAGTGCTGATGCCTGCACTTCATGCTGGAGTATCCAGTGAATCAGGCTGCTCTGCTTCTGACACAGCTTCCTGCTGATGCACACCCTGGGAGGTGGCAGATGATGGCTCAGGCACTTGGATCCCTGCCACCTACATGGGAGACCCAGACTGGATTCTGGGATCCTGACTTTGGCTTGGCCCAGCCCTGACAGTTGTGGGCATCTGGGAAGTGAATCAGTGGACAGAAACTATCTACATCTTTGTCTCTCTCTTTGTGCATCTCTCTGCCTTTCAAATAAAATGAAAAAAATAAAATTAAGAAAAAATTTAAGTCATTGAAAATAACTAAAAATGGGTTTCTATTGGTGCAAAAAATTTTGGATACAAGAGGTTTTTAAAATATCTATACAAAATGCATATTATGAAAAATTATGTACTGGAGTCCACGTTGTGGCATAGCAGTTTAAGCTACCATCCGCAACATCAGTATCCCATACGATCACCAGTTTGAACCCGGTTGCTCCACTTCCAATCCAGCACCCTGCCGATGGCATGGGAAAGTAGCAGAAGATGGCCCAAGTGCTTGGGTCCCTGCACCATGTTGGAGACCTCGATGGAGTTCCTGGCTCCTGGTTTTGGCCTGCTCCAAACCCAGTGATTGTAGCTATCTGGAGAAATGAACCAGCAGATGGAAGATATCTCTCTCTCTTTCCCTCCCCCACTCTTTTTTCCATCTCTCCTTCTCTCTGTGTAACTCTGCCTTTTAAATAATGTTTTTTTTAAAAAAATCAGGCATGAATTTCAAACTTTTTTGGCACCAAAATAAACTCATCTTTTATTTCATTTTCCATAAACTTTTTAAAGTAGCCTTGTATAAATCTGATCTCTATGCCTCTAATTCATAACTCTTCAAATACACAATGCTACATATACATTTGGGGAGGGGGACAGGGACAGATGAGGTACTGAGTCCTAACTGTTTTTTTTTTTTTTAAATCTATCTTCATCTTTCTCTCTGGATTAATAGTGAGCATCTGTGGAGCACCTCTTCAGCACCAGGCACTGAGCTACGCATTTAATTAATTAATCCTCTCAATGCCCCAAAACATAGGTGGTCTTCTTATTCCTCATTTTATAACAAGAAAACTAAGGCTCGATGGTGTACGTTTCTTTGTTTAAGGTAATTTGGGCCCTCTGAGATCCTTGTTCATGGGTTTCCCTGGTCATAGGAGGTACACTTTGAGCCATCAGACATGGAACCAAGAGGGAAGGCCACAGAACCAAATGATTTCATCACACACTTCGTGAACTGTGTTTCAAGAGAGCAAAGCTGCTGATCACACAGTGGATTCCCATGGCAGCAGTTTAGGAGCAATGGGGTTGATGGCATGTACAGCACATGAGGACAGACAGCCTTCTTGCACGGGCTTATCTCCAACAGCTTCTCATACCTACAGACTTCATACCCATTCTCCTCACTAGCACAAGACAGGGAGAGGCAGGTGCAATGGGGAAGCCCCACCTTATTTGGAAACCATCAAAGTTTTGCCAATACCAAACTTACAGCAACCTCCGAGGCAGAAAAGGCAGTTCATGTTCCATCTGGAACATGGTGCCCTCTATTGTGCCTTTCGAAATTCTGTGGGTGGGAGGGAAAGCAATTTGTAGGGTTGGCTGATATTTTCCTTTGTGCAAATACTCCGCTGTTTAAAACATCTTTCTGCTTCTCATTAACTGAAATTCCCAGAGGCAAAAGGCCACATCTCCCTCTTTTATTCTGCATGATGCCCAACATATTATGGCCGGTTCATAAATGTTACATCACTGTCATACTACATTTACTACAAATGACATTTTCCCGTGAGTCCTGCCTGCTGAAATTTCTCATTTAGACTCACAAAGTGCAGGCACTGCCCAAGAACAGGAGCTGCCTACAGCCAGTCTTCCTTGATTGCATTTCTTCCCCAAATTCCCACTGATGCACCGCTTACTTCCTCCCTAAGCCAATGGACTTCCTGTGCCCTCCCCTGTTCTTTTCCACTCCACCTGCAGAATTTCTATGAGACTCTGTAAAACCCTATTACCTGTCATTTGCAGTATAAAAAGGCAGCCCCCTAATCTAGGTAACTAGAATCTGGGAACTTCAAACATTTCATGGAAAACTGAATTAAAAGTACTCTGGTACAAAAAAAAAAAAACTGAAATGCATGCATAGTTTTTTTCATAATAAGCATTTTCCATGACTTTCTGAGGATCCCCACGTGTGTCTTCTGGGAAAGGCTTTGATGAGACATTATTACCCACACAGACATTCTTGAGACAATTTTTGTGTTCATAAGGATTTTTTAATTGCTTTTGTTCTCAAAGAAACTGAAAAAGAATGAATTCTTAATGTTGATGGTAATGAGCAAAAATGTTGAGGGCAGGGACTTTGTTTTACTCATCTTTGCACCTTGATTCACAGCACGTGGAGGGTGCTCAGGGAATGCTTATCTGAAGTCTAAGAATTCCTGTTTCTCCTCAACTATTTCCAGCAACAGCTCAACAATAAGAGATCCACGTGGACTATGAGTAAGTGGTCACATCTTAATATTCCTTGCCCAAATGAGCCAGGGAATGTCCAAAGTAAGAGCTGTTGGAGGATTTCCTCTTACAAGCGCAAAGTAAAGCACACAGATGTTCTTGAGGAGGGAAGGATGTGGCTCTCTCACTTGTGTGACTGTTGAGTTCTTGAGCTCTGATGGAAGATCTGAAGTGTCAGCAGTGATTGTACTCATACGTTTTCCTATTTCATTGCACAAGGAGAACATGTTGCAAAGGTTATTTCAAATATTAGAGAGTGCAGAGTCGCCTCACAGGGAAGAATGCAGTCTGGATTTGTTCCAGGACCTCTGCAGCAGGAGTTCCATCCTGCTTTCCCGACAAGCCTACATGCCTGCATCTTCTGCAGCAGGAGAGAAATTGATCTGGGTATAGAAACAGTCACACTCATTAAAAAAAAAAAACAAAAAAAAAACACTACCTGAATGTAGAAAAAAAGAAACTGTCAATTAAAGCAAATGTTAGTATTCAAAAACCTATTGGGACAATAAAAATGCATTATCAGAAGCAGCAGAAAGTTGACTCAGGGCCAGTGTTGTGGCTCAGCGGGTTAATGCGCTGGCCTGAAGCGCCGGCATCCCATATGGGCACCGGTTCTAGTCCTGGCTGCTCCTCTTCTGATCCAACAATCTGCTACAGCCTGGGAAAGCAATGGAAGATGGCCCAAGTGCTTGGGCCCCTGCATTCACATGTGGGACCCAGAAGAGGCTCCTGGCTCCTCGGTTCGGATCGGCACAGCTCCAATTGGGCCGACTGGGGAGTGAACCAGCAGATGGAAGAGAGAGCTCTCTCTCTGCCTCTCTTCTCTCTGTGTAACTCTGACTTTCAAATAAATGAATAAATCTTTAAAAAAAAAAAAAAGAAAGTTGACTCAAAATAGAGGTCCAATTTTACAATGATTCATGTGGCAACACATACAGTCACTGAGATTTGGGCTCTTTTTTTCATTTGTCACTTCCTCTTCTTAAAAAAAAAAAGAATGCGTCACCAAAAATCTGCTTACCACTGCAGACAAAATAATTCCTGTGCAATCATTTATTAACCGACTTCTCTGTTATGTTTTTTACTTTTGAAGTTTTCTCTTTTTATAGGCTGTCAAAAAACTAAAAATTCTCATTTCCTGTATGATCAGTACCATGCAATTCCATTTATAACAAAATTATAATTTAAAAGAGAATGTTTAATTATTTTTTGAATCAACTAAATTTTTAATTTTTAAAGATTTATTGGGGCTGGCACAGTGGCTCACTTGGATAATCCTCCTCCTGCAGCACCAGCATCCCATATGGGCGCCGGTTCTGGTCCCAGTGGCTCCTCTTCCAGTCCAGCTCTCTGCTTTGGCCTGAGAGTGAAGTGGAGGATGGCTCAAGTGCTTGGGCCCTTGTATCCACATGGGAGACCAGGAAGAAGCACCTGGCTCCTGGCTTTGGATCGGTGCAGCGCTGGCAGTGGCAGCCATTTGGGGAGTGAACCAACGGAAGGAAGATCTTTCTCTCTGTCTCTCTAACTCTATCTGTCAAATAAAAAAAAATTTAAAAAAACAAGATTTATTTTATTTGAAAGGCAGAGTTAGAGAGAGAGACAAAGAGAGAGATCTTCCATCTGCTGGTTCACTCCCCAAATGGCTGCAATGGCTGGAGCTGGGCTGGTCCAAAGCTAGGAGCCAGGAGCTTCTTCTGGATCTCCCATGTGGGTGGGTGAAGGGGCCCAAGCACATGGGTCATCTTCTGCTGCTTTCCCAGGCACATTAGCAGGGAGCAGCCAGGACTTGAATCACCACCCATATAAGATGCCAGCTTCACAGGTTATGGCTTTGCCCACAGTGCTGGCCTCCAACTAAATTTTTAAATGTGTTATATAGACATGCTAATTTTATAAGAGGAACAAATCATAAATAACATATCTGATTACATTATTACTTAATAATGATCTAATATTAAATTCTAAACAATGATATCAAATACTATAGGTATATTAAATTGTAAGCAATAACTGTGGTTCAAGTGCTTAATTACCCACCGATGATTCTACCTAATTCTACGTGTCCATCAGCGCAGGACAACCAGAGCCAGCTCAGTGCCTTTGTCCGTAACGCACTGAAGAAACGCCCTGAGACTGAGCGCTGGCCAATGGGATGCTAGGGCCAGTCAGCCAAAGACACAAAGACACAGAAACCAAGACTCTGTTCGTCTACCCAGAACTGCAGTAGCCACTTTTCAGAACAGGTACCTCTGTGTAGATCTTTCCAGGTGCACAGTGCAGCTCTAAGTATTAACTCACTCATTTCTCACAACAAGCTTATAGGCCAGAGGAGTGGGCAACCTGTCTTCTGCCAAGGACCATTTGGGTATTTATAACAGCATGCACAGGCCATAAAAGACAATCAGCTTAAAAATTAGCCTGCTGTAGATCTATTGACTTTCGATTCCCTCCCATGGTCGCCTTGGTGGGGCCAGCCCCAATGATTTTGTGGGTCTTACTGCAGCCTGCAGGCCAGACATTACTCGCCACTGCTGAGGCAGACACTGAAACGAGCCCCATTGGTCAGATGAAGATGCCAAGGCCCCGAGAGGTTCATGTGTCCGTGGCTCTCTTGCTGGAAACTGAGTGTCAACAGCTGGAGCTCCAGCACACCTTCTCCGAGTCCTGCTGCTGGGCCACCGCTCCGTGAGAGCTGCCCTTAACACCCCCTCACCCCTGGCCACAGCTTCCTTAAAATGTCCCCTGAATCAACTATGACCCCCATAGAGTGCAGAGAGTAGGATGGAGGAAGGAACTAAAAAGGGAAGCATCAGACTGCATGAGGGTTGATGGGCTTCCCAAGGTGAGAACGGAGGCAACACCAGCCAGGGATATGGGGCCTGGGCAAAGGGAAGGAGCTAAGCACTGGAGGGCAGGCAGCAGCCACCACGTGCCCGGCCCCCTGCATACCACGCAGAGGTCTGTATCTGGCCCCCTGCATACCACGCAGAGGTCTGTATCATCTACGCACCCAGCAATAGGAGAAATGCTTGCCATTCCCATTTGACAGATGAGCAAATGACTGCCAGGAAGGGGATAAAGTCAGCATAGGAACCGGGACCACCCAGCGAGCTGCAGCCTGAGCCCAGCGGCAAGCAGCAGGAGAGTGACAGGGACGAGGAGGACGGTCTCCTCCCCAGCACGTGGCCCCGCTACAGCCCGCCTTCCCCGGGCCTCCAAGGAGCGGCTCAGCTCTCTCAGGGGAGGTCTCAGAGTTCATCTGTGTTAAGTTGCTTGGAGCTGCAACCAAAATGAGTAGCTCTTCTCCACCGACCCCCCAACAGCCCAGCCCTGGCACCAGCCTAATGTCTTCATGCTGTCTTCACAGGAAAATGGCTCAGAGATTTTTCTCTGTTTTTTCCAAAAATAAAAACAAACCACATCCAGCTTCCTCAACACAGTTGTTGGAAAAACACATTATTCTCCTTCTCCTCCCCTCTCCCTCGCCCTCCCACTCACCAGGATCCGTGAATGAGTGAGTGAAAGCCAGGGAAGGGTGGCAGGGGGATGACTTAACACGATTGGAGAACTCAGGGCTCAAGTATTCCACACTAGACAACCTCTGAAATTCGGCTCATTTAATCCACACTTACCCACGACCACTAAACTGTGCCATCAGAATCCTGGGGTGCCCTGAGAACAGACATGTCTGGGTGCTTCTCAGCCCTGGGTTCAAGCAGACAGACACAGGGCACGGGAACCAATGCTTAACTCAAATGTGGGCGACGCCACGCAGCTTCAGGAGCCCTTGCTTCCTCGTTTGTGAACCACAGGGAAGTCCCACCTGGACGGCTTTCTGGGAGCATTCGGTGAACTGATGGGTGGGAAACTGCCTGGCCCAGGAGACAGGCAAGAAAGGACGCTTGATGGCCCTCTTCACGTGAAAATGGCCAAACAATGATAATAATAATTTAAAATCAGATGGTGTTGTCAAGATCTGGCCTAACAGGACGCTGACCAGGCAGGAAAAGAAGAGAAACGTGGATGCACGCTGTTGGCAGGGGAGGTGGTGAATGGTACTACAAATACTGATAACAATTGGGAAGTCTTCTCAGGTCACACAGAAGAAACGCAGCAGGCAAATTTCCCTTCTCCGGTTTTAGGGACACCTCCCCACCCCACCACTGCCTGCTTAGACAGGGCAGAGAGGGCCAGAGGAGCGACTCTGCGAACTCCCTTGGAGCCCATTCTGCCTTACAATCCACTGCACCAGCTTCTCTAACTGCCGTGTGACATCCGGTTCTTACAAAATCAGAAGTACCAGCCCGGGTAGGATTTGTAAAACCCATAAACACAGGGGTTCCGAGACAGGATGTAAATGGTATTGAACGTTTCAAAGAAAGCCCTCAAAGAGCACCCATGGCACTCAGCTCCCTCGCCCAGGACGCAGCTCCTGGGGTCAGTCCCTGGCCTCACGTGGGGCCCTGTCCATTGAGAGCTGTCTGGAAAAGGTGCCGCCGAGGGCATAGCCTTGTGCTGGGTGCTGGGCTGCCTGGCTCCTTGCAGGAAGTGATGGGAATTCCTGGCATTCTCATCAGGGGCTGGGGAAGCTGCTCATGTCAATCTTCCCGAGGGCTGTGGCAGAGGAATGCTGGGCCCTCCTTGTTGTGGGAGGGGGACAGCTTCAAAGGCACCTGCTCCCAAAGCCCTGAGGATGGGAAGATGGGCCTTCCAGGAGGGGTCCCAGGAGGGAGTCGAGAAGCTGCCTACTGCCTCCAGCCCAGGAAACCCGAAGTGGAGGCATCCTCCTGGCAGCCTCTCCCAACCCTCTCTCCACTGAAATTACCAGGAGCCTTGGAAAGGACTCCCCGCCCCACCATGGCTAAGCGTATGTGCTAGGATTTTTCAGAAGCCTGAAGGATCCTCCATGCTTTTTAGTCATTCCATTTCTCTAAATCTCTGGTCAAGACACAGTGCGACGATTTCACTAGAGCCAATGTCTTCGCCTGTTTTGCTACTATAACAGAACACCTGAGACAGGGTGATTTATAAAGGAAAGAGGTTCATTTTGGTTCATAATGCAGAAGGTTGGGTAACCCAAGGGTACAGCACTACATTCTACTTGGCTGCTGGTGAGGGAAAGGGGGCCAGGATTCCCAGGATGGCTAATGTGTTCCCATGAGAAAGGCCTTAATCCATTCATGTCCCGAATACATCCCACGGAGCCCCACATCTAACACTGCTGCACTGAGGACCAAGCCTCTCCGTGAGCCCTGCTGGGGGTGAACCACAGTTACCACTGATCTCAGAGGACGTACTTGGAAGGAGAGGGCAGAGAAGGCAAGAGCACGGGGTGGGGTGGGGGGCGTTCAGGAGCAGAGCTGGGCTCTCTTCAGAACACGTGAACTTCATGACCAATGTGTATTCCAAGAAAAGTGGGACTTCCAAATTTTGTGTGCCAAAATAAACTTATCTTTTAAACAATTGTTTATTTTATTTGAAAGCTGGGGAGACAGAGATCTCTCATCTACTGGTTCACTCTCTGAATGATTCCAGCAGCCAGGCCTGGGCCAGGCTGAGGCCAGGCACCAAGACCTGAGGCTCAGCTCAGTCTCCCACATGCGAGACCATCACCTGCGACCTCCCAGCATATGCATTAGCAGGGACTTGAACCCAAGCACTCTGATAACTTATCTTTAAATTCTATTTTTCCACAAGCCATTTGGAATATTCTTGTATGTCTCAGACTGCTTCAACTCACCCAGCACTGTGTGGACTAAACTGTTAGATATATGCATGCCAATGTGAAATTATTTTTCTAAGATTTATTATTCATTTGAAAGGCAGAACTACAGAGAGGAAGAGGCAGAAAGAGGTGGGGGAGAGGGAGAGAGGGGGAAAGGGAAAAAGGGGAAGAGGGGGTGAGGGGGAGAGGGGGAGAGGAGACAGAGAGAGAGAGAGAGGTTTTCCATCTACTGGTTCACTCCCCAGATGGCCTCAACGACCACAGCTATGCCAATCAGAAGCCAGGAGCCAGGAGGCTTCTTCTGGGTCTCCCACATGGGTGTAGGGGCCCAAGCACTTCGGTCACCTTCCACTGCTTTCCCAGGCCACAGCAGAGAGCTGGATCAGAAGTGGAGCAGCCGGACTCGAACTGGCACCCATATAGGATGCTGGCACTGCGGGTGGCGGCTTTACCTACTACCTCAGCATCAGTCTCTGGAATTATTTTTCAAGGAAAAGGAAAAAATCCGCTTGTTTGTGACATTGCAGGCAAATGAAACTATTCAAGGCCACACTTTGAATACATTTAATGACCTGCCAGGAAAAGACCTCTGACACCCCTCTTTGTACTGTAACCTCTAAGTAATTTTTTTGGACTTTCCCCTTAGTTTTTGCAAAAGACTTGAGTTCAAAGAGAGTGCCTCTTTATACTTCTTGTTACTGTTTCACGTTTGCAATTTTTCACACTTTTTCTCCTCTAGCTATTCACAATTCCTATCTCTGAGACCCAAAGGAGCAATTTTGTCAAACACAAACAACAAACTTCTCCAGCTGCCCACAGTTGCTCCTGGTAAACCTTTACAGGCTCAACTCCAGCTCTTGCTCCTCCATCACCCTGACTTTGGACATCTACGATTTTACCAGATTACATTGCAAAAATAGCACAAATGACCAATCAATGAAATAAAGTTGGTCCTGGGGCCCCAGCACAGAGGGGGGCAAAGCGGCCTCCAGAGGGACTGCTAGGGCATCCAGGTAGTGCTAATCTTCTGTCCCTTTGTGCTGAGTACCATAATCAAGGGTTCTGAGTCTTGGCAGGTATGTTTGAAGACAATAGTAATTAGGAAATAAGGAGAAAGGCATCACTTTACTATGTCATATTCCACCTATAGAAAATAAAAATTATAGGTTGATAATCTGAAACCTGGGGTAAGCATTTGGCACAGTGGTAAAAATGTTGCTTGGAGTGCTTGCCCCCCATCTCAGAGTGCTGGGTTTGAGTCCTGGTTCCATTTGCAATATAATTTCCAGCTGGTGTGCACCCTTGGTGGCAGGAGGTGATGGTTCAAACACCTGGGTCCCTATGCCCACGTGGAAGACTCAGATTGAGTTCTGGTTCCTGGCTTTGGCCTGGCTCAGCCCCAGCTGCTGTGCTCATTTGGAAGATCTCTGTCTCTCTTCCTTTCAAACAAAAAATACTTTTTAAAATTTAGGGGGCCAGCACTGTAGCTCAGCAGGTTAAAGCTGAGGCCTGCAGCATTGAAGCCTAAAGTGTTGAGGCCTGCAGTGCCAGCATCCCATATGGGTGTCAGTTTGAGTCCCAGCTGCTCTACTTCCGATCCAGCTCCCTGCTAATGCACCTGGGAAAGCAGTGGAGGACGGCCCAAGTGCTTGAGCTCCTGCACCACCAGGAGACAGAGTAGAAGCTCCTGGCTTTGGTGTGGCCCAGCCCCAGTCATTGTGACCCATTTGGGGAGTGAATCAGCAGACAGAAGATCTCTCTCCCTCTGTCTCTCCTTCTCTCCCTCTGTAACTCTGCCTCTCAAATAAATAAATCTTTAAAAAACAAAATCTAAAACCTGAAATGCTCCAAAATCTGAAACTTTATGAGTGCTGACATGACACCATGAAAAGAAAACTCCACTCAGACTTCATTACAGGTTAAGTCAAGATGCAGGCACATTAAATATTTCATTTAAAGTTACCTTCAGGCGGGGCCGGTGCTGTGGTATAGCGGGTAAAGCCGCCGCCTGCAGTGCTGGCATCCCATATGGGTGTTAGTTTGAGACCTGGCTGCTCCACTTCGGGTCCAGCTCTCTGCTGTGGCCTGGGAAAGCAGTAGAAGATGGCCCAAGTACTGGGAGACCCAGCAGAGGCTACTGGCTTTGGATTGGCACAGCTCCAGCCGTTGTGGCCAATTGGGGAGTGAACCAGCGGATGGAAGCTCTCTGTCTTTCCTTCTCTTTCTGTGTAACTCTGACTTTCAAATATAAAAATAAATCTTTTGAAAAAGAGTTACCTTCAGGCTACACGTACAAGATGTATATGATACATAAACGAATTATATCTTTAGACTTCGATCCCAGCCTCAAGACATTTCATTCTAAGTAGGCAAATATTCCAGAAAATCTAAAAAAATCTGCAATCCAAAACACTTGTGGTTCCATGCATTTTGGGTAAGCAGTACTCAACATGTAACATACTGGTACCTCATGTCCCAGAAAAGGAACTCTGCCAAACTGTAACTATAGTTACATCCCAATTAGCTCCGCATACTGAGGCCAAGAAATGCTGACCTGCAAAGCCTGATTAAGCTTGAAAATGCTCACTTAATTAACCCTGCAAACTTTGCCCTCCTTGAAGCTTTTGTCACCCTCAGACCTAACTCTACCTCTGCTTGAGACAACTGCCCAGAGCTGTGGGTCTGGGCTAACCAGCTTGACTTCTGAAAAGATGAAAGAAAACAGAAGACCTAGCTGAGACTACAACACAAGAATGATCCCTGAATCAACAAGATACAACTGTGCTAAAATAGCACAAAACCCTCCTGGATGATGGGAGGAGATCACACACTACTTTCTCTATTGTAAAACGATACATGCTGATTTGAAAATGCACACTACACAGTTACATATGCAACTTGATTTTTGGTTTTGTGGCAAATGTGTCTGAGTAATTATATGTGAGTAACTTCAGAAAGAAATTCACCCGGCAATAATCTAGTAAAAAGCAAGAGTCTCTTTGCCCTGCAAATAATGCACCCCTGGCTCATCTGTAGGCTACATTCAGGCTGTGTTTATTATATTTTCATATACAAGACATACTTAAAGTTAGCCAATAACTAGTCTTCAAGACATCAAGTCTATGTTTGCAAAAATAAAAGCCTACACTATCACCACGTTTAGGGGCAAATTACATCAGCACTGCTCTTCAGGAATGAGGTTTCAGGCCGGTCACCCTTTGATATTCTGCAGTAGCTGTCCCAAAATGTCCAGCACAAGCCTCCGGAGCGTGACAACAGCTTTGTGTTTTATGAGGTTGTACCTTCAAAGCGTCTATCCATCTGGTATCTCCCTTAACCCCACGACAGCCCTGGAGAAGTAGACTCATCTGCTGTGGCAGGTGTCACTCCGCTTACTGGGCAGATGTAGCATGCGGGGCCCCCCAGTTTAAGTAACTGCTTTTAAATCACAAGAATGATGAGGGGTAGGGTCACGGGGGTGGGGAACGGGGCCACACAAGGCCTGTGAAATCATTCGGCCTGGCCCTGCCAAGGCAACTGCAGGCGGGACTCAAAACCCAATAAATCAACAGCAGGCTAACTTTTAAGTTGATAATTTTGTATGGCCCACGGATGATGTTATAAATATCCAAATGGCCCTTGGCAGACAAAAGGCTCCCCACCCCTGGGAGAGGCTGCATCATCTCTGGACAGCTGCCACCTACCACTTTCCTAACCAACCTGCTGTGGGGCAAGAACCTGGTCTTCCCTGGGTGACAAAGTTTAACCATGCCTGGAGGAATGGATTTTTAGGCTTTGCTGGACTCAATGATCACATGTGGCTACTTGTAAAAACCCACTGACCCTGTAAAGAACCAGGCCCAGAGTCCCAGGTTATGTAAAAGTGGAGAGGCCTCCCCTATAGCACTCGAGTGGGTGTTCCACTCACTTCAGGCTTCTAGAACTGCAGGGTCACTCTTCAGGATGCAGAAATTGAGGTCACCTCAATCTCGCTGTGAGGCCCTTCCCCAAACGACACTATTAACCTGAGTCTCAGAACACCCAGAATCTTCTAAGTCCGGTTCCAGCTAACTTGCTTGAGCAAGGAATTTATTGAGCCCCACCTCTTCTATGTGTAAAATTAAAGGCTAACTTAAATCATCTCAAAGTTCAGTAATCAGTTCTCATCTATAATTTAACCACCATAAATTAAAATCCCTTTGGCAACACAACTTTTTCCGTATTTTTTACTAAATCCCTCTCCATCTAACTAGCTACATAGTTATGGAATTTATAAAAAAATTTTCTCCAAGGTCATCCTTTTTATAGAGACTTTTTTATCTGGCTAGTTGTACATTCACTGATTTCCAAATATACAAATATCTCAGGGCTGGTGTTGCGGTGCAGTGTGGTTAAAGCTGCTGACTGTGACACTGCCATCCCACATGAGTGCCAGTTCAAGTTCCAGCTGCTCTGTTTCTGAACCAGCTCCCTGCTAATGCACCTAGGAAAGCAGCAGAGGATGGCCCAAGTGCTTGGGTTCCTGCCACCCACATGGAAGACCCAGATGGAGTTCCAGACTCCTGGCCTGGGCCTGATCCAGCCATGCCCACTGTGGCCATTTGAGGAGTTAACAGGGATGGAAGATCTCTCTCTAACTCTACCTTTCAAAAAAATACATGTTTTTTTTTTGCCCCAAATGGTGGAGTTAGAAATGTGCCAGGGGATTCTAATATAATCCCATTAAGGTTGCATGTACCAATGCCATCTCACTAGTCCAAGTGATCAATTTCAGTTCACAATTGATCACACTGATAGGTCTAAGAGTCAAAGAGATCACACAAACAAGACTAGTGTCTGCTAATACTAACTGATAGAATCAAAAAGGGAGAGAACGATCCAACATGGGAAGCAGGATACAAAGCAGACTCATAGAATGGAAGATGTCCTTAATAGCACTCTGGCCTCAGAATCAGCCCTTAAGGCATTCGAATCTGGCTGAAGAGCCCATGAGAGTATTTTAGGCATGGAAAAAAAAGAAGACCTAAATGAAAGATCTCTGTGAGTGAGATCCCAGTGGAAAGAATGGGGCCATCAAAGAAGGAGGTACCTTTCTCTGAAGGGAGGAGAGAACTTCCACTTTGACTATGACCCTGTCGGAATAAGATCGAAGTCAATGAACTCAACAGGCTTCCATGGCCTTGGCAACTCATGACTAGAGCCTACTAGAGATTACTGATGCCATAAACAAGAGTGTCAACTTGTTAAGTCAACAACAGGAATCACTGTGTACTTACTTCTTATGTGGGATCTGTCCTTAATGTGTTGTCCAATGTGAAGTAATGCTATAACTAGTACTGAAACAGTATTTTACATTTTGTGTTTCTGTGTGGGTTCAAACTGATGAACTCTTTACTTAATATATACTAAATCGATCTTTTGTATATAAAGATAATTGAAAATGAATCTTGATGTGAATGGAATGGGAGAGGGAGTGGGAGATGGGAGGGGTGTGAGTGGGAGGGAAATTATGGGGGGGGGAAGCCATTGTAATCCATAAACTGTACTTTGGAAATTGATATTTACTTAATAAAAAAATTGAAAAAAAACTCAACATTTGACAAGTTTGATTTTTCTATTTCTGCCTTTCCATGTTTTTTCTGTGTATTCGCTTTCCTTTTTAATTAGTTTTACTGCCACCCTCAGTGAATCCCCAGTGGAATCATAGCAACGCAGGATACAGATCCAGCAACAAGAAACTGGGCAGACAAAGAACAGGAGTGGGGCCAGGGGAGAAAGGCCTGCGCCCAGGCCTCTGCCAGGGCATGCACGAGGGAGCCATGGGCCTGGTGCCATTGCATTCCCATTTTAAAGTTTTACTTTTTCCCAGAAAGAAATGCAGAAGTGTGTATCCCGAAGGAAAAATGCCGAAGCAAGAAGGGAGCCAGACCAGCTGGGGGTTGTTAGTTTTAATCAAAGTCCAGCCAGGATTTTTTTCTTAACTACAGGAAGTAGATTCACTCTTTTGTATTCTTTCTCCTTTTCTACACACACACACACACACACACACCGAGTTCTCTATAATTTCTCCTTACCCACTTCCTCTGGCCAACTCATAGAAATAGGCTGGTTGGAAAAACCTCCGCACCCTTGAACTGTCTTTCTGTGTTTCAAAGTGACATCACGGAAGCAGAGAATGGCCAAAGCAAGGGAGAGCACCCACAGGCAGCAACCCGGGAGGCAGAGGACCACGAGTTCCCTCCCTACGGCTGCTGAGACAGAGCTCCACCAACACGGGGGCTTAAACATCACAAATTTCTCCTACAGTTCTGGGGGCCAGGAGTCTGAAATCAGCTTCAGTTGGCTGGAACAGCGATATAGAAAAGGCCTCCCCCTCTGAAAGCCCTGAGGAAGAATCCGTTCCCTTGCCTTTCCTAGTTCTTCCTTGACGTGTGGCCCTTCCTCTTTCACATTCCCCCACCGTGGCATCATGGCGAAAGTCTACTGAGGTCTACTCCCCCCTTGCCTGTCTCTTACTAAGACAGCTGGGACAGCCCTGTGACAGGGCACACCTGAGTAATCCAGCAAGCTCCCCGCAACCCAAGCTTTTCGGCTTTGTCATGGCTGCCAAGTCCTTTTTGCCATGACGAGACACTCAGGTTCTGGGAATCAAGATGCTGGTATTTCAGGGGCCATTATCCAGCCTAGCATGGAGCGCCTGTGCCTAGCTGGTTCCTGGACAACAGCGCCCTCTCATTCACTAAGTTACGAGCCCAAGGCTATAAGACACAGAGGAAAGGATGGATTCTAAATTTCAAAACAGGGAAATTCCATGTATTTTGATCGTGTGCTGTCTTGTCTCAGATTGACCTTTCCTGCCATACTTTGCCTCTAGTGAACTATTTCGTATACAGCAGGCGCATAAAGATCCTCTTACTTCCCCCATGCTTGAATGCAGCTCCTGCCCACTGCCCCTCAAATGAGCAATCATCGTCCATGACAGCGAAACTCAATTTCCAACCAGACTGAGACCCAGAACCACAAAGATCCTGTGCATCAAGGCTGCAATGACAGCCTTGTCACAGTCTCTGAGGGCTGTGACTGGAGGCGCATCGATGTGGAGAAGGAGCAAAGCTTTGCTGGAACTCACCAAACCTCTTGTAACCGAAGGACTGCACCTCCTCCTCCTCTGCGAAGTCGTCTGCAGGAGAAGAAAAGACACAGAGTTAACCCTGGCTAGGGCGCCGCAGTGCGGTGCTCCTGCAGGATGCACCTGCTCCAGTCTCCGCCTGCTCCACTGGGCCCTTGCCACGAGGCCTGTCACAGAGGCTTGCCTTCTGCTCCTGGATCATCCCAGGTCAACCCATTTTTTCACGACTGCAACACAATACCCGAGGAAGGCTAACTTTATAAAGAAAAGGGGTTTATTTAGCTCACAGTGTGTGAAGCTGAAAGTCTGAGATCAGGTAGTCCCCTTGGCTTGGCCTCTAGTGAGGGCATAAAGGCTGGAGCACATGCAAGTGGGAGGGATCACATTGCCCAAGCAGGAAGCCAGAGAGCAGCTGGGGATCCCACAATCCCCTCTGAAGACACAGGTGTGCTCCCAATGACCTAAGGACTGCCCAAGAGGCTCCACCTTTTAAAGGTCCCCACCACCTCTCATTGCCACATTGAGGACCAAGCCTCCAACATGCAGACCCTTGGGGGACAAACAACATCCAAACCCAGCACCATGCTTCTGAGAAAGACCACGAGTTCCTGCTGCCAGGAACAATCTTCCTCCTCCTGTTGATGTTGTTGTTGAAGTTCTTGTTGTTAAGATTTATTTATTTATTTTGAAAGAAAGAGTGACAAAGGGGATAGAGGGAGAGGGAGGGGAGATGTCTTCTATTCCCTGGTTCATTCACAATGGCTAGGGCTGGTGCAGGCTGAAGCCAGGAGCATGGAACTCCATTCTGGTCTCCCACATGGATGGCAGGGGCACAAATAACTTGGGCTATCTTCCGCTGCTTTCTAGGGGGTGTTACCAAGGAGCTGGATAGAAAGCGGAGCAGCCAGAGCTCGAATCGGCACTCCAGTATGGGATGCCAGTGTCACAAGCAATGGCTTAACCCACTGGCCACGATGCTGGCCTCCTGTCTTAAACGTAGCTTCTTCTAATTCTGGTCTCAGCGAAAGCACAGCTCTGCCTTCAACATGCCTATCAGGACTACCCCCGCCTCTGCTCGTCACACAACTCTATTTCAGTATTATTGTCTGGTACTTTCCCTCTTGTTTGTGTGTCTAGGTGTGCTTGAGTTTATTATTATATCATTCTTCCTGTAAGCAGAAACTCTGTCTTGGTTCACGTGAATAAGTGGCCAGGATGGTGCCTGCCGCAGAGGGGCTTCACCCGTGTTGTCGCACAAATGACTGAAGAATCAACTGTCCAAAGGGTTATCTTCTCGTGCCTGATCCTAGAGCTCCCCCTTTCAGAAGTCCGGGCCCTGGTATCATCCCTCCCACCAGCTGTCACACCTCAGGAGCCCAGCACAGCTCCTGCAATGACCACCAAACACTGCCCCTTCTCCTTCTGTTGGGTAACTGGGACCAACCGGTAGCTCCCAGTAAGTGCATTTCAGAAGAGGCCTTGCTCTGAGAATTCTGAAATGTAAGCCTACTACAGAAACAAGAGGGATGCTATGTCAGCTCTCTGTTAAAGAGTCAAAAATCTCCCTCCTAATACGGACCTGACACGATTCTTTACCACATCGACAAATAACTTCTGCAAGCACAGTAGACACAATTTCATCTTAATTATGCAGTTAAAGGATTCCTTTGACGTGGTCCTAACCAATTACTGATGCTTCTTGACTTCTTACGGAGTTACGTCCTGATAAACCCATCATGATCTTTAAACATCATAGGTTGAAAATGCATTGAATACACCCACCTACCGAAGGTCACAGCTTAGCAACACTGTGCCCTGCAGAGTGGGGGGTTCCCCGAGACCTCAGGGCTGACTGGCAGCTGCAGCTGCCACTGCACAGCATCCCAAGAGACGAGCATGCTGCAGCCCAGGAAAAGATCCAAATGCAAAACCCAAAGTGCCACTTCTGCTGAGTGCATATTGGTTTTGCATCACCAAAGAGTCAACAAATCTTAAGTCAAATCATTGTAAGTGGAAGACCATCTGTGTTTTGGAGTTAGCCCGCATCATGGCCCCAGCACTCGGCTGCTTGTTCATGGGCAGTTCCTCTCCAAGGCAGGCATTCAGCACTGGGATGGGTCAGAGACTGTGAGGCCATGGGCTTCAGAGACGTCAGGGCCCCTTCTTCAAGACACTGAGCGGCTTTCAAGGAAGACAGCATGAAAAGGGAAAGGAAGCCCTTGTGGGGGGTGGCGAAAGGATCTTTTTCAACCCCTACCTGGGACATGACCTGGCTATACCTGAACTTTGAAATGTGATAGGAACACAAGACACATGATATCCCTAACACAATGTGGTAAACCTTAGAATGTTAGTCTGATTCATTTACAAAAACAACAATTATTGTTAGGAGAGAATTTCTGAGGACAAGGAATACATGGTGGCTTGGAATCCAGAAGGCAAGGTATTTATAATCAAAGTAGTCTTCTTATGTTAGGGATTAAAACCTTAGTTCTTTCTGCATGAAGAACAACATACTTAGAACCAAGAGAGCAGAACCTTTCTCAATGCTGACTCAGTGACTGGTTAGATTAACAAACACAAATCAAGCCCCACTCTGAGCCTACTTTACCTAGTAAGCCATCAGTTAACAGCCAAGGTCTGGTCTGTCCTCAGTTAAAGAGAAACCCTAGTCTGCTGCTTCTGCTTAGAAATCCATTTGTGTCTTTATTCTTCATTCAAGAAAGTCACCCCTCAGTTTCCATGGGGTAACCATGGACACTCAAGTCCCTTCTATAAAACAGTACAGTATTTGCACATAGCACATTCTCCTGTAAACTCTATCTGGAGATTACTTAGGATATCTAATATGATGTAAATGCTATGTGAATAGTTGTTAGACCATGGTGATTAGGAAATGACAAGAAAAAAACCATTTTACATGTTCAGTATAGATGCAATTTTTTTCAAGTATTTTTCATCTGAGCTTGGTTGAATCAGAGCATGCAGAACCCACATGTGTAGCGAGGGCAGATAGATATACTGAAGTTGACAAGACACGAATGTAAGTAACGATGCCACCCAGACGTCAGCCTCACCTGCCAGCTGTTGCATCAGACATGGTCAGCCAAGGAAGGCTCACGATGGTCTCACTGTGCAATCACTGGCCCTGGTAGCAAACAGCTTAAAATGTCCCATTAGACAGCTCTGTTGTCCTGCACAGCTTCTCTTCAGCAGGCTCCCATTTGTTTGTTTGTTTTCTTTTTCCTCTCCCATCTTTTTCCCATGCACCATTTAGTCTAACGGACTCTTCTCTCCTTCCTAAAATTTCCCTGGGAACTTCAAATTCCTCATAGTTTTGTTATTAAGGCAAGCCCATTCTGCCCCTGCTCCTATCTCCAAATTAACATACTCAAACCCATCAAGGATGCAAGAGAATAAAGTCCTAACAGCTAACCTCCCCTCCACACCATCCCACAATGTGGCTCTGCAGCGATGGACTTCCAGTCTCTTGTCTTAACCTTCACCCAGAAGGCTTAGTAAAGGTAATGAAAGCTACCAAAGAATAAAAATTTCTTTATCTCACCCAACCCTAAATTTAGATAGCAATTCATACGCAATATGAAGCATACAAATAAAGCACTAGAAATTTCTCCTGGCTGTGATAATCAGGAAAGCCCTTGTGGAGAATGGTCTGAAATCAATCTTTCTCCCTGTTTCTTCTAAGGCTGGATAAAGATCGATCAGGAAACAACACATACTGTATCCTTGGTTTGGAAAATCATAATTTTGTTTTGAAAGTGTATTTATTTAGTTGAAAGACAAAGTTACAGAGTCAGAGATCTTCCATCCACTCCTCAGATGGCCACAACAACCATCGCTGGGCCAAGCTTAAGCCAGGAGCTTTGCCTGGGTCTCCAACATGTGTGGCAGGGGCCCAAGCACTTGGGCCACCTTCTGCCGCTTTCTCAGGCCATTGGCAGGGAGCTGGAGCAGACGTGGAGCAGCTGAAACATGAACCGGGGCCCGTACGGGATGCCAGCATCGCAGGCAGAGGCTTTACCTGCTACGCCACAACACCAATCCTTCATAATGGTTTTTAACTATCAGAGACTCTGAGAAGTGCTGAGAGGAAAAATTTAAAGCTTGTTTAGTCCTGTTTTATTCAATGCTTGAGATAAAGTCTTACCTTCTCTTTTTCAGTCCTTCAAGGTTGGGTAAAGTTAGAGCAGCAAAAGCTTAGAAAGCAAAGGCATCTCTAAAAGCTCACGGAAGATGGGGTTAAAAGACAGACTGGGCAGGTGTTGTGCACAGCAGGTTAAGTTACCATGATGGATGCCCATCCTGGAGCACGAGTTCAAGTCCTGGCTACTCCACTTCCAATGCAGCTTCCTGCTAACCCACCTGGGAAGACAGCAAATGATGGCTCACTGGCTCGGGTCCCTGCCACCCATGTGGGAAAACGGATGGAACTGCTGACTCCTGGCTTCATCATAGCCCATCCCTGGCTGTTACAGGCATTTGGAGAGCGAACCAGGAGACAGAAGACTGATGGATTGATCTCTCTCTCTCTCTC
The DNA here is from genome assembly GCA_949820135.1 of Sylvilagus floridanus. Lineage (NCBI taxonomy): Eukaryota > Metazoa > Chordata > Mammalia > Lagomorpha > Leporidae > Sylvilagus > Sylvilagus floridanus. The sequence continues at coordinate 70,799,753 of OX463226.1, read as the reverse complement.
CCTGTCACTGTGCCTTTCAAACAAATATATAAATAAATATTTTTAAAAGTATTATTTTGCTGCCAAGTATCTTTCATTCCTGCATAATTTTTGCATAATAAGCATTTTAATTACCTTTTTGAAGATCCCTCATACATATGGATTTAAAAAATATTTGCACCAAAATAATCTTTTAATTCAATTTTTCACGAACTTTTGGAAGAATCCAGAATGGTTCGTTAGTGTGAGTGTCCCCTAGAGCCCAATGATCTTCCCAGAGGCTCAGGTAACAAACAGCTCCTTCAGGCTGGTGGGGCTGGGTGCTGGGGAACATGAGGAAGAGGATAAAAGCTGACAGGGCCCACGACTGCGGAGAAGAGGCTACCGTAGCCCAGGAGGGAGAGCGGGCAGTCAGCATTCCTAACGACCGAACACTAGAGAAAGCAACAGGTACACGACAGGGCTCCCAACAGCTGTCCAACAGGTCTTGAGAAAGACAAATCACCCGTCTTAGGCGCAGTGTTAGAAGTCTGTTACCAAAACCTTTTCCTCACACCATGTGGCCCCACGCTAAATGTGTCCCAGGCTCTCTTTCCAGCATCAGCGCCTGCAAAGGTGATGGCCTCAAATAAAGATAGGCCTTCTGAGACCGGCCCGCTTAGCAACGTGCCACCGGGCAGAACCTGTCTCTGACAGTCAGTGCCACACAACCGCCGCACTGCTCCACGGGTGAGGACGTGGGTAAGATTTAAGACCTCTAAGTTCTGCCCTGGCCGGGACTCGATCCCTGCTTCTGACGGCGGTTTGTCTGCAGGGAAGAAGCAACCTTAGCATATTAAGTAACAAAACGTGCTGAAGATTTACATCTGCCAGCACATATTTTCTTGGCTCCCACAGCTATGCTTTAACATTTTCATTTTAATACCTATGGGCTACACTGGAGCTTGCCTGCCTATTTTGAAATGTGATTTAAAAAAAAAACACACACGCACAACTTTCCTTGGTAACTGGCACAGAGCCATGCTGGCCAGAGATTTCACAACAGAGAATGCTGAGCAGAATTCTGCTGCTGATTTATTCTTTGAGCCTGGCTATTTCAGAGCTCCGTGAGTTCAAGCTGAGTTTAGTTTAGTTGGCTCAGAGAATCGAGAGTCACACACATTAAAATGTTCCAGTAGATCTGTGGGCCAAGTTTTGGAATGGCCCTGCAGTTAGAATTTACCTCTCCTTCCCCTACATCTCGTGGGATCAGCGTGACAGCGCTCGCCCCCCTCTGCCTGAAATTCCAGTTCTGTTTTTTTCTGACTCCCCCAGATGAAAAGCCCTTTGCATCCTGGACACTTGTCACACTGTACCCTTTGCAACTAGACAGTTAAGGCACACGACAGGCACTCAGTTGTCATGGAAAACAAAGCAAACTGGGGTTACATGAGTGTCTACCTCTCTCATGAGCTCATGAATGAATTCCTTAAAGACAGAGATGAAGTCTTTCTTTTTGGTTGGGGGAAAGAAGAGAATTATCATTAATCAGTGCAGGGGCCAGCACTGTGGTGCAGAGTACTGCACTGCTGCCTGCTTCCACGACATCCCATAGTGGAGCACTTGTTTGACAGCTGACTGCCTCACTTCTGATCCAGCTCCCTGCTGAAGCACCTGGGAAAGCAGTGGAAGACAGCCCAAGTCCTTGGGCTCCTGTACCCACATGGAGACCTGGATGAAGCTCCTGGCTTCAGTCTGGATTAGTCCAGCCATTGTGGCCATCTGGGAAATGAACAAGCAAATGGAAGATCTCTGTCCCCCTACCCCCAATCACTCTTTCAAATAAACAAATAAACAAATCTTAAAAAACATATATATTAGTCAATGCCAACTGAATGCCAGGTATCTCACATTTTTTAAAAAAGATTTATTCATTTGAAAGGCAGAGATACACACAGAGGGAGAGGCAGAGAAAGAGGTTTTTCCATCCATTGGTTTATTCCCCAAATGGCTGCAATAGAGCTAGGCTGAACTGAAGCCAGGAGCCAGGAGCTTCCTCCAGGTCTCCCAAGTGGGTTCAGGGGCCCAAGAACTTGGGCCATTTTCTACTGCTTTCCTAGACCATAGCAGAGAGCTGTATTGGAAGTGGAGCAGCCAGGACTCAAACTGGCACCCATATGGGATGCTGGTGCTGCAAGTGGAGGCTTAACCTGCTATGACACAGCACCAGCCCCACATTTTGTTTTGTTTATCTGTTTTACAGATGAGAAAGCTACTTTATTTGACCTAAAGTCTCATAATTTGTGAGTAGCCAGATGAGACTAAAAGCAGACTTGTGGGGCTGTGGCATTGCACACCATGCAGGTAACAGACCCACAGACCCCAGAAATGGTAACTGATCTACAGACCCAAGAAACTGAACCCTGTACCAGCAGCAGGGAAGACTCAGAAGCAATGGTTTACACTGAATCCTAGGAAGACTTAAGAATTTGAGAAACATCTGACTCTGGACAGGGAATAAAGACGAGGCCCATGAGAGTTTCTCAGGCATGGAAAGCCATACACTGCGGAAAAAAAAAAAAAAAACCTAAATGAAAGATCTCTGTGAGTGAGATCCCAGTAGAAAGAACGGGCTATCAAAGGAGGTACCTTTCTCTGAAGGGAGGAGAGAACTTCCACTCTGACTATGGCCTTGTCTAAATAAGATCGGAGTTGGCAAACTCAAGAGGCTTCCACAGCCTTGGCAACTCATGACAAGAACCTCAGGTGATTACTGATGTCATAAATAAGAGTGTCAGTTGTTAAATCAACAACAGGAGTCACTGTGCACTTACTCCCCATGTAGGATCTCTGTCCTTAATGTGTTATACTATGTGAATTAATGGTATAATTAGTACTCAAAGAGTACTTTATATACTTTGTGTTTCTGTGTGGGTTTAATCTGTTGATATCTTTACTTAGAATATACTAAGTTAACTTTCTGTATATAAAGATAATTGAAAATGAATCTTAAAGAAGAATGGGATGGGAGAGGGAGTAGGAGATGGGATGGTTTGTGGGTGGGAGGGTGGCTATGGGGGTAAGAACTGCTATAATCCAAAAGTCGTACTTTTGAGATCAATATTTATTAAATAAAAGTTAAAAAAAAAATGAGGCTGGCCGGCACCACGGCTCACTTGGCTAATCCTCTGCCTACGGTGCCAGCACCCCAGGTTCTAGTCCTGGTCAGGGCGCCGGATTCTGTCCCAGTTGTTCCTCTTCCAGTTCAGCTCTCTGCTGGGAAGGCAGTGGAGGATGGCCCAAGCGTTTGGGCCCTGCATCCACATGGGAGACCAGGAGAAGCACCTGGTTCCTGGCTTCATATCGGCGCAGTGCACCGGCCATAGTGGCCATTTGACGGGTGAACCAATGGAAGGAAGACCTTTCTCTCTGTCTCTCTCCCTTTCTCTCTAATTCTGCCTGTCAAAAAAAAAAAAAAATGAGGCTAACACATGGGGACTGGTTAAACAAACATTAAGAAGCTATCATCAAAAAGATAACAAGTATTGGCAAGGAGATGGAGAAATTAAAACCTTCATACACTGCTATGGAAAACAGTCTAGCAGTTCTCCCAAAAGTTAAGCAGCAAGTACCCATTCAATCCTGCAGTCCTCCTCTGAGGTACAGATCCAAGCGAACTGAAAACATAGGTCTATACAAAAACTTGTACATGAATGCTGATTACAGTGGTATCTGTAATGGCAAAACGAGGGCCATGTAAACACGCATCAAGTAGTGAGTGGACAGGTAAAACGCGGTTTATCCTTACAGTGGAACATACTCAACAATGAAAGGAAACAGTGCTGACACATGCCATGACGTGGAAAAACCTTGAAATCACTAAACTAAGTGAAAGACGCCAGCCACAACAGACCACGTGCTGGACGACCCTGTGTATATACAATGTCTACAAAAGGTACATTTACAGAGTCAGAAGGCAGATTAATGCTTGCCAAGGGCTGGGGACTCAGGGGACAAAAAAATGGGTGATTGTTAATGGATATGGAGCTTTTTTGGGGTGATGAAAATGTTCTGAAATTGACAGTAATGATGGCTACAAAATCTGAACATATCAAAAAGACACTGAGTTGCATACTTCCAATGAACCATTTGTATGATACATGGAATAAAAGATGCAGTCGAATCCCCCAGGCTCCCACATCGCTTGGTGACTGTTCCTCCCTGGAAGTTAAAGCAGAAGGTTCCTTATCTAGTGGACCCCACTAAGAGGGGAGATGAAGGGAACGACAATGACATGCGGGAAAGGTGACCAGATCCTGCTCCTCTTCTGCTTCTCAGCCACACTATTCCCTCCAGGATAGAGACTGGAGGATTCCTCTCCGGGAATGTGACTCGCTAAGAGAAAAATAAATGAATGGTTCTCATTCTAGGATGTTCCCAGTGGAAGAGCCCAAACAGATCAGCTTAGACTGACAGTCAGAGTTCAGAAAACAGCCACCAAAAACAGAGGTTCTGAATGACTCTTATAAAGACCTTCTCTTAAATATGAAAGGACAGCCCAGGGTCATAAAACTGACAGCCTTGAATCCAAAACATCAAGGATGAATAGAAACCAAAGTCATTTGGAGGTAAGAAACATGCAGGGAGATAAGAATGTCTACAAAAAACCATACCGTTACTATACTTTCCGAAACAGGAGATAACGGATGCATAAAATAAAAGCAGGAAACTGTAAAAAGGCAATCATCAGAAAAAAATCAGAAACTCTTAAAAATTAGAAATATGACTACCAAAATAAAATTTCCGTGAAAAGGCTGGATAATAGTGTCAAAATATTCCAGAAAGCAGAAAAAATGCAAATAGTAGAAAATAGCAAAGATAAGGGGAAAAAAGCAGAGAATCCTTTTAGGAAATCCAATTTCCAATGGCATGTGTTTTGGGTAAAAAACAGAAAGAGGGAAGCGTGGAAGAGTGGCAGAGTCACAGGTCCCTGTACTGGAGGACCTGCGTCTCTGAGTGCAAGGGCCCATGGCTGCCCAGCAAAGACAGAGTCCTGAGAGCCCCGCCAGAGCAAAGCACCATAAATTTCAGCACAGTGGGGACAAAAAGAAAATCCTAAAAGCTCTCAGGAAAAAAAAACCCAAGTTACTTATAACAAAAACAAAACAAAAAACAGCTTTACATTTCTGGAAGCTAAAAGAAAATAGAGCAGTGCTTTCAAAATTCTAAGGAAACATTATTTCCAATAGAAAAATTTCTCAATTCAGTGAACTGGAAACCTAAAGACCCTTTCAGATCTATGGGATCCCCAGGGTGTACCTGGCACTCACACTGGTCTTGGGATGTTACTGGAGAATGCATTACACTAAAAAAACAAATCCAGTGTGTGTAGTGCACCTGTGTGGGAGTTATACATAGCAACCTAACCCCAACACTGCATCAGAAAGACACAGGAAAGATTTCTTCAAGGTAAAATGGACAGAATACCTACAGTGTTTGAGCATGCTGTGGAGAGATGTGGGAAAGTGGAAGACACACTGAGGATGAGTTATGATACACACATTAAGTGTGCACACACACGTTCACACATTACATATAGACAGAGATAAATTGAGAGAATTATTAACTCGGGAAACAAAAGTTAGGCAAGAAAGAAATATGATTCAGGAAACCCTGATTGTTGATAATGAAACTACAAGCATACTTCAAAAAGTTCATGGAAGATAAAATGAAAAGATAATTTATTTTGGAGCAAAATTTTTTTGAAATTTGTACTTTTGTACAATATGTATTTTTCACAAATGCATTGACAAGTCCTCATATGCATGGGTTTCAAAATGTTTTGTACCAAAATAAACGTAACCTTGAGTTCTATTTTCCATGAACTTTTTGAAGTGTTCTTATGTGTAGGGAGGATGAAGGGGAACAAGAGGTGTTCCACGAGGGTCGTCAGATGGAGACAGAGGCAGAAGAGAACAAAATCTCTGTCTGCCATAAAGGGAAGTCCATTATACAGCGCCTAAGACCAAAAATTAATAATAATAAGCAAGAGCATCAAAAGAATGTCACTTGGAGATATGCAGGTTTGCACAGATGGTGGGCATAAGGGGTCACCAACAATTCTTTCCTGCTCTCTGCATGCGAGTCCCCTTCCTTCCCTTGAGTCTGGGTGGCCTGGTGACTTGCTCTGGTCATGGACTGTGGTGGATGAGGCAGGGGTGACTGGGGGCTCAGGCCTCAGAGGCCTTTCAGCTTCTGTTTTCATGATCTTAGCAGCCAGCAGCCCTGTGAAAAGTCCAACCACCCTGCTGGAGCAGAGGCCACCTGGAGATAGAGAGCCTGGAGGACTGGAGACTGCAGGGACAGAGACTCCCAACCCTCAAGCCATTCCAGCCACCCCTGGGGACTCTTCAGACCCCCAGGGAGCCAGCTGGGCCACCCAGGAAGCAGAGCTGCACTGTCCCAGTCCAGCCTGGTCCAGATTACAGAACAAACAAACAGCTACTGTTTTAAACTACAGGATTTGCTGTTATCATGGGGGGGGGGGAGGGAGGAAATGCCAAAAGAAAATGCTGTCAAAATCACCAAGCGGTTGCCTTGGGAATGGAAAATGATGAGACGAAGGTGGCCTGGGCAGAAAATTGTTTTTCATAATAAGCCTACAATACCACTCGACTCTCTAAGTACAGTTCTAACTCTAATCAGAATTAAAAGTAAAGTGAATCTTACATTTTTTATCTCACTTGTTATTCATGAATTGTTTCCATATATAATTTGATTCATATAATATTTTACTTAAAATGTGTAATTTTGCTTATGAAAAGATGCTCTTTAATTTCATGCCCTAGTTCAGTGGCAGAATTGGCATAATCTGCCTTCACAAAAGAAATTTACAAAATATGCTCTGGGGCCAGAGCTGTGGCGTAGCAGGGAAGCTGCCGCCTGCAGTGCTAGCATCCCATGTGGGTGCCGGTTCAAGTCCCAGTTGCTCCTCTTCCAAGCTAGCTCTCTGCTTTGGCCTGGGAAAGCAGTGGAGGACAGCCCAAGTCCTTGGGCCCTGTATCCACGTGGGAAGACCCAGAGGAAGCTCCTGGCTCCTGGCTTCAGATTGGCCCAGCTCCAGCCACTGTGGCTAATTGGGGAGTGAACCAGTGGATGGAAGACCTCTCTCTCTCTGCCTCGCCTTCTCTCTCTGTGTAACTCTGACTTTAAAATAGATAAATAAGGGGCCGTTGCTGTGGTGCAGCAGGTTAATGCCTTTGCCTGAAGCACCGGCATCCCATATGGGCGCCAGTTCGAGACCTGCCTGCTCTACTTCCAATCCAGCTCTCTGCTATGGCCTGGGAAAGCAGTGGATGATGGCTCAAGTTCTTGGGTCCCTGCACCTGCATGGGAGACCCAGAAGAAGCTCCTGGCTCCTGGCTTCGGATCGACACAGCTCCGGCTGTTGCGGTCAACTGGGGAGTAAACCATCGATGGGAGACCTCTCTCTCTGCATAACTCTGTCTTTCAAATAAATAAATAAATATTTAATAAATAAATAAATCTTTAAAAAAAGCAAAGTGAAGCAAGCAATAGAAGATAATATGAGTGGAAGATAAAAGTGAGGGACACAAAAGCCAGAAGAAAATCTACCCAAAGAGCCATAGGGTACTGTTCAACCTGAAACAACAGAGTAAATGTTTGCAGGTGAAGCCCTAAATACCTAGCACAAAGTGGGTTCCCAACAAAGGCCAAACTGACCAACACAGCAAGCTTCTTCGTTTAGAAGCCAGGCTGATGGACAAGAGACAGGGATCTCCCTTCCAAGTAGGCTCAGAGAGGCTGTCTACACCTAAGTATCCACCAGCCACTTCTTTATACCTGAATGCATTCCCAGCCTTTGCATACTGGTCACTGCAATCAGAATAAAACAGTAGTGTGTCAACCACGATGCTGAATGTTTGGTATCATCAAGGGGATGATCTGGGAGACTTCTTTGCTATTGCTGGAGGCTAGTTTAGCCAATGGCAAAGCTGGGCTTTGGAATTAAAATACCTGAGCTTGAAGACTGGCTCCATCTTGCCCTGGCAACATAAGTTCATGTCTGTCTCTCAGTCCCCTACAGAATGGTTTCTCTCACACACATTTTTGAGAAGGAAATATGAACTGATACTAGAAAACACTGGACACATACAGCTACTTAATAAATATGACCTTTCTTTGAATTAAGAAGGCTTTCAGGTCCAAAAGAAATACCCAGGACTTGAATATAGGGCATAGCTTTAGATTTGAGCAGGGACTACTTTAATCATCTCATTTCAAAAAACATAAATCTGGGCTGGTGTTGTGGCACAGTGGGTTAAGCCACGGCTTGTGATTCCAGCATCCCATATGAGCACCAGTGCCAGTCCTGGCTGCTCCACTTCTGATCGAGCTCCCTGCTGATGCGCCTGGCCATGAACCAGCAGATGGAACATCTCTCTTGCTCTGTCTCCCTCTCTCTGTAACTCTGCCCTTCAAATAAATAAAACATAGACACACACAGCTCCAGTCTGAAAAATATTTGAAGGAGGGAACAGCAGGAAAGATGGATTAGCAAAAGAGTAATATATAGGGTGAGTTCAATTTGGGCTCTGCAAATTGTCACTAAAGTATCTATTTGATAGTGAAGATTTATCTTCAAATATTTTGGGCTATAAAAACTGAAGGAAGACATTCATTCATCTTGATTTTACCCGTAAAAGCAGTATTAGTAACACAGTAATCTCCCCTTCATCCATGCCTTCACTTTTCCATGTTAGTTACCCACAGTTAACTGCAGTCTGAAAATATTAGATGGAAAATTCCAGAATTAACAATCCATAAGTTTTAAATTGCGCACTGCTATGAATAACATGATAAATGGAATGGCACAGCACTCTCTCAAACCTGGGGCATGAGTCATCCCTTTGTTTCAGCGTACCCATGCTATATACACTGTCACGCGGTAGCCATCTAAGCATATCAAGTAGGGGGTATCAACAGTGTGTGTATGTTCAAGTAACCCTAACACCACATCAGAGTGTCTGTCATTCACCTCACTGCATCTCATCCGATAGGCATTTAACCATCCCAAGAAAGTGAGAACAGTACAGTAAGATACTGTGAGAGAGAACATTCCCATAACTGATTCAGCACACTGTTAAAAATTGGTCTATTTTATTATCTTGTTAATCTCTGACTGTGCTTTCAGGTATGTATATATAGAAAAATATGGTGTATATATAAGGGTTCAGTACTATCTGAGACTTATAGCATGTATCTCCCAGGGATAAGGGGGCACTACTGAATTAGCCATGATTTTATAGCTTCACAAATGCAAAGATCTTATGTGCCTCCTTGAATAGTTTCCTTTTCTGTTGCTGGCATTTCTTAATTATGATTAAGTATTCTGCAAATGAATGAGCTCAATGTAATGTAATGAAATATCCGAGGTTCAAGTTTTCTTAAGAAATTTTTTTAACAAAAATGAAATTATTTTAGTTATTTGAAAGGCAGAAAGAGAGGGAGAGAAATCTTCTATCCACTGTTCACCCCTAAGTGTCCCCAGTGGCCAGCACTGGGCCAGGAGCCAGGAGCCAGGAGCCAGGTCTCCTGCATGGGTGCAGTGGTCCAAACACTAGGCCATCTTCCATCGCTTTTCCAGGTGCACTGGCAGGGAGCTGGGTCAGAAATGGAACAGCCAGGATTCAAGCCATCTCCCCTATGGGATGCCAGCATTGCAAGCGGCAGCTTTACCAGCTTCACCACAGCTCAGGCCCCATTTTTTGAGGTCATTAGGTTTACTTTCCTTTCAATTGCTCCAGGTCTTCCCTCCCAACCTACCCAAAAAGGCTGACGGAATTTGTAGCAATTTAAATTTTGCACATTACCCAGAAGTGTTACAGATTTAGAGCTGCTTTCTACATGTCATGTTTTACAACAATAGTATCACTTTGTGATTCAAGAGTATAGTTGTGCTTTTGTTTTGTTCATTTGTGAGCCAGAGAAAGTGAGAGTGAGCCAAAGAAAGAGAGAGAGAGAAACACACACAGACATCCCATCTGCATCCACTCCACAAATGCCCACAGCAAACAGGAGGACCCAAAGTTGGGAGCCAGGGAACTCCCTGGTGATAGGCAGGAACTCTATTACTTGAGCCCTGACTTGCCTCCGAGAGTCTGCATTGGCAGGAAACCAGAGTCAGGAGACAGAAGCGGGCAATGAACCCAGGCACTCTATATGAGATGCAGGTGTTCTAACCTGTGGCTTAACTCCTAGGTTAAATGTCTGTCTCCACTTATTTAAGTCAAAATTACAGACATAAAATGATTTAATTCCTGGCACACCTTGTAATTCTGATGTTTATAAACAGTGAACACCTGCTTTTAGGATGAAGCGAGATAAAGTACCTTGTTCCTTCCTTTACAGTCCAGCATAATTAAGGATATTTTATTACTTTTTTATTTTAAAAAAATTTATTTATTTATTTGAAAGGCAAGGGGTGTGGGACAGAGAGAGAGAAAGCAAGTAAGTGCTTCCATCTGCTGGTTCACTCCCCAAACAGCCACTGCAGCCAGGTTGGGGCCAACACAGAGCTAGGAGCCAGGAACTCCATCTGGGTCTTCCACATGGGTAGCAGGGGCCCATGCACTGGAGCCATCATCCTCTGCCTCTCAGGATGCTGAACTCAAGTGGAGGGCAGGGACTTAATTCAGTGTGCCCATAAGGGATGTGGGCGTGGCAAGCAACAGTTTTTAACCTACTGTGCCATAACCCCTGCCCCCTGTTACTCCATAGAATGTTAGTCACCAAGCTCAACAACCTAAAAATTAAGCAGCAAATACTTGAGTGAAAACCTTGGCATCTGGGGTTGGCACTGTGGTGTTGCAGGCTACTGTGGTGTTGCAGACTTTGAGTCCTGGCTGAGCCACTTCTGATCCAACTCCTTGCTAATGCTCCTGGAAAAGCAGCAGAAGACAGCTCAAGTGCTTGGGCCCCTGCACCCACATGGAACATCCGGAGGAAGTTCTTCAGTCTGGCCCAGCCCCAGCCATTTGGGAACTGAACCAGCAAATGGAAGATCTCTCTCTCCTCCTCTCTGTGTGTAACTCTTTCAAATAAATAAATACACCTTTAAAAACAACAACAAAAAACTTTGGCATCCACATCCACCTTTCCTGGATGACTGAGGCAATGGTCTCCTTTCTCCTGCAGTCAAGTTAATCACAAGAGAGTAAGGTGGAAGATGCGAATCCTTGTCTCGCATTTCACAAGGCCCTGGAAGAGCTTCAAATACATGGGCGAGAAAAGTCAATGCCATTCATTTCTCTGGAAGCCCAAAAAAAGAGTGGTCTCTACTTTTTAAATATATATATATATATATATATATATATATATATATATATTTCGGAAATCACTTAACTTCATATTTGAATATATAAACAATTATGCCAAAGCAATGTAATTATCTTTTATAAATTAACTGTATAGTAATTAATCACAAACGATGGACCCAAATGGAGTTTAAGAAACAAAGTTTGGGAAAACTCTGAATTTGGTCTCCTCCCATGCAACTGTCACCCTTAGAGGTTTCACAGTGCCCCTTCTGCACCCTTCCCCTCTTTTTAAACATGTTTTTCTCCATGACACTTACCATGTTAGGATAATGGAATCTGAAGTACGAAACGTAATTCAAGATAATGAATAGCTCAGATCTCTCTTCCAAACGAAAACATCCCTGCCTTCAGGAAGGGTACTGACTCTGAGGGAGGACACTTTCTACCTTCTACCCAGGACCCACGGGTTTATGCCTGAGTCTTAACTTACCCACCAGCCTGCAAGCTCTTTGTGGACAGAAGCAGTATTTCATTCATTTTATTTGCTGTTTCTACATTGCTCTGCAGATTAAAGTACATTCTAAATATTTGTTTAAAGAATAAATGGGGGCTGGCGCTGTGGCATAGTGGACTAAGCCTCCGCCTGTAGTGCCGGCATCCTATATGGGCACCAGTTCGAGTCCTGGCTCTTCCTCTTCTGATCCAGCTCTCTGCTATGCCTGGAAAAGCAGAGGAAGATGGCCCAAGTCCTTGGGACTCCGCACCCACGTGGGAGACCTGGAAGAAGCTCCTGACTTCATATGGGCCTGGCTCCAGCTGTTGTTGCCATTTGAGGGGTGAATCAGTGGATGGAAGACATCTCTCTGTCTCTCCCTTTTTGTAACTCTGCCTCTCAAATAAATAAAATCCAAAAAATAAAATGAAATAAAAAAAGAGAGGATAAATGAAAGTTAGTACTTAGTGGCCCGATTATAAAGAAAAGTTAAACTAGACATAGAAATACAACAGCTTTATGGAAAATGAACCCTGCTAATAGGTATCATATGCTGTTAGAACATGTATATAAAAATACATACACAAATACCCATGTGGTCTAATGCTTACATAGAGACAAGCTTGTTTAATATAACGATTCCTTGGTGTCATATTGTTCCTAGGTAAAACTGAACATTAGATTTGAGAAACAGCCCAGTAAGGAGTGGGTGCTGTGGCACAGTGGCTTAAGTCTCTGCTTGCGAGGCTGGCATCCCAATCAGAGCACCTGTTCAAGTTCTGCACGCTCCACTTCAGATCCCGATCCCTGGTAATGAACCTGCGAAACAGTACCACCTACAAGGGAGACCTAGGGAGTTCCTGGCCCGTGGCTTCAGCCCAGCCCTGCCCTGGTTGTTGTAGCCACTTGGGGAGTGAACCAGCTTTTCCAGGAGCATTAGAAAGGAGTTGGATCAGAAGTGGCTCAGCCAGGACTCAAAGTCTGCAACACCACAGTAGCCTGCAACACCACAGTGCCAACCCCAAATGCCAAGGTTTTCACTCAAGTATTTGCTGCTTAATTTTTAGGTTGTTGAGCTTGGTGACTAACATTCTATGGAGTAACAAAGGGGGCAGGGGTTATGGCACAGTAGGTTAAAAACTGTTGCTTGCCACGCCCACATCCCTTATGGGCACACTGAATTAAGTCCCTGCTCCTCCACTTGAGTTCAGCATCCTGAGAGGCAGAGGATGATGGCTCCAGTGCATGGGCCCCTGCTACCCATGTGGAAGACCCAGATGGAATTCCTGGCTCCTAGCTCTGTGTTGGCCCCGACCTGGCTATAGTGGCTGTTTGGGGAGTGAACCAGCAGGTGGAAGCACTGCCTTTCAAGTAAATACACCTAAAAAAAAAAAAAAAAAAAAAGCCCTGGGGCTGGTGCTGTGGCACAGCAGGTTAACGCCCTGGCCTGAAGCACCAGCATCCCATAGGGACACCGGTTCAAGACCTGGCTGCTCTTCTAAAAAATCCAGTTCTCTGCTATAGCCTGGGAAAGCAGCAGAAGACGGCCCAAGTCCTTGGGCCCCTGCACCCACATGGGAGACCCGGAAGAAGCATCTGACTCCTGGCTTTGGATCAGCACAGTTCTTGCCATTGTGGCCATCTGGGGAGTGAACCAGCAGATGGAAGACCTTTCTCTCTCTCTCTGCCTCTCCATCCTCCACTGCCCTCCCAGGCCACAGCAGAGAGCTGGACTGGAAGAGGAGCAACCTGGACCAGAACCAGGCGCCCATAGGGGATGCCGGCACCGCAGGCAGAGGATTAACTAAGTGAGCCAAGGGGCCGGCCCCCTGTATCAATTTTCTAACATCATAGCAAAGGGGACAATCACATATACAACTTCAAACTCCACTATAAACATGATCCCAGCATTTTGGGTAGAGCTGATTTTTTACTACCCTCACAATGACAGTGACAGGAGTGACAGCATCTGGAGAGCCACCAATACTAACATTGTTCCCACAGAACACTCACTGCGTCCCTGGGGTCAGTTTTAACACATTTATATAATTTGAAGATTACTTTAATTACCAGGCTGAAATTTTACCTTCATGGTCTAACTATACATCTTGACCAAATTAACACAAATAGTTCATAAACAGCAATTAAATTACTGCCTGGAGGAAGCACGGGGTTCTAATAACAGAGTGTAAGGGCACCTCCACAAGTCCATGGAAAGTGTAGTTAAAGTATAATTCTATTTTGGTGCAAAAAAATTCTGAAATGCACGCATACCAAGAAGTTTTCAAAATGTTCATGGAAAACATGTATTATAAAAAAAATTATGCATGGATTTCAATTTTTTTTGTTCTATTTGAAAGGCAGAGAGAGAGAGAAAGCACTCCCATCCTCTAGCTCACTGTCCAGATACCTAGAGAGCTGGCGCTGAACAGGGCAGACGCAGGTGCCAGTGCGCAATCCAGGTCTCCCATGTGGGTGGCAGGGCTTTAAGCACTGAGACACCACTGCCGCCTCCCAGGGTCTGTGACAACAAGAAGCCGGAGTCAGGAGCCAGGAGAGGGCACGAACCCCGGATATTCTGATTTGGGATCTTCAACCGCTGGGTAAATGCTCATCTCTCAAATTTGTTTTGCACCAAAACATTTTTACCTTTTTTTTTTAAAAAAATATTTATTTGAAAGAATTACAGAGAGAGAGATGGAGAGACAGAGAGGGAGAGAGAGATCCTCCATCTTCTGATTCACACCCCAAATGGCCACAACAACCAGGGCTGGGCCAGGCTGAAGCCAGGAGCTTTATCCATGTCTTCCACATGGGTGCAGAGACCTAAGTACTTAGGCCATCTTCTGATGCTTTTCCAAGCTCATTAGCAGGGAGCTGGACTGGAAGTGGAGCAGCCAGTATTTGAACCAGGGCCCACATGGGATACCAGCATTGCAGGTGGTGGCTTTACTGGCTACACCACAGCGCTGGCCCTAGCTTTATCTTTACATTTCATTTTTCCATAAACTTTTTGAAGTGTACTCAGGTTACACTATCTTACAATAACTAAAATGTCTTTAGAACTAAAAGTTCTTATGTGCTAGACACCATTCTAAACAACTGACCCATGCTAAGCTAGCTAAGCCTCAAAGCAGCCCTATCAGGAAGATAACACAAGCACTCCCACGTTAGGCGGATAATGAAAGCAAGGCCCCGTCAGTCACCAGGCCCCTGGCTTCACAGACCACACTCCCCCAGCACACAGAAACAATCAGGTCCAACTCTTGGGTTCATAAAGCAGAATTCTGGTTTATGAGACAGCTAGATTTTAAAGCATCTATCACCTACTTGAAAGTTGGACTATTTTACCTTGGGATAATAAATTGCTTTATAAACACCAGTTAGTTTCCTAACTTGTTTATGTCATAAGAAAATGACTAAGACTTCATAGATAATGACAAGTTAGTTTTTCCACACAGGATGTCAAACGCCCAACCTCTTCAGATAGTAAATACAACATACTTCACATAACACTGAGATCTATTACCAAGCCATTCAAAACACTTAAAAAGCAGTCGTGTTTAATACATCCAACAAACTTTTATTTAATTTTTAATTTTCTCCCACACTGAAAAAAACATTCCTTTTAAACTTTTATTGATGTGTTTTTATTTATCTAAAAGGCAAAGAGAGACAGAGACAGAAAGAGATCTTCTTTCCTCTGGTACACTCCCCAAATGCCTGCAACAACTTCAGCTGAGCCAGGCCAAGGCCAGGGGCCTAGATCTCACTCTGTGTCTCCCAGTAGGTGGCATGGACTGAATTTCTTGAGCCATCACCTGCTGCCTCACAAGATGCAAATAAACAGTAAGCTGGAATCCACACTGGATCCAAGCCTCTCTAACACTCTGATCTTGGATGTTAGCATCATAAGCGGCATCTTAGCCACTATGCCAAAGCAAATATGTATGATAAACTCAGGGATCCAAAGAGCTACTGGGGGTAGATGCTTGGCCTAGAGGTAAAGTCACTGGTTAGGACACTCATGTCCCACAGCAGAGTACCCAGGTTCAAGTCCCTGCTCCAGCTTCCTGCTGATGTAGACCCTGGAGGCAGCAGGTAATGGTTCAAGTGATTGGTCCCTGCTGTCCCAGATTGGTCCCTTGAATTCCTGGCTGCAGCTCTGGCCCAGCCCAGTTCCAGACATTATAGGCATTTTTGGAGAAAACCAGAAGACAGAAGCCCTACCCATTTTTTTCTACCACTCAAATTAAAAAAAAAAAAAAAAAAAAAAAAAAGACAGCATTCCTAGGATCTCCTTGGAATTTTCATCTTGGATTACTAATGTCTGTGTGCAATGGCTTTCACTGCTTTACAATTACAAAACATCCTTAAATAATAAACAGGACCTTTTCAAGGTACAGTATTGGTTTTAGTTCTTCAAGTGTCACTCATTTAAACAGAAATCAAATCACTGTTGATTGAAAAGTTACTGCCATTGCTTAAGCTTCAGATGGTGTGGTATGATTAGAAAATACTGGGCCAGCTTTGTGGAGTGTAATGCTGGGATACCATATGGGCACCAGTTCATGTCCCAGCTGCTCCACTTTTGAGCCAGCTCCCTGCTAAAGGCCTGGGAAAAACAGCAAAGCATGGCCCAAGTGTTTGGGCCCCTGCAGCCCATGTGGGAGACCCAGAAAAAGCTCTTGGCTTTGGCCTGGCCCAGCTGCAGGCCCAGTAGCTACAGCCATCCAGGGAATGAAACAGCAGATGGAAGTTCTCTCTTGCCCTCTCTCTCTGTTAATGCTGACTTTCTAAATAAATAAATAAATGTTAAAAAAAGAACTGTTGCCAACAGTAAAAAATGAAATTATTTTTCCATAGGGAATAGTGATACCAGCTAGTCCATCATTTAAAGTATTTACTTACTATTATTTTTACTGATTACTTACTGGTAGTTACAGTCTTCTCTTGAAAATGGTACTTTGGACAATGTTTTGCTGTTTCATGGCAAATCTGTCAGCAAGACTTGAGCAGGAGCTGATGGTGTCAGAGGACCATCCACATTCAGCTGCCAGAAGCAAAACCTCCCAGAAGATAAACTACAGGGAGGAGCAGCTCTGGAATCTGCTTTATCTTTGCAGGAACCCCAGTCAGAACCGTCTCCTCCAGTGGCTGGCTGAAGAGGACATCAATTCTTCAGACCTTGAATGCTAGTTTCGAGTCCAGAGGGTATAGGGCCGTATCTACCTTGCTCATCCCAGGATCCAGCAGAGTAGGGCACACAGTAGAACTTGACCAAGAGATGTTGGCTGAACGAATGAATGTCTGGGGAAGCCCAGGCTAGAGATGTAACATGTGGATTCTGGAATCAGACAGTCTGAGTTTGAATACGGATTTCCCCCACCAATTAGCTGAGTGCCTTTAAACAAGTAACACCCACCTCTCTGCACCAATTTGTAAATTACAGAGAATAATAACGCTTGGCCTGGCAGGTACTCAGTTAATGTTAGCTATTATTAAGAGAAACAATAGTAAGTGTGGATACTGGGGCAGGTGTTGTGACACAGGGGTTAAGCTACTGCTTGTGACACCAGCACCATACATCAGAGTGTTTGTTGGAGTCCTAGCTGCTCTGTTTCACATCCAGCTCTCTGCTTTGGCCTGGGAAGGCAGCAGAAGGTGGCCCAAGTGCTTTGGCCCCTGTCACCCATGCAAGAGACCTAGAAGAAGTTCTTGACCCCCAACTTCAGGACCCCTGTTATGAGCATTTTGGGAGTAAACAAAAAATGATCTGTCATTCTGCCTTTCAAATAAGTAAATAAATACTTTAAAAGTAGTAAATGGATATATTAAGCAGCCTATCAATAAAACCTGAGAAGTTGCTTGTAAGCTCAAATCACAGTAAAGATCGAACTCAGCCCTGGCATTTATCTTCAACAGACGACCTTGCTCCCTACCCCTAGCCACAGGCAGGTCTCTGAAAGTGGAGACAGCCTGCACCTTCAGTGACACACGCTGCCTGGCAGGAAGGCTCGGCTCTGTTCCGGCTCTGGGCTTCCTTTCCTGGAACCCCACCTCGTTCCCACTAGGGAGATACGTAGCAGACCCGCCTTCCTAAGAGAATATCCACATGCTGGGTTTACCCAAGGTAAAGCATACTTCTTCTCTCACAAAATGTAAATGTCTATTTTCCCATTTGAAAGTTAATACTCCAAGGGCCTTTTAACGTACTTTGGCAGCAACTGCATCAGCTGTTTTGAAATAGTATTTTAATGAGAATACGGATTTATTAGGAAAATCAGACACCAAGTTATGACACAGCTTGAAAGCTAGCATCTGCTTAGCTTCTTCTAGTCTCACCATCAGCAGCAGATGAGCCACAAGGTAAAGGGTCAGGGGAGGCATGGGAACGATCTTGGGAATTGTATGAGACCACAGAGAAGATCTACACTTAGCAGTAAGTAAACCTCAGATTAAGAATGTCAAGCATCCCAAACTAATGAAAAGCCTAAAGTATAATTGCATCGCAAATGTGCCTTGCAGAGGAAGGCACAGACAGTTCCCATCCTCAATCAGGGAAGGGAAAGAGGTCTCTTTTCGTTTCCACTTCCCTTTAGAAAACATGCTTCTTTCAGTGTTAAATGCAGTCCCCCTAACATGCTTGTTTGCTTATCCTCATCAAGGACAAAAAAAAATCTCAGAGACACTTGGGAAAGCAAGGAGACTGTGAGTCTTGAAAAACATGAGGGTGGGCGATGTACACTGCTGACTAGTGCATTTTAAAAGTGTTATTGCAAACAGTATTTCAGAAATGTTTATATACAAAAGCACAAAAATAAGCAGCTGAACACTATGTTTCGATGGCACCGACCTCCTTTCTGTGTTAAATGAGAACAGTGGTTTTGATCCCTGTGGTCCCAAGTGGTGGTGGTTGTTTGCAGCCGTTTCTTAGGCAACAAGTGCTGCAGCACTGAAGCTCAGCAACATCCCCAACTTTCTGGACCAGGAATGTGGTTTAGTAACGGCACACCTAACTCTAAAGGAGTCAGATTCCTTCCTAAAGAATGTGAACGTTTATCCGAAAACCCCGAGATTTATGCGTGTGGCACGGCTCATTGAAAATGAAATTGGAAATAAAATTAAAACAAACTTCGTGTTTTAACTAGCTTGGAAGGTTTCAAGTATTGCAGCAATGGGGCAAGTCATTTTCTTCTGGAAAATATATGATGATGTCATTATTTTGGTACTTGTGACTCTAGGGATGCAGGGATGAGGACAGATGTTTGCAGCATGCAACAGATAGGTGGCGCTGTGGCTCACTGTAGATCCAGGACCATGCTCCCCCAAAACTGGATTATCACAAAGGCCATGTACAAGGTGTCAACATCAGAATTAGAAAGTCAAACAGGTATCCTGCAAAGGACCTGACTCACACAGGAGTTAAGTTTGTTTTGGAAAATTAACTTCTACAGTGTCCACTGGTTTTATTTTTGGCTAAAGAAGTTTTTGAGTTAATGAACTTGAACCTAGGTATCCAAGGAGAACCGGGACATTACTCCTCTTCCCCGACATGAATCCCCAAATCCACAGGTGCCCAAATTTTATAAGTCACAAAGTATCTGCACATTACATATCCACATCCTCCCATGCACTTTACTTTTAATTAATTAAATAATTTTAGAGGCAGAGAAACCGAGATGGGGGACAGAGGGCTCTCATCTGTTAGTTTATTCCCCAAATGCTCACAACAACCAGGGCTGGTCCACAACTGGAGCCAGGATCAAGATCCAGGTCTCTGGGTCCGGTGCTGTGCTATAGTGGATAAAGCTCCCGTCTGCAGTGCCAGCATTGCATATGGACACCGGTTAGAGACCTGGCTGCTCCTCTTCCAATCCAGCTCTCTGCTATGGCCTGGGAAAGCAGTGGAGGATGACCCAGGACCTTGGGCCCCTGCACCCACGTGAGAGACTTGGAAGAAGCTCCTCGCTTCAGATCAGCGCAGTTCTAGCCTTTGCAGCCAATTGGGGAGTGAACCAGCAGGTGAAAGACATATCTCTCTCTCTCTCTCTCTCTCTCTCTCTCTCTCTCTCTGCCTCTCCTCTGTGTAACTCTTTCAAATAAATAAATCTTTATGCCTACAGTGCTGGCATCCCATACGGGTGCTGATTCGAGACCCAGCTGCTCCACTTCCCATCCAGCTCCCTGCTTATGGCCTGTGAAAGGAACAGAAGATGTCCCAAGTGCTTGGGTCCCTGCACCCACTTGGGAGACCCAAAGAAGCTCCTGGCTTCGGATCGGCACAGTTCCAGCTGTTGCGGTCAACTAGAGAGTGAACCAGTAAATGGAAGACCTCTCTCCCCCTCTCCCTCTCCCTCCCTCTCTCCATCCTTCTCTCTCTCCCTCTCTCTTTGTAACTCTTTCAAATAAATAAATCTTTAAAAAAAAAATGCTTCCTGTCTGAAGCCCAGCGAGTTAACAACTCTGTGATATAATCAGGAACCCAGGGAAAACCATGAGCTGGTGACCTATGGCAAATGGTGAAAAGAATTCCCCTGGGTAAAGGCTGCTTTCCTTCTTGTCCAGCAAGGCACCTGTGCTGAGGCTCAGAATCTTGGGTTCCATGGCCTGGCTCCGCCCTCCTGGGCCAACTGCGATTTCCTTAGTTGCCTGAGATGAGCTCTTGTATTCTACACCAGAGGTCCTGCTGTCCTAGGGCCTTCCGTGCACCGCTGGGAACCGTGCAAAGTCTGTGTGCAGATGCCCACCGCATCCTCCTACCAGCCAGCTCCTACTTCTTCTAGACATGGTTTCTACATCTAACATGGGAGATGGGGTGGCATCTGGCTTAGTGGTTATGACACTGTAAGTAAGGACACCCATGTTCCACATCAGACTACCCGGCTTGGAGTCCCAGCTCCAGCTCCTGATTCCAGCTTCCTGCCAACACGGACTCTGGGAGGTCATAGTGATGGCTCAAGTAATAACTGGGTTCCTGCCACCCACATGGGAGACCTGGATTGAGTTCCTGGCCTGGGCCTCCCAGCCATCATCAATACTTGGGGAATGAACCAAGTCTTTCTTTTTGTTTCACAAAATTATACAGGATAATTTTTTTTTAGAGTGGGGGTTATGATAGCCAATCATAGGGCCATTGAGAGGATCAACCTTAGAGCACATGGAGAGGATACAGCACAGGGACTGGCACTTAGTGGATACTGAATACTTATTACTGCACCTTCCCTTCCTCACCTCATCAGTCACACAAAGGGGTGCAAACAGTTGGTAAGCCAATCTCTTACAGAATCTCTGCATTTTCAAAAAGGCCTTCAGAGCACAGGGGATGCACCAGTCCCCCCAGCCTCCTCCAACAAGGGCAGAAGGTGGGTGGGGCTTTTAGGCAGTGACCAGACAACAAAGGTTAAGCCAGGAGCCATCTCCGGGTAATCTGCAAGCTGGTCCCAAAGACAGCATAAATCTTACCAGGATTTCATTTTAGGACTTTTAGGTGTTTTTTTTGTTTTTCCATTATAGATTTGAATTCATGTAAAAAGTATCCAGGGTACAATAACAGCCATTGCCCCTAGGAAAAAGCATTTTTTAGTTTCAGGCTTTAGGAACCCATGTGGGAGCTGAAATAGTAGGTGGCTGATTCTTGCAAGAGTTCAAAAACTATTGGCCTTAAAGACGCCAGGGAGAAGACCCACCAGGCAGGCACTGAACCCCAGGAGTAACTTCAGCCCAGGGAAATCCTCCCTTCTGGGAGCCCCTTTCATCAAAGTTAGCTAAGGAATGTGCACTGCTTCTGACAGGTAAACGCGAGGAGACACGGGGGTGGAGAGGGAAGGCAACACCCCGCTGCTCTTGGGAATTCTCTGGGCAGCAGCGGCGTCGTGCCTTGCACTGCCCTTTTCACCTGCGGTCAGTCCCTTTCCTCCCCCGGGTCTCCCTTGGTGGAAACCGAACGCCTTCGGAAGGAGACGAATAGGCCGGACGTGGTAGCTCTGGGGAGCTCAGCGCGCAGCCTCTAGGAGAAACGCTACCAGAGTCCAAAGTTACTTTCCAAGCGCGCAGGGCTCCCGGGCGCCTCCCGGGAACAGCGAGGCTGCCAGGTCAAAACGATCGCACCGCGAGGCATCCCGCACGCAATCCCGGGCCACGGAGAGCCTGAAACGTGTTATCCCAGCACACAACCCGGGTCTTGTGTAAACACCACGCCAGCCCCGCCAAGCGACTCCCTTTGATGCCTCCGCTGTCATTATTTATCTCCCGTATAAATCAGGGTTCTGCCGACAAGCGCCCGTGCATCCACTAAACAGAGGCTGCCCCGCTAAGCCCTTCTCCTGGTGATTCTTTCCCAAGGTAGGTAACAAATGACCCCTCCATAAACCGGGCTGCGGGGGACATCGCCCCCGGGGGGCGAGGAACGGGACGGTGCGTGTCGCCCGCTCAGCAGCCGCGGGCACGGAGAGCAGTTATTTTCCAGTCGGTGGATCTGATGGGAGAAGGATGCCAAATGCGCTTCCCGAGCCAGCTGAACTCCGCGGGCACCTAATCACTGCCAGATGTGCGGAGCGCGCACCGAGACCATCCCGGGTCCGGGAGAAAACACCCGGCCGGCCGCACGGCGACTGCAGGGACGGAGACGGGGCCACGGGGGGAGGAAGGAGGACCCGGGCGAGGCTGGCGAGCGCCGCAGAGCGGAAAACCCACTGAGAGGCGTGAAGATGCCGCCACTCTCCTCCGCATGTTTTTTCAATTAAAAAGTTGGAAACCGGAATCCGTAAACAACGACTTCGGGCTTCCAACTACTTCGCAACGCCGCGACAGGGAGGGGATACTTGCGCGCCTCAACAGCCCCCCCACCCCACCCCCGGCCCAGGACCTCCAGGTCCGCGGCGGTGCCCAGCGCGCGAGTCGGGGGAGCGCCCCCCGTGTCCGCGCCCGGGCTGCCGGGGCTCCCCGGCCACCGCCGCGCGGGGAGAAGTTCGCGCAGGGTGCACCTCGCTGCCCTCCCGCGCGCCCTGTAGTCCGCCCCGCCGACCCGCGAGCCCCGCGGACCCCGCCGCTGCCCTACCTTTCATGGTGACCGAGGGGACGCACCGCCAGCCAGGGAGCTTCGCGCCGCGCCGCCGAGGAAGTAGCCCTGAGCGGCCGCTCACTGCACGCCCATGGCAGCCGCGCCGAGCGCCCGCCGTCTATGCTCCAGCCCTCGCTGCCGCCGACGCCGCCGCCGCCGGCCCGCGCTGCCTGCGCTCCGCTCTCTGTGCCGCGGGGCTGCCGCGCGCGCTGCTCACCCCGGCGGGAGGCGCCGCGCCCGCCAGCGCCCCTCCCCCTGGCCCGGCCGGGGCGCGCGGGCGGCCGCGCCCACGCCCCTCTCGCGCCCTCCCGCGCCCGCCCCGCCCTCGGCCCGCGCACGCCCCTGCCCGGTACTCCCTCGCCTCTGCTCTGCCTGCGCGCTCGCCCTCGCTCCCCACCCCCGAGCTCTCTTTCCCCTTTGGACCAGGCTTGGCACCAAGTCGGGAGGAAGGCACGCACCGGGATACGGCGGGGTCAGGTTGCCCCTTCTCCGAAAGGCTACCAGGCAGGGAAAGTTAGAGAACCGTCCTCGGGCTCCGGGTTGCCAAGTGCAGGCATCTGGGAACGCGAATGACACACGGTCACCCAGGGGAGAGCTTGCGTCCCAGAATCCGAAGTCACCGTGAGACACCCCCCCACACCCCTTCCTTGCAGAACTCGGATCAACATTCAACTTTTGGACCTTCCAGGAAAAAAAAAAAAGACAGAAACCCACAATTTTCCCCCTTGTCTGGAAAAATTACCCTTCCGCCCGCCGTCCCTGGAGCGGTCAGGTTGTCTCCTGTGTAATTAGCGAAAGGACGCCGGGCTGCTGGGGAGGGAACTCGCGAAGTTCCTTTCATTGTCGCCCGTCGCTGCCCTCCTGGCTACTTAGTTAAGAAAGCCCGTGTTTATTTTGCCGTCTAGTTGGGTTTGCTGCTTTAAAACGTAAACTAGGTGGTGAGTGGCTTCGTGGGCACGGAGCCGCAGGTTACCTCCCCTAGTACTGGCTCATCGGAAGGAACAGAATTCTGGCGGGCGTTGGTTGCAAGGCTCAGGGTTTGCCCTGCTGAGGACGTGGTAGCCCCGTGTAGCCAACCCATTCATTCATTCTAAGTATGGGATTCTCTGCTTCACGAAAAGGCAGTGCCGAAACTGCAAAACTGTTTCATAGACTATCCATTCCAGAAGTTTTTCTGAATGGTTAAGGAGAAATTTGAAACTTGGACACGACTAGCAAAGAAAAAGACAGAAACTAGCACTTTTTTTTTTTTTTTTTTTGGTTGTTGTTCTTCTCAAGATGTTAATGAAACTTACAGGGTCCCTGAAGGTGTGTTCAGATCTCACTAAGGTATCAGGGCAAGTGAGGGTGCCTGAATTCAGCCCAAGAAATGGACTTAACCCAGAGTTACTAACCAATGTTGTGTTGGAGTGAGTCCCTTGCCTTTTTCGTCCCAGGGTTTCTCCAGCTGTAAGGTGGAGGGAATCTTTGCTCCAATTTCAACCTCTGAATTTTTAAAAATAATCATTGTTGAACTCTAAATTATGAGTATGACCCCCAAAGCACAGGCAACACAAGAAAAAAAAAAGATAAATCTACTTCATCATAGTCAAGTTTTTTGTACTTTGTAGGGATGAAGGGAAATTTCCACTGTGTCCCCTGAAGTTGCACTGGAATGAATTTGGACAAAGGCGGATTAAATAGGGGAAAAAGCATACAAATGTATGAACATCCAGGAGGGAGAAACCACAGAAGTGTAATTAATGTGCTAGTCCAACATGACTCAGATGTTTATGTAGCCCCTTTTCCTACGAGGGAGGGGGAAATGAAGAAGGTAGACAAGTTTTAGGGGAATAAACAGTAAGTGACGCTTAGTGGAACTCGGTAGACAGAGTGGCCTGTAGTAAAGTCCACTGGGCCTGTAGAAGGAACAATGCGTTGCAAATGCTTCTACATGGAGGACACAAAGACTGAAGTTTTCAGTCACCTGCATATCATCAGCTGTTGATCAGAGTTCTAGCAGCAATTAAGAATTGTGCTGGGACTCAGGGAGGGGGAGGAATAGAAAGGAGGAGGACGGTGCAATTGAGGAGGGCTGACTGGGACAGCTGAGGATGCTTTGAACTCCTTAGGGGATGGGCTCTGGGCCTCCAGCTTGCATTCAAGCTTCCCCACACCCACAACCAGCAGCCAAGCCCTGCAGTCTCACTGCATTTATAGATTCTGCAGGAGACATCTTCATCCCAACCTCCTGCTGGTATTTCCTTTTGCTGATATGAAAGCTCCATCACCCTTGAGCACTCCCTTCCCTCACCCTTACATCCTGACCTGCTCCTACCTTCCAAATGCATTTCAAGTTTCTCCACCACTGTAGCCCATCCAGACTGCGGCAGTGACCTTCTAAGTGACCTCCGCATGCCCAGTGTGGCTTGTTCTCCACTCCAAGCCCCAACACATAGCAGCCAGAGCAGCCCTGAAGGCCAGGTGAGAGATAGGAGACAAATAAACCAAACTCTGCCTTTTTCCCAGCTGAGAGAGTTTGCAGACATGAGCCACAGAGGAACCCAGGGAGAACCCAAGTCTTATTCCCACCTGTGTAGCTTCGTGCCTCACCTTCCACCTCCAAAACCACTCTCCTTTCTCTATCATGGCAGATATCCATGGTTGCCTTCAAAATTCATCACTGCATCCAGAGCCCCCTTCACTCAACAAGCATGAGTTCCATGGTTATAAATCCTAGGCACTGTGCTTCATACTACAGAGAACGCAGTTTCTCCATACAGAAGTCTGTAGTCTGGTTAGATAAGGCATTCTAGAAATGATCTACAGTAGAAAATGGAACGTGGGAAGAGGCCACAAGGCCTGGCTGTTAAGACTCAGGTTGTGATGCCTGTGTCCCATAGGCATTTGATAGCCATCGCCAGCTTCTGCTCCCAGCTTCCTGCTAGCGTAGACCATGGGAGGCAGCAGTGATGACTCAAGTGAGCCATCCTTCACTCTAGATTGAGTTACCAGCTAGACTTCAGCTTTAGCTACTGTTGGAAGCTGTTTCGGGTATTTGGGGAGGAGCCAATAGTTGGGAGTTTCTCTCTCTCTCTCTCTCTCTCTCTCTCTCTCTCTCTCTCTCTCTCTCATACATTTTTTGAAAAGGGAAAGTGGCAGGCATCATGTCCTAAAAGAGACACAGCTAAAGGAGGGAAAGCAGATGATGACTCTGACTGAGGCAACTTAGAAAACTTCCTCAAGACTGGGCCCTGAATGATGTTTGGATCTGAATGAACACAGGAAATGCATGCTGTCCCTGCCAACCAGGGGGTCTGGAACCCTTATATCAGAATTACCTGAGAGTGTTTTTAGAAAGTACAGATGCCTGGGCTTTGCCTCAGGCGTCCAAAACAGAACTTACAGGCAGATGCCCTTTTCTGCTGCTTCATGTCACTCCCTAATGAGTTCCATGCTCATTTAACTTGGAGAATCAACCCACAGCCTGGACGGTCCTTAAGAGAAAGACTCCTGGGAACTGGCATTGTGGTATATTAGATAAAGCTACCACCTAAGACACTAGCATCCCATATGGGCACCTGTTCAAGTCCTGGCTGCTCCACTTCCAATCCACCTCCCTGCTAGTGGCCTGGGAAAAGCAGCAGAAGATGGCCCAAGTGTTTGAGCCCTTGCCACCTACATGGGAGACCTGGATAAAGCTCCTGGTTCTTGGCTTCTGCCTGACCCAGCATTGCCCATTGTGGCCATCTGGGAAGTGAACCAGAGGATCAAAGATCTCTCTCTCTCTCTCTCTCTCTCCCTCCATGTGTGTGTGGGGTGGGTGTGTCTCCTTTCTCTTTGTAACCCTTGCTTTCAAATAAATAATAAATCTTAAAGAAAAAAAAAAGGACCCGCTCTTCATCTTTGTAACAACAGCTTCTAGCAATTAACATTCAGTGAAAGAAAGAACAGATGGAGAGGGCATTAACAATAGTGGGAAGTGTCTAAAAAATGCAGAGCAAGAAAAGCAAAATGTATAGAACACCCCCTGGGAATTCTGTCACAGTTTTAGCCACCAATGGATGTTATACCACTCGCTAAAAATCAAGTCTTGGGTATAGCATGAGAATGAACCTGATTTTGAAAAATACTGGCTTTTATAACCTGGCCATCTGAGTCTCTTCATGTTCTCTTCCATCCATGACAAAATAAGCCTAGTGTGGCAGAGTAGCCATGGTGCTGTTAACCAAGTTCATTAAAATGTTACACATCCTGTAAAAAGACTAATGACGTTGTAATGGATGCCAGGTGCCATATCTCCAACCTCTGAGATGTGATTATGCTTGAGACTGTGTGAAAAAGTTTTTTGGATAAAGAAATAGCTTTTAGGTCTTTAAAAGCTTATGTTTTTTTGTCAGTTAGTTTCTATTTCTTTAACTTTTAAACAAATTTAAGGTTTTTGAAAGAAGGCTCTGATGGAGTGTTCCTTTCCCTGTTTGTCCCAAAAGCCAATACAGTGATTGCTTAGTAATACTGGGGGCTGGGTTCCAGGACCCCTCTGGGTACTTCACAGATGCTAAAATCCTTTACATAAAATGGCCTCACATTTGCATATGACCTTCACATCCTCCTTTGTACTTTTTTTTCTTTTTTTTTTAGAGGCAAAGAGAGAAAGAGAGAGGGAGAACTACCATCCAGGGGTTGGTACCAGACTGAGCTTGGCCAAAGCTAGGAACAGGAAGACAGTTCAGGTCTCCCACATGGTGGTAAGAACTCAGTGAACTGAGCCATCAGTGCTGCCTCAGATACGCTGATGTGGGACCTGGGCATTCTAACTGACTTTTAAATCACTAGGCCAAATGCCTACCTCCTCCTGTAAGCTTTACATCATCTCTAAATTACTTGGGATACCTAATACCTGAGCCTGCCCTTCACTGGCATGGATCAGCCTAGTATTCTACACAAGGTCCATTCAAGTTGGCTTTTGGAAAACTTTCTGGAATTGTTTTTAGTATTTTTTATCCATAGTTGCCCAAATCCATGGATGTGTAACTCATGGATATGGAGGGGTCACTGTATTTTATTCCAGTTCTGAGAAAGAATCCAAAATAGCCACCAAACCCAGTGGTGATTCTTGGGAATGGTACAGGAGCCTTTTAAGTTCAGTAGAAAGGCACAGGCCAAGGACAATGGGAATGTGGGCCCAAGTCACAGCATTGCAAAAGGGGGCCAATCCCTTAACATCTCTGACCACGATTTCTTCACCATGACAAGGGAGCTAGCTGCAGGGAGATGACCAGTAGGTCTGTTCCAATTCCAAAAACTTAGTAATTGTCTATCTATTGAGCTCCAGCTGTATTACACTTGGACATTTCCATGTACTTACCTATGTAAGCAAGATTTGCCGTTTGTTTTTGCTTTTAATGTGTGTCTTTTGTAGTGGCATAGATATGGAAAGACTTAGTTTGGCTTCATCTTTCATCTGCCTTTGTCATTAATTTTTCTGATGGGCAAGAAGCATGTGGATGTGAACAAAGCTGTAGTCTGTCTGGTGGTGAGTAGGATCTGACTCCAGGCCCTGTTCTGCACTGAGCACCTCCCTGGTCTCTCGTTGCTAGACGTGGGTCTTCTCATCTATATATTGCAAGTCTGGGGATTCATTTCCAAGCAGTTCAAAATCTCTTGCATGGGCACTGGCATTTGGCACAGAATTTAAGATGCCTCATCGGATACCACATCCCTTATCAGAGTGCCTGGTTTAAGTCCCAGCTCCGCTCCTGATTCCAGCTTCCTGCTAATGTGCACCCTGGGAGGCAGCAGATGATGGCTCAAGCAGTTGAGTTCCTGCTGTACATTTGGGAGACCTGGATGGCATTCCTGGCTCCTGGACTTGGCCTGACTCAGGCCCAGGCAATGCAGGCATTTGGGGAGTGACTCAGTGGATGAGAACCCTGTCTGTCTTTCTATCTGTTCCTCTGCCACTCAAATATATAAATAACTTTAAAACCCTCTAATGTGAAAAACATAATCACCATTTGAGTTCAGAATAAAGATACAGAAAATGCCAAGTTGGAAATTCACATGTATTTTGGAGATACATATGAGTATGTACATAGTATATATGTATGAATGTTTTTATATGA
This sequence comes from Sylvilagus floridanus, assembly GCA_949820135.1. Lineage (NCBI taxonomy): Eukaryota > Metazoa > Chordata > Mammalia > Lagomorpha > Leporidae > Sylvilagus > Sylvilagus floridanus. Next base: position 70,770,797 of record OX463226.1, on the reverse strand, counting down.
GTACATACAGGTCATCCCTCAGTGTCCACATGGAATTGATTCCAGGACTCCCTGCAAATTGAAAAATCTGTGGATGCCCAAGTTTCTTACATAAAACAATGTAGTATTTGCATATGACCTGTACACATGAAGGATGTATATACCTCAAGTCTTCTCTAGATTACTGATAATATCTAATTACTTTATTATCAGATTTGGAAAATACTTAGGACCTCAAGGAAATTACTTCTTTGAGTATCTATTTCCTCATCTGAGAAATGAGGACAATCTTCTCTACCTTGCAATATTGGGGGAGGAATTAAGTTAATGTTTTAAAATGCCTCACTCATTGCCTGTTACTTAGGGAAGCTCAGTAAATTGTAGCTGTTTCTGTTTATCATTTTTATTAATTTATTATCTTTTCTTTATAAGATCTAACAGAAGACCAGTTAATAAATGTAAAATGATTTTATCCAATTAGTTAATGTAAGATAACCATTGGATTGAAGAACCTCATTAAATTAATTTAAAATCTGAATGATGGAATATCTTTAAAAAAAAAAACTTTTATTTTAAAACCAAACAAGTACAAAAATAGTAGAGAGCCTGAAGAGAACTACTTTAAGGAATAGATTAAAATGTTTATAATTCACATGTATGTTGTTACTAAGTATGGTATGGTCAAGATATCTGAACATAATTTGTTCTCTAAAGTTATTTAAACATTAACTTTATGAATATTGTTTATACTATAATTTGATTAATAATAGTTAAAAGGTAAACTATTGCTAAGCTTTTGTCAAAATTGTCACAAATTCCAAATAAATCTATCAAGATTAGTGAGGTTCCCCAGTATGGTTTCACTTGTGTGCAGTATCATCTGTTGATATTATAGTCTTTGAAGATTGGCAGAATTTTACTTTATTCCTTTCTTCTTATAAATAACTCTCAGTTTTCATTGGAGTTTTTGACACCTATAACTAACTCACACTACATTTTTTATTCAAGGTCAAAATCCAATAATTCTTTCTGCGTTGGTTATTTATCTTTCATTGAGACAATACGTTGTACTTCAAGCTTAAATTGTTCTTTACCTTGTGTTTGCTTTCTTAGCACAGAGAAATATCAATATTCTAAAATATTTATTTATTTTATTTTTGACAGGCAGAGTTAGACAGTGGTGAGAGAGAGAGAGACAGAGACAGAGAGAAAGGTCTTCCTTTGCCGTTGGTTCACCCCCAAATGGCAGCCACAGCCAGCGCACTGCACTGATCTGAAGCCAGGAGCCAGGTGCTTTCTCCTGGTCTCCATCTGGGTGCAGGGCCCAAGCACTTGGGCCATCCTCCACTGCACTCCCGGGCCACAGCAGAGAGCTGGACTGGAAGAGGAGTAACTGGGACAGAATCCAGTGTCCCGACAGGGACTAGAACCTGGGGTGCCAGCACCACAGGCAGAGGATTAGAGAAGTGAGCAGCGGTGCTAGCCTAAAATATTTATTTAAAAATAGAGAGAACCAGGTAATTTAATAAATAATATATTTTCCTAGGCTTTTTGTGAATTTGAAAGGTGTTCACTGGTAATTGCACCTGTGTTGTAGAGAATTCTCACATTGCCTATTAAGTTTAGTTGCTCTGTGGATGTGTAAGTTGTGGATTTCTAACCCACACAATGAAAAATATTTCATACTCTAAGCAATGGAAGCTGAAGCACTCAAAGGTCCCACAACTTTTCTAAGCCCACTAAAGTCAAGAATACAGCTCCACTGACATTCCTAGTGACTGTGTCCAAAACATGCACATTTCAGATCGGATATAATTTCCTAAGAATTGCGTTCTTCTACGGTTTGGCAGAATGAAAAACTTGAGACTAAAGAGAAAGGATGTGAATTTTGTAACTAAATCTTCAATGCTGTAGGAATATAGGAATATGGGTAGTTGAAAGGTCATGGCTACATTTTATTTAATATCTTTGATGGAGAAGGTATTCACTATTAGAATCTTCATAAAACATTAGAGTTCCCGACTTTAATGTGCTGTAAGGAAAGTGCCCCGAAGTGAGAGCCCAACAGGGGTCAGAGCTGGTTCCACAGCCTCAAGTGTCAACTGGGGCCTCCGTCATCCTGTGCAGGAGGGTTGCTGGGGATGGACTGCCTGGGCCACGTAGGAGGACAGTTCAAGACCCTGAGCGACCCCCGCCTTCTTGCTGTTCACAGATGACGCTGTGTTCTTTACAGGACAGCAGAAGTTATCTGGCAGGGATCTTGAGTTCCTGCACTTTGCCCTCTGCCCACCAGGAGATCTCTCAGGAAGCATCTTATCTGCCATTCAAGGCTCCTCCTCAGCAGTGTTCCCAACCCCCACTGCTCCCTGCTCCTGTGATCCATCACTGTCTAGAATTGTCTCCCCCTCTGTCTCTGCAGGTTCCTCTTTTCCTTCCTACACCCTTGTCTGTTTCAGAGCCAAGCTCCTGAAGCAGTATGCTCTTGGAGAGCGCTCTCCCAGACGTCCTGTCTCCTCTTCAACCACATGTCTGTTGCCACACCATTGCACGGACCCTGCTAATGCAGGTTATTTATCACGGTTGAGCCACCAAAATCCATGTGGTGCTTTTCAAACCCCCTCGAGTCATTTACTGTCTCCCCTGTTGCCCACTCAACTTCTTAAACTTCTCTCCTCCTTCTCATTGGGTCATCTCATTTCTCCCATTCTTCCTGTAACTCTGTGACTTTTGACTTTTTTTTTTTCTTTTGGAGAGACAGAGACAGGCAGAGAGCAAGCTTCCATCCACTGGTTCACTTCCCAAATGCTCACAATAGCGGGAGCTAGGGCAGGCCATAGGCAGGAGCCAAGAACTCAATTCAGGCCTCCAAGTGCATGACAAGAACCCAACCACTTGAGCCATCACCTGCTTCCTCCCAAGGTCTGCATTAGCAGGAAGATGGAGTAAGGAACCAGAGTCAGGAATGGCAAACAAGCACTCAATACGAGATGCAGGTATCCAACCGATGTCTTACTCACTAGGCTAAATGTCTCACTACTATTTTTGACTTGTTTTCATTATTAGCTCATCTTTATCTGCAAGATAATGATACTCCCAAGGATCCTTGCCATCAGCTCTGTCCCCAAAACCTTAACAGTGATGCCTCTCTGCTTACCTGTTTCCCACTTCAGCTTCTCTGAGCCTCAGACACAGATATCTAATTGCTTACTAGAAATTTCAAAACCTTTCCCTTTTGTCCAAGTTTTCAAATTTACCGGGACAAAGTCCTAGTAGTCATTTATGATTTTTAAAAAATCTCATGTCTGTATTTCCATCTCTTCTTGTCCTGATATTTTCTGACCTTCTCATCTGCTGGAGATTTGTATTTTCAAAGAAATGGCCTTGGCACGGGTCACCTCTTTATGTTGTCCTTTTTCTTTCTGCTCTTATCTTTATTGTTTTATTCCTTTTACTTTAGTTTTGCTCTGTTATTTTTTTTCTTTTTTTTTTTTTTAGTTGAATGGTAGTTGATCTATTTTAGGGTGCCCACTATCTAAATGCCCCTCCAATGGTGGGTAATTTACCACGTCGTGCTGGGAGACAGAGGCTTCCCGGCACTAGGGAACAAGCAAAGCTGAGTATCTGGTGTTTCCATTTTTCAAAATATAGAATTTCTGTTTGCAAATTATAACCTCTTGACAAAATTAACTTCTGACATAGATTGTTGCCAAGAATGTATCATCTATATAACTGCTAACTCTGCTTGTCCTCTGTTTTCTGTCAGACTTTTCTTTATCCTTAGGTTTTGTGGTGTCAGATATAGTGTGCTGAGGCATCGAATCTTTAAGCTTTCTCTCACTTGGTTCTAGGAGCATACTTTCACTATAAGAAGTCATATATTGCGTCTCTTCTGGAAAATTCTCAGTCTTTCCCCTCTTTGAATTTTGCTTCCTCACAGATGTGGTCAATTCTTCTCTTTTGGACTGCCTCTGCAGTTCGTACTGGAACCTCTCTCTCTACGTGCATATCTCCAAGGACTTTCTCCTATTGTTTATATTTTCATCACCTTGCATTCCAGGTGAATTCCTTACAGCTATCTTCAGTTTATTTGGCCCATCTAGAGTTTATCTCACCTACTGAATTTTGTAAAAAGTGAATATATTTTCAAAGTGTGGATATTGTTCCTTTTTGAGATTTCTAATTTTCCCTTTCTTAGTCACCTATTCTTGCTTCAATGCTCTTTTTTGTCTATAACAGTTCATTTTTTCCACCTGTGAATCCTTCATTTATCTTTGTGAGCATCCTAAGCTACTTATTTTACAATTTTTGGATGATCATTGCATTCATCTAATTTCAAATGGAATGAGTTCCTGCTTTGCAAGATGCTTCATTGTTGTGCAGATTCTTCACTTTCCTGCAACGGAATTTCACATTCACACCTTTCTCTTGGCCTCACATGGGTGGAGTGGTTTTCAGTCTCTTGGTTTTGTACTTGGCTCTATTATTTGCTTTTTTTTTTTTTTTTGACAGGCAGAGTGGACAGTGAGAGAGAGAGACAGAGAGAAAGGTCTTCCTTTTGCCCTTGGTTCACCCTCCAATGGCCGCCGCGGCCGGCGCGCTGCAACCGGCGCACCGCGCTCATCTGATGGCAGGAGCCAGGTGCCAGGTGCTTTTCCTGGTCTCCCATGGGGTGCAGGGCCACAGCAGAGAGCTGGCCTGGAAGAGGGGCAACTGGGACAGAATCCAGTGCCCCGACCGGGACTAGAACCCGGTGTGCCGGCGCCACAAGGCGGAGGATTAGCCTGTTGAGCCACGGCGCTGGCCTATTATTTGCTTTTTTTGAATTGTGAAGTGTATCTGTGGTCTTTGCCCTGTTTCCTGACACACAACTCCCCAAATCCCTGGAATCTCTGGAGTGATAGGAGTGTCTTCTGTATGCTAATGAGTGGCTAAGGCCCACCTAGTAGCTTCTGGATCAGGCCTGGTCACAAGAATGACCAAGACATGATTAAAGGCCGGCGCCATGGCTCAACAGGCTAATCCTCCACCTTGCGGCGCCTGCACACTGGGTTCTAGTCCCGGTCGGGGCTCCAGATTCTGTCTCGGTTGCCCCTCTTCCAGGCCAGCCCTCTGCTGTGGCCCGGAGTGCAGTGGAGGATGGCCCAAGTGCTTGGGCCCTGCACCCCATGGGAGACCAGGATAAGCACCTAGCACCTGGCTCCTGCCATCGGATGAGCACGGTGCGCCGGCCGCAGCGCGCTGTCCGTGGCAGCCATTGGAGGGTGAACCAACGGCAAAGGAAGACCTTTCTCTCTGTCTCTCTCTCTCACTGTCCACTCTGTCTGTCAAAAAAAAAAAAAAAAGACATGATTAAAGCGCTGGAATTTCTTTTCTTTTCTTTTTTTTAATTTAATAAATGTGAATTTACAAAGAGAAACTTTTGTATTGTTGTGCCCCCCCCCAACCTCCCTCCCTTCTGCGGCCCTCCCCTCTCCTACTCCCTCTCTCATCCCGCCCTTCATCGAGTTTCATTTTCAATTACCTTCATATACAGAAGATCAACTTAGTATATACTAAGCAAGGATTTCAACAGGCTGCACTCCCACAACCGCACAAGGTATAGGGTATTGTTAGACTAGTAGTGTTGTTTTTAAGTTTCACAGTAAAACACATTAAGGACAGAGATCCTACGTAGGGAACATGTACCCAGTGACTCCTGTTGTTGATTTTAACAATTGACACTCTTATTTATGATGTCAACAATCACCCGAGACTCTTGCTATGAGCTGTCTAGGCCATGGAAGCCCGTTGAGTTCACCAACTCTGAACTTGTTTAGTCAAGGCCGTATCACAGTGGAGGTTCCTTCCTCCCTTCAGAGAAAGGCGCCTCCCTCCTTGATGGCCTGTTCCTTCTGCTGGGGTCTTGTTCACCAGGATCTTTCACTTAGATTGTTTTTTGCCACAGTGTCGTGGCTTTCCATGCCTGTGAGACTCTCATGGACCTTTTAGCCAGATCTGAATGTCCCAAGGGTTGATTCTGAGGCCGGAGTGCTGTTTGGGGCATTTGCCATTCTATGAGTCTGCTGTGTGTCCTGCTTCCCCCCAGGATCATTCTCTCCCTTTTAATTCCATCATTCATTATTTGCTTACACTGGTCTTATTTGTGAGGTCTCTTCGACACATAAAGCGCTGGAATTTCAATCCCTCCCTCTTAACCTCTGGGGAAGGGAGACGGACTGAAGGTTAAGTTGATGACCTCTGGTCAAGGATCGAATCAATCATGCCTTTGTAATGGAGCTTCCATTACAAAAACAAAAAGACTGGGTTCAGAGGCTTCCAGATAACTGAATACACGGAGGTTCCTGAAACCTCCAGTGCCCAGGGAGGGCACGGATCCTCCACATCCTTTTCCAGTGCCTGGCCCTGCACATCCCTGTTTGTTCTTCTGTATGTGTTTGGCATCTACTACAATGAATAGGTAAATGTAATTAAGTGTTGCCCTGAGTATAGCCCTGATTTATAGCCTTGTTGATTAAAAGCACAGGCCACAACCTGGGGTTTGCGATTGGTGTCTCAAGTTGGGGACAGTCCTGTGACAGAGCCTTCAACCTCTGGGCCCAGATGGTGACTGCAGGTAAATAATGCCAGAATTGCATTGAATTAGAGAACACCTTGATAAAGTCCACTGACTTTAGACTGCTGGGAATTGTTTTGCTTGGTACCTGGGAAAACACCCCACATACCTGGTGTCAAAAGTGTTGAGTGACTGTGTGAGAGTAGAGAACAGTTTAGATTTCTTCGATCTCACCACCGTATTGGAAGTGACTTGAAATACACCTGTGCTGTTGGGTTGCTGAGTTGCCCTCTCACCCTCTGTCGTGAGAGGAACGTGAACTCGATAATTGCTGTGCCTCGGCTCAGGCCCTGCAATGTGAGATGTGACGCAGACCACATGCTTTAGGTCTCATTTGCTCCCAGAAGGACCAGATTGAAGCCAACCTGGAACTGAGTGCCTGCAGTCCAGCCCAGCTTCACCAAGCAGCTACCTGCTAGCAACCCATGAACTTGAGGACAAATGGGTAGTTTTAAGCCACTGGGGTTTGTTACACATTGTTGTTGTGGCAATAGCCAAATAATACCTTACACTTCATTGCATTCGTTCCTGTTTTGAGGTTTTCCGTTTGCAGCCTTACTTTGAACAAGAGAGTCTCCACTGGATTTCTTCTTTCTTCTATGTGCTTATCACTATCTGTTTAGTAAGTTTCAGAAACCTCCACACTTCTGTTCAGAACTGCCTTGTATTAATTCTTCACATCCTATCCTGGGGTAATACTGGGGTTAGTCACTTTGGGTCCCTGAACCAGAGGATGGTTTGACCCAGGTACTGGCTGTGAGCACCTGCCTCTCCCTCTTTAGGCATGAAATTCGTATAAGGTGAAGGCCCGGGTGGCTGGTGGCTGCAGCTTTTCTGAGTTTCCATTCTCCCTGGAGTTAAAGCCAGCACTTGGTTTCTAGGGGCAAGGCCAGCTGTCTACCTGCTTGCCGACAGTTCTCTCAGTCCTCATTATCCTTTAGGGAATCAGCTCCCTTTGCACCTGCTCACAGACCCCAGTCCAACAGCATTGCAGCCTCAGTCCCGCTTACTAGTTTGTCTTTCTATTCTGTGTTGGTCCAGTGCTCTATTTACCTTGCGTTTGTGTGTATGGAGTTGGGGAAGGGATGCTCACCATGCTCTCTGGACCAGAATTCTGGAGATTTCTACGTACATGTTCACCAAGCCCTTGCACTTCATACACTCAAAACAAAACTGAGATTCCAACCATCTCTTTCCTAGACAACCACTACTTTCTAGATTCCATGTTCTGGTTGATATTACCATCATCCACCCATTTGTTCCAATCAGAATTTTCATTCATTAATTTTTAAAAAATATTTGATTATTATTTGAAAAGTCATATGACAGAGAGATGGGGAGACAAGGAGAGAGATTTTTGAGTTGTGGTTTACTTCACAAGTGGCTTCAACACCCAGGGTTGGGCCAGGCTGAATCCAGGACCCTGGAATTCCATCTGGGCCTCCCATGTGGGTGCAGAGGCCTGTGCACTTGTGCCATCTGCTGCTGCTTTCCCAGGCACATTAGCAGGGTGCTGGGTTGGGAGTGGAGCAGCCAGAACTCAAACCTGCATTCCCATGGGATGGATACAGGTATCATATGCAGTGGCTTGATCTGTTGCACCACAACACAACCCCTCAAACTTTTGTTGCATCCAAACAAATGTATTAATTCCATTTTCATATCAACATTTTGAAATACCCTCATGGCATGTACTCAATGAATGTGTGTTGTATTATTAGGTTGGAGGTATACATGAGCAAGTCTTTTCCACGAGGTCTTTGGTTTTCTTAATGATAAACAAAAAAGTTAGGCAACCTCTAAGAGTTCTTAGTCTTCCCATTCTGCCACTGTTATGCTTCAAATGCATAGTTAACTATAACTCTTGTAAATTACTATTTATAGAGAATATCAGCACATCTTTGATGTTTCCAGACTCAAAATATTATGGCAGTAAAACTGATGGTTGCTTTAATAAATATTTCTAGGTTATTAGAGATTTTTTTTATTGTTTTAGGCTAAAGATAAAACCCAAAAGAAGACTATCAGGTTAAAGGTACTTTGTTGCATTTATATTGTATATAATTACTTTTGACATTTAATGTAGTCTTTATATTTGTGTCTTAAGTACTTGATTATAGTTTTATTCCAGTGGGAGTCTCTGATTTGCAGTTGTTTGGGTTTTGTGGTATTACTGTTTTAAGGATTAAAAAACTCATTCAATGGAGACCTTACTTAATGTAGTATAATCGAAACATTTCAGAAATCAGACTCATTGCAATCTCTTTGCCTGGTTTTGCTACCCCACACTTTTCAAGTTCAAGTTTGGGAGATTTCAAGAGTTCATTCAGGAAACTTTCACTTGGTCCCTTTTCTGGGTACCTTGGAAAATAAGAAGTTGTATCAAACACACAGCCTCCAGGGATAGTGGAGAGACAGTCAACATTCACTGATCACAAACCATGGGCAACCACCCTGCTGACTGCTCTGCAACCATGGCTGCTACTATCATTGTCACCGATCTACAGATGAAGAAATGAAGGCTCTGAAGAGTTCAGTGACTCGTTCAAGATCCCATGGGTCATCAGGGTCAGAACCAGGACTCAAACTTGTGGCTGTCTGATATCAAGCAGTTTGGTTTTAACCCTGTCTGTATTGTCTGAGCTGCAGGGGCTCACTGTGGGTCCGCGGGCAGCAGGCACAGGGTGCCTGTAGACGGTACTGTTCTAGCGTCTTCACTGGGCAGAGGGTATGATGAGAACCAGAGAACTTCAGCTGGCTGGTGTGGATTTCCAAAATGCATTGTTCTGCTCAGTTTTTCTCTGTTGTTCTCAAAGGTGGTTGGGATCCCATTGGATTTTTACAGATTCTGATTTTTCTCTTTCAAAATAGAAAAGGAGTGATGTTGATTGTTGTGGAGTCCATCAGGAGTGCTTTATTAAAAAAAATATTCATTTGAATGTCAGAGATGGAGAGGGGAGGTGGGGAGAGATCTTCCATCTGCTGATTCACTCTGGGGTACGATGTCCAGGGCTAGGCCAGGCCAAAGCCAGGAGCCAGGAGCTTCTTCCAGGTCTCCCATATAGATGGAAGGGGCCCAAGCGCTTGGGCCATCTTCTGCTGCTTTTCCAGCCACTAGCAGAGAGCTGGATCAGAAGTAGAACAGCCGGGACTCAAACCAGCACACAAACGGGATGCGGCTGCTGCAGACAGTGGCTTAACTCGCTATGCCACAGCGCCGGCCTCAGGAGTGCTTTATTACCTCCTTATATATGTAGTGAGTTTTAACAACAGAATTCAAGTTCAATTGCTTTTATCTTTAGCTGTGAATACAATTTTAGTTCTATGTTAATTATGAAATGACATACTTAATAGAGAATCATGTAAGTTTCACAAATTAAGTATGCATTATTTCTAATTTTAGCTCATATTTAGAAAGTGAAATTTAAATGTTTTTCAGGTCATCATATTTTAGGAAATTTCTACCTACTGTCTTGACTTGAGAGGCAGGAAAAGAGAGTGTGATAGGAAGAGGGATACAGAAAGAGAGCCAGAGAGCACTCCCAATGGTTGGCTCATTCCTCAAAAGCCCACAACAGCCAGAATTCAATCCAGGTTTTCCATGTGAGTGACAGGGACCTAACTATTTGAACCATTATTTACTGCCTGTCAGAGTCCACATTATCAGAAAGCCAAACCAGGAGCAGAGCCGGGACTTGAACCCAGGCACTCTGATATGGAACGCATGAGTCCCAAGGGGCATCTTAGCTGCTGCTCCAAATAACTGCTCCTTTTCTGATTTTTTTAGCACAAAAATACTCCTTTCTCCTTCTTTATTTGCCTTTTCAGATTTTAATGAATTAGTAAAGTCTGTTACTGCCAAAAGCCATTTCAAACATTTTTCCAGCCATTCCACCAGCATTTCTACAGAAATGCAAGCTTTTTGAAAAAGTGAAATTACACTGGCTCCTAGGAAAACATACCAAGCAAGGACTATCTCAAGAATGTGTAGATACTCCTAATCTTATTTCCTCACCTCCTTTAGTGAATGGAGATTCAATTAATGAAAATCGCCCATGGCAACCATGTATGCAGGCTCTACATCTTCCGTTAAGGTGACTTGAGTTTTTTGGTTCATACAGCCTGAAGATGGTGGTTCTCAACTTTCTGTGTTTGCGGAACACTGATGAAGACACATCTAGGGTGGCACATTTGAAGTGGCTGAAGAGCAACTAGCAGTGTCTCGCTCTTCTGCCAGCTGTCTGTTGATATCTAAATAAATCTGTTTATTTCCCTTACCCTGAACTGCCTTTTGGCAGAGCCAGGAAGTGACTCTCTCAAACATGAATGTATCTTTCCTTGGTGTTGGATCAACCGTACAATATCTGTCTTGCTGTATATACTCCTTACTGTGAGAGTACTTCAAACAGCTTGTGAAAAAAATGAGTTAAATATACATTTATTTTGTTCCAAAATTTTTGAAATCTATGCCTAATTTTTTTATGATATGCACTTTCGGTGAACTTTTGTACCTGTAAGATGAGCTGGTGGCTCTCTGGTGCAGGGGTGCAGAGAATAAGCTTTGGAATCATGCGTGTTTGAATTAAAATCCCAGTTACACCATTTATGAGCTCTGTGGCATTGGGCAAGTTGTCTGTCAAGGGTAACCTCCAGGCAATGATAAGCCCCTTACAGGAATGCTGTGAGGGCTGAATGAGACGATGTGCTTAAAATGTAGTGACTGCTACGAAGTGCCAGCTGTTCTCCATTATCACTCTTCCAAATGGTTTGAAAAGCCCTATATCTTTGTGGTCAGTTGCGCTGCCTGTGTCTAGCATTGTCTGACTCAGCAGTCCTCCCACTGAAGGCTTCTGTTCTCATCCAACAGACTGCGCTCCTTAATATTGTGCAGTTCCAGATTAGTTAATGATTATCGATGGTGTTGGCCTCTCGCAGGGTCCTCACACCTCCAGCCCAGGGGAGGTGAGAACTTCAGGCTGAGTAGGTCTGGACGCCTTCGTCAGGGGTTGCTGCTTCCTTGATTCCTGAAGACTTGGGACCGTCAAGTCCTAAGTTTAGTTTCTACTGCACGTGAAAAATACTAATGATGGCACAGTGTTTGTTGCAAAACTAAGAGCTCCACCTGCACGCTCGCGTTTCTAATATTGTGTCTAAAGGGCCAGGCTTTCCCCGTGGAGTCTGGGTTTCCTTTGCTGTCAGTGCTCACCATGGGCACTGGCTATGGGTGGTATTGATGGGGCTGTGCTTGGGTGGACTTTGTGGTCCTTTTTGGCACAAAGAGCCTGGACCTGACTACTTTAAAAAAACAACTCAGCTTAACTTTTTTTTTTTTTATTTTTGACAGGCAGAGTGGACAGTGAGAGAGAGAGAGACAGAGAGAAGGGTCTTCTTTTGCCGTTGGTTCACCCTCCAATGGCTGCCCCGGACAGCGCGCTGCGGCCGGCGCACCGCGCTCATCCGATGGCAGGAGCCAGGTGCTAGGTGCTTTTCCTGGTCTCCCATGGGGTGCAGGGCCCAAGCACCTGGGCCATCCTCCACTGCACTCCCGGGCCACAGCAGAGGGCTGGCCTGGAAGAGGGGCAACCGGGACAGAATCCGGCGCCCCAACCGGGACTAGAACCCCGGTGTGCAGGCGCCGCAAGGCGGAGGATTAGCCTGTTGAGCCACGGCGCGGGCTTCAGCTTAACTTTTTTTTAAAAAGATTTTATTTATTTATTTATTTGAGAGGCAGAGTTACAGACAGAGAGAGGGAGAAAAAGTGAGAAAGGTCTTCCATCCACTAGTTCACTCCCCAAATGGCCGCAACAGCTGGGGCTGGGTAAGTCTGAAGCCAGGAGCCAGGAGCTATTTCCGGGTCTCCCATGTGCGTGCAGGGACCCAAGCACTTGGGTCATCATGCACAACTTTCCCAGGCCATTAGCAGGGAGTTGGACCCGAAGACGAGCAGCCAGGACATGAACCAGTGCCCATGGGGGATGCCAGTGCCATAGGTGGAGGCTTAACCCACTGTACCACAGTGCCAGCACCTTATTTAACATTTAGACTCATTTATTTGAGAGGCACACACACACACACACACACACACAGAGAGAGAGAGAGAGAGAGAGAGAGAGAGAGAATTCCCATCAGCTGGTTCAGCCCTCAAATGCCCATGATCCAGTGCCCAGGACAGCTGGAGCCAGGAACTCAATCCACATCTCCCACATTGGAGGCAGGAATCTGATCAGCTGAACCATCATCATGGCCTCCCAGGGTCTGTATTAGCAAGAAGCTGGATTCAGGAGCCTTGAGTGGGTATCAAACCCAAGCACTCTGCTGTGGGACGTGGGGACTAAACTGCACCTTGGTGATATATAAATCTTCACCACTGTAGTCCCCTTAAATGGGAGAGCCACAAACGCAAGTCATATTGAAAGAAGTACCTGAATGCAAGACTAGAAATACTGATGCAGACTTTTTTGGAACAAAGAAACTTTGATACATCAATATGAGTTGGATAAAGGACAAAGATGAGGGATGATGATGTTTCTTAAATATTTGGCTATGGTTCAGCAGTCTGAAATCTTATATATCAGATAAAAGGTATGCCTAAGCATAGCTTCAAATAATGTCATCATTTTATTCATTGCTCTGAGATGAAGTTAGAGATAAGACAAAGGCTGCTAGACACTTCTCTTAATGGAGTAAACTAGTCAGAAAACAAGTAGGAGGGGCCGGTGCTGTGGCACAGTGGGTAAAGCAGCCACCTACAGTGCCAGCATCCCATATGGGCGCTGGTTCTAGTCCCGGCTGCTCCTCTTCCAATCCAGCTCTCTGCTATGGCCTGGGAAAGTGGAAGATGGCCCAAGTCCTTGGGCCCCTGTACCAGCATGGGAGACCTGGAAGAAGTTTGTGGCTCCTGGCTTCAGATCGGCGAAGTTCTGGCTGTTGCAGCCAGATAGATGACCTCTCTTCTGCCTTTCCTTCTCTCTGTGTAACTTTGATTTTCAAAAAAATAAATAAATCTTTAAAAAAAACAAAAAACAAATAGGAGCCACTCATTCCTTCAACAGAGTAACACATTTTCTTGATCCTCAATTTTGTAGCAGACCCTGTCCTAGAATCTGAGGACAGCACCAATGCACCCATGAGATTTGACGGTTCAGTGGCAGAGACCAGCAGCTGCAGGCAGTTTCAAGGCAGTTCAAGCTGTGAGGGAGATTTGTAAGTGGCACTGGGAGCAGAGGAAGGAGAGAAACCGAAATCTCTGCAGGGGAGGTCACACGTGTAAATGTATGTGCACTTTGTGCTCTGTCCAAAGAGCCATCTAGAATTTCCCAAGTTTAGACAATCAGATTGCAAATGATGTTTAACATCTCTCAATTTTAAGGACATTCAAGCCAAAATATTAATACTCTCTGGAAGAAAGCCACTAGTAATAAAACTATCCTGTTACCTCCCGTGAGATGCTCTTATTCCGTGTATCTTCCAGATTATAAGTCATTTGGACATACCTTAACGATAACCAAGCTTCACACTTCTGCCTTACTGACTCAGAAAGGCAAAACCAGGCATCTGAAGTTCGTCCTCTTTGGGCAAAGTTTTGTAAATTTTGCTTGTTAGTGAAATGGTGCTGTGTTAAGCCCTGGGCGCCATCTTAGGCCATCTTAGGCCATCTTAGGCCACCTTAGGCTCTGGCCCCATTGCGATCTCGTACAATAAGCCTCGGTCCTAAGCCCAGCCTGGTCCACTAGAAGTCAGGTGACCAAAGGCCCGGCCATCAGTGTCAGCCTCACCCCCACCCTAACAGGATCCGCTGCTCCCCCTTCCCTACCCCTGCAAGGCTATAACAGGACCTGCTTTCCCATACAGGCTCTCTTCTCTTTCTTTTTCATTTTTTTCCTCTCTAGCCCTCTCTCTCTAGCCTGTCAGGTTTCCCACCCTTCAACAATAAACTTTTCCTTTAACTCCAGTGTTTGGTGTGTTTTGTGGTGGCCTTTCACCCTTCACTTTTTTAGACAGTCAGAGTTAGTCAGTGATAGAAAGAGACAGAGAGAAAGGTCTTCCTTTTTCCGTTGGTTCACCCTCCAAGTGGCCTCTACGGCCGGCGTGTTGCGGCCGGCGCGCTGTGCTGATCCAAAGCCAGGAGCCAGGTGCTTTCTCCTGGTCTCCCATGTAGGGGAAGGGCCCAAGGACCTGCACTGCACTCCCGGGCCACAGCAGAGAGCTGGACTGGAAGAGGAGCAACCGGGACTAGAACCCCGGGGTGCCGGCGCCACAGGCAGAGGATAAGCCTAGTGAGCTGCAGCGCTGGCCTCACTGGCTATCTTAAACCAGAGTCCTCAGGGTTTTGAAAGCCATCCTATGAGAACCAGAGATAGTACAGTTCCACTCTCAATAGTGTCAGTAGGAGTTTGATTGCCAATTTTGAAAATACCTTAAGGGGCCGGCGCTGTGGCACAGTGGGTTAATGCCCTGGCCTGAAGCGCCGGCATCCCATATAGGCGCTGGTTCTAGTCCCGGCTGCTCGTCTTCCGATCCAGTTCTCTGCTGTGGCCTGGAAAAGCAGTGGAGGATGGCCCAAGTCCTTGGGCCCCTGCACCCATATGGGAGACCTGGAAGAAGCTCCTGACTTCTGGCTTCAGATTGGCACAGCTCCGGCCGTTGCGGCCAGCTGGAGAGTGAACCATCAGATGGAGGACCTCTCTTCTCTCTGTGTAACTCTGACTTTCAAATAAATAAATATTTTTTTAAAAAAAAGAAAGAAAATACCTTAAAGAACAAAAATGGAATCACTCTTAAATATTAAGAAATGTTCAAAACAGTAATGTAAAAAAGGAAAACCGTTTCTGTAGCAAAATTTCACTTCCAAAAGACAGCCTTCCTTTTTTCTGCTTCCCTTCTCCCTGCTCTTTCTTGTTGGTAAACAAACAATCCCCAACTTACGGAGGCTCCATGTAATAACAATTTCTTGGTTTTGCACTGGTGATAGGCATTCAGTAGAAACCATACGTGAGGATTTTGAATTCGCGTCTTTCCCCAGGCTCGCGATATGTTGTACACTCTTCTCCCCCGAATTGGCAGCTGAGGCATCACAGCACTCACCAGCCCTGCAGTCAGAAGGGGAACAATCAGCACTCCACATGTACTGTGTGGCTCAGTGGCTCAGCCAGGATGCTCGCTAGGTTATGTAGGTTCAATGCATTTTTCACGTAGAATATTTTCCACTTGTTATGAGTTTCCAGGGATGAACCCCAGCCTCAGTCAGGGATTATGTATGTTGCTTATTCTTAGTAACTTTGGTTCTTCAAACTGTATCTCTTTGTGGCTTGCTCTTGAATCACAAGGCCATTCAGCACATAGGAACACATCACTGATGGGACACATTTTAGCCTGCCAAAGGCTTTTGATCTATACATATGCCAAACTATTAAGGATAATTCACTGAAACTAAATTTTTCAAAATGATTACTGAAAACATCATGGAGCTGGCGCTGTGGCGTAGTGGGTAAAACTGCCTCCTGCAGTGCGGTACCGGTTCAGTCTCAGCTGCTCCACTTCTGATCCAGCTCTCTGCTATGGCCTGGGAAAGCAGTAGAAGATGGCCCAAGTCCTTGGGAGACCCGCTTGGGAGATCCTGAAGAAACTCCTGGCTCCTGGCTGCGGATCTGTGTGGCTCCAGCCATTGTGGCCATCTGGGGAGTTAACCAGTGGATGGAGGGCCTCTCTCTCTCTCTCTCTCTCTCTCTCTCTCTCTTTTCTCTGCCTCTCCTCCTTTCTCTGTGTAACTCTGACTTTCAAATAAATAAATAAATCTTAAAAAAGAAAGAAAACATCATTAAGAAGGCAGATGGGAACAGGTTTGGCCTAGAGGTTAAGACAACAGTTGGATGGCCACATTCCATATCAGAGTGCGTTAGTTTGATATCCAGCTCCAGCTCCTGACTCCAGCTTCCTGCTAATACAGACCCTGGGAAGCAGCAGTGGTGACTCAAGTAACTGGGCTCCTGCCACTCATAAGGAGACCTGGATCAAATTCCCAACTCCCAGGTTCAGGCCATCAGGGGTCAGAGACTGTTGTGGGCATTTGTGGTTCTCTGTCTCTGTGTGTGCCTCTCAAATAAATGCATAAATAAAAATTTTTAAAAAGAAGGTGGATGGGACATGACAACCACACCAGCCCACTGATATGATCGTTTATTACCCTCCAGCCTTGACCCCATCCTGCCATTCTCCATCCTAGACCCCCCTGATTACACTCCCATCTCACCATCTTTACTAGCTAATAGCTACTTATTCAGACTCCCCTTCTCCAGAACAGATATCCTTAAACTCTCGCAGACCCAACCAATTGCCACCTCTTTTAGGTGTTCCATTCTAGTTCTTTTACTACGTTATTACTATTTGGTTTTATTTTTATTTTTTCAAGGTTTATTTACTTATTTATTTGAAATTCAGAATTACAGATCGGGGGAGAGATGAAGTAAGAGAGATCTTCCACCCACTGGTTCACTCCACAGATGGCTGCAACGGCCAGGACAGAACCGTGCTGACGTCAGGATGTTCACTGGAGTCTCCCACAAGGGTAGCAGGGACCTGAACACTTGGTCCATCTTCTGCTGCTTTTCCCAGGCCATTGGCAGGGAGCTGGCTTGGAAATGGAGCAGCTGGGACATGAACTGGTGTCTATACCGGATGCTGATGATGCAGGTGGTAGCTTTACCTGCTATGCCACAATGCCAGCTTCTATCTTTTTATTTTTAAAGACAAACCCTGTTTCATGTACACTTTTTCACTCAGTCCCTGACACAAAGAAGCTCAAAATTTATTGTGAAATGAATGAATTTGATAGCCAGATAAACCAATAACTGGAAGTACACGAGCTGGTATTGTGGCAAAGTGTGTTAAGCCACTACTTGCAATACAAGCATTCCATATTGGAGCTCAGATTCGAGATCTGGCTGCTTTATTTCCAACCTAGCTCCCTGCTAATGCACCTGGGAGGGCAGCAGAGAAATGCTTAAGTACTTGGGCCCCTGCCACCCATGTGGGAGATCTGAATGGAGTTCCTGGCTCTTGGCTTTGGCCTGGCCAAGGTCTGGCTATTGTGGCCATTTAGGGAATGAACCAGCAGATGCAAGAAGTCTTTCTCTGTGTCTCTCCCTCTCTCTGCCACTCTACCTTTAAAATAAATAAATAGGGCCGGCACCGCGGCTCACCAGGCTAATCCTCCACCTTGCGGCGCCAGCACACCGGGTTCTGTCCTGGTTGCTCCTCTTCCTGTCCAGCTTTCTGCTGTGGCCCGGGAGTGCAGTGGAGGATGGCCCATGTGCTTGGGCCCTGCACCTGCATGGCAGACCAGGAGAAGCACCTGGTTCCTGGCTTCAGATCAGCGCGGTGCGCCTGCTGCAGCGCACTGGCCGCAGTGGCCATTGAGGGGTGAACCAACGGCAAAGGAAGACCTTTCTCTCTGTCTCTCTCCCTCACTGTCCACTCTGCCCGTCCAAAAGATAAATAAATAAATAGATCTTTAAAAATTAAATTTAAAAATCTCAAAAGTTATTTGTGAAATGAATTATTTTGGTGATAATATCAACCAGCGACTAGAAGTACAGTGACGGTGAATGTCTGTTTAGCATTTGTAAGGTGTCAACATGTACTAAGCACATCACACGCATTTAGTCTCTACAACAGCCTGCTGAGGCAGGCACTACCATTCTTCTCATCTTACATAGATCCCAAGGCCTGAGGGATTAGGTAACTTGCACACTGATAAGAAGACAGATAAGAATGAAATCCCACTGATCTGACTTCAGGCCCAGGCTCTTCACCACTGAAAACTTGCAGTCTCTTCAACAGATGCCCTTTCTAGACTCATCACAACAAACCTGTTCTTAAAGGTCGAAGCCTCTTGAAGCAGGTAGCTTGCAGCTATTTTTTAAAATTAAAAAACAACCGTTGCTCCTTTTCATATAGTATTTTTGAAATTTACTTATTTATTTGTTAGACAGAGGGAGAGAGGAAAGGAGGAATGGAGAGGGAGAGACAGAGAAAGCTCCATTCCACTGGCTCACTCCTGAAATATCTGCAGTGGCTGGGGGCTGGGACAGAAAAAACTGGGAGCCACAGACTCCATTTAGGTCTTCCACACGGTGGCAGGGACCCAACCACTTAAGCCATCACTGCTGCTCCCGTGGTGTACATCAATAGAAGCTGGAATCAGGGTGGAGATAGGACTTGATCTCAGGTACTGTAAAATGGGATGTGGGTGTCCCATCCAGTGGCTTAACCTCTAGGCCAAATAGCTGCCCTGAAACAGCCTTCTTTTAGATAATCTCTTTGCATCAGCTTCTTCAGACTTTAGAACAAGACTTGTGTGTATCCCAGTCAAGCTGATCTAGTGATGTCTTTCCAGAATATCATCTCTGATGTTTTATGCTTTCAGCCTCAAAATTCTTTTTATTTCAACAGGTATTGTGATGAGATAATAAAAATACTGAGCTACCTTGACACTGTGAAAAGATTATAACTAACAAAAACTGTGTGATGGGAAAGAGCAACTGAAAATAGGCTAATTTCCTCAGCTTTTACCTTCAAAAGCTCTCTAATGCCGATATATGTAGTTAAAAATAACTCCTAGGGCTGGGGTTGTGGTGTACTGAGTTAAGCTGCTGCTTGCGATGCTTATATCCAAGTGTTTGTTTGAGTGCTGGCTGCTCTGTTTCTCACCCTGCTCCCTGTAAATGCGCCTTGATAAGCAGCAGATGATGGCTCAAGCACTTTTCTTGGAGTGCAGCAATTCTTTTGTTCATTTCAGATTTTTTTCTTTTAAACTCAAATAGAGTGAAATATTTTTAATTAAAATGTTTATGGTATGATTCAAGCATTATAAAATTGTTTTTCATGGGGAGATCCAAGCTGGCAGAATAGGGAGGGAGAATACTGCTCTAGTCTAAGGGGAGATAGTTTAAAAAAAGCAGAGAGTGCAGTCTCATGAAGAGTTAGGGAGAAAATGGCAGAGGAAACTTCATGCAAATTAGAGGGACACTGTGGACCTATGTGGAAGGTGGATCTGCACAACTCAGGAAACCAACACCCAAGAGCCTCAGCATCAGCTTTGGAATGAGTGAGACTAGACTACAGCAGCCCAAGCCACTGGTGATAAACTGCAGGAAGAGTCTGGCATGTGTACAGCTTGGAGCCCAGTGGGGGACAGTGTACCTGCCAAATGAGAGAAGAAAAAAAGGGGGGGCGTTTTTCTCTCCCTGACCACCTGCACCAGCATCCTGTAACAAGCCAAGAGAGGGCAGGTGACATTTTGGACGTGTGCCAGCTTGTATCTGCATGCCTAACAACCAGCCTAGTGGAGATGCTGCAGTCTGGCTGGGAGAACTGACAGGGGGCTGGGTGCTCATGACTGCAGGAGTCTTGTATGTCAGGACTGTGAAAACATTGTGGCTTCGTGGGAGGGCGCAGGGTACCACTGGGACTTTGGGCAGCCACTGCAAGCAGCTATTCATGCTCAGGGCTGGACATGCTGGTGAGGGTCATTGCTGTGGGATCAGTGCTCACACCAGGGACTACATAGATCTTTTGTGTGGTTCCTGGGGTAGGATGGATGAATACTGTACTCATTGAGGCTAGCATCCAGGCACTGGTCTCCTTTGAGGAGAGGAGGTGAGCATGAGACTATACCAACAGAGCTGAAAAAACCTCCCCTCTGAAGAGGGAGATATACAACACCCAACTTGGATGTCACCTTGGGCACTGCCCTCACCCTGGAGCACTAAACACAGCTCCCTGACCACACACAACACACACCTCTGGGTATTCACTAAAAAACAGGACACTCCAGGAAGCCATTACAAGGGGAAAAAAAGAAACCAACAAGTATCTCTACAAATGCCTAATAATAAATGTACCTAATGAAGAAACAAGAATAAGGAAGGCAACATGATGCCCCCAAAAGAACCTAACACTTCAATACTAGAATGTGAAGATGAAGAGATTAAGAAATGCCAGAAATGGAATTAAAAAATTGATCATAGGATTATTTAGAAGTAATCAGAAGCAAATCCACAAACTAAGGAAATCCATACATGACACGAATGAAAAATTTTCCCATGAAATTGACTTTAAAGAGAAACCAAAATAATATATTGTAAATGAAGAATTCAATAGAACAAATAAAAAATGCACTGGAAAGCCTTAACAACAGACTCAGTGAGGCAGAAGAAAGAATACCCAAATTAGAAGACAAATCTCTGGAAATTTTAGTCAGACCAAAAAAAAAAAAAAAAAAAAAAAAGGAGAAGAAATTAGAAAACTAAAAAACAGTGCTGGAGATCTATAGGATACTATCAAAGAACCAACATATGGGCCTTTGGAGTTCCTGAAGGCATGGAAAGAGAATGGATTAGGAGGCCTTTTCAGTGAAATAATTACAGAAAGCTTCCCTAATTTGGAGAAAAAAAGGAGCATCCAAGTGCAGGAAGCACACAGAACTCCTGATAGAAGTGACCAGGAAAGATCTTCACCACAATACACTGTAGTCAAACTCTCCACAGTGAGACTTAAAGAACAGATTGTAAAAATGTGCAAAAGAGAAATGCCAGATTACTCTCAGAAGATCTACAATTAGACTGACAGTGGACTTCTCATCAGAAACCCTACAGGCTAGGAGAGAATGGCTGGATATATTCCGTGGTCATCACTATGAAAAGAGGTGAAGGCAGAAAATCCCCCAGTTAAAGTACAAAGTAAATCCAAAGTAAACAATAGGAACATTTATGGAAAAATAGCAGGGCCAAGTCATTACTTATCAATAGTCAACTTGAATGTAAATGGCCTGAACTCTCCAGGTTAAAGACACAGATTGGCTGAATGGATTGAAAAACAAAACTCATCTATTTGCTGCCTACAAGAAATACATGCAACCAACAAAGATATAGGCAGACTGAAAGTGGAAGGATGGAAAAAGATATTCCATGCCAACAGAAACCAAAAAAAGAGTTGGTGTAGCCATCCTAGTATCAGGCAAATCAGACTTTAACACAAAAATGTTAAAAGAGACAAAGAAGGGCCCTATGTCATGATTAAGGGATATATTCAGCCAGGATATATGACTATTATAAATGTATATGCATGTAATTACAGGGCACCTGGCTATTTAAAAGAGATGTTAATGGATCTAAAGCAAGACTTGACTAAATACAATAGTAATGGGAGACTTCAATACCCAAGTTTCAACAAGGGACAGATCAATCAGACAGAAAATCAGCAAGGAAAGAACAGTTAATTGACACTATAGACCAAATGGTCCAAATGAATATCTACAGAACTTTTCATTCTATAGTTGCAGAATACACATTCTTCTCACTAGTGCATGGAACTTTCTCAAGGATTGACCACATGCTACGCCATAAAGCAAGTGTCAGCAAATTCAAAAAAATGAAATCATACTATGCATCTTCTCTGACCACAATGGAATAAAGCTAGAAATGAACAACTCGGGAATCTCTAGAACATATGCAAACACATGGAGACTGAACAACATGCTCCGGAATGAACAGTGGGTCATAAAAAAAGAGAAATAAAAAAAACTCTGGAAACAAATGAAGACAACATAATATATCAAAACTTATTGGATATAGCAGAAGATGTTAAGAAGAAAGTTTCTAGCAATTGATGCTTACACAAGAAATTGGAAAGGCACCAAATAAATGAGCTATCAATGCAACTTGAAGATCTAGAAAACAGCAAACCAAACCCAAAACTAGTAGGAGAAAAGAAATAATTAATATTAGAGAAGAAATCAACAAAATTGAAAAAATACAAAAGATCAGCAAGACAAAGACCTGTTTAAAAAAAAAAAAACACAGGCCGGTGCCATGGCTCAACAGGCTAATCCTCCGCCTTGCGGTGCCGGCACACCGGGTTCTAGTCCCGGTTGGGGCGCCTGATTCTGTCCCGGTTGCCCCTCTTCCAGGCCAGCTCTCTGCTGTGGCCCGGGAATGCAGTGGAGGATGGCCCAAGTCCTTGGGCCCTGCACCCCATGGGAGACCAGGAAAAGCACCTGGCACCTGGCTCCTGCCATCGGATGAGCGCAGTGTGCCGGCCGCAGCGTGCCAACCACGGCGGCCATTGGAGGGTGAACCAATGGCAAAAGGAAGACCTTTCTCTCTGTCTCTCTCTCTCACTGTCCACTCTGCCTGTCAAAAATAAAAAAAAAAAAAAAGGAAAAAAAAAACACAAATTTGACATACCTTTGGCCCAACTAACCAAAAAAAAAAAAAAAAGAAGACCCAAATGAATAAAATTAGAGATGAAAAAGGAAATGTAACAACAGATGCTGCAGAAATAAAAAGAATCATCAGAAATTATTGCAAAAACCTATATGTCAACAAACTAGGAAACCTAGAAGAAATGGAGAGATTCCTGGACACATACAACCTACCTAAATTTAGCCATGAAGACATAGAAAGCCTAAATAGACCAATATCTGAGACACAACTTGAATCAACAATAAAGGCCCTCCCAACAAACAAAAGCCCAGGACTGGACAGTGCTTCTGAATTTACCAGGCATTTAAAGAAGAACTAACTCCAATCCTTCTCAAGCTATTCAAAACAATTGAAAGGGAGGGAATACTCCCAAATTCTTTCTGTGAAGCCATCATCACCTTAATTCCTAAACCTGAAAAAAAAAAAAAAAAAACAAGAGAAAGAGAACTACAGATCAATTTCCCTGAGGAACATAGACAAAAAAATCATCAAAATACTAGCCAATTGAATCTGAGAACACATCAGAAAGATCATTCACTGGGACCAAGTGAGATTTATCACTGGTATGCAGAGATGGTTTAAATCAAGGTGATAATTCACATTATCAAACTGAAGAACAAAAACCATATGATTACCTCAATAGATACAGATAAAGCATTTGATAAAACACAACACCCTTTCATGATGAAAACTCTAAGTAAATTAGGTAAGGAAGGAACATTCCTCAACACAATTAAGGCAATTTATGACAAACCCATGGCCAGCATCTCATTGAATGGAGAAAAGTTGGAAGGATTCCCACTAAGATCCAGAACCAGAAAAGGATGCCGACTCTTACTTCTTTATTCAATATAGTCCTGGAAGTTTTAGCCAGAGCCATTAGGAAAGAAAAAGAAATTAAAGGGATACAAATTGGGAAGGAGGAAGTCAATCTACCCCTATTTGCAGATGACATGACTCCGTATACAGGGGATCCAAAAGACTCCACTAAGAGACTATTGGAAATCATAGAAGAATTCGGTAAAGTAGTAGGATATAAAAGCAACACACAGGGCCAGCACTCTGGTGGGTGCAGCAGGTTAAAGCCTTGGCCTGAAGCACTGGCATTCTATTTGGCGTCAATTCTAATCCCAGCTGCTTCTCTTCTGATCCAGCTCTCTGCTATGGCTTGGGATAGCAGTAGAGGATGGCCCAAGTCCTTGGGCCCCTGTACTCACGTGGGAGACCCAGAAGAAGTTCCTGGCTCCTGGTTTTGGATCGGTGCAGCTCCAGCTGTTGCAGCCATCTAGGGAATGAACAAGCAGATGGAAGACCTCTCTTTCCGTCTCTACCTCTCTCTGTAACTCTTTCAAATAAATAAAATAAATCTTTTTTAAAAAAAGCAACACACAAAGATCAACAGCCTTTGTATACACAGATAATGCCATAGCTGAAAGAGATTTTAAGATCAATCCCATTCACAATAACTACCAGAAAATCAAATACCTTGGAATAAATTTGACCAACTATGTCAAAGATCTCTACAATGAGCATTATAAAACATAAAGAAAGAAATAGAAGATACCAAAAAAAGAAAAATCTTCCATGTTCCTGGATCATAAAAATCAGTATCATCAAAATGTCCATACTACCTAAAGGAATTTACAGATTCAATAAGATACCAATCAAAATACCAAAGACATTCTTCTCAGATCTGGAAAAAATGATGCTGAAATTCATGTGGAAACACAGGAGACCCTGAGTAGCTAAAGCAATCTTATACAACAAAAACAAAGCTGGAAGAATCATAATACCAGATTTCAAGACATATTACACATCAGTTATAATCAAAACAACCTGGTACTGGTACAAAAACAGATGGATAGACCAATGGAACAGATTATAAATGCCAGAAATCAACCCAGGAATCTACAACCAACTTACCTTTGACAAAGGAGTGAAAATCAATCCCTGGAGCAAGGACAGTCTCTTCAACAAATGGTGCTGGGAAAACTGGATTTCCTATAATAAGGGCCAGCACCACGGCTCAATAGGCTAATTCTCTGCCTGTAGCGCCGGCACACCGGGTTCTAGTCCAGGTTGGGGTGCCAGATTCTGTCCCGGTTGCTCCTCTTCCAGTCCAGCTCTCTGTGGTGGCCCGGGAGTGCAGTGGAGGATGGCCTAAGTCCTTGGGCCCTTCACCCGCATGGGAGACCAGGAGAAGCACCTGGCTCCTGGCTGCTGGCTTCAGATCAGGACAGTGCGCTGGCCTCAGCGCACCAGCTGCAGCGGCCATTGGAGGGTGAACCAATGGAAAAGGAAGACCTTTATCTCTGTCTCTCTCTCTCTCTCTCTCTCACACTGTCCGCTCTTGCTGTCAAAAAAAAAACATAATAAGGTTTCACCTCACCGCAGTTAGAATGGCTTGCATACAGAAATCGACAAACAATAAATGTTAGTAAGGATGTAGGGAAAAAGGT
Source organism: Sylvilagus floridanus (assembly GCA_949820135.1). Taxonomy (NCBI): domain Eukaryota; kingdom Metazoa; phylum Chordata; class Mammalia; order Lagomorpha; family Leporidae; genus Sylvilagus; species Sylvilagus floridanus. Next base: position 70,745,484 of record OX463226.1, on the reverse strand, counting down.
ACCCTAATCCATTGTTGGTGGGAATGTAAATTAGTAAAGTTCTATGGAAGACAGTATGGAGATACCCCAGAAATCTGATTATAGACCTACCATATGACCCAGACATCTCACTCCTGGAAATTTACCCAAGGGAAATGAGATCAGCATGTGAAAGAATTATCTGTATCCCCATGTTTATTGCAGCTCAATTCACAATAGCTAAGATATGGAATCAACCTAGATGTCCATTACCTCTTGAATGGATAAAGAAATTATGGGATATGTATACCATGGAATATTACACTGCTGTAAAGATTTTTAAAAATGCAATCCAGTCATCTGCAACAAAATAGAAATCAGAAAACTTCATACTTAGTAAAATAAGCCAGTCACAAAAGGAAAATGCCATATATTCTACTTGACCTGTGATAACTAATAGAGCACCTAAAAGGTAACCTATAAAAGTGAAATGAACACTTTGAGAAGCAATGAGTTTGAACAGCCCTTCTCTTGACTGTTGAGGAACAGTTTTTTTCATACTGTTTGTTGAACTCTATTTAACACAGAGTTGACTGAAAGTAGATCTTTGTGGAAAGCAAGAGTGTGAATGGGAGAGGGAAGACAAAGTGGGGTAGGAGAGTGGGTGACAGGGTGTGTTCAGTGGGGGGAGTCACCATGTTCCTAAATTTGTAATTATTAAAATATATGAAGTTTGTATTCTTTAAATAAAAGGCTTCTGGGGAAAAATAAATACAAACAAAATAAAATAAAATAATTTTTCATGTGTATATAAAGATCAAGAAAAATCTAGAATTATATAAATCTATACTATCAAGAGTTATTTCTGGAAAGAAGGAGGAGGAGGAGGAATGAACTACACAAAAGCTAGAACATGAAAGGAACCCAAGTGTTCATCTCTGGATGAAGGATAAGCAAGATGTGATATAAGAGGGTACTTCACAATGTTCATGGAAAAGTTAAATTAAAAGATATTTATTTGTGGCCAAAAATTTTGAAATCTGTATAATTCTTTTTCATAATATGCTTTTTGATTAATTATTTAATGATCACTTGTGTACATACTATGTAATAATATCAACCTTGAAAAGGAAGGAAATTATCACATATTTTACAGCATAGGTGAACCTTAGAGACATCAGGCTCAGAAAGGTAAGCCAACTACAGGACAAATAGTTATGATTCTGCTTATATGAGATACCTGGAACAGCCAACCTTACAGAGGGAGAGCAGAATGGTGGTTGCCAGAAGCAAAGGGAGGTGGAATGAGGTGTTAGTGTTTCATTGGGTCCAGAATTTCATTTTAATAAGATAAAGAATTCAGGCAATGGATAGTAGAGAGGCTGTACAACATCATGAATGTATGTAATATCACTCAGTTGTACACTTAAAATGATTAAGATGTATTAAAATAAATTTTACACTAGTGCATTTTACCCAATAAGAAAAAGTGAAGGGGAAGTAAAAAGAATGAATCAGAAGTCCCGCTGCTTGCTGGCTGGGCCGTGAGCAAGCTGAAGCCTCTGGGAAGCCACTCAGGCCCTCTGGGTTCCCCCATCCTCACTTGGGCAGGGAGGCTCGACCCCAGCACTGATGTCTTTTGATTGTGCAAACTATTCTTCAAAGATCTCCAGCTTTGTCCATCTTTGATTTTTCAAAAGTCTTCATTGAGTGACATATTTTGTGAATTTAATTTTGGTACTTTAGATGCTTTCTCAGAATGTGTGCCTAAGAAGGCAGGATAATATATAGAATTAGCGGAGTGTGGAGTGGTGTTGTGGGGCAGTGCCCTGCTAATATGCATGAGGGGGGCAGGGAGGGATGGCTCATGTATTTGAACCTCTGTCATGCACATGGGAGACCCAGATCGAGTTTCCGTTCCCAACTTTGGCCTGGCTAAGCCCTAATGGTTGTGGCTACTTTGGAGTGAATTAGCAGATTGAAGATATGTCTCTCTCTCTTTCTCTCTCTCTTTCTCTCTCACGCTCTCTCTCTCTCTTTTTCTCTCTTTCCCCTCCAATTAAATATATTAATAAATCTTTTTTTAAAGAGATAGATAACTAAGGTACCTGTCCAAACGATGTAACTCATGTAACGATGTAACTAATGAGTGCATTTTCTGGTTTTTGCCTGGACATCCTGTCGGGACTCTGTGAAGGAAAGAGTGCAGTGCCCAGTGTCCCTTGGCCTGCGCCTCTGAGGACCTAGCTTGGTGCTGCCTGGCCTTTTGTGTCTGGGTAGTTATCATGGCACAGGATCTCTGGCAACCACAGGAGAAAACACAACCCTAGCAGCCAAGTCCCAGAAGACAGAATCTTAGCTGGGAACAATAGAAAGAAACCTATTTCAGTAGAGAATGGGCCATAGCTCAAGGTGGATTTGTCTGCTGCCATTCCCATAGGATTCCTCCTCATTCACCCAAGCCATTGTGTCAAAGACAGACAGAAGTCATTTTTCTCCAAGAAAAGAACCGAAAAAGAAAAAGAGGAGACCAAATCACACTGAAGGAATACTTAGGCCTGGCAGAGTAGCTCCTGCTAGGGCAGGGGGTGGAGCTGTAAGTGTGGCGATGTACCCACAACCAGAGCAGGGCTTGTCGAGGCATCAACATCCGCCCCGTGTGGGTTCCTGTTTGCTCGGAAGCGTAATCAGGGGTCTCCTTTCTGGGTGGACTGTTTTTCCAACAGACCTGTTGAATTATCTTATCCCCCTTCCCTTTCCAGTTTCCTCTTCCCCTTCCTCTCAGCCCTCCCCCTCCCCAGCAACCCTTCCCAAACAAACTGCCTCTCACACCACAGCCCCAAAAGTCCAGTTCGAAACTCAGTTTCTCATGACATGAGATAAACCAAAAAACAGGAGTGAAGCATCAAAGGTGATTTCCTAACAGAATAAAATCTCCACATTAGAAGTATCCTGAGGGGCCAGCATCCCATGTGGTGCCAGTTTGGTCCTGGCTCCACTTCCGATCCAGCTCTCTGCTATGGCCTGGGAAGGCAGTAGAAGATGGCCTGGGTGCTTGGGCCCCTGCATCCTCATGGGAGACCCAGAGGAGGCTCCTGGCTCCTAGCTTCAGATCAGTGAGCTCCAGCCATTGTGGCCATTTGGCTGGAGAACTTCTCTCTTTCTCTGCCTGTCTGTAACTCTGCCTTTCAAATAAATCTTTTAAAAAAATGTACCCCAAGAAAGGCCCTAGGCAAACTTCTGCATTTGATATGAGAAGCATAAGGGATTGTCTCCAGTTGTTGGCAAAAAGCGCAAGGATTAAAACCCAGTCTCCCCACTTCCAGATTTTATTCACCATGGTCTGAGGACAGTAACATCTTAGTCATGTATGAAGTTCTGCATGGCACAAAGCACATTACCAAAAGGGACTCAGCCTAGGAATTAGGCCAGCTGGCTACTTACAGTGTCCATTATCATTTATGCAAACAATAATGTTGAAGAAGTGAGCATCTTAGTCTTGGGTCATCAGCTTCCAAGCTATCTTCCTTGTATGTCAGGAATCAAAGATGCACACATCTCTATTCATTCCCAGAAGTGATCTGGTTTGAGTGGTAAACTCTTCAGTGAGAGACCAATGCTATAAAACAATTCTGTAGAAGTCTGTTTGCTCAGATGGTGCTTCTAGTCTCAGCATTAAGCGCCATGACCAATCTGAACAAATACATTCAAAGTCTTCTAAGTCTAACACTCTGTATTTAGAGCGTGTCACCAATATTATCCCAAGACTCAGGGTAGAAGGAACACAGGAACATTGTAGGACAACAGCAGGAAAAAACACATGAAAAACCAGAGTCAGTAGATATTGACATCAGACCCAGCAAACTCACCCCACGCCTGTCCCTGGAGATTCATAATTGTAGTGATGCTCAAGTGACACTCAGAGCTGTTTGGGGGAACTACAAGGTAACTTGTTGTTGATAGGCTTTTTTTTTTTAATTTAATACTACATCATAGTTTATCATGCTCACAACTATATTTCTCTAATAGGATTTGAAATTGCTGCATTAAATTCCACATTTTTTAAAAAAAATTTATTTATTTGTTTGAAAAATAGAGTTACAGACAGAGAGAAAGAGAGAGAGAGAGAGAGAGAGAGAGAGAGAGAGAGAGAGAATCAATCTTCTATCCTCCTCTGGTTCATTCCCCAAATGGCTGTGATTGGGCCAGACTGAAGCCAGGAGCCAAAAGCTTCAACAGGGTCTCCCACGTGGGTGTAAGGGCCCAAACACTTGGGCCATCCTCTGCTGCCTTTCCAGGTGCATTAGCAGGGAGCTAGATAGAAAGTAGAGCAAGTGGGACACAAATTGACGCCATGACACCTGGTCTAGAATTCCACATTTTGTATGTGCTTTATTCCAACTGAGCCTGGGTCATTGAATCAAGGTTATCTGAGACTTTCCACATTAACTGACCTAAATCATTTGCTTTGGCTCCCTTATTTGAGGACAATATGAAAAAGGCCAGAGGATAGAAGGTCAGGTTGCTGTAATCTGACATAGAGATCTGCATAGCTTCCCTCCAAAACAAAGTGCTTGTTCAATAGCTTGTTTGGTGCTATCAAAGAAGAACTGGCATTTATGAGACAATATCAGCTGATCAGTAGTGAACTCATAAGCATTTCTTCTATCAGTCAGCTGGGAAGCAGTTATTGCACTTGCAGATATCATGTGCACTGTGCTAGACACCCATGGTTTAAGAGAGACTCACGTCTGGGGTGAGGTTCACAATCTGGTGGGTGAGGTGCTAGTGCACCTGTCCATCTTCCTGCCTGAAGAATGAGGTTGTTCTCCTTTCTGCTCATTCGGCATCCACCTTGGTGACTGGCACCAAGAAGTCCATGTAAGGCCATGAGTTTCAAGTGAGTGTTTGATTGGAACCATTATGCTTTGCAAAAATGAGAAAGGAGCCCAGGGTTATGTGACAGAAGGAACTTTGTTTCCCTTCTGCTTCAGAAGAGCCTGAATTTCAGACTTATGGGGAATTGTATAAGAGCATTTCATCTTCCTTTATTGGCTGTTTTGTTTTTACCTTCTTTGAAAAAAAAAAAAGACATTTAATTGAAAGGTAGAATGTCTGTGAGGGACACACACACACACACAGAGAGAGAGAGAGAGAGAGAGAGAGAGAGAGGGAGGGAGTGGGAGGGAGGGAGAATTCTTCCATCTGCTGGTTTACTTCCCAAATGGCCACAACAACTAGGTCTTAACCATCCCAAAGCCAGGAGCCAGGAACCCCATTTGGGTCTCCCAAATGGGAGGCACCAGTTCAAGCACTTGGGCCATCATCCACCGCATTCACAGGTGCATTAGCAGGAAGCTGGATTGTAAGTAGAGGAGCCAGATCTTGGACTGGTGCTTTGGTAAGGGATGCTGACATGGCAAGTGGTAGCTTAACCCACTGGGCTGCAACATTGGCTAACTTTTTTTCTTTTGTTATTTGTGTTTTGGGTCTCATCTCTTTAGATATCAGTTACTAGTTACCTAGTTCCTTTTTACTAACAACTGTTAAAATTACATCTGGCGGGCTCTGTGGCTCACTTGGCTAATCCTCCACCTGCGGCGCCGGCACCCTGGGTTCTAGTCCTGGTTGGGGTGCCGAATTCTGTCCTGGTTGCTCCTCTTCCAGTCCAGCTCTCTGCTGTGGCCCGGGAAGGCAGTGGAGGATGGCCCAAGTGCTTGGGCCCTGCACCCGTATGGGAGACCAGGAGGAAGCACCTCGCTTCTAGCTTTGGATTGGCGCAGCACACTGGCCGTAGCAGCAATTTGAGGGGTGAACCAATGGAAGGAAGACCTTTCTCTCTGTCTCCCTCTCACTGTCTAACTCTGCCTGTCAAAAAAAATTACATCTGATTAATAAAAATCCTAATGAACAATAATGACAAAGTATTAATCAGACATGTTACTTACAATATTTATAATCTTTTATAAATTTATAATCTTTTATTCATAAAGCCTGCCTAAAAGCTCTAAAATGGTCATGAAAATGTGCATTATCATTGTACTCAGATGAAAATGTTTATAATTGGCCAACTGAAATTTAAATGACTCCATGATTCCCTATTCAACTTTTAGGAAAAGTATTTAGGGGCAGGTATTTGGCCTAGTAGTTGAGACTGTGGGCTGGGACACCCACGATCCATATGCAAATGTGTGGGTTCAAGTCTCAGCTCCACTCCCAATTCTATCCTCCTACTAATGTACACCCTGGGAGGCAGCAATGATGGTTCAAGTACTTTGGTCCCTGGTTCACATGTGGTAGGCCTGGATTGAGTTTCTGGTTTCTCTGCAGGCATTTTGAGTTGTAAATAAGCATATTGAAACTGTGTGTTGTATGCATGTGTGTGTGTGTGTGTGTGTGTGTGTGTGTGTCTGCCTCTCAAAAGCCTAAGAGGGAAAAAAGTTTAAACATATTCAGGAGAAATCTTTTAAGACATTTTTATTTTCATTTATAGAGAAGAAAACCTGTCTTTCAAGCCTTCTGAACACAACTTTGTGAAGTTTCTATAAATAACCTGATTGCAAAATTAATTAGCACCCAAGCAAGAAAAAAATTAGAATCAGAATCTTGGAGCTAAGATAAACTTAGAAATAAGATACAAGTCCCCATATAGATGTATATTTGCAATTTTAGGGGTAATTTGTAATGTTTGTCAATTATATTTGTAAGTTTTGAGCACTAATAAAATTGGGCACTGATAAGGGAGAGATAAACGTTTTGGTCCCATGAATCAATACACGATCTGCCAGGTACAAATGAGAAACAGGCATGAAGAGACCACAGTGCCTCTGCTCCAGCTTGGTGAAGAATCTGGATATGGAGCTTAATGGAGTAAGAGAAGGGTAGAAGCTATACAGTTTGTGTGGTCCAGTGCAAAAAGACATGTGAGGCCCCTTTCAAAACTTGGGAATTTCAAGATGGTGACAGCAGAGCACTAAACACAGCACAAGCTTCATGTCCAGGAAGCCGCCCTGGGTAGTGGGCCTACCACTGCCCTCTCCCACCAACAAGCATTTCAGGCTCTACCAGGGTGATGGAGGACCCTAGCCATGGCAGGAAAGTGTTCCAACATGCGTGGTCTGAAGTGGTGGGAGGTCCACAAGCCACATGGAAGAGAAGCCTGGCTCTCCCAGTCTTTCCTCCGAGTGGCTTGCCGTATTCATTTGGATTGTAATAATCCCAAAGAACTGTAGGGCGATGGGAAAAAAGAGAAACTTTTTTTTTTTTTGGTCACATCCCTCCCAGATTTCCATAGCAAAATGTTTGCATAGTTTAGCAATTCTGAGCCCTGCCTTACAAGTCCCACCCAGCCCACCCACCCTCACACACTTTGCCTTGACAGTTTTCTCTCTGAAATGTTTAAGCTTAAAATCTTTTCCCTTGAAAACATCCTTGGAGGAGAGATGGCACATATTAGTGACCAGCTTTAGAGGGAAGGTTTGGGGATGATGCTTTGGTTTAGAAACCTTAGTGCAGGCATGGGTATTTGACAACTGGGGTCTTAGCACCCCAGCTGGGATGCCTGTCTCCCACATTGGAGTACCTGAGTTCGATCCTTGGCTCCAGTTCCTAATTCTAGTTTCCTGCTGGTGCAGACTCTGAGAGGCAGCAGGAGATGGCTTAAGTAACTGGGTTCTTGCCACCCATGTGGGAGACCTGGATCAAGTTCTCAGTTCCTAGTTCTCGGCTTTGGCCAGCTCAGTCCTGATTGTTGCAGGTACTTTGGGGAGTGAACCAGTGGATGGGAGCACTATTTCTCTGCCTCTCAAATTAAAAAAAGAAGGGGGGCCGGTGCTTTGGCACAGTGGGTTAAAGCTGCCACCTGCAGTTCCAGCATCCAATATGGGCACTGGTTCAAGTCCCAGCTGCTCCACTTCTGATCCAGCTCTCTGCTATGGCCTGGGAAAGCAGGAGAAGATGGCCCAAGTCCATGGGCCCCTGTATTCACATGGGAGACCTGGAAGAAGCTCCTGGCTCCTGGCTTCAGATCAGCTCGGCTCTGGCTGTTGCAGTCATTTGGGGAGTGGGCCAGTGGATGGAAGATCTCTCTCTCTCTCTGCCTCTCCTCTCTCTGTATAACTCTTTCAAATAAATAAAATAAATCTTAAAAAATAAAAAAGAAAGGAATTAAGGGAAGAAGGAAGGATGGAAGGAGAAAGAAAAAGAAAGGGAAGAAGCAAGAAAGGGAGAAGGCAAGCAAGCAAGGTCGTTGTAGAAAATGAAGATGTGTGTTGGGGCCATAAGATAAAGCCCATAAGACAGTGGTACCACCATGTTTATGTCACTTGAAAAACAGAAAAAAAAAAAGCACACACACCCTGTCTTGAGCAGATGAAATGTGATACCAAACTAGCTAGTGGCTGGGGTGTGAATCAGTGGTGTTGATATGGGGTGGTGAAAAGGGCATTGAATTTAAATTCAATCAAGGCTGAGTCTTGATTTGACTCAGTCTGTTTCTGGCTGCGGAGTTTAGGTAACTGTGTAATCTCTCTGGGCCTCAGTGACCTTGTCTCTTTAAGGAGGAGGTCAGATTATCTCCACTTTGGGGGCTCTTCCTGTTTAGGAAGAGAAATTCCATGAAAAGGTGCTGCGGGAAGATAGGATAAGGAAAGAGGAAAGAGTCTGTTTAAGGGACAAAGCAGACAAAAACAGTGAAGTACCCAGGGAAGATGAATCATGTCCAGGAAACCAGAGGAGACAAGAGAAAGGACTAATATTTAGGGGTTGGGATAATTAGCTACAGAGCATGTCAGGGTGGTGGGCCAGGAAGCTGAAGTATGTTCAAGGGCAAGTTCTTGGCTTTGTGTAATGTACAAGGCGGGAAAAAAGGCTGGATGGGATACAGATTTTAATTTCAAACTTCCAAGAGGTTATTATAAACAACTGGAGAGAAGGTTGTTTTAAATCGTGTTTAATGTGAGCATTCACTTGTTGGCAGTGATCAGCATTTCCTTTAAATACCTCTTACAGGATGAAGCTGTAACGTGTAACGTGTAAGTAGAGGAGGTGAAGAGAGAGCAGTGGGGGAAACTTGGAGCCTGAGCAGTTGGCAAGAAAAATCAGGGAAATTGAGCTCCCTCCTTTTATTCTCTTTGGAACTGATGGCAAACAATTGCCTTTTGAATGGCTGTGATCTTATTAATATACATTTTTTTGCTTTGCTTTTGGGTATTGAATGTGCTCTCCAGAGAGTGGTTCAAAGCATTTAAAATAACACTTGCCAACTTCTCTTTCTTCTAATTAATACCAAGTGGTTTCAAACTAAAGTTTCAAGCTGATTCTACGTAAGCAAAATTAAGTGTAGAGTTGAGATTTGGAGCCACAATGTTCTGAGTAGATTCCTGCCTGGCTGATTGCTAGCTGTATAACCTTGGGAAAAGTATCTAACCTATTGGAATTTCAAATATGTGCTCCTTATAATGCCCAAAATGTTTATGGTTATTAAATGACACAAAATGTGTACAATCATAGTTCTTGACACATGGTAGGAACTCAATGAACAGTAGTGACCCCTCTTCCTTCACCTATACACTGCTTTCCCCAGGAAGAGAAGTGTCTTTCAGGAGATCTGAATTATTAACATGGACACTCACATTGGTCATATTACCAAGGATGGTCACTCACTCTGCTCCAGTTGGTGCCTGTAGATGAAGGCTTGGGTAAGAGCCTATCTTCAGCATCTTAGCTTCTCCCTTGGTTGCAGTGGGTACCTTAGTGTCAGCTCATGAAGTCCTATCTGCCTTCAAGGCCTGTTCTGCTCTTCCCACCAACCTTGTTTTCAGAGTCATCCTGATAGGTAAGTGATACAGGAACCCTCTGGTCCTTTAGTTACTGGACCTTGAACAATACCCAGGGCACACCACCATGAATTTCTCTCGCAATAATGTATCACTGTTATCTGTTCATGTGTCAGTGTGCCCAGCTACTCTTTCCTGAGGGCAGGAACATGCGACCCAGCATCACATGAGACCCAGCAGCACATGATGGGCACCCAACGTTAGTTGAATGAAAGAATAAGTCATACCAGAAGCTGCCTTTTCTCATAAAGTGAAGTTTCTTTCTCATTGATACAAGCCTATTATTCCAAAAGCATTCTCTGAAGACCTCAGTAAACCTTTCCACACTTCCCAATGCTCAAAATAGGGGTCATGTGACAACCCCTGCACAAGAACAGTGGCCAGAAGCTGAGATTATGACCAGGTGAGCCACACACCTAGTTCCTCAATACAAGGGTGTGATCATTCCTCTAAAAAACATACACCTGCATTTGGGTGGAGTGGCTATTTAAGTGAAAATTGAGATGACAACAAAAACAGGACTAAGTGCTGGGAAGATAGCCACCATCTTGGACTACCAATGGCAGAGCAATGATAGTGAAGCATATGCTATGTTGCCTAGGAACGCTGTTGCTTTCATATTTCTCTATTTGATAACATACATTTATATGAATTTGGTTGGGTTCTAATCTACATGGGCTGAAATTGGGTGAAACATTTGCAGAAGGCCTTCAGCCTTCATGCCAAGTTAGGGATACTTGATTCCAAGACAGACTCAGTAGCGTTCACGTAGCAAGTGAGACAATAACAGTCCTCCCCCACAATAACTAAGAATTACTGGGTGCTCCCTACATAGACGAGCATCTTCCATTCGGGAGAAAGGTCATGCTGCCAGACTTGCTCCTCCTCTCTCTTGAGAATACCCCTCTGACTTTTTATACTGCTGGGAAGATAGATTGAGAGATTTGAAAATGTCCATTTAGAGAATGGGATTCTCTTTCATATGATGCTTTGTCAAAATGCACTTCTTAGCGTTAAACCCAGAATGCTGTCTCGTCTCCACCAGACTCCATGAAGCCAATACAAAATTCCCGAAGGTTCTTCCTGTCAGACTGACCTTCTACCTCAATGCTCAAAAGAACCATATACCAGAAGAGGGTGTCCTAGAATTACAAAGACATTTCCACTCTCCTCCTCAAAACTTTACAATGGACCCATGCAGCCAGCCACTTCCCAATTATTATTATTATTATTTTTTTGGACAGGCAGAGTGGACAGTGAGAGAGAGACAGACAGAAAGGTCTTCCTTTGCCGTTGGTTCACCCTCCAATGGCCGCCACGGCTGGCGCACTGCGCCTGGCACATCACGCTGATCTGAAGCCAGGAGCCAGGTGCTTCTCCTGGTCTCCCATACGGGTGCAGGGCACAAGCACTTGGGCCATCCTCCACCGCATTCCTGGGCCACAGCAGAGAGCTGGCCTGGAAGAGGGGCAACTGGGACAGAATCCGGTGCCCCAACCGGGACTAGAACCTGGTGTGCTGGCGCCGCAGGTGGAGGATTAGCCTATTGAGCCAGCCCCCAATCATCTTTATCAGACTTTTCTACATAACCAATATTCAGGTTGACTGGAAAGAAATGTGTTTTGCTTTTGTTTTTTTTTAATTTTATTATTATTATTTTTTTTTTGACAGGCAGAGTGGACAGTGAGAGAGAGAGACAGAGAGAAAGGTCTTCCTTTTGCCGTTGGTTCACCCTCCAATGGCTGCCACGGCCGGCGCGCTGCGGCTGGCGCACCGCGCTGCAGCCGGCGCACCGCGCTCATCCGATGGCAGGAGCCAGGTGCTAGGTGCTTTTTCCTGGTCTCCCATGGGGTGCAGGGCCCAAGCACTTGGGCCATCCTCCACTGCACTCCCGGGCCACAGCAGAGGGCTGACCTGGAAGAGGGGCAACCGGGACAGAATCCGGCGCCCCGACCTGGACTAGAACCCGGTGTGCCGGCGCCGCAAGGCGGAGGATTAGCCTGTTGAGCCACGGCGCTGGCCCTGTGTTTTGCTTTTGATCTTCAGTGTTCCTTTGTCTACTACCCAACATGACAGCCCAACAATTTCTTCAGTTTTTTTTTTTTTAAAGGATTTTTAAAAAGGATTTAAAGGATAGGCAGAGTTACAGACAGAGAGAGGGAGAGACAGAAAAGTCTTCCATCCTCTGGTTTACACCCCAAATGGCAGAAACGGCCAGAGTTGAGCAAACCGAAGCCAGGAGCCAGGAGTTTCTTCTGGGTCTCCCACATGAACACAGGGGCCCATGCACTTGGGCCATCTTCTACTGCTTTCCCGGGCCATAGCAGAGAGCTGGATCGGAAGTGGAGCAGCCTGGACATGAAGCAGTGCCCATATGGGATGCTAGCACCACAGGCGGGGGCTTAGTCTACTGTATCACAGCGCCAACCCCTTTCTTCAGTTTTGAATGTCTCCTCTTCACCATGCTTTCTTTCAGGCTGCACCTCGCATGCCCCTTCTCCCCCCAGACCATGCTGTGTGCCTCAAGTGGTTTTCCCTGCATACAGATGCCCAGCTTTTTGCTTACGTGTGCCAGGTGTCCTGTGTTGAACACAGGTCGATGCCTGCGGTAGCCTCGCTGCATTATGAAGGTTACTTGTGTGGGGACAAAAGGGGGAAGATGATCTCCACACAGGTAATAATGATTTTGAAGACTCTGGTTGAAAATTGAGAAAAGTTCTTGACAAGAAAGGTTTTTATAGGAATCAGTGTAGCATTTAATCCATTGGGGCACATTCATAGCTGAGAATAATAATTAAGATCCCAATTTATTTTATAATTTCTTTTACTTTAAAATTTTTTTTCCTATCTTGAGATTGAAAGTTGACATTCACAGTTATGGCCCCAAATGTCAGTTGGTGGGGCACAGTGCTATTTTAGGGGTAAAAAATGAAGTGTTGATGTGCATGCCTTGATTAATTAGAAAACAGCTCACCTCCCCTTCCCCTTCTCACATTCCCCCTTCTCTCTTTCCTATTTGAATTGGCATGGAAACGTGGTGTTTCTGCCAATTGAGTACGGTAAAATGAGCAAATTCTTTGTTTTTTGTTTTTGTTTTTGTTTTTGTTTTCCAGCCAGAAGAGTGTCAGCATTGATGTAGGGGAAAAAAGGTGCTGATATGTGTTCCATTAGTCTCTATCACAGGAAAAGCACCAAAGAGTGTTTGAGGAAAATCTAGCATGAATAAATGTCTGATAGTTTAAATAAAAGTACTTGTGTGAAACTATCTAAAGATGGTTGTCCTTTCAAATGAAGCAAGGATAGACCTAGATGCATGACAACAGAATAATTTTAAGCCTGTCCTAATTCTGAATTGTAGTTGAACACACATACATGGGTGCACACACGGAAGTAGTCATCATGTTGACTGTGCAGTTTTCCTCAGAGCCTGTTGTTGATGAGTTCCATAAGAAGGTAGTGAGAACTGCTTGTAATTAATTTGCCACTTGAATATACAGCCAAAGTCCTATATTTAGGTCTCCACAGAAGCTTTTCTACCTTACACCCATTAATCTCAAGAACTTCTAGCAATATGTGAACACTTCTCAACACCAGAAGGAGGCGCTAAACCCAGGCACGATTTCATTGAGCAAATTCCTACTGTAAGTCCTGACAGAGGTGCCCTAGGCTTGGTAACTTATGGAGGAAACGGGTTCATTTTGCCCACAGTCTGAAAGACCAAACAACATGGCACTGGCTCCGGGGGGGGCCTGATGGCGGATGGCATCACCTCGGCAAGAACTCTTGAGCGAGGCAGGAAACCAGAGACAGCCAGAGGTCAGGCTACTCTTCGATAGTGCAGTCTTGGGGGAACATGCTTCCTCCTGGAGACCAGCGGCAAAACCTTTCCAGGAGAGTGCCCTCAACGACCTAAGTACCACCCACCTCTTAAAAGCTTCCGCCGCTCACTGGGCTAATCCTCCCCCAGTGGCACTCGCCCCCGCCCCCGGGGTCCTAGTCCCGGTCTGGGCGCCACATTCTGTCCCGGTTGCCCCTCTTCCAGGCCAGCTCTCTGCTGTGGCCCGGGAGTGCAGTGGAGGATGGCCCAAGTGCTTGGGCCCTGCACCCGCATGGGAGACCAGGAGAAGCACCTGGCTCCTGGCTTTGGATTGGCACAGCACTCCAGCCATGCTGGCCATTCGGGGGGTGAACCAACGGAAAAGGAAGACCTTTCTCTCTGTCTCTCTCTCTCTTACTATCTAACTCTGCCTGTCAAAAAACAAGCTTCTTCTACCTCTGAGTTTCTAACACACGAACCTTTGAAGGAAAAACCACATCCTAACCACAGCCATGAATGAACTTGCAGCAAGCAGCTGTGGGCAGAGAATCTAGGATACCAGGAAGTGAATGGAACCTGAGTGATTGATGGGAGTGGATGGAGGTGCCAAGTGAGAGGGCCACAGAGCACTTAGGGAAGGGGTCCTGAGACTTATCCTCCCGCTTCTCACCACAGTTATCATCAACTTAGCAAGCAGGAGAGGTAGGGCAAACAAACCAAAACTTGGACAGGGCCATCACCCAACCCTGACTCCCTCCTGCACCAGCTAGAACAGCAGCTGAATGGCATGAGACGATAAACCACCAAGGTTTCTGCATAATATTTTTTTAAATAAGAAAAATTAAGACTTGCTAATTGTTGCACACCACCACTGGAACACAGATTCCAACAGTTTCTAGGTTCACACACACAGTGCATGAAAAGAGTAGTGCCCTTATTTTTGTGTTCACTTTCAGTGAATCTCGAGGTTTTAAAGATGTCTGCTATACAATGTCCTTGTTGAGGTCTATTTGGGGAGATGGATAATGACAAGGAAAATATTTCATGCCATTGGTTACCTTGGGGCAAAATATTTTAAAGAGCTATTGAATGTGAAGATGAGTTATACATTATTTTTATAAAATGTATTCAAGTTTTTAGGGATGGCAAGCAGTTTGCTATTCCTATAGATTTTCTGAAAAAAATAGTTAAGTTGAAACCTTACTTAATACTTTATTAAAAAATTAACTCAAAATGGATCAAAGCCCTAAATATAGCACCTAAAACTATAAAACTCTTAGAAGATGGGGTCAGCATTGTAATACAGCTGGTTAAGGGGCTGGTTGCAGTGCTGGCATCCCATAGGAGGGCGGGGTTGAGTCCTAGCTGCTCCACTTCTGTTCCAGCTCCCTGCTTATGCACCTGGGAAAACAGTAGAAGATGGCCCAACACTTGAGCCTCTGCACTCACATAGATTCAGATGATGCTCCTGGCTCCTGGCTTCGGCCTGGCCCAGTTCTGGCTATTGGCAGCCATCTGGGAAGTGAACCAGCAGATGGAAGATCTCTCGATCTCTCTCCTCTACGTGGCCTCCACCCCACTGCCATGACCCCCACTGTAACTGCCTTTCAAGTAAAATAAATAAATCTTTTTTTTTTTTTTAATGTTAGGGGCCAGTGTTGTGGCATAGTATGTTAAGCCACTTTTTGTGATGCTGGCATCCTATATGGGTGTGGGTTCATGTCTCACCTGTTCCACTTCTGACCCAGCTCCCTGCTAATGCACCTGGGAAAGCATCAGAGGGTGCCACAAGCGCTTGGATCCCTGCACCTACATGGGAGACCCAGAAGAAGCTCCTGGCTCCTGGCTTTAGCCTGGCCCAGCCTTGGCTGTTGCAGCCATCTTGGGAGTGAACCAGCAGATGGAAGCTCTCTTGTTTCTGTCTCTCTCTTTGCAACTCTGCCTTTCAAATAAATATAAATCTTCAAAAAGACTGTTAGAAGGGGAAAAATTAATGATGTTGGATTTGGCATTAATTTCTTGGATATGACATCAAAAGCTGGGCAGCAACCACAAAAAGCAGATAAATTCTACTACATTAAAGTCAAAAACATTTGTGCATAAAAGGACATTATCAACAGAGTAAAAATGCAGTTCATAGAATGGAATAAAATGGTTGCAAATGTTATATCTGTAAGGAATTAATATCCACAATAAACTCCTACAACTCAACAACAAAAAACAAATAACTTGAGTAAAAAATGGGCAAAGGTCTTGAATCAATATTTTTCCAAAGAGATACAAATGATCAATAAACACATGATAATGATGTGGTATAGACAGACAACTAGATGGGTCTGTTGAGCTGGAACTACCTGCAAGGCACAGGCCTCTCTCCTGCTCCTCCTGCCCCCTGCCACCACCCCATGTAATTCTATCCTCCTACCTGTCAATCAAAATGACCTCTCTCCCAAGATGCAACTAATTCATCCAGGACCTAAGGGAAAATCCATGCAAATATGGCTATTGAGCTCCATGTGGAATGTGTGGAGGTGCCATAAAATTCCCAGGTGGCTTCATGCCTGGAGAAGAACTGCCCCTACCTCATAAAGAGGGGGAGGAGTTTTCTTTTCTATTCCACCATAGATCACTGCTGGAGGTACTGTGCAGGTGATCTCTCCCTGTCCCCTCTCCTAGACTCCTGCTACTTTTGGGTAATCTGGCCCACTGCCCAGTCATGATGGGTATTTCTATGCTCGGAGCAATTCATGCTCATGCTTGCATGTGTGTACATTTTCTTTCTCACCTTTTGAATACAATTTGTTATCACTGTGTGCACCTTAAATGTGTCTGCACTTAGCATGTTTGTCTGGATGCAAGACAAGAGCCTGGAATGCAATTAATATATGCCATACCCACATCAAAAAGATTCTCAACATCATTAATAATCACAGAAATACAAATCAAAACCACACTGAGATACCAGTTCACACTCAATAACATGGATAGTATTAAAAAAAAAAAAAGCATTGAGTCACATTGTATGTGAGAACTCAAAGACTATATTTCACTTTGTGTTACTATATGAGGGCAAAGGGACGAATTCATAACTTAACACACACTAAATTGATCACATGTATACAAAAAGAATTGAAAACGAATCTGGATGTGAACAAAAGGGTGGAGGGGGCGGGCAAGGGGGGAGGGTTGTGGGGGGAGAGGGAAAATATGGGGGGAAACCCATTGTAATCCATAAATCGTACCTTGGAAATTTATATCCTAAATAAAAGTTAAAAAAAAAAAAGAAAAAAAAAAGAAAAAAAAAAGCCAGAAAACAACAAGTATTGCCAAGGACAGTGGAGAAATTAGAACTCTTGGGCTTTGCTGGTGGAAATGTAAAATGGTACAGTTGCTATGATAACAATACGGTGTCCCTTAAAAATCTAAACTTTGAACTTTGCACTTTGAATTAAACTATGTAAACTAAGAGCTTCACTTCTGAGTATACTCAAAAGAAGTGAAAGCAGAGACTTGAACACATATTTGTGTACCATGTTCACAGCAGCTTGTTTGTAGTAGCTGAAAGGTAGAAACAACCCAATTATCCATTGACAGAGGAAGAATGAAGAGTGGATACCAAGATGTTTTACATACATGGAAGAAAATATTACTCAATCTTCAAAAGGAAGGAAATTCTTACACATAGCATACATGGGTGCACCTTGAAGACATTATGTTCAGTGAAATAAGCCGGTCACCAAAGGAAAAACATACGAATGCACTTATAGCAGATACTTAGAATAGTCAAATTCTCAGAGACAGAAATTGTAGTGGTTATCAGAGGTTGACAGTGAGGAAAGTATGGAGTTATTGTTTAATGAGTACAGATTTCCAGGTTCGCAAATTGAAAACGTTCTGGAGGTGGATAGAGGTGCTGGTTGAACAACAATACGAATGAACTTCATAACACTAAGATATACACAAAAATTATTAAAATAACCCTTAAATGATGCAAATTTTACCACAAATAAATAAATATTTAGGAGCCCGTGCTGTGGCATGGTGGGCTAAGTCTCCGCCTGCCACGCCAGCATCCCATACGAGTGCCACTTCGTGTCCTGGATGCTCCTCTTCCAATCCAGCCCTCTGCTTATGGCCTGGGAAAGCAGCAGAAGACGGCCCAAGTCCTTGGGCCCCTGCACCTGTGTGGAAGACCCAGAAGAAGCTCCCATCTCCTGGCTTTGGATTGTCTCAGCTCCGTCCATTGCTTTCATTTGGGGAGTGAACCAGCGGACGGAAGATCTTTCTCTTGTCTCTCCCTCTGTAACTCTACTTTTCAAATAAATAAATAAAATCCTAAAAAATAAGTAAATATATAAACAAATAATAAATACTTACTCTATCAGTTAACAATAAAGGTGGCGCCGGCTGCAGCGCGCCGGCCACGACGGCCATTGGAGGGTGAACCAATGGCAAAGGAAGACCTTTCTCTCTGTCTCTCTCTCTCACTGTCCACTCTGCCTGTCAAAAAAAAAAAGAAAAAAAAACAATAAAGGTGGCATACTCTCAATGAGTGAGAAAACATCTATTTTCTAAGTAAGATTTGTGCTACGGAGGAAGCATTATGAAACTGGATATCTGGAAACATTTTCATGTTTTTGGAGTTCTGTGGTCAAAAATAATATGTGTCATCTATAAAATCCTGAAATCTGCACATTTTATAATCTTGGTAAGAGAATTTTTAGTTTTTAAAAAACCCTTCTGTTCTATAAAGCTTCAGTGGAATTTCACACCACAACACAGAAATGTAATACTAAGAAGAAAAAAGTGAAAAAAAAATAAGGAAATCCAACACTTTTTGGCTAGTTTACAAAAACCAACTGATTAACATCAGGGAATATTTAAGCTTACCAACTGAATTTGAACAACAAGCTTTGTATAACTGCTATCCAATTAAAAATGACATACTATATTTTAGAAAATGTAGTCAGTGGTATAATTTCTCTATTTGGGCCTATTCATACTTGCAGCAATGTTTTTCCTGTGTTGCCCATTAAAAATCAAATGCTATGCCTCTATGCATGAGTTAGTAGACATAGCTGTATGACATAGTTTTGTCAACTGGATGAGCTAGAATCAGTGAATATGGTTTCTAAATACCATTTTCCAATAAAAGGAATCACAACTCCTAGGAGAAATGGCTGAGTCCAGTATTGGGGCGAGAAAAATATGAGATGAGTCTGGAACATCTTGTAGTGCCAGAAAGAAAGAAATTGCCCAAACCCCACCAAAAGATGGTGGAGCATAAGGTACTCAGAAGCTAAAAAATTTTGATCAAAGAAATAAATAATATAGTATTAGATTATAACAAATTATAAATAAATATTCATGAGTCAATGTTGATTCAAATGAATTATTGAATAAATATATAAACAGGAGGAGAAAAGACAAATGTTCCTCACAGAATTTCAAACAATGTATGTGATACTACCTCTCCAGGAATCAAGGCTTAGTTCCCAATCCTTTTTCCCCTTGCTCTGAGGGTCAGCTAGACTTATTGTTTTGCTTTTCCAAGCAGGGGGCGGGGGGTGTATTAGTCAGTTTTCATTACTAGGACAAAATACCTGACACAGCCTACTTACGAAGGAGGTTTATTTTGGTTTGCAGTTTGGAGATCTAAGTCCAAGTTAGGCAGTCCTATTGGCTCTACCCCGATGAGGGCAGCAATAGTGGAGTGAGGGGAGCATTTGGAATAAGGATCACACAGCAAACAAGGAAGCAAAGAGAGACTGGGCCCATCTCAGCTTTTAGATCGATTCTCCCTCAAGAATTACCTTCTGAAGGCATGCCCCCCCTGGACCCACTTTTAAATATCGTAATTGGATTAAGTTTCTACCTTCATAGTACCATTAACTTATGATTTTGGGATTTCAATATCTTCACAAGTTCAAGAATCAAACCATGTTCAGACCATAGCAGTCCAAAAATGGAGAAATAGAAGCTCTGCAGTGGAGAAACCTGATCAACTCTGCCTTACCCAAGTGGGGGTTATAACTGCGTGACATAAGGTGGCTAGCATGTACCCTCAATGTGAAATAATGAGAGGGAATTTTACCTCTGTGTTATCCCTTTTCTTAAAAAAAGATTTATTTATTTATTTATTTATTTGAAAGTCAGAGTTGTCAGAGTTGCAAAGGGAGAGACAGAGAGAGCAAGAGATCTTCCATCCCCTAGTTCACTCCCTAGATGGCCACAATGGCCGTGGCTTGGTCAGGCCAATGCCAGGAGCCAGGAGCTTCATCCAGGTCTCCCATGTGGGTGGCAGGGGTCCAAACACTTTGGCCATCTTCTGATGCTTTCCCCAGGCCATTAGCAGGGAGCTGCATTGGAAGTGGAGCGTCTGGGACACAACCTGGAGCCCACATGGGATGCCTGTGTCACAGGTGTTGGCTTTATTTGCTACTCCACAACACCAGTCCCATCTATGCTACTCTTGAATTCTACTATTAATTATAATCTCTATCTGATATGAGAAAAAAATGAAGCAGATTGAAGGATGTTTCACAGGACACTTGTCTAATAACTTCTCAAGGTCGTCAAAGTCGTGAAAACCTAGACTGAGACGTTGTCATAAACCAGAGGAGACTGGGAGGGCCATGGGGGCTGACATTAATGCAAAACCTGGTGACCTCCAAGAAAGTCTGTAGTTTAATTAATAATAATGCAACCGTGTCAGTTCCTGAGATTTGGTGAATGTACCACAGCAAGGTATGATGTTACCAATAGGAGAAACTGGATGAGCCTAGAATCAGTGGGTGGATGGGATAGACAAATCTGCACTGCCTTTGCAGCTTTTGGTAAGCCCCAAAGTATTCTGAAACCAAACTTATTTTTTTAGAGAAAGAGATTTACTTATTTATTTGAAAGGCAGAGTTACAGAAAGGGAGGGAGGGTGGAGGGAGAGAGAAAAGGGGGGAGGGAAGAAGGGAGAGAGAAGGAGAGGGAGAGAGGGAGAGAGAATGTTCATTCTGCTGATTCACTCCCCAAATGGTCACAATGACCAGGGCTGGGTCAAGTGGAAGCTAGGAGCCAGGAGCCTGGAGCTTCTTCTGGGTCTCCCATGTGGGTGCAGGGGTCCAAGCACTTGGGCCATCTTGTGCTGCTTTCCTAGGCACATTAGCAGGGAGCTGGATCAGAAGTGGAGCAGCCAGGACTCAAGCCAGTGCCCATATGGGATGCCAGCATTGCAGGTGGAGGCTTTACCTGCTATACTGCAGTGCTGACTCCAATGAAAATGTTATTTTAAAAATAATATCAAAATATATTGAATTGAGAATCAAACTTACAGATCCTTACATCATAAAACATTAAACTAATATTTTCATAAATGCTGAAGCTTTCACTATCACAATATCCCTAAAAATTAATGTTATTAAAACTACCTTAAGAACAAAATCAGGGGCTGGCATTGTGGCTTAGTGAGTTAAGCTGCCACCTGCATGATGGCATCCCATATGGGCACCAGTTCGAGTCCCGGTTGCTCCACTTTTGATTCAGCTCTCTGCTTATGGCCTGGGAAAGCAGTGGAAGATGGCTCAAGTATTTGTGCCCCTGCACCCACGTGGGAGACCTGGAAGAAGCTCCTGGCTTCTGGTTTCTGATTGGCTCAGCTCTGGCTGTTGTGGCCATTTGAGGAGTGAACCGGTGAGGGGAAGACCTCTCTCTCTCTCTCCCTCTCTCTCTCTCTCTTTCTTTCTCTCTCTGCCTCTGCCTTTCTATAACTCTGCCTTTCAAATAAATAAATCTTTAAAATACATGTGTATATCTTTTAAAAAAATCAGTTTTTCCTTAATTAGGAAAAATACTAATTTTAAAACCTTCTTTCTTTTAAAGTTTTATTTATGTATTTTGAAAGCCAGAGTTACATAGAGAGAAACAAAGAGATCTGCCATCTGCTGGTTCAATCCCCAGGTGGCCACATTGCCAATGCTAGGCCAGGCCACAACCAGGAGTAAGGTGCTTCATCTAGGTCTCCCACATAGGTGGCAGGGCCCAAACACTTGGGCCATCTTCTGCTCCTTTCCCAAAGCTGTTAGCAGGGAGCAGGATCAGATGTAGAACAGGCAGGACTCAAACTGGCACCCATATGGATGCTGGGAT
Source organism: Sylvilagus floridanus (assembly GCA_949820135.1). Lineage (NCBI taxonomy): Eukaryota > Metazoa > Chordata > Mammalia > Lagomorpha > Leporidae > Sylvilagus > Sylvilagus floridanus. Next base: position 70,723,734 of record OX463226.1, on the reverse strand, counting down.
CACCAGTGGTGGTTTATGCGCTACAATGCGAGTCCTCATTTTGTTCTTCCTTGTGTAAAACATCTGTTTGGGGACTGGTGTTTGACCTAGCAGTTAGGCCTTTGCTTGGGGTGCTCACATTCCATATTAGAGTTCAAGTCCAGGTTCAAGCCCAGGCTTTACTCCTGATTCCGGCTTCCTGCTGATATACAACCCGGGAAGCAGCAGATGATGACTCAAGGAGTTGAGTCTCTACCACCCAAATGGGAGACCTGGATTGAGTTACTGGCTCCTGGCTTTGGCCTGGCCCAATCCCAGCGTTTTAGGGAATCAACAAACAGATGAAAGCTCTGTCTCTCTCCCAAACAGATAAATCAATAAATTTTAAAAATCAGTTTTATCATGTTCCACCACATACCTAACATTAATACTACCATGTATCTTATTTCATATATATATATATATATATACATAAGTATGTACATATGTCTAGAATGCATGATTAAGCATTTTTACAGGAAAATGAGGCTAAAAACAGTTTGTCAGTGGTTTAAGGATATAACTCGCTGTCATAACAGAAATCCAGGCATAAGGCCTTGGCCTGCTCTGTGGTCTGCCAGCTGAGTGATCATGAGTAAGTCACTTTGCTCCTTACAGCCTCAGTTTTCTCATCCATGCAATGGGGATGCTGACATGCATACTGTCCAGATTGGTTGCATTGATCACACAACATCACAGATATGATGAGTTTTACAGACAGTAAGGTGCCCATAAGGGTGAGCAGGAATTCAGCCAAAGGTGGGTGTCCATAGTCCTGTACTGAATGAGAAATCCAAGATCAGAAAAGGCAGCAGGTGGGAGCTGATGGCCCTTTAGTCCCTCCCAAGGTACCTGAAGCTGCTGGAATTGGCCTGGCCCTTTCATGTCAGCCGGGGTCTTATGAGCTAACTAGGACATGGGATCGGAGAGGCCTGGAAGCCGGGCCTCAGATCTTATCTGTGGCTTGAAAAGCTTGCTCTAGTCAGTTCATTCAGGGGGTGTTGGAACCTGGGGAGAGGGTGGGATGTCCACAGTAGCAAACTTGAGGGACTGATTTATGAACTGGTAATGCATCTCGCCATCACCATAGCTGACGTGTTTGCCACGGGGAGGACCCCACATACCCACTGGCCTCTGCTCATAAGTCAACTTGGAGAATGGAGGATTTGAACACAGGGCAGGGCTCTTCACCAGGCTGGACTTCCCGCTGGGCTGCAGGAACAACTCACCTGCAAATCCAAATTCCTAGGTGTGTGACACAGAGACTGCCTTGTCCAGCTTCCCCCAGGGAGACTGCATCGCTCTGTTGCCATGACAACTCTCCTCCTTCTCCATATCATCCCATCTTCCCTGGGGGTGACACTGCGGTGAGAGAGGTGCACAGAGAGTGCCTCCACATTCTGACACCTCCAGAGGTGCGTGGCTCTTGCCCGCTGTGTCCCTAAAAACCCCACAGCGGGGCCTCCTACTGAAAGGACTTCGGAGCTCTGGGCCTGTCGGGGTTTCAGTAGCTCCCATCTCAGACATCATTGCTGGTGTAGTGGTTGTCACTGGAAATTTTTTTAAAGAAGATGCTCAGACAGTGCGATGTCCCGCCCTGGGCGCCATAGCCTCCTTCGGCTTCCTCCAGAGGGGCCCCATCTTGAATGTCAGGGCCTTTTTGGGGGCTGTGTGTGTTTCCTCTGCCACGGGGAAGACAGGAGGGCCCCTCATGTGTGCACTGGGCCCTTCTCTTTCCTCTGTCTGACTTCAGAGAGGGGCCTGACACAGGCAGCAGTGACTTCCTGTCCAGTGACTTCCTGTGTAAACAAAAACAGCGCCTCAAGGGCCAAACAAAAAATACCAACAGCTTACATTGCACAGTTCCGCCACGCATTCCTCTAGGACAAACACTTGGCACAGCCCGTCGATCTATGCTGTCCAAGAGGCCTTATCACAGAAAGTTTGGATCAAAATTGAGTCTCATTTAAAAAAAAAAAAATTGTTGGTGCCACATGAGACACAAGCATGTCTTTCATCTAAATGTTTTGAGAAGAAAAGCTACAGAAGTTATGGATTCCACTGTCAGAAGGAGACTCCTTTGATAGAGGAATGTTTTTAATTATTTAAATACCTTCACAGCAAGAGCTCCCGGTGGGTTGGTTTCTGAAAGTATTACTGGAATCTCACTGCAGGTAACCATGTAACTTTGTCAAAGGCAGTGATTGAACAAGCTGGCATGAGGCAGAGAGTCAGCATGTGGCTATGCATCCCACACATACACACGCAGCGCTGAATATTAGAGCCACTTAGTTTCATTCACTTTCACGTTTCAATAAATTGAAGTGTCGCTATGTCCTATCCCACCACTGACCTCCAAGGCTGACACAGAAAAAACATAACCTTGTCACAGAAATCCGCTGGCTTTTTATCTTTTGAAATACAGTTAAAGATAAAACTTAAAAAAAAAGTATTTATAAAAAGACAATTAAAGACTAATAAGAGACAAACGAATCTTTTCCAATTCATGGGCAATTAGGAGTAACCTTGAGAATCCATGAAAATAGAATTCACTATTTCCTCCATCCCCTGTGAAAACATTTGCACACACAGAAGAGCAATTACTATCCCTGGAATCTTTTTTTTTTTTTTTTTTTTGATGGCTCTCATTAAAAATAAGCTCTGAAAAGTCTTTAATAAAGCCAAAGTTGACCTGGCCAAACTCTAAACATTCCTTTTAACTTAGACACCAGATAAGAACACACATAATTCTTCTCCCTCTGCTCCCAGCCTTTCCTTTCCTTCTGTTTTCTTTCTTCCCTTCTTGCCAAAAGCATTTAGCACCTACTGTGTGCAAGCATTATACTAAACACTTAGAATACAAAGACAGACCAGAAGTGTCTTTCCCTTCAGTTCAGCCTATGGAGAAAGCCACACAATGAGGTCACCCATTCACTCATTCATCCACCCATTCACTCAGTGCCTACTCTGTGTACTTTATGTTGCAATTGCTGTGAAATCCTCAGGCACCTTGGGACGTAAGTGAATGCTGATGCCACCTGGTTAAAAATAAAGAAATGCTGGATGTTCATGTTCTCATTTTCACTGCCTGACTGTGTATTTGAAATATGTGATAATAACATAAATAAAAGTGAGTGCGTTTAAAATGTTCACTATCTAGATCGCTGACATTAAAAATTATGACTTGGATTCAATGTAATGAAATACTCCTAAGACATTAGCAGTATCAATCTGAATTGAAACTTAGTAAAACATTTTATGTCAACGATAAGAAACTGGAGAATAGATCATTTCTGCAGAATATGCTTAGAAATCTTCCCATGTTATGTAACTCCTATGCCTAAAGGATATGCTACAGGGCCAGTGGTAGGGCATAGTAGGCTAAACCCCTGCCTGTGGCACTGGCATCCCTTATGGCCGCCGGTTCATGTCCTGGCTGCTCCTCTTCCGATCCAGCTCTCTGCTTGTGGCCTGGGAAAGCAGTGGAAGATGGCCCAAGTGTTTGGGCCCCTGCACCCATGTGGGATACTCAGAAAAGGCTCCTGGCTCCTAGCTTTGGATCAGCTCAGCTCTGGCCATTGCAGCCATTTGGAGAGTAAGCCAGCTGATGGAAGACCTTTCTGTCTCTCTCTCTCTCTGTGTAACTCTACATCTTAAATAAATAAATAAATACATAAATAAAATTTAAAAAGAAGATATGCCTCACCTACTATAATCATGTATCTGCCTATTTAGACTTGAAAAAAAAACATTATTTTAAAAATTCTTCCAAATAAAGAACGTCAATGGTTTTTGAACCATTTGTCAAAAATAAAATCTGATCTTTAAATCAGAGAAGATGAAAATTTTCTAACCACATTTTACCTAAAATTTTGCTTAATTGGTACCTAGAATTAAAAAGGGAGGGAGGAGGTTTGCCCTCATCAGTAAGTACATCCAATGATATACATATCTCACTTTTGTGTTTGTATATTTTTGTATCTTTTTCAGCTATGATAACCATTAAAGTATAGAAATAAACTGAACTTAGAACCAGACCTTTCAATTAGCTATAACATGTGCGGTTTAATAAGGTTTTTTAAAAAACGTGTCTTTTTTTTTTATTGTTTGTTCATTTTTATTCATTTGAAAGACAGAATGATGGGGGAGGGGAGAGAAAGAGAGAGAGAGAGAGATTGTCCATCCATTGCTTCATTCCTCAAATGCTCACAACAGCTAGGATCCAGGGCTGGGTCAAGTTGAAATCAGGAGACAGGAACTTCATCCAGGTCTTCCAAGTAGGTGGCAGAGACTCAAATATTTAAGCCATCATCTGCTGCATCCCAGGCTAATTAGCAAAAAGCTGGATCACAAGCAGAGGCACAACTTGATCCCAGGCACAACAATATGGGATGTGAACATCCCAAGAGGTGGCCTCTAACTCTGCACCATAACACCCACTCTGCAATGCGATTTTAGAATACGGTTAAGTGGGGGCAGATATTTGACCCAGTGGTTAAAACACCACTTGGGATGTGAGCATTGCATATCAGAGTGTGTGGGACGGAGCTCTGAGTCTGTTTCTGATCCAGCTTCCTGCTACTGCACACTCTGGGAAGCAGTAGCTGATACCTGAAGTACCTGGGCTTCTGCCACCACATAGGAGACCAAGATTGTGTTCCTGGCTCCCAGCTTCAGCCTGACCCAGTCTCAGATGCTGTGGGAATCTGGGGAGTGAACCAGAGGATGGGAGATGCTCTGCATGCTCTTTCAAATAAATAAAATTAATTAATTAATTAAAATTATATGCAGTAAAAAGGCTACTTGGTACTAATAAATGTTAACATTTTAAAATGTTAGTAATTAGTAAATATTAAAATATCTTTTAAAGATTTATTTTATTTGTTTGAATAGTAGAGTTACAGAGAGATAGGGAGAATTAGAGAGATCTTCCATTTACTGGTTCACTCCTCAAATGGCCACAACGGCCAATGCTAGATCAGGCTAAAGCCAGGATCCAGGAGCTCATCTGGGTTTCCCACGTGTGCAGGGGTCTGAGGACTTGGACGATTTTCAGCTGCTTTCCCAGGTGCATTAGGGGGAATGGGATCAGAAGAAGAGCAGCCAGGACTTGAACCGGTATCCGTATAGGATGCTGGCATCACAGGCAGCACTTTAACCTGTTATGCTACAATGCCAGCTCCAATAGTCAATATATTGAAAGAGAATAGAGAAATTTTATAATGAACTTAAAGTTTGTGAATGAAGCATTCAGCTTAAAAAATTAAAAAGAATAGAACCTACCTTCTCTGTTCAGGCCAGCTCTCCTCCCAGGCCAGCTAGGGAATGGAAGTCAACAGGGTACCTTCCCTAAGGAGGTTCACACTCCCTTATGACGTCTCTTCCAGTATCCCATGTGAATAGGTGGGTCTGGGCCTCATCCTTGCCCAGGCGTTTTCTTCATAAGAAAAATCATTGAAGAAATTAAAGTCGTGGAACAGAAGGATGTTATATTAAGCAAAATCTGCCAGAGGCAGAAAAACAAATATTACATGTTCTCACTCAGATGTGGAAGCTAAAAAAGTGGATCACAAAGAAGAGAGTGCAACAGTAGTTGGGATAGGGACTAGAATGTAAGGCCGCCACAAGACACACCAGACACCAGAATAAGGGAAAGGGTTTGTTGGGAAAACCCAGCAGACCAGAGGGGAGGGGCAAAGAAGGAAAAAGAGAACGCATGTCGGGGAGCAGGTCCAATATCCCTTTTCCAAGGGGCGGGCAGGGAAGTAGGAATAGCGAATCCCATTAGGATGGGGGGGGGGCTGGCACCGGTGGTTGGGCCCTGTGACCACCTGGCTTTCAGCAATGGCGGCAGGGGCTAGTGCCTAGGATGTAGATCAGGGTGTAGATCGCGCCACAGATAAGACTGCACCATTTTCCTAACAGAGGAAGATTGGAAACGGGCATCAAAACACAATAGAAAGAATAAGTGCTGACATTCTAGGGCGCAGTGATGTCACCACTGTTTACTATACATGCTGTGAGGAACTGGAGGATAGGCATTCGAAGTCTCCAAACATAAAGAAATTATAAGGAAATGGAAATGCTAATTACCCTGAATTGACCATTACATATTATATATGTAATATCATCTTGCACCCTATAAAATGTATAATTATTATGTGTCAGCTAAAAAGAAAAAAACTTTAGATTTTGAATTCATATTAAAAGTTATCCTCCAAAGATAATATCAGAACCATTATTTTGCTGTTAAATTCTAACAAATATTCAGGGATTAAATAATTTCAAGTTTCATAATATTTTCAGATTATAGAAAAAACTACTCTCAAGTTTATATTAAGATAATAGTCTTGGCCGGCGCCGTGGCTCAACAGGCTAATCCTCCGCCTTGCGGCGCCAGCACACCAGGTTCTAGTCCCGGTCGGGGCGCCGGATTCTGTCCCTGTTGCCCCTCTTCCAGGCCAGCCCTCTGCTGTGGCCCGGGAGTGCAGTGGAGGATGGCCCAAGTGCTTGGGCCCTGCACCCCATGGGAGACCAGAAGCACCTAGCACCTGGCTCCTGCCATCGGATGAGCGCGGTGCGCCGGCCGCAGCGCGCTATCCGCGGCAGCCATTGGAGGGTGAACCAACGGCAAAGGAAGACCTCTGTCTCTCTCTCTCACTGTCCACTCTGCCTGTCAAAAAAAAAAAAAAAAAAGATAATAGTCTAAACTTAATATCAAAATTTGACCAGGACAATTGGAAAAAAAGTGTAGTTTAATCATGAATATAGATGCAAAAATCTTAAACAAAGTATTAGTAAACTGTATCCAGTAATGTACAAAAAGTATATTCTAATTTAAGTGCACTGGAAGAATATTAAGTGAGTTCTGTATCTAAAAATCAAGTAAAATAAAAGTTTAAAAGGGTATATTATTTCCTTAGTAAGTGCAGAAAAAGTAGTCAATAAAATTCAACTGTTATTCATAATTATAAAACCAACTAACCAATTAGAAGAACACTTCCTTAATAGTATTTAAAGTGTATAAACACACATACACACAGACAGGAAACATTTTAATTTATGAGGAAATATTAAAAGCAAATACTTCAAAATCATGTAAAATGGAGCAGGTGATTGGCGTCAAGGTTAAGATGCCCCTTGGACTGCCTGCATCCCCTATTAGAGTGCCTGGGCTTGAGTCCTGACTCCACTTCCAATTTGATTCCTGCTAATGTGCATCTGCTAATGGGAGGCCACTCATGTGGGAGGCCTGGTTAGAGTTCCCAGCTCCACTCTTTCAGCAGGGTCCTACCCCGACTGTGGGCATTTGGGGAGTGAAACAGGATAGATCTCTTTCTGTCTCTCTCTTTCTCTCTGTCTCTCAAATAAACAAAAACAATAATTTAAAAGCAATAAATAAAATCATGAAAAAGGAGCTCATTAACAATGTTGTTTTGAAGGTCTTAACTGACACATGCAATTTTTAAAAATATTAATAGGAATAGAAAAAACACAGCTGTCACTCAGAAATTATATAATTGTTCACATAGAGGACTCAAAGAAGCTTATACATTTTTAGAGTTAAAATAAGACAGGCAAAATTCCCAAATAGGAAGTCAATATGCCAAGCCAACTGCCTTTCTCTTCTCCAGCTGCTGTCAGTTAGAATGTTCAAATAAAAGAACCGTTTAATATTAGTAACAAAAAATATAAAATACATGAAAGTCCAACAAAAGCTATACAAGATTTATATGTAAAACATCATAAAACTTTTACAAGAAATCATTAAAGAAAACTTTTAATAATAGAGAGAGAAGATGTTTATGGACAAAGACAATATTTGAAGATGCCCCCTCCTGACTGACAGATTCAATGTAAATCCAATGAAAATCTCAAAGAGGATTCATCACAGAATTTATGACGATTCTAAAATTTAAAGCTTAGATCACACAGCCAAGAATATAACCAAGACATTTATGAAAGAGAAGAGATTTGCCCTACCTGATATCAAGACTTGCCACAGGGGTGGGTGTTTGGGACAACTTTTAAGAAGCTGCTTGGAATGCTCACACCCCATTGGGGTATCTGGTCTCCTGGTTCCACTTCAGCTCCAGCTTTCTGCTAACTGCCCCACAGGAGGCAGTAGGAGATGGCTCAAATGTCTAAGTCCCTGCCACCCATGTGAAAAACACAGATTGAGTTCCCACTCCTGGCGTGGCCTGGCTCAGCCTCAACTGTTGTGGGAATGTGGGGAGTGAGCCAGCAGATGGGAAGATCTTCTTTGTCTCTGTATCTCCATCTTTCTGTCTTTCAAATAAGCTGAGGAATAGAAAAGACTGATTGGAGAACTGCAGTAATTAAAACAAGGCAGTACTCAGATAGGGGCTGACAAATAGAGTCAAGGGGCCACCCACAGACTTAGCATACATGGAAAACTGCTAAGACCATTCGATCTTTGGTGCTGAACCAGTTATCCACATGGGAAAAAATTAAAATGGACCCCTACTATACTCTTTTCAAGGCAGATTAAGGCATTAAGAGATTTAAATGTGAAAAATGTGAAAGGCAAAACTTTAAAATTTTAGTAGAAATTTACTGATGATTTGAACGTGAAGCCATCCCTGCTATAAAGACTAGAGCACACGGTAGATTAAACAGCAATGGGAAGACAAACAAAGAGGAACTTGTCAGCTCCATTTAAAATTTTAAAAAAATTTTTAAAATTTTATTTATTTGAGAGACAGAAAGACAGAGCAAGCACTCCCATCTGCTGGGTTCATTCCCCAAATGCCTGTAACAGCTGGGACTGGGCCAGGCCAAAGCCAGGAACCAGCAACCTATTATTCCAGACCCTCCACGTGGGCGGCAGGGACCCCAGGACTTGAGCCATCACCTGCTGCCTCCCAAGGGTGTGCCTTAGCAGGAAGCTGGAATCGGAAATGGAGTCAGGAGTTGAATCCAGACACTCTGATGTGGAATGCAGGCATCCCAGGTCAAATGCACTATGTCCAATGCATACCCCTTGCAATTTCTTTATGTGCAGGGAAGAGCTGTCCAGTGCACATAAAGTGTGCAAGTGTGAGAACACACAAGGCCCAGCCAGGCTGGCAAGGGAGTATCGGAGAAGGCAAGATCACCGAGGGAGGCTACAGACTGCTGTACCAGTAGCCCAAGTCTGCTGCTGTGGATCAGAGGACTTTCTAGCCTGGCAGTAGCCCTTAGCCTGTGGACTGGCCAGAAGACGCATACAAACAGGAGCTGCCTGACTTAGGTGTTCTATAAGAGACAAAGCCCATCTTCATCACACTGTCCTCTCTGACTCTGGCCCCGCCAGGACTCCCACGGCTCTCAGCTGCTCCCCAGTGCCTGGCATGCAGGAGGAATAGCAGACTTCCATGGGCCCCTGGCTCCCCTCTCTGGCCCCACCCCTAAAGTTCACGTGCTCACATCCTGTACTTCAGCAAATGAACTGCCTGTGGCTCTGAACTGCTGCTCGCTTTCTCGCTGCTCCTCCTTTTATGTCTTCTCCTGCGACATAAAAGTCTTCTGCTCTTCCCTACTCTTTGTCCCTGTAGCCACTCACAATCACCCTGCAGAACGCGCTCCTACAAGCCTCCCTCCTCCCCTGCTGGTGGCGTCAGCCTCAGGGCTAGCTGTGTCTGCACCAGGTCTGGCTTTTCTCACCTGCTCCGCTGTCCTGCTGGCTGCTGGACGCTCTCCTGGAGGAATCTGAAGGTGAGTTTTCAGCCCTACCTTAGGGGACGCAGCAGAGCCAGAAAGTGAAGGAGCATGTTCGTTTCCCACCACAACCACGGAAGTGTTTATTCACATGACTCCATGGCCACCATTCATTATATACAGAAAAATGCTGACAAGGGCATATTGTGGTGTAGCGGGTTAAGCCACCATTTGCACCACTTGCATCTCATATCACAGTGCTGGTTTGAATCCCAGCTGGTCTGCTTCCCATCCAGCTCCCTGCTCATGCACCTGGGAAGGCAGCAGAAGATGGCCCAAGTGCTTAAGCCCTTGTCACCCACTTGGAAGATCTGGATGGAGTTCTGGGCTCCTGGCTTCAGCCTGGCCCAGCCCTGGTCATTGTGGCTATTTGGGAAGTGAACCAGCAGAAGGAAAATATCCTCCTGCTCTCTCTGTCTTTCCTTCTCTTCACTCTTTCAAATAAATCAGAGAGAGAAAAATGGTCACAAAAGAACAGTTTGCTATTTAAGAGATTTTAGAAGATATTAGAGGAAGGTGAGTATATGCTCAAGGAGAAGTGGCTTTATCCAAATTTTGTTCTTTTTGATTTTCTGTGATTATATATTGATGGAATCAGCTTAGAGAAGTTTTGCTGAAATAAAAGACTGTGGTCGATAGCTGCTTCAACTATATAATTGCACCTCCTTCTTATTAAATGACCTCTCACCATCAGCAGGCTAGGCCAACCCCTGCACGACTCAGCCCTGGAGAGACACAGAGGGGAGAGGAGGAACTGATTTTTAGAGAGTTACCATCTGCTAATGTCCTTCTCAGGAGGAATGAGAGAACTGACTCATGAAATATCAATCCACAGAAAAGGTAACTGGGGCAAGTGTTTGGCACAGCTGTTATGCCACTTGGGGCGCCTGTATCCCATCAGAGTGCCTGGTTCCACTTCCAATCCCAGCGTCCTGCTCATGCTGACCGGCAGTAGGCTTAAGTGCTTGGGACCCTGTTGCCCACGTGAGAGACAGGTTGGGTTCTGGTCTCCTAGATTCAGCCTGGCAGTCCTTGGCGTTGCCAGTATTTGGAGACTAGTGGATGGGGACCTCTCTCAGTCTCTCTGCATTTAAACACAATAAATAAATAAATATCTACTTGTAAAGGTAACCTAAATTACATCATGAAATCTATGCTAAAATAAAGCAGGGTTCAGTTAGACTTGTTAGTTTTTCTGCTCTATTTTCAAGCTCCCACTTTTATTAATCCTAAAAGAAGAAAGAAGCTAGCTGTAGCTGCAGCCAAACTTGGCAATGGAAACATCTTTTGCATCCATGCTATCTGTTTTTATTTAGGAATAGTGTATGTTTTTATCCAGCCCTGTTCTAGTCCATGTGTGATACATGAGCACATATACTATATTTTGGATCTTTCTATTGGGATGGGGGGATCACTTTAATTTATGGGTGACCCCCATTGTCACTTCCCCAAAACAGCGATGGAATTTTTCAATATCCTTGGAATAAATCCCTCCTGAGGAGCAGTAAACATAATATGACAGTGTGTCAACCACGGATTTGTTTCAAGATCATTTACTTACAGTTCAACAACACTGCCGGCCACAGAGCGCCCTGTCAGCAAAAGCCGCATTGTTTGAAGCAGCTCAGGGAAAGAGCCAGGGTTTCAGAATCCAAAGAATGTCGTTTTCCTAAATACCTCAGGATTACAAGACACTATAGAGCCAATACATTTGCTTCTTAAAATAGTCCAGAAGGAATTCTTAACTATCCGTACATGTTTGAAAGCTTAGGTTATGGATGGGGAGAGAGAACATAGTTTTGCCCCTTGGGCTTCTGTAACAAGCATCATGGGTAGCTTTATCCCCTCCTCCCTGCCCTCTTCTCTTTATGATTACTTTTTAAAGGGTAAATTCCAGAGGTAGATGACCTTTGGGGAGACAAGGATAGTGATGAAATGAAGAGAGACCTACTCGATGCACACTATTAAGCAGCAAACATTTCCCTGACCCAACACTGTTTCCCAGGACTGTGGTCTGGGTGATTTTTTGCAACTGTGGGGTAAAATGGGTTATCCTCTGCCTGGTGATATAATAACAAAATGGGCTGTAGGTTCTACATGTCTTTGTCATTTTATATGGGCAGTAACAAAACCTAACCTGTAGGGCAGACCTTTGGTATTTGGCACAGTGGCCATTTGGGAGGCCCACATCCCACGTAGGAATGTCTGTGTTCAGGTCCTGGTGCTACTTCTAATTCTAGCTTCCTGCTAGTGTGCACCCTGGGAGGCAGATGATGGTTCAAGTACTTGGCTCTGTGTCACCCACTTGGGATATTTGGATTGAGTTCCTGGCTCCTGACTTCAGCTTGGCACCACCCTGGCTGTTGCAGGTATTTAGGGAGTTGAAACAGCAGATACAAAATTGCTGTCCCCATCTCTCTGCCTTTCAAATAAAAATAAATTAAAAAATTTAAAATATCTCATTCATGTTTACAGTACATTTTAAACATTTTAAAATGCTTTCCAATTTGCAATCTCATTTTTCTCACAACCACCCAGAGAAAAGACTATCACCATTTTACAAATAAGGGAATTCAGGCCTAGAGACTTAAATAACTTGCTTAAGTTTGAGTGGAAATGGCTGGAGGGAGTGGGCCTTCAGCCTAGCAGTTAAGACATGTGAGCCCCACAGTGGAGTGCCTGACTTCAATTCTTTGCTTTGGCTCCTGATTCCAAGTTTCTGTAAATGCAGACCCTGGGAGGCAGTGGTGATGAATTCTGGAGTGCCCATAGCAGATCAAATTTATTTATCTTCTCGTCTTGCACGCCAACCATTGTGGCACCTGCTAAGGGTTGGAGGCCATCTCACCTCCAAGGCAGGAAGATGGTGGCTGCAGAAAAGACAAAAATTTGCTGGAGTTGATCAATTCCAGGGTCCAACTTGTTACAAAGGTGAAATGTCCACGTTGGGGTACAAATAGAATCTGAAAGGCCGGTGCCGTGACTCAACAGGCTAATCCTCCGCCTTGCGGCGCCGGCACACCGGGTTCTAGTCCCGGTTGGGGCGCCAGATTCTGTCCCTGTTGCCCCTCTTCCAGGCCAGCTCTCTGCTGTGGCCCGGGAGTGCAGTGGAGGATGGCCCAAGTGCTTGGGCCCTGCACCCCATGGGAGACCAGGAAAAAGCACCTAGCACCTGGCTCCTGCCATCGGATGAGCGCGGTGCGCCGGCCGCAGCGCGCTATCCGCGGCAGCCATTGGAGGGTGAACCAACGGCAACGGAAGACCTTTCTCTCTGTCTCTCTCTCTCACTGTCCACTCTGCCTGTCCAAAAAAAAAAAAGAATCTGAAGATGACTGCAGAAGCCAAAGCAAAGCTGGTCGATCACCCTCACTAACTGTCCAGCACTGAGGAAACCTGAAACAGAGTATTGCATCACTTTGACCAAAACTCATGTCTAGCTCTGCAGAGCCAACAATGTCATCTTGGGGAGAGCATATGGAAAGTGGTATAGTTATACACACTTTCATTGAGCCAGGTGACTTTGCTGTCCTTAGAAATAGGTCAAATATGGAAAGCCAGACACTGTGGTAAAAAATGTCCTCCATGAAGGATCTCTGTGTGAGACCCCAGTGGAAAAAAAGTAGCCATCAAAAAGGATGTTCTTGTCTCTGAAGGGAAAAGAGAACTTCCACTTGCTTATGGCCTTATCTAAATACTGTTGGAGATGGTGGATTCAAAAGGCTTCCATAGTCTTGGCAGCTCATGTCAAGAGCCTTGGGTGATCATTGAGGTAATACATAAGAGCGTTAATTTTTTTTTATAATGTTTTTATTTAAAGAATATAAAATTCCAAAATACAGCTTATAGATTACAATGGCTTCCCCACCACTTAACTTCCCCCCCACCCGCAACCCTCCCCTTTCCCACTCCCTCTCCCCTTGCTTCACATCAAGATTCATTTTCAATTCTCTTTATATACAGAAGATCAGTTTAGTATATATTAAGTAAAGATTTCAACAGTTTGCCCTCACATAGCAACACAAAGTGAAAAATACTGTTGGAGTACTAGTTATAGTATTAATTCACAATGTATAACACATTAAGGACAGAGATCCTACATGATATATTTTTTTTAAAAATTGATTAATTTTCTATGCAATTTCCAATTTAACACCAAGATTTTTTTTTCATTTTTAATTATCTATATACAGAAGATTGATTCAGTATATACTAAGTAAAGATTTCATCAGTTTGCACCCACACAGAAACACAAAGTGTAAAATACTGTTTCAGTGCTAGTTATAGCATTACTTCACATTGGACAACACATTAAGGACAGATCCCACATGAGACGTAAGTACACAGTGACTCCTGAAGTTGATTTAACAATTTGACACTCTTGTTTATGGCCTCAGTAATCTCCCTAGGCTCTAGTCATGAGTTGCCAAGGCTATGGAAGCCTTTAGGGTTCGCTGACTTCAATCTTATTCCGACAGGGTCATAGTCAAAGTGGAGGTTCTCTCCTCCCTTCAGAGAAATGTACCTCCTTCTTTGATGGCCCCATTCGTTCCACTGGGATCTCACTCTCAGAGATCTTTCATTTAGGTCTTCTTTTTTTTCCAGAGTATCTTGGCTTTCCATGCCTAGAATATTCTCATGGGCTCTTGAGCCAGATCTGAATGCTTTAAGGGCTGATTCTGAGGCCAGAGTGCTATTTAGGACATCTGTCATTCTATGAGTCTGCTGTGTATCTCGCTTCCCATGTTGGATCATTCTCTCCCTTTTTGATTCTATCAGTTAGTATTAGCAGACACTAGTCTTGTTTGTGTGATCCCTTTGACTCTTAGACCTATCAGTGTGATCAATTGTGAACTGAAATTGATCACTTGGACTAGTGAGATGGCCTTGGTACATGCTACCTTGATGGGATTGTATTGGAATTCCCTGGCCTGTTTCTAACTCCATCATTTGGGGCAGTTCCGATTGAGCATGTCCCAAATTGTACATCTCCTCCCTCTCTTATTCCCACTCTTATATTTCACAGGGATCACTTTTCAGTTAAAATTTAAACACCTAAGAATAATTGTTTGTTAATTACAGAGTTCAACCAATAGTACTAGAATAAAAAAAATTACTAAAATGGATAAAGTAGGCCGGCGCCGTGGCTCAACAGGCTAATCCTCCGCCTTGCGGCGCCGGCACACCGGGTTCTAGTCCTGGTCGGGGCGCCGGATTCTGTCCCGGTTGCCCCTCTTCCAGGCCAGCCCTCTGCTGTGGCCCAGGAGTGCAGTGGAGGATGGCCCAGGTGCTTGGGCCCTGCACCCCATGGGGAGACCAGGAAAAGCACCTGGCTCCTGGCTCCTGCCATCGGAGGAGCGCGGTGCGCCGGCCGCAGCGCGCCGTCCGCGGCGGCCATTGGAGGGTGAACCAACGGCAAAAGGAAGACCTTTCTGTCTGTCTCTCTCTCTCTCACTGTCCACTCTGCCTGTCAAAAAAAAAAAAAATTAAAAAAAAAATGGATAAAGTATTACATTGTACAACAACAGTCAGCACAAGAGCTGATCAAGTTACTGTTTCTCATAGTGTCCATTTCACTTCAATAGGTTTCCCCTTTGGTGCTCAATTAGTTGTCACCGATCAGGGAGAACATATGATATTTGTCCCTTTGGGACTGGCTTAATTCATGCAGAATGATGTTTTCCAGTTTCCTCCATCTTATTGCAAATGACCAGATTTCATTGTTTTTGACTGCTGTATAGTATTCTATAGACAACATGTCCCATAATTTCTTTATCCAAATGTATGCTTTGAATTCCCTGTGATCTTTTGCTGTGAGGTTCCCTTCGTTTATCTTCTTTCATGTTGATGGCCGTGTTTCTGTGTTTCTGTGTGTAACACATCTGTAAGTATCTTTTGCAGGGCTGGACGAGTGGCAACAAATTCTTTCAATTTTTGTTTGTTATGAAAGGTCTTTATTTCACCTTCATTCACAAATGAGAGCTTGGCAGGATATAATATTCTGGGCTGGCAGTTTTTCTCTCTTAGTACCTGGGCTATGTCTCGCCATTCCCTTCTAGCTTGTAGGGTTTCTGATGAGAAGTCTGCTGTGAGTCTAATTGGAGATCCTCTGAGTGTAATTTGACGTTTCTCTCTTGTGCATTTTAGGATCTTTTCTTTCTGTTTCACTGTGGTGAGTTTAATTACAACGTGTCGTGGTGAGGACCTCTTTTGGTCATGTTTACTAGGGGTTCTATGAGCTTCCTGTACTAGGATGTCTCTGTCCTTCTCCAAAACTGGGAAATTTTCTGCTATTATCTCACTAAAAAGGCATTCTAATCCTTTCTCCCTCTCCATGCCTTCAGGAACTCCTAGAACTCGAATGTTGGGTTTTTTAATAGTATCCTGTAGATTCCCAACAATATTTTTTAGATTTCTAATTTCCTCTTCTTGTCTTTGGTTTGACTGTATAGTTTCCTGTGCTCTGTCTTCTAAGTCTGATATTCTCTCTTCTGCCTCACCCATTCTGTTTGTAAGGCTCTCTAATGTGTTTTTCATTTGATCTATTGAATTCTTCACTTCATTATGATTTCTCGTCACTATCACAGTTTCATGTTCTACTAGTTGTTTCATTTCAGCTTGATTTTTCCTTAATATTTCATTTTCACGAGAGAGATTTTCTACCTTGTCCATTAAGGATTTCTGTAGTTCAAGAATTTGTTTTTGAGTACTTCTTAGTGTTCTTATCAATTTTTTGAGATCTGCTTCTTGCATCTCTTCTATCTCATCATCTTCGTAATCTTGAATTGGGGTGTCTTTTTCATTTGGGGACGCCATAGTGTCTTCCTTGTTCTTATTACCTCGGTTTTTGCGTTTGTTGTTTGGCATATTGGTTTCTTCACTGTGGTGTTTTTTTCTTGTTATACTATGACTCTAGATTAAGTGGACTGTCTGCTTTTGATGGAGCCTTAGAGGCTTGAGATGGGTGTGGCCTGAGAGCTCTGTTTGGTTCCTCAGGGTTGAGAGTGTGTCAAAGGAGACACTCCCAGGTTAGGCGTGGTAAATCTCTGTTATTTTTTTTTTTTTTTTTGGTTCAAAAGGGAAGTAATTCCACACAGCTGAATGGAATTGGGGGTAGTTAGCAGGCGAATGATATACCCTCAGGAGCCAGAGATTGGAAGCTCTTTCCCAAGGACCAGAGAAGGAATCTTTGCGGCCCTTTGTGTGGGCTGAGATTCTCCTGTAGTCTCCCACTGGGCTGCCAAGGCTACTGAACTGTAGCGTCTCTGGAGAGTACTCACATGAATTCGTGATTTCCGTGAGTTCTCTCCCCCACTGTCTCTTTTATCACAGTCTCAGTTCATTAGCACCACACATTCATTAGGTTCTAATCTCCTGTTATTTCACCCCCTCCCACCCAGAGTCAGGTTTTTCTGCTAGGCTCGGGGCCGGTGCCGACCTGAGGTCGCCCTGCTTATGACATATTCCAAAATGGCGCCTGTTCTTTGTCTTGCTCACCTTTGAGAGGTGAGCGGAGAGAGAGAAGCTCGTGTCCGTACGGGTCACTTTTTTTTTTTTTTCCCTCTCTCTCTCTCTCTTCTAGTTAGCCTGGTGAACTTTTCCCCGCAGGGTTTCAAGCCTTGTTCGCTCTAGGCTCCCTTTTCCGCTTCCCTCCTGGTATCTCGGGCTATTCTGAGATTCTGCTCACCTCGAGTTCCAACGCTGGTGTGTTGAATCTGCTGCTGGTGTCCCAAACTGCGGGCTCCCACGCTCTCCACGCAGGTCCACTGTGAATCTCCAGTTCCGGAAGGGTTTTCTCTGCTGTTTCTTCCCCTACTCTTCCTTGAACCTGCAGTATCTCCACTTTTATTAAACTGTCTCTCCCCAGACTATCGGTGTGCTCCCTTCCTATTCCGCCATCTTGCCACTCTCCAAGAGCGTTAATTTTAAATTAACAGAAGTCACTGTGCACTAACTCCCATAGAGGACCTCTGTCCTCAATGAGTTGTATTATAAGAATTAACTGTAAAATTAATTCTCAAACAATTGTTTTGTATGTGTGTGCAAATTGTTGAAATCTTTACTAAGTATAGAGTTGATCTGTGTATGAAGTTGATTGAAAATGAATCTTAATGGAGAATGGGACTGGGAAGGGGAGAGGGAAGAGGGAAGAGGAGGTTGGGTGGGAAGGCAAGTATGGTGGGAAGAATCACTATGTTCCTAAAGTTGTACTTATGAAATTTATACCCATTAAATAAAAGGTTTCTTTGGGAAAGAAGGAAAGAGAGAGACAGAGAGAGAGAGAGACAGACAGACAGACAGAGATAGGGAGGGAGAAAGGGGCAGGCCAAAGTAGACTGGTGAAAAGTCCAGCATGATGGGCAGGCATTGTGGTGCCCGTTCAAGTCCCAGCTACCTTTCCTTTCCTTTCCTTTCCTTTCCTTTCCTTTCCTTTCCTTTCCTTTCCTTTCCTTTCCACTTATTTCGCTTCGCTTCTTTTCTTTCATTCGAGAAGTAGTCATAGAGAGAGGGAGAGACAGAGAGAGAGGTCTTCCATCCAATGGTTCACTCCCCAAATGTCTGCAATGACCAGAGCTGCACCGATCCAAAGACAGGAGCCAGGAGCCTCCTCCAGGTCTCCCATACAGGTGCAGGGGCCCAAGTATGTGGGCCACCCTCTGCTGCTCTCCCAGGCAATAACAGAGAGCCAGATCAGAAGAGGAACAGCTAGGACACGAATGGGCACCCACATGAGATGCTGGCAGCTGGCACTGCAGGCAGAGGCCTAACCACAGCACTGGTTCCTATTTGCTTCCAATCCAGCTTCCTGCTAATGTGCCTGGCAAGGCAGCAGGGGATGGCCCAAGTACTTGAGTTCCTACCCATGTGTGAGACCTGATAGAATTCCCGATTTCTGGCTTTAGCCTGACCTCTCTCTGCCTGTCGTGGGCATTTGGGGGAGTGAACCAGTAGATGGAAGATCTCTCTCTGTTTCTTTTTCCCTTTGCCTTTCAAATAAATAAATCTTTAAAAAAAAAGTAAATCAAGCAAAACTGTTCTTTAATAAAATTTTCCAGACTATGTCTTTTTAAAAAAGTCTGTAAAGAAGACAAATGTGGCCGGCGCCGTGGCTCACTTGGCTAATCCTCTACTCCAGGCTCTAGTCTTGGTTGGGGCACCGGGTACTAGTCCCAGTTGCTCCTCTTCCAGTCCAGCTCTCTGCTGTGACCTGAGAAGGCAGAGGAGGATGGCCCAAGTGCTTGGGTCCCTGCACCCGCATGGGAGACCTGGAGGAAGCGCCCGACTCCTGGCTTCAGATCAGCTCAGCACTGGCCGTAGCGGCCACTAAGGGAGTAAACCAACCGAAGGAAGACCTTTCTGTCTCTCTCTCTCACTGTCTATAACTCTACCTGTTAAATAAAACAAACAAAAGACAAATGCGTATATGAAGCATGTGTAGAGACGTCAGATGTGCTAATGGATTTTTCAGTTGAGCACAGGTTACGTGAGTAAAGAATTCACTGCTTGGCCTCCCTTGCAGCTCCCTGTGGTAATGTGCACAGGGAAGTATAGGCAACTTCTGGTCACAGAGTTCATGTTCCCCCTCTCTTGGCCTGAATTCCCTTGGCAAAATCTGAAGCGAATGTTTAACTGAAGCGATTTCAGGGACAGAAATGAGAGACAGGCAGAGCAAGAAGGAAGGAGGAAGAGTGGCACCCAGTGGGTGATCCCAGAGGAGACACAAGGGGGGATGTATTCACGAGGACTAGCCTGCTACTGCAAGCTGGGAATTCTCCTGCGCTGCTGGGTGGCACTTGCTGGGATGGCTGAGAATCCCAGATTAGAAAGAGAGGCAGGGAGCACGGAACGAGGTGAGAGCACTGTCAGGTTGCATCTGTGCTGATGGGCGGAGCCTGCACAGATCTGTCATCTCAGGGGTGGTTAGGTGAGGCTTAGGGGATTTGAAGTGGTGCTCAAGAGGTCCTAATTCCTGCAGACTGAGATGCCTGGAGCAGTGAGGGGTCACAGCTCACATAGATCTGGACAAACTAGGAGGGACAAGGCAACAACACTGAAGAAGGGGCAGACAATTGGTCCAGCGGTTAAGAGGTCATCTGGGATGCCCACATTCCACTCAGAGTGCCTGGGTTCAAGTGCTGGCTCCGCTTCCAGTTGTGCTTCCTGCCAGTGTGCACCCTGGGAGGCAGCACATGATGGCCAAGGACTTCCACTGCTATGCACATGGAAGACCCATGCTGAATTCTAGTTTTCTGGCTTCAACCTGGCCAAGCCCTAGCCGTTGCATTGTTGCAGGCATTTGGGGAGTGAAATAGCAGATATAAGATCTCTCTCTCCCTCTCTCTCTTCCTTTCAAATAAATAACATAACCAATTTTTTAACATACTGAAGGAGCTTGGGACCCTGGGAATATCTGAGTAGCCATGCATACTTGGACTATACAAGAGAGAGAAACTCATCTATTTTGTTTAAACAACTGTTATTTTGGAAATGAATCAAAAGCAAGTCTAACAACCATAAGTGGTAAACAGCAAACTGGAATTTTTAGTGAATAAAAATTTTACATGTTAGTAACAAAACCATAGTCCATGCAGTGACCACACTGAAAAACTCACTGCCAGGTGGCTCAGTCCCTGACACCAAAGAACACATCCAACGATTAGTACTGAGTAGTTGAATCAATGGTATGGAAAATTGCTATTCAAGTTCAGTCTCTCCAAATACTTTATTAAATAAATATATATATATATATATATATATATATATATTCTTGCCTTGATAAAGTAAAACAATACAAAGCTGGTAATCTTTTTACAAATAAGATTATTTTATATCACTGTATAATAATGACTGCTCAAGGAGAATTGAAACAGCTTACAGAACACTAAATACACCCTCACTGGATAGCGGATATGTAATTAGCATTGAAAGTTGAAGAGACCTTGTAAAGGACCTTGCCAGAGTGCACACAACGTGCTAATGGTAAAAACCACATGACGAGGGAGGGAATGGAGACACAGAGGCAGGGCGACTTGACCAAGATGGCAAAGCTTGGAAGTGGCAGAGCCAGTGTGTGACAACAGGTATGTCTGACTCAAAACCCAGTGCTTTACCTGTTATGCTAAATCTGATTGACTACAACATTGAAGTTTGATATCCTCTGAAGCTTCAGCATGTCCATGAGCAGGTCACCCGTATGTGTTGCTTAAAAGCAGGGTTGGGGTGGGGGGCAGGGCTTAAGAGAAGTACATTGGAGCTGAGATCAGAATACTGGGGTTGAGTAGTAAAACCCTGCTGCTTGCTGTGTGCCTTGGAAAATAGCTGAGAGCGTCTGACTTCAGGTGCTTCATTGATAAAATAGGAATAATAAAAACGACAGTATTTTTAAAAGGCTTTTATAAAAATTACTCATTTACTTGAGAGAGAGAGCTCCCATCCACTGGTTCACTCCCTAACTGCTTGCCAGCAGCTGAGGCTGGGCCAGGCCCAACCCAGGTCTCCCATGTGGGTGACAAGGACTCAGTTACTTGAGCCATCATTGCTGCTTCCCAGGGTCTGCATTTTCAAGGTGCCGGAGTCAGAAACCAGAGCTGCGTAGCAAACACAGGCACTCAGGTGGGGCCAGGCAGCTGAACTGCTAGGCTAAGTGTTTGTCCCCAGGAATTGGTTTTTATCCACAATTCACTTCTCAGAGCTTTTCAAAATAGGAAGTGTTCTCATCATAGACGGCACGAGTTTCCTCTACCATCCTCTGCTCCATCCATTTGTCTTTCTGGTTCTCTGGGAGCTAGGGACAGACGTCGGGGGACATGGCAGTTGTCGGGCATGGGGGAAGTTCTAGCTGTCCCTCCTGGTGCCATGCATAGCGCCTCATGGGAGACCTTGAAGGCTACACCAAAATAGGCCTCCCTGCCAATCCCGGGGGCCTAGAGGCCCAGAGGGGTCCTAGGAGAAGGATCACCAGGACGTGGCCGGCAGAGTGGGCTCCTCTCCTTCCAAGCCGGTTCAGGGAAGCAAGTGAGACAGATTCGTGGCTGCATCTCCGGTAGTTCACCTGCTGCTGCCGCAGGGTCTATGCTGCGCTCAGCCTTCAGGAAAGATGTCTATGCCGTGCTACGGGAACCAGGCACCAACAGGCTTGAGGCTGGAATTCCAGCCTCCCTGGGTCTCTGCTCCATTCTCTGAGACACGTCATTGTCACATGGAGGAGGTGACCACCAGGACTGAGTGAACAGCACGTGCAGCCCAAATGTGGCTTGAGTGACTTTCTTTCCAGAACTTGCACAAGTTCCTTGCTTTTCTTTTTAAATTTGAATTTCAACATCCTTGAAAAAAAAAAGGCACAAATTCTCCAGGTCACTGCTAATCCCTAAACACTTCCTTACTGTGAAGCCCACACGTGGCTCCTTCTGTGTTACCCAACACCCCTGTGGGCCTCTGACCTTTTTGACCTCTGGTGAGCAGAAAAATTCTCCTCAATTAATAGCCTCTGAGTCAGTGTCAGAGGCTGAAGCTCCAGGGCTCCTGGAGAATGAAAAGAAGGTGGATCAAAGAGTAAATGTTAGCTCAGTTGAAGAGAGATTTTAAAAATCCAACTAAGCCGCTCCTGGACCCCTTCGCTCTGCATTTTCTGCTGGATGCCTGTACCTGGTGCAGCCTGTGTGAACTACTTACAGGTGATACAAAGCCTAGCTGCTTTGCTTCGAGTTTAGATCAGCGTCGAGCCCATCTTTGCTCTGTTTTCCTCAGAGCAGTGTTTTCACCTTGGGCTGATCAGGGTTCCAGGAAGACAAGGGGAATGGGTAGTCATTCTCTCACCCATTGGATGCCTTTCACTTTACTCTGTTAAGTTCAAAATCCTCTGGGAGCTCATTCCCTCGTCCTTTGTTTCTTCTTCACACTTTTCTTCTTCCGCCTTCTTCTATGACTCCCAAACCAGAAGGATGTAAAAGTGGAAGGTTGAGACACATGGATGTGTAAATGGGTAAGGGGAGAAGCACTGTAGACCTTGATTTTACTCTCCTTGAGCCCTATATTAAATCAATCCCACATCTGCGTTTGCCAAAGCACGTAAGAGTCTCGAAGTTCCTGGTCGTGTCCTTGGACTAGACTTAAAGTCACAAAATAAGCCAAGTGCATTTTTTTTTTGAGGGAATCAAATTTGCTCATTTAAAACCATACTAGATCTTGCCAATGTGCTATGAGATATAAAGCAAAATATGCTTTTTAGAAAGAAAACACACGATGATAAAGATATTTCATGCTTGTTCCAGGCTTCTTCCAAATGTTTCCTTGGCTCCCAGGGGAACGTTGTAACGTCTCCTTTGCTATTAGGAATATTTGGGTAAAAGTTTGAGAAACAGTGTGACATTCTGCCTTAAAACACAACCTACTTTCGTATCTGAAAGGAATATTTTCTTCATTTCTGGGGTTCGTGGAATGAGAAATTGTGTAGCCCTTGGCTGGATACTTCAGTCTGTTCCTGGGCCTGCCAAGAAGGCTTGGGCTTGAGTCATCGGACCTGACTTCATATTCCTATGCGGAGACCACCGGGATTGTAAAACGTTTGCTTCGGAGTCCATTTCTTGTAAATTGCTCTGCTTTATTTAAGAATAAGTAGCTGGGCTCTGTAGTTGCTGGTTTGGGGGTTCCTGCTCCACCATCTCAGAGCAGCTGTCCTGCTTATGTAGGAGCAGCATCAAGCATTTGCGTTTTCTCTGTTCTGCATTTGTTGGAAGGTAAATAGGCAGCAATAAAGGAGCTTTCTTATGCATGTTTTCTGCCTTGGGTGGCACCTGGAATTTGCTGAGTGCAACTTAAATTTTAAAAGTCTCCTGAGCCTCACCTATTTCATGCCCTGCAAGTTGAATGGAAAAGCAAATAATCAGCATAAGCAAGCTGCATGGGTCCTTTCTTTTGGTCTCAACTGACTCCAGATCCAGTTGTGGAATTCCAGTCCTCCCCCCTACTTCCAGCTGTTCAGGCTCCCTGTCCAGATTAAACAATCACCTCCTTTCCCCTTCTCAGATAATCAACAGCCAATTTTGCATATAACCTAGGACACTGTGGAACAAAAACTTTGGAGTACAAAAAACCTCCCAGACTGACCAACCAAAAAATCCTCATAGCCACTGATTTTCCAAGACATCCTGCTTTCTTTATATTGGTCTCCTTAGAACTTGAAAAATGACTTTAAAGTGATGAAGCTGATTTTACATGCATTGTGTAGACTTTCACTGATGCCAACCAAAGGCCCTTTGGGGGGGCTGCTTCCCACTAACTTGTACATAGCATTGAAAGCAGGCAACCGAGTGAAGCAGAACTGAAGAACAGAAGTAGCTACCCAGCCAGACTGGGACTCTGTTTTTAACAAATTCCTGGCAAATCTTCCCAGGAAAGATGCTGTATTATTGTTAGGTTTAGGGAAGAAAATGGGTATCATCTCTTCCCAGTCAGAATACATTTTGGTAATAATCTCAACTTTTGAAGAAGACAACATAGTATTGGCACCCATGGCAGCCAGCTTGCCTCAACTGTCTTTTATTTTATTTTATTTTATTTTATCTTATTTTACTTTTTTTTTTTTTGCTGACACAGTAATGGAGTACAGTTCAGAGAGACAAAAAGTAAGGATATTATAGTAAAGTTTTATTAAAGTATTGCCAAGGGAGAAGGAGCCAGTCAAGAGAAAACATGGCCCCATTTCTTCTTGGTTTGGGGCATTTTCTGGTGATGTGCCCCTGATGCCCATGATTGGCATTTTTTTAAGATTTATCTTTATTTATTTATTTGAAAGTCAGAGTTACACAGAGATAGGAGAGGCAGAGAGAGAGAGAGAGAGAACCATCCTATGGTTCACTCTCCAGCTGGCCGCAACGGCCGGAGCTGTGCCGATCTGAAGCCAGGAGCTTCTTCCAGGTCTCCCACGTGGGTGCAGGGGCCCAAGAACTTGGGCCATCTTCTACTGCCTTCCCAGGCCATAGCAGAGAGCTGGACCAGAAGTGGAGAAGCAGGGACTAGAACTGGCGGCCATATGGGATGCTAGTGCTTCAGACCAGGGCGTTAACCCGCTGAGCCACAGCGCCAGCCCCCATGATTGGCATTTGTGATTGACATCTGGCTTTTCTTTCATGTGGCTGTAAACCAAAATTTTCTGGTTTGGCTGAGGCTGCATTTTAGCCACAAGTTAAAATTCAAAGAGGGCAGCTTTGGGTGAACCCCTCTTAGAGAACAGGTTCCTGGTCTCACCCTTGGAGGAGGGTCTTTTTTGTGGCCCCTCCCAGTGACTCCTGTCTAATTATCTGCCTGACAGTATTGTTACAGAACAAGGTGGGTTTGCTCCCCATATACTGTGTGATGTCAGTCTTTTGAGAGGAGAGAGCCTTTATTACTGACCAGTAAGGGAGCAGGAGAAATTGAAATCAAGCCGCTACACAGTGCCTTTGACACGGATGCTGAGTACTGTCGTATCCTAGTGTTGTAGGCAGGCATACAGGATAAAATTGATTAGGTTTGTGAACTGGAAGACTACACCTTCAGCACTGTGTGACCTCATGCCCTTACCAGGCCACACCTGTGTGCCCACCGGCCAATCAGACTAATTAACAACTCCCCTTTGAAAGTGGATTAAAGGCCTGGAACACAGTGGGCCCAGCCTTTTTTTTTGGGGGGGGGGCTTTTGCCTCTTTTGCCATTGCAGACCACCATGACAGGGAACACTGAACCATCAAAGGAGCAAGCAAAGGGTGGGAGCTAGATTCTGGGCAGTCTCCCCGCCCTTTCCAGAAGAACCATGAATATTCCTCCCCTGTCTGAGAATGGACCTCCCATTTTATTAAACAATAGATAATTAAAGTTCAAAGACAGGGCCAACTCCCTCCAAAGGAGCTTGCACTATTGGGGAGTGTGTACTTCCATTTTCTCAATAAAATGCCTGCTACTATTCGCTACTCTCGAATTCCTTCTCAAGGCCAAGTCAAGAACCAGGCGCTCGCTGTGCTGAACCAGAGGGATTTGGAGTCACTCCTGCCAGCATGGAGTTTTCAGGTTTAGCAACTTTCCTGAGAATGCAGGAGCCTAAAGGAACAGTTCAAGATCAGTGTGGTGAACAAAATCTTGGCACTGCACCCAGCCAGGCCAGACTTTAAATCCCAGAGCTACCGCTGATGGATTGGCCATGTTGGGCTCCTTGCTGGTGCTTCATTTTTTTTTTTCCATTTGCAAAGGCAGAAATGATTGCAAGGATGGAATGAGAATACAAGGGGGGGGGGGACAAGCACAATGCCAGGCGCATGGTAATCTAAGCCCCTGCCCCTTTTAAGTCAGAGTTTGGATGATGAACATAAAGTAAATCTCCACCAAGAGCTGTCTCTGACCCAAAGCACTGTTTTCAATGAAAAGGAGCTCTTGGTGGCCTTATGTTGTGACTGTTGATTGCACACATCTGGAAACTATGACAACTGCTTTGCTTTGCGCTCAACTTGGCCCAGAAGTAGCTCTATATAAGGCAGCTTCTATCTTTCAGTTTTTCCCAACACATCATAGCTTGGCTTGAAAGTGGGCAGAGGGGTAGCTGTCAAAGGGAATGCACAGTGTCTGGGAAGAATTCCGATTCCACTAAGAGTTACCAGTGAGGTACAGCCACACCCCACACCGTGGCCCTGTCCCTGGGACTGTCGTGGATCATCTGGCACGGGAGATGTGTCAGGAAGCCTCACGTTCATGCCGCCTCTGCAGATGCTCCTGATGAGTCTGGGTAAGGGACTTTTCCAAAGTCACAGGCACAGTCGGTCATGGACTTGGGAGAAAACAAGGCAGGGGAATGAGCAGTGTTGCAAGATTTGCAGCTATCCCGCCTGCCTGCCAGAGTCTACGTAGAGTTGACATCGCCTGCAACAAGTGCTGGAAGGCAAGGGACCGGAGGGACCAGGGAAGTTTGTTTGTTTGTTTGTTTTTGCCTTTAGAAATTCTGTATCCAGACCCTCTGTCCACTACCTCACACATCAATTGGGGCAGGTAGTCAGACAGGGCTAATGAAACATGCTTAGTTTTTCATTGCTATAATGCAATACCTGGGACCAGCTAACTCCTTTAAGAAAAGAGATCTTTCTAGGTCACAGTTTTGGAGGTTCGAGGGCATGGCGTCCACATTGGCTCAGTTTGGTGAGAGCCCTCTGGGCTGTGTCACTTCATAGTCACAGCAACGGTGAGAGCACAGCACTGGACAGAGAGCAGGAGAGCTGCATGGGCCAGCTTCAGGCTATGAACCACCAAGGGGACACAGAACTACCTTAATGCCTTCCTAAGAACAGCACCTCTAATGACCTAAAGACCTCTCACTAGGCCCCACCTTTTAAAGGTCTCACCTCCTCTCCACACTGTCCCCCACCCCCACCCCACCAAGCCTCCAACACAGAAACTTTGAGGGAGAAACAGACAACTATAACACAACTATACCACATGCCATGGAAACAGTATCTGCCCACAAATTTTAAAAACAGCTTGTAAAGCACTTTCAGCATCATTTAATCTTTTGGGGTTTTTTGGTTTGCTTTATGTTGATGGTTCAGAAGGTATTTCAGGATAGCATTGTTATGCATTTATTCTACAAATATTTGTTAATCCACCTATTATGTGACATTTAAGCACTGTTCTAGGTGCTGAGCATACAAAAACTCTTCCAAGTTTCCTCTGTTGTAACAGATTAAGTAGTGATAAATTCAGATTTTTTGGACAAAGAATTCTAACAAATTAAAGTCATCTTTAAAAAAAATACTGTTTAAAGACATATGTAACTATTCTGATGGGAATTCTTCTGTGGGCCTATTTGGTAACTTTTTCTCTTTTTTTCACCTGAAAAGCTTCCATTTTTCAATTGCTCCTCTGGTTTCCAGGAGGACCCCTTTGTTTCCAGGAGCCAATTCTGGGTCCTAATGTGCTCTGCATCATCTCCTGTTCTGTCCACTGTCAAGGGAAGACTCCCAGAGTATGGGGCTGAGCACAAGCCTGATTGGATGATAAACTGTAAGAGAGTAATATGCTGCCAGAGTTTGAAAAAAAAAAACCTACCAGAAAATTGGAATGCAGTACTACAACTCTCCCTCCGAATCAAAAGCCTAGTAAATGAAATTAGGACCATTATTCAAGTGCAATTATACGAAGTCAAATTGAAACACCAAAAATAAATCATACATTTGGATATTACATTTCATATTTGAGAACATGCCAGGAGTTTTATTATTGCTGAGTGTAACGTCAGGAGACAAACTTCTACAAATTGTATACATAACTTTTTCCATTTTATCTGTTTTCCATTTATGTCAAGTTGAACACATGGTATGACTTTTAATATTCTCTTTCCCTTCTCCTTCCCCATATTTAATGCCAAGTGAACAAACTTAATCTTGATTATCCTAAATTTGCCCTTCAGTAACCTCAAACCAAGAATGTTTTTAAAATTAGTATGGAAAAAGAGAGAGAGGAAGAACTTCCAAAGGAACGTGATGGGTTTGATGGATGCTAAACCAATGGCCCGTAAAGAAGACCAGCGAGCGAGCGGTGAATTATGGAGGACAACGCGCTACAGGCAGTTCTGGCCAGCTCGGGAATCAACTCCTGGAAAGTCGGTTATAAACCCAGGGACTGTGGATGTTAACGTAAATAAGGAGGCCTTAGCCGGCAGGGGCTCCCGGGGCTGGAGCGGGGGCAGAGCTCTGCTTTGAGGATGAACGCGGGAGCTCCCGGGTCCCCTCGTGGGGGCGCCTGGGCGCAGGCGCAGTGGCAGCGGCGGCGCTGGCGGCGTTAGCGTGAACAACTGCCAGGCCAGGATGGCGTCCAGCTTCAAGAAGCCGAACTCGGCTCCCGCCAGCCAGAGGAAGAAGTCGGGGCCGAAGCCCGAACTCACTGAAGATCAGAAGCAAGAAGTTCGAGAGGCGTTTGACCTCTTCGATGCCGATGGAAGTGGCACCATCGACGTGAAGGAGCTGAAGGTGGCCATGAGGGCGCTGGGCTTCGAACCCCGGAAGGAAGAGATCAAGAAAATGATCTCGGAGGTGGACAAGGAGGGCACGGGGAAGATCAGCTTCAATGACTTCCTGGCTGTGATGACTCAGAAGATGGCCGAGAAGGACACCAAAGAAGAAATCCTGAAGGCTTTCCGGCTCTTCGATGACGACGAGACGGGGAAGATCTCTTTCAAAAACCTCAAGCGCGTGGCCAACGAGCTGGGCGAGAACCTCACGGATGAGGAGCTGCAGGAAATGATCGACGAGGCCGATCGGGACGGCGACGGCGAGGTGAACGAGGAGGAGTTTCTGAAGATCATGAAAAAGACCAGCCTCTATTAAAGCCGCTGGCACGGGACGCCATTCGCCGAGTTTTGTGAGACTGTCACTTTGAGGGCAGTGGCTGTCTCTAGCTCTTCTCTTTCCTCCTAACTTGTCTTGATCAATTTCCAAACGTCTAGCTCAATTACAGACTTTGAAAGATGCATGCAACATGAGTTTTGGTTTTTAATTCTCAAGAGCAGACCTGAAGTACATTAGGTTAAAGTGCATCCGTTATTTTCCTCGCGAGTGTGGACATCCATCAAACTAAAACCAGGACAGCTTCTTGGGACCAGCAGAAATAGGGTTCCCTTGTCACTTTGGTGGTCTTAGATGATCTTGCTTCATATATGATTTCTTAAGTTGAAGCCATTATCCTAGCATAATCATTTAACTACTGATTTAAAGGAAACTGGAATGGCGATTTAAGAACTTACTGAGCTCAGGAAAGGTACCAAAGTATAGGCTTGCCTGTGGGTGGTAGTGAACTGTGCAATTTAGACTATTTTCTGGCTTCCTCACATATGTATGATTCTTTGTGTATAAATTATCTACTGTGAGCAGTGCAGGAGCAGTATGTGTACCTGGGCTATTGAATAAAAATGAAATTGAGTACTTATCCAACATAAGGTCATTTGATGAAGACGTTAAGCTAACAATTTTGAGTATTTACAAAAGTAAGATCTTCATTTAAGCAATTGTAAAAAATGTCAAATACATTTTAAGCTACTTATCTGTTCTCAAAAAGATCAATGAATGTTTTAGGCATTATAGCACCATAACATAACTTAGCCATTTCATTACTGCTTAATTACAAGCCGCTAACCACCTACCTGTTCTTAGAACATCATAACGAGGTAATTGAGTCCCTCCCCTCCCCGACCCCTGATGTACTTGACATTAGAGTGTCTGAGATACAGGTAGTTCTCTGGTTCTCTATTTTATACATTTTAGTAAATTCACTGTGATTTGCATGTGTGTAAATAATATTACTTGTTTACTTGTTCTCTTATAAATTAACTCTTTCTTGCTTTGAAATAAAGATGCCTACTCTTGAATAATTGAAGTTAGAGAAAATTTAAATAATGTGACTGTGGGAAGATAATATAATCTGTCTGCCAAGATGGAAGCTTTCACTAAGGTTTTGGAAAAAGGCAACAAAGTTATTCAAGGGGCTAGATATTTTGGTCACAACTAAATCTAAGTTAAAACTTCATGTAAAGTCCTATTGAGGTAAATGCTCAAATTCTAGAAATTTTTTTTACTTAGTTTGCCAGCAGTTCTGCTCTTCAGAGGATAGTAGATCTAATCAGGAGAATGATGAGTGTTCTTCAAAGAGTTCATGGAAAAACATATTTAAAATATGTTTATTTTGGAGCAAAATTTTTGGAAAGTCATGCATAGTTTTTTTCCCTAATACACATTTTCCAGGAACTTTTTGAAGATCTTCATAGTATTATAGTCTGAGTTCTCAGTGACAGGGACAAATTTGCCAAAGCAACAGAACTGGCTAAAGTGATGACTACATGGACATTCATTGTGAAACAGGATTTTGTTGAAGTGGCTGGCACAGGGCAGGGGAACTCTTGTGCTGCAGAGACTAACAGTTGCAAAGCCTTGGGCTCAAATCCAGTTGTCATGGAAACAGGTACAACTTGGGCCAGCATTCATGTGAAGGGCCTGCTCAGAGAGTAAGAGGAAGCATATGGGAATCTGGCATCCTTGTTGACCAGTGTGTTGGCCCAAGGGTGAACATATGCATTAAGTAGAAATACTGGAAGCAAAGGTGTCAGAAACTAGAAGCAAGGGTCAGCACCTCAGTCAACTGGACGAGGCTAGCTTTGGTTCCTGGCCCAGTAGAGGATAGAAGTGAAACACAGGCTGGTGTTGTGGCATCAGGGGTTAAGGTGCTCCTACAATGCTGGCATCCCATACAGGTGTCAGTCTGAGTCCAGGCTGCTCTGCTTCCAATCCAGCTCCCTGCTAATGCACCCGGGAAAGCAGTGGAAAGATGGCCCAAGTGCTTGGGCCCCTGCATCCACGTGGGAGACCTGGATGAAGCTCCTGACTTCAGCCTGGCCCAGTCCTGGCCACTGTGGGCATTTGAGTAGTGAACCAGCAGATGGATGATCTCTCTCTCTCTCTCTCCCTCTCTCTCTCTCTCTTTCTGCTTTTCAAGTAAATAAAATTTTTCTTAAAAAAAAAAAAGAAGTGAAACACAGAAACCCAGGCTGAAGTCCATCAGTCAGTCCAGCTGGCCGCACTGTGGGGCCACTTCTGGATTCTGCAGCAAAATACTTCAAGGGGCGGCCTAAGGGCAGGGTCCATCCCACACAAGGGGAGGGGCTCCGGAAGGTTTCTGAATCCTCCTCATTCCTAAGGAAGAATCTCTCATTGGTGCCTTTTCCTGCTTCTCCAAAGAGGGTGTAGAGCGAAGTGGGAGGGCTGGCTGAACAGGCCTAAACTGACTCTAGAATTTTTAAAGAAATTAGTCATCTACTGGTTGGGTTAGACATGTACCCTAGACGACAAAAGCTGAACCTAGAAAATACAAAGAGTTTATGGAAACCTTTTTGCAGATGAGAAAACACAGCTAAGAACATTTGGGAAGGATTAAAAATGTAATTTTTCACTGGGCTATTACAGATGGCCCCAATTAAAAAAAAAAAGAGCAAGAAGCAAACCAAAGAAACCCAAGTGGGGCTGGCACTGTGGCATTGTAGGCTAAGCCTCCATCTATGGCAACGACATCCCATATGGGCACCGGTTCATATTCTGGCTACTCTACTTCCAATCCAGCTCCCTACTATGGCCTGGGAAAGCAGTAGAAGATGGCCCAAGTGCTTGGGCTCCTTGTCACTCATGTGGGAGACCCGGAAGTAGCTCCTGGCTCCTAGCTTCGGATCGGCACAGCTCTGGCTGTTGCTGCTATTTGGGAGTGAACCAACAGAAGGAAGATCTCTCTGTCTCTCCTTCTCTCTGTCTATTACTCTGCCTCTCAAATAAATGTTTTTTAAAATTGTACTTAAGTTATACAACTTTCCTATATTTCAATACACAGATTTAGGAACACAGTGGTACTTCCCCGCTTGCCCTCTTGCTCATGCTCCAACCCTTCCTCCCTCTCCTACCATTCTTTCCTTTAATGATTCATCTTTTACATTTTCCATCCTTTTACTTTCAGCTTGTCTGTATTGTTTTATTTGAAGAGAGGTTCTTATGGACTACATGTAGGTCCTATTTTTATTCCAATCTGTCAATCTTTAAACTGATGTACTTTGAACATTTGTATTGAATGTAAGTATGAATATATAAGGGCCAAAGTTTTTGGATTCCTTTTTGTTCTCTCCATTTTTCATTTTTGAATTACTTTTCCTTCCTTTACATTGGTTACATGAATACTTTTAACCAATTTATTTATCTGTTTGAGAGTAAACACACACACACACACAGAAAGAGAGAGAGGAAACACAAGAATGTGAGCTCTCATCTGCTGGTTGACTCCCAGATGCCCATGATGGCCAGTGTTGTGTGTAGGACAAAAATGGGAGCTGAGAACACAATCCAGGTCTTCCACATGTGTGGCAGGATCCCAGTCATTGCTTTCCAGGGTCTGCATTAGCAGGAAGCTGGAGACAGGAGCCAGAGGCAGATAATGAACCTAGACATTCTGATATGAGATATTGGCATTCTAACCAGCGTCTTAATGCTGTCAAATGCTCACCCCTACATGAATACTTCTCATCATTTAATTTTGATTTACCTATAGTGTTCTTTATGTCTGTCTAATTTTCTTAGTGGTTTCTCCAGGTGTTACAGTACATATGCATAACTTATCACAGTATACTGGTGTCATCATTTTACTAGTTCCAATGAAATATGAGAATCTTTCCCATATATCACTCCATTTAGAGTTTTCTTAAATATTTCTTTTACATATGTACAGAACCAGATCAGGATTCTAAGTTTTGCTTTAGGAAAATATAGAAAACTCAAGAAGAAAAGAAGAGCTTATTGTATTTACCCCCACTCTATCTGGCCCACTGTGTTGTTTCCTCCTTCTTCATAGTACGGTTACTTCCTTTCCCATTTCCTTTTTGTTTAGAGAACCTCCCTCGCCATTCTTTCAGGGTAGATCTGCTAGTGACAAATTTCCTTTGCTTCTCTACTCTAAGAATGTCCTCATTTCCCCTTTCATTCCTACAGTCTTCACTGGGTGTAGGATTTGGGAATAAGTTATTTCCTTTAGCATTTTTGTAAGAATACAGTATAGCATCGCTATGGTTTGACCAAGAGTTCATGTGTTGGAGGCTTGGTTCTCAGATGGGAGATGGGACCTAGTGGAAGATCCATAGGTTAATTGGGGCATGCCCTCAAAAGGGACTGTGGGACCTCAGCCCTTCCTGCTTCCTGGATGGGATGTGGTGTCTCCCTCCCTTGAGCACTCCCAGCAATGCCATCTACCATAGGGAGACACACAAAGGAGGGGCCCTCACCAAAGCCTGTGAAATGCTCTTTGGACTCTCAGCTTCCAAAGCTGTGAGCTAAATAAAGCCTTTTTTTTTTTTTTATAAAGTTGGTCTGCCTCCGGTGTTTCATTATAGGAACTTGAAATAGACTCATACAGCTGTCAAAAGAAAAACTAAACTAACATAGAAATAGTGGCACTCCTCAGCTCCATCCTTACAATTTCAATTCACCAAGTGAGGGAGCCCTGGCTAGGAGCTGGAGGACCCAGCTTGCCTCACAGTGTTATGCCTGAAAAGGAATTGGATAAGTTAAGTTCTCTTGAGAGCAGCAGGGTAGTGTGAATGGATATAAAAACATGGCTGAAGAGAAA
This sequence comes from Sylvilagus floridanus, assembly GCA_949820135.1. Classification (NCBI taxonomy): domain Eukaryota; kingdom Metazoa; phylum Chordata; class Mammalia; order Lagomorpha; family Leporidae; genus Sylvilagus; species Sylvilagus floridanus. Next base: position 70,689,837 of record OX463226.1, on the reverse strand, counting down.
TGGCTTGAATGAAGAGGAAAAGAGAATTCTCTAGAGGCACATCACCTCCGGGTTTCCAGAAGAAAGGATGATAAAGGAGAGATTTCTTAGTATCAGGAAGATTTTTTAACAGCCAAACTTGCCCCAAGACAGACTGCAGGGCCCATCTTTCTGAGTGTAGAGTCATGGGTCCGATGACTATTTTGCCAAGATGCTACAAGTGTCTCAGGCTACTGATGTTGTGACGCTATAAAAGCCACCTCCATGGGTCAGCATTGTGGTATAGTGGGCTAAGCCTCTGCCTATGGTGCTGGCATCCCATATAGGCACTGGTTCCTGTCCCGGCTGCTCCACATCCAATCCAGCTCTCTGCTATGGCCTGGGAAAGCAGCAGAAGATGGCCCAAGTGCTTGGGTCCCTACACCCACGTGGGAGACCCAGAAGCAGCTCCTGGCTCCTGGATTTGGATTGGCCCAGCTCCAGCCATGGCAGCCATTTGGGGAGTGAAACAGCAGATGAAAGACTTTCTCTCTGTCTCTCCCTCTCTCTGTAACTCCACCTCTAAAAAAAAAGAAAAGAAAAGAAAAAAGAAAAAAGAGAAAAGAAAAAAAAAAGCTGTCTCCATCCTCCACCTCCATATAGGTTTCTAGAATGCAAAATGAAATGGAAGGTGTTTAAAGACTCATTAGACCCACAGACTTCATTTGGATGTCAACCACCATATAAAATCACTTTTCCTGGGCTTGTGCCATGGTGCAGCATGTTAGGCTGCCACCTGCAATGCCAGCATCTTGCATCAGAGTGCAGGTTTCACTCCTGGCTGCTCTACTTCCAGTCTAGCTCCCTGCTAATGTGACTGGGAAAGCAGCGGAAGATGGCCCATGTGCTTGGACCCCTGCCACACATGTGAGAGAGTGATGGATTCCTGGCTCTTGGTTTCAGCTTGGCCCAGCCCTGACAATTGTAGTCATTTGGGGGAGTGAGCCAGAAATGGAAGATCTCTTTCTCTCTCTCTCTCACTCTCTGTCACTATGCTTTTCAAGTAAATAAAAATAAATCTTCAAAACACTTTTTCCTACATAAGAATGTTTTATTACTACAATTGATGTCAACCTAGAGGAGAAGTGTCTGCCTTGTTGTGTGTGGATGTTGACTGATGTATTTATAATTCAAGGTGAGACTATAAAGTGATGTGTACTATTTTAGCAATGGCATTCAATTTAGCACTTACTCTAATTCATGAGCTTCAACATATTCTATTATTATCTCCATTTACAACAGGGAAACTGAGGCATGGGGCAATTAACCAACTTGTGCAGGAGTATGTAGCTAGTAAGTGATAAAGGGAGGGTTGAACCCAGTTGGTTGCACTCCAGAGTTCAGGCTGATAATCAATATACTTTCCACCAACCCAACATGATTTAGTTTCACCCACTTGTTGGACTTGCCCAGTGCAGTGAATGCGTGCCCTTCCAATGTCACACAGGGGACCAGTGTGATGCTGTGCTTAGAACATTTTGGAGCTCCTCTTTTGGACTCAACCTAAAAACCTCCAGCACATTCTTCTGAATTCTCAAGAATGAAGCCCGTCGAGAATAAGCTGAAATATTTTTTTGGAAATAGCCTCCAGTTGTTTATAGTCAGATCTACTGACCAGAGTGGCTGGGACAACTGGATAGCATCATTTGTGGTTTAAAACAGCAAATGCCACTAAAATCATGAACCTAGTTTCATCAAATGGCTTGCTAACTGGTTTTGAAGGTACTTCCTAAAGAAAAGCGCCAGCAAAGCAGTGACTGACAACAGCACAGTTGGAGTAAGTGCCTAATCACTAAGGCAACCCAGTGTTTTGAAGGAACAACACTCACTTGGACACGTACATCTGGTGATATTATTTTTCAAAGTTATATGCTATACAGATGCATTCTTTGCTATGTGAAAGAATTGTTCTTGCATTTATTAAGAAATTTTATTTAAAAAGTGGGAGGTGGGGATACCAGATAGGAGATCCACTGGCTAAGTCAAGCGCTTGAACACCATAGACCTTCAGCAGAGACCTTGGGGGAGGCACTGAATGTAATCACCATGGTTCTGCCATGACAATACTTTTTGCTTGTTTTTCTCTTTTCACTGAGTTAGTTGCCAGGCATGAAAATTCAGTGACTGCACGTGAGCATCCATATTTCGGGCTCCTTTAGAGAGGGGGGTGTACTTTCCGCAGTAGGCCCACATGGCCTTCCGACATGGGTCCCCAGTTAACGGGAGCGGCCCAGCCTCTGTGTTGGCCGCAGGCCCCGTGCACTGTGCTACCCGTGGGCCCTGGGGCAGGTTAGGGTACCCGCCCTTTGGAGGTGCAAAGGCTGTGCCGCCTTTAGCTCCGCCTCCCAGCCCAGGACTCAGGCGCCTCCAGGGGGCAGCACTCCCGCATCATCTGAGTGACAGGTGAGGGACGACACCCGTCAACACCCAGAGCTCTCCCGGCTCCCCGCTCCCCACTCCCTCCACCACCACCCCCCTCGCGGAGCCAGAGAAAGCTGCCCTTGCAGGGGCAGGGTAGGGCGCACCCCGCCCAGCTTCTCCAGCGTGGGCAGGACCAGGTGACTCCCGGGCTGGCCAGGGAAGGGGAAAAGCTGTTGACAGCTTCAGAGACTGCCAGCAAAACTCGGGCGACCTCCTGGACTCTTCCAAACCGTTCCTTCGCATTTTCAAAACAGCCAGAAGGAGGAGGAAGGCAGGGCGAGGGGACATAGCTGCCAAGCCCTGGGCAGCAACCAAGCAGACAGAGTCCTCGGACATCCAAGGACCCGTGCTCGGGAGCTCGTGTCATTCTCAGCCCTACTTGGTAAATTCATAATTCGGGGACCCCGCAGAGGAGCCACTGATTTCCATCCCGTCCTGATTAACGGAGGTTAATGAAGCGAAGAGGCGCACACACTAATTATGGCTACGTTAAGCCGATTTCTCCGGCTTAGCCAGCTTTCAACGCACAGATCTTCACAGTGGACAGCATCAGGCTTTGTTAGCTGTTTTTCTCTCCCCAGGACTTTTCTCGGGACACTCGAAACAAATACTTATGAAGCCACTTTTACCTGCCTTGTTCAAGAACAGGATTTTCAAACCCATCAGTCCCCGACAGGGATGGGTGGGAAGGCTTCCAGAAATATGGGGCAGCACAGTGACCCAGAAGAGATGCTGTTACCTAATAAAAATGCCATAAATATAGAATGATGAACTACCATGGGAAATGAATCCATAGAAAAGGACACTCTGGAATGTGGGATAGTAAAAATCACTTAAACTTCGTATGACCTCAAATAAAGAAAGTCATGGTGATCTTGTTTTTCTGGGTCCCTCAACTGGTGCGCTGAAATACAGCTATTTCGCTCCTCCTACCATCTGATGAACTGAATTTAATGCTTTTGGGGTAATCTTTCTTCTGGGGGAGACTCTGGAATCTTGAGTCCAAAGACTGAGTTTCTATGCTCAACATCCTTTAGGTGGTTATCAGCTAATGAGACAACGAATTCCATGGAAGCATCTCCCTTGTGGCCATGGGGACAGAGGTGCCTGTCTTTGATAATTCAGAACAGTGGTGAGCAGAGGGTCAGATCACCCTGGGGTGGTGTCACAACCAAAAAAGTGGCTGTGGCACTGAGTTCTCCGATAGTTTTCTACAGCTGGTCCAGATTTTCCATGGGCTCACCTTTAAATTAAAAGAATTTCTGCACTTTCAAGAATTTGAAAACAAAGACATGTGTGAGAACATGAGATCCACTCATATGCCCTTGCAAGGAATAGGTTGCATTCCTTTTTCTGCACTTAAAGAAGCGCCTCCTTTTTTTCAGAATGCCATATATGTAAATGATCCCAAATTAATCTTTAGCATGTGCCCATGCTGTTTTGATTTATTCTACTTTAAAAATGTGTCCATTGTTCTCTTTAGACACTTTTTGGCAACTTTTGCAGAAATTGAAATATTTGAGCAAATTAGCAAAATGAGTTCAATTAGAAGGACCATTCAATAAATACTAAATGTACAAACATCTCTACAATACGCAAAAAGCATTACAGATTTTATAATGCTATATAAGTTGTTTATTTGACTTCCTTCTTAATTAGCAAAATACAATGAAATTATGTGGAGAAAAGCAAACCAATATAGTTACCAGAATCGCGTTTTTACATTTCTTGAAGTATTTTTTGAAGTGGAAAGAACAATGAGACCTGGATTAAATAAAATTCTGGTTTTTACCTTAACAATTTTATGATATTGGGAAACTTACTTAACTTCTCCCATCCTCATTTCACTTATCTGTAGAATAGGATCGCCAGTATTTGATCCTAGGATTGAAAGGATGAATTAGAGTCTATGAAAAAATGTCTAACATGGAGCTTGATATAGTATAAGATGCTCAATAAAGGTAGCTCTCACTACTAGCCGATTTTTCAGGTGATGGTGATTTTATATGTCTTGGTAGATATTTTTAAAAAATCTTAGAAATAATTGACTTTGAAATGATTAGAATGATTCATTCTTGTTACCAAAAATGTCAACGACTGCCATAATCACAAAAATCAGCATTACTTAAATCATGCATATTAAATAAAGTAGCTCCCTTAATACCACATCATGCAGGCAAGTCTTCATTTTGGTGGCTGGTTTATCTATTGTTCTTAAGTAAAAAGTTGTATGTTGCCTCTGAACTTAGCAGTTGGACTTTTCAATAAATTTGCTCTAGTAACATTAGCCTTTCCTAACAAGAGTCAAGCAATCCATTTTCCAATTTTTTCTTGAATCTCTCATAAATAATAAATACTATATTCTGGTTAAATATTTCCTGAACATGCATGAAGGACATATAAATCAGTCTCTATATGATGTTTTTTCACTGGGAAAAGTTTATCTGGTTCAAGAACTAGGCAGTTTTATTGCACATAAAGTTTCCATAGTTCAGCCAAAAGCTGGAGGATAAAGACTTGCTGCAAAAAGTCTTAAATTGTTCACAGCCATTTTAATTGTCCTACACAGAGGTTTGAAATGGTGCAGTAGTTGTGAGTGTGTATTCCTCCTACAGAATATTAGAATAAAGGCTTGTAGTTTCCCGAAGAGAAGGCTGGCAAGGTGTTTGGAAATACAACAAGGAGCCAGAGGAAATTAGTGGAATGATAGGCTTGTTTTTTCTATAAATAGCCTAGAATCTATTTTAATTTTATACTTGGGTAATTAATTAGATTAATTTTTGCTTTAATAAGGATTAGGGGTAAGAGAATACTGGCAATAAAGGTTCCTCCCCTTAGGACTTGTTAATTGGTTAATCAACTAGACAAAGTTCCAGGGGCTGACTCTGTAGTGTAGAAGGTTGAGCCTCTGCCTGCAATGCCGGCATCCCATATGGGAGCTGGTTCAAATCCCAGCTGCTCCACTTCTGATCCAGCTCCCTGTTATTGTGACTGGGAAAGCAGTGGAAGATGGCCCAACTCCTTGGGCCCCTGCACACATTTGGGTAGCTCCTGTCTCCTGGCTTCAGCCTGGCCCACCCCTGGTTGTTGCAGCCATCTGGAGAGTGAACCAGCAGATGGAAGACCCCTCTTCTTCTCTCTCTGTATCTCTGCCTTTCAAATAAATAAATAAATCTTTTTAAAAAAAAGTTTCAAAAGATAACTATCAAAGAGCTATAGTGGCTTAACCATCTTTAAATAATACCTCTCAATGAATCTAAATATTGAGAAATCAAAACCTACATTTTAAAAAAGTTGATCCTAACCATTGAATGAGCTGGTTGATTGGTTTGTCATCTCTCCCCCAAGCCCACCTTTCTCTCTGACCTACACTGTTCCCCAAGGTCTTGACTTCTGTGAGTTGTATCACTGGAATCTTTGCTTTTATGTCCTCTGATTGAGTTTAGCCATGGAAGACATCATTTTGGTGGCATCTTTGCAGTTATAATCCCCTCCTCCAAGCTCTAACACTCATATGGCTGTTGTATCCAACAATCAATTTGATTATACTGTCCTCTTCTGAAAATAGTCCCTTCATAAAAGTATTTCATAATTTCCTTTGAGTACTGTTTCCTGTGCAGACTTTGGCCATTTGGTTGGGAAAACTGATTACTGAAATAAAGGAATATTAAGTAAAATAACAGAGGTATACACAGGTAGAGTGGTGCAATAAATGGCACATTCTTGTGCTGTCAACAATGCCTAGAAAATGGCTACAAGTAAATATTTCTTGAGCTGAACACTGAAGGATAAGCAACAAGTAGGAGAAAGATCTAGAAGGGGCAATATATGGCATGGAGAAAATAACCCATGGTCATGCAACTTCAGGCAGCTTCAGACAAAAACTTTAGGCAGCTATAGCACAACGTATGTGCAAGGAAGCAGAAGGAGTTAGTGTGGAGAGGCAAGCCCAAGGCTTACAATGAAAGTATGGCAAGCAATTTTGTTCATTTCACACATACACACATGCATGCGCACACACACACACACACACACACACACACACCTGTTCAGGGCCCATTTTCTGATGCTGTAACAAGATACCTGAGATTGAGTAATTTCTAAAGAGCAGAGATTTATTGGTCATGGTTCTAGAAGTTGGGAAATCCCACCATAGGGCAGTCATGTTGGGTGAGGGCCTTGGACTATTTCATTGTACAGCAGAGAAGTAGGACATGTGCTAAGAGGGGAAGAGACAAACAAAGAAGACCTGCTTCATAACAATCTGTTTTATTGAGAACTAATAGTTCCATAAGAACTAAGAATTGCAAGAAAGACATTAATCTCTCCTAATAACCTAATGAGGGAGTGTTGTTGTGATGCAGTAGGTTAAGCTACCACTTGTGATGTTGGCATCCCAAATCAGAGAACCAGTTAGAGTCCTGGCTCCTCCACTCTGCAGAGATCCAGCTCCATTAAATGCACATGGGAAGGCATTGAATGATGGCCCAAGTACTTGGGCCCCTAGCACTCATGGGAAACCTGGATGGAATGCTGGGCTCCTAGCTTCAGCCTGGCTTAACCCTGGTCGCTGCAGTTGTTTGGGGAGTGAACAGATGCCTTCCAAATCCCATCTTTTTCTCTTTCACTCTCCCTTTCAACTAAAGAAATCTTTAAAAAATAACCTAAAAATGTTCCTTTCTTTTTCCAAATTAGGGAAGCTTTATGTAACTACTTCACTAAAAAGGATGCATGTGGGAGGATGCATGGTGTTGCTGGGACTTTGGGCAGTCACTGTGAACATCTCCACACTCTCAGGGCTCCCTGATTCCCAGGTGAGGGTTATTGCTGTGGTATCTGTGCTCAGACTAAGGATTGCATGGATCCTTAGTGTGGCTCTTGTGATGACTACTTTACACACTGGGGCTAGCATTGCTTTTCTTTGATGAGAGGAGGTGAGCATGAGACTATGCCAATAAAGCTGAACAAACCTACCCTCTGATTTTTTTTAAAAAAGGATATGCCACACCCATCTTGGATGTCACCTTGGATAGTCACCTCACCCTGGAGTGTTGCGGTTTAGTTTCTCAACAATGTTGCAGTGGATTCGTTTCTGAGAGGAGCAGCGTGGTGGGGGCAAGAGGCACGGAGTCACCACACAGACCCCGGGAGTCGGGTGAAAGCAGGCTTGAGGCGAGCAGCCCGCAGACTCGTTTATTACAGTTGTTACAACATCTTATATAGCCAAGACCAGCCAATCTGGTCAAGGGGCGGTCTATGCCCCAACCAATCACAGCCTATTGTCAGGCAGTTTCCAATCCATCCAATCACAGCCTGTTCCCAGGCAGTTTCAAATCCATCCAATCACAGCCTGTTCCCAGGCAGTTTCCAATCCATCCAATCACAGCCTGTTGCCAGGAAGTTTCCAAAGCCATCCAATCATAGCCTGTTGCCAGGCAGGCTCCATTGCCAGGTGGGTTTCAAAGCCATTCCTGAGTAACTGACACTCACTTGCCAGTGGCCACCTTGGCATGGCCTTCTCATTCCACCACACTGGAGCACTGAACACAGCTCCCTGACCACACACAACACACACCTCTGGGTATTCACTGAAAGAGCAGACACTTCACTAAGCAATTACAGGGGGAAAAAGAGAAACCAACAAGTATCTCCACAAATGCCTAATAATAAATGCACCTAATCAAGAAACAAGAATAAGGAAAGCAACATGATGTCCCCAAAAGAACACAACACTTCAATACTAGAATGTGAAGATGAAGAGATTGAAAAAATGTAAGAAACAGAATTCAAACAATTGATTGTAGGATTACTTAGAAGTAATCAGAAGCAAATCCACAAACTAAGGAAATCCATACATGACACAAATGAAAAATTTTCCCATGAAATTGACTTTAAAGATAAATCAAAATGAAATGTTGGAAATGAAGAATTCAATAGAACAAATAAAAATGCACTGGAAAGCCTTAACAACAGATTCAGTGAGGCAGAAGAAAAAATATCCAATTTAGAAGACAAATCTCTGGAAATTTTACATCACACCAAAAAAAAAAAAAAAGAAATTAGAAAACTGAAATACAGTGCTGGAGATGTATAGGATACTATGATACTATCAAAGAACCAACATATGGGCCTTAGGAGTTCCTGAAGGCATGGAAAGAGAATGGATTAGAAGGCCTTTTTAGTGAAATAATTACAGAAAGCTTCCCTAATTTGGAAAAAGAAAGGAACATCCAAGTACAGGAAGCACACAGAACTCCTGACAGAAATGACCAGAAAAATCTTCACCACAATACACTGTAGTCAAACTCTCCACAGTAACACTCAAAGAAAAGATTGTAAAAATGTGCAAAAGAGAAATGCCAAATTACTTTCAGAGGATCTCCAATTAGACTCATAGTGGACTTTTCTTCAGAAACCCTACAGACTAGGAGAGAATGGCTAGATATATTCCATGGTCATCGCTATGAAAGAAGATGAAGGCAGAAAATCTCCCAGTAAAAGTACAAAGGAAATCCAAAGTCAACATAGGAACATTTATGGGAAAATGGCAGGGCCACATCATTACTTATCAATAGTCACCTTGAATGTAAATAGCCTCAACTCTCCAGTTAAAAGACAGACTGGTTGAGTGGATTAAAAAACAAAACTCATCTATTTGCTGCCTACAAGAAAAACATCTCACCAACAAAGATGTAGGCAGACTGAAAGTGAAAGGATGGAAAAAGATATTCTATGCTAGCAGAAACCAAAAAACAGCTGATGTAGCTATCCTAATATCAGATAAAATAAACTTTAACACAAAAACTGTTAAAGAGACAAGGACACTATGTAATGATTAAGGGATATATTCACCAAGAAGATGTGACTACTATAAATGTATATGCACCTAATTACAGGGAACCTGGCTATTTAAAAGAAATATTAAGGTATCTAAAGGCAGACATAGACTCCAATACAATAGAAATGGGGGACTTCAATATTGTGCTTTCAGCAAAGGACAGATCAACCAGACAGAAAATCATCAAGGAAATAACAGAGTTAATCAACACTATAGATCAAATGGACCTAACAGATATCTACAGAACTTTTCATCCTACAATTGCAGAATACACATTCTGCTCACCAGTGTATGGAACTTTCTCTAGGATTGACTATATGCTAGACAATAAAGCAAGTCCTAGCAAATAAGAAGCAAAAAACAAAAAACAAAATCACGCTATGCATAGTCTTGGACCACAATGAAAAGAAACAAGAAACCAACAATTCAAGGATCTCTAGAACATGTGAAAACACATGGAGATTGAACAACATACTCTTTAATGAACAGTGGATCATTGGAGAAATAAAAAATTTCTAAAAACAAATGAAGATGACAATACAACATATCAAAACTTATTGGGGGGGGGTGGTGGCGTGGTGCAGCAGATTATTGCCCTGGCCTGAAGTGCCAGTATCCCATATGAGCACTGGTTCTAGTCTCAGCTGCCCCTTTTCTGATCAGCTCTCTGCTACTGCCTGGGAAAGCAGTAAGAAGATGGCCCAGGTCCTTGGGCCCTTGCACCTGAGTGGGAGACCCAGAAGAAGCTCCTGGCTTCTGGCTTCGGGTTGGCGTAGCTCTGGCTGTTGCAGCCAATTTGGGAGTGAACCAATGGATGGAAAACCTCTCCATCCATCTTTCTCTCTCTCTCTCTCTCTCTCTCTCTCTCTCTCTCTCTCTCTCTCCCTCTCTCCCTCTCTCTCTCTCTCTCTCTGCCTCTCCTCTCTGTGTGTAACTCTGACTTTCAAATAAATAAAAAAAATCTTAAAAAAAGAACTTGGAAAGGCACCAAATAAATGAGCTATCAATGCAACTTGAGAACAACAACAACAAAAAATAACCCCAGCAATCCAAACGCAAAACTGGTAGGAGTAAAGAAATAATTAAAATTAGAGGAGAAATAAACAAAATTGAAATAAAAAAATACAAAAGCTCAGCAAAATGAATATCTGTGTTTTTGAAAAAAATAAACAAAATTGACACACCATTGGCCCAACTAACCAAAAAAAGAAGAGAAGACCCAAATCAATCAAATTAGAGGTGAAAGTACAAATGTAACAACAAACACTATAGAAATAAAAAGAATCATCAGAAATTACTACAAAGACCTATATGCCAAAAAACCAGGAAACCAAGAAGAAATGGAGAGATTCCTGAACACATACAACCTACCTAAATTGAGCCATGAAGGCACAGAAAACCTGAAGACTAATAACTAGGAAAAAAATTGAATCAGTAACAAAGAACCTCCAAAACAAACAAACAAACAAACAAACCCTGGGACCGAATGGCTTCATTGCTGAATTCTACCAGACATATAAAGAAAAACTAACTCCAATTCTTCTCAAGCTATTCAAAATAATTGAGAGGGATGGAATCATCCCAAACTCCTTTATAAAGCCAGTATAACCTTATTTTTATTTTTTTATTTTTATTTTTTCACAGGCAGAGTGGACAGTGAGAGAGAGAGAGACAGAGAGAAAGGTCTTCCTTTTGCCATTGGTTCACCCTCCAATGGCCACCATGGCTGGCATGCTGCGGCCAGCGCACTGTGGCCGGCGCATTGAGCTAAAGCCAGCAGCCAGGTGCTTCTTCTGGTCTCCCATGCAGGTGCAGGGCCCAAGGACTTGAGCCATCCTCCACTGCACACCTGGGCCATAGCAGAGAGCTGGTCTGGAAGAGGGGCAACCAGGACAGAATCCAGCGCCCCAACCGGCACTAGAACCCGGTGTGCCAGTGCCGCAAGGCAGAGGATTAGCCTACTGAGCCGTGGCGCCAGCCGCCAGTATAACCTTAATTACTAAACCTGAAAAAGATACAACAGAGAAAGAGAACTACAGACTGATCTCTCTGAGGAATATAGACTCAAAAAATCCTAACAAAATACTAGCCAATAGAATCAAATAATACATCAGAAATATCATTCACCAGATCAAGTAGGATTCATCCCTGAAATGCAAGGATGCTTCAACATTTGCAAATCAATCAATGTGGTACATCACACTAACAAATTGAAGAACAAAAACCATATGACTATCTTAATAGATACATAGAAAGCATTTGTTAAAATACAACATATTTCTCTTTTTTTAAGAGTTATTTTATTTATTTGAAATACAGAATTACAGAGAGACAGAGAGGTCTTCCATATGCTGGTTCATCCTCAAATGACTGCAATGGCCAGAGTTGAGCTGATCCAATCTGAAGCCAGGAGCCAGGAGCTTCTTCTGGGTCTCCCACACAGGTGCAGGGACCCAACCACTTGGGCCATCTTCTACTGCTTTCTCAGGCCATAGCAGAGAGCTGGTTCAGAACTGGAGTAACCAGGACTCGAATTGGCACCCAATGGGATGCCAGTGCCACAGGCCAGGACTTTAACCCACTGCACAACAGTGCCAGCCCCTACAACAGCTTTTCACGATGACAACTTTAAACAAATTGGCTATAGAAGGAACATTCCTCAACACAATCAAGGCAATTTATGACAAACCCATGGCCAGCAACCTATTGAGCTGGGAAAAGTTGGAAGCATTCCCACTGAGATCCAGAACCATACAAGGATGCCCACTCTCATTTCTTTATACAATATAGTCCTGGAAGCTTTAACCAGAGCCATTAGGCAATTAAAACAAATCAAAGAGTCACAAATTGGGAAAGATAAAGTAAATCTATCCCTATTTGCAGATAATATGATTCTATAAATAGGGGATCCAAAAGACTCCACTAAGAGACTATTGGAACTCATAAAAGAGTTTAGTAAAGTGGCAGGATATAAAATCAACACAAAAAAATCCATAGCCTTTGTATAACCAGACAATGCCACAGCTGCGAAAGAACTTCTAAGATCAATACCATTCACAATAACTACAAAAAATAGCAAATACCTTAGAATAAACCAAGGATTACAAAGATCTCTGCGATGAAAATTTAAAACACTAAAGAAATAGAAGAATACACAAAAATTGGAAAAATATTCAATGTTCATAGATTGTAAGAATCAATATCATCAGGGTTGGCGCTGTGGTGTAGCAGGTAAAGCCGCTGCCTGCAGTGCCAGCATCCCATATGGGCACCGATTCAAGACCTGGCTGTTCCACTTCCAATTCAGCTCTCTGTTATAGCATGGGAAAGCAGTAGACTATGGCCCAAATCCTTGGACCCCTGCACCTGCGTGGGAGACCCAGAAGAAGTTCCTGGCTCCTGGCTTCAGATTGGCACAGTTGTGACTGTTGTGGGCACTTGGGGAGTGAACCAGTAGATGGGAGACCTCTCTCACTCTCTGCCTCTCCTTCTCTCTCTGTGTAACTGACTTTGAAATAAATAAATAAATTTTTTTTAAAAATTATCATCATGATGTCCATACTACCAAAAGCAATTTGCAGATTCATTACGATACCAATTAAAATACCAAAGACATTCTTCTCAGATATACAAAAAATGATGCTGAAATTCATATGAAAACACAAGAGACCTTAATAGCTAAAGCAATTTACACAATAAAAACAAAGCAGAGGTATCGGAATACTGAATTTCAAGATATACTACAGAACAGTTATAATCAAAATAGCCTGGTACTGGTATAAAAACAGATGGATAGACCAATGTAACAAATTAGAAATGCCAGAAATCAGCCCATGCATCTACAATCAACTTATCTTTGACAAGAGAGCTAAAATCAATCCCTGGGGCAAGGACACTCTCTTTAACAAATGGTACTGGGAAAACTGGATTTCTACAAGCAGATGTGTGAAGCAAGACCCTTACCTTACACCTTACATAAAAATACACTCAAGATGGATTAAAGATCTAAATCTATGACCTGATACCATGAAATTACTAGATAAAATTGGGGAAACTCTGCAAGACACTGGCATAGGCAAAGAGTTTTTGGAAAAATTCCAGAGGCACAGGCAATGCCGAAATTGACAAATGGGATTACATCAAATTGAGAAGCTTCTACACTGTATCACAGTCAGCAAAGTGAAGAGGCAACTGACATAATAGGAGAAATTATTTACAAACTATACAACTGGTAAAGGATTAATAACAAGAATATATAAAGAGACCAAGAAACTCAACAACAACAAAACAAACAACCCAGAAATGGGAAAAGGACTTAAACAGGATTTTTTTTTGACAGGCAGAGTGGACAGTGAGAGAGAGAGACAGAGAGAAAGGTCTTCCTTTTGCCGTTGGTTCACCCTCCAATGGCTGCCGCAGCCGGCGTGCTGTGGCCATTGCACCGCGCTGATCCGATGGCAGGAACCAGGTGCTTCTCCTGGTCTCCCATGGGGTGCAGGGTCCAAGCACTTGGGCCATCCTCCACTGCACTCCCTGGCCACAGCAGAGAGCTGGCCTAAACAACTGGGACAGAATCCGGCGCCCCGACCAGGACTAGAACCTAGTGTGCCGGCGCCGAAGGGCAGAGGATTAGCCTATTGAGCTGCGGTGCCAGCCAGGAATTTTTCAAAAGAGGAAATCCAAATGGCCAACAGACACATTAAAAATGATCACTAGCTATCAGGGAGATACAAATCAAGACTACAATGAGGTTTCATCTCACCCCTGTTAGAATGGCTGTCACAGAGAAGTCAACAAACAAAAATTGCTGGTGAGGATGTGGGGGAAAGGTACCCTAATCCACTGTTGGTGGGAATGTAAAGTGGTAAAGCCACTGTAGAGGACAGTATGGAGATACCTCAGAAATCTGATTATAGACCTAACATATGACCCAGCCATCCCACTCTTGGGAATTTGCCTAAGGGAAATGAAATCAGCATATTAAAGTGTTATCTGTGGGTCCTGTGCTTGGCGTAGTGGACTAAGACACCACCTGAGCGCCAGTATCCCATAAGGGTACCGGTTAAAGTCCTGGATGCTCCACTTCCAGTCCAGCTCTCTGTTACAGCCTGGAAAGGCAGTGGAAGATGGCCCAAGTGCTTGGGTCCCTGCACCTGCATGGGAGACCAGGAGAAACCTCCTGGCTCCTAGCTTCAGATTGACATCGCTTCACCGGTTGTGACCATTTGGGGAGTAAACCAGCAGATGCAAGATTCCTCTCTCTCTCTTTCTCTGCCTTGCAAATAAATAAATAAAAGAGGAAGGAAGTGTGGGAGGGAGGGAGGGAGGGAGGAAGGAAGGAAAGAAAGAAGGAAGGAAGGAGTTATCTGTACCCCCATGTTTAATGTAGCTTGGTTCACAATAGCTAAGATATGGAATCAATCCAAATGTCCATCAACTGAAGACTGGATAAAGAAATTATGGGATATGAAATCCTGTCATTTGCAACAAAATGTATGAAACAAAAAAAAATCATACTTAGTGAAATAAGCAAGTCCCACAAATACAAATTCCATATGTTCTCCCTGTGATAATAGAGCACCTAAAAGGAAATCTATAGAAGTGAAATTGATACTTTGAGATGCAAAGACTTTGAACAGCCCTTCTCCCGACAGTTGAGGAGCACTTTTTTAATACTATTTTTTTAGGATTTATTTTATTTATTTGAAAGACAGAGTTACAGAGAGAGGTGGAGACAAAAAGGTCTTCCATCTGCTGGTTCACTCCCCAGATGGCCACATCCTTCGCCCATCCAAAGCCAGGAGCCAGGAGCTTCTTCTGGGTCTTCCATGTGGGTGCAGGGGCCCAAGGACTTGGACCATCTTCTGCTGTTTTCTCAGGCCACAGCAGAGAGATGGATTGGAAGAGAAGCGGCCAGGACTAGTGCCACACACCGGTGCCCATATGGGATGCCGGCGCTTCAGGCCAGGGCTTTAACCCGCTGCATCACAGTGCCGGCCCCTAATACTATTTTTTTTAACTCTTTACTTAGTATACAGTTAATCATTTGTGTATAAGTTAATTGAAATAGATCTTAGTAAAAAATAGGAATGGGAATAGGAGAAGGAGGAGGAAGAGGGATGGGAGTTGGGGTGGGAAGACGGGTGCAGTGGGATGAATTACTATGTTCTTATAGTTGTACTTATGAAATGCATGAAGTTTGTATTCCTTAAATAAAAGATCTCTGGGGAAAACAATAAAATGAAAATTATGTCATAAAAACAGGTACTGAAGATCCTTGCTACTCAATGAGTTGGTCCAGGACCAGCAGTGTTGACATCACCTCAGAGCTTGTTAGAATTGCAGAATCTCAAGCCCCCAGACATACTGGATCAGAACATGCATTTTAACAACATCCCAGGTGATTCATTTGCAAGGTAGAATTTAATAAGCGTTGGTTTAAAGTATCTCTGACAGGAGACTAGAGGATAAATTTAAGGCAATAGAGGCAAGTCAGAGAGAAGAAGGGAGGGCATAAAACAGGGCAGCAGTTGAGATGTAACAGAGGAGACAAATATAAGGAAATCAAGGAAGACAAAAATGCCTAGCATAGTGTAGACAATTCCTAGGCATTTTTTAAAAAAAAATTCAAAATAATTATAGATTCACAAAGGGTTGCAAAGAAATTGCAGAGAAATACAATGTGCCTTTTACCCACCCTCTTCTAATGCCAACATCGTATACAACTAAAATACAATATCAAAACCAATAAACATTAATATCCATAGTTTGTTCAGATTTTGCCATTATCTGCATTTGTGTGTAGCTCCATGTAATTTTGTTGTATGTGTAATTTTGCCACAACAATCACTACTCAAACCATTATTGCAAGGCTTATTTGTGTTGCTTATTCCTAGCAATATCCATCTCTATTCCCTCACAACTACTAATTCATTCTTCATCTCCATTATTATGCTATTTTACAAATGTTACCCAAACAGAATCATGTACTGTGTACCCTTTGGGACTGTTTTATTTTTTTCATTCAGTGTCATTTCTTTGAGGTTCATCCAACTTGTCATGTGTATTAATATTTTTACTCCTTTTTATTACTGAGTAGTAGTCTATGGCATGAAAGCATTAGGGTTCATTCAACCCACTGAGCTCACTGAAGAACATTTCCAGTAGTTTCCAAGTTTCCTGTTTTGAGCTGTTATGACAAAAGCTACTATGAACATTAGTACACAGCCAGGTATTTTTTGAATGAATGAATAAGAATGAGTAGGATGTAGTGATAAGCTCTGAATGATGAAGAGTTAGTAAAAAAAAAAAAAAATGAGCCCAATCCAATGTGAAACAACCAAGTACCACAGAGTTTATTTTGTTCCATACATATACACACACAATTAATGAATTATTATTAAAATATTTACTTATTTATTCATTTACTCAAAGGCATACTTACAGAGATAGAGAAGGAATGTCAAAGAGAGAGATTTTTAATCTGCTAGTTCACTCCCCAAATGGCTGCAACAGCTAGGAGTGGGCCAGGCCAAAGCTAGGAGTGGGCCAGGCCAAAGCTAGGAGTGGGCCAGGCCAAAGCTAGGAGCCTGGAACTCCATCCAGATCTCCTACATGTGTGACAGGGGCTCAAGTACTTGACCATCTTCCACTGTTTTCCTAGGCACATTAACAGGAAGTTGGATTGAAAATGGAACAGCCAAGGCTTGAACCGTCACCCATATGGGATGCCGCCCTTGTAGGTGGCAGTTTAACTCACTGCGCCACAATGTCAGCCCCCAATCGTATGTTTTTAAATAATTTAAGTGAAGTGTCACCTTAAAGTTTAAAGTAAAACTTGACAAAGTTCTCCGTATATTGTTTTAAATGTTTAAGAAACTTAGAATGGTCTTTGTTGAGATTTTTAAAAATATTGGTGTGCTCCTAGTTGTTCAAGCTCCTATTCCATAATATGTTTTTTTTTTGACAGGCAGAGTTAGAGGGAGAGAGAGAGAGAGAGAGAGAAAGGTCTTCTTTATGTTGGTTCACCCCCAAATGGCCGCTAAGGCTGGCGCGCTGCACCAATCCAAAGTTAGGAGCCAGGTGCTTCCTCCTGGTCTCCCATGGGGTCCAGGGCCCAAGCACTTGGGCCATCCTCCACTGCCCTCCTGTGCCACAGCAGAGAGCTGGACTGGAAGAGGAGCAACCAGGACAGAATCCGGCGCCCCAACTGGGACTAGAACCTGGTGTGCCGGCGCCACAGGCAGAGGATTAGCCTAGTGAGCCTCCAAAATATGTTATTAAGCATTATTGGATCACACCATTCATCAAATAGTTTTAAAATCAGTTTTAATTTGTAAAAGGACATTCTATTTATCCATGGGAAACATCAGCAATGAAAACAATATAGGATGTATAAATACATATATGGAAAATGCATGAGATTTTATATCATCTACTTTAAATAATTCCAAGTCAGTGTTCTTTTCTTTTTTACTGTACATTTTAATGAATTCACAATATGACCCAAATAATTCCTACTTTTTCTGTTTTCCAGGGCCACATTGCCCTTTAATATTTAAATAAGAATAAGCCTACATCTTGTGACTCACAGAGAGAACAGTCCCTTCTCCAGGTGGCATTCTGGCACTTCTTGCTACAAACTGGTCTTAGACAGAGTCATCCCTTGAAATGATGTGGCCACCATTGTGCAGAGCTAGAGATGGATGATGAAAGACCACAGTCCCCTACTTCGCTGTCCCAAGAGTGTGCACAGCCTGACTCCTAACTCCCCACCACCAGCTTCACTCTAGAAGAAACACAGCATGGAACAGGGAACACTTTACAACATCACCACCCTTTCTGAGCCTCTCCCTCCCAGGCCCTAGACCACTATCCACTATGTAGGAATCCTCTCAAACCAAACTGTTTTCTTCATGACATTTTTTTTCCAAAGTCCCAAAGCCCCACATCTCAGAGACACTGACTGTCACCATCTCCAACCCTTTCTCCCACCCCAATCTTCCTCACCTGCACCCCCAGTCAGGAGAAGTCAAAGCATTAATCAATGACACAGTCATCCAGAAGTCTTTAGCTTCAACTGCAGGCCTGCCTTTGGGCAGCTGAGAGGCTACTAGACCCTTTTCTCAAGTGAAAGAGATTTTATTGAAGGTTTGGAGAAGAAAAGAACATTATGAAAAGTAAAACATCAAATGTACATACATACATACACACAAGAATGGACTAAGGCTCTCTTTTCGGAGATGCATGCCTGATCTGTCAAGCATAATCTCTTCATTAAACTTGGCTAGCATGCTTACTGCTACTTTCTGTCTCATGTCTGAATTCTTTCTTGCACAAAGACAAGAACCTCTGATCAGCCATTTCCAGGAACTTATTTGGCAGGCGAGAATGAGAGCAGTGGATACAGGCTATCCAGCTCCAGATGGTCATGAGGCAGGGCTTCCAGCCTATCCTGTTGGATCATGTGACCAGACCTCTGGATTATGCAAAGCAATCATTTCCCAGGCCTTCTCCAAACACCGTAGGACAGACAGCAAGAGAAGGATACTCACAATCAGCTCTATGCTCAAACGCCAATTAGAAGAAAATACAGGAGATGGATCTTCACCCATGCTACTCCCAGAACATTAAGGATTACTTCCCTTGAGGGGGGAATACTAGGTAGCCAGGTAGACATTAACCCATGTGTGTAAGAGGAGCCAAAAAATGGGAATTTTTTAAGAAAATGGGAATTGTTAAAGAAAAATGGAAAGTTTTAAAGAAAATAGGAACTTCTGAGCAATGGAATGAAGAAACAAGCCTTGAAAGCAGACCAGCATAACCTTGCAATGTGGACTCCAGCCCACTCCCTTGGCGGGCAGCGTAGGGGAATCGTCCCTGACCTGTACCATGGGGGCTATTAGGTCCAATAACATTGTGCCAATAAAGTCCTGGGAGGATTTTCAGGAATTCCACACCCAGAAATCCCTCTACTCAGCAACTTCTCAGAAGAGGGAGGTAGGGAGGATAAATGGGGGAGGGGAAGCATATTCATATCCATAAAAACTCCAGTCTGAATGCAACTGTGGTCTCAGCTGTTTCCAGAGACACCCACCTGGTCTTCCAGGTGTATTCTGTTCATTAAACCTGGCTAGCAAGCTTACTGCTAAAAAGAAAAAAGAAGAATTAACTAAGGCAAACGGTGATTGCTTCCAGAACATTGAGGACAGCAATGTTCTTAGCCTTCCTTGTACCCAATGCCTGCCTCCATGGCAAAGCCAGTTTACCTGCAGTTCCTACCCTCTACTCTGTGCTGTTAGTAGAGTATCTGTGATAACTTTAGTTGGTCTCATGAAGCTTCTTTTGTATCATCTGTGCACTTAACCCAGTTAAAGCTTCACCTATAGAAATTAATTAGGGCATGTGGGGAGAAAAGAAAACAACTAGCCACACCTAGTTTTTGAAATATTGTGTGCATCTGAGTAGTTGATCAGTTACACAATGCAGAATGGTAAACTAACCCTGCTTGTAAGAATCTTAGGTGAAGAGACGGGAACCATCACAAGAGTGTGACCAAGGCCGAGTGAGGCTGGACTGGGTGTTCTGTTTGTGGCCACTCACACCCCACTGCTCTGCCCTGTGTTCCAAGGAGGTTGGCCCCTGAGTTGGTATCACCAGGCCTCTGGGCTGATTTTCTGAATTCACCCTGGAGGACTGCCATCCTCTCCACACAGCTCCTGCCCCAGCTCTCAGTGGGCTCCAGAGCCGTGGCTCCCTCCCTTTTCCCCCTTGGCCTTTGGAAGAATAAAGGATTTCCACTGGCTGGTAAGTAGCCTTCAGATCTTTTCATGTGAACCCTATGAGGTGAATTCGATTTAATTCCAGTTTCCTGGTGGTACAAAATTGGATTAGGAATTGTTAGGTCTTGGTGATCAAGGTGTTTTTGTTTGCTTGTTTTCTAATGTAGACACATAATTTTAAAAAGTATTCACTTCTACATACTGTAAGAAAATAGTCATATTGATTCAGAGTTCTGATGTTTAGAAAAAACAAACAACTTTTAAGATATGTTGGTTAACATGTAGCCAAAGGCTTTCTCAAGCATGGTGAGTAATCTGTCTTTGCTGACCTGGACAAGTCTCCTGCCTCCTTTCAGGGAAGAATGTGGTCATGATCAAAACTCTTTCATAAAGAGTCTTAATCTAGTTATAACACACACACACACACACACACACACACACGGTTTCTTTGGCCATTAAAATCTAGGCCTGTTTTCACCTTCCAAAATATCTGCAATCAGTACACAAGAATTCTTCTCTTTTTTTCATATAGAGAAACTGTTTTGCTCAGCACACATGTAATAAGTCAATTGATATATTCTGGCATTATTTATATGCTCCTGTTTATATTGGCCTTGCGCATTTTTTGGCCAATTAAGGATCAGAAGGTGAGACTTAAGTGTTACTTAGAGGGGACAGAATGATTTATCCTTCCCCAGGTCACTGGGATAGGTTACAGAGATCATAAAATAGTTATAATATTTCACCCTATCTAGTTATTATCAAGAACCAAATCAAAAGACATTTGTCAGGGTCATGCTGATGTCATCAGAATTCAAAGAAAAACCTGATTTTTAAATTAGGTACAATGACACTTGTTTTCCCCGGGGCCCATTGATCTCTACATGCATTGGTTTACTCAGTACTAAAGTACAACCCTTCTACAGCTCACTCACATGGGCCTGTAAATGGCACAGGCCCAGATACAATACATCTGGCAGTTTGCTTGGGTTGGCCACTGAATTGAAAGAGAGAGAAGTCTGGGATAATTCCCAAATGTCTGGATCTGGTGACAGGGAGATATGGCAGGGTGAGTTTGAGGAGAAAAAGCTGGATCAGGCAGGCTGCTGACCTGAGATCTCTGGGGGCCATGCCAACAGAGAGGCAGCCAGTAGAGGCTTGGCTGCACATGTCTGTGGTCTGGGTAGCGTCATCCCGAGGCAGGAGAAAAGAGGATCAAGGACAAAATCCCAGCAAATATGAGGGATCTTCCAAAAGTTCATAGAAATGTGTATTATGAAAAAATTACCTATCGACTTCAAAATTTTCACACAAAAATAAACTTACCTTTTAATTCCACTTTTCCATGAACATTTTTAAAATTTTTTTTATTTAGTAAATATAAATTTCCAAAGTACAGTTTATGGGTTATAATGGCTTCCCCCCCATAATTTCCCTCCCACTCGTACCCCTCCCATCTCCCGCTCCCTCTCCCATTCCATTCACATCAAGATTCATTTTCAATTATCTTTATATACAGAAGATCAATTTAGTATATATTAAGTAAAGATTTCATCAGTTTGCACCCACACAGAAACACAAAGTGTAAAATACTGTTTCAGTACTAGTTATAGCATTACTTCACATTGGACAACACATTAACGACAGATCCCACATGAGAAGTAAGTACACAGTGACTCCTGTTGTTGACTTAACAATTTGGCACTCTTGTTTATGGCGTCAGTAATCTCCCTAGGCTCTAGTCATGAGTTGCCAAGGCTATGGAAGCCTTTTGAGTTCACCGACTTCGATCTTATTCTGACAGGGTCATAGTCAAAGTGGAAGTTCTCTCTTCCCTTCAGAGAAAGGTACCTCCTTCTTTGATGGCCCCATTCATTCCACTGGGATCTCACTCACAGAGATCTTTCATTTAGGTCTTCTTTGTTTTTTTCCAGAGTGCCTTGGCTTTCCATGCCAAAAATACTCCCATGGGCTCTTCTGCCAGATCCGAATGCCTTAAGGGCTGATTCTGAGGCCAGAGTGCTATTTAGGACATCTGCCATTCTATGAGTCTGCTGTGTATCCCACTTCCCATGATGGATTGTTCTCTCCCTTTTTGATTCTATCAGTTAGTATTAGCAGACACTAGTCTTGTTTGTGTGATCCCTTTGACTCTTTGAAGCAGCCTAGTAAAAACATCTAGAGTGGGCAGAGGAAGAGGAGCGGTAAAGAAACTGAGCAGGTATTCTGTGCTGATAAATGCCTGGCACATAGTAGGCACTTGGCAAACGTTGTTGCAGATAAGTAATGGACACTGGTGACTGTGGTGGGTAGGATGGGCCTGAAAGCTCAGCCCACTCTTACTGGCAGCTAGTCAGAAATTTGCCTGGAAGGGTGAGTGTTGTGGCACAGTGGGTTAAGCGGCTGCTTAGGATGCCTGCATCCATCATGTATCAGAGTTCCTGGTTTGAGTCCCAACTCCTCCAATTCCAATCCAGCTCCCTTCAGATGGCCTGGGAAAAGCAGCGGAAGATGGCCCAAGTGTGGGAAACCTGAGTGAAGCTTCTGGCTTTGGCCTGGCCCAGCGCTGGTCATTGCAGCCATCTGGGGAGTGAACCAGCAGAGAGAAGACCTCTCTTTCTCTTTCTCCTCTTTCTTTTTCTTTCTTTCTCCTTCTCTCTCCCTCCCTCTCTCCTTCCCTCCTAACTCCAACTTCCAAAATAAATTTTTAAAAAAATTTTTTAAAAAAGGAACCAGATTTTTGTAATCATAGTTTCTTGATGACTCCAGCCACAGAAATCCCCATTGGTAGTAAGAGTGAAAGCCTATTGCTTGGTGGGAAGTCCGTAAGAGTGAGCGAGGGCAGTACCCCAACAGTTCCCTATTATGTACTGCCCCAGTCTTATTCAGCTCTTAAAATGGCCTCACATCCACCCACAGTTCAAGTCCAAAATGCAGCAGCCAGGTGTGTGCTTAGCCTAGCAGTTACTATGCTGGTTAATTTGCCTGAGTTCCACAGCAGAGCAGCTCATTCGATTGCAGCTCCAATTCCTGATTCCAGCTTCCTGTTGATGGAAACCCTGGGAGGCGGCAAGGGATGGCTCAGGTAGTTGTGTCCCTGCCACCCACTTAGGGGACCTGGATTGGGTTATCTGCTCTCAACTTTGGCCCCTTAGCCATTGCATTCCCATCTGGGGAGTGAACCCAGCAGATAGAACTGTTTTTTTTCTCTCTTCCTCTCCCTTTCCACCCCTCTTTCCTAGGAACTCAATCCAGGTCTCCCTCAGAAGAGGCAAGGACCAACTACCTCAACTACCAACTACTTGAGGTAGTTGGTCACCTGTCACCTTCTAAGGTGTGCATGAGCAGGAAACTGGAACTGGGTCCTTGAACCCATGCATTCCCGTATGCTATATGGGCATCCCAACCTTCATCTTTACCCTCCTTTGTGTCAACTTATCCACAGTGACCTAATCTTGCCTTTTTAAAAAAAAATCTCTAACTTCTCAACCTGCCTTACTATACAAAAGCTATATGATCAATCCCTTTCTGCGTCTTCATCTCATGTTACCTTCAAAAATTCTTTTAAAATGCATATTATGAAAAAACTACACATGGATTTCAAAAATTTTGTACCACAATACACTTACCTTTTAAATCCATTTTCTCATGAGCTCTGTGAAGTATCTTTGTAGTTGTCACTGCACTCTGCCACACTGGTTCTTTTCCTTAAACTTGCCCAGCTTGTTTCTACCTGTGCACCTGCTCTCTGTTTGCAGATTTCTTCCTCAGATCTTGGAAGAGTCACCGCTGCCTGTCTTCCAGACAGAGCTAGCTTCATGCATGTGTTCCCTGGGCTCAGAAGGGTCCTGTACTTGGGATAGGGGTTTGGTACACAGGTTCAAGTCCTGGCTCCCCTTCTGCTTCTAGCTTCCTGCTAATACATATCTTGGAAGGCAGCAGGTGATAGTGCTAGTAATTGATAGTTCTCCATGTGGGAGACAAAGATTGAGTTCTGAGCTTCTCCTAGCTTTGGCCTATCCCAGCCTCAGGGGTAGTGGGCATTTGGAGAGTGAACCAGTGAATGGGAGCTCTCTTTTTGTATGTCTTTAAAATAAAATGAAAACAAACATTTTTAAAAAAAAACCTAGAACTAAAATGTTTGGGAGAAGTGTTTGGGATTTTGGATTTTTTCAGATATGGAATATTTACATATATCTAATGAAATATTTTAGGGGGGAGACTCATTTCTAAACATTAAATTCATTTGTTTCATATGCACTCTATACTTGCAGCCTGAAGGTGATTTTATACACTATTTTTTTAGGATTTTGCACATGAAATGTTTTATGGTGTGGAATTTTCTACTGAGGCATCACGTAGGTGCTCAAAAAGGTTCCAATTTTGCAGCCTTTCAGGTCCATCACTTTTGGATTAGGAAAGCTCCACCCATAGTTGGCTCTGCTTTCAGGGACTGTATTAGAGGCCCCTTCCTCCAAGAGGCCTTCCTTGGTCATCTATTTTAAAGTAGCTCCTTCTCTTCTAAGTTACTGCTTATCACATTCTCCCATTTTATTTTCTAACACTTTTCTCTTGCTCAGATGTTCTTGTATTTCTCTCTTAGAAGGCAACATTAGCAACTAGAGATCACAGACCCCGGCAGCCTCAGTGTGGAGCCTAGCAGGTGCTCAGTATACAAGTGCTGAATAAACTGTGCCAAGAGCTGAACTTGCTGGAAGCAAGAGAAGCACTGTGATGGACATAATGAAAATTCAGAATGAATCTGATAGCTATATACGTCCTGACTGATAATTAAATTTGTGTACTGCTGGTCTAAGCAGATAGATTCTGGCTACAAAATTTCATCCTTCACATGAGGATACAATTCCTTATATTGTATTCAAACTTGAATTTTTCTTTAAAGATCTTATTCATTTATATGAGAGGTAGAGTTAAGAGAGAGGGAGACACAAAGAGAGAGAGAGATCTTCCATCTGCTGGTTTGCTCCCTAAATGGCTGCAATGGCTGGAACTGGGCAGATCTGAAGCCAGGAGCCAGGAGCTTCTTCTGGGTCTCCCACGTGTGTACAGGGGCCCAAACACTTGGGCCATCTTTCATTGTTTTCTCAGGTCATAAGCAGAGAGCTGAGTAGGAAGAGGAGCAGCTGGGACACAAACTGGTGTCCATATGGGATGCCGGCACTGCAGGCAGAGGCTTAACCTACTACACAACAACGCCAGGCTCATCAAATTTGAATTTTCTCATGTAAGATTTTGAAGTCACGATTCAATGCCTACTTTTGCTACATATGTTATATGAGCCTAAAATAATACTTTTAGTTTAGTCTGAAATTTTTAGAGAGGTTATTGATCTACCTTCTGATTACAATGCACTGTTTGGCTCAGTTAAACACTTTCATTTGCATTAGTTAATTTGATGTGTTCAGGAGCTCTAAGAGGGGTAAGATAGCTGTGATTTCTCATTTTGTAGATCACTTCAACTCATTTATTACACCTCAGCAACCTCAGCTATGTTGCAGCTCGGCAAGAATCAGTGAATCACAGTCACAGACTGCCAGAGCTGGGAGTAGCAGTGGGGTCATTTCTTCCAGCTTTCCTGCTTTTAGAAGAAAACAATATCTGAGTACATAGGATTGTAAGATGACTGTAATGGGCATCTTGATGGAATCTGATCTCTTAAATCCGTGATTTTAGGGGCCGGCCCTGTGGCATAGCGGGTAAAGCAGCTGTCTGCAGTGCTGGCATGCGGCATCCCGTATGGGCGACAGTTTGAGTCCCAGCTGCTCCACTTCCCATCCAGCTCTCTGCTGTGGCCTGGGAAAGCAGTGGAAGATGGCCCAAGTCCTTGGACCCCTGTACCTGTGTGGAAGAGCCTGAAGAAGCTCCTGGCTCCTGGCTTCAGATCAGCGCAGCTCCAGCTTTGTGGCCGATTGGGGAGTGAACCAGCAGATGGAAGACCTCTCTCTCTGCCTCTCTTCTCTCTTCTCTCTGTGTAACTCTGACTTTCTAAACAAATAAACAAACAAATCTTTTTTTAAAAATCAGTGTTTTTAAAGAAATACTTGAAAGGTAGAATGATGGAGAGGGAGAGAGGGTGGAGAGTGGGGGATGGATGGGTGAGAGAGAGCAAGATCTTTCATCTGCTGGTTCACTCCCCAAATACCCAACCTGGCTAGGCCAGGCTGAAACCAGGAGCTCCATCTGGGTCTGCCACATTGGTGGTCGTGATCTAAGTACTTGAGCCATCATCTACTGCCTCCCAGCTGCATCAGAAGGGAGATGGATTGATAGCACAGAGAGGCTGTGACTTGAACCAGGCACCCCAATGTGGAAAGCAGGCATCCCAAGTGGTGACTCACCACTTGCCCCTTAATTAGTACTGCACCATTGATCCTTTATAGCAAGTGAATTAGTCAACCTTTGTCTGAACAGGGAGCAATTTTGAAATGAGTACTTAACATTCTACTTCTATCATGTCCTTTATTAAATAAGTGGCTGAGTAAATGAGGATAGGAAGTAAGCAAGCTCCAGAGAGGGAGGAAGAGAGAATAAATCCAGTGAAATTAATTACTATTGTAATCTGCATGGATAATTTGTTTAGATCTTTATGGTCTTCTCTTTCATCTTTTCTCATGCATTCCCACCTTGATTTTTTTGGGGGATGGGCCACAGGAGGAGGGCTTCTTCAAGAAGGTAATGCTCCTGGCCTCTTACCCTCAAATTTTCCACCGTACAAAGCAGGGGTGTTATTTGTTCATGTTGTTGGCATATAGGTTTCTATCATGGAAAACTCCTTTCCCTGTCAGACCTCACAGGGGCACAACAGCAAATCTTTGCTTTTCTATAGGACACAGGCAGGGCTCATGGGCTACACAACAGCAGGGATTCTGCATTGTACCCCAGAATGGGCTACACACAGGCTCCAACCTGCTCCCTGCCAAGTGCCCCAGTGGGAAACCCAGAAGCTGACCAGCTATGCCAGCGGGGTGGACATGTCTAACTCCGGGGTGACATAGAGGAGTATTCGAAAAGTTGACAGAAAATGTGAATTTTGGAAAAACTATGTATAGGTTTTTTAAAAATGCTTGCATCAAAACAAATTTATATTTTAATTTCATTACCTAGGTACTTTTTGAAGTAGCCATTAAACATATCCAAGATGCTCTGAAGCCAGTGACAAGAAACCTGACATTTTAAAGTCTATCTGTTAGCCAATAGATTCCAACAACACATCTGAAAGATCATCCACCCAGACCAAGTGGGATTTATCTCTGGTATGCAGGGATGGTTCAACATTCGCAAATCAATCATTGTGATACACCACATTAACAAACTGCAGAAGAAAAACCAGATGATTATCTCAACAGATGCAGAGAAAGCATTCGATAAAATACAACACCCTTTCATGATGAAAACTCTAAGCAAATTGGGAATAGAAGGAACATTCCTCGACACAATCAAGGCAATTTATGACAGACCCACAGCCAGCATCCTATTGAATGGGGAAAAGTTGGAAGCATTTCCACTGAGATCTGGTAGCAGACAGGGATGCCCACTCTCACCATTGCTATTCAATATAGTACTGAAAGTTTTAGCTAGAGCTGTTAGGCAAGAAAAAGAGATCAAAGGGATACAAATTGGGAAGGAAGAAGTCAAAATATCCCTATTTGCAGATGACATGATTCTTTATTTAGGAAATCCAAATAACTCCACTAAGAGACTATTGGTACTCATAGAAGACTTTGGTAAAGTAGCAGGATATAAAATCAATACACAAGAATCAACAGCCTTTTTATACATAGGCAATGCCACGGCTGAGAAAGAACTTCTAAGATCAATCCCATTCACATTAGCTACAAAAACAATCAAATACCTTGGAATGTCATCCTTAACCAAGGATGTCAAATATCTCTACAGTGAGAATTACAAAGCTTTAAAGAAATAGAAGAAGATACAAAAAAATGGAAACATCTTCCATGTTCATGGATTGAAAGAATCAATGTCCATTCTTCCAAAACCAGTTTACAGATTCAATGCAATACCAATCAAAATACCAAAGACATTCTTCTCCAACCTGGAAAAAATGATGCTGAAATTCATATGGAGACACAGGAGACCTCAAATAGCTTAAGCAATCTTCTATAGCCTTGACAGCTCATCACAAGAGCCTTAGGTGATTACTGACGTCATAAATAAGAGTGTCAATTGTTAGATCAATGGGAGTCACTGTGCACTTGCTCCCCATATAGGACTCCTGCCCTTAATGTGTTGATCTATGAGAATTAATGGTAAAACTAGTCTTCAAACAGTACTTTATACTTTGTGTGTCTGTGTGGGTGCTAACTGTTGAAATCTTTACTTAGTACAGAGTTGATCTTCTGCATATAACGATAATTAAAAATGAATATCGGCCGGCGCCGTGGCTCAACAGGCTAATCCTCTGCCTTGCAGCGCCGGCACACTGGGTTCTTGTCCCAGTCGGGGCACCAGATTCTGTCCCGGTTGCCCCTCTTCCAGGCCAGCCCTCTGCTGTGGCCTGGGAGTGCAGTGGAGGATGGCCCAAGTGCTTGGGCCCTGCACCCCATGGGAGACCAGGAAAAAGCACCTAGCACCTGGCTCCTGCCATCGGATGAGCGCAGTGTGCCGGCGGCAGCGCGCCGGCCGCAGCAACCATTGGAGGGTGAACCAATGGCAAAAGGAAGACCTTTCTCTCTGTCTCTCTCTCTCACTGTCCACTCTGCCTGTCAAAAAAAATGAATATTAATGAAGAATGGGATGGGAGAGGGAGTAGGAGGTGGTATGGTTTGGGAGTGGGAGGACAGGTATGGGGGAAGAACCACTATAATCCAAAAGTTGTAATTATGAAATTTATATTTATTAAATAAAAGCTTTCTATAAAAAATAAAGTCTGTGTGACTCCTCAATCTCAGCTGATATTGCATGCTCCCCTTCCCATCTTTTGCAATTAAGATGAGCTTGCTTCTAAGCCACCTTAATTACCAACCAGCTATTTGTTATATGTTATAATCCACTTGAATCTGAAGCATAATAACGTTGTAATTACGAAAGTAACTGGATTCCCGTGACGTGTTGCTTAACCTTAAAACCAAAAATGGCAGCTGTGAAAACAAATGAAGTAAGTAGAGGAAGAACCCTCTGGAAGCTTTTTTGGAAGATATTTTTAAAACTCTAGTCATTGGTGCTACTTAGGAATTAAGCACTGTTCTCAGAAATCGTGCTTAAAGTGGGACTGTGCGTGAAAGGGAAAAACCTGCTACTAGAGAATCCACTGGATTTCCTCAACAACGTGCAAGTGACAGCCAGGCCTTCAACTTGGTCCAAACGTGGACAGCAGAAGACTCATGAGCAAAACTGTGCAGGAGCCGAGGAGAGCTGGACAATTTCATAAGGACAGACATTTCCAAAATTCTGCTCTTCTCTGCCTGAGAAAAATAACCCAAGTGCTCTTTCCTTCATGGGCCAAGCAGTCATCTCCTAGGATAAGACATTTCTGTGAGAGGTGTGGAGTGTAGTTGCTTAAAAGTGACACTAGGCTGGTTAAACTAGCAATAGTTCAAGCTTTGCTTTGAGCTGGTCTGTTTTCCAACAGAACTAAGAGGTGTCCAACCAAAACAGATTTAGTGAGTAATCATGACAGCTGAAATGGGGTGTGGGCTGGACTCTGAGTGTGTCCTGTGATGCTGAATCTTGGTGTTCAAGTGCAGCAGAGAGAAACCTCAGCCTGCATCTGGCTTGGAGTCAAGGACCAGTTTCTAAGAGCTCTGGAAAGACAGGTAAACCAGTCAAGGCGTGACCCGCTTAGAGGAGTACTTGGTGTATAGTACATGTTGACTGACTTTCAGAGAAACTGAACACGATCTTGAGACTTCAGGAACCAGAGAATGCACCACGGCTGTGGAGTCTAGAGCTGGCTCTCCTGGCTAACAGCTCTCCAAATTGCTCTCAAATGAATCATTTGGAGCCATATTTTCAGTTCAGTTACTCAATTAGCAAATTGTAGTGAGCCTGACATACTCCACTCTTGCATTACTTGTATGCTAGGCTTTATTTTACTTAGTTAAAGTGATTCTCTTTGTTCTTTCACTTTATCTAGTCAAATGCCAATCAGCTATGTGAGTACTCTTTTCAACATGTTTCATCTGAGTTTTTTTTGCCTTCACACTGTTGCTCCTATTTCTAACCTTAGAGTTCTGTTTTGCCCATATAATAATAAACTTGTCGTAAATTGAAAACGTTAAGAGCGTTTTAATGAAGGCTTTAATGATTCCCACCAAACCATGTTTGTGTAAAATAAGTAGGCTGAAGTCACTGATTCTGAAGGTGTGCATAGCTTGCCCTCTAGTGTTTCTTTTTAAAGCCTACCAAGCTTTAAACCACATTTGTAATCTCAAAATATGGGCTTAATAGGATTAAGAACTGTGTCATCAAATTAGTAGGACAAGCCTAAATCCCTTGCACAGATGAAAATTACACCAGAGAAAAGTGAAGGTTCTTCCAGAAGCCAAGGGCAACCTCACTGAGGAGAGATTGCAAAGTTAGCGGGGAATACACTCTACTAAAAGGTTTGCTTGGTAAGTAGGTTAGTACTAGAAAAGAGTTAGTTCAAAAGACATGTAAAATGTGATAACTATGTAACTACTAATACAAGTGCCATTTTACTATTGCATTCAAAAGACATTCCAAAGGTTTTTTAATATAGCAGATATAAGTAGAGCAGACAAATACTCCCTTTGGGGGAAGATAATCTAACCTATTTTATAGATTTAATTTCATTAAAGTATACAGCTGTTTTCATTTAACTTTTCTCAGTAAAGTTTCAAACATTTGTATTTGGAATATTTATAGCCAATTATGTGAAATTAAACTCAAAAAGAGATTCATTATCTGAGAAGAAAAAAATTAGCTAGGCGGTATTCATATAGTATGATGATTTCTATAAGAAGTATGAGAATAGGTATGTGACTGTTTTTTGCTGTCTTAAAAAGTTAGACAGCCACGTAGGTAGAAACATACCTGGAGGAAAATTTCTTCATGGGATTCTAATTCATTCTCTAGTTAGAAAAGTTTCTTGTTGACAAGGAAATAAAATTATGCTGGACTACCAGGGGTGTGATGCACACTATCAAATGCCGTGAGTTTCAAGCATGGCCGATGACAGCCTTACTTAACTGTCAGGAAGAATGTAAACTAAACAGGGACTCAGGCTTGTTTGTTTTGTTAACTTATATTCCCAGCTTCCTTATGTCCCAGACACATTAGCATAAGTTGTCTAAAGTCATAAAGAAAAAATGACAGAGAAACGCTTTGGAGCACCATGTGTTTTCCATCGATGCCGAATGCATCTAACCTAATGGGAGGCATTTGTTGCAGGTTTATTTTCTTCCGTGCAGCAACAGTGGGGACATGAAGCTGCCACTCTTGGTGTTTCTTGTGTATCTGCTGTGGCTGAAAGATGGTCGCTGTGCACCTACTTGGAAGGACAAAGCTGCTCCTGCTGGAAACCTGAAGAGTGAGTTTGGTTTCTTGTCTGAGCTGTGTCCTGACTGCACCTGCCTGTTCTGCTGGCCTTCATAGTGAGTGGCAGAGAGAGAATTGTATTCACTACCTTTCACAGCACAACGTTCTCTGGGCACGTAAACCAAGCCGCTAGAACACCAAACGTCTGGATATAAATAGAAAATTCCGATCAAGTCTCTGCAAGCATTCACAAATCCAGATGTTTGCTCTCATGTCGATAAAACTTGCCAACTTTTGGACTGTGGGGTTTTTTTTTTTTGTATCATCCAGATGTTTGGCATCATTGTAGCACAGCTTTAATGAACAGTGAAATACTTTATACTAGCATTTGAAAAATTTAAACAATTAAAATGATCTGTGTGACTGTTCTTAAGCTAGTAAAAGAATAGGTTATCCTTACATTGAATCTGGTTGTTCTGTGGCCATTAACTTGTGACCTTTACTCAGTGATAAATGAGGGTACTTAAATAGGTTTGTGGAAATTATAGGTTAGCTTATTTTGATGCAAAAGAAGTTTTGAAATCTATGCATAGGTTTTTTTCATAATGGATATTTTCCACAAACTTTTTGAGACCCCCCTCATATGTTTTGCATACTTAACATTTAGGCCAAATTGGCTAAAAAGTAGCTGACGTGGGCTCTGTAATTAAATTCAGAGGTAAGAAGAAGACTTCTTGGGAAGCCTAAGACTACAGTGAAAAGAGAATGACAATGAATTTCATTCCTGCTATGGGCTTATTAAAGGTGTATAGGAGACATCCATTGGGTTATGAAGGCATTGTATATTAAATGATAATAATTAAATGATGATACTTCACGAGTTTAGTGCTTCCTTGGAAGGTAATTGAGGCTGAAAGAAAGGGAAATTGTTTACAGTGTCTGAAGTCCCTGCTGGGTATTTAATATAAATTGTTTGTGAAGAGAATTCACAATTTTCTCTAATATAAACACACTTGAGTCTTAAATGAAAGAAAATGGATAAATGAAACAGTGCCAGGGGGAAATGGCAGGAATGAGGTTCCATGAACCGTGACTTGTTTAGGAGCTGACACAGGAGGAGCAGAAGGCAGGGTCCATGTGGCAGCTGGGTGCACGTGTCTGCTGACTGCCTATTCGTTACCACCAGCTTGCAGAGAACGAGGCTATAAAATAGAGTAATGCCTCTATTTAGGGGACATGGAAGATGGGTGAACTTGCTGTTCTTTAATCAGATCTCCAAGAAAGACTCCATTGCCTTTTAGGTTTTTCTGAAGCTGGGGAGATAGATGAGGACGAAGCGGTGAAGATGGCTTTGATTGGCATTAAGCAGATGAAAATCGTGATGGAAAGAAGAGAGGAAGAACATACGAAGCTCATGAAAACCCTGAAGAAATGCAGGGAAGAAAAGCAGGTACAGTCATTGGAAATAACACCTGTTGGTCAATATATCTGGGCCATAAATCAATCCCACGCCTGTTAGTGTAAGCGATGACTTCCTCATTTTCCCTAAAAATAAATTTCCTGGAGGGGTAACATTTACTGATGGCAAGTCTGAAGGAAAATTTAAATTTCTTCAGTGAACATATTACTTATAGAACAGGTCTTTGCAGGACTTCAAACTGAGAAATTTGGGGAATTCATCTCTGTTTGGGAAGTGCTACTTTCTCAAAAATACTTTCTGTTTTTGGTAACTTCTGAATTAGGATCATGAGTCAAGTGTTCAGGGAGTTTTTGGCTAGATTAGATACCCCCTAGTTTTTTTTTTTTTTTATCTCCCACACTGTTACTCAAAGTCTGTTAGCTCTCACTCCTAAATATACGTTCATTCATTTGTTTATAAATTAGCTACCATTGATATCTCAAGGCACAATTTACAAATACATTTAGGGTGAGTTTCAACATTAGCTAGGATGAACGCAAGTCAACATTTACATAATCCTCTAGAGATTTTGAACTTTTTAGCCAACTTGCCAGACCTGATTGGATCATCACAATTTTATGTCATCATGTAAACCTAAAAGAGCAAATGCTGAAGAATGATCAGCTTTGCCATTTGCTTCTTGTCTGTTTGAGCTCATTATTCATATTTTTTAAATGTATTTACTTACTGATTTAAGAGGGAGAGAGAGAGACAGAGAGACAGAACTGTTATCTCTAGTTCTCTCCCCTAATGCGTACAACAGCACTGAGTCAGGCCAAAGCCAGGAGCTGGCAGCTTGATTCAGGCCTCAATGTGGATGGCAGGAACCCAAGGGTTTGAGCCATCACTGCTGCCTCCCAGGATCTGAATTAGCAGGAAAATAGAGTCAGCAGCTGCAGCCAGGAATCCAGCCCATGTACTCTGATATGCAATGTGGCCATCTATCTTAACTAGCACCTTACCAGGCCAAATGCCTGTCCTCTGTTCATATATATATATATATATATATATATTATATATATATATAATTTTTTGACAGGCAGAGTGGACAGTGAGAGAGAGAGAGACAGAGAGAAAGGTCTTCCTTTTGCCGTTGGTTCACCCTCCAATGGCCGGCACACCGTACTGATCCAAAGCCAGGAGCCAGGTGCTTCTCCTGGTCTCCATGCGGGTGCAGAGTCCAAGAACTTGGGCCATCCTCCACTGCACTCCCAGGCCACAGCAGAGAGCTGGCCTGGAAGAGGAGCAACCAGGACAGAATCCAGTGCCCTGACTGGGACTAGAACCCGGTGTGCCGGTGCCACAGGTGGAGGATTAGTCTATTGAGCCACAGCACTGGCCTATATATATATTTTTTTAAGTCTACCAGATTGTTAGCCTTTTTTCTAAAAATCTTTGTCTCATATCCATCTAGTTGGCTTAGCTAAAATAAGAATTTTTTTTAGGTTAAACAATGATTTTATTGCTTGAGTATATAGACAAATTTAAACCACCAGGACAGAGGCTGTGGATGACTCAACAGAAGAAACTCAATAAAATCCATCAGTCCTCCCAAGTCCTCTCAAACATCAGCTGCAAGTGAACAGAGACGTGAGCCTTGGTCCAGGCATCCAGGGTGTGGGAGGCCCTCTTCCCCAGGGGCCTCACGCACAGCTGGCCACATTAACGTCTGACACAAGCATTTCAAAAAAGCACTAGTGTATGTTAAATACATCAGCCTAATGTATTTTCAAAATTTCAAATAGTCTTACTTAATAGATATAGTTCAAACTACATATTTTACTGATAAACATTATATTCTAACGTCTTTGGAAGATGTTGAAAATTGTTAAGCAGCTGATGTTTAGCCTAGTGGTTTAGATGTAAGTTGGGGGCTGGCACTATGGTATAGTGGGTAAAGCCACCGCCTACAGTGCCTGCATCCCATATGGGTGCCAGTTGGAGACTCGGCTCCTCCTCTTCTGAACCGGCTCTCTGATGTGGCCTGGGAGGGCAGTGGATGATGGCCCAAGTCCGTTGGCCCCTGCATCCACGTGGGAGACCTGGAAGAAGCTCCTGGCTTTGGATTGGTACAACTCTAGCCATCACGGCCATCTGGGGCGTGAACCAGCAGATGGAATACCTCTCTCTCTATCTCTCTGCCTCTGTATCTCTGTAACTCTGCATTTCAAATACATTAAAAAAATTTTTTTAAAAGATATAAGATGTCAATATCCCATGTCAGAATACCTGAGTTCCATACCTGGCTCTGGCTTTTTTTTTTTTAAAAAGATTTTTATTTATTTGAAAGGCAGAGTTACAGACAGAGGGATGCCAGTGCCATAGGTGGTTTAGGCTGCTACGCCACAGTGTTGGCCCCGTGGCTCTGGCTCCTGACTCCAGCTTCCTGCTAATGTGGACTCTGGGAAGCAGCAGTGGTGGCTCATGTACTTGTGTCCTTGCTACTTCTGCAGGAAATGTAGGTTGAGTTTCCTGACTCCTGGCTTCAGCCCTGTCCCAGCCCCAGCCACTGTGGGCATTGGGAGAGTGAACCAGAGAAGGGAAGTGCACTCTCTAAGCAAATGAAAAAAAAATTTTTTTTTAATTTTTTACATTCTGCATTGTAAAATGGTAAATTTCTAAGTTGTAGACATTGCACAGCTCAGTTTATTAACATGAACAATTAATGCTCAAACCAATTACATTCCTTTTAAAAAATGTTATTTTCCAACATTACTTCTAAATCAAAGAGGGAATAAAACCTGTAGCAAAAATAATTTAGGGAAAAAATTTAAGATTTAATGTTAAGAGTAACTTACTTTTAATTTTTTGAATGTTAAACTGTAATAATATGCATAAAATTGACCATCAGCCATATTAAGTGCACTGTTCGGTAGTGTTAAGTGCATTCAAACTGTTGTGCAGCCAATCTCCAGAACTGTTTTCATCTGAAACTCTCCATTTTTAAAAATTTTATAAACACTTTTATTTAGTAAATATAATTTTCCAAAGTACAGTTTATGTATTACAATGGCTTCTGCCCCCTCCATAACTTCTCTCTCACCTGCACCCCTCCCATTTCCCGCTCCCTCTCCCACTCCAGTCTGTATGCATCTTTGTTGGAAAGATGTGTTTCTTGTAAGCAGCAAATAGATGCATTATGTTCCTTAACCAATCAGCCAATGTGTGTCTTTTAACTGGATAGTTGAGGCCATTAACATTCAATGTAACTATTGTTAAGTAGTGACTTTCTCTGACCTCAGAATCAGCCCTTAAGGCATTCAGATATGGCTGAAGAGCCTATGAGAGTATTTTAGGCATGGAAAGCCAAGACACTCTGGAAAAAAAAAAAAGAAGACCTAAATGAAAGATTTCTGCAAGTGACATCCCAGTGGAAAGAATGGAGCCATCAAAGAAGGAGGTACCTTTCTCTGAAGGGAGGAGAGAACTTCCACTTTGACGATGGCCCTGTCGGAATAAGATCAAAGTCGGTGAACTCAAAAGGCTTCCATAGCCTCGGCAACTCATGACTAGAGCCTAGGGAGATTACTGACACCATAAACAAGAGTGCCAAATTGTTAAGTCAACAACAGGAGTCACTGTGTACTTACTACTCATGTGGGATCTCTGTCCTTAATGTTTTGTCC
The DNA here is from genome assembly GCA_949820135.1 of Sylvilagus floridanus. Taxonomy (NCBI): domain Eukaryota; kingdom Metazoa; phylum Chordata; class Mammalia; order Lagomorpha; family Leporidae; genus Sylvilagus; species Sylvilagus floridanus. Next base: position 70,653,216 of record OX463226.1, on the reverse strand, counting down.
AATGTGAAGTAATGCTATAACTAGTACTGAAACAGTATTTTACACTTTGTGTTTCTGTGTGGGTGCAAACTGATGAAATCTTTACTTAATATATACTAAATTGATCTTCTGTATATAAAGATAATTGAAAATAAATCTTTTTTTATTGTAAGACTTTTTTCAACTTTTATTTAGAATATAAATTTCCAAGGTACAGCTTATGGATTACAATGGCTCCCTCCCCCATAACTTCCCTCCCACCAGCAACCCTCCCCCCTTTCACGCTCCCTCTCCCCTTTCATTCACATCAAGATTCATTTTCAATTCTCTTTATATACAGAAGATCAGTTTACTATATATTAAGTAAAGATTTCAACCGTTTGCTCTCACATAGCAACACAAAGTGAAAAATACTGTTGGAGTACTAGTTATAGCATTAAATCACAATGTACAGCACATTAAGGACAGATATCCTACATGATATTTTTTTTAAAAATTGATTAATTTTCTATGCAATTTCCAATTTAACACCAAGTTTTTTTTTTCATTTTCAATTATCTTTATATACAGAAGATCGATTCAGTATGTACTAAGTAAAGATTTTATCAGTTTGCACCCACACAGAAACACAAAGTGTAAAATACTGTTTCAGTACTAGTTATAGCATTACTTCACATTGGACAACACATTAAGGACAGATCCCACATGAGGAGTAAGTACACAGCGACTCCTGTTGTTGACTTAACAAATTGACACTCTTGTTTATGGTGTCAGTAATCTCCCTAGGCTCTAGTCATGAGTTGCCGAGGCTATGGAAGCCTTTTGAGTTCACTGACTTCGATCTTACTCCGACAGGGCCATAGTCAAAGTGGAAGTTCTCTCCTCCCTTCAGAGAAAGGTACCTCCTTCTTTGATGGCCCCATTCTGAAAATGAATCTTGATGTGAATGGAATGGGAGAGGGAGTGGGAGATGGGAGTGGTGCAAGTGGGAGGGAAATTATGGGGGTGAGGGGAATGCCATTGTAATCCATAAACTGTACTTTGGAAATTTATATTTACTAAATAAAATATATATATATATATAAAACGATAAGTAGTGACTTTGCCCTGCCGTTTTCCCAAAGATATTTCTAATATATGCTTTGAACTTCCTGTGATTTTTTACTGAGATGTTTTCTTCCTTTACCTTCTTTCATATTGATGGCCGTGTTTCTGTGTTTCTGTGTGTAACACATCTTTAAGCATCTTTTGCTGGGCTGGACGAGTGGTGACAAATTCTTTCAATTTCTGTTTGCTATGAAAGGTCTTTATTTCACCTTCATTCACAAATGAGAGCTTTGCAGGATATAATATTCTGGGCTGGCAGTTTTTCTCTCTTAGTACCTGGGCTATGTCTCCCCATTCCCTTCTAGCTTGTAGGGTTTCTGATGAGAAGTCTGCTGTGAGTCTAATTGGAGATCCTCTGAGAGTAATCTGAGGTTTCTCTCTTGCACATTTTAGAATCTTTTCTTTCTGCTTCACTGTGGTGAGTTTGATTACAACGTGTCGTGGTGAGGATCTCTTTTGGTCATGTTTACTAGGGGTTCTATGAGCTTCCTGTACTAGGATGTCTCTGTCCTTCTCTAAACCCGGGAAGTTCTCTGCTAGTATCTCACTAAAAAGGCCTTCTAATCCTTTCTCTCTCTCCATGCCTTCAGGAACACCTAGAACCCGAATGTTGGGGTTTTTAATAGTATCTTGTAGATTCCCAACAATATTTTTTAGATTTCTAATTTCTTCTTCTTTTCTTTGGTTTGACTGTATACTTTCCTGTGCTCTGTCTTCTAAGTCTGATATTCTCTCTTCTGCTTCACTGACTCTGTTTTTAAGGCTCTCTAATGTGTTTTTCATTTGTTCTTTTGAGTTCTTCATTTCATTTCGATTTCTTTTCACTATCACACTTTTCCTGTTCTACTAGTTTCCGCGTGAAACTCTCCATTTTAACAATTACCCACATCCTCTCTCCCTGGTCAATTTCTTAATTGAAAAATACAGTCTATCTTCTTCCTACACCTTTAAACCTACAAAGATACTTCAAAATGTACACAAAAAGTAGAATTAAAAGTTTATTTTCATGCAAGAAAATTTGAAACCAATGCATGTTTTTTCCTAGTATGCATTTCCATGAACTTTTGGAAGATCCTTTGTATGTGTGATTTCAAGTTTTTTTTTAAAAAATAATTTATATATTTATTTATTTGAAAGGCAGAGGGACAGAGAAAGAGTTCTTTCACCTACTGATTTACTCTCCAAGTGCCCACAACAACAGGGCTGAGCCAGGCAAAAGCCCGAAGCCTGAAACTCAATCCAGTTCTCCATGAGAGAGAACTCTCCCAGGGAGTACAACCAGGATATCACACTTTCCTGTTCTACTAGTTTCTGCGTGAAACTCTTAACTTCATTTTCCATGAACTTTTCGAAGTGCCCTAGTATAACACTGAGGGCACTGGATGATCGTTGGCTGCATCTCTTCAGCTCCCAAGCATCATGGCTGCTGGGAGTCCATTAAGCAACTGCCAGGTGGGCCCCAAAGCTGTGTGGCAACCTGTCTGTCAGGAAACGGGTTGATGTTGCAGCTACACCTACTGCTTCCCGGCAGGCAGGGTTCCCAGCATGAAAGGAACATTGCTTGACCAACAGCTGCAAACCCTCCTCCCTTTGGGCTGCAAACCAAAGATTTTGAGGAAATCTAAAATAGCTTCTCATCAAGCATATATCGAAACCCATAGCTGAATTCTTTCCTGGTGGGCTTGTGGGTCTGGCCATCTGGGCAGAGTGGCACTAGGTGCAGTAATAGACCCTTTATTTTCATAATAATTTTCATTATCCCACGGGATGATTCCAACATCAGAATAAACCATTGCTTTCATTTCACAGTTAAGAATACTGAGATTGGAGAAGTTAATTAACGTATTACTCCAACACTGTAACGAATGAACAAGGAGAAGACAGACATGTGCCATGTGGGACCTGGTGACTTCTGCTGTTCCCACTCTCTTGAGCCTCCTGGCAAGCTAAGGATGTGGTGCTATGAAAGAGTATTCCAGTTAGGATGGGTCAAGTAAGCAAATACTGATTTCCATGCTTGCCCTGAAGAATCCCAGAACTACCAGTAATTTTTATTTATTCTTAAGAACCTTGAAACAAATGTGGCAAAATGCTAAAAACAGTTGTCTTCAAATTAAAACAATAAATTAAAAAAAGTTGTAAAGAGTCATAACTGGAAAAAAGCAATTTTTTTCTATAAAAATCCTTTGAATCATGCTCCTAATTTTGGGCACTTGGTAATTTAAAAAAATAAAAGAAAGAAAAGCTGTTTATCCATGAGTATCCCTGACTGAAAATCACTTTAGATCTAGAAAAAAAGGTTTAGACAAAACATGACTTAGCAATCATGGGGCCAGCTCTCCCATCTCCCAGGGTGACCCAGCATCATCACCGTCCCCTCCCCGCACCCTCCCTATGATGCATCAGAAACACATCTTGCTACATGGGAAAGCCTGCAGCAGCACACAGCGAAGCGCCCACCACCAGCTTGAGACTGTGTTGCTGAGCTGTGAATTGTGGGCACTGAGATCTAAACACAGTCTCTGGCCATGGGTGGAATATGCATGGGGGAAGGAAGCAAGAGAGAAGACACTCCTAAAGCAGAGGTTGCACTTCACCCAGGGTGTTGGAATGCATGATTTTGTAAAATTCTGTTAGTTTCTGGGGGTGAGTGCAGGTGGTCTGAGGAAGACTATTCATAATGTAGGAGAGACTTTGCTTGTCTTAATACAAAAACCTTCAGGTGCAGGTCCTATTGTATTCCTATTTGCTAATGAGGAGACTGAGACTCAGAGATAGATCACCTGACAAGGATACACAGTTGAGTGCGGTTTCAATTTGGCAAAGTTGAAATTTTGGTTTATAGGGACAGGGAGCAGAATATCTAAAATCAGGACTGGTGGAGACAATCCAGGAGCTATTGTTGCCTGCCGCGGTGACGCACCACTTTTCAGAGGCTGTAGGATCGCAACATTGCTCTGCAAAGCCCAAGGAGACACAGGCACATCTTGTCTGGGTTGTAAGGTGTACTTGGCGGGCTGGGATCCTGGCTGGTTTCCCCATGCGACAGGAGCAAATGCTACTTGGCGTAGCATGGGACCTCCGCAGTGACGGCTGCCGAGGAGTCGCAGGCAGGTGGAGGAGACCCGAGGCCATCAGTGATTTCTTTTGCTTTGCCCTTGGGCAAAAGTGCACAGTAAGTTGCTTTTAAGAACAGAAACTTTTCTCCCACACTGGTTTTTCGCTTACGGGAGTTACCTACAGCTTGGGGGCGGTCTCTCTTCTGGATAGTCCCCTTTACCCGCCACCCCCCACCTCCCACTCCCTTATTCCTCTGAGCTCCATTTCAGGCACAGAGCAGCTGGTCTGGACAAGTTCCCATTCACAGGGAGGCCTGTTGCGCCGAGGGGCGGGGTCCAAGGGGTGCCACCGCTTCTGGTTCCCCCCTCCCCGCCCTCGCCCGGACCTGGCCAAGCCCATACAGGACCTGGACAAGCAGAGCCTGCACCACAAGGGGGCGTGCTCCAGAACCAGACGGGAAGAGGAGCCGCGTGAGAGCAGCTTTGCACCCGCAGGGCAAGTCAGCGGGAGAACTTGATTGGAAATCCAAAGTTGGGCTTTCTTGTGGTGTTTAAGTGAATACAGAGATTAAAGGCAGCATAACTGAAAAAAATAAAGGGTGTCCACTTTAAAAGTCCGCCTTCCACATCCCCCTTAGGCTGGACGTGAAGACAGACCCGCCGACCGGTAAATCGCAGGCATTGACTCCAGATTGAAACGGCTTCTTTAGCACGGGTTCGCTCACATCGAGCAAACACTCAAATGAATGACCAGGTGAACAAGGTTTGCACATTCTTCCCCGGGGATCAATCAGCAATCTTTCCTTAAGCACACAGAAAGCACTGGAGCGGATCTGGCAGGTGCCAGGATCCCCAAGGAGAAAGACTAAGGGGTTTAGGCTGCAGTCGTCCCTGCTCCCCAATCTGCAGTTTTGCCTTTTGTGATTTCAGCCCATGGTTTCAACTGTGATCGGAAGATACTAAATGGAAAATTTCATAGATAAATAATGAATAGATATCAAGTGATTTTTATTACAGTGTATTTTTGTAATTTCTCTATTATTCTCTTACTGCGCCTAATTTATAAATTAAACTTTATCACAGGTCTGTACATATAGGAAAACACATAGTACAATGCTGTACCATCCATGGATTCATGTGATCACTGGGTGCCTTGGAACACATACTCTGAAGATAAGGGGCGTGGCTATACACAATTTGCTAAACAGAGAAATCTGCTAAGGTGCATATAGAATCATGAAATGGAAACAGGACTTTTGTTTCTGCTTTCTAATTAGGAGGCCCTGAAACTTATGAATGAAGTTCAGGATCATTTGGAAGAAGAAGAAAGGCTATGCCAGGTGTCTTCAGCAGATTCCTGGGATGAATGCAGGTCTTGCCTGGAAAGTGACTGCATGAGATTTTATACAACCTGCCAACCCAGGTGGTCCTCTGTGAAAAACACGGTAAGGGGGAAATAGAACTCAAAATTTCAGAGTGCCCAATGCACCTGCTTCAGCTTGCTTTTTAACTGAGTGTATGTTCATATGTAGACTAGGGGTGCTTGATCTGATATTGGCCTTTGCAGTCTAGAATTTAACACTAATGATTGTGTGTCATTGCCTGTGTACATACAATACGTCAGAAAATTTGTTTTGCGTTCATTCCCCCCTTTTAATGTCACTATACATCTCAGCAATACCATATTTCTGTCTTTTCTTATTCATGCTCACATTCCTGGGAGATTGTAAGCTCTTTGAGGGCAGGGATCAGATCTTACTTGTCTTCATTGAGCACTGTAGGTATCCAATAAACATGCTGAACTGTGTTTGGAATCATGCCGTCTTTGGTTTCCAATTGCTTTAATTGTTTCCCCTGGAGGTCAAATATTTGAAGACATTTTCCCCCTCAATCTCTGCTTTCATGTACTTGCCTTCATTTTGTTTAAGATTTACTTATTTATTTGAAAGGCAGAGTGACAGAGAAAGAGGAAGACATATAGACACAGAGAGAGAGAGAGAGAGAGAGGAGAGAGAGAGAGAAGGAATCTTTCATCTTCTGGTTCAACATCCAAATCACTGCATCAGCCCAAGATGGGCCAAGCTGAAGCCAGGAACCTGGAACTCCATCCAGGTCTCCCATGTGGCTGGCAGGGCCCCAAGCATGTGGGTTGTCTTCCACTGCTTTGCCAGGTGCATTAGCAGGGAACTGGATTAGAAGTAGAACTGGGGGGACTCAAATCGGTGCTCCAATGTGGCATCACAAGCAGCTGCTTAATCCACCATACCACAACACCTGTCCCAGCATTTGGCCTCGTAAATGTGTCTCTCACACACACGCACACACGTGCATACGTACCTACACACCTCCCCCCATTCCCTCCTGCCCCATCCACACATGTCCTACAAGCCTATCATGTTGTCTTTTTGTCCCTTTGGCAATCTTTGGGGGCAGAAGGAATCACAGAAGGGGGTGACCTGAGTAGGATGAGCTCTGCCCCCTAAAAGACTCCAGCTGACCTGGATTTTTTTCTTCCCCCTCCAGGAACTAAGCTGAATTTGAAGTAGAGTGGAATTGCACTCTGTAGTAAAGCACACACTAATTAGACTATGCCCCTGGCTTGGCAGTGCCAAACTCAATTACACAGGGAGGCATCGCTAGGATCATGAACGTGCCAAGTTAATTTGCCTCCACTGTTAATGGCATCTGCTCTATTTTTAGAGCCACTATCCAATACACCAGAATATGGTGGAATTAGGACTGGCTGGAGGTCAGGAAATTTGGGGCCATTCCCTTAAGGGCCAGTTGTATGACCTTATAAAATATTCATGGGGGATTTAAAATTTGGTTTTTGTGGATGGAGTCAAGTAAACAGAAGCTGGCAGAGGGAGAGACAATCTACCCAGACTAATTTCTGAGACAGGCATGGGTCTTCTAAAAATTCCTGGAGAATTATTTGCACAGTACAGGGATGGTGTGTGGCAATTATATTCAACAGTTGATTACACCCAAAATATCCATGTCACTATCACATAAGGGAAATTATGATCTTCCTAGACTTATATGTCACACAGATGAAGTAGAGCATAGTGTGAATACTAGAAAATCTTCTAATGTGTGGTGCCCAGATTTCTGCAATTAGAAATTTATTCCTTTGACTATAGAAAAGGGGCTTCCTCACTGTTAATATATAAGCACCCCTATGTAGCCTATCAAGCTCTCTTGAGTATATATCGTTCAGTGTACATGTGTTATTTTCTTCTCCATAGACTAGTCTCGTGAGAGAGAGAATATAGACATTAATGACACCAAGATACTAACTCTACAAAGCAGTAATGATAATAATAAAGAACTAAGTAAGTCAGAAGTGAAAGACAAGCGGCTTCTTTCCAGTGTTCAGGCAATTTCCCTGATGCCCTGCAGGGAATGACATTCCAACTGTCACCAGCTTATCAGGCTATAAGCTGTCAACTATATTGTGAATTTGACCTTTTGCAAAAAAAAAAATTGATTTGAAAGGCAGACAGGGTGAGAGAGAAAGACAGATTTTCTATGCATTGGTTTGCTCCCCAAATACCTGCAACAACTAGGGCTAGGCCAGGCCAAACCCAGGATCGAAGAACTCTGAGTCTCCTCCATGGGTGACAGGGGCCCAAGAACTTCCACTGCTTCCCAGGTGCATTAGCAGGCATGTGGATCAGAAATGCATAGCTGGGACTTGAACCAGGCACTCCAATATGGGACGTAGGTGCCCATATAAGCGGTGGCTTAATCTGCTGCACACAACAGCACCTGCCCTGAATATCAGACCCTTTCAGGCCACTGGAGGGCAAACAAAAGCAAGGAGGAATTTCAAATGCTATATCCACAAAGTCAAAGCCAGTATAAGAGAGTTAATAAATTATTATCATGAAGTGAATCACCTGTTCCTAGCTTGCCCAGAAATGTTACTGATGTATAATAACTATGCAAGTTGACTTTAAAATCTGTAGTAAGCTGGAGACTGGTGTTGTAGTACAGTGTGTAAAGCTGCTGCCTGTGACACTGGCATCCCATATGAGCAGCGGTTTGAGTCCCAGCTGTGTCACTTCCCATCCAGCTCCAGCTAATGCACCTGGGAAGGCAGAAGATGGCCCCAGTACTTGAGTCCCTACCACACAACTGCGAGACCCTGATGGAGTTCCTGGCTCTTAGCTTCAGCCTGGCCAGTGTAGCCAACTGGAGAGTGAACTAGCAGGTGGAAGATCTCTCCCTGTCACTCTCTTTCAAGTAAATAAATCCTTTTTTAAAATAAAATAAAAATTGCTGTAAGAAATGGTCCAGAAAAAATTTAACTTTTATTCCATTTCCGTCCTCTCTTCCACCCACAGATTGAACAGTTTTTCAGGAAGATATACCAAGTTCTGTTTCCCTCCCGCGAAGATAATGAAAGAGACCTCTCTGCCAGTGAAAAGTACGTTGAGGAAGACGAACAGTTGGTCCAAATAGAGGATGTGTTCAGCCAGCTGAGCGTGGATGTGGAATCTCTCTTTAACAGGAGTGTTTCAGTCTTCAAACAGATGCAGCAAGAATTTGATGAGGCTTTTCAATTGTATTTCATGTCAGATACAGACCTCATTGAGCCTTACTTTTTTCCGGCTTTATCCAAAGAGCCAATGCAAAGAGCAGGTCTCGTGCGAAGTTGGGACATTCCCAATTTCTTCCAGATGTTTCGTCATTTCAGTGTGTCTATTTATGAAAGCGTCAGTGACGCCATCACGGAGACACTGACTGCAGTACAGGATTCACCAAAACAAGGCAAAGGCAAGTGTTTTAGAAGGTTCCTTTTACGTAGATGTCTATAATAACATCAAGTTCTGTTTAGCTTCAAAGATTCTAGACATTTCTGAGTCACTGTGCGGCATTTCCTGAAATGACAGTTTATGTATAGCCAGGTTTCAGGGCCTCTTTAAAGAAGCTTTTAAGTCTGCCAAACACCACCCCTCTTCCATCGTTGTTGAGAACTCTAGTGTGGCTCTATCTGTCGAGCAATTTTCACAGCTGAAAAAGAAAATACTAATAGAGTGAGAACTTGAAAACCCATTCTCTAATCTATTGGAGCTCCTTTGGATGTTCAAGGTCATTCTGTTTGAACACCATGGATTTTCTCTTTTTTAAAATGAGTCTAGAGTTTTCAACTCCCAAATTGTGATGTAACCTCCTCTCACGTTTAATATGGTCAAATTGAGTGCTCTTCGAAGCATGGCCCCCTCTGAACAACAACTGTAATTCCTGCCATCATAAAAGTTTTGCATGGAACCACAGAACATGCCCACAGACAAACCCAAAACTACAGAAAATGCGAATAGATAAGAAATTGCTTTCTATCAATGCTAATCGTGTTCTGCAATATTTGGTGTTGGAAGAATACTGCTGCTTTATGTTTGAAGGCAGGAGACGCCTCCTTCAGGCTCCCCTGGAGCTGCTTAGATGAAGCGTGTCATACATGAGAGCTGCCAGGTGGGCCAAGTGCAGGACCTATGGTTCCTTGACCTTAGCTTTTATTGACCACTAGGCCAAGTGAAAGGCTGCTCCCCTTTGAGATGAAAAATAAATCAGGCTCCTTCTGGCGGACTGTTTTCCAATTACACCAGCTGTAGCTGGCAACATCTCAATCAGATCCCAGAATCCCCATGGCATTGCGAGACTGGCCTTGATAGACGAGGAGCTTACCTCACACCTCACGGAAACTGGAGCCAGGAAACACTGCTTTCCAGCCTTCCAGAGCCACTGTTCCGTGGTTACAGGACAGCCATCGTGACTGGAATTGCTGGGTCCTGTAATTCTATTTCAGGGTCCTGTAAATCAGGTGTTTTGTCTCATATTCCATTCTGAGGTTCCAAATTCATCAAATATTCAGAAGCATTAGGGCTAGAGACCAAATACATCAATGCTGGACTGACATGGAGTCATTTCCCCCGACCATGTAAATGGATGTAATTGTCTTGAAATATTGATTCAGCATGTGTGCATTAGAACAGGGTGTCTCCTCCTTCATATTTTGTAGCAGCCTTACACTTGTGTCTCTACATTCAAATGTGCACCAGACAGCAGTGATTCAGACACAACAAAATCTCAATTTCCCAGCCATGACAACTCCTACCCTCTGACTATGAATATGGATTCCCACCATTTACCTGAAGTTCCACCTCACTCACACACCTGGGACCAGCCCCTCTGCCCCCAGCTGCTCCTGTACCCCTGTCCTTCTGTAACACCTGGATATTCAGGATCCCTATAAATGCAATTTTTTAAAAACCCCATGTTACCCTATTATGCTCTTCTTTCTATAATATTCTTGCCTATCCAGACAATACACAGCAAGCTCAACAGAGATGTTCTCTTCCCAGGTGAGCAAACATGTACTATTTACAAAGAGACACACAGGGCTGCAGGACATTTGCAGGTGGTTTCCATCACTTTTCTGGACAGGTGGTAGGTGAAGAATAAGCCTATTGCCCCTAGAAAATCTTCCTATCGAGTTGAGCTTTGCCTTGTGGTAAGCAGAACAATGGCTGCCCTGAGATATCCCACATTCCCAGAACCTGTGAACTTGTGGTATGTGGCAAAGGGATACTAAGGTTGCCAATTCACTTATTTTTATAATAGGGAGATTATTCTGGACTATCAAAGTGGGTTCATTGTAAACACAAGGGTCTTAAAAGTGCAAAAAGGAGGAAGAACAACATTAACAGAGCTGGCAGCATGAGGACCTGGCCCTGCTTTGCTGGCTCAGCCACCAGTCCCATAATGCAGGTCTTCAGAAGCTGGACACATGCAGTAGATCCGCCCCTGGAGCCTGCACAGGAAACCAACTCTGCTGGCATCTGGATGTGAGCCCAGGGAGACCCACTTCAGTCCTTGGACATGGAAAAACATACAATAGTGAATCTGTTGTCTTGGACCACTAAATTTGTGGTAACTTGTTATAGCAGTCATATGAAACTAATAGACACCTCTTGTCAATGACAATGGTCTGCATGTGCTGGCAGCCTTCATAGATGGGCCTAGTTGGTTAGGATCATCCTAAAAGCCAAAGTCAGAATCCAGACCCCAGTTCCTGAATTTATCAAAAGAGGACACAATAGCTCTTGCAACGATCTTCACTTGATCTTCACTTATTTTATAAATCCCTAGTCAGAACAGAGGATATCATGATCTACTGTAGCTTGACACTGCATAGAGCACCAGATGTGGTCTAATTCTGCCTTAGGGAGTGTGTCTCCACCCTAATTTGCTCATGGGGGAGAGGCTGAGACAAGAATGGATGATTTGTCTCAGTGATGGCACTGGAAGTAGCTGCTGCCTAGAAAGATGCTGTCACAGCTTGACTGGGGTCATGGATGATGCCATGGGTGCAAAATGGAGAACTGTTGCTTCAGGGACCTGGGATTTGCCATCTCTAATGTGTGTACCACGGTGTTAATCTAGATGCTGGGAATGAGACCGTGATTATGACACAGGTCTTAACTTCCAGGAGCAGACAGACAGATAGGTGGACATTTGCACCACCAAATAGGTGAAGAGGCAGAAGAAGGTTCAGAAGAATGATGAGATTAAAATGCCAAGGTCAAGTCCCTCCCCTCAGGAGGCTAGAAGTCTAAGGAAGAAGAGAAGCAAGCAAGCACCACTACACACAGAGCTGGGGTATCTTCTACAGTGGGCCGCCTCACAGTAGGTTTTGGGGGCAGAGGGGTCCAAGAAGGCAGCTAGGAGAAAGTGATTTTCTGGTTACCAAAGAGATGGTTGCCTTACACAATAAACAATCTAGCAATGCTGCACAGGCTTTTAAACCATGAGATTCACAATTTGTCTCAAAGTAAGATGCTTCCTTTTACAATATTGAAGACTTAATATCGGATAACATCGGATTATGATGTTGATGAACTTGTCCTAGTGTCAAATGGTCTATTAGGAACTGCCAGTTTTCCATTGGATAGACTTCTTGGATATCAATGTTTTTATATGGATGGTTAACTGTCCTAGAATAGTTTCTCAAAATTTAATCCACTTTAAGTATTTTCCTAAATCTTTGACCCACGTTTTGTGGCATTATATACATTTCACATGTGTGTGTGTGCATGTGTGTACATACATGCAATACACAAGAAAATGGTACTGTAATAAAATACATACCCAGCACTCAGTTTAAGAAACAGACTTTTCAATACATTTGGACTTCTAATATACTTCAACTACAGTTTATGATTTTTAAATAATTCTTAAAGACATTCTTGGTAGAAGTCCAAAGAAAAAGAGGCTTATATCACCTATTTACTTAATATTACCAGGAATTTGTAATTTGGATTATTGTAAAGCTTATATGTCTTATTCTTTATCAAAGGAACAACATAAATGAAAGCTTTGCTCTCACTGCATTAAGTCTCTCTTCCCAAAGGCAGTTACTACCACTAATTCCTCATGATTGCTTCTAGAAAATAAAATTGCACACAGTAATGTAATGTGTGTATATACAAACAACAGATCTCTAGGAAGGAGATTCTTCCACTGAAGAATATAGGCAACAGTTAATAGACATCAAATTGCCCTGGCAAGCATTTGGACCAGCATCACTCCTATGCTTGAATATGGGAAAACACTTTGAAGGCACTGGTAACCCAAAGGAACAACATCCTCTCTGTCTCTTTAAAGCAAACTCTAAGGACACTAACGTGTAAATAGCACATTCCCTGCAGATCCTGGCCACGGACGCCTGGCTTCAAAGACGGTACCTGAGCAGGACAGACAACCATGTGGGGAACTGAGCCAGGACTTGTCGGGATGTTTCAGATTTCACCAAAGATGCCAGAAGTGTCAAGATTACTTAGCCAAAGGTAAAAATGATTTGTATTCTCTTAGCATTCTGGTCAGAGGTCAAAGTCTCACTTTCATAAGCATTGTGGATTCATTTGCTTTCCTTCAGGTACTTTTTTGCATGCTCATTTTCATCTGGAAGTGCTCAGTAAAGGTTTATAGATTTTTATTACTCCAAAGTATATCAACTAATCCTTCCACTTTTTTTTTCATTTATCTGATTGTTCCTGGGAAATTTTTATGGCTAAGGACCACATTTTTTTTTTACAGGCAGAGTGGACAGTGAGAGAGAGAGACAGAGAGAAAGGTCTTCCTTTGCCGTTGGTTCACTCTCCAATGGCCGCCGCGGTCGGCGCGCTGCAGCCGGCGCACTGCGCTCATCCGCTCATCCGATGGCAGGAGCCAGGTGACAGGTGCTTTTCCTGGTCTCCCATGGGGTGCAGGGCCCAAGCACCTGGGCCATCCTCCACTGCACTCCTGGGCCACAGCAGAGGGCTGGCCTGGAAGAGGGGCAACCGGGACAGAATCCGGTGCCCCGACCGGGACTAGAACCCGGTATGCCGGCGCCGCAAGGCGGAGGATTAGCCTGTTGAGCCACGGCGCCGGCCAAGGACCACATTTTTTTAATGACAAAAAAACAAAATGAATATGTGCACTAAAGAGAAACAGTGAACAAAATAGGGGCAACTCTTTCTGCAAAGAATATGAAAACCCACAAATCAAGGAGAACTTCCCATTGAGCACACAAAGTTTTAGTCAAGTGAGATTTTAAAAGAGTGGCATGAGCTCTTTCCAGTTGGTAGATTAATCAACTAGTTAATGACTGCTTCCCAAACCCTAGGAAGCTTCCCCACCCCCACCTCCTGCCCTGGCTGTGGCTAACAGTAAAGGGAATTCCTTCTCCCTTTTCTTGTCCCTCCCCAAGTCCCAGTCCTTTCCTCCTCTCAGCCCACTGGGGCCACACTGCAGGCATTTAGCCTGGTGGTTAAGGCACCAATTGGCCCACCCACATCCCATATCAGAATACCTGGGTTCAAGTCCCGTTCTTTATTCCACCTTCCTTGCTGATACACACCCTAGAAGGCAGCAGGTGATGGCTCTTGTACTTGAGTCACTGCCCCTCATGTGGGAGACCTGGACTGAGCTCCTGACTCTTGGCACTGTTGTGGGCATTTGGGGAGTAAATCAGTATCTGAGATCAGGATCTTTTTCTTGCTCAAGTAGGTAATTTTTAAAGATTATTTACTTTCCTTTTTTTTTTTTTTTAACAAACAATGGAGAAGCTTTTGATTCCTACATTTCTGTATTTTATCTCACTAAAGCTCTCAGGGAAAGAAAATGTAAAAATATGGTTAATGGCTTAGAGCAGAAGGTTGGACAATGTAGTAAGAGCAAGACAAATTAAAACCAATACATTAACCTAGCACACCAGCTTGTGACTTTGGGCAACTCATTTTCACTGTCTAGGCCTCAGTCTAGTTATCTGTAAGTAAAGGACCAAAGATGCTCTTTGAGATCTCACAAAATTATTCTATGAAGCAACCTCAGAGAAGGCTAATATAATTATGAAAAATGCAAATAGAGATAGATAAACAGAGAGCTTTTTTCCAAAGAAGATTTTTTTCTTTGAAAAGCAGAGTTAGAGAGAGAGAGAAAATGAGCAAGAGTGAGATCTTCCGTCCATTGGTTCAGTCCCCAGATGGCCCAAACAGCCAGGGCTGGGAAAGGCCAAAGCCAGGAGCCTGACATTCCATCCAGGTCTCCCACATGGGTGCAGGGGCCGAAGCACTTGGGCCATCTTCTGCTGCTGTCCCAGGCACACTAGCAGGGAGCTGGAAAGGAAGTAAAGCAGCCAGGACTTGAACCAGTGCCCACATGAGATGCTGGCATCACAGACCACAGTTAACCCACTCTGCCACAACACCAGGCCCCAAAACAGAGAGATCTTCTGTCAGTTCATTCCATAGATGCCTTAAGCAGCTGGGACTGGTCCAGTTGAAGTCAGGGGCCTGGAATTCCATTCGGGTCTCCCACATGAGTGGCAAGCCACTGCTGCTGCCTCCCGGAGTACACATTCAACGGAAGTCAGGTGGAGGCAGAACTTGAACTGAGCAAATCTTGAACTTGAAATTACATCAATTTTTGGGTAGTTACTAACTCTTTGTAGAGAAGCACTCCCTTTCTTTCGTTTCAATACAGTAGCCACCAGCTTGGCCTCCTGTTGCTGAGCTCTTAGACTGATGGGGCTTGGAAGCGGACAGGAGGAATGTTGACCAGGCTACAGCACAAGAACGGCTCAGTCTTCCTCTTCCACTTCGTACAGGCTGCATTTACAGACAGAGAAAAGAAAGCGATGTACAGAGGCAACCTGATGATCTGCAGTCAGCCTTTGCTTTACGTGGGCATGGTGTGATGTGGCATCTTCCTACAGGGACAGCGTGTGGTTGACCCAGAGTCAGCCACTGTGACTGGCTCAGACCCAGGTGCTTACTCCATGGAGCCTGCACTGTAACATAGTGGGCTAAGCCTCTGCCCATGGTGCCAGCATCCCATATGGGCTCCGATTCATGTTCAGGCTGCTCCTCTTACAGCTCTCTGCTGTGGCCTGGGAAAGCAGTGGAAGATGACTCAAGTGCTTGGGCCCCTGCACCCACGTGGAAGACTAGGAGAGAACTCCTGGCTCCTGGCCTCAGATTGGCCCAGCTCCAACTGTTGCAGCCATCTGGGGAGAGATCCAGTGGATGGACAATCTCTCTCTCTCTCTCTCCCTTAGGTCTCTAACTCTGTCTCTCAAATCATTCTTAACAGAGTATAATCCTTGATACTCTCTAACTAAGTCAGGTTACAATTGTTTACACATCAAGCTAGAGTACAGCTCACTGTTGAGGCTGCTTTGGACCAACTACTGTCACCCATGTATAGAGAGATTTAGGCCAAACTTATTTCAGTTCATCATAATAAATGTTTCCTAAAACATCACTAATCATTTTTCACTATTTATTATACATTTCTGGTCTCAATTTTAAGTGGAATTACTGTAAAGAATTCTCTTCCTCATTTTCCATATCAATTCCCAGCACTGAACACATGAAAGGATTTAAAACTGTTTGTATAAAAAAAGGAACCAAAAGATAAGCTAATTTTTGTGCAAAAAGACTTGCAATTCATGCATATTTTTCATAAAATGCATTTCCATGACTTTTTTGAAGATTCATATGTGTGGTTCTCAAAAATTTTGATCCCAAGTAATCTCATCCTCTATCTATCTTTTTTTTTTTTTAAGATTTATTGATTTATTTGAAAGGCAGAGTTGCATAGGGAGAGGGAGAGACAGAGAGGTCTTCCATCCGCTGGTTTACTCCTCAAATGGCCACGTGGGCAGAGCTGAGCCGATCCAAAGCCAGGAGCCAAGAGCTTCTTCTGGGTCTCCCAAGTAGGTGTAGGGGCCCAAACACTTGCGCAATCCTCCACTGCATCAGAAGTAGAGCAGCCGGGACTAGAACCAATGCTTATATGGGATGCTGGTGCCAAAGACAGATGCTTAACCTACTACGCCACAGCACTAGACCCTCTACCCATCTTTTTAATGAACTTTTTGATGTACTCTTACATGTATCCAAACTCAAAATATGAATCCAAAACAGAAGTTCCCTTTTGAGAGGACAAAACAGAGGTGATGTGAAAGGGCCACATTAAGGGCTTCATGTGGGTAATCTTTGTTCCTAATATAGATGATAGGCACATAGGGTTTATAGCAAGAAGTTCTATCTCCAGCCTGGTTTCTGTGATATTAAATCATATAATTAACAAGCAAACCAGAACATATTTGAAACTAATGTAGGTAATAGTCATAACTGCTTTAGACACCGGGCATAAAGTGCATCTCTCATAGGCAAAGGGGAACATAGAAATAAGGGCTGGGACTGTGGCCCATGTCACTGCTCCAAGCCTCACGGGCCTTTCCTTGACCATGCTTTCTTCTCTGCCAGACTGTCCTGATGTACCTGAACTACACACAGAATTGGAGGAGGCCCTCAGATTGGTCAACGTATCCAGTGAGCAATATGCCCAGATCCTGCGGATGGCCCAGTATCACGTGGAGGACACCATGTACCTCATGGAGAAGATGAGAGCCCAATTCAGCTGGGTGTCTGAACTGGCAAACCAGACCACAGCAACTGAGAATGCCTTCAACTCAACAAAGGTAATGGCCACACCCAAGAGCAGATGGAGACTCCATGTACATGTTTCATCTTCCCATGAACTTACATAGTAATTGCATCTGAATTGGAAAAATCAGCTAGAGAGGAATATTTGTATTTTCATTGAGATTGTATTCAGGATGAGTTGACGTAATGTAGTTCACGGTATTAAGAAAACAATAAGCTTGACCAGCGCCACGGCTCAATAGACTAATCCTCTGCCTGCGGCGCCGGCACCCTGGGTTCTAGTCTCGGTTGGGGTGCTGGATTCTGTCCCGGTTGCCCCTCTTTCAGTCCAGCTCTCTGCTGTGGACTGGGAGTGCAGTGGAGGATGGCCCAGGTCCTTGGGCCCTGCACCCTCATGGGAGACCAGGAGAAGCACCTGGCTCCTGGCTTCGGATCAGCGCGGTGCACCAGCCTCAGTAGCCATTGAGAGGTGAACCAACGGAAAAGAAAGACCTTTCTCTCTGTCTCTCTCACTGCCCACTCTGCCTGTCAAAAAAATAATAATAAAAAATAAAGAAAACAAGAAGCTCTACAAATAAAATCAACTTAAAATACCAAGTATTTTCTAATTCAGAGATGGCTAATTTTGTTTAGCAAAATTTTTTTCATCATATGTGTAGAATGCATATTATTTTAAAACTATGTATTGATTTCAAAACTTTTTTTGCACAAAAATTAACTATTTTGAGTTTGAAAATTTTGTTTTTTGGAAATGCAGAGTGAGAGAAAGGAAGAGACAGAGTGGAAGAGATCATCCATCTGCTGGTTCACTACCCAGATGGAGCTGAACCAGGACAAAGCCCAGAGCCTGGAATTCCATTTGGGTCTCCTATGTGAGTGGCAGGGCACCAAGCATTTGGCCCATCTTCTGTTGCTTTCCCAAGCACATTAGCAGGGAGCTGGACTGGAAGTGGAGCAGCTGGTACTCGAATGGGCACTCATATGGAATGCTGGCACTACAGACAGCAGCTTAATCTCCTATACCACAACGCCAGCTCCAAAAATTAACTCATCTTTTAATCCCTTTTTTTGAAAGCAAGCTTTTTGAAGTACGCTTGAACAAAACAAGAGCTCTGTCAATTATAGCCTTTGACACTAAGCTGCTGAGTTGCCTTGATTTTAAAACTATTTAGGGGCCAGTGCTGTGGTACAGTGGGTAAGGATGCTGCTAGTGATGCCAGCATCCCACATGGGTGCTGGTTCAAGTCCTGGCTGCTCCACTTCTGATCCAGCTCCTTGCTAATGGACTGGGAAAACAGCAGAAGATGACCCAAGTACTTGGGCCCCTGCCACCCACACGGGAGACCAGGATGGAGCTTCTGGCTCCTGGCTTTGACCCGGCTCAGTACTGGCCATTGCGGCCAATTAGGGAGTGAACCAGCGGCTGGAAGATCATTGGTCTGTCTCTCCCTCTCTCCAACTCTGACTTTCAAATAAATAAATCTTTTAAAAAATATATTTGTACATTAACCTTGACATAAAACATAGTGTCATCTTAAATTACATCAATACCGTGACCCCTGCATTTAATCAATAACTCTTTCTGCATAGTAAATTTTTTCATGAGACCTACTCCCCTATACACACACATTAATATCCAAATGCACCAGGCTAATGCTTCCTGATGGGGTTAGTAATGGTGGATTCCTATAAAGATCTGGATGCAAACATCATTGAGGAGAACAATTGAAGATGCAATATTTGGGGCAGCATGTGAGGTCGGTGCCCTTCCAGAGCCCTGGAGTGTCTTTTACCAGCTCCTACTGGTGCTGCTGTTCACTGTTCTCTCCGTGGTCATCACCTGAGGATGGCCCTGTGGCCACTTACATTGCAGGATCAGGCTGACACTAGAAGTTGCCCGAAGCCACAGCCTTGCTTGGTATCCCCTTAAAAGTTCCAGCTGAGAGCATCCCTTTATGAATCACTTAGGTGAGAATCTCAGGCTCTGCTTCCCAGGAGTTTAACCTATAACATTCTGTAATCAGCATTTTGCTCCTTCAAATCATAAAGTTATAACCAAATGTGACTTGGGAAATAATTTTAGATGGTCACAACAAGCACATTAAAAAACAAGCAAAATAGAATAAATGAAAAAATTGGTTCACTGTGTTTGCTAAGTCATGCATGTCATGGAATGTGTGTGTGTGCGTGTGTGTGTGTGTATGTAAGATATGCATGTGGATCTGTATTATGTAAAAATTCTCATTTGAGAGGCAGAGAGACAAAGCTTCCAACCACTGGTTCACTGCACAACCCCTCTTGGGTGAATCCAGGTGCTGGGAACTCAATTCTGCTTTCCCAGACGGGTGGCAAGAACCCAGTTCCTTGGCCCATCACCTGCTGTCTCCAGGGTTCTACATTAGTAGGAAGCTGGAGTGAGGAGCCAGAGCTGGGAATCAAGCCCAGGCACCCTGATACGGGATGCAGATGTCGAACTTGCTAGGCCAAACCACCTGCATGAATAGGCTTGTGTTTTGAGTCATGGTGTGAAATGAACTAGGGTGTTTAACACATTCATGGAAAATGTGAACTCTTCCTAGTTAGATTTTTATGTGAGAGGCAGAGAGATAGAAAGAAATAGAATTCCCATCTACTGGTTCACTTCTCAGATATCCACATAGCCTGAGTTGGGGACGCAATCCAGGTCTCCCACATGGGTGGCAGGGACTCAACTACTCACACCATCACCACTGCCTTCCAGGATCTGCATCAGTAGCAAGCTGGGGTCAGGAACGAGAGCTGGGAATGGGAGCTGGATCCTTTGACGTGGGACACAGGCATTTAACTGCTGGGCTCAGTGCTTGCCCCCATGAGATACCTTTTAATTCCACTGTTCCTGAACTTTCTGCAACCCTTCATGGTTGTTACTGTAGACCACAAAGGGTTTTGAATGCCACTGTTCCAATCCCTGATGACTTTCTGGCTCTATGATTCTATCAGAATTATATTCCAGGAGGGTAAAATAATTCAATATGTTCAGTCATTCTCAGATAATGGACTTTTAGTTGAATAAGAAAAATAATCCTGCCTTAAAAATAAAAATTTAAGAAAAAATTAATTGTTAAGCTTTAGAAAGCTACAACCAATATGTAGTTGCTTTTATCGTCATCAGTATTTTCCAGCCTGTGCTTCTGCTGGCTTCCATTCTAGTGTCTGAGTCATAAGATTTATCTAAAATGCTTTATACCAATAACAAAGGCACCTCTATATAAAAACCTCCATGTAGAATGAAATTAGTTTCAATTACTTATCTTTTTAATAATCATGATCACTAAAGAGCATTTACCATGCATCAGGCAATGTTCTAAGAATTTTTCCCCCATATCAGATAATTTAATCTCCTAAATGACCCTAAAAATAAGCAGTAGTATTTTCCAAAGTGAGACACAAAGGGGAGTAGGCAACTTGTGTGAGGTCGCACAGCTAGTAACTAGTAACTGGAATTCAAATTCAAGCAGCATTTTTCCAGAGTGAGTAGACTTAGCCATTTCCCTATGCTGCCTCTAGAAGTTGTCTCAAATCAACTTTCATTTCTTCATGCAAAGCAAAGTGCAAACTCCTAAAATAGGAAGTGATAAAAGGAAGGCTTGTGTAGAAACTAGACAGATTAGCAGGTGAAAAAAGGCATGGCCCAGATTGTATTTAATAGATAGTTATTTATTAAACTACCAAAAGGAAAGGGGGATAGCTACGCGAGCTATTCCTTTATAAGCTAGAATCACAAAATCATCAGTTTCAATTTGGCCTTCTAATGTTTTTGTTTTAGTTTAGATATGGAAATTTGTTTGAAAACATTTCCAAAGTAGTCCATTTAAGGTTCCATCAAGTGGCACATCAGTTCAGTTCTATGTAAATGATTGTTTGTTTGTTTGTTTTTTATTTGACAGGTAGAGTTACAGATAGTGAAAGAGAGACAGAGAGAAAGGTCTTCCTTCCGTTGATTCACTCCCCTAATGGCTGCTACTGCCGGTGTGCTGTGCTGATCTGAAGCCAGGAGCCGGGTGCTTCCTCCCGGTCTCCCATGCGGGTGTAGGGACCCCAGCACTTGGGCCATCCTCCATTGCCCTCCCGGGTCACAGCAGAGAGCTGGCCTGGAAGAGGAGCAACAGGGACTAGTACCTGGCACCCCAACAGGGACTAGAACCCGGGGTGCCAGCACTGCAGGTGGAGGATTAGCCAAGTGAGCCATGGTGCCGGCTCCTATGTAAATGATTAAAGTCAAGTACATGCCCTTGAGAATTCATTAAGAGAGTAACCAACAAGTGGATTGCATGACTAGTTCTTGCTAAAACCACCCATAAAACTATAAATTGTACATTTCCTAGGAAAACTAAACACAAAATTTGGCATGTCACATCAATGCTCGTAGCACAGAGTATTAGTAGTGCTCAGCAAACATTCCACCTACTCACTTGTGTTTTCCAGTTCTTCTCCTGGTGGATAAGTGGTGCCATGTGACCAATGAAATGGGAACACAGCTGCCAAGGACTGTTATACTTCTAGGCTGACATACTGAGGAGCCTGTGTGCTTTTCATTCTTTCTCTGCTGAGGGCACAGAGAAACCTTGCACTCACTTGCTAGTCATGAGCTGATACACCTCTGTCCACCAGGGTCCTGAGTGTCAACTGATATGGAGCTCCTGTCGTGGATATGCAATGTGAATGAGAAATATTGTTGTTGTTTAAAGCCTAAAATGTTGGGGCTAATTTGTTCTCTCAGCAAAACCTATCCTATCCTGAAATGTGGTATTAAATTAACACTGAGGGTAGGCATTTGGCCCAGTGGTTCAGACAATGCTTAGAATGCCTACATCTTACGTCAGAGTGCCTCAGTTTCACTCCCAGCTCTGGCTCCTCATTCAAACTTCATGCTAATAAAGACCCTGGAAGGCAACAGGAGACAGCTCAAGCATTTGCATCCGTGCAACCCACATGGGAGACCTGAACTGAGTTTCCAGTTCCCAGCCTCAGCTCAGCCCAGCCCTAGCTGATGTGAACATTTGAGGAACAATCAGTGGATGGGAACTATGTCTCTATCTCAAGTAAATAAATTTTAAAAATTCTTATCAAAGGCATACTGGAATTTAATAATTCTTTACTGTATAATTCTCTAGGAAGTTCCAAGCGTTCGTGAAAGAACTTCAGCCAAACAAGGTGAAATGAAGGTAGACTTCAGCATTTTGCCTTTCCCTAATTCTACACTCAAGATACTTCTTGAAGAAAGTTCTGAGAGCTCTAGCTTTGTTGACTACATAGCGGAAAAAGTTCGACAGCATTTTAAGGAACATTTTAGAACTTGGTAAGTGGAGTGTCTCATTAGGTATGCTTTGTTGACAGGAAGAGATGATTCATAAAAGGAAGAAACAAAAGTAG
This sequence comes from Sylvilagus floridanus, assembly GCA_949820135.1. Taxonomy (NCBI): domain Eukaryota; kingdom Metazoa; phylum Chordata; class Mammalia; order Lagomorpha; family Leporidae; genus Sylvilagus; species Sylvilagus floridanus. Next base: position 70,630,658 of record OX463226.1, on the reverse strand, counting down.
CTTTCAAAATATCTGAAAAATATGTTAATCCTATTTAGCAACCAAAGACATGAAAGAAGATAGCATTTTGTGATAAAATGGGAATTCTTCTTGTTACTGACAAGAACATAAACTGGTTTTGCCCTTTGAAAAACTATTTGATTATGCATATCAAAAGCTATAAAATACCTTGATATAATAATTCCACTTTTGGAATAAGTCTTCAGGAATAAATAAGACTAAAGGTTATGCCTCTAAGAGATTTATATAGAGGTCTATATAGATATTTGAAAAAATACTGAAATATAAAAAATATAGCTAAAAACAGGAGTTGTAAAGTAGGTTATGACTATATTCAATAAGCTTATGAAAACACTATTAATTTTATATTATCATTTTACAGAAAAGAAAATTGAGGCTCAGGGTTCAAGGTTAAACAAACTTCTCAAGTCAGTAGGTGGTGGAGCCAGAATTTTTTTTTGTTTTTTAAGATTTGTTTGAGAGGCAGAGTTACAGAAATAGAGAGAGACAGAGGTCTTCCATCCACTGGTTCACTCCCAAAATGGCCACAACAGCTGGAGCTGGGCTGATCTGAAGCCAGGAACTTCTTCCAGTTCTCCCACATGAGTACAGGGGCCCAAGCACTTGGGCCATCTTCCACTGCTCTCCCAGGCCATTAACAGGGACTTAGATTGCAAGAGGAGCAGCTGGGACTTGAACCAGCACCCATAGGGGATACAGCACCACAGGTGGAGGCTTAACCTATTCTGTCACAAGGCTGACTCCCGGAACCAGAATTTGAACTCAGTTCTCTGACTCCTAATCACCACACTGTACTGCCTTCTGCTAGGATATTTGAATAACAAAAGCAAGATGCAAAAATCTTGGTAACATAACCAATCCTAAAGAGGAATTACATTTTAATTCTAAGTTATCGTTCATAAGGGACCTTGTTAGTAGGTCCCCATCAGTGGTATAATTGAGTAAGCTATTAACAGATTTGCTGCCTCTCCCTTTACCTCTGAGTTTTGGAGACCTTGTTTTGCTAGCTATATCGTCAACAACAGTATCTCTTATAGCTGGGTTCAGGCACAGGGTTGTAGAGGAGCTCCCTATGTGCAGCAAGAGGCACGAGACAGACACTCACATAGCTGTAACCCAGGGCAGGATTTAGGAGTCCACCAGTGCAGGCTCTGGGAGCTCAGGGCAGGGCAGCTCACTTTCCAGCAGCCCAGGAACTTCTGAACTGGAACCAGTGGATAGCTTGCTTGGGGCACAGTGGTCAGGGCAAAGCAGCTGCAGGCATGAACTATTCACAGGTCACTCTGCTCAAGATTTGATGCACAGGGAGGGACCAAACTGGCCTGGCTGGGCCTCATGTCTCCCTCTGCACAGGCACAGAAAGGCATCTCAGTGAACAGTCCAACATACTAACTCCGTCTAGGGAGCTCTGAGGCACCAATGGCCCTCAGGTCAAATCTGTCACTTCTCCACAGATGACAGTTTGCTCTTTCTGACCCCTAAAGTAGGCTGGGCCACCTTTCATGCATCTTCATAACACTAGGCAGCACTCTGTTCTTCTAGTTTTACATGTGGCTCTACCACAGTGCCAGATTTTAAGACAAACTATAGTTATTATAACCAAAAACAACATGGTACTAGCATCAAGACAGACACATAGACAAATGATGGAGAATAGAGATCCCAAAGATAAAATTCATGAATGTAAAGCCTACTGATTCTCAACAAAGATGCCAAAAACATCACTGGAGAAAGGACAATCTCTTCAGTAAATGCTACTGGAAAAACTGGGTACACACATGCAGAAGATTACACTTATTTCCTAACCCTCACCCTTCACAAAATAGATCAAACATCTAAATGTAAGAACTGAAACTAGGAAACTACTGGAAGAAAGCATAGGGAAGTGGCTGCCAGCACTGTGGCATAGTGGGTAAGCCACTGCCTGCAGTGCTGGCATGCCATATGGGCACCGGTTCCAGTCTTGGGTACTCCACTTCCAGTCCAGCTCTCTGCTATGGCCTGTAAAATCAGTGGAAGATGGCCCAAGTCTTTGGGTTCCTGCACCTGTGTGGGAGACCTGGAAGAAGCTCCCGGCTCCTGGCTTTGGATCGGCGCAGCTCTGGCCATTGCAGCCATCTGGGGAGTGAATCAGTGGATAGAAGACTGACTCTCTGCATCTCTGTAACTCTGCCTTTCAAATAAATAAATTAAATCTTTAAAATATAAAAAAAGAAAAGAAAGTATAGGGAAAACACTTCAAGGCATTGGTATAGGCAATGATTTTTTGGATAAGACAGGCAACAAAAGCAACCATAGACAAATGGGATTATATCAAACTAAGAAGCTTCTGCACAGCAAAGGAAATAATCAACAGAGCGAAGAGACAACCAATGGAATGGGAGAAAATATTTGCAAACTGACTGATAAATTTCTAGAGTATACAAGGAACTCATCAATAAAACCAATCTAATGAATAACTGGGCAAAAGATCTGAATAAACATTTCTCAAAAGAAAAAATTCAAATGGCTGACAAATGTGTGAAAAAATGCTCAATATCACTAGCCATCAGGAAGATGAGAATCAACATCATGGTTATTATAAAAAAAGACAAAATAAAATTGGAAAGGATACAGAAAAAGGAATCCTTGCACACTGCTAGTGGGATGTAAGTTAGTACAGCCATTATGCAGATTCCTCAGAAAATTAAAAATTGATATGTCATATGGTCCAGCTATCTAACATCTGGGTATATTACTTAAAGAAATGCAATCAGCATATCAGTGATACACCTGCACTCTTATCTTCATTGTGGAATTGTTCATACTGAATTAACCTAGATGTCCATTGATGGAGGAATAGATAAAGGAAATGTGGAATATACACACAATTGAATATCAATCAGCCACAAAACGAATGAAGTCCTGGCATTTGCAGCAAAATAGATGAAACTAGAGGTTAAGTGTAATACACCAGACACAGAAAAATACTGCATGTTTTCTCTCATATGTATGGATTTTTAAAAAGTTGAACTGAGCTTAGAATAGTGATTACTAGAGACTAGGAAGGGTGCAGGTGTAAAGAGGAAGGCTGCATAATGGATTTTTTTTTTCTATTTGTGAATTAGTCAGATTCTTTATTCAAACCAGATTTTGAAACACAGTCCAACCCCAACACCCTACTCTTCCCCACTCCACCGCCCAGACACCCACAGACCCCTTCCCTGTGTTGAGTTTCACACTGCATCTTGTGGGTCTGACATTGGTCTGCTTTGCTCACGTGATGAGCACCGGTTCTCTTCGCAGTAAGCAGACCCTCATTTTCCGTTTCACAGGCAGGGATGCTAACATTTGGCTTCATCTCTAGATAGGGCATGTGTTTGAAGAAAGCATATTTAAGCATGACAATGCTAAGGCCAATCTTTGTGTATGAGGAGGCTCCTGCCAGACCACTGGCAGCAGGCACAATGACTGATTGTTGCAGTATTGGTGATGGATTGGTGTTGACCTCTTTGGACCATGGCCTCTGGTCACCAAGAGCACAACTACTTTAGGCTGCTGGCCCAGACTGTCCTATGATTGCCTGGAGACAAGCTCAAGGCTTCCACAGCACAGGGGGGTGACAATTCACAATAGTGTATTATGTACTGTATAAAGACCTAGAAGAGAGAAGCTGGTAGGCCCAAACACAAAGAAAAGGAAATGAAAAGACTAGCTGCATAGTGTAGTTTATGCTGTCTATGTGTGTGTTGAAATACTGCACTGAGGGGCTGGCACCATGGCGCAGAAGGATAAGCCTCCATCTGCTGTGTCTGCTGTGCTGGCATTCCATATGGGCGCCAGTTCAAGTCCTGGCTACTCTGCTTCCTATCCAGCTCCCTGCTGATACACCTGGGAAAGCAGCAGAAGATTGCCCAAGTACTTGGGCCTCTGCCACCCATGTGGGAGACCTGGAAGAAACTCCTGGCTCCTGGCTTCAGCCTGGCCCAGCCCCTGCTGTTACGGCCTTTCGGGAAATGGAACACCAGATGGGAAATCTCTCTCTCCCTCCCTCCCTTTCTGTATTTATGCTTTTTAAATAAATACATCTTTAAGAAAAAAGGAAAATTGTACTGAATGCTATAAAATGTATAAGTATTAAATGTTAATCAAAAAATTTAAAATAGAAATTCTAAATTCAACAAAAATCACAGTTTCCATAAGTTTAAATGACAAAAATCATCTATAATCCCACCATGTTAATAAATTCTCCATTATCATTTTACTATTTTTCTTAGTTACATTTCCACCTTTTTTAAGCTTTATTTATTTATTTGAGAGGCAGAGTTAGAGGGAGACGGAGAGACAGGGAGAAAGGTCTTCCATCTGCTGGATCACTCCTCAAATGGTCACAATGACCAGGGCTGGGCCAATCTGAAGCCAGGAACTTCTTTGGGGTCTCCCATGTGGGATCTGGGGACAAGCACTTGGGACATCTTCCACTGCTTTCCCAGGTCATAAGCAGAGAGCTGGATCAGAAGAGAAGCAGCCAGGATACGAACCAGCACCCATATGGGATGTCGGTGCCTCAGGAGGAGGCTTAACCTTCTATACCACAACGACAGCCTCTCCCATGTATTTTCTTAGATTGGGTCCCCTAAGATAGAATTACTTACTTAAAGATTAATATTTCATTGTTCTTGATATAGATATTGCTCAATGTAACAGAAATGTCTGAAGTACCCATTTCTCATATCCTAACCAGCCCCTCATTGTCAAAAGTCCTTCATAAATGACAATTTTTTACCTCACTGTTACAATTTTTATTTTTTATGAGAATCAATGTTTCTCTAGTGTTTAGTCACTAGTGTTGCCTAGTGACTAAATTTCATCTTGTGCACCATCCTATTCAAATAGTGGCTAAAATTTTGTCCGTGTCTTGCTTCTATTAGTTACCTCAGTGTCTCAAATCTAGGAAAGGTGAAAGAGAAGAATTCTAAGGAAAAATACAGGAAGGAAGGTAGAACAGAATAACTCCTGGCGTTTTCAATCCTGTGAACACTTGTTAGGTGTTTGTAGATATGTAGCTTGTTGAAGCGTGGATTCCAATTCTATAGGCTAAAATAAATACTTAGAACCCTCCTCTGGGATTCCCATCAATAATCTAGCATCCTAAGTGTCTGGGATTCCAAATGAGTTATTTTCCTATTCTAAACTTTCTTTTTTAAAGATTTACTTATTTATTTGAAAGTCAGAGTTACACAGAGAGAGGAGAAGGAGATGGAGAGGGAGAGAGAGAGGGAGAGGGAGAGAGAGGTATTCTATCCGCTGGTTCACTCGCCAGATAGCCGCAATGGCCAGAGCTGCCAATCCAAAGGCAGGAGCCAGGAGATTCTTCCAGGTCTCCCACGCAGATGCAGGGGCCCAAGGACTTGGGCCGTCTTCTACTGCTTTCCCAGGCTATAGCAGAGAGCTGGATGAGAAATGTAGCAGTCAGGACACGAAGTGGCACCCATATGGGATGCTGGCACTGCAGGCAGCAGCTTTGCCCGCTACATCACAGCACCACCCCTCTATTCTAAACTTTCACAGCTGCCACTGGCATTGGGATCAACAGTGACAGGCAGTAAGACAATGCCATGTACATTTTGACTATCTAATAAGCTCCTGAATAAAATAATGGTGTAACAGGAATTTATTGAATAGTTGCTGTTTGCACAGAGAACAGAATATTTTCACATCAGAGATAGAGAAAGAGCATTTAGAAATCCAACAAACTAGGGGAACTATGAAAATTTCTTCAAATTGTGATGTTTATAACCATACCATGGGTTTTCCATTATTTTGCTATTATTGTTTACAAAAGCCAAGAGCATTTATTCTATTACTCCTCTTGAACATTCACTCAAAGAAAAACACTCTAAATCTATAAGTAGTTTACTAGTATTTTGATCATTGTTTTTTTTTTAGGTAAGAAGATTAATACATCCTAAATCCAGCCAAGTAGAATTACTCCTTCTGTTGAGACCTGATAATTCTGAAATACATATGGGTAATGCAATAAACATAGTTGCAAGAAAATATGTTAGTCACTTGTTATGGAGTACTATTAATTGGATGACAGTCTAATAGCTATTTAAATTAAATTAAATGACAACTCCTTTAAAATTGAATGTACATATATACTGTATTCTGATACTGCTGTTCTTTGTATTATATATTAAATCACCTGTATTTCCACATTTTGTCACTTCTCCAAGCATGCTACTTTCTAATTACAAAAAGTTCTTCCTTCAATTTGTTTTTAATTCAAAAGGAAGACAGAGAGAGAGAGAGAGAGAGAGAGAGAGAGAGAGAGAGCGCGAGAGCGTGCCGTGAGAGAAAATTGTACTTCCCATCCACTAGCTCATTCTCCAAATGCCCAAAACCCTCAGGATAGAGTCCGAGGTGGCACCAGCTGAGAACCAAGTACTCAGTCCAGGCCTCCCACGTGAATAGCAGGGATCCAATTACCTGAGCCATCACCCAGAGCCTCCCAGGATCCATACTCTAAGAAGCTGGATAAGGAGTCAGAGCTGAAGACTGAACCCAAACACTCCAATATGAGATGCAGGCATCCTAACCATCATCTTGATTTCTAGGCCAAATGCCCATCCCCTTCACTTTGTTTCTGGGGACTGGTGTTGTGATATAATGGAAAAAGCCTCCACCTGCAAAAACAGCATCTCATATGGGCTCCTGTTTGTGTCCTGGCTGCTCCACTTCCAATCTGTCTCACTGCTAATGGTCTGTGGAAAGCAGTGGACATGGCCCAAATGAGTGTTTGGACCCCTGACACCCACATGGAAGACCTGGATGAAGCTCCTGGCTTCAGTCTGGCTCAGCCTTAGCTGTTGAGGCCATGAATCAGTGGACAGAAGATTTCACTATTTGACTCTCTCTCTCTCTCTCTCTCTCTCTCTCTCTCTCTGTGTACTTATTATTCAAATAAATCAATCTTTAAAAAAATTTCTTTTGAATGTGTATATTATATTTGACATTTCAGAAAAAGAAATCTAATTCATTTCAATAACTTCTGTATTGTGTATTTGTGTGCAGAGTAAAATAAATATGGCATAAAATGTAACATTTTAAGCTTCAAAAAACTTTTATTCATTTGAAAGGCACAAAGAGTATTCACCAATCTGCTGGTTCAATCCTCAAAGCCTACAACAGCCTAGGTTGAAGCCAGGAGCTAGGAACACAATCTGGTCTTCTACACAGGTGGCAGGGACCCAACTTCTGAAACATCACCTGCTTCCTCCCAGGGTGCGCATTAGAAGGCAGGTGGAATCAGGAGTGGGGCCAGTCCTCAAACCTAGGCACTCCTTTACAGGCTATGGGCATCCCAAATGCTGGCCTAACTGCTACAACCAAATGCCAACTGCAACTTTAAGCATTTTTCTGTGTATAGTTCCATGGCATCAAATACATTCCCATAATGCAACCATTACCAACTGTCCACCTCCAGAAATTTTCTCATCTTCTCACACTGAAGCTCTGTACCTTTTATACACCAACCCCCATTTCTCCTACCTTCTAGCCCCTGACACCCACCATACTACATTCTGTCTCTATGAATCTGACTACTCTAGGTACCTCATATAAGTTGAATCATACAGTATTTGTACTTTTGTGACTTCCTTATTTCACTTAGCACAATGCCTTCGAAGTTCATCCATGCCATTGCATCTATCAGGATTTCTTTCCTGTTACAGGCTGAGTAATATTTCAATGTATGTGTAAATCTAATTTTGCTTATCCATTCATCCATTGATGCACACTTGCATTACTTCTACCTTTTAGCGATTATTTAAAAAGCTGCTTTGAACATGGGTGTGTTGTAGAGCTTCATTTTTTACTTAAAATTTTTTATTTTATTTATCTGAGAGAAAGGATCAGATAGAGCTCTCATCCACTGGTTCATTCTCCAAATGCCCACAACAGCTGGGAACCAAGAACTTGGTCTTTGTCTCCCACGTTGGTGACAGGAACCCAATCTCTTGAGCCATCACTGCTGCCTGTCAGGGTCTACATGAGCAGGGAGCTGGAGTCAGAAGCCACATATCAAACCCAGGCACTATAATATGGGACGTGGGCATCTTAACTGCTAGGCCAAATGGCTACTTCTCATTTTTAAATCAATACAACTGTGCTTTCTTTGGACAAGGCTTTGGACTTACTACATGGAAAACACAACATGTTTTATGCTGATGTTCACTTAATGCCATAATTAATGCTCACTTAATGACAGCGGTGCAACACAGAGATAGGAGTGTTATTTGCCAGTTTATACGAAAAAGGATTACATGCAGAACACACACACACAACTTTTCAAATTATAAAAACAAATGTAATTAAAGAGAGGACACTAACTCTTTAAAGAACCTTTCAGCTGGTCTTGATCTAGTTGATAGAAAAGCTTCTCAGGGAAAATTAGAGTTCAGCAGCAGCCAATTTAATATAACCAACTCCAAACGAAGACAAAGCTTTTCCTAAATCATAACTGAAGGCTACAAAAAAAAAAAAAAGAAAGAAAGAAAGAAAAATGAAGAAAATAGGGACTATCGATAGAATCCCAGATTCCTTGGTGCGTAGTAAATCTCAAATAAATACCATCTACTCAACCATATATTTCATAGATTTGTTATGAGACAGGTGCCAAAAAATAAGTTATAAAGGGAACCTGACATTTTCTAACCAACAAGCTATGAGAGTTCTCAGGGTGGAAAGGGAGCTCATATTCAAAGCAGTGAAGTGATTAAAAAAAAAAAAGGAAAACAGCATCAGATGCTGACTGGGATTTTAATCCTCAGTATCATATTCCTCACATGTGACTTTACCCAGGATCCTTAGACTCGCCAAACCTCAGTAAGCCTGAATATCTTCATCTATAAAGCAGTAAAAGTTTTTACATTATCAGAATAGTTGTGAGAACTACGTTACATAACCCATTATTGATATGCATCAATAAATGCTATAAAAAATGTCAAATATTCTCAAAAATGCTAGTCTCCTGCTCTCCTTTACACCTAATGTTACCAACATTTTTGAGTTTTCTATATGAAGGGGGAGGTTTTTCTTATATCAATAATCTTCAAGTGTTTTTTCTCTCTCACATTCCTCCTTAGGAAATGGGAAAAGATACATATATTCTTGCATGTGATTTTTCAATATAAGTTTAAAAATAGATTTTTTTAATCCTCCCAGGCATCATTAATATTAGCATTTAAAAACTTCATCTCTCTCAAATGTACCCAATTGAATTGAAATAGTATAGCAAATTGATACCTGTCCTCAACCATTTACACAAATACACAATAGTTTCTCTTTTTTTAAACTTTTATTTAATAAATATAAATTTCCAAAGTACAGCTTATGGATTATAGCAGCATCCCCCCCATAACCTCCCTACCACCTGCAACCATCCCATCTCCCACTCCTTTTCCCATCCCATTCACATAAAGATTCATTTTCAATTATCTTTATATACAGAAGATCAATTTAATATATACTAAATAAAGATTTCAACAGTTTGCACCCACACAGACACACAAAGTATAGAGTACTGTTTGAGTACTAGTCATACCTTTAATTCACATAGTACAACACATTAAGGACAGAGATCCAACATGGGGAGTAAGTGCACAGTGACTCCTGTTATTAATTTAACAATTGAAACTCTTATTTATGACATCAGTAATCACCCGAAGCTCTTGTCATGAGCTGCCAAGGCTATGGAAACCTTTTGAGTTCACCAACTCCGATCTTATTTAGACAAGATCACAAAGTGGAAGTTCTCTCCTCCCTTCAGAGAAAGGTACCTCCTTTTGATGACCCATTCTCTCTGCTGGGATCTCACTCACAGAGATCTTTCATTTAGGTCATTTTTTTTTTTTGCCACAGTGTTTCGGATTTCCATGCCTGAAATACTCTCATGGGCTGTTTAGCCGGATCTGAATGCCTTAAGGGCTGATTCTGAGGCCAGAGTGCTGTAGTACATCTGCCATTCTATGAGTCTGCTGTGTATCCCGCTTCCCGTGATGGATTGTTCTCTCCTTTTTAATTCTATCAGTTGTTAGTATTAGCAGACACTAGTCTTGTGAAACTAACTCGATACCATATATGTACTGAACACATAAAAAAGACTGGGGAATTGAAGGCTTCCTATAAATAGGATTGTTTTAGTCTTGGAAATAATGTTGATACAGATTTTTTTCTGGAGTAACCACCTATGGCTGGCCTGTGTTGGCTTTTGAAGGTTGGCTTGCAGGCTATCAGATGAATTTGGAAAGAGCCCAATCCAAACCATCACAGAATAATTTTAGCCTGGGTTACAAGACTACCAGCTGTATACTCATGTAACTGATGGCACTGAATTTGGAGGTTCTGTTTACCAGAAGGTCAATGAGAAGACAGAAACGTCAATGAATGTTGCGTGGACAGTTGGCAATGACACCACCCATTTTGGCATTGCAGCTAAATACAAGCTGGATTGTTGAACTTTCGCTGATAAGTCTGGCTGGACTGAGCAGACCCTCCAACCAGGGGTCAAGCTGACCCTCAAGCTGTCATCAACAGGAAGAACCTCAATGCAAAAGGTTACAAAGGTGGGCTGGGATATGAACAGGAAACAATGTGGCTTTGAGTAAAGCATCAGATTGGTCCCTGGCAGTGAAGAGAAATGAAGCCACTATGTTTTGGCCTTAAAATTCTTCTGTGAAATTTCAAACATGTGAATTTTTACTCTTCCTTTTTTTAAAAAAAAAATTATTTATTTGAAAGGCAGGGTTATAGAGAGAGAGAGAGACAGAGACAGAGACAGAGAGACAGAGAGACAGACAGAGAGGGCAGGAAAGGCAGAGATCTTCCATCTGCTAGTTCACTCCCCAAATGGCCTCCACAGCTTTGGGGGTAGGCCAGGCTGAAGCCAGGAGCTTCTTCCAGGTCTCCCACGAGTGTGCGGGGGCCCAAGGACTTGGGCCATCTTCTATTGCTTTCCCAGGTGCAATAGCAGGGAGCTGGATGGCAAGTGGAGCAGTGGGGACTCAAACAGACACCCATATGGGATGCCAGTGCTGCAGATAATGGCTTTACAACTGCACCATGGTGCCAGCCCTGAACATTTTATTCTTCCAAAGAATTATAATCCTCCCTATACTGAAGTCTAGAGATTGCAGGTCCATCCTAAGGGAGGTTCTTAAAGGCATGCCTGGAAGTTGTCATGTTTGTGCCACATTTCGGTTCAGTTCTGCATGTTAATTTTAATGCATTCCTCAGCAGCAATGCCCTGTCATTTTTTTTTTTTTTGGACAGGCAGAGTGGACAGTGAGAGAGAGAGACAGAGAGGAAGGTCTTCCTTTGCCGTTGGTTCACCCTCCAATGGCCGCCACGGACGGCGCGCTGCGGCCGGCGCACCGCGCTCCTCCAATGGCAGGAGCCAGGAGCCAGGTGCTTTTCCTGGTCTCCCATGGGGTGCAGGGCCCAAGCACCTGGGCCATTCTCCACTGCACTCCCGGGCCACAGCAGAGGGCTGGCCTGGAAGAGGGGCAACCGGGACAGAATCCGGTGCCCCGACCGGGACTAGAACCCGGTGTGCCGGCGCTGCAAGGCGGAGGATTAGCCCGTTGAGCCACGGCGCCGGCCGAATGCCCTGTCATTAAAGGAAGTGACCCAGCCCTCCAGCTTGTACATCACAACCTGCATGTCCCACACCACTTTTTCATGACCTTTGAATATTATTGTTCTCAACCCCAAAAAACTTAAAAAATACATTTAAAAGCATAATTTAAAACAATAATTAGAAAAGTAAACTATCTGCTACCCTTTAACTCAATGTAATTCAGTTTACTGTGGCCTTTGTAAGCACTCTTACAGCCAAATAGCAGTTGCACCACTTTTTCCTTCCACCAGGCTCACGAAATATTTCCTGAAACACTTCCTTATTCTTTTCTTAGTATTTTTCTTCCCCGCCAACTTACCCAGTGGCCAACTGTTTAGTAAATTGTCTTTGAGATTTATTTTGTAAAGGTTTTATGCCATACAAGAGCAGACCACGTTGCTGACCAGATGAGGCAAGGCTGCAGATGAGAGATATTTATTTACTCCCTCTTTTATCCTGTTTTCCTGTCATAAAAACTGTAAACTTGAGCTTGAGAGGTGAGCGTTTGCAGAAAGATTCTAGAATCTTGAAAAGACAATACATAAGGGATTGCTAGGAAAAAGCACCAGTAACTGAAAGCTCAGTCAGTTCCTGCACCCCACGCTGAATAAAAATAACAAGGACAGATCTGAGGGTAAAGCAAAGCGACAGTTTAATCTATTGACTGAGGAGGACGATCGCAGACTTTTGAGTCTCAAAGACTACTCCTGCTTAGTGAGGAAGGTCTGGGGTTTGTTTGTTCGTTCGTTTTTAAAGATTTATGGATTTAGTTAGTTGAAAGGCAGAGTGAGAGACAGAAAGTGAGAGGAAGAGAGAAATATCTTCCACTCATTGGTTCACTCCTCAAGTGGCTGCAGTGGCTGGGGCCAGGCCAGGCTGAAGTCAGGAGAAAGGAGCCAGGTGCTCCATCCTGGTCTCCCATGTGGGTGACAGGGACCCGCTTCCGCTGCTTTCCTAGGCTTTCCACTGCTTTCCTAGGCTCATTAGCACGGGACTGAATCAAAAACAGAACAGGCGGGACTTGCCCAGCACTCAGATATGGAATGCTGGTGCTGCAGGTGGTTAGCTTAGCTGCTGCGCCACAAATGCCCGCCTGGTCCCGGGAGTTTAATAAGACTGTAAAGGAGGTCGGGCTGCTGGGCCAGGTGTCAAAGCCTGCGAGCAGGGCACTGACGCCAGCGCGGTTCCATGGGAAGCGTGCTTGATGGCTGACTTTATCGTGAGGAGACACAGGCAGGATATTCTGTACAACTAAGTAGCTACAAAAGATTATTTTGGCTGAGATCTGAAAGAGGCAAAGTCTTGTGTTCAGAGATTCCAGTGTTCTATTTAGCAGGATGAAGCACACTTGGCCCAGGGCTCATGCTTGACCCTTAGCTGTTGGTCCCCCTTTACATTACATTACGATAAACTCAAACCTCTGGCCATGCTGACCTGGGAGGACCAGAACACTTTGCAACTGCAGCTGGTCTTCCCAAGGCCAGTCTCCGGAATTCACTAACAAACACCATTTATCTGTTTGAACAGACAGTTTAATCAGTCGCAGGCTCAATAGCTTGCTTTTGTTCATCAGAATATGAAAAGAAAGGTGTACTCAGTCTGGTGACACATCCACTTTACTGAATGGCAAGAAACAGTGTTTCACAAGTTCCGCAGAGCCCGCATGGTAATTTTTTTAAAAAAAGATTAATTTACTTGTGTGAAGGTCAGAGTTAGAAAGAGAGAGAGACAGAGACAGAGACAGAGAGAGAGAGAAAGAGAGAGGAGATCTTCTATCTGCTGGTTCACCCCTCAAATGGCAGTAACGGCTGGAGCTGGGCCGGTCCAAAGTCAGGATCCAGGAGCTTCGTCTGGGTCTCCCATGTGGGTGCAGGGGCCAAGCACCTGGGCCATCTTCTGCTTTCCCAGGCCATTAGCAGGGAGCTGGATTGGAAGTGGAATAGCCGGAACTCGAACTGGTACCCATACGGGATGCCGGTGCCGCATCCTGATGTACCACAGTTCTGACCCACCACATTGTATTCTTTTTATCTTTTATTCTTATATTCCCAGACACAGCAAAAATAAAAAAAAATTTTTGAGCACTTAATATGTACTCAATATGCAGTTGCTGATGTAATAGACTGCTTGTGTTTATAACACATGTATTGGAACATCTTAAAGTCATTATCAGTTTCTATTCACTGGAGTCTAACTATAAACAACTCACTAAAATTGAAAAAAATGATATTTATATGGTGGGCATAGGCAGGGTTTAGGTCTAGGTGTGCTGGAATTCCTACCAGCCCTGCAATGTAATCTCTTTACCTGGCAGCTTAAAACACCCTCCTTCCCAGGATGCACCTGTGTCTCATCCTGCCGGGAAGGAGGAGAAGCCATGGAATCACATGCATATTAAACTCCACTTGGTGGTGCCACAAAAACCCCAGCTGGCTTCACCAATGCTAAGACCCCACCCCTTTGCTTATTCAACTAAGTCACCACCACCCCTACCTCATAAAAGAGGTGGAGAAGAGGGAATAGCCCGCTTTTTGCCCCTGACCATGACTGGGGTGCTGTTCCAGTGCTTTCTTTCTTTAAAACCCCCCCTGGCCTACTCATGATGGGTATTTCCCCATTGAGATGGTCCATAATCACGTGAGAACAATGTATGCTTATGCTTATTCTCACAACTTTTAGATAAATCCTGTTCTCACTTATGCAGTTCATGTATCCCCGAGCATAGAATTCTTATTTCTGTGTGGGTCAAGCACCTGGATTAAAAGTTAAGGTACTAGGACCATGTCTATATTAAAAACCTAAAGAACCAGGGACCAGAGTTGTGGCGCAACAGGTTAAGCCACCACCTGCATCACCTGCATCCTGCATGGGAGCTGTGGTTCAAACCCAGGCCACTACATTTCCAATCCAGCTCCCCGCTGATGCGCCTGGGAAAGCTGTGGAAGATGGCCCAAGTGCTTGGGCCCCTACTCCCACGTGGGAGACCCAGATGGAGCTCCAGTCTCCCGGCTTCCTCCTGGCTCCCTGGCAGCCATTGGGGGGGGGGGATAAACTAGTGGATGGAAGATCTCTCCCTGCAACTCTGCCTTTCAAATAAATAAATAAATAAATCTTAAAACCTGAAGAACTTGCGGCTATCACTTTCCACTTGCTCCAGCTGCTGGCCTTCAGCGAGGATTGGAGGCAAAGAAAATGAAAATTCCTTATTACACTGTCATCAACGTTACAGGAAAATCTCAAAACAGGTTTTTAAAGAATATTTTATAATGCACGAACATTATCACAATTGCTCCAGGCTTCTGTAGTTCAGCCTCCAAACCTTCAAAACTAGATTGGCCCTCCGGACCAACGGACTAGGCTGCAGGGTTTAGGAATTTCTCCTGGGCTGGATGGGACGAAGAATTTCCTAGCTGTGGAGATGACGGATCCCAGGGTGCTTACTGCACCTCTGACCCAGGGCGGGTCTCCCACCGCGCCCCGCCCTGCCGGCTCCGCGCGCTCCCGGGAAGCGAGGGGAGGATCCAGCGCGGCCGTGCAGGAAGAGGCGGAGCTCTGGAGGTGGCGGGAAAAGAGCGCCCGGAAGGGGCCCGGCCGCCGAGCCCACCTTAGCCCACCGACCGCCGCGTGTCCGCCGTCTTCCCCGCCAGGCCGCCCGCACCATGCCCGCCGCCGGCTCTGAGCTGCCGTCGCCGCCCACGGCGCAGGAGCAGGGCGCCGAGGCGCGGCCGCCCCACGGGGAGCTGCAGTACCTGGGGCAGATCGAGCACATCCTGCGCTGCGGCTTCAGGAAGGAGGACCGCACGGGCACCGGCACCCTGTCGGTGTTCGGCATGCAGGCGCGCTACAGCCTGAGAGGTGACAGCGCCGGGGCGGGCAGGAGGGCGCTCCCTACCCTCAGTCCCGCGTCGCAGGGGAAGCATCGCATGCCCATTTCCCGGGCGCGGGAACCGAGGCCTGGGTTGGAGAGGTGATATGCGTAGAGCCCCACAGATAGGAGCCCGGAGCCTCCTAGCTTCATAGCCTTCCAAAGCCAGCGTGAGCTGGGAGCGTTCGCCCCATCCGGGAGAATGGCAGACTTGCCCGGGCTTGGCCAGGCGTTGGCCAGGGGCCGCCTCTCTGCTGTGTTGCGCTTTGCAGCGTTTAAAAACTGGAGCGCAAACGGTGTGGGCGGGGCGGCAGGAGGCGGGAGAGAGCCGAGGGGTGGGCTGGAGAGTCGCTGTTAGGAGCCCTTACTCACCTGGTACCGTCGGACGGCCCAGGGAGGAAGTGACTCTGGGAGGGTGGCGGCATCAGGCCGTCCCTGGGGCGACAGATTTGCCCCTTCCCAACGGCAGATCTGGGATCCTGCTCAGTCCACCCCGCGAGGAGACAGAACAGCATCTTTGACACAGGGGCGGAGAGGGGTTGCAGGGGAGAGCCGCTGCTGGTGAAGGGGGGTGCCTGTGGTCAGGGAAGAGCCCCTCCCCAACCCTCACACCCCTTCTAGACATTGGAAACTGCACCAGGGGCCTGGGGCTGCTCTGCTTTGGACAACTTGCCGGCCGTCTTCTGAGCAGCTGCAAGCCCAGTCAGTGGCTTCTGATGAGCCGCAGAACTAGTTTTTAATTCACCCCCTCTGCTTAGAGAGCGAGCCAGCTTACCTTTCTGGTCTTCAGCTTCCCCATACATTAAAAATGGAGGAAATGGGGGCTGGCGCTGTGGTGTAGCAGGTAAAGCGGTTGCCTGCAGTGCCAGCATCCCATATGGGCGCCGGTTCGTGTCCTGGCTGCTCCACTTCCCATCCATCTCTCTGCTATGGCCTGGGAAAGCAGTAGAAGATGGCTCAAGTCCTTGGGCCCCTGCTCCCCCATGGGAGACCCGGAGGAAGCTCCTGGCTCCTGGCTTCAGATCAGCTCAGCGCACCGGCCATAGCGGCCATTTGGGGAGTGAACCATTGGATGGAAGACCTCTCTTTCTCTCTCTCTGTAACTCTGATTTTCAAATAAATAAATAAATCTTAAAAAAAAGAAAAGAACTGGAAGAAATGATGCTCCATAAGCAATACTGATAAGAGCCAGAGCTTGAAAATCTCCCTGTCACACAGATGTCAGCTGTACAGCCAGTGGTGTGGGCTAAATAGGTGCTGCATTTAAAGATGGGTTTTTACACTTTTTTTTTCTCTATTGCTTGATGCCTCCCTTTTTGTCCCTTAAGCTGTGCAAACTTACATATTGCCTCCCAGAACTGTAAAATGGAGATCTTCATGGCTCCTGGAGGAGGCTTGAGTTGAGCATTAATAGGATCGTATATATAAAATATTTGAACTAATTAGGGCACACTGGGGGAAAAAAAGGTCAGTTTGTTTTACAGCTAAATTCTGTAGTTTGGGCCAATGTGATATCAGCTATGCCCTGAGCAGGGCCATAGTGGAATTGGTCATGGGTGCCTTTGGGCTTTGGGCACATACCTGGTCTTGTGTGGTAGATGGCTGTTCTTTGCCTTTTCCATGTGGGCACTCCCTACCCTCAGTTTCACTGTGTGAAATTCCTCTGTCCAGGGGCCACCACTGTAGGGTAGTAGCTTAAGCCTCTGCCTGCAGCACCTCCCATGTGGGTGCTATAGATTCAAGTCAGATTCAAGTCCTGGCTGCTATACTTTTTTTTTTAAAGATTTTATTTATTTATTTGACAGGTAGAGTTACAGACAATGAGAAGGAGAGACGGAGAGAAAGGTCTTCCTTCCGTTGGTTCACTCCCCAAATGGCCACAATGGCGGAGCTGTGCCGATCTGAAGCCAGGAGCCAGGTGCTTCCTCCTGGTCTCCCATGCAGGTGCAGGGGCCCAAGCACTTGGGCCATCTTCTACTGCTTTCCCAGGCCATAGCAGAGAGCTGGATTGTAAGAGGAGCAGCCGGGACTAGAACCAGCGCCCATATGGATTGCTGGTGCCACAGACAGAGGATAACCTACTGCACCATAGCACCAGCCCCGACTGCTGTACTTCTGAACCAGCTCCCTGCTAATGGCCTGGGAAAGCAATGGAAAATGTCCCAACTGCTTGGGCCCCTGTACCCACATGGTGAGCTCCTGGCTCCTGGCTTCGGATCGGCCCAGCTCTGGCTAATGTGGCCATTTGGGGAGGGAACCAACAGAGGGAAGGCCTCTCCGTCTACAACTCTGCCTCTCAAATAAATAAATAAAATATTTTAAAGAAGGAATAATTCCTGTGTCCAGGGCTTGCCAGGACTCAGGAGGCTGTGTCCATCTGAAGTGTGTCACTGACTTGCCCCAATCCCTGGTGCCCACTCAGAATTGCAGTTTTCCAGATGTTTCTATTATCACATCAGGCCCTCATGTCCCAGGGCACTTTTCTTCCACAGAAATTTGGACAGGGTGTTCTTTTTCCCCGTCTTCAAACTGCGCGGCAAACTGTTTTTCAGATGAATTTCCTCTGCTGACAACCAAACGTGTATTCTGGAAGGGTGTCTTGGAGGAGTTGCTGTGGTTCATCAAGGTAAAGAAGTTGCTGCTATTGGAGGTGCACAGTCTGCTTTCAGCACAGCAGCCGGCGAGATCATTTACAAGCCAGATTGTGACACGCCTTGGCCTAAAGCCCCAGCAACTCCCTTCTCATACCCTGAGAGCCCTGGTCCTTATCAAGGCCTCTTTTCTGGCTCTGGGGCTCTGGCCATGGCTGCTGCTCTCTGCCGCACCTTTCCTGGCCTCCTTGCCAATCTTTGAGCACATGGGACTCTGCCACTTGCATTCCCACACCTTGGAGCCTTCTTTACGTGCATTGTGACTCCCTCCTGCTGGTCTCTGCTCGCACCTTCCCTGGCTTCCATCTGCACTGTGAAGCTCCCCTCACCTCATTTCTTAGAGTAACATCTGGTATGTAATGTCAGCCTCCTCCCTTTCTCCCTTAGAAGGAGAATAAATAGATAAGATGTGCTGTAAGCTCCATCAGGGCCCTGAATTTGTTTCTGTTGTTCTCTTTTGTTCCTTTTGTATCGTAGAGACAGCCCAACACATGGTGCCTGCTGGACATATGTTGGTCCTGAATATAGATACCAGATGTATTCTCATGTTTGTGTAAACTAGAAAAGTCTCTTTGAGATAAACCTTTTCTGGGGTGGGCATTGTGGTGTGGCAGGTTAAGCCACCACCTGCAAAGCCAGCATCCCATGTGGGCGCCAGTTCAAGTCCCAGCTGCTCCACTTTTGATCTAGCTTCCTGCTGGTAAGCCTGGGAAAGCAATGGTAGACGGCCCAAGTCCTTGGGCCCCTGCGGCTACGTGGGAGACCTGGAGGAATCTCCAGTCTCCTGGCTTTGGCCTGGCACAGCCCTGGCTGTTGAAACCATTTGGGGAGTGGATTAGTGGATTAGTAGATGAAAGATTCTCTCTCTCTAACTCTACCTTTCAAATAAATAAAAAATAAATCCTAAAAAAATAAAAATATATAAGCCTTTTCCAAAGAGCTGAATGCTTGGGCAAGGACTGGAGTACCACGCAGCAGCTACGCCTGAGTGCTTCCAAGTTCCGTGTCCTGGTCCAGAACCAGTGATGGGCTGTCCAGTGTTCATTGGGGGGTGCCTGAGGAGATGTGCTCAGTTCTGGGCCATGCCAGAAGTTAGGGTCTCTTCTGTAGAGCACGTAATGTGACTCAGAGGGTCTTGGACCACATCAGACTCATGACCTCTCATCCCATTCTAAACTTTAGATTTGGATCCAGTCTAATCTTCCCTTAGTTCCATGTTCCCTGGGATATTTCAGTTTGTGTTGACCTCTGTCAACCTACAGCCTCTGGTTCCGTAACACATTGTCATGATTCTCAGAAGAGGACTAAAGACTAGCTAGTTCCCAGTCTGGGTGGAAAGGAGAGACTTAAAGTAGTATATGAAACTTTGAAAAATGGTTTGTGGAAGTAAAAATACACATCGGACTGAACACTACAAAGGGAGGAAGCAAAATGCTCAGACAGGAAATGCCTTCACCTGTTTTAACTTAAAGCTTGAGTAAGGAATTCTGTCCTTATGGGGAGCATCAGACTCGCTCTGAGAGAGAGATTGCATAGGTAACTCAGAGAGAGGAGTCAGCTCGCACCTGTGCTGCAGCTAGAGCCCTGGACAAGACAGGGCCATCCCATAGCTAGTTTATGTTGAACACTAAGCATTTTATCCTCACAGTAATCACGTGTGGTGGATACTACTCATGTGCTGTCCATGGGTGATAGTGAAACTAGAGAGAGGAGGGGGTATAAGGGTCAGGCATGGAGCCTGGTATGCCAGGGGCACAAGGGGGTCTGTCCCTGACCTGGATGCATAATTGGAATGCAGGTTAAGATGTCACATGGGTCAAATCTAAGGGTACGATATACTTGACCAAAAAAAAAAAAAAGCCCACACAATTGTTTAAATATAGATTGAGTGAACATGACTGAACATGACTGCATAGTGGCACATGTAAGATGTGAATGAATTTGTGTCTGAATTCAGTGCGGTTTGACTGGTAGATTTGCCAGGAAAGCTAATACTGTAATAGACATGCCCTATATCCTCTATATCTGATGCACTGAACAGGCTGCATAAAGGGCATTCCGTTAATTTGGGGGTATCACTTAGACACAGAACACAATTGAAGAATAAATAGACCTGTCATATGAGTTGGAGGTATTTAGAATGTTTAGTTGAAGGGAACAAAAGAAAACATTTCAGAGGGTTCCCAACAAGGGAAGCCCTCAAAAGTCTGGGCTGAGACCAGCTCTGCATGGACCCACTGAATGCCCGCCCCATCCTGCCAGCAGGGGCTGGAGGCCTGCGGGGTGGGAGGCTGTCTGGGGCTCAGCCAGATGGCTCAGTTTTCACTTGAATGCCTCTTGCCTTCTTTTCCAGGGATCCACAAATGCTAAAGAGCTGTCTTCCAAGGGAGTGAAAATCTGGGATGCCAATGCATCCCGAGACTTTTTGGACAGCCTGGGATTCTCCACCAGACAAGAAGGGGACCTGGGTCCAGTTTATGGCTTCCAGTGGAGGCATTTTGGTGCAGAATACAAAGATAAGGACTCAGGTGAGGAGACAGAACAAGGCTTCAGGTTTCCTTCCTAGGGTGAGTTTTTACTCCATTATTTCAGGTAAAGTCTGCAGGATGATTAATGTCATGGGAACCGATGTGTAACTTCATCGTGAGAGGCTGCACCAGGTTAAGGGGGAGAAACCACAACGTCACACTCTTGGGCAATCGTGTTTATCTGTTGCTTAGTGTGTGCTTGGCCCTTCCCAAACCCGGGTCAGGAGCAGATGGCTGACTGCGGCAGAGGTGTTTGTGCTGGGCAGCAGGGTAGGGAAGAATCTCATCTGTGAGACAAGGTGCCTGCAATTGCCTTGGGCTGGCTTCCGCCTTCTTTTCAAGGCTGAGACTCCAGCAAGCTGTAGGTGGCGCTGGTGTGACAGCATAGTCCCCAGGTCACCCTCTCCTTACTCTGCTGGGGTGGAAGAAGAAAATGTCTCGCTCCTAGACTTTCTCCTTTCTCTGTCACCATAGGTGGCACCACTTGCCAGAACAGATGCCCCCCTGTGTGTGTGCGTGTGCGCGCATGTTCATGAAGCACAGTTTCCTGGCTGGGCAGGGGCCTGCAACCTGTAGCATGTGTGGCTTTAGAGAGGGCCATCACGTTTCACTCCCAGCCAGCTGGAGGGATTTGGGCCTAGCGTTGTCACAGTTCCTCAGTAAAAGCCTAAAATGCATACTCATGTACAATCATAAGATCTTTTAAATTTGGCAAACTGCAGGAAGTTGTAAAATATTGTACGGACCTGGAATAGATAAGCTTGTAGAGAGAGAAAGTGTGATTTCCCCATGGGATGGGGAAAGAGGGAGTGAGGAGTAAGAGTGTGATGGGTAGACAGTTTTAATTTCGGATGATGAAAAAGTTCTGTTAAGTATGGTGATGCTTGTGTGATGTGAATGTACTTAACACCTCTGAACTGCATGCTGAAAGGTTAAATGGTGGGGCGGTCCTTTGGACTAGTAGTCGAGATGATGCTGGGGACACACATCAGAGTGCCTGGGTTTGATACCCAGCTCTGGCTCCTGATTCCAGCTTCCTGCTAATGTGGACTCTGGGGAGGCAGCAGGAATGGCCCAAGTATTGTTTTGTTCCTGTCACCCACATGGGACACCTGAATTGAGTTCTCAGTTCCCAGCTTTGGCTACTAGGCCACTATAGGCATTTGGGAGTGATCTCTCTCTCTTTCTCTGTCTCAAATAAATAAAAATATAGGAAGTATAAAGAAATTATTATTAAAGAATAGTTAAAATGATAAATTTAATGTCATATATACTTCACCATAACAAAAATACTGTGTGGGCCAGACTCTCTGCAGGTAAATGGTCTGTGATCACCTTAGGTTATGAGGCCACTTCCTTGGCTAATGGTGCCTTCCATCCTGCTTAGTGTTTGATTATTCATTGTTTCTCAGTAAAATTATGGCCTTAGTTTAAACTGTTAGATTTTTGAAATTTATTTTATTTGAAAGGCAGAATTAGAGATCATTGTTTCTCAGTAAAATTATGGCCTTAGTTTAAACTGTTAGATTTTTGAAATTTATTTTATTTGAAAGGCAGAATTAGAGAGGGAGAGACAGAACTCTTCCATCTGCTGGTTCACTTCGCAAATGGCACCATGACAAGGTGGGGCCAGGCCAAAACCAGGAGCCTGGAACTTTATCCTGGTTCCCCATGTGGGTGGCAGGGGCCCAAGTACTTGGGCCTCCTTCCATTGCCTTCCCAGGTGCATTAGCAGGAAGCTGGATCGGAAGTGCAACAACTGGGACTAGAAGCAGCACTCATGTGGGATGCCATTGTCACCCGTTCCCAGCTGGTGGCTTAACCTGCTGTGCCACAATGCCAGCCCTTAACTGTTGGATTTCTCTAAGGAAGTTAATCTTGTTTTGAATTTTTTATTTTGAAAGAGTTACAGCTCACAGGAAGTTGCAGCATTTATGTTTGTATAGACGGAGTTCCCCTGTCTGCTTCAGGCAGTTTCCTCCACTGTGGCATCTTGTATAAACTGACATTGGTGCAGTCTGCGCAGCTTAGCAGATGTTGCCAGTTTTATACACATCTGTGTGTTTGTATGCAAGTTTAGCTCATGTCATGGAACTGCCGCCACGATCAAGATACTGAGCTGTTCCATCACAGCCCATTATTTTAAATCGTTGATGTTACTTTTTTTTGGAATTGTGGTTTTGAGAGGACTTTCCTCCCAAAAAATGTGAGAACTGGACTGGAACATTGCCTGACTCCCGTCAGTGGAAGGTTAACTAGAGGAAAGGTGCAGGTGTGTACTCTGTTAACAAATCACTTCTGCACTTCAGTTTCATCTCGGATGGATGGCAAGAAGTTTCAGTCCAGAGACCAGGACTAGGAGAGGAGGAGTGCAAGATGGGGTCTGCATTAGCGAAGTCTCCCTATGAAGTCCCTATTCAGCTGGTAAATTGTAAACCGTATCCTTGGGACAGGGAATTGTCTAGCCTTAGGAAAGTACCTGTGGTCCCATTCATTGGAATATGTATGGAATGCTGTATCCTAGATAAGATCCAATACTTTGAGTGGGACAAGGATAAACTATATGTCAGTGAGCTGACAAGAATGGTTGATGACAGGGTTGGCATTATGGTGTAGTGGGTAAAAGATGCCGCCTGCAGTGCCGGCATCCCATATGGGTACCAGTTCTGAGTCCCAGCTGCTCCATTTCCAATCCAGCTCTCTGCTATGGTCTGGGAAAGCAGTAGAGGATGGCCCAAGTCCTTGGGTGTCTACAGCATCATGGGAGACCCGGAAGAAGCTCCTGGCTTTGGATTGGACCAGATCTAGCCATTGTGGCTGTCTGGGGAGTGAACCAGCAGATGGAAGATCTCTCTCTCTCTCTACCTCTACCTCTGCCTCTTTCAAATAAATAGATAAATCTTAAAAAAAAAAAAAAAAGTTGATGGGTACAGAGACTTAAGTCCCATGGGGACCATTGGAAGAAACCAAGGTTGTTGAGACTGGAGAATAGTCAGAGGGGCCAGGGGATCAGGTAACACTGTGACAGGCCAAATTTGTAAAGGACTGGTGTGTACAACAGAAAGATTTTATTCACATATAGTACCTTCAGCGCAACCCAGCAAGATCTGGGAAGTTTGCATGAAGGCTCTGGGTGTGGGTGAGACTGTAATAGATGACCTCAGAGGTGTCTTAGAGACTTTGATTAACGTGTGAATGTTCTCTCTTAACACTTCAAAAGATTATTCAGGTCAAGGAGTAGACCAACTGCAGAAAGTGATCGATACCATCAAAACCAACCCTGACGACAGAAGAATCATCATGTGTGCCTGGAATCCCAAAGGTGGGAAGCACCCCAGTCATCCTGCTTTGCACTGATCCTACTGTGAGCACAGAGGGACTCCAGTGGCACTGTGCCCTGGCTGCTAGAGGGAGGCAGGACCCTGGGCAGTGCCCTGGCCATACGGTGGGCTGTCATAGTTCAATCCCGTTTTCACCTTCTACTTGTGAGGTTGGACCCGGATGATCTTAATTTGTATTATAGGCTTTAAATTGCCTACAAAAACACAAATAAGATTTTAACATCAAGTTGGAGCAAATGAAGTTTCAGATCACTTCCCTGCCTATTAGCATTGTTAATCATTATATTCTGAAGTTAAACTCTACCAGGGTAAGTATCCAGAGTGGAATATTTGCATCTATAATACTTAGTACGGGGGGCTGTGCCTGAGAGGCCAACTTCCTGGGGCCTCTGCAAGTGGAACCATTCTGTCTGTATTTGCGGTGTGGCCACAGAAGTAGCATGTGGTTAATGCGCAGGTGGGAGCACGTTGCTACGGCTAACCGTCCATCCGCAGAAATGGCACGTTGACGGGCAGGCCTCCCTCTGCTTTGTGCCATCGCTGCAGCAGGTAGAGGGAGTGGTCTGATTCCCAGTGTGACTGGCAGGTGAGGGTCTCGGGGGTTGCTGCGGCCGTAGTTCCCAGGTTGGCTTCTTTCCCCTTCCTGATTTGAATGACTTATAACTGCTCTCTAGAACTGTCGCTTCTCATTCTCTTTGTGCTGGTTCCTCAGACCTTCCTCTGATGGCGCTGCCCCCGTGCCATGCCCTCTGCCAGTTCTACGTGGTGAATGGGGAGCTGTCCTGCCAGCTGTACCAGAGGTCGGGAGACATGGGCCTGGGCGTGCCCTTCAACATCGCCAGCTATGCCCTGCTCACCTACATGATCGCACACGTCACTGGCCTGAAGGTGGGCTGCTCTGGGAAGGCAGGATCGCTGCCAGCTTAGCACACTGAGCTCCTCGACGCCTTCCCATGAAAAGCAGGCTGCAGAGGCTTCGGGGTCTGATCAGTTTTAAAATGTTCAGGTATCCCCCTGTATGTGTGGGGGGCGACTTAGATACCAAAACCCTAGGATGCTCAAGTCTCATGTAAAATGGCCAAGCATTTGCATATACTCTGTGCACATCCCTCTAATCTCACATCATCTCTAGAAGACGTACTAAGAAAATATAAATGCTATGTAAATAGTGGGTGTTGTTTAAGAAATAATGACAAGAACAAAATGTTTGAACATGTTCAGTGCAGAGGAATTCTCGGTGTTCAGCCTGGTTGGTTGCAGGTATGGGGGGCTGATTATGTATGTAAAATAGACACAAGCTGGCTCACTGTAACCCTCCACGGAGCTGTCCTGCCCTCTGGTCCATGTAACGAAATAGAGGTGGTTTATATTACCACTTTTATGAATTCACTTTCCTCACCGGTTATTTTTATTTTTTGTTTTTTAATTTTTTTTGACAGGCAGAGTGGACAGTGAGAGAGACAGAGAGAAAGGTCTTCCTTTTTGCCATTGGTTCACCCTCCAATGGCCGCCACGGCCAGCATGCTGCGGCCGGCGCACCGCGCTCATCCGATGGCAGGAGCCAGGTGCTTCTCCTGGTCTCCCATGCAGGTGCAGGGCCCAAGCACTTGGGCCATCCTCCACTGCACTCCCAGGCCACACAAGAGAGCTGGACTGGAAAAGGAGCAACCGGGACAGAATCCGGCGCTCCGACCAGGACTAGAACCTGGTGTGCCGGCACCGCAAGGCGGAGGATTAGCCTAGTGAGCTGCGGCACCAGCAGGTTATTTTTATTTATTTATTTATTTTTTAAAATTTTTTTAAT
Organism: Sylvilagus floridanus; assembly: GCA_949820135.1. NCBI lineage: Eukaryota > Metazoa > Chordata > Mammalia > Lagomorpha > Leporidae > Sylvilagus > Sylvilagus floridanus. The sequence continues at coordinate 70,604,789 of OX463226.1, read as the reverse complement.
TTTTTTTTTTTGACAGGCAGAGTGGACAGTGAGAGAGAGACAGAGAGAAAGGTCTTCCTTTGCCGTTGGTTCACCCCCTAATGGCTGCCGCGGCCGGCGCACTGCCATCCGATGGCAAGAGCCAGGTGCTAGGTGCTTTTTCCTGGTCTCCCATGGGGTGCAGAGCCATCCTCCACTGCACTCCTGGGCCACAGCAGAGGGCTGGCCTGGAAGAGGGGCAACCGGGACAGAATCCGGCGCCCTGACCGGGATTAGAACCCGGTGTGCCGGCGCCGCAAGGCGGAGGATTAGCCTGTTGAGCCACGGCGCCGGCCAGGTTATTTTTATTTTTAAAAGGCCTTGGGGGTGGCAGTATACTCTAGAGTGTGTTTTTAAATGATTGTTTTAAAGGAATGGAGACTAAGACATTGACTCTTCTGCTTTCTCCCATGGGATACATTCAGCCAGGTGACTTTGTACATACTTTGGGAGATGCCCATATTTACCTGAACCACATTGAGCCACTGAAAACTCAGGTGAGTGTTATCTGTCACACTTTTGGGTTTGGTACCCTCCCTTGGGAAAAAAGGCTGAATGACAGAGCATCCTTGTGTGGATGCTGTGTCCCAGTTAAAGGCGACTGCTCTGACTGCAGGGCCTCCTTTTTAGGGAAGGGTGGAGGGCGGATGAGCAGGGACGAGGCAGGCCATGGGCACTGCACCTGACAGGTACTGTGAGGTACAAAGCATCAGTACCACAGGATATCTTGGGCCACCTCAGAGGTGATATTTTAACTCAGATTTTTACTTGAAGAATTGAAATGCAAATGTTCTCATTTTATGCTTCCTGACTCCCAGGAAAGAAAGATTTAGAACCAAGAACCTTTCAGCCCCTTCAGAGCTGAGTTTATTTGAAAGTCAGAGTTACACAGAGAGAGAAGGAGAGGCAGAGAGAGAGAGAGGTCCTCCATCCGCTGGTTCACTCCGCAATTGGCTACAATGGCCAGAGCTGCGCCAATCTGAAGCCAGGAGTTTCTTCCGGGCCTCCCACGTGGGTACAGGGGCCTAAGGACTTGGGCCATCTTCTACTGTTTTCCAGGCCATAGTAGAGAGCTGGATTGGAAGTGGAACAGCCGGGTCTCAAACCAGCGCCCATATGGGATGCTGGCGCTTCAGGCCAGGGTGTTAACCTGCTGTGCCACTGCGCCGGCCCCCAGAGCTGAGTTTTTAAAGTTACTCCTTTGCAGGAGCTTGGCTGCTTTTGTGTAGAGGGTAGGGTGACTTCTATCTGCTCTTGTGTTGGACACGGTGATGTGAAGTTGTAACCTCTGTGTCCATGTTCCGATCGCTGCTGTCTGTTGGTCCCAGGAGCCCTGCCTTGCATCTCCCTCTGTGTCAGCTGTCAGCAGATGTCTTCCCTTCTGCTTCCTGCCAGGGCCAGTTGCAATAGGGACTGTGGAAATCAAGTATCTACGCTGAGTGCTACTGGGAGTTACAGACAAAGAAAAGTAAAAGCCTGTGTCCCCAGCTTTAATTTACCAGGTGTGACAGTAAGAATTTACACCTGGTGAGCCACCAGGTTCCTGACACTGTGTAATGCCAACAGAGCACCCTTCCCCCTGGAGCTGTGTGGGAGGACGCATAACCAGGGTTGAGGTAGCTGCAGTCTTAACAGCCCTGTGAAGTAAAACCTTGTCGATTGAATGCTGCGTACTTGTTGCATGAAGAGGCCCTGGGAACAGAATTAAGGCAGCTTGTGCAAACATGGCCAAACCATGGTCTTAATTGTTGTGTTTTTGGTTTTTTTTTTTTTAGCTTCAGCGAAAACCAAGACCTTTCCCAAAGCTCAGAATTCTTCGAAAAGTTGAGACGATTGATGATTTCAAAGCTGAAGATTTTCAGATTGAAGGGTACAACCCACATCCAACTATTAAAATGGAGATGGCTGTTTAGTGTGTTTGCAATGGTTGTTGGAAGGATATTATCAGTCTTCAGGGGTTGGGCTAAAAGTGAAAGTTCTTTTTGCTCTAAAGGAGAAAGAAACTAGGAAAGAAATCCATCTGATCTTTCACTTATTATTCATTACCTTCTAAGAATGTTGCCACTGGCAAATATAACTTTGGTTCTTTGAATAACAAAAAGATGAACCTGTTTAACTCAGAGTGTAGGAAAATGCTGAATTTATGAAGTGAGGAGTAGAAATGTATATACTCTTGAAATATGTACATATATTTTGATCTTTATGAAAAAGTTAAGTTTCAAGAATTGTGAATTTCTCCAAATTTGAGTGAGCTCAATGACACTGCCAATCATGATGTATAATGTGGTTATGAACATTTAAAATTACATTTGTTTTATATATTGCTATAATAAAGTGTTTGTATTTGTCCATGTCTTTTTCATTACTTATTGCTGTTTATCTGCTTAGTCCTGCCTGAAAGAGATTAAACTAAGTCAGCAGATGCTGTATTCTCATTTGGATGCTACTTACAGGTTAATATATATTATCAAACTAATTAAAAATATATTGACTAAACAATATATTCTGCCTGTTTTACACTGATTCAATTATTTTAGCTGCATTTTGTCACTAAAATATAAGGACCATTCAGGAGAGAGGTTTTTAAGGAGCAGGCATTTAGCCCAGCAATTAAGATGCTCCTGTTCATGTTCGAGGACCTGGGTTCACTAACCAGATCTGGCTCCCGACTCCAGCTTCCTGCTAGTGCAGACCCTCGGAGGCAGCAATGAGACTCAAGAAGTTGAATTCCTGCCACCTATGTGGGAGACCTGGATTGAGCTTCCACCCCAGGCTTTGGATCCAACTGTTGTAGACATTTGAAGAGTGAACCAATAGATGGAGGCTATTAAAATAAAATTAAGAAATAATCTGGGGCCAGCACTGTGGCGTAGCAGGTAAAGCTGCCACCTGCAGTTCCAGCATCCCATATGGGCACTGGTTTGAGTCCCAGCTGCTCCAGTTCTGATCCAGCTCTCTGCTTTGGCCTGGGAAAGCAGCAGAAGGCAGCCCAAGTCCTTGGGCTCCTGCACCCATGTAGGTGACACAGAAGAAGCTCTTGGCTCCTGGTTTTGGATCGGCACAGCTCTCTGTTGCAGCCATCTGGGGAGTGAAGACATCTCTATGTGCCTCTGCCTCTCTGTAACTCTGCCTTTCAAATAAATAAATCTTAAAAAAAAAAAAAAACTGTGAGATTGTCATTAGTTTCAGTGTAGTGTGAATTCTCTAACATCCTTAGACTGAACAAGAAAGGGATGTTAAACCACTCCAGGACTAATCAGTGGAATCTTTCCCTTTGTTGTAGCACAGATCCCCTGTGGTGCTGCAGAACTATTTTTATTCTGCTGATTCATGACAAGTGTTACAGAAAAAAATGAAAAAATTTCCCAACAAATTATGCAGCATACTGCTTATTTTTAAAGTACAGTTTTAATGTCTAGGTACCTGCACTTGATAGAACATTTGGAAGAATATCTTCCCAGACTGTGTTAGGTAAATCTAAGTTTAAGGATTAAAGAGAAGCCTGTGGGTTGATTGGCTGGAAGAATCAAGTTGTCATCACTGAGTTCATTCCCGAGGTTAATGTCTTTCATTAACCTTGTGATGGGTAAGATACTTCTCCCCCCATCCTACTTATATAGCTGTACTACATTTTAAGCTTTTTAGGGCTGAACACTTAATTTTCGTGAGCGGCAAGGAGTCTCTTCCAGATTTCACCCTCTGGATACTGGTGTTTCTTTACAGATTCCTCCTTCATTTCGGTTGAATAGCCAGCAGCCTAGCAAAGACAAGAAAGTGAGTGATGCCAACAACACCTGGAACAAAAACATGTATTATGTGTTCTGCTGCTACTACAGTGCTTTTAAATATAAGTCAGAGGTGTCAATATTTTATAAGTCTGTATTTTATTAGAAAGAGGTCTCCTATCTGCTGGTTCACTTCCCAAATGTCCACCAAAGAGGATGCTGGGCCAGGCTGACTCCAGCAGAAGGAACCCTGTCTGGGTCTCCCATGTGGTGACAGGGACCCAAATTAAGCCAGCACCTACTGACTCCCAGGGGGTGCATAAGCAGGAAGCGGGAATCAGGACTAGAACTCACACACTCCTAATAAGGGTTTTAAATATAAGTTTTCAGGAGCAGGCATTGGGGCACAGCAGGTTAAGCTGCCACTTAGAATGCCAGTTTCCCATATCAAAGTGCCAGTTTAAGTCCCGGCTCCTCTGCTTTCAATCCAGGTACCTACTAATGCACCTGGGAGGCAGTGCATGATGGCACAAGTACTTGGATTCCTGCCACCCATGTGGGAGACTGATGGAGTTCCTGGCTTCTACCTGGCCCAGCCCAGCTGTTGCAGGCATCTGGGGAGTGAACCAGCAGACAGATCTCTGCCTTTCAAATAAATCTTTTAAAAAAAAATTTTTTTTTCAGATTTTTTTGAAATAGGGCAGAGGGGCACACTATTGGCTACCTGCCAGGACTGGTAACTAATCAGGCTTCTTTGATAGTTCAATCTCTGACCTCTTGAACATTATAGGGGAACTTCCCCCATAACGCAACTACAGTCAAACCTTTAAGTCACCGACTTACAGCGTGGTGCTAGGTTTTTGGTTTTGTTTTTTAGTGGGATTTTTTTGCACAAGGTGTGTATGTTTTAAGGCCTCAACAAGAGAGGAAAAGCTAATCTGAGAGAATCTTTGTTGGCTAATTTAACTTCCAAGCTCTGACATTTAAGCCTTAGGAATTTGATTTCTAGGTACTAACAAAAAGCTTTGTGCTGCACAGGCTGGGTCGTGGGCACAGCCGTGGCTGGCAGCGTCTCTGGGAGGCCGCAGCTTACCTTAGGAGGCATGTAGGAAGCCTGCTTGATTGTCACAGGGTACTTGAAGTGCTCGTGCAGGTGGTCGACGTATTCACACATCCTAGGAGGAAGAATCAGATCGGAACAGTGATGCCTGCAGTTAGGTGATTCACGGGCTACTAAGGGGAAAGCACTAAGAAACTGACTGTGGAGGCTCATCTGTGAGGCCATGTGCTTCCACGCAAATCCCTTAACCTCTGTGCCTCCGCTTCTCACAGATAAGACACAGTGATGTGGGGGCTGAGATGAATTGAACCATGAAGTCCCTTATAGCTCCAAAGGTTTTGTGATGTCCTGAACACATCAACTCAGGCTTCATAATTATTCCACTTACTCACGTGCTTTTAGCCAAAAGTTAGGCGGATACATTTAAATTTCCAATTGAGGTTCCTTGCAGCTATCTGGATGGTTCGATTGAGCAGCTGTGCAAGGCAGGCCCTGAGCCCAGTGCTGGGACTACACGGGAACTGGTGGGAGAGGGCAACATGGCTTCAGTGGACAGATGCTAGCCGCTGACTGTACCAGGTGCTATGTCGGCTATGGCGAGCAGGGTGGGGGTGGGGGAAGACCCAGCCATGCGCCAAAGGACAGCTGAGCCTTGAAGGACAAGCAGGGAGTCGACTGAGTGCAGCAGGCCTGAAGCGTGACAACAGGCCATGCGGCTGCTGGAGGCAGTTCTGCTCCGGGGCCCTTCCTGAGCAGCAAGGCCTGTACAAGGCACCAGGGACCTCAGACCTGCAGGGCTCTTCCTGGTTGGACAGCACCTCCTTGAGAACTGAAATTAGAGGACCAAAGGCAGAATAATGCAGGGATGTTAATCTTCCTTATAGACAGAGGATGATAATTGAAAGGGAAGAGAAAAACGATTCAGTCTCAACCTGCATCTTCCAGGTGAACAGACTCAGACTCAGATAACCAGTGGCAGCGTCGGGACTAAGGCCCAAATGTCCTCCTGTTTGATCTAACGGTCTTCAGAGGATAACACAGCTCAAATAATAAAAGGCAGCACCTGTCTGCGCGCCACCCAGCTCAAGAAAGAGACTGTTGCAGTTACCAGGAAAAGTCCCCGAGCACACTGCCGGATCCCGTTTCTCTCTCAGCCCAGCATCTGGTGTTTACATTTCCCGTGCTATTTTTATGCTTTCACCGCTTGCTGCTTGTGATCTTTCTGCGATACAGTTAATTCCAGGAGACAGGAAAAGCATAATAAGCCAAGCTTTCCATGAGCAGATGACTGGACGGAGCACACCCTGAGAGTAAGATGAGACATGTGGCCAGATCGTGGAAGACCCCATTGTCGGGAAGAGGGGACTGGACAGAAGTGGAAGGAATGCAGATGTCTAGAGCCCAGCTTCAGAGAGTTGGCAATGGCGGCTATAGGAAGGAGGAGTTCTGGGTGCAAACTTCTTCCCTACCACGCTTACAAAGCGAAGTGAGCTAGCCACAAGAACCTACCCTTCCTGGACGAAAAATTTGTGGTGGGTTTTTTTTAATTTTTAAAGTTTATTTATTATTTGAAAGAGTGACAGACAGAGGGAGAGATAGAAAGAGATCTTGCATCCACTGGTCACTCTCCAAATGGCTGGTGCTAGGCCAGGTGGAAGCCTGGAGCCTGGAACTATATCCAGGTCTCCCATGTGGATGGCAGGGGCCCAAGCACTTGGGCCATCTTCTGCTGCTTTCTCAGTTGAATTAGCGGGGAGCTAGATCAGAAGTGGAGCAGCTGGTACTCACACTGGTGCTCCAATATGGGATGCTAGTGTTGCAAGTGGTGCCTTAACCTGATGTGCAACAATGCCAGCCCCTATGGTAGGTTTCTGTTGTTACTGCCCATATAGAACACTGGGAGCAGTGGCTGATGACATCCCCTACGGACGCCAGTTCATGTCCGTCTGTTCCACTTCCAATCCAGCTCCCTGCTAATCGCCCCGGAAAAGCAGTGGAGGATGGCCCAAGTACTTAGGCCCCGCCACTCACCTGGGAGATGAATGAGGCTCCTGGCTCCTGGCTTTGGCCCAGCCTAGTGGATGGAAGGTCTCTCTCTCTTTCTCTCTGTCTCCTCTCTCTCTAACTCTTTCAAATAAGTAAATAAACAAACTAAAAAAGGGGAAGCAAAACAAACTTGGCCTTTGAGTAATTAGATGTGCCAGAGCACAGGATTCTGCGTGCCTGGTCAGGGAGACAATTTTACAAGCTCTGTCCTGGAGCTGGGGCACTACCGAAGGCGAAGGTGTAGTTAGCACCACGTTACTGACCTGTTTTTAAGGCTTGCAGAGACTGCTATGTAGTCAAATATAATCAAGTGCTGGACCAGTTCACAGAGGCCGACGCCACCAGCATGGGGGCAAACAGGAACTAAAAGGAAGACAGATTTCCATTTAATGCTGAGAGGAGGGCAGAGAGAGGAAGGGCTGAAAGAGAATCCGGGGTTTTTCTTAGTGCCGTCAGGTGACCAAATAATTTGTTAATATGAAATGATGAAAATCAAAGATTCCTTGATTAAGGCTAAGCAGAAATTAGAAAAAAATAATCAAAGTGACAAACTATAGAATCGCAAAGACCAAGAAGGAACCACAAGCATCCAAAGGCAAGGGGAGTGGCGGTCCAGCCTGCGGCCTCGGCAGCACCCTTACTTCCAAATTATTTGGCCATCAGTATCACTGAGAGGTTCTCATTGACACTTCCCAGTCTGCAGCTGTCAATCTGGAGAAACTGCAGGGCATTCGCCTGTAGGAGCTGCTTAAATATCACTCTATTGTGGCACTGGAAACAGAATTAAAAAGAACATCAGCAGGAGTTGGCCCTCTGATCCCCGTCAGGATCTCTAAGCCTGGAGACTCGTACTCATCAGCGGCCTTCGGGAAGCCTGGGCACGAGGAGGCGTGACAGTGCAGGCAGGGACCTTGTCCTCACTTCCTTACAAATCTGCTAACGGAACTTAGGAGTCAGGCAGCAGTCGCAGCATGTTGCCATTTATTAAGAAATAACTGTCTTCTCGACTGGCAGGTGGGAGGGGAAGCAGAGCATCAGGGTGAAATATGGTGACGGCAATGAGCAGGTGGCACTGACAGCAGAACAGAAACATGGCAGAGCAGTGCTGGGAAAATCAAGCCTCTGTTCCGCGCACTGCTCTGCCAGGGGGCTGACTGCAGCAGGTCTGGGCAGGCATTTGGGCTTGGCTGATAAGCACCAGAAGCGTACGCCATCATGGGTATTCCATCTGGAAGTGCGATGTAACCACTGCATGCCCTTGTATGCAACATTACATTGCTGACTTTGCAACTTTCACTAACTACCTCGGAAAAGATCAATGACCCTGGACGTAGCAATTGTAGAAAAAGCCACAGACGTTTGATGATATTGGACTCTAGACTAATGAAATGTAGTAAAATGATGTAATTTCTGGGGACAGGGTGGTGAAATGGGTCAGGCTACCACCTGCAGTGCCAGCATCTCACTTGGGCTCCAGTTCAAGTCCCAGTTGCTCCACTTCCAATCCAGCTCCCTGCCAATGGCCTGGGGAAGCAACAGGAGACAGCCCAAGCCTTTGAGCCCCTACACCCACATGGGAGACCAGGAAGAAGCCCTGGCTTCTGGCTTTGGCCTGGCTCAGCCCCAACCATTGTAGCCATTTGGGGAGTGAAGCAGAGGATGAAAGATCTCTCTCTCTCCCTTTATCTCTAACTCTGCCTTTCAAATAATTTTTTTTTTAAAAAAAAAAAGGATGCAATATCTGAAAGGATAGAAATTTCCCAGCTCAAGGTACAACAGGTACTGCAGCCGAACGCGTAACTGTGTCCTCAGGAGGTAGTCAGTGTGTGGCCATCCTAATGAGATGCCACTCACCTGTTCCCCGGTGGCAACGCCAATTCCTAGTGGGACCAGCGCCTGCAAGATAGAAGCAGCCTGGAGTTATTTTCCCAAGTTTTGAACTGAAGCTCCTAATGTTTAAAAATATTTGTAGCTGAGGAAGGAAGCAGCCCTGCTGTTGAGCCATGTGAAGTTTGAAGACTGGCAGAAGGCGCTGGGGGAACACGAGTGTGGGGGAGGGCTGTGTCCGCAGGGGAAAGCAAGCACTGCTCGCCTGCTCCCATTGCCTTCTGTCCTGGCCTGGGCTCCCCTCCCTGGGCCTGTGCAGTGGGGTAGAACTGCGAGGAGACACAGCCACTCAGCAGTGGCTCCTCATTGATTCACGGGGTCCAACCTCTGCTGACCCCTTCCTGGGGGGAGAGGTCACCACTCCCTTGAGTCCCTTCTGCCATTGTTCTAGAACCTTCTCAATCTTCAGTTCCAAAACCCTCCCAGCTCAGTGGACTGAGGCCCTTGCTCACTGGCTGAACTCCTCAACTGGTTGGTGCTGGACTCTCCACCTGCATACAGTGCCCTGTTCTCTGTCCTCTCACCTGCCACCTGGGCCCTCCCCTCCTGCCTTCCTGGGCTTGTGACTCCACAGTTAGTCTTCTCAGGTAGCTGGTTTCTCCCTGGGTTTTCCGTGCCTGGGTTTAGGATGATAATTTCAACAACATGAAAAGCTAACACTTTCTGAGCACCTACTGCCTGCCAGGCACTGCAATACACTGCAGCAATGCTTCCTGGTCACACCCAGGGGGAGAGGAGCCACCATCACCCCTGTTTTACAGGTGTTCAGGGTGAGAACTGCTCCCGGTCCCAGAGCTAGAACGTGACAGAGCAGGGGTTTGAACTCTAGGCTGACGGTGGAGCCAGGGGAGGCGTCCGACTTGTCAGACGAAGGCACCTTCCTAGCAGAAAGCGCCCTTCATTTAGAAGCCAGGTGTGCTGCTCCAACGCTTGTCCTGCTCTGTGAGGTGTGTGGACCTGGGCAAGGCGCACATGTGCCACCTGGAGCCGGGCTTTCCTGGGGGCCCGAGGCTAGCCTGAGCAGATGGTCTCCAAGGCACCTTCTTGCGTGAACATTCTGTGTCCCCCCAGAAGAGTAGGAAAGCCTCCAGGTCTGGACCTGCCTCTCCTCCCATCTACTGGTCTCAATCCACCCTGCAGGTTGCTGGCGCTCGCATCCCCTGGAATTCTAGCCGTCACTATGCCATTGTCTCATTCAAGAAGTGTCAGCGACTCGCTCTCTTCGGCTGCGTCCTATGAGTGGACGGACCCGTCATCTGGCCCCAGGCCCCCTGCATTCCCTCGGACATCCCCATGCGGCCCCCCCTGCACCTGCCATCTTTACAGCTGCCTCCCTGCCTCGGATGCCGGCTAAAGGGACGACATCCCATATAAGCAAAACCTTGCCAGGTCAAAGCCCGGAAACGCCTCTGAAGAAGGCCATGGTTGTTTCTGGCTCCTTCTCCCTCCCTTTCCCTGTAGCTTTGCGTTCCTTCAGCTCTGCTCTCCCCTCCACAGGGCCTGGCCACACCCAGTTTATGATTGTGCACAGGAGCGCCCCTTCTGGAACATGGAGCCATCGCTCCTCAATCAGAATTAAATTTTTAGGATCAACACACAATGGCTATGCAAAGCCACCACAGGGGGAAAAAAAAGTTGTTCGGGGCCTGTGCTGTGGCACAGCAGGCAGTGCTGGCATCCCATATGAGTATGGGTTCATGTCCTGGCTGTTCCACTTCTCATCTAGCTCCCTGCTAATGTGCCTGGGAAGCCATGGAAAATGGCTCAAGTCCTTGGGCCCCTGCACCCACATGGGAAACCTGGAGGAAGTTCTTGGCTCCTGGGCCTGGCCCAGGCCTGGCCATTGCAGCCATCTGGGGAGTGAACCAGCAATTCTTCCAAATAAATAAATAAATCTTTTTTTAAAAAAATGTTCCTAAACAAGTTGGTCTCGTGTAACAGAACGAGTGTGCTAGTCCCGAGGAACCATGTGATGGGGAACACGAAGGGGCGTGCGGGGCAGACGCTGGCCAGACCTGTGCTCAAGAGCAGAGGACGCTTAAGACAACAACCGGTGACCAGAGGCAGGGGATCTGCACTCAGAGCTGAGTGTCCTGGGCCACTGCGGGGTGACAACATCTAACAGTCAAATCCACGGCCAGGCTCTGCCGCGATTCCTTACCCAGCTAGCCGTATGTGGCTTAGTACTGTGTCTTAGAGTTTGCTGTGGTCAGGGGATGGGAAACAGAAGCTACGGTTCTCCTTAGGAATTCACAGTCTGGCTTTGTAGATCAGTGCTGGGAGTCTCCCCAGAGACAAGGGACTGTTTCTCAGATGTTCTCAGAGGCCAGCTCCCAGTTAGGGCAGATGTGTTCCGACAGCTCTGGGCAGCAGGCAGGCAGCCTTCTCCCAGGGGCCTGACCTTGACATTACCTAACCAAATCTTTTCTTGGGAGTCATCCAGAGGAATGTACATTTTTTGTTTCATTGTGGGTAAGTAAAGTATTTAAATACCAGTCACATTTCTTTACTTACAAAGTGTGGGAACCATGTCTACTAGCCTTGCGCTGCAGTAGCCTTTCAACTTTTAACAATTTACTTTCTCTAAAATGAAAAAATGCAAGGGCCTTGGATAAGCTACAGTGGATACAAGGATGTCAGATCTGTGACTCCCGTGTGCATCACATAAGAGGGAACAAGAGGAGGATTTTAGTATCTGTCAGCACCACTCTGGAAATGAAGAGAAAATACTAATGGCTGTGGGAGCAGAAGCAGGGGTTTTCCTACCTTGGAAATGGTAGCATGCCCCAGAATGTCATCCGGGGACGTCGGCTCCTCTATCCACAATGGCTTGAACTCAGCCAGCTTTGACATCCACTCCACCGCCTCCGGCACGTCCCAGCGCTGGTTGGCATCCATCATCTGTCAGGAAAGACCCTTCATACTGGGGTGGGGGGCAGTGCACACTTTGCCACAGAGCTGTGGCTTCCAGAGAGGAAATGCTGATATCTGGTGCCACCACCTGCTGAGTGTGGCTCCCCTGACAATTCTGCTAAGGCCTGGCCCTCCGCTCTAACAAATGGTACCAAAGGCAGCCTCAGAGACTGGAACTCTGGCTCCATGAACTAGCTTTTGAAGGAAATGCAAACTGTCCAATGAGCCGCAGTGAATTCCAGGAGCCCAGGCCATGAGAAATGTTCACTGGCCCTGGAGCTCAGGCCCAATGCATTTATCTGTCCCCACAAATAAGAGGATTTCAAAATGTTTGTAGGAAATGGAAGTAAGACATTTATTTATTTTGGTGTCAAAAAAAACCTGTTGAAATCCATGCATCATTTTCTTTTTCGTAATATACATTTTCCATGAATTTTTGAAGACCCCTCCCTTGTGTGCTGTCTTACAGTGCTGTTTGGAAGAAGCGTTCATCACCCTCAGTTATACTGTAGTCAACCCTGAGTTGTTCAATAGTATCTGGCACAGTAACAAATAACCCACACTCTACCATTCATGGAGCATCTGCTCCACTAGGCACTATGTGGATTCTGTCCCATTTAATACTTCCAATAACCCTAAAGGCAGTTCATATTAATCCAATTTACAAAGCAAGCAGACATGCGGAGAAGCAACTTGCTCAAGAACAGTTAGTCAAGTCAGTGGTGAGTTCAAGTCCAGGCCTAGCTGTCTGCATGCAGCCATCCTGCCTGGAAGCCAGGTGCTGGGTGTGCTAACCTTGAGAGGGACCTCCCATCCCTCATAAGCCCCATCATGCTAACAGAAGAGACAGAGAACAGAGGTCTCCATAGAATGTGCTAAGTGGGAAAAGTACACTTAGATCAATTTTTATCATAAATTATTTGGATGAGGATGATGTCATGAAACAAAAGCAGCATTCATTCATCTATAAATAATGGGACTTCTGATCCTAAGGCAAGGATCCCAAGCTTCCATTTTAACTTATGAAATGAGCCTCTAAAACTTCATGGCTTATGTAACTAGTGCTGCAGAATTTAAAAACTAAAAACCATCAGCCTTGATTTTTTTAAAAAGCATTTTAAAGAGTTCACCTCCTATAAGACGACAAACTATACTCCACTGACAATAACTTTTTAAATCCCCAGTGTTCTCTAATCCTTGCTTGAAACGAACTGCCTTTTGGGCCTGGTCGAAGGCTGGTATTCTCAGTGGTGTAAAGGGTATTTACCAGAGTCTTCTCTGGTCCAATCATGTCTCTGATGAGGCGGCATCGGCGCATGTCATCCTGGAGATCAGCACCCACCTTTACTTTAAACCTGTTACGACACATACGGTTGAGCACTTCAGATCTATCCAACCTGGCAAAAACCTGGATTTTCTGCAGATGTGGATGTCCCTGTCAGTAATTCAGAGAGCAACCATTGTGGCACAATGGGTTAGGCCCCCATGTGGGATGCTCACATCCCAAATGGGAATGCTAGTTCTGAGAGTCCTGGCCATGCCACTTCCAATCCTGCTTCCAACTAATGCATCCTGGGAGGCAGCAGGTGATGCTCAAGTGCTTGGGCCTCTGCGACCACGTGGGAGACCTGGATGGAGTTCCTGGCTCCTGGCTTTGGCCTTGTCCAGTTTGGTTGTTGCAAGCATTTGGGAACTGAGCCCCCAGATGGAATCTCTCAATCCCTTTCCTCTTTCCCTCTCTCCCTCTCTTTCTCTCTCCCTTTTCTCTCTCTCCTTCTCTCTCTTCTCTCTCTCTCTCTCTCTTTATGCATGTGTATTGCTCTGCCTTTCAAATAAATTTTTAAAAATAGACCACATTTTCTAGTAACCTCTTGCTCTTCCCAATCAACCTTCGGACACATCACTAAGAAAGGAAATAAACCTGCAACTTGTACGACTTTACTCACTGTAAGGGCCATCACTCTCAATTATCTGCAGAACTACAGTTAAGGAAATGAAGGGAGAATTAGGTTTTGAATATGACTGAGTTTTTAGTGTGCCCTGAAAAGGAAATAAAAAAAGAAAGAGCCACAATCAGAATTGAAAAGGGAGAGTGAGGCCTCCTGTATAACTTGACTCAAGAGTCTGATTTTTAAAGCGCTGACATCAGCACAGCCCTCCGCACAGAGGGCTTCACCTGAAATTAACTCAGGGAGGCAGAGGCCACAGGCCTAGTCCATCCCCAGTGTGCAGGGACCAGAGACTGGAGAGCTGCAGAGGCTACCTCCAGGGAGCTCACCCTGGACTAGTAAGTCTTGTTTATTTTCATGTGAAAGGCAAAGAGACAGAGAGCAAGCGAGCGAGCGAGAGGGAGAGAGAGAGAGAGAGAGCTTCCACCTGCTGTTTCACTCCCCAGATGCCCTCAACAGCCAGGGTACTCCATCCAAGTCTCCCATGTGAGTGGCAGGGACTTCCGTACTTGAGCCATCGTCTACTGCCTCCCAGGGTGTGCATTAGCAGGAAGGTGGACTGAGAGCAGAGGAGCTGTGACTGCAGCCAGGCACTCCATACATGGGGTGCAGGTGACCCACACAGTCAGTTAACCGCTGTGTCAGAAAGCCCATTCCTCCTTGAACTATTCTCTTGAGGAGTGGGCTTCAGCATCCAGACTATGCCCTCAGAAGAGTGTCGTTGGCCCAAAAACTGGGCCCCCATGTTCGTGGTCAAGGCTGTTCCCTCTACTGTTCAAAGTACTCCACCTTTCTGCCCCAGGGTGCAGAGAGACCCCCTCACTTAGTGCTTCTGCTCTCTCCCTGCACTCAGCACACAAGCCACTAACGAAGACATTTGCATACCAGATGCAACTTCAACTCCATGAGTCCCCAGAAGCCAGGCTTCCTGCACTGGGAGAGCTGTGAAATCTCTCCGAATCCCTCACTCACCAGATGCGGCTCCTCTTGCCTCGCCTGGGTGTGTGGGAGGACTGAAAGCAAGCTCTTACTGCACCTGCGCTGAATCCACCCTGTGCCAGTCCTTGCTAGACACGGCAACTTGGGGAGAGCCCTGAGCTAAGACTGTCTCTATTTCACAGAGTGAGAAAATGAAGCCGAGAGAGACCAACCAGCTTGCCCGTTCACACAGTGAATACTTGCAGGGGATGAGGGCAGAAGGGAGATGAGATCCCTGTTCTGTCAGATGCCAAAGCCCCTTGCCACTGCCTCTCTCTGCCTCCTTCACATTCTTGCTCAACCCTTCAGTCAGGCCAGTTTGCTAAGAATTTAGCACCTCTTAAACTGGAATCACCCAGGGATGTTGGCAGGTTTGGATGCAGCAGGCGAGTGCCTTGGGAAGTTAAATTGGCCCCTCTAGATTTGATTGAGCCAGAGCTAATGGATTTCTGTTCTACCGTGGTGCTTGCAATCAATGATCTCCATGCTCTCTCCCAGCCCCGATGCTCTAGGATTCCAATCAGGGCTCCCACCTCATCTTAGAGAAAGAGTGGTGTAGGCTGACACATCCTTGGCATCTAACATAGGACACCCTCTGTCCTCATTAACCCTGAGCTGCTCTCCACAGCCTGAGTCCCTTGTACCACAAACCGGCAAAGTCAAATCCATCACAGCCCAAATAACTCACCTGGTCCAGCCATCCTTCAGTGCTTCCTTGCAGCGCTGTGGGGGAGGGAGTACACCTGTCAGCACATTGAGAACCTCCTGGGGCCCGGTGAGGACCTCCGTCAGTTCTGAGCTCCCAAACATTAAGGCTGTAGCATAAACTACAGGTACACCTCTGCTAATGGCCCGGGAAAAGCAGCAGAAGGCCCAAGTAGCAGGACTCCTGCCGCCCACATGGGAGACCTGAAAGAGGCTCCTGGCTTCAGCCTGGGCCAGTGCTGGCCATTGCTGCCATCTGTGGAGTGAGCAAACGGATGGCAGATTTCTCTCCCTGTCTCTCCCTCTCTCTGTAACTCTAACTTTCAAAATAAATAAATAAATCTTTTAAAACACACACACACAGGAACACCCATGTTTGGCTGCAGTTAAGAGCAGGAGCAGGCCAGCATTGTAGGGGGTAAAGGTGCCGCCTGCAACACTGGCATCCCATATGGTCTCCAGTTTGTGTCCTGGTTGCTCCATTTCTGAGTCAGTTTCCTGCTATTGGCCTGGGAAAAGCAGCAGAAGATGACCCAAGTGCTTGGGCCTCTGCCACTCATGTAGGAGAACTGGATGAGACTCCTGGCTCCTAGTTTTGGCCTGGCCCAGCCCTGGCCATTGCAGCCAGGGAGTGAACCAGTGGATGGAAGATTTCTGTCTCTCTGACTCTCCTTCTCTCTCTGCTTAACTCTGACTTTCAAACACCTAAATGAATCTTTACTTTAAAAAAAAAAAAAGCAGAAGGAGCTTAGCCAACAGCGCAATTCTTTCTACTTGCCTCTCTTTCCTCATTTCTACGGGAACCATGTTTGTCACAACATTCCTGGAAGGGAGATGTGGCATTAACATCCCTCCTTTTCTATTTATTTATTTATTTTTTGACAGGCAGAGTGGACAGTGAGAGAGAGACAGACAGAGAGAAAGGTCTTCCTTTTTCATTGGTTCACCGCCCCAATGGCCGCTGCGGCCGGCACACTGCGCTGATCTGAAGCCAGGAGCCAGGTGCTTCTCCTGGTCTCCCATGTGGGGGCAGGGCCCAAGCACTTGGGCCATCCTCCACTGCCTTCCCGGGCCACAGCAGAGAGCTGGACTGGAAGAGGAACAATAGAGACAGAATCTGGCGCCCCAACCGGGACTAGAACCCAGTGTGCTGGTGCTGGAGGTGGAGGATTAGCCTATTGAGCCGCGGCGCTGGCCAACATCCCTCCTTTTAAAACTGGGATACTCTGCAGCATTCATAGAGCCAATGGGTGAGAGAGCAACAAGCAGAAGTCAACTTCCCCTGCTGCTCCCCACCCGCACCTCCTCCCTGCCTCTAAGGTGAGAACAACACAATGAGGAAGAGTAAGAGATGAACCATGTGCTGACTATATGCCACGTTCCAGCCACAGTGCATCTCACCACATTTATCTGAGTCCTCAAAACCACCCCATCTACCATTATTTCCCTACTTCACATGAGGATACTGAGGCCCAGCTTGGTTAAGTGACTTGCAAAATGGTGCGAGGCTGTCTCTCCCTGGAATCAAATCCCAAGCTGTCACCTTCCAGAGCCCAAGGTAGAGATCACGAAGGCACAGAGTCCCAGTGTCCAGGATATGAATGGCTTTATTTTTGTTCATGCATAGGTACTTTCAGAATGAAGTCTTGGATCCAAAATGATTTACAAAGGCTAACAAAGGGGCTGGCGCTGTGGTGTAGTGGATAAACCCGCCACCTGCAGTGCTGGCATCCCATATGGGTGCCTGCCAGTTCGAGTCCTGGTTGCTCCACTTCTGAACCAGGTCTCTGCTATGGCCTAGGAAAGCAGTAGAAGATGGCCCAAGTGCTTTGGCTCCTGCACCTGCATGGGTGACCTGGAGGAAGCTCCTGGCTCCTGATTGGCACAGCTCTGGTTGTGGCCATCTAGGGAGAGGACCAACAGATGGAAGACCTCTCTTTCTTTCTTTGCCTCTCTTTATCTCTGTGTGTAACTGATTTTCAAATAAATAATCTTTTACAAATTTGTTTAAAAATCAAAATTCTCAAGGGGTAGGAGTGCATGGTGAATGCTCCAGCCAGAGGTCATGAGCTGGGCTAACAACCTGGACTTGCATGACTGGCGTCTGAAGTGGGGCAGTGCTGTGGATTGAGCCTTCAACCTGCGGAGTCCCAGAGAATGCCAGGCTGGCAGTGTAAGAACTTAATGGAGGGGCCAATGCTGTGGTAATGGGTAAAGCCGCCGCCTACAGAGCTGGCATCTCATATGGGGTGCTGGTTCAAGTCCCCACTTCTGATCCAGCTCTCTTCTATGGCCTGAGAAATCAGTAGAAGATGGCCCAAGTGCTTGGGCCTCTGCACCTGCGTGGGAGACCAGGAAGAACTCCGGGCTCCTGGCTTCAGATTGGCACAGCTCCGGCCATTGCGGCCAACTGGGGGGTGAACCAGAGGGTGCAAGATCTCTCTCTCTGCCTCTCCATCTTTCTGTGTAACTCTGACTTTCAAATAAACAAATAAATCTTAAAAAAAAAATAACTGAATGGAACAGAAGGACACCAAGGTGCTGTCCATGGAGACTGGAGAACAGGTGGGGGGTGGGAGACCACCCCACATATACCAGGCATCAGAAGGAAGGGACAGAACATAGAACTGTGGGCAAAACAGAAG
Source organism: Sylvilagus floridanus (assembly GCA_949820135.1). Lineage (NCBI taxonomy): Eukaryota > Metazoa > Chordata > Mammalia > Lagomorpha > Leporidae > Sylvilagus > Sylvilagus floridanus. The sequence continues at coordinate 70,586,863 of OX463226.1, read as the reverse complement.
GGGAGACAGTTTGCTCCTCCCCCTCAGCCCATCCACAAAACCAGGTGAAAGAACCCACCTGCTTCAACGTGTCATCTGAGTAGCCCAGCCAGGCACACGACGTGGTGTAAGCAGGGTAGCCGTGGGTCAGCATTTGCTCTTCTGCAAAACACAACACTTCCCAGGGATCTCCGGAATTAGAAGCACCTGGAGCTAAGCTGGTGCCCACAGACAAGTACCCAGGCACCAATACAGCCTCGTGGGGACTTCAAACCTGGGTGATCGGGATATCCTAAGGGCCCTCCCTGCCCACTGTGTGATACAGAAGCCAAACTTCCTTTGCAGCTCTGCAGTCGGAGGCCACACCCTGAAGACTTCTTCACCCAGCCCCACATACTGTCCAAGGGCTTCGCTGCTTGGTGCAGGACATCTGGGAAAACCATGACCACTCCCAACAGACAGGCACACTCCAAAATGGACAATGACAGCAAACGTAAGGAAAGGAAAGTTCTCCTGACCCACCTCTTTCTTTTTTACCAACTTGAGCTTGCTGCAGTATGTCTGGAAAAAATGAAAGGCATCACTTGTTCTTTCAGACAACAAAGCACACAGCTACCAACTGTGAGTGTCAGGGTGACCGGAGGGGGCCCACTGCACCCCGCAAGGGCCACTCACCGTAGGCATCCTCCTCGGTCAGGACGTCAGTGATGTACCTGAAGTCGATGCAGGACAACAGCGTCCTGGGGTCCTGGCAGCAGGACAGGAAGGGAAAGGGCCCAGTCAACTCACGGGAGGATTATGTGTCTAAGAAGCTGCTCACGGGGACCCATGGAGCTCACGCCTTCCACAAAGGGACCTTCGAGGCTGGTGCTCCTTCTGGGGCTCTCACTGCCCCTGACAAGCCCTAAGAGCCTCAGGCCCTGAGGTCTTGCCCCCTGCTTCTGCCCCATTCCTTTCCAACTAACACGGCTTTCTGGAGAGAGGACCTGACTCAAGGTGAACACTCAGTGCGAGATCCACGTCCTGTTTTTCTGCTGCAGCCCTCGGGCTGACCTGCAGGGAGCGCAGAGTGGATGAGGGAGGCCAGGGAGCAGCCTCGTGGCTGAGGAGAGAAGGCTGTTCGTGTTACCTCACACCCAGTGCAGCCCTGGCCCAGCCCTTCCCAGCAGCACAAGCTTGGGCAGCATCTTTGGAGAAACGACTCTAATTCGCTTTACTAACAGGAAGGGAGTGGATGAAGGGGAGGGCGCCAAGTCTCCTTCCTGGATGATGGCTGTATGTGCTCCAGGCCTGCCCTTGCTTCCCTGCCATGCAGGGCTCTAGCCAGACAGGAAAAGCTGCCATTTTGGCTGGACCCTGCTCTGAGACCTCTCCCCAGCCCAATCCAACAGTCGTGGAAAACCATGGGTGGGGGCTGGTGCAATAGATTAAGCTGCTACCCGCAATGCCAGCATCCCATATGCAATCCTATACACCATAACTGTGGACGATCTCACAAGCTCTCTCAACCCTGAAATTCTGCTACTTGTAACAGGTCCAGCATTGGGGCTGGTGTTGCAGTATAGCGGGTAAGGCCTCCACCTTACTGCAACGCCAGTATCCCATATGGGCATCAGTTTGAACCCTGGCTGTTCCACTTCTGACCTAGTTCCCTCTAATGACCTGGGCCAAGCAGCAGAAGATGGCCCAAACATGTGGGCCCCAGCCACCCTACCCGGATAAAGCTCCCAGCTTTGGCCTGACTCAGCCCTGGCCATTGCAGCCATCTCGGGTGTGAACCAGCAGATGAAGGATCTCCTCTTCTCTCTCTCTCCTTCTCTCTGTAACTGACTTTCAAAAAAAGAGTCCTAGCATTGCAATGGGACCTGAAAGCTGGGAAGTCCACAGCTGAGGCCTCAGGACCTTTCCTGGTGACTCAAGTCATCTGTTGTGGCAGCCACCAACCACACAGCCCTGTGACAAGCTGATCTTGGAGCTGGAAGGTGGCTCCTGGGGCCCGAGCTGCCCTCTGCCACAGCAGACAGCTGGCGTGACAATGTCCTGTCACAGTTTTTTCTGGCCTCCAGAGGAGGAACACAGTCTACTGGTTCCACAAGCTTTTAAAGGTTTTCCTTTAATTTTGCTGCTAAATAAAAAAAGAAAACAAGGGCCTTCATTTGTAGCCAGATTTCTGGCAACCACCCAAGATATCACCCAGGGGCGGCTGCAGTCAGAGTGGGTAAGCACTGGGCCCCAGGTCCCCCTGCTAGTCACTGGTGAGGCTCGGATCCAAAGCCAGGCCCCCTGAGCCCACTCTGCTTTAAGTTGCCCACAGCGTTTTCGTCCTCAGCAGCCAGGTGTTCGTCCCCGCTATTAACAGGTCAAGGAGAAGGGTGTGTATCGTTAGAACTCCGTGTTGAGCTCCCCGGCTGCTGGAACTGCTCAGCAGAGACCACAGCGGTCTGGATTGTGTGGCGAGTACTCTTCTCATTGGGTCTTCAGTTCTGTGGGGTTTCTAGATGAGCTGTAACAATCCTCCTCACAGCCACGTATCATATGGTGTGCATCCACAGGGGGCCCTCTTCCCGTGGAGCCACCCTGCCTGCCTGAGCGCAGCCCTCTTCTGCTCCAGCTACCAGAAGCGGAACACTCTATTCTACTGCGATATGCCATTCCTACTGCTTTATCACCACCACGGTGATCCACAGGCACTCCTGCATATATTCACCATTATCAAAAGGCAAGTAATCCTCGAAACACACTGCATTTACAGACACAGTTAAAACATTAGAGGATCTACTCACCATGTCCACAAGCAACTTCCACAGGGGCTTAAGGAAAAAGAAAACATTTGACAAATGTGTGAGTGTGAAGCACCCATTTTCCTCCTGATGACAAATGCATTGGAGGTGAACTCTGCTCCCAGACATCTGTCTACCTCCCCATCCCTGAGGCTGCCCACACCTTCTGCTGCCTCCAACCCTTCTCTTGTGCTATTATTTCCGCTCCTTCTCAGCCCTTCCTAACCTGCTCCTAGTTTCTGAACTACTGCCAACATCGCTGGGGCAGAACGGGCAGGGAATCTGAACAATCCTTCGGGGACCTGCAGTGCAGCTGCCTCTCGCCTTTAGGCGGCTGCTTGTAGAGAAGACCACAGGTCGTCCTGTGCTGGAGCCCAGGCGAGGGTGTGAGGTCATTACCTTCCCTTCCTGCTTGGCCCACAGGTCCCACACGGCGTTGAGGACGGCCGCTGTGGCCAGGTGCACCACGCCTTTCTCGGGACCGATCTGGCGGGGAAGGAAAGTGCAACAGCCTGACTTAGACTTGAAAAGGACGTTTAGGTCTTCTAGCCATGGGCATGCTTCAAGGATTGAAAAGGCAGCGGTGGAAACTCACTTACAGCTTAAGGTTTTTAAAAAATAGCTTCTAATTTACAAAAGGCTTGCAAAAAGCATAGAGGAAATATATATATGGAGAGAGAGACATACACATACAGATCTATAGCTGCATTTATATATTTTTTCTGAGCCATTTGAGTGTAAAGTTACAGATATGCTCTTGTAACCACAAATATTTCAGTATATAAATCCTAAAAACAAGGACATTTTCTTACAAAGTCATCGTATAATGGTCACATGCAGGGAATACAGCATTGATAGAATACACTAGAAGACAGTCTATAATCAAATATTACCAATTTTACCCCGATCCACAACAAAGCCAAGATCACACATTACATTGTTATCACATCCCTTTAATATCTTTTTTTGTCCGGAACAATTTTCCCTCTTCTCTATATGACACTGGCGTTTTTGGAGAGTGATAGGCCAGGTGACTTCTTTAATATGCCTCAATTTGGGTTGGTCTGGAGTCCCTTCATGTGTAGATTTGGGTTATATATTTTTTGCATGAATACTCCATAAGCAATGATAGCATTCTGTGTTAAAGTTACTACCTTTTGCTGATTGGACAAGTTTCAATCTATTTGGCTTCTCTACTGTGAAGTTACCATTTTCCTTTTCTCAGTAAGGAGGTTACTGTTGCCCTCAAATTTTAGGATCTACTGATGTACCTCAATTAATTATGGCCATGAAGGTTGCATTATGTGGGGTTTTGTAATGTTATCATTCCTCTTAATATTGAGTAGTTTGCATTCTACTGTAGTGGAGAGTTTTCCCTTGTTCTTTATTATCTGAATGGAATCAAGGATTCTTATCAGATTCAATGGGTTATGCTTTGAACAGGCTTTGGCTGCCCAAACTCATGCTGATGTTTAAGCCCCATAGCCCTATGCTAATAGCTAATAGGTTAATGCTAGTGTTCAGTGGACTCAGGCTAGAGACTTGACACAATTTTGGTATCTAGGAGGTGGGCCACATGGGTTTGTTTATGGGGAAGAGGGGACTTGCCCTTGGAAGGAAGTTCTTGTGGGAGGGTTGGTTATTTAAGCCAAATTCGACCAACCTTCTCTTTGCTTCCTGTCTCGGCATGGGAGTCCACCCTGCCATCCTCCATCCTCACCAGATGCCTAAGCCAGGGGGTCTCCCAGTTTTGGGTTGTGAATCTCTGAAACCATAAGCTGAATAAGCATTCTTCTTTCCTAAGCAGCTTCTCTCAGGTATCTGAATTAAAACAATGAAAAGCAGACTAATATGGGCTAATATGTGATTGTCATTACAATCACATTCATTTTGGTGCTCGAACAGTCCCAGATTCAGCTAGTGGGAGCTTCGTCAAGATGATACATTTTGAGGCTGGTGCTGTGGCATAGCTGGAAGAGCCACTACCTGCAGTGCTGGCGTCCTGTATGGGCACTGGTTCGAGTCCCAGCTGCTCCACTTCCAACCCAGCTCTCTGCTAATGGCCTGGGAAAGCAGTGGAAGGTGGCCCAGGTGCTTGGGCCCCTGTATCCATGTGGGAGACCGGAAGACGCTTCAGGCTCCTGGCTTTGGATGGGCCCAGCTCCGGCTATTGCGGCCATTTGGGGAGTGAACTCGTGGATGGAAGACCTTTCTCTCTCTCTCTGCCTCTTTGTAACTCTGCTTTTCAAATAAATCAAAAAATAAACCTTTTTTTAAAAAAAGATGATACATTCTGAGGTAGGTTCAACTTGTTTCACAGAAAATTCAAAAATGAAATTCCAGGCACCCAAAGTGCCCTTTTTTCTACAGATGGGAGACTGAGCAGTTAGGGAAAGACAAACCTAGTGTCAGGAGACCAGGGCAAAATCCAGGTTGCTGGGTTTATCTTACTGCAGGAGGCCCCTTTCTCCGGACCCTCAATTTTCCATGCCTTGGACTTGGGTTTCAAATGCAGACCCATACACAAAAAAGGTGCTCTGACCGCCTCTCACCTTGGCTTCGCTCATTTCTCCCCTTAATCACTGCCTCCCATAGCTCCAGTACATGCACCTCTTCTCTGTCCATTCAGTTCCTCCTTCTGTGGACCACCTATCCCAACTCAGGGAATGGGAGATGAGGACCAGATTAGGATGAACAGAAAAGAAACAGTTACCTCAAAATACTGAATTTCCTGGGGCTGGCGCTGTTGCATAGCGGGCTAAGCCTCAACTGCCTCTGACGCCAGCATCCCATATGGATGCTAGTTCGAGTCCCCAGCTGTTCCACTTCTGATCCAGCTCCCTGCTAATGTGCCTGTGAAAGTGGTGGAAAATGGCCCAAGTGCTTGGGCCCCTGCCACTCATGTGGGAGACCCAGAAGAAGCTCTGGGCTCCTGGCTTCAGTCTGACCCAGCTCTGGCCATTGTGGTCATTTAAAGATTTTTATTTATTTATTTGAAAGGCAGAGACACAGATAGAGAAGGAAAGAGAGAGAGCAAGAGAGAGAGAGGGAGATCTCCCACCCACTGGTTCACTCCCCAAATAGCCACGATGGCTAGAGATGGGTCAGGGCAAAGCCAGGAGTTTGGAGCTTCTTCCAGGTATCCCACGTGGGTTCAGGGGCCCAAGCACTTGGGCCATCATCTTCTGCTTTCCCAGGCATATTAACAGTGAGCTGTATCTGAAGCAGAGCAGTGGGGACTTGAACTGGTGCCCATATTAGATACCAGCACTGTAGGCTGAGGCTTAACATTCTGTGCCACAGCACCAACCCCATGGATAAACTATTTTTCTTTAAAATTGTCAGCCCATCTCTATTCTCACATTTGTTTTAAAAGACATCTTAGAGCTGAGTATTATTATTATTAATGAAAATTTTACAACACAGGTCCCTTACCCATCTCAGCTGCCCGTCACTCGTGAGCTGCCTGTAGAAGCCTCTGAAGTCACTGACAATGTCCCTGAGATCCTTGTGAAGGACGTGGTGGGCGAGGGCATTCACAGCACAGACAACTATTAAAAAATAGTTAGTTTTCTCTCTTAGTTTGCTTTAAAGTCAGTAAAACATGAAAATACCAGAAACAAAACAATTTGGAGATTTTAAATACAAAAGGTATTTGCTTTATAAAGTGTCCCAAATGTATTCAGTGGTTGTCACAGTTCCCATCACACAAGTAGAATAGTTTTTATCCATATACCTAGTTTAATTGCTGAGCAGAGCAAACACAATTTGATTGGTTATCATGTAGAAATAGAACCAAACATACATTTACAAGTAAACAATATTCCGACATTGTTTTCCTTTTCACTTTGTAAAGTGCTTGGGCAATGAGAGCCAAAGCCAAACCCTTCTAGTGCATTGTTCTTAAGGAATAACAACACTCTGGCTTACCAAAATAAAAAAAAAATTTTTTTTAATTTAGAAAACCATGCCTTGGCAGGTGCTTGCACAGCAGTTAGGTTGTTACTAGGGGTGCCTGATCTGGGGCTGCATTGAGACGCTGTGAGTTAAGCCATTGCCTGTAACACTGGCATCCCATATGAGTGATGGTTCAAGTCCTGGTTACTCCACATCTTATGCAGTTCCCACCTAATGTGCCTGGGAAAGCAGAGGAAGATGGCCCAAATACCTGGGCCTGCCGCCCACATGGGAGACACACAGAGATGCAGCTCCCGGCTCCTGGGCTTGGCTTGGTCCAACCCTGGCAATATTCTCTTCCTCTATCTCTGTAACTCTGCCTTTCAAATAAATAAATAAACCTTTAAAAAAAGTGGCTGGTTTAAGTCTTTGCTCCTCTGCTTTTGATCCAGCTTCTTGTACTGTGTATCCTGGCAAGGTGCAGCCCTGGGAGGCACCAGATGATGGATCAAGTACTTGGGTCCCTGCCACCCACGGAGGGGATCCAGGTGGAGTTTGTGGGTTCCTGATTTTGGCATGGCTCATCCCTGACTGTTGTGGGCATCTGGGAAGTCAAACAGTAGATGAAAGATCGCTCTCTCTGTCCCTGTCTCTCTGCTTTTCAAATAAAATGAAAAAAAATTTAATTTAGAAAGCCTTTTCATTATTGTCAAGTATAGAAAATGACTTGAATTGGGGCCCGCACTGGTGCAGCAGGTAAAGCCACCACCTGCAGTGCTGGCAACCCACATGTGTATCATTACTAGTCCCGGCTGCTCCTCTTTTGATCCAGCTCTCTGCTAAGGCCTAGGAAAGCAGTCGAAGATGGCCCAAGTCCTTGGGCCCCTGCACCCATGTGGGAGACCCAGAAGAAGCTCCTGTCTCCTGGCATCAGATTGGCTCAGTTCCTGCCATTGCAGAAAGATTAAATAAATTAAATAAATTTGACACTTGCATAATACTTACAAGTAAAATGAGTGTATAGAAATACTGTTTTTGTAAGTAGTGTGTTTCCTTATAATGACTTACTTATTATATACTACATTTTTCTTATTTTATTTTTTAAAATATTTATTTATTTGAGTTAGAGTTATGTAGATGCAAATATTCCAAGATCTAAAAAAAAAAAAAAAAAAAAAGAATCCAAATGTAAAACACTCTGGTCCAAGCGTGCTGAACAAGGCTACTCAAACTGCAGCAGCACACACCCCTAAGGCGTGCCTGGCCTCTGTGTGAAGCAGCTCCCAGATACCACCTGTGCCCTTGCACAGATGCAGCATTTACGGCTAAGCCAGCCATTCTTGGACCTCCAGAGCTTTTGTTAATGGATACACAACCGTTCTAGTTCAGATACTCATCCCTAGAATTGTGGGAGGAAGGAGTCCTCCTCATTCCCTGATGGTTGTTGCTCTTGGATTACAGAAAAGCTGTGTAAGTCAGGGATGCAGGGTGAGTCTATCATTATCTACGTCTAACCTCTGAGCATGAATTTGATTGCTGGCATAAATCACTGCTTGAAGCACACCTCCGCTATGCATCGCAACAGCAAGTGCACTTAACAAAACCAAGGATGACCTCATCTTTATGGCTCTAAGAGATGTCAAGAAACGCTATTATTTTTATCTATAGTATGTAGAGCTTCCTTTTTCAATAGGAAATCTGCAAGAAATGAACTAAAACGTACTGCGACCGATAGGAATCTGGGCTGTGGTCATCCGACTCCAGTGTGGAGAAAAGTCCACTGCAGGTTTGCAAGTTCAATGGGCTGGAAATTCATCTGGAGAAAACTGGCCCTTTCGTCTTGCTGACTAAACACCATGGTTTTCCTCTGTGCCTATGTGCCCAGGACCTGCCAGCAACACCCAGGACCTGTTATGACTGGGTGTCAGAGCCCATGAATGGTAGAAAGCCGTAAGACTTGTGACTTTGCTTTTGGGCCTATTTAAATATTCTTCCATTTTTAGCTCCTCTTGCTTTTATTTTCCAATTTCCTATTAAAACTATTTTGGTCTGCATTGTATACATCTTATACATGGGTACAAACCTCAAGAATGTATCAACCAAGAGTGAACCCTAGTGTTAGCGATGGACTTTGGGTGATATGGGGTGAGCATTCCTAATCCAAAAAGATCCAAAATATGAAACACTTCAGGTGCCAGGCATTAAGAATAAGAGATATTGGGGTTGGTGCTGTGGCGCAGTAGGTTAATCCTCTGCCTGCTCTGCTGGCATCCTATATGGGTGCCAGTTCTAGTTTGAGCTTCTCTTTCAATCCATTTCTCTGCTATGGCCTGGGAAAGCAGTAGAAAGATGGTCCAAGTGCTTGGGCCCCTGCACCTATGTGGGAGACCCAGAAGAAGTTCTTGGCCCCTGGCTTACGATCAGCTCAACTCTGGCCATTGTGGCCATCTGGGGAATGAACCAGAGACTGTAACTCTCTCTCTCTCTCTCAAATAAACAAATAAAATCTAAAAAAAAAAAAAAAAAAAGGATAAGAGATTTGGGGTGGGCACTGTGGTGCAGCAAGGTAAGCCTCTGTCTACAATGTCGGCATCCTACATGGGCGCTGGTTCTAGTCCTGGCTGCTTAGCTTCAGATCCAGCTCCTGCAAATGTCTCTGGGAAAGTGGCAGAAGGTGGCTCAAGTGCTTGGGCTCCTGCCACCCAATGTGAGAGACCCAACTGGAGACCCAGATGGAGTTCCAGCCTCCTGACTGCCCTGGCCCAGCCTTGGCAGTTGTGGCCATTTGGGGAGTGAACAAGGAGATGGAAGGTCTCTCTGTCTCTGTGTTTACCTCTCTTTCTATAAGTCTACCTTTCAAACAAATAAATAAATAATCTTATTAAAACTATGGATAAGGGATACTCGACCTATAGTAATGAGTACCAACAGTTTTCAAAAATTTTAGAATTTGGAGCATCTATGATACTAGATTTTCAGACTAGGGATGCTCAACCAGAGAAGTCTATGCAAATATTCCAAAATGCAAATTTCAAACACTGTGGATCCCAGATATTTCGGGTAAAGGAAACTTAACCTGTAATGATGTATCCTGAGGGTTCATCGATTTTAACAAATGCACCGCTCTGCTGGAAGACGCCAATAATAGGGCTGTGTTGTGCATGTGAGGGGCCAGGAAATACATGGAAAATCTCTGTAACTCCTGCTCAGTTTCACTACAAACCAAAACTAATCAAAAAATAGCCCTTTTAAAAAACCATAAAGGAAGCAGGAGAAAATGCAAACAGTGAAATGCAACAAGGACAAGAGTTGAAAAGAAACTTCCAACATAAAATTACACTGGTTTATTCTGTACATAAAAAAAAAAACAAAAACACCTCCCTCCTGCCCTCACACACGAGTATCCTCTTCACTACAGTAAAGAAACCTCTCTCTCTCCCTCTCTTTACTGGATCATAAAAGAACTGCTGGGTAAGTGAGCGGGTCAAGGCTGTGGGAGAACCATGAGGAGCTAATGGAACTTTCCATCTTTAGCGTGAGTGCTGTGTAACACATTTTTGGTGAGACTGAGTCACCTGTAATAGCAGGAAGATTAAAGTGAAAGTGAATTCTGTCATGCTGTGGTCTGAAAAAGGCGGAAGCCAACAACATTAGCATGAAAGAGACATGCATTAAAGTCATAAAGAGATGGAAGTTGATTTACCTCTGTCTGAGCCATCTGGCAGGACAGCTGGTGGGGCTGATAATGGTGGAGTTGGGTGGGGGGTTGTCAGGGAAGGCCCTAACCACTGAACTTGCCATCATGGGAGAACCTCTTACCTGTCTTAGTGCCCAGGGAGGGTCCCTCTACTGTGCACCCATGTCAGCAAGTTCAGTGTTGTCTGATCACAGACAGAGGTTCTAGGGGCCTGTCCCATAGCCCATGTTGTGAGCTCTCCGAGGTTTTTTTTTTTTTTTTTTTTTAACAGGCAGAGTGGACAGTGAGAGAGAGAGAGAGAGAGAGAGAGAAAGGTCTTCCTTTGCTGTTGGTTCACCCTCCAACGGCTGCAGCGGCCGGCGCACTATGGCTGGCGCACCACACTAATCCGAAGGCAGGAGCCAGGTGCTTCTCCTGGTCTCCCATGCGGGTGCAGGGCCCAAGCACTTGGGCCATCCTCCACTGCACTCCCGGGCCACAGCAGAGAGCTGGTCTGGAAGAGGGGCAGTCCCGACCGGGACTAGAACCCTGTGTGCTAGCGCTGCAGGCAGAGGATTAGCCTATTGAGCCTCGGCGCCGGCTGAGCTCTCTGAGTTTTATGCAGCATCTCGGGGACTGTGCTATATGGTGTGCAGCATAGAGAAAGACAGCAGCTTCAGGAAGTGCTCGACTTACATCCAGAGACAACTAAAGTCAAAGCAGAGGCTGGAGCATAGCTCACAAAGCTCTGTCTTGGTCAGCAATCGCTACCTTGAGGAAAACCTTTAAACAGGAAGTCCTTGACTTAACGAAGGAGGGGAGACTCATCACTGTCTAGTTTCTATTTATCTGAAAAACTGCTACCTAGTCTTTGAGATTCACCTCAAAGTATCACCTCTGCTCTGAAGCTGTCTCTGAACCTCCTGCACAGAGGGAAGTAGCCCCTGCCTTCCTGGAAGACTTACCTAGTTCTTCCGTATCCCGAGGTCCCCCCACAGATACCAAAATTGGCAGATGCTCAAGTCCCTTATGTGAAATGGGGTAGTATGTGCATGTAGCCTACGTACATCCAGTGTATTCTGGACCATCTTTAGATAACTTGTGATATGTAATATAATGCCTATGCATCACTTCATTCCCATGGATTCAGTACAGTACTCAGCTTTACTTTTTGGAGCTTTCTGGAATTTTTTCCTCCAATATATTCAATTTGGTTGAATACATGGTTATTGAACCTGCAAATATAGGGGGCTGTGTATACTTTTCTTTATTTTATTTTTTCTAAGATTTATTTATTTATTTGCAAGGAAGCACGGGTCCAAACACTTGGGCCATCTTCCGTTGCTTTCCCAGGCACAACAGCAGGGAGCTGGATTGGAAGTGGAGCATCCAGGACTCAAACGGGGTACTGCAGGTGGCAGCTTTACCCACCACACCACAGTGCCAGCTCTCTACACTTTTTAAAACAGTAATTCTTGGGGTGGGCATTTGGCTTGGTGGCTCAGATGCTAGTTAGGATGCCCACACTCATGGAGCCAGCATTATGCAGTGGGTGATGCTAGCATCCCAAAAGGGCGCCAGTTTGAGTGCCAGCTGCTCCACCTGCATCCATCTCCTTTCTTACTTACCTACGTGGGAGACCTGGAAGGAATTCCAGGCTCCTGGCTTCATCCTGACCTTGCTGTGGTCATTTCAGCCATTTGGAGAGTGAATCACAGTAATGGAAAATTGATTCTCTCTCTCTCTCTCTCTTTTTTTTTTTTTTTGTATCATCCCTTTGTTTTTTTTTGTTTTTTTTTTTTTGTTTTTTGTTTTTGTTTTTTTTTACAGGCAGAGTGGACAGTGAGAGAGAGAGACAGAGAGAAAGGTCTTCCTTTGCCGTTGGTTCACCCTCCAATGGCCGCCGCGGTCGGCGCGCTGCGGCCGTCGCACCGCGCTCGTCCGATGGCAGGAGCCAGGAGCCAGGTGCTTTTCCTGGTCTCCCCATGGGGTGCAGGGCCCAAGCACCTGGGCCATCCTCCACTGCACTCCTGGGCCACAGCAGAGGGCTGGCCTGGAAGAGGGGCAACCGGGACAGAATCTGGTGCCCCGACCGGGACTAGAACCCGGTGTGCCGGCGCCGCAAGGCGGAGGATTAGCCTGTTGAGCCACGGCGCCGGCCTTCTCTCTCTCTCTCTTTCTCTCTCTTTCTGTGTGTGTGTGTGTCTTTCCCTCTCTCTCTATAACTCTACCTTTCAAATACATAAATGAACATTTAAAAAAAGAAGGGCTAGCGCTGTGGCGTAGTAGGCTAAGCCTCTGCCTGCAGGACTGACATCTCATATGGGCATCGGTTCAAGTTGCAGTTGTTCCTCTTCTGATCCAGCTCTCTGCTATGGCCTGGGAAAGCAGTAGAAGCTGGCCCAAGTGCTTGGGCCCCTGCACCAGCGTGGGAGACCAGGAAGAAGCTCCAGGCTCCTGGCTTCAGATGGACTGTTGTGGCATGAGCCAGAGGATGGAAGTCATTTTTGTCTGTCTCTCCTTTTCTATCTGTAACTCTACCTCTCAAACAAACAAATAAAATCTTTTTTAAAAAATTGTCTATGCCTCATATTGCCATACCTGACTTTGACACCCAATTCCAGCTCCTTACTGTAGCTTCCTGCTAATGCAGACCCTGGGAGGCAGAGGTAATTGCTCAAGCAATTGGATTACTGTCATACACACGGGACAACTGGATTGAGTTTATTTTCTTTTTCTATTAATAATAAACATTCACAGGTCATTGTATGTCTATTAGATGAAGCTACTTTTTTTTTTTTAACTTTTCTTTCTTTTTTTTTTTTCCAGAGAGAGAGAGAAAGATCTTCCATCCACTGGTTCACTCCCCAAATGGCTGCAACAGCCAGGGCTGGGCAGGCTGAAGCCAGGAGCCAGGAGCTTCCTCCATGTCTTCTCCCATAGAGGTGCAGGGGCCCAAGAGCTAGATGGGAAGCGGAGCTGCCAAGAATCAATCCAGTGCCCATATAGGATGCTTGTATCGCGGGCCGTGGCTTTACCCACTACACCAGAACTCCAGCCCCTGGATTGAGTTTCTTGATCTTGGCTTTGGCCTCGGCCAGGGGCCACTGTAGACATTTGGGGAGTGAACCAGGGGAAGGGCATTGTCTCTCTCTCTCTCTCTCTCACACACACACACATACACTCTCTCTCTCTCTCTCTCTCTCTCTCCCTCCCTCCCTCCCTCCCTCTCAAATAAATAAAATTAAAAATTTTTTAAAACAATAATTCTTACATCACACTATGATCATTTTTTTTCACGTCCATCTCCCTGACTCGTTTGTGTGCTCCTTGTATGTGGAACTCTTTTTCTCACTCTCCTTTAGAATCTCTCTCCAGTGCTTGGCAGAGTACTTGACACAGAACAGCATTCCAGAGGAGTATATTGAAGATATCAAAGGACAGACTTGTTGGATGACTGAATGCCAGGAGTGGGAAGAGTTGGCACAGCAGCCACCATGAGAGTACCCCTGCATGATCAAGAAATGTCCCCTTGTCTGTCTGTCTCTGTGTGTGTGTCTGTCTCTCTCTCTCTCACATACATAAACACTTCAGCGGAGCAAGACTTCTATTCTACAACTAGAATAAGACAGGGCAGATACCCATGGAGAGGTCACATCACCACCAAAGTTACAGTCTCTCCCCCCCCCCCCCCCGCCCTGGTTCTTACCCTTTAACCTATGGTAATTTGGCTTCAATCCCTAGGAATCCATCAGAATCGATCTGGCAAAGGTCACCTGTTTGTACTTCTTGAATTCTGTACATATCCTATAGTTAGAACAAGCTGCCTTTAAATAGTCTGGCGAGAAATTGCTATGGGTGGGACTGAGTTCCTCTCTCTGCCTCAGTGTCCTTGTTTCTAAAAGTTAAGGGGGCTCAATGTCACCACTGAGCTCTAAAGCCAGCAGTAACAAAGGTTATGTTATGATCAGTGTCTTTTGTTTAAGAACATGGGGGGAGGGGAGGATATTTATACATGGTTCCGCATACATCCTAAAGAATCTGCTCTCCCTGAATGAGATCTTTGAAATTAGACAGGGCCTTTTCTACCATGAAAATGAGTTAACTTGAGACCAACTTGGTATGAAATATTTTGAGAATCCAGTAGACTCATGATGCACATCACAATTAGCCTTCATCTGGGAGCTCACATCTGCTCCCTCCGGTTGCCCTTGGTTACCTGCATACTTAATACCCCCAAAGCTGTACTGTGGTCAGGAATTAAAAGTAGGTGAATAGCATTTTGTAGCTATCACTGACCACAGAAACGGACTGAGAGTCCCGAATGTTCCAGCACTCTGTAGATGACTACAAGGAGAGAGGCCAAACTCTGTCACTTTAATTTCTTCCAGCAACATATATAACACACATTCACACATTATTTTTACTCTCTTAGAGCAGAGTAAATACAGACAAAACAGAGGCCAAAACTAGAATCCAAGTGAAAATTAAGCATTCTGGAACCTTACAAAAAATCCTTCACTCACCAACTTCAGTGCCTTTCCCCAGCGTGAAGGTAATTCCACATCCTGTGAGTCCATCTCCTGCGTCGGTCTCTATGACAACGTAGGCAGCTGAGTAGTCAGGGTCTGTGTGCTGTGGGAAAAGTCACCCCCACTCAGCCGAACGTGAGCACACAGAAAAGTCACCCGAGAACGACATCCCAGGAGAACAGAAACCCCAACAGGGGACAAGCAGGGAGAGCAATGATCTGACTGACCATTGACTTTGCCCAAAGAAAATGTGGCAGCTCTGCATGGGATGACTTCTTGAAGGATTCAAAGTATTTCAACAATGTACACATGCATTAAATTGAAAATTGTTTTAATTCATTTTTCATCTATTTAAAAAGCTGACAGAGAGAAAGATAAAGATAGAGAGAGAGAGAGATCTTCCACTTGTTGATTCACTCTCTAAAATGCCTACAACAACCAGGGCAGGTTCAGGCCGCAGCCAGGAGCCTGGAACTCTATCCATGTCTCCCAAGAGGGTGGCAGGGACCCAACTACTTGAGCCATCATCTGCTGCCTCCCAGAGTGCACATTAGCAAGAGGTTGGATTCAGAAGCCAGATAGGAATCAAACTCAGGCAATCTGATACAGGCATCGCAAGTGTGCCTAAATCGCTGCACCAAAGACCTACCCCTCGATGTACACAATTTTTACACCAGTTGGCAATTACTTCTCCTGTGATGTTCAGCTCAGTTTTTTTTAAAGGAAAGCTTTTATTTAATAAATATAAATTTCATAGGTACAGCTTTTGGAATATAGCAGTTCTTCACCTAATACCCGCCCTCCCACCCTTACTCCCGTCCCACCTCCTACCCCCCTCCCACCCCATCTTCATTAAGATTCATTTTTAATTATCTTTCTATACAGAAGATCAATTCTATACTAAATAAAGATTTCAACAGTTTGAACTCACACAGACACACAAAGTACTGTTTGAAGACAAGTTTTACCATTAATTCTCATAGTACAACTCATTGAGGACAGAGGTCCTACATGGGGAGCAAGTGCACAGTGACTCCTGCTGTTGATTTAACAACTGAAACTCTTATTTATGATGTCAGTAATCACCCGAGGCTCTTGTCATGAGCTGCCAAGGTTATGGAAGCCTTTTGAGTCCACAAACTCCATCATTATTTAGACAGGGCCATAGCAAAGTGGAAGTTCTCTCCTCTCTTCAGAGAAAGGTACCTCCTGCTTCAATGGTCCCATCTTTCCACTGGGATCTCACTCACAGAGATGTTTTATGCAGGCCATTTTTGCCACAGTAATGCTCTCACAGGCTTTTCAGCCAGATCTGAATGCCTTAAGGACTGATTCTGAGGCCAGAGTTCAGCTCAGTGTTAAATCCAAGAGTTTTTGCTCACAGTTCTCTGCCAGCTCTTTGTTACACTCACCAGCAGCTGTGACTTGTTTTGCCTAAGCTGGATTGATCTTCTGCATTTGTCTGAATCCTTCTCAGACAAGGTCTTCTAACAGCTGAGGGTACAGGAGTGGGGGCCGAAGGAGAGAGAACAAGGGCTGGCCCGGCTGCTCCGGAGACCTCACAGCCGCCGAGGAAGGAAGAGGAAAAGCACTGCTGGCAGGGGACCAAGGGCACGGGACACTTCACGGGACACGCCACACTTCTGCCCTGGTGGGTGAGACGTCCCAGGGGAAAGCTTTGCTTTAACACATGCTGAGGGCTCCTTCAGGAAGACACGCTGCTTGTGACCAGCAGGGCTCCCTCTGCTGCAAAGTGGCCAAAGGAGCTCCTTCCTGGGGCACAGGCTGCACTCACCCTGCAGAACTGCGAAGGAGCACATTCCCAGAAGACGCCCGAGACCCAGCAGCACGAACGCCCTGTCTCCGGAAGGTAAACCCTTCAGTATTTATGAGCAGGTAATCCAGGTGCCAAATAATTGCTCCCGAAATTAACCTACAGTGCACCAGGCTATCCTGCACTTCACAAATAAACGCAAAGTCAAGTCTAGGTCAGAGTCCCTTCTGCTTCGGTTTCCTGTTATGTAAACAGGAATCACAGCCAGCTCCTAGCGAGGCCCTTCTCTGCCTCAGTTCTCTACCAGCATCTCATTTACACACATGAAATGGAAGGATCGCGCCCATTTTACAAATGAGTAAGCCCAGGAGAGGCTGCGTGGCTGACTCCCAGGTGTCAGGCCCCAGATAGGCAAAGGCAGTTGCCCTAGATCAGCTCTTTGGACTTTACAAGCCAGTAAAATGTCAAACATGGATTTGGAGGACCACAAAGGACCACCGACTAGTTTTTGTGAAAAGCCATTTACCATAATATAGAAAGACACAAGAATTAATTTTAAAAAGCAAATCTCAAAATAGAGCACATGATTTGCATTTAATAACTTTATTTTGCATGTTTTCATGAAAAGGCTTAGTTTTAGAAAACATTTCAGGTTTGAAAGAACACCTAGAATGACTGAACACCAGTGTGCCATCCGCACGACTTCGGATACGAACTGGCATCCCAGGCTGCCCTTGCCCGACCCCATTCCACGTCCTCTTGATAGGTAATCATTCTCCCAATGCTGGTGTTCCTCACTTCCGGGCTCAGAGTCACACATTCCCTACATACCGCTGCACGCTTTTTCTAGTGCAGCCATTTTTCAGTGGAACAGGCCCCATCTGGGTCCTGCACAGAATTCACATATCTGGAAACCACTGCATTAGAAGACGGGAGGGTGGAGGGCCCGCTCACACTCTCAGAAAGGAAAAAAAGAAAAGCCCTTCACATTCAGGTAGGAGTCAAAGCGTGCCCTTACTGGACCGCATCTCTGAAGACTGACATCTGGGGCAGGCGGTTGGCTCAGTAGTGAGGACGTCGGGTGATGGCTCAAGAACCTGGGTTCCTGCCACACACGTGGGAGATCCAGATTTGAGCTCCTGGCTCCTGGCTCGGGCTCCTGGCTGCCCCAGCTTCAGCTGTTGCAAGTGTCTGAAGCTCTCTGGGTCGGTTTCTCTCTCTCTCTAAGTAAACACAACTTTTAAAAAGACTGGCATTGGCCTGTTGGCTGTGACCAGGCCTGACCACGGCTGCAGGTGCCATCATTTCACGAGAGCGCCCTCTCACGCGAGTCACTACAAACAGCCCACCTGGAACACCTGATTTCCTGAGAGGTCCAAGTCACCCAGCCAGCTGTGACGGACACCTGGGAACCCCGCCACGTTCTCCGTCGCAAAGAGGCAGCGCGAGAGAAAAAGAGAAGCTCCGGGGGGTGGAGAGTTTCTCCATACTTGTGTTCCTTTGGGGCACAGAAGGTGTCCACCTTTCCTGTGCCCGCCGCCCATTTTACACAAGAAATGAGTGCAAGGCTGGGAAACCGGCAGGACCCGCGGGCCCCTCACAACGAAGGGTCCCCGGGCGGCGGCCAGCGCTTACCATGGCGTCCGAGCCGTGACCCCCGAGCGACGTGGGGAAGCGCACGTCGCGGACCGAGAGCCGGGAAATCCTGCCGCGCACCATAGCGTCCGCACCACCCGCAGCGGCCAGGCCGTGGGCGCGGCGCAGGGCGGCCGGGGCGGGGCTTAGCTGCGGCTCGGCGCGCGCTGATTGGCCGTACGATCCGGGCCGCGGCCGCGCGCTTGGACTTGGCCCCGCGGGATCTGAAAGTGCAGACCGCTGCTGGCTGGGTGCCCGCGGATTCCGGGCGCCCTGATCCTCGCTCCTCCTGCGTGGCTTCGTTCAGAATCCGCGGCGGACCTTGGGCCAGAAGAGAGCCAGCCTTGCCCGGAAACTCGCGAAATGGCCTGTAGGGGAGCAGCGCCCTAGAGGCAGGTTCTGGCCAGTGGCTCCGCTCCTGCCCCCGAGCCGCTGGTGGACGTGGGCACACCCACCAGAGCAGTGGTTTAGAAAGTGTTAGCCCCGGTCTCTCCCTCTCCCTAATTCTTTCAAATAAATACATCTAAATAATAATAATATGCGACTCCAACATCCCACACGGACGCCAGTTTGAATCCCAGCTGCTCCACTTCCAATTCAGCTCCCTGCTTGTGCACCTAGGAAAGCAGTGGAAGGCGGCCCAAGCCCGTTGGGCCCCTGCTACCCACCAGGGAGACCAGGATGAGGCTCCTGGCTCCTGGCTTCTGCCTGGCCCAGCAGTGGCTACTGCAACCATTTGGGGATTGCACCAGCAGATGGTTTGGCCCTTTCTCTGTAATTCTTTCAAATAAATAAATATTAAAAAAAAAAAAAAAAAGTAGGGGCCAGCACTGTGGCTTAGTAAGTGAAGCATCTGCCTGTAGTGCTGGCATCCCATATGGGCACGGGTTCTAGTCCCGGCTGCTCCACTTCTGATCCAGCTCTGGTTATGGCCTGGGAAAGCAGTAGAAGATGACCCAAGTGCTTGGGCCCCTGCACCTGCATGGGAGACCTAGAAGAAGCTCCCAGCTTGATATCTGCCAACCTTCAGCCATTGTGGCCAGTGATGGAAGTCTCTCCCTTTCTGTAACACTGCCTCTCAATTTTTAAAAATTGTAAGATAAGAAAACGTTAGGGCTCTCAGCTTCCACAGCCTCAGTTCCCTACCTGAAAAGAGGAAGCCTATCATTGACTACACAACCACACTGCCTTTTACCTGCCTGGCCCTGCAAAGTAGGCAAGTCATGTTAGTTTTGCTGTTAAAAAATGAGGCCTCAGAGAGGTTAAGTGACTTGGCCAAGGCCGCACAGCTAGCTAAGTGGCAGTGTCCTGCCTGCAAAACCTGTGCTCTGTCCTTTTGCTTTTGGAACTTGGTGCTGAGGTGGTGTGGGAGGCCATAGACACTTTGTTCACCCACATCTCAGCAACCAACCATGTATTTTTATGTCACAGTAATGGCTTACTGACAGGTGTGCTGTGCCATGGCTACCTCCGGGGAATGTTTGCAGACCAAAGGAAATGTTTAGGGATGGGCATTTGGCACAATGGTTGAAACACAGCTCAGGAGCCTGCATCCCATATCCCAGTGCCTGGTTCCAGCCCAGACACTGCACTTCCAATCCAGCTCCCTGCTAATGCACACTCTGGGAGGCAGCGGATCACGGCCCAAGCGCTTAGGTCTTTACCATCGAGCTCCTGGCTTTGGCCTTGCCCAGCCCTGCAGTTGTAAGCACTTAGGCGAATGAACCAGAAGAAGGAAGATTCATTCTCTCTCTCTTTCAAATAAAGTGAAAAAAAAATTGAAGGTAAGTGGTGTTACCTTTATGTTTTCATTTGTATTTCCCTAAGGCATATGATATGATTTTCCAGATGCTCCCCCATATACATCTTCTTTGATGAGGTTTGTTAAGGCCTTGGGTCTTAGGCTGTCTGCAGTGTAGTTGGGTTTTTCTCACTGTTGACTTTAAGAGCTCTTTGTATAGTTTGAAGAACACCCCTTTGTTGGATAGGTCTTTTTCAAATATTTTCTCCCCAACTGTGGCTTTTCATTCTCTTGGCACTGTCTTTTTAAATTTTGATGTCATTATAAATTTAGATAGGGGCTGGCCCTGTGGCATTGTGGTTGAAGCCGCCGCCTGCGGTGCTGGCATCCATGTGGGTGCTGGTTTGAGTCCCAGCTGCTCCACTTCTGATCCAGCTCTCTGCTATGGCTGGGAGGGTAGTGGAGGATGGCCCGGGTCCTTGGGTCCCTGCAGCTGCGTGGGAGAGGCATGGAAGCTCCTGGCTCCCTTCGGATGGGCACAGCTCTGGCCATTGCAGCCATTTGGGGAATGAACCAGCAGGTGGAAGTTGTCTGTCTGTCTCTCTCTTTCTGTCTCTCTGCTTCTGCCTCTCTGTGGCTCTTTCTTTCAAATAAATAAAGGGAAAAGGGAGATAACATACAAAAAATGCAGATAAACCTGGACTGTCCAACACCAGGACTAAGCTCCAAAGTAAACTCCAGGAAACGAGAGGCCCATTTCCCACTTTTTAAAAGAGGTTAATATTACTTTGATACTAAAACAAAGATATTACAAGAAAACTATATATTAATATTCCATCATGGACTTAGACACAAAAATCCTTTTAAAATTAGCAAATCTGGTATCAGCAGTGTATGAAAAAATAATAGGGTGCAGGTATTTAGACTAGCAATTAAGATAGCCATGTCCAACCTTAGAGTGTTTGTGCTCAACACCTGGCTCCAGCTCCTGACCCCAGCTTCCTGCCCATGCAGAAATATGGAAGCAGCAGTGGTGATTCAACTAATTGGGTTCCTTCCATGCTTGTAGGAGACATGTATTGTATTCCCAACTGCTGGTTCTGGCCTCAGCCAAGCTCCAGCCATTGGGAAGTGAACCAGTGGATGAGAGCGCTCTCTCTCTCTCTCTCTCTCTCACACACACACACACACACAATAATACACCTGAATGAACTGGATTTCTTTCAGTAATGCAAAGTTGTTTTAACATTTGAAAACGAAGTGACACAGTTATTTCTATTAAAAGGCTTTTAAAAATGATACGGGGCAGCAGGTTAAGCTGCTGCCTGACGCCCACTGGCATCCTATATGCATGCAGGTTCAAGTTCCAGCTGCTCAACTTCTGATCAGCTCCCTGCTAATGCCTCTGGGAAAACAGCAGAAGATGGTCCAATTGCTTGGGCATCTCCCATCCATGTGGGAGACCCGGATGAAGCTCCTGATTCCTGGCTTCCGTCTGGCCCAGCCCAAAACTGTTGAGGCCATTTGAGGAATGAATCAGCAAATGGAAGTGCTCTCTCTCCCTCTGTAACTGCCTTTCAAAAAGAATGAAACTTCACACACACACACACACACACACACACACACAAAATCATCTTGATACAGGCTGGAACACCACTGGGCAAAATTCAGCTTTAAGGGATTTTTTAAAGATTTATTTTACTTATTTGAAAGACAGTTAGAGAGAGGCAGAGAGACACACAGAGAGATCTTCCATCCGCTAGTTCACTCCCCAAATAACTGAAACAGCTGGATCTGAGCCAATCCAGGTCTCCCACAGGGGTGCAGGGGCCCAAGCACTTGGGTCATTCTCTGCTGCTCTCCCAGGCACATCAGTACGGAGCTGGATGGGAAGTGGAGCAGCCGGGACTTGAACCAGTGCTCATATGGGATGCTGGCACTGCAGGCCAAGGCTTTCACCCACTGTGCCACAGTGCCAGTCCCTCGATGCAGGGTTTTACAACACATACACACATAATCAAACCTCTTGGCAAAACAGCAATAGGAAGGAGCTTCTTCAATCTGGTAGAGTATCTGTGAACCACTTAGAGCCAGTTGCTGACTTCCTGGTGAAAGATAAATACTTTCCTTCTCAGACTGTGATCAAGGAGAGGATGTCTGCTTCACTACTTTTGTTCAGTTAGTACTGCAGGTCCAACCAAGCTAGTGTAAAACGGAAAGGTACGACATAAAAGACACAAACTACTTGTTAAAAAAATGTACTTATTTGAAAGGTAGGTTAGAAAAAGGGAGAGATAGTGAGAGAGATCTTCTATCTCTGGTTCACATCCCAGATGGCTGTGACAGCCAGTGCTGGAGCAGGTTAAAGCCAGGTCCCTTGTACTCCACTTGGGTCTCCAGACGGGTGGCAGAAGCCCAAGCATCCTCTGTTGCCTTCCCAGGTGCATTCGTAAGAGGCTCGATTCTAAGTGAGATGCTGGTGTCACACGTGGCAGCTTAACCTGCTGTACCACAACACTAACCCCAAAGACTTTATTCTTAGATGACTACCTGTTTATTACTACTTTATTCTTAGGAAACTACCTCTGTGGAATTTGCTAAAAAAGCCACTAGTGCTAGGTACTCAGTTTACCAAATGTGCAGAATACAAGGTCAATTTAAAATCATTTGCTACACTAGTTACCAAGAATTGTAAATTGAAATTAGAAAACAGTCTCTTACAATTGCATAAAAAATGAAATACTTAAAATTTTTTAAAAATATATTTGTTTTCATTTATTTTAAAGGCAGAGAGATTGATCAGTCTTACATTTGCTGGTTTGTGGCTTTGTAAGATTTAGTTTGTTTATTAGAAAGGCAGAATTATAGAGGGAGAGACGGGTTTGGGGAGAGGGAGAGGGAGAGGGAAAGGGGTTTGGGGAGAGGGAGAGGGGTTTGGGGAGAGGGGTTTGGGGAGAGGGAAAGGAGTTTGGGGAGAGGGAGAGGGAGAGGGGGAGGGGTTTGGGAAGAGGGAGAGGGAGAGGAGTTTGGGGAGGGGGAGAATCTTCCATCCACTGGTTCATTCCCCAAATGGCTGTAAAGGCCAGGGCTGGGCCAGTCCAGTCAGGAGCCAGGAGCTTCTTCTGGGTCTCCCATATGGGTGCAGGTGCCCAAGCACTTGGGCTGTCATCTGCTGCTTTCCCAGGCCATTAGCTTAACCCAGTATGTCAAAATGCTGGCCACCACTTAAGACAAGTTTAACAACAACAAAAAAAGAGATCTGTACATTGGAAATTTCAAAACATAGCTGCATTACTGACGTCATAAATAAGGGTGTCAATTGTTAAATTAACAACAGGAGTCACTGTGCACTTGCTCCCCATGTAGGATCTCTGTCCTTAATGTGTTGTACTATGAGAATCAACGATAAAAATAGTCTTCAAACAGTACTTTATACTGTGTGTCTGTGTAGGTGCAAACCGTTGAAATCTTTACTTAGTATATACTAAGTTGATTTTCTGTATATAATTAAAAATGAATCTTAATGAAGAATGGGATGAGAGAGTAGGAGATGGGATGGTTTGTGGAGGAGGGAGGTTATGGGGGAAAAAAACTGCTATAATCCAAAGTTGTACTTTCGAAATTTATATTCATTACATAAAAGTTTTCTTAAAAATAGCTAAGGAAAAAAAGGTCTAAATGTGTGGGAAAAATTTTTAATTAATTTATTTATTTGAAAGAGTTAGAGAGAGGAGAGGCAGAGGGAGCGAGACAAGTCTTCCATCTGACGGTTCACTGCCCAATTGGCTGCAATGGTGCTGTTCCAAAGCCAGGAGCCGGGAGCTTCTTCCTGGTCTCCCACGCGGGTGCAGGGGCACAAGGACTTGGGCCATCTTTTACTGCTTTCCCAGGCCGTAGCAGAGAGCTGGATGGGAAGTGGAGCAGCCGGGACTTGAACCAGTGCCCATATGGGATGTTGGTGCTTCAGGCCAGGGTGTTAACCCGCTGTGCCACAGCGCTGGCCCCATATATGTACTAAAATTTTAAAGAAATCAACAGGTTGATTCTAAAATTTGTTTGTATATTTGCATAGCTAAAACAATCTTGAAAAAGAAGAGGCACGCACATGTGCAAGGGTGTTTAAGTTGCTACGTGATCTGCAACCTCTATCAGAATGCCTAGTTCGACTCCCAGTTACTCCACTTATGATCCAGGTTCCTGCTAATGCACACCCTGGCAGGCAGCAAGTGATGACTCAAATACCTGGGTCCCCTCCACCCAGGTGGGAGACCTGGATTGAGTTGCAGGATCCCGGCTTTGGTCTGGCCCAGCTCTGGCTGTTGCAGGTATTTGGGGAATGAATCAGCTGATGAAATCTCTCTCTCCAATTGTCTGTCTCTGCATTCACATAAAATATAAATAAACACAATTTTAAAAAGAAAACAGGGCTGAAGACTACATGAGTTCAAGATTTCCTACAAAGTAACACTAATTAAGTCAGTGTGATATTATCATAGACAGGTAGATCAATGAAACAGAAGAAAGTCCTGAAAATATAACTACACATATGTACGCAGTTGATTGAGAGCGATCGTATTTCCGTCAACTGGTTCACCTCCAAATACAACAGCTGGAGGTGAAAGCTGGGAGCAGGACACAAAATTCAATTCTCCCATGTGGGTGGCAGGAACCCACTTACTCAAGCCATCACCACTGCTTCTCAGGGATTAGCAGTACACTGGAATCAGGAATTGCAGCTGGGGATTGAACCCAGTTACTGATGTGGGATGTGGGTGTCCTAACCAGTTAACTGCTATGCCAAATGCCTGCGGTGACAGTGATTTTTAAAAATAGGTGCTAAGGAAATTCAATGGGTAAAATTCTTTCCAACAAATGGTGCTGGAATAATTGGATATCCATATGAACAACCAACCAACCTTGGGCCCTTACCTTGTATCATACATACAAAATGTCTCCAAATGGAATACAGACCTAAATGTTAGGTCTGCAGGTTTTCAAAAGAAAACCTTAGTGAACAAGGTAAGGCAAAGGACAAAAAAATAATAATTTAGACATCAATAGAAATCATTAAGGAAATGAAGAAGTATATAAATAGGGAGAAAAATATTTGAAAAACATATCTGATAAAAGACTTATATTGACAATACTGAAATAATCCCAACTCAGTAAGATGACAAACAACTTGATACAAAAAGTAGGTAAAAGATTTTAAGATACTCCATCAAGAAGATATATGAATTTGAAATATAAGCCTATGAAAAGATACTTGACATTATTAATCATAGGGAAATGCATACTAAAGGCATAATGATTTACTACTAACACACACCAGAATAACTACAATTAAAACAGTAGTGAACAAGTATTAGGGCCAGCGCTGTGGCATAGCTGGTAAAGCTGCCGCCTGCAGTGCCAGCATCCCATATGGGCATCGTTGCTAGTCCCGGCTACTCCACTTCCGATCCAGCTCTCTGCTATGGCCTGGGAAAGCAGCGAAAAATGGCCCAAGTCCTTGTGCCCCTGCACCCATGTGGGAGACCAGGAAGAAATTCTTGGCTTCAGAGTGGCGCAGCTCTGACCGTTGTAGCCAATTAGGGCGTGAACCAGTGGATGGAGGACCTCTCTCTCTCTCTCTCTCTCTGCATCTCTGTGTAACTCTTTCAAATAAACAATAAATCTTAAAAAAAAAGTATTGGCAAGGACATGGAACAATTGGAGCTCTCACACATTGCTGGTGGGAGCATGAAATGGTACAGCTTCTTTGGAAAACAAGTTGGCATACAATTAAATAATCCTAGGTATTTATCCAAGAGAATTTAAAGCACACATTTACAATAATACTTGTATTTGAATGTTCATAGCAGCCTGATTCATGATAGTCCTACACTGGGAAAAACCTAAGTATTCAACAGTTAAATGGACTAGTTAAACGGACAGACTCCACTGTGGCACATCCACACAATGCAAGATTACCAAACCATAAAAAGATGAATCGCAAAAGCATCATGCTAAGTCAAAGATATCAGACACATACTGGATGATTCCTAGAAATGTAAAACTGTAGCAACAAAAAGCACTTAGCGGTTGTGAGGGGTCAGGGATGAATGAAGACTGTAAAACTCATCTAAGTGCGCATGTAAAATGGTATTATTCTATGTAAATTATACCTCAATAAAACAAAAAATATTGCTTTTGGGGTCTCTCTTGCTCTTTGAATTTGTTGGTTCCAACCCTGGAATTACACTAAAACTCTGCAAAGTGGTGGGCATTTGGTGCAGCAAAAATAAGACATCACTTGAGACATCTGCATCCAACACTAGAATGCCTAGGTCTCAGGTACAGCTCAGCTTGCTAATGAGCAAGGAGGTACCAAGTGATGGCTCAGGTAGGTACTTGATCCCTGTCATCCATATGGGAGACCTGGATGAAGTTCTGGGCTCCTGGCTTTGGTTGGCCCAGTCCTGGCTGTTGAGGGCATTTGGGGAGTGAAACAGTGGAGGAGACTCCTTTGCCTTTCGAATAAATAAAAACTCTGCAAGAATTTCCTATTTCTGTTGGAGTAAGTTTATTTGGATTCCAGGAATTCCTTAAAAATTTCTACTGAACCCATAGTACCCTTTTCTAATTTTCTGCCAATGGTAAGAATTACAAAATAACCAACCAAAGCAGCAACCCAGAGCTTTGCTCATTTCAAGGGACTTGGGAGACATTAAAATATAAATTTACTTTGCCATCTACTTCCATAGTATATTCCTTCAATGAAAAAGATTCTGATAATCCTTAAGGGACATGGGACACACCACTTTATTAATATGGAGTTTTTTTTAAGAGTTATTTATTTGAAGATCAGTTACTGACAGGGGAGGGGAGAGAAAATTTTCCATCCATTGGTTCACTCCCCAGATGACCTCAACAGACAGTGCTTGGCCAGGCTGAAGCCAGGAGCCAGGAGCCAGTAGCTTCTAATGGGTCTCCCATGTGGGTACAGGGGCCCAAGCACTTGGTCCATCTTCTGCTGCTTTTCCCAGGCTATTAGCAAGGAGTGGAGACAATGGGACTTGAACAGGCATTCATCACAGCAGCGACTTTACCTGCTATCTTAGTGCCAGCTCCAAGGGGCACAATACTTTAAATTCAGTTGTTAGCGTTATCATCAATTCTTCTGGCCAACCATGGAGTTTTCTCTCACTCCTATTATCACTTAGGTTAGAGACAATTTCTTACTTTGGAATCTCAAGAGTTTTCCAGCTTGCTCAAGGTTAACCTGATCCTCTCCCACCTATGTAGGAAGCTAGACTGAACCCCTCCATGTATGTGGGAAATCAGTCTCTCCCCAAATTTCTCTGGAAGTACTTAGTGCACTTACTTTTCTCCTAGTCCCCAAATTTAGTTCTGTGACTGCATGTAAACTAGGCGGGAAATCCAACCTTATCTTTTTTGTACCTTGTAATTACTTTTGGCCACTATCCCAATCCCCTATTTCCCTAAACACCACTGACCCATGGCTGTAACTTTTGAAGATTCACTTATTTAATTGCTGGGCAACATGCACACACCGGAGGTGAAGTATCTTCCATCCACTGGTTCACTCTCCAAATGGTCACAACAAACAGGGCTGGTCCAGGCTGAAGCTGGGAGTCAGGAACTCTATCTGGCTCTCCCATGTGGGTGGCAGGGGCCCAAGCATTTGAGCCATTTTTCACTACCTCCCCACATACATTAGCAGGAAGCTGGATGGGAAACAGAGCAGCTGGTACTTGAACTGGCAGTCTGATGGGGGGGGGGGAGTACAAGCATCACAAGCAGAGGCTTAGCCAGCTGCACAACAGTGGCACAGTGTGTAACTGTTTTTTTCTTTTTTTGAGATTTATTTGAAAAGCAGAGTGGGAGACACAGAAAGCAAGCCAAGGGCAGGGGCTTCATCCAAGTCTCCTCAGTAGGTGCAGGAGCCCAAGTACTTGGGCCATCTTTCTCTGCTTTTCCCAGGTTATGTTAAATTTCTGAATCCCTTTTCCATTCCATTTCCTCTTAGGACTCCCACCTGTCATTCCTGTTCATTTATTCAGTAACTCATACTAACACTCATTCTTGAATTGGGATGCGACAGCTTATGAAATACCCTTTATTAACGAATTTTAGCAGATATGGTTTACCAATTTCCCTGATATTTGTTGGTATTATGGTATGTCAGGATCCCGAACGGAAACAGACAGCATACTCAAAATAAATGAAAGGTATTTACAAAGGAGTGGACAGGGTAGGGGAACCACATGGATTAATGCAGTTACCTACAATTAGTGGCCATCTAAACTGTCACCACCTGAAGCCAGCAGATACAGAATGGGAGCAGTTTCCAGACCCCAAAGGAGAGCAAACATGGGGGAGGCCATATTGAGAAGAACTCTGGCTGGTGAAACGACAGCCAGTTCAAACTTACAGGGAAGAAGCCAAGGAAGTTAAGTACCTAGCCTCTCTTCCTGGTTTCCTTCAATTTTTTTGCTAGAGCTGTTCAGTGGCTGGACACAATAGGAACCCAGAGAAGGGAACTCCCTGATATGTACAGGTCAGCCTTCCAACAGAAATGATGCAGAGTCTGGGTGTGGAGGGCAAATGCATGATATCAGGCATGAGTTGTCTACTTTGTTCCTAAGTATTCCTTTATTAACATTTTGGGTATTAATTAACCAGGACTCTGGTTGTCAGTGACAAAAACTCATGTATGTAGTGTAAGCAAAAAAAAAAAAAAAAAAAGAAAAGAAAAAAAAAAGAAAGGTAGAAGAGCTGATTTGCTGATTTTTAAGGAAATAATGCTACAGGAGCACATTCTTGTTTCTCTTCTCTGCAAGTTGGACTCCAGCAGCAATGGAATGTATTCTTAAGAGAAACGTGATCACACTCAGCATGAGACTTCCAACTCCAAACAGAAAGCTTGAAGAACTTTGAGATCTAAGTGAAGATTTGCATAAATGGGATGGTAAGACTGATTTGAGATGCCAATTTTTACCACATTAGTTTATAAGCATAATGCAATCTCAACCAAAATCTTACTTGAATTTTTTTTTCAACTATAAAGTCTATAATTCATCAAAAAATTGAGATGTGGTGGGCAAGTTTGACACAGCAATTAAGATACTGCTTGGGACACCCACATCACTTATCTGAATACCTGGGTTCAAGTCCTGGCTCTGCTCCTGATCCCAGATTCCTGCTAATGCATAACTTGAGAGGAAGCAGGTCCTCAAGTACTCGGGCCTATCACCCCACAGAGGAAACCTGGATTGAGGACATGGCTCCAGGCTTCAGTGTGGACCATCCCCAGCTATCGTGGGCATTTGCAGAGTAAATTAACAGATGCAGATTCATCTCTGCCTTTCAAATAAAAATTAAAAAATATTTTGTCAGGATATGAATCTTAAAGAGAAAAGGACTACTAAAGAGAATTTGCCTTGTTGATTAAGATGCACCATCAAGTGATAGTGATTAATATTATAGTTATGTTGATGAAAGAAATGACAAATAAATAAATAAACAAATATAAATGTGTACATAATTGTATTAGCTTTTCTAAAATTTTATGTATTTATTTGAGAGGAAGAGTTAGAGAGGAGACACAGGGAGTGGTCTACCACTCTACTGGTTCACTCCCCAAAATGGCCGCCATGGCTGAAGCTTGGCCAATCTGAAGTCAGGATCTGAAGCTTCTCCCGGGTCTCCCTCTTGGATGCAGGGGCCCAAGCACCTGGGCCATCCTCCACTGCTTTTCCAGGCCCTAAGCAGAGATCTGGATCAGAAGAGCAGCCGAGGCAGGAACCAGCACCCTTATGGGATGCCAGCACCAGAAGCACCATAGTGTTGGCCCCAAGTCAGCTTTTTGTCACTTATAACAAAATACCTGGAACAGTCCAACTTCATTCAAGAAGGGGAATAATTTATTGTGGCTGATGGTTCCGGGGGTCACAGTCTCAGATTGGGCATGGGTTCAGTATCTAGGTCTGGTGAAGCTCTCTTGCTAGCAGAGTCTCAAAGTGGCAAAGAGTTCACACTGGACCCATTAAGTGATGGTTTATGCTCAACTTCCACGTGAATTGTTAAAGCAAAAAGCACAGATTATAATACAGATGAATATTTAATCTTGGGGGGCTGTAAGAATTGTCTTAGCACAAAAAAGATTTGATAAATCATAAATGTACAACTTAAATATAAAAACACATGCCAAATGAACAACATAAATGTAAAAAAAAATTGCAAAATAAAGAAGCAAACTAGAAACTGAGTATTACTATGTTACCAAAAATACTCAATAAATGTTTAATAAATGAAGTGCTTATATTGATTAAATGTTATTTTTGTGGAATCAGGGAAAAAGCCAGTAACAATTTTAGATGGCATAACAGTAAAAGGTAATTAAACACTATCATTGTATTGAAAATGAATGCTTTTGATTGGTCATTCAAAATTTAGTATAATTTTAATAAATAGAATAAAAATTTTGAAACACGTAATGATATAAATCTCACATATTTTTTATTTTTAGAAAATTAAGCCTCTTATGGTCAGAAGTGGTTACTCTATATCCTTCACAGTAATACTCTGAATATATTCACTCCCATGACTTAGGTCTCTTTACATTAACTGTATTTGCTAGTATAATTTTGAAAAAATATTTGTAAAAATAATATTACTCACCTGACATGGAAAATTAACCAAATAGAATGAGTTCAATATGGTCTGATTTTAATAAAAGACTGGTTTAACTCTGTTCAGAAGTTATAAGTAACTGAGCAATTTTTCTCCCTAGTGGAAGAATAAATTCAGAATATTCCAATTTTTAAAAAAGTAATGAGAAAATATGAATAGCAACTAAAAAGATAAATAGGTGCATTCAACAATTTTTATTTCAATTATTCACAAAACAATATTACAACACTTTATAAAAATATTAAGTTTTAAGCTACCATTATTCATTTAAAAAAGTGTTTGTGCTAGAAGGCTATTTTGCCAACTTCCTTTTTTGGTAAGGGTTAATTAAGTTCCACATTAAGACATTTAAGACAAAAAACTGTTGGGAAAAAAAATCTCCAAATGTACAAAACTTTATTTTTCTCAGCAATTTAAAAATAAGTAACAATTTAAACTGAATACACAACATTAAGTTAGTGTTTTATCCTTACTATACATCTGTTATTATAAAGCACTGCTCCATTCAGTTAAAACCTAAAGAATACCATCAACTTTTCCTGGCTTATTTTTCTAATCAGAATTAGTATATGAACATAATTTTGTTACCCTTTTAAAAATGCTTAGAAAAGTTACAATATCATAGTTCACATAAAGCCCTTTATATATCTCATGTCACAGGTTGTAGACATTAAGGGTAAATGATGACAGCACTATTCTTAGGAAGACCCTCTTGGCAGAGGCTCCAATACTAACCAGGTTACGTAAACAGAGGAAACAACCATAATTTTAGTACCAGAACTGTTGCCTGTCACATTTTAGAATGGCCTGAATTTGAACATGGATACCATGGCATAGAATATGAAATTTAATGATGAAATTAGGTAAGTGATAGTAGTTAAAAATTATATCCTAAAACCTGGGAACCTGATACTGCTTTATTTAAAGTATGGCTATAAAAGAGTATTTTAAAATGTCACTTTCATTTTAATTATCATGTTCAGTTTTCCCTCTTCTAGACACTTAAAGCAGTAATGCTGCTATTCAAATGTGTATTTTGGAATTTCTTTGAGTTTATAATAAAAATAAAAATCAGCTTATTTTGTGTGTTTCACTCTGCACTTCAAGTAGGCAAAAACTGTCTTTCTCTTTACTACTGTTATTACATAGAATAAGTTTTCCTTCTCAAATCATCTATACTTTAAGAGGGAAATTTCAAAAGTGAACACAGATACAAACATGAATTGGAACACTAGAGTTCTAAAAATGTTTTACATAAACACTTTGTCACTGGAATTAGTGTGAAGCCCTGACTTCACTATTTTGAGGATATAACACTCATTTAGTGTATATGTTAAGGAAAATTAGCTTTATATTCATATAACTCTTCAAGTCTCAGAAAATAGCTAAGGGAGGTGCTTTGAGTGCCAGCAAAGCCATTTTGTCACTCCATGACATCAACATTAAACATTACATTCCATTCTCCACCTGTAAAACTTTCACATTATCTTTTCTCATATTTCTTTTAAATACATTTCCCTCTCTGTTAGTCTCTATTCAATACAAGCAAAAGTGCATTCAAGTCCCTGATCTAGTAGTACTTTCTATTTGTGGCACCCATTACCATAACAACATATTAGCAACAATGCTCACAGTACCAAGCCTATTTTTTTTCTTCGAAAGGACTATTTAAATGCTGGGTCTTACTTTCATGCTATTTAAGGATTAAAAGATTTCCTCTTGGACTTCAATTATATACTGCCTTTAAAAATCATTACAACTTAAAAAAGATTTACTTTCTACTTACCTTCATGATTATAAATAGAACTATTCAGAAACTGAGAAAAGTGAAAAATGTTTTATTCTATTTTCCAGTTCCATAAACATGAGTATGAACCCAGATATCATACTTCTGAAAACCATTGGTGTGGTCTAAATTTAATTTCATTTGATACTGTTTATATTCCTTTTTTGCTTCTTAAAAACCTGGCCCAATTCCATGCAAAATGAGGCATATGTTAATATTACATATTGACTGATTTTGAAAAAAACTTTTGAGAATAAACGCAAGAAATTTTTAAAAAGTGGAATGGAATCATTTGGTCCCACAAAGTTCCTTAATTTTAGATTTTATGTGTAAGTTTTATCTCCCAAATTTTGTCTATAACAATAAATAATCTCAACAATTCTGTTTGGGGAAGTAAAGAACAGAAGTGATTTATAGACAGTAGCTTTGTTGCTCTTCACTACCATGCTACCAACTAAGCTGTCATCAATATTCTCAGCTCTACTTTGTTTGGACCCTGAAATAAGTTGGAAAATTCATCATTGGTACTTAATGCTTGGGAAAAAAAAGTGGTTTTGTGCAATCGAATCTGGAATTCCAGTTTACCATTAAAGACATGCAGAGTGAAGATTTTCTTCTTTTGATTCCTTAATGTAAGTGAGGAACTCTACATAAATTCTTTACATTTTGGCAGATCTGTGCCCATAAAACAGGCTATTTAGATTATAGATTTTCTCCCGGCTGGTACTGTGGCTCTGTAGCAGTGAAGTAGTCTTCCAGGAAAGACTGAATATACTCAAATGTTGGTCTTTCGTCAGGGTCCTTCTTCCAACACAGATTCATCAATTCATGGAGGGATTCTGGGCAGCCTTGAGGGCAGGGCATCCTGTATCCTCGTTCCACCTGCTCCAGCACTTCCCGGTTCACCATACCTAACACAAGAGACTCAAACATTAAAAAAACAATGGTCCTAACCGCCACTAGCAAAACAAACCAAATCCCCTACCCACTAACTGATTCAGGCTATATGACATTTAAATATTCAGTGAAATGATTCTTTCAATATAGAAAGTAAATTTTAAATGTCAGAGTAGTCAGAAAGAACTTAGAAAATGCCAATCCCTATTTCAACATATCTGATTTTTTTATTCTTTACTTTTAATATTAACGCCTTCAGAAGCCAACCCCTTTTGATTAATGGGAATTTAGCGTGTCACTTTAAAAAAAAAGATTTATTTATTTTTTAAAAGGCAGAGTTACAGAGGCAGGGAGAAAAAGGGAAAGAGAGAAGTTTCATTTGTTGGTTCACTCCACAAATGGCCGCAACACACAGGGCTGGCCTAGGTGGAAGCCAGAAACCTGGAATTCCATCTGGGTCTCCCACATGGGTACAGGGGCCCAAACAAATGAGCCATCTTCTATGCTTCCTCAGGCACATTAGCAGGAAGTTGGATTGGAAGTGGAACAGCTGTTCTAAAACTGGCGCTCAAAAGGGATGCTGGCATGCAGGCGGCTGCTTAGCCCGCTGTGCCACAATGTCCACCTTCTGATGAGGCTTTTTTTTTAAACTTTTATTTAATAAATATAAATTTCCAAAGTACAGCTTTTGGATTACAGTGGCTTTTTCCTCCCCCATAACTTTTTTTTTTAACAGGCAGAGTTAGTGAAAGAGAGAGAGACAGAGAGAAAGGTCTTCCTTTTCCGTTGGTTCACTCCACAATGGCCGCTGCAGCCAGCGTGCTTCGCTGATCCGAAGGCAGGAGCCAGGTGCTTCCTCCTGGTCTCCCATGCAGGTGCAGGGCCCAAGCACTTGGGCCATCCTCCACTGCCCTCCTGGGCCACAGCAGAGAGCTGGACTGGAAGAGGAGCAACCGGGACAGAATCTGATGCCCCAACCAGGACTAGAACCCGGGGTGCCGGCACCGGAGGTGGAGGATTAGCCTAGTAAGCCAGGGCGCCGGCCCCCATAACTTCCTCTCACCCTCCACCCTCCAATCTCCCACTCCTTCTCCCATTCCATTCATATTAAGATTCATTTTCAATTATCTTTATATACAGAAGATCCTTTTAGTATATATTAAGTAATGATTTCAACAGTTTGCACTCACACAGAAATACAAAGTGTAAAGTACTGTTTGAGTACTAGCTACAGCATTAATTCACATTGGACAACACATTAAGGACAGAGGTCCTACATGGGGATCAAAAAGGATATGGAAGCCTTTTGAGTTCGCCAATTCCGATCCTATTTAGACAAGGTCATAGTCAAAGTGGAAGTTCCCTCCTCCCTTCAGAGAAAGGTACCTCCTTCTTTGATGGCCCGTTCTTTCCACTGGGATCTCACTCGTGGAGATCTTTCATTTAGGTTTTTTGTTTGTTTGTTTTGCCACAGTGTCTTGGCTTTCCGTGCCTGAGATACTCTCATGGGCTTTTCAGCCAGATCTGAATGCCTTAAGGGCTGATTCTGAGGCCAGAGTGCTGTTTAGGACATCTGCCATTCTGAGTCTGCTATGTAACCTGCTTCCCATGTTGGATCATTCTCTCCTTTTTAATTCTATCAGTTAGTATTGGCAGACACTAGTCTTGTTTATGTGATCCCTTTGACTCTTAATCATATCATTATGATCAATTGTGAACTGAAACTGATCACTTTGACTAGTGAGATGGCATTGGTACATGCCACCTTGATGGGATTGAATTGGAATGCCCTGGCATGTTTCTAACTCTGCCATTTTTGGCTAGACTAATTGAGCATGTCACAAATTGTACATCTCCTCCTCCTCTTATTCCCACTCTTATATTTAACAGGGGTCACTTTTCAGTTAAATTTAAACAGCAAAGAATAATTGTGTGTTAATTACAGAGTTCAACCAATAGTATTAAGTAGAACAAAAAAAAAATACTAAAAGGAATCAAGTATTAAGTTGTTCATCAACAGTCAGGACAAGGGCTGATCAAGTCACTGTTTCTCATAGTGTCCATTTCACTTCAACAGGTTTCCTTTTCGGTGCCCTGTAGTAGGTCTTGAAATCTGGTATTGTGATGCCTCCGGCTTTGTTTTTGTTGTACAAAATTGCTTTAGCTATTTGAGGTCTCCTGTGTCTCCATATGAATTTCAGCATCATTTTGTCCAGATCTGAAAAGAATGTCTTTGGTATTTTGATTGGTATCATATTGAATCTATAAATTGCTTTTGGCAGAATAGACATTTTGATGATATTGATTCTTTCAACCCATGAACATGGAAGATGTTTCCATTTTTTGGTATCCTCTGCTATTTCTTTCTTTAAGATTTTGTATTTCTCATCGTAGAGATCTTTAACATCCTTGGTTAAGTTTATTCCAAGGTATTTGATTTTTTTGGTAGCTATTGTGAACGGGATTAATCTTAGAAGTTCTTTCTTAGCCATGGCATTGCCTGTGTATACAAAGGCTGCTGATTTTTGTGCATTGATTTCATATCCTGCTACTTTTCCAAACTCTTTTATGAGTTCCAATAGTCTCTTAGTAGAGTTCTTTGGATCCCCTAAGTAAAGAATCATATCATCTGCAAAGAGGGATAGTTTGAGTTCTTCCTTCCCAATTTGTATCCCTCTAATTTCTTTCTCTTGCCTAATGTCTCTGGCTAAGACTTCCAGAACTATATTGAATAGCAGTGGTGAGAGTAGGCATCCCAGTCTGGTACCAGATCTCAGTGGAAATGCTTCCAGTTTTTCTCCATTCAGTAGGATGCTGGCTGTGGGTCTGTCATAAATTGCCTTGATTGTATTGAGGAATGTTCCTTCTATAACCAATTTGCTTAGAGTTTTCATCATGAAAGGGTGTTGTATTTTATCGAATGCTTTCTCTGCATCTATTGAGATAATCATATGGTTTTTCTTCTGCAGTCTGTTAATGTGGTGTATCACGTTGATTGTTTTGCGAACACTGAACCATCCCTGCATACCAGGGATAAATCCCACTTGGTCTGGGTGGATGATCTTTCTGCTGTGTTGTTGCAGTCTATTAGCCAGAATTTTATTGAGGATTTTTGCATTTATGTTCATCAGGGATATTGGTCTGTAATTCTCTTTCAATGCTGCATCTTTTTCAGGCTTAGGGATTAAGGTGATGCTGGCTTCATAGAAAGAATTTGGGAGGATTCTCTCTTTTTTGATTGTTCTGAATAGTTTGAGGAGAATTGGAGTTAGTTCTTCTTTAAATGTCTGGTAGAATTCAGCAGTGAATCCATCTGGTCCTAGGCTTTTCTTTGTTGGGAAGGAGTTTATTACTGATTCAATTTTCTATCTTAGTTATTGGTCTCTTTAGGTTTTCTATGTCTTCCTGGTTCAATTTAAGTAGGTTGCATGTGTCCAGGAATCTGTCCATTTCTGATAGATTTCCCTGTTTTCTGGCATACAAGTCCTTGTAGTAATTTCTGATGATTCTTTTTATTTCTGTGGTGTCTGTTGTTACATTCCCTTTTTCATCTCTGATTTTATTGATTTGGGTCTTTTCTTTTGTTAGTTGGGCCAACAGTGTGTCAATTTTGTTTATTTTTTCAAAAACCCAGCTCTTTGTTTGGCTGATCTTTTGTTATTTTTTTAAATTCAATTCTGTTGATTTCTTCTCTGATTTTAATTATTTCTCTTCTCCTACTAGTTTTGGGTCTGGTTTGTTGCAGTTTTTCTAGGTCCTTGAGATGCACTGAAAGCTCATTTATTTGGTGCCTTTCCAATTCCTTGATGTAGGTACCTACTGATATAAACTTTCCTCTTAACACTGCTTTTGCTGTATCCCATAGGTTTTGGTATGATGTGCTATTATCCTCATTTACTTCCTGAAAGTTTCTGATTTCTCTTTTGATTTCTTCTATGACCCAGTGTTCATTCAGGAGCGTGTTGTTCAGTCTCCATCTGTTTGTATATGCTCTAGGGATTCCTGAGTTGTTAATTTCCAACTTCATTCCACTGTTGTCTGAGAAGCTGCATGGTATGATTCTAATTCTTTTGAATTTGCTGAGACTTGCTTTATGGCCTAGTATGTGGTCAGTCCTAGAGCAGGTTCCATGTACTGCTGAGAAGAATGTAAATTCTTTAAGTATCGGATTAAAAGTTCTGTAGATATCTGTTAGATCCATTTGGGCTATAGTGTCAATTAAATCTGCTGTTTCCTTGTTTATCTTCTGTCTTGTTGATCTGTCTATTGCTGAAAGTGGAGTACTGAAGTCCCCCAATACTATTGTATTGGAGTCTAAGTCTCCCTTTAAGTCCATTAACATATCTTTTAAATAAACCGGTGCCCCGTAATTAGTTGCATATACGTTTGTAATAGTCACATCTTCCTGTTGAATTGATCCCTTAATCATTATATAGTGCCCCTCTGTCTCTCTTAACAGTTTTTATGTTAAGTTTTATTTTGTCTGATATTAAGATGGCTATGCCAGCTCTTTTTTATTTCTGTTGGCACGGAATATCTTTTTCCAGCTTTTCACTTTAAGTCTGCATGCATCTTTGTTGGAAAGATGTGTTTCTTGTAAGCAGCAAATAGATGGGTTTTGTTCCTTAATCCATTCAGCCAGTCTGTGCCTTTTAACTGGAGAGGTGAGGCCATTAACATTCAATGTGACTACTGATAAGTAGTAACTTTGCCCTGCCATTTTCCCAAAGATATTTCTAATATATGCTTTGAACTTTCTGTGATCTTTTACTGGGATGTTTTCTTCCTTTACCTTCTTTCATATTGATGGCCGTGTTTCTGTTTTTCTGTGTGTAACACATCTTTAAGCATCTTTTGCAAGGCTGGACGAGTGGTGGCAAATTCTTTCAATTTCTATTTGCTATGAAAGGTCTTTATATCATCTTCATTCACAAATGAGAGCTTTGCAGGATATAATATTCTTGGATGGCAGTTTTTTTCTCTTAGTAACTGGGCTATATCTTGCCATTCCCTCCTAGCCTGCAGGGTTTCTGATGAGAAATCTGCTGTGAGTCTAATTGGAGATCCTCTGAGAGTAATCTGACATTTCTCTCTTGCACATTTTAGAATTTTTTCTTTGTGTTTCACTGTGGTGA
The DNA here is from genome assembly GCA_949820135.1 of Sylvilagus floridanus. Taxonomy (NCBI): domain Eukaryota; kingdom Metazoa; phylum Chordata; class Mammalia; order Lagomorpha; family Leporidae; genus Sylvilagus; species Sylvilagus floridanus. The sequence goes on along the minus strand of OX463226.1, from coordinate 70,548,333 downwards.
GTTTGATTACAACATGTCGTGGTGAGGATCTCTTTTGGTCATGTTTACTAGGGGTTCTATGAGCTTCTTGTACTAGGATGTCTCTGTCCTTCTCCAAACCTGGAAAATTTTCTGCTAGTATCTCACTAAAAAGGCCTTCTAATCCTTTCTCTCTCCATGCCTTCAGGAACTCCTAGAACCCGAATGTTGGGGTTTTTAATAGTATCCTGTAGATTCCCAACAATATTTTTTAGATTTCTAATTTCCTCTTTTTTCCTTTGGTTTAAGTGTATACTTTCCTGTGCCCTGTCCAATATTCTCTCTTCTGCTTCACTGATTCTGTTTTTAAGGCTCTCAAATGCATTTGTCATTTGATCTATTGAATTCATTTTGATTTCTCTTCAATATCACAATTTCATGTTCTACTAGCTTCTTCATTTCATTTTGATTCCTCCTTAAGATTTCATTTTCACAAGAGAGATTTTCTATCCTGTCCAGTAAGGATTTCTGTAGTTCAAGAATTTGTTTTTGAGAACTTCTAGTGTTCTTATCATCAATTTTTTGAAATCCATATCTTGGCTGGTGCCGCGGCTCAATAGGCTAATCCTCTGCCTGCGACGCCGGCACTCCAGGTTCTAGTCCCGGTTGGGTCACTGGATTCTGTCCCGGTTGCCCCTCTTCCAGTCCAGTTCTCTGCTCTGGTCCAGGAGTGCAGTGGAGGATGGCCCAAGTACTTGGGCCCTGTACCCGCATGGGAGACCAGGAGAAGCACCTGGCTCCTGGCTTCGTATCAACGTGGTGTGCTGGCCGCAGCACACTGGCCGCAGCGGCCATTGGGGAGTGAACCCTCTCTCTCTCTCACTGTCCACTCTGCCTGTCAAAAAACAAAAGAAAAGAAAAGAAATCCATATCTTGCATTTCTTCTATCTCATCATCTTCATAATCTTGAATTGGAGTGTCATGTTCATTTAGGGGCATCATAATGTCTTTCTTGTTCTTGTTTCCTCAGCTTCTGCATTTGTTGCTTGGCATTGTGGAGATATTCTTTGGTTTCTTTTTTTTTTTCCCTCGCTGTGGTGGCTTTTCTTGTTATACTATGATTCTAGATTAAGTGGACTGTCTGCTTTTGGTGGATATTTAGAGGCTTGTGATGTGTGTGGCCAGAGAGCTATGTTCAGGTCTTCAGGGTTAAGGGTGTGCCAAAGTTGACACACTCAGGTTTGGCAGGTAAATCTTCTCTCTCTCTAGCACTGTTCCAGCGATGGTGCATAGACTTGGTGGCTGGAGTCCCAAGCCGTGGGCTTCCGTGCCCTCCACATTGGTCCACCGTATCCCACTAGTTCCAGAAGTTTCCTCTGCAGTTTTTTCCCCTAACTCTTCCCTGAAACTACAGTAGCTCCACTTTTATTAAACTATCTTTTTCCAGACTATCAGTGTGCTCCTCCCTATTCTGCCATCTTGGAGAACTCTTTTTTTTTTTTTTTTTAAAGATTTATTTATTTATTTGAGAGGCAGAGTTACAGAGAGTGTGATTTTCCATCCATTGATTCACTCCCCAGATGGCCACAACATCCAGGGCTGGGTCAGACCGAAGCCAGGAGTCAGGAACTTCATCTGGGTCTCCCATGTGGGTGCATGGGCCCAATGACTTGGACCATCTTCCACTGCTTTCCCAGGCTCATTAGCAGTGAGCTGGATCAGAAATGGAGCAGCCAAGTCTCAAACCAGAACCCATATGGAATGCTGGTGCTGCAGGCCAGGGCTTTACCCACTACACCACAGCTCTGACTTCTCTAATGAGCTCTTAATTTCGTCTGTTTTAAGGTTCCAAAATTTCCATTTGTTCTTTTTTATAGATTCCAATTGTATTGAGTCTCCAGTTTCTTCATTATTTTACCAAACTGTTCTACTTTAATATTTTAAATATTGCTATTTTGGAATCCTTGGTTAACTCCAAGATATGAAAAATCTCCGGGACTGTTCCTATTAAATTGTTACTCCTATAATCAGTCATCCTTTCCTTTATTCATATGTTTAATAACAGTTTATTTTATGCTAGACATTTTGAATCAATATTGTAGATTATCTGGATCTTGTTGTCATTTTCTAAAGGATGTTAGGTCTTATTCTATCAGTAGTTTACTGGAAGTTCACCAAGATTTGGTATGTCAAAGCTTGTGCTTAAGTTTTGTTCAGTTTTGCCACTTCTCTGATGGCATGGCCTTTCTAGAAGTCCCTGCAAAAAGCCTAGAGAGCTTTTTGTCTGTCCAACGTCCATCCACTTCAGCTGAGCAAGCACTCTGCAACTCTGAACTCTGCTTCGCTACCAAGCTAGAAGCTATTTTCTGTTAGGTTTCCTGCAGTCTCTCTATTCATAAGCAGAACAGGACTTGACCAAGAACCAGAATGGAATTTTAAAGCAGAATTTTAGTTCTTTCCTGTAGCTTCTTCCCTTCTGTGATCTTGCCTTCCAGACCCCTGTACTTATGGATCTCTGTTCTTGCTCAGACTGATACTTGCTCTTTGAGCTCTATCACCTTACACCCTTTTAGGTATAAAATATAAGGCCCACATAATAGGCATGCCCTATCTTAAGGATTGTGGCCTTTACCAGTTGCTAAGCAGTGTCAAAACAATTGTTTTATGTATTTAGTCTAACTTGTAGTTTTACTGAGATGGTAAGTTGGATATTAGCCATTCCACTATGGTCAAAACTCAAAGTTACTCCTTGTATAGATATTTAAAGAGAAACATTTAGCATAGCTATACTGTTTTCTCCAATCATGTTTGCCAAGTGTACAGTAGGCAGAACTGGGTATATTTAGTACAGTGATTTTGTTAAGCACAAGTGACAAAATGAGAGAAGAGCAATCATAAATAAAGAGTAATTACACTGCTTCATCACAGAATTGAAGTAGAATGGTTTTATAAAGAGTGTGAGGAGCAGTAAAAGGTGGTAGCATCAACGTAAAGATCCTGGTAGTGTGGAGAAATTGCTAGGGCTGAGGTAGAAAGTGTTAGCTGGAAAGATGTGAGATGGCAGTCAGAGTGGATACAAGAAACAGATTATGGGAGAGCTGTGGTTATTATGAACATGGAAAGCCTGGCTAAGGGAAACTGGAAGCTACTAAAGCTGCAAGAGACCACAGTAATGGAAAAATCAGGGGCTAGTACTGTGGCACAGTGGGTTCACCCACTGCCAGTGATGCCAGCATCATAATACGGGCACCAGTTGGAGTCCTGGCTGCTCCACTTCTGATCCAGCTCCCTGCCAATGCACCTGGGAAGGTGGGAAGGCAGCAGAAGATGGTCCAAGTGCTTGGGCCCTTGATACCTATGTGGGAGAGCTGAATGAAGTCCAGGCTCCTGGTTGCAGCCTGGCCCAGCCCTGGATGTTGCAGATGGAAGATTTCTTTCTCTATCTCTCCCTCTTTATAACTCTGCCTTTCAAAGAAATAAATAAAATCTTAAAAAAAAAAAAAAAAAGCAATGATGATTACATTAAGATGACATGAATTAAGACAGGAGCTCGGTCTTATTGGAAAAGGGTGATGGTAAATCGTATTAAGGGAGGAGACACTGGTGATCGCAGCAAGTAACTGCAACAAGGGAAAGTAGGTAATAAAATTTGATAGTTTTAGATTTATAGTTGGAGGAATCAGAATGGAGAAATATGGCAGACGATATATAAAAACTGTAAGATTAACCTGACAGATTTCCTAAAGATTGGAATTTATTTGCTTTCACTCCTCTACTACAATAATTTAGTAGAAAATTTTTGAGAAGTATCAGACAAAATAATATTCCACTATAGTTTAATTCCAAACAAGCTAAAATTTCCTCAATTGCCCCCTAAAGCTATAGAAATCTATTTTTGACAGAGAAACATCTTTTTTCCTCTTTATTAATGACAGATAAGTTTCTTCTCAAGGTAGTTTACTGAGGAAAACACAGCATATTCATATTTATAAAAATATACAAGTCCCTCTATTAGAAAATAGCTACTTGGGGAAAAGAAAGATGCCCTATAAGCATTTGAGATCTGAGATATGAGAGAACAGGACAGATATAAAGCCTTCTGGAAAATTTCTTCAGGGAGAAAGCAGAAGTGAATGTAGGGCACACCTCATGTGCTTGTCCTACCTCAAGGACTATGGCTTTCACTGGCTGCTGTCCATCCAATGGAAAACAAGAGAGACAGCACAGAGAGGGGAGAAATAAAGGCCTCCCCTCCTTACATTTCTGCTCCTAATAAACTTCTGTTAAAGTCACAGAGGAGATAACCAAAAGCTAATGAAATACAAGCTTACCTGGATATGGTACTCTGCCCTTTGTAACCAATTCTGTCTGTAGAATTCCAAATGACCATACATCAGACTTTATTGTAAATCGACCATACAGTGCTGCCTCAGGAGCTGTCCATTTGATTGGAAATTTTGCACCTAAAACAATACTGGCAATCTTAGTTGTTTTTAAATATATGCTTGAGTAAATATAGCATAAGCAGGGCTAACCTTTTGTCAATATGCCCAGCATCACTGTCAAGAGTCTTCAAATATACAAGATACATGGGAAACAATTCTTAATTCTGAAAATTTACAGTAAAATGAATCACATTTCTTCCTCAGAAGACACTCAATGATATAAAAAATAAAGTTGGAAGTTAAGACAGAAAACCACTTAAGAAAATCTCAGGAGTAAAAGATACGGTAAGACAAAAATATAGATTATAAAATTTGTTAACTTTTAAGTATAGACTGGCATCTGCTAACTATTGGTGGATGAGGGCACGTGCTGTTGCGCTCAAGTGTCTACTGTGTTTTTTTTTCATTTTATCTTTCTGAAAAACTGTATTATGCTTACTTTTAAAAATCCCATGTTCACTTCTTCAAAAATTTGGTGCATGTCTTTTATGTGTAAGGTTTTATGCTAATCATTATGGTACAGGAAAAAAACCTAGCTTTCCTGAAGTTTATACATTTAAAGAGGAAATATTATATGTATCTTACATAAAGTGATTAACTGTTTATAAAATTACTTATTTTAGATGTCTAGGTAACACTTTTCACTGGCACTATCACAACCAATGCATTATGTCTGGCCTCTATCCACTAGATAACTGCAGTAGCCTTCAAGTTGTAAAAACAAAAATGTTTCAAGGTAGACATTGTCAGATGTTCCTGGTGGTGGCAATGTGGGTAGACAATATCAACTCTAATTGAGAACTTTTGTTCACAGGCAAGAGTTTAATGATTCATGAAGTCTTTTATGAAATAACATTAAAAAAGTTTCTTTGTTGGCATGCTTAATAAGTATAAAGAGCTACTACTTGCTACATTAAATAAATGCTATGACTACTTAGTAAAGCTTTACCTTGGAGGGCAATCATACCAAAAAGCCACAGTGGTATTACTCTATAATTTTATGAATAAAACAGTAAAGTCATAGTTTTTGTGATTTTTTTTGAGGGTACATATTCTATAAAATCTTGCACATGCCAAATAATGTTAAGAACATACAGAGGACATAAGGTTAAGAGCATTTATGTGAAAACAATTTTACCTTGTCTTGCTGTGTATTCATTGTCTTCAATTAATCTTGCTAAACCAAAATCTGCGATTTTGCATACAAGATTTTCTCCTACAAGAATATTAGCAGCTCGAAGATCTCGGTGAATATAGTTCATTCTTTCAATATATGCCATGCCATCAGCAATCTTGGAAAGAAAAACATGAAATACATGATTCAAAGGGAAGTGGGGAGAAAATTTTGGTTAATATTACACTAGGGTAATAAAAAAAAACTAGGTACTGAACAAAGAAATGATAGGAACAGGGCGCAGTCTAAGTTACAATAGCAAAATAGGAAACACTGTAATAAAAAAGCAGGCTAAAATCAGATTTTAAAAATTTGACATCTACTATGAAGGCCAAGATTTTCTTTTTCTTTCTTTTTTTTTTTTTAAAGATTTATTTATTTGAAAGTCAGCTACAGAGAGAGGGAGAGACAGAAAGAGATCTTCCATCTACTGCTTCACTCCCCAAATGCCCACAATGGCTGGGGCTGTGCCAGACCAAAGCCAGGAGCCAGGAACTTCACCTGCATTTCCCACATGGTACAGGGGTCCAAGCACTTGGGCCATCTTCTGCTGCTTTCCCAGGTGCATTAGAAGGGAGCTGGATCAGAAGTGGAGCAGCTGGGTCTCCAACCAGTGCCCATATGGGATGCTGGCATTGCAGATGCTGGTTTTACCTAAATACCACAGCGCCAGCCCCAAGCCAACATTTTCAAATCCAATGATATATCTCATCATCATTAGCAGCATGTCCTAAGGCCTTCCTGAGTTGGTTGTCAACGGAAGAGATAAATTACAGGGTTATTTAGCTGTTGTTGTTGTTATTGTTATTATTATTTTATTATTATGTTATTACTATTTAGCTCTGGACACAAACCAATCAGGACCATCTAAGATGTCCTAGTGTAAAAGGTATTAATCACAGGGCTGGCACTGTGGCACAGTGGGTTAAAGCCCTGACCTTAAGTGCCGGCATCCCATATGGGTGCCATTTCTAGTCCCAGCTGCTCCTCTTCCAATCCAGCTCTCTGCTATGGCCTGGGATACCAATAGAGGATGGCCCAAGTCTGTGGGCCCCTGCACCTGTGTGGCAGACCCAGAGGAAGCTCCTAGCTCCTGGCTTCGGATTGGCACAGCTCCGGCCGTTGCAGCCATCTGGGAAGTGAACCAGCGGATGGAAGACTTCTCCCTCTGTCTCTACCTCTCTCTGTGTCTTTCAAATAAGTAAAATAAAACTTAAAAAAAAGTTATTAATCACAAAGATTGGCAAACCATATCTGGCAGACTGAATCTCTAAAGCCTGTTTTTGTGTGGCCTAAGAAGTAAAAATACCTTTTGTATTTTTAAAGGTTTATGAAAAACAGAGAGAAGGAGGAAGAGTAACTGCACCACCCCAACTCCCCACCCCCCCATAGATTGTGTCTATGAGCCCTGAACTCAGGAACACGAACCAAGCCTGGCATATACCTACCTGTCTTGCATGTATGGTTCTCAATATAAAGTTTATCAAAATTGCCAGATCTTGTGGACATTTGGATGCTGAGAGATAAGAGTTCCAGAATCAGCATTGTCAACTAAAAGCCAAAAAACTCCCTGAGGAGCAGGCATCTCGCACAGCAGCTAAGATGCTACCTGGGATGCCTGCCTGGGATGTCTAGGTCTGAGTCTTAGCTCCACTTCTGCTATCAGTTCCTAATAATGTGCACCCTGGGAGGCAGCAAGGAATGGCGTGCTTGAGACCCAGTTACCCACATGGAAGACCCAAACTTGAGTTTCAGGCTCCTCATGTCAACCTGGTCAGGCACTGACTATTGAAGATTACTGCGGAGAAAACCATTGGGTAAAGATCTTGCATCCATTCCCCCTCTTTCAAATAAATTAAAAAATTTTATAAGCCTCCCTGAAAATGAACCACGTATCTGAATAGAAACTTTTTTTTTTTTAAGATTTATTTGGAATGTAAATCAGTCCAGTCACTGTGGAAAACAATATGCAGGCACCTCAGAAATCTCAATATAGACCTACCATATGATTCAGCCATCCCACTCCTGGGAATTTACCCAAACCAAAAGAAATCAGCATATGAAAGTTATCTGTACCCCCATGTTCATTGCAGCACAATTCACAATAGCTAAGGTATGGAATCAACCCAGATGTCCATCAACTGAAGATCAGATTAAAAAAATATATATACACATACTATGGAGTACTACTCAGCTGTTAAAAAAAAATAAATTCTGACATTTGCAACAAAATGTATGCAACTAAAAATCATTGCACTTAATGAAATAAGCCAGTCCCAACAAGACATACGTTTTCCTGATCAGGGGTAACTAATAGAGTACCTAAAATGTAATGTATTGGAATGAAATGGGCGTGTTGAGATTCACTGATTGTTTACAGCCCTTTTCTCTTCTGTTGAGGAACAGTACTTCTTTTTTCTTCATACTATTTGTTGAATTCTTTTACTTAGTGTAGAGTTAACCTTACACTCATTAAGTAAACTGAAAGTAGATCTCTGTAAAAATTAAGAGTAGGAATGGGAAAGGGAGGAGGAAGAAGGTTTGAATATGGGCGGGACAGAGGGAAGTATCATTGTGTTCCTAAATCTATATATAAGAAATACATGAAACTTGTATAACTTAAATAAATTTTTTTTTTAAATTTTATCTTATTTTTTTACGATTTATCCACTTATTTGAAACGTATAGTTAAAGGTGGGGAGGGAGGGAGGGAGAGAGAAAGAGAGAAAGAGTTGCCTTCCATGCAATTGTTCACTCCCCAATTGGCTACAATGGCCAGAGCTGGGCCAATCTGAAGTCAGAAGCCTGGAGCTTCTTCTGGGTCTCCCATGTGGGGTGTATGGGCCCAAGGACTTGGGCCATCTTCCACTGCTTTCCCAGGCCATAGCAGAGAGCTGGATCATAAGTGGAACAGCCAGGACTCAAAATGGCACCCATATGGGATGCCGGCACTTACAGCTTTACCTGCTGTGCCACTTAAGAGCTAGGAGCTTCTTCTGGGTCTCCCATGTGGGTAGCAGGGACCCATGCACGTGGGCCATCTTCTGCTGCTTTAGTAAGAGCATTAGCAGAGAGCTGGAATGGAAATGGAGCAGCCAGGAATCAAACTGGTGCTCATGTGAGATGCTGGTGCTGCAGGTGGTAGCTTAACCAGCTATGCCATAGCACCAGCCCCTGAATAGAAACTCATTTTAAAATGTTTTCACTTTATATTTAAAAAAAATTTTCAGATGAGTAGAAAAGTATCTTAAAAAATTAGAGACAAATTAGACAGAGAGGGATAGATATACAGATATACATAAATACAGAGATAACAGAGATAAAATGCATGTTGTCAGCTTTGGTTCACTCTTAATTCACATAAGAGATAGGACTGGATCTAGGATCTGGGAACATAATCCAGATCCCAAATATGAGTATCAGGCAGCCAATTACTTGAGCCATTACTGCTGCATCCCAGTTTACCACAAGGGTCTGCAATGGCAGGAAGCTAGAGTAAGGAGCCAGAGTCAGGAATCAAACCAAGGCAGTTCAATGTGGGATACGGGCATCTTAATCACTAGGATAAAAATGCTCTGATGTATTCATTAAATAAAAGGTTTCTCTGGAGGAAAAAAAAGTGTTCCGAAAAGTCCCATTTTAAACTGTTTATGGCTACCTTAATTCTTGTTTTGGACTATATTAAATAAAAAATTAGAATATACTTTAGATTTCTAATATTTTCTCTGAAGTGGTACTCATTGATTTTTTCTTAAAACTGCTGAAATACAAGCACATACTCTCATAGACTTTATATCTGTAGAAGTGTATCTTTTCTAAAAGGTCATATAGAACAGGACAGCACTGGAGCTTATTTTAGTACAGGTTTTACTATTAACAAGCTATACAACTTTTAGACATCTCTGGTCCTCAGAAACTATATTATCTATAATAGTAGGAACTCAAAACCGAAGGTATTGCAAGTTTTTTTACTAGTTCTAAAGTCCCATTATTTCACTATGTAACTATAATAGTCTGATAAGATTATCTTACATTTTAAATAGTACTTCCAATTAAAAATGATACATGTATGTATGTAAATACCTGAGCAGCCATATCAACCAGTTGTGGAAGCTTCAAATACTTTCCATCCCCTTCCTTAAGGAAATCTAATAAGCTCCCTGAAAGAAACAGCAAGATAAAGATGGACAATAAGCAAATCTCACGATAGGATTGAAATACACACTCTTCCACTTCCAAACAATTCACCAAACCACAACATACAACTTTTTAACTTTCATTCTTTAATATTTTTGCAGTTTTGAAATTTTTGTTTTGAAAGATTCCAGAAGGGGTTTCTAACCAAAATTCCAAAAATTTCTGATAGCATTTGAAAAAAGAAAATGCAATGACCTCAGCAGATTAAAGGTAAAGAGTCAAAGGGATCACACAAACAAGACTAGTGTCTGCCAATACTAACTGATAGAATTAAAAAGGGAGAGAATGATCCAACATGGGAAGTGGGATACACAGCAGACTCACAGAATGGCAGATGTCCTAAACAGCACTCTGGCCTCAGAATCAGCCCTTAAGGCATTCAGATTTGGCTGAAGAGCCCATGAGATTATTTTAGGCATGGAAAGCCAAGACACTCTGGGGAAAAAAAAAAAAAAAAAAAAAAAAGACCTAAATGAAAGATCTCCACGAGTGAGATCCCAGTAGAAAAAATGGGCCATCAAAGAAGGAGGTACCCTTCTCTGAAGGGAGGAGAGAACTTCCACTTTGACTGTGATCTTGTCTAAATAATATTGGAGTTGGCAAACTCAAGAAGCTTCCATAGCCTTGGCAACTCATGACTACAGCCTAGGGAGATTTCTAATGCCATAAACAAGAGTGTCAAATTGTTAAGTCAACAACAGGAGTCACTGTGTACTTACTCCTCATGTGGGATCTCTGTCCTTAATGTGTTGTCCAATGTGAATTAATGCTATAACTAGTACTCAAACAGTATTTTATACTTTATGTTCTATGTGGGTGCAAACTGATGAAATCTTTACTTAATATATAATAAATCGATCTTCTGCATATAAAGATAATTGAAAATGAAAAAAAATGGCAGATTTGAAATAGAAAAAGAAAAAAAATAAACAACAAAAAAACAAAAAAAGGTAATCTTTTCTTGCTTTGATCAAAACCTCACTTTGACTTAAAATCTAGTAACAGACACATGTTTTTAAATTAATCTGAATCAAGAATTCAGACAACTGGCATTATTTAGTTACACATTTAATAATAATTAGTTATAACAGAAGCGGCTAAATGAGTTTTTATGCAACTATTTGACCAACTTCTCTCAATTCTAGAAGAAGGTACCATGGAACATAAAAGCACAGTGGAAACAACAAAGAGAAAGGAGACAAAGTTTGGCTGTCACTTATCTATTATGGTTAAAAGCTTACCATGTGTTTTTTTTTTTTTTTTTTTTGACAGGCAGAGTGGACAGTGAGAGAGACAGACAGAGAGAAAGGTCTTCCTTTTGCCGTTGGTTCACACCCCAATAGCCGCTGCGGCTGGCGCACTGTGCTGATCTGAAGCCAGGAGCCAGGTGCTTCTCCTGGTCTCCCAAGTGGGTGCAGGGCCCAAGCACTTGGGCCATCCTCCACTGCACTCCCGGGCCACAGCAGAGAGCTGGAATGGAAGAGGAGCAACCGGGACAGAATCCAGCTCCCTGACCGGGACTAGAACCTGGGGTGCCGGCACCGCAGGTGGAGGATTAGCCTATTAAGCCGTGGCCCATGTGTTTGTATTTAATTACAAAAAAAATAAAAACCAGACAAACCAAATTAAAGCACAGTTTTTAAAACATAAAACTGGACCATTCTCTTAAAGAATAATGCTTTGCGAGATCACAAAAGGAAAAAAAAAATCTTTAGACCAAAGTAGGCTAAAGAGCAATGATAACTAAATGCAATGAATGACCATGTACTGGATACTGAGAAGGTAAGTGTAGCTGCTGGACAGGTCAAGTGATAGGGAAACCAAATTCCAGGTGAGGGAACTAATATGAAAAAATCCACTAAAACAAGGGGCAATAAGATTATCTGTCCAGAACAGTGGTTCTATCTCAGAGTATATAGGGCAATGAGTTTGAAAGATTATGGGCAGGCGCCGCGGTTCAATAGGCTAATCCTCCACCTGTGGCGCCAGCACACCGGGTTCTAGTCCTGGTTGGGGCGCCAGATTCTGTCCTGGTTGCTCCTCTTCCAGTCCAGCTCTCTGCTGTGGCCCAGGAGGGCAGTGGAGGATGGCCCAAGTGCTTGGGCCCTGCACCTGCATGGGAGACCAGGAGGAAGCACCTGGCTCCTGGCTTCGGATCAGCGCGGTGTGCCGGCTGTAGCGGCCATTGGGAGGGTAAACCAACGGCAAAAGGAAGACCTTTCTCTCTGTTTCTCTCCCTCACTGTCCACTCTGCCTGTCAAAAAATAAATAAATAAAAGATTAAAAAGATTATGTAGTTATTGCTAAGCAATGGGACATCAACATAGTGAATCCAAGATAACTTCTGTTATTTCCTATTTTCAATCTCCCACCTGGAAATAATCTTAATCCAATCATCTGACAACACAGAATTCTACCATGTACCCTCAACTACATTATCAATACAGTTAAATGGACAATTAGCCTTACTTCCATTGTATTTCTATGCTATTCAAATCTTCAATTAAACTTCCTGCAGTTCCCTTTGTTTCATCATCTGTTTTTTGAAATATAATTTGTATTTTTAATTGACCCATAGTAAGTGCATTTATGGGCAGAGAGTGACACTGCAATTCATGTACACAGTGTGGATCTGCTTTCCTTGTATAGTTCATCCAATGTTCTTCCTTTTTTTAAAAAGATGTATTTATTTGATGAAAGTCAGAGTTATGAGAGAGAAGGAGACACAGAGACAGAGTTCTTCCATCCACTGGCTCACTCCCCAAATGGCTATAATGGCTAGAGTTGGGCCGATCCAAACCCAGGAGCCAGGAGTTTTATCCAGGTCTCCCACATAGATGCAGTGGCCCAAGGATTTGGATTATCTTCTGCTGCTTTCCCAGGCGCATCAGCAGGGAGCTAGATTGGAAGTGGAGCAGCCAGGACTTGAACGGGAGCCTACATGGGATGCTGGCGCTGCAGGCAGTGGCTTACCTTGCTGCACTGCAGTGCCACCCCAGAATGTACACTTTGAATATGCATATTTGGCAGTTGTTTGCAGTAGAAATTGCTTCCAAAGACACCCTGTGTTTTGGGGTTTAGGTATGTTTTGGTTATCAATTAATATGCAATGCCTATGCCAGTTCTTTAACTTTTGGCTTCAGTCCATTTTGAGAGGAAGAATTTTCCTAGAGTAAATGTGTGGCTTGTAGTTGCCCCCATCTCCACTAGATGGAACTACATCACTGGTCAAGACAGAAGAGTAGAGAGGGTGACATAATTAGTGACTTAACTATAAATGATGATGGTTTCAAAAGAGTAAAAAGAAAAAAAGTACATCAAAATCAAAATGGATAAAAGTTGGGCCAGTTGGCCTATTTGCTGACTCACTGGTTCCTCCTCTAAAGAAAGGATCATTAGGGAAAAAGAGGGAAGAGCAGAAACCTTTCCATTTCTTTATCCTGTCCCTAACTGTTGCCGAAGGTGCCATCTTATAGTTGGGTTTGGGGGAATGGAAAAATTTCAACCAGCTATGATGACAAAAAGAAGTTTTCAGGAATCCTATGTATAGGGATTGTGTTCACATAAAATGAGATAAAACTAACTCCTTTTAACTTTACCTTCTTTGCTTTAGTACTGAAAAACATCTGATTTTATCATTTTGATTCAATTTGTACAAACTTGTTATTTATCGTTCTCCAAGCTATTCCATTTCCTTTGGTCAATCTACTTTTTTTTTTTTTTCAGGTAGAGTGGACAGTGAGAAAGGTCTTCCTCTTGCCGTTGGTTTACCCTCCAATGGCTGCTGCGGCCGGTGCACCACACTGATCCGAAGCCAGGAGCCAGGTGCTTCCTCCTGGTCTCCCATGCGGGTGCAGGGCCCAAGCACTTGGGCCATCCTCCACTGCACTCCTGGGCCACAGCAGAGGGCTGGACTGGAAGAGAGGCAGTCCCGACCGGGACTAGAACCCGGTGTGCTGGCGCCACAGGCAGAGGATTAGCCTATTGAGCCGTGGTGCTGGCATCAATCTACTTTCAAAATCAATTCAACCTATATATATATTTCCTTTTAAATTCTGTACTATCTTCTGAAATACCGAAATTAATCAGTTACTGAAATTAGTAACTATTATAAAGAGTCATTTTCCTCTTTTCAAATATCTACATTAAAATCTTACATTAGAAAACAGTGTAAAATAAAAAAAAACTATTTGCATAAAAACAGAAGACTTGAATCTTAAAAAAAAAACTCATCAACATGAATAGCCTAAGAGATATAATACATACATACCTTTTGACATAAATTCAGTGACTATGTAAATTGGTTCTTCAGAAACAACAGCATATAGTGGAACAAGTTTATCATGTCTTAATTTTTTCATTATCTGAGCTTCTTGAAGGAAAGCTTCTGGCATCATTGTACCTGGCTTTAGTGTTTTGATTGCTACCTTTGTGGTTCCATTCCATGTTCCTAAAGAAACAATACATTACATTATTGAAATACTTTTTTTTCTAGTTTTTCAACAGCAATCTTTATTTTAGAATGTTACCCTGACATTCTGGTATGTCATTAAGTCAGAGCATTTTGAATGCATTGGGAGTTGTATTATACATATAAAATTGTTTGATTTTTACCTTTTATCTGGATAACTTCTAGAACTTGCTTTTTAAAAAAAATTATTTAAGGTATAAAAATACATATTTTAAGGGATTTTTAACCAACTTTCAATTACCTTAGATATTTATAAACACATTTTATCATAAATTGTGGCACTTCAATCTATGGCTAAATAATGACAAAACCAAAAATTCAGCTTTCTTACCCATCCATACTTCACCAAAACATCCTTGTCCTAGTTTAACTTCTAATCTCAAAGATTCTCGAGGAATTTCCCAAGCATCTTTTGCTAGACCTTGAGTCTGTGGTTTCACAGTTGGACACACAGTTGTTAACTTGTGACATAAACCATCAGCATGTTCTAGATAAATGAATAAATTAAACTGTAAAATGAGTAACTTGCAAAAATTAGGGTGTAGATAGTATATCAAAGTGAAACGTTTAAAAACAGAAAAACAAAAACATGCTCAGTTTTACTCTAAAAACAAACACAAAAAACAAATTGTAAGAAGCAAAATATAAAGTATATATTTATGAAACATTTTATTAAATATATTTTTTTAAAGTTACTATTTGTTGAATACTTACGTGCCAGCTAGTGTGCTAATTCAGCACTTTATAAATGCCTCTTATATAAATGAAGCACAGAAAACAAATCTAACTTTCCCAAAGTCCCAGTCAGTGATGGTGAGATGGGATCTGCCTCCAAAGTTCTGCTTTTCACCACTGGACTTCATTATCACAGTGAATACCATCACTGTTATTTCTAATGACCACTAATTTGTAAAAGATACACCAAACTTATAGGACTGGTTTTTAAATAAGGGAGACACAAAGGCAGGGAACTCCAGATTCACAATGGCTGACTTGTGAACCAGCTAATACAAGGTTTCTAACTGAAAATTAGACAACATTCCTTTCCATTCTTATCAACCACACAAATTCACATTCTAACAAGAGCAATTACGAATGATGCTACAGCTTGGTAACATGTTTAATCAACGTCAAGATTACTGGTTGATCTGACAGACTCAGTTTGCAGCTAGCTGTCACTGAAGAAGACATTACCATGGAAACTTCCCCTACCCTAGTATTAATCATTTAAAGATTTTCAAATGCATTCATACATCAAACTGCAAATGAAAATTTCTAATTCAGAAGACTATACTGAGTATCTTTCAAAGGTCCTTGAAAAAAACAACATCTATAGTTACCTCACATTTTTCAGTATAAGAAAAATGCATCTTTTGACTGAATTTCATTAGATTTATACTTTTTAAGAAAATCTTACATGATCCAGCCCATCCAAGGAAAGGTAATCCAAAAGGACATTTGTCAAGTACTTAAATTTTGCCTACTTTTAAAATATCTATAAATAATATCTTTTTTAAGAATTTTATTTTGTAATTTATCTTGGTATTGATGTTTATGAAATGAAATTCCAATGTAAACATCATGCCATTAAGATATACATAAGGAGTCAAATGATTTTATCACATTCTCCAAGAATCCAATTCAGGTACTAAGCATTACTTATTACACATTCTGACTAGAAACAAAGACACGTATTGGGCATTTACCTTGTATAAAGAAATATGTTAAAACATGAGAGAAAGATAGATTTTTGTCCTAGTTTAACTTCCAGTCCTTACTAGGACAAAACAGAACATGAGAAAATAATTTTTACCTTTGAAATAGTCACCTACCTGTGTAGTGTTTCACCAATTTTTGAAGAGTATCAAATTGTGCTCTGGTTGTAATGTAGTATCCACCATTGTCAAGTTTCCTAATTTTGTAGTGTTTCACATTATCACCCCTTACCTCATCCCAATCACGAATAGAGAGGGAATAAGCACCTGGGGGGAAGGAGGAGAGGATAAACACTTTTACTTTATCTTTCTCAAAATTCTGCTCAAGCAAACTTTCATACTTATATTACTATAATAATGTATTATATATAGATATAATAATATTCATACCTTTAGTAGTTTCACTCTCTCTTACTAAAAATATACCTCGTTGATTCCCAGGATTCAGAAGTAATCTTTCAGCATCTTTTCTCCCCATTTTTCCAAAATACCATCTGAAAAATATTGACAGTATTTTGAGTTGGAAAGGTAAGAGGTTTAGAAAAACTATATACAAGTATCAATAGGAATTCAGTAGGATACGGATGATGACAAAGAGAGGTTTAAATACAGGAGAACATAAAGGAACACTACAAATACTAGGGCTGGAGTATATGCTCTGCCATGATATTGCCATATACAGACTACTCAGCATGTCTCTTCAACTCCACTTGGCAGTCACAGGAGCAGTAAATGGTGACAGAAAAACAGTACACAACAGACAGATGCTTTCTGTCACAGATCGAAGTATTAGGACAACAGTAAGAACATAAGTAGTTCTCTAGAAACAGTGTGATCACCTGAAGTAAGATACAAGTATTTCATATCCAAATATTAGGAACTCTAAATTTGTGTGGGTTTTGATTTAATAAAAGTTTGTGAATAAAAATGACAGTCTGCCATGAAATAGCTCACAGAATTCTGGAGAAGACAGACAAAAGAACAAAACTGAAAGTTACAAGTGCCACGATAGAACAGTTACTCCTAGAGTATCTGCTAAAAGCAAGGCGGTAAGTTAAGCATTGCAATGTGAAAATGAAGCACCATTTATGAATCTTCGATAAACTGGTTTGACTTAAAAGTAATATGTTGTGGGGGCCGGCGCAGTGGCGTGGCACGTAAAGCTGCTGCCTACAGTGCTGGCATCCCATATGGGCTAATTCGTATCCCGGCTGCTTTACTTCCAATCCAGCTCTCTGCTATGGCCGTGGAAAGCAGTACAAGATGGCCCAAGTTCTTAGGCCCCTCCACCCATGTAGGGGACCTGGAAGAAGCTCCTGGCTCCTGGTTTCAGTTCGGCAAAGCAACCAACTGGGGACTGAACCAGTGGATGGAAGACCTCTCTCTCTCTCTTTGCTGCTCCTTCTTTCTCTGTGTAACTGACTTTCAAATAAATAAATAAATCTTAAAAAAAAAAAAAAATTAATACGTTGGGGCCAGCACTGCGGCACAGTAGGTAAAGCCGCCTCCTGCAATGTAGGCATTCCATATGGGCACTGGTTCCAGTACTGGCTGTCCTTCCGATCCAGCTCTCTGCTGTGGACTGGGAAAGCAGCGGAGGTTAGCCCAAGTCCTTGGGCCCCTGCACCAATGTGGAAGAAGCTCCTGACTCTTGGCTTCAGACTGGCCCAGCTCCAGCTGTTATGGCCATTTAGGGGGTGAACCAGCAGATGGAAGATCTCTCTCTCTCTGCAACTATGCATTTCAAATAAATAAATAAATCTTTAAAAATAGAAAAAAAATAACATATCCCTTTTTAAAAAGATACAATAGTACATAAAACTCCCATCTACAATACAAACAAGTTGCCCAGCTTTTAACATTTTGTTTTATCACTCTCTCTCCACCCAGTGTGTATATGTATATATGTATTTATAGATACATGTATATATGTATACATTTTCCCTGTGAACTGATTAAGAGTAAATTGTGAGGCTGGGGCTATGGCATGGTGGGTAAAGCTGCCGTCTGCAGTGCTGGCATCACATATAGGCACCGGTTCAAGTCCTGGTTGGTCCACATCCGATCCAGCTCTCTGCTATGGCCTGGGTAAGCAGTAGAAGATGGCCCAAGTCCTTGGGCCCCTGCAGCTGTGTGGGAAACCTGGAAGAAGCTCCTGCTCCTGGTTGTGATCAGCTCAGCTGTGGCCATTGAGGCCATCTGGGGAGTGGACCAGTGGATGGAAGACTTCTCTTTCTCTCTGTCTTTGTCTCTCTGTAACTCTGCCTTTAGAATAAATAAATAAATTTTTTAAAAAAGAGAATATGTTACAAACATGCTGAATCATTTTCTCTAAATACTTCTGTACGCTTTCTAAAAGACAAGGACGCTTTCCTATATAAGAACAATGCAGATAACCTAAATAAAAAAGGTAACACTGATACAATATTACTGATCGAAGTTAATTTTTGAAATGAGTCTGTAGAATATGAAAAGGGTTGATATGATATTTTAAAAAAAAAGTGGGAAAATGAAGGAACTGGGCATGACATAGTATGAATAATGTAGTTTCACCTACGATCCAACTCTAAGCAAACACTTTTTCAAGTAACATCTATTAATGATACATTAGCTGCATTAAGACTGGTATGTAACTGTGTGTGTGTAAATTTGCGGCTACTAGAAAGTACATTAAAGCATTTTAAAAATCAAAATAATTAATAAAACATGAAGTATTGCCATACTCTTCCGCCTGAATGGAATCCGCAGGCGCTACATAATTGCTAGGGATATAGCCATTCTTTCCTGTAGCAATGGATCGTGCTTCCCACCAGTCTCCTTCCCTGCAATACATAAAATAACAATCACCACAGGGTAGAATACTGTCCAATGTACAATATATTGCACTGTGTTGTATTTAAAGTAAATAAGAGCTACTACTTTCATTCTTTATGCATTCATTCGATCACGACTTAATTTAAAAAAATGGGTTACATGAATTAAGAGAACACAATTAAGACAAGGCACAAAAGCCTCCAAAACATCACATACTTTTAGTTGCAAGATCTCTTTTTTAAGTAATTCTTTTAACTAAGACAATAAATTATAGTGAATAAAGCAATTTTGGAGTCTAATCTCTCAAATCATTCGGTATTGACTGAAATTTTAAAACAGCTCTACTGAGATATAATTTACTTACCTTAAAACTCTCCATTTAAAAGATGAACAATTTAGTGGTTTTCAATATACTTCTAGAGTTGTGCGACCATTACCACAATTGATTTTAGAAAATTTTTATCACCCCCAAAAGAAACGCCATACCCATTAGCAGTCAACTCCACCACTGGCAGCCATTAATCTGCTCTAACTCTTTGGATATGCCTATTGTGGGGATTTCAAATAAGAAATAAATATGTAGTCTTTTGTGACTGGCTTCTTTCATTTAGCATAATTTCTTCAAAGTTTATCTATGTTTTAGCATGTGTCAGTACTTCATTCTTTTTTTGTTGTTGTCAAATGCTGTTCTGTTTATGTAAAATTCTAATGTCCTTGTTTGGTAATTTTAGGGGGAAAAATCATGCAGTCAAACAATGAAGAATGAACAGTAACAAAAAATGAGATTTCTGGACTGATGTATATTTATAAAAATGCTATCTCATAGGTTTAAATTAAATTACAATTCAGAACATGAGAACATATATATGTAGTTTGCAATAAAAAATGCTAACATTTCCAAAATTAATGTTGAGAATAAATATTATCAATCTCTAACAAGGAAGATGTAAGTATATAGAATTCACTACTGAAGATGAAATGTATTGTTTAAATTGAAATTTTTTGTGTCCAAAGTGAATTTGTTCTCTGAAAAGTGAAATGGAAAACCTTTCCTAATTCAAATATTTAAAAACTCATATACTTGGTTTGTGGTTTATGAAGGACTTTCAGACATACAAACTTGAAAATTTTGTATCTGATCCTGCTAAGACTTCATTGATTCATCCACAATTTACTAAATAACTTTCAAGTGACAGACTTTACAATGATTGTGCTGAAAATAAAGGTAAAAAGACATTCCTTGACCTTAAGGAAATCAAAGCCTACAGCAAGGTTTTGCAACTTGGGCAATACTGACACCTTGGGTTTGATAATTCTTTGTTGAGGGGGGGAGGGGTTGTTATTTGCATAACAGGATGTTTACCAATATCCCTGCCCTCCATCTGCTATACGTAATAGCACCCTGGTGGTGACAACCAAGTACATCTTTACATACTGCCAAGTATCTCCTGGGCAATTCTGCCCCAGGCTAAGAACCACTGGTCTAAAAAAGTGACAAACAACAGATATGTAATTTAAAATTACATTTTAAAATGTGGTAAGAGTTATGACAGAGGCATGCACAGAATGCTATGTGAATACCTAATCCAGCGAGGTATAGGGTCCAGGCCAGGCAGGAGAGGAAGCGTGAAAGGAAAAGCATCCTTGAAAAATAATATATGAACTGCATTTTGAAGGATGAGTAGGGTTAGCCAGACAAAGGGAAGAAATAAAGAGATGAGAAGTCACTCCAGAAAAAAGAAACTGCATATGTGAAGGCATGGGCAGGGTGAGAAACTGCTACTTAGAAAATGCACATAATTCTGAATGGCTTGGTGGTGACGTGATAAAGGGGTAAAAGCACAGAAAATTCTCAATACGAATGATGACTTATTATTGCTGTTTTTCTTTTATAACAATGGTAACCAATAGCTACTGAAGGATTTTAAAGCAGAAAGGCATGACCATGTTTTATGATCTGGAACTGCTAGCAAATAGGAACAAGGATGGTAGAAAACATGACTGAAAGCAAAGAGACCATAAGTATATATTTTGAGAAGTTACAATGTGGTTGTTATGCTTGCTAATGAAATTACGGGATCCATTTTCCACAGTAAGCATCACATTCTCTATGGTGGACCACTAAATGACAAAATGGCTAAGAGTCACATAAGGAAAAAGCAACTTAATCTGCTCAGTTTGAGATACAAGGGTTTCTTATTCAACGTTTTCTCCCTTTGCTTTTTTAGGAGAAAGATCCTTAAATCATCTGGCATTTAGGTAAACAGAAGCACACAGCTGTCTTTATAAAGATTTTTGTGAAATACATACTTGCATAAACCTTCCATAGCTCTTTATTCTAAAATCTCTAATGTTTATGGTTCAACCACAGCAGCATGATTTGTAAAATTAACTTCTGGCCATACCACTATTATGCCATGTTTCTAAAGAAGCCAAATTCATCACCCAGCCCAGTGGCACAGACCCACGCCCTACACTCCTACACCACTCTAATCTCTGGATCATCAATTAGCTCAGTGGTAAAGACTAGGTTTCTAACAATATTTCTCCTTCACAAAATATTTGTAGAACTTACGTATTGTTAATTATTTGAAACCGTTCACCCTTCTTAAATGAGAGGTCTTCTGTAGTTCTAGCTTCATAATCATATAAGGCCACAAATATAGTAACACCACCTATCAGAGGAAAAGAAGACCAAGGTGAATTATATAAACAAACTGACAAACGAGAATTATAGAACTATTGCCAACAAAAAAAGTTAAGGGCAGTTTTCCCCCTAGCCTCCAGAATCTATTTTTAGAAGTCAGGGCTTTGGGCAACTCGAGTTTAATAAGCTATTCTCTTAAGATATTCCATGAACCTACAAATTCTATAGACTCAGAGAAACAAAATTTTAACTCATGATAGCAACATCTCTGGCTTGAAAAGACAACCAAATTTCAAATCAATGCTTTGCGAGAAAAAGCACTGGTTAGTACTACTGGCACTGATCTCAACTTAATAACCAATGGGTATCTAATCATGACAGTTAAAAACTAGTATTTATTATTTAATACATACTTAATACTTTTTAGAAGGTCATGTTTACCTTACAAATTAAATGGTATGGCCTATATGAATTACAAATTATAAATTCCAAAAATAACTGTCATATTTAGCACTATGTGTAGATGCTTAAGAGATTGGCACACTTAACAACCAAACCATTATCTGCAATCCAAACAGATGTATACAATATGCACACTCTTGTTCTTACTGTAATGATCAATTCTTTTAAAAAGAAATATATATATTACATACAACATGATATGCTGAAATACATATACATTGTGGAATGGCTAAATCAAGCTAATTAACATTATGTATTGCCTCACATACTTATTTTGTGGTGAAAACACTTAAGAACTACTCTCAGCAATTTTGAAGAATACAATATTGTTATTAACTATAGTAATCATGCTGTATAAGAGATCTCTTGAACACATTACTTCTCACTGAAATTCTATACCTTTTCATAAACACTCTTAACTTGAATAAGTATATACTCTGCTCAATATAATTCCAATCACTTGCCAGATTATTAAATCTCAATGCATCACTAGTATTCGTAAAACTACAAATAGACTAATAAGTGCAAATGCTATGAAATATAGAACAGTATAAAACCAGTACAAAGTAACAAAAATAAGGTAAGAATACAATCATACACAATATTATCTCACTTATCTGGCTTTCCCTCTTAGTTTCTGCAATTGCTATCTGGCAGTTATTCTTGAATGTCTAATAGGCATTTAAAATTGACTACATTCAAAATGAAGCTCCTGATTTTTCTGTTCTAACCTGTATTTACCTAATTCTTTCTATTTAAGCAAACAGCACTACCATCCAATGAGGTACTTAAGCCAAGTCCATTACCATCAGTTCAATGTCTAAAATACTGTTTATATTGACTTCCCATTTTCATCAATGACCCCCTAACCCAATACCTTATCAGCTCTCAGTGGACTGTTGGGACTACTGAGAGAACTAGTCTCCTGATCTATTTCTTCATTGCTTTCTTCCACTGCTTCTCCACACAGCCGCCAGTGTGAGTTTTTGAGAAAAAAACAATTCAGTTGTGCATATCAATCTCTACTACAGTTTTTATCTTTGAATAAAACTCAACACCTTAGGGGCCAGAGACTAAGAAGTTCTGAGTAATTATATTCTGTTGCCTAATTCCAACCCTGTATCATACAATCCTCTCTTCTGCCAACAATGGCCTCTCTGCTATTTCTCAAAATGTCCAAGCCATGTATACTTCTTGAACTCTGCTTCTGTTATTCTTTCTCCCTGAAAAGCTCTTTTCACAGCTCTGTTCACATTTAAGTCATTTTCATCAAATTTCAGCCCAAATGTTCATTCTTTAAAAGGCTTTCCTTGATCAACTACAATCATTCCAGGCAGTTCCTGCACAGCAGTTAAAAACCAATGATCAGGAGCCGGTGTTGTGGGGAAGAGGTAAAGCCACCACTTGCAACATGTGCACCCCATATGGGCACTGGTTCAAATTCCAGCTGCTCCACTTCCAATCCAGCTTCCTGCTAATGTGCCTGGGAAGGCAACATAAAATGGCCCAAGTGTTTGGGCCCCTTGTCACTCATGTGGGAGACCTGGAAGAAGGCTACTGGCTCCTGGCTTCAGCCATTCCTGGTAATTGTGGCCATCTGGAGAATAAACCAGCAGATAGATCTCTCTCTCATTCCCTCTCTCTGTGACTCTTTCAAATAAATCAATAAATCTTTAAAAAAAATCTTCCTTTTTAGTTGTTTATTCACCAACTACCATCAAACTCTCATTATTATGTAAAGCTCATCAGGGTAGGAATCTGTGGTGCTCACCTCTCTATCCCTGGTATACAGAAAATGCATATTTGCTGAGTTAATAAATGAACACTTGTGAA
The DNA here is from genome assembly GCA_949820135.1 of Sylvilagus floridanus. Lineage (NCBI taxonomy): Eukaryota > Metazoa > Chordata > Mammalia > Lagomorpha > Leporidae > Sylvilagus > Sylvilagus floridanus. The sequence continues at coordinate 70,524,617 of OX463226.1, read as the reverse complement.
TGGAATATTTCAGTAATTCAAATAAGTAAATTGCTTTAACTAAAATGTATTTAAATATCAATGTTTAACCATTTTGAATTACTATCTTTTCCAAACATATGATCCTGAAAATAATTTGAACCTTTGCTAATGACTGAGAACTACCATCACAGCCATAGATTAATGTATTGAGTTAGGAGGACAGTATTAAGATGGTAATTGGAGGCCCACATTGTGGCATTGTGGGTTAAGCCACTGCCTGCGACACCAGCATCTAATATGGGCACCAGTTCAAACCTAGCTACTCCATTTCCAATCTCTGCTAATGTGCCTGGGAAAGAGGTGGAAGATGGCCCACATGCTTGGGCCCCTGCACCCACATGGGAGACCTGGAAGAAACTCTGGGCTGTTGGCTTCAGCCTGCCACAGCCTCAGCCATTACAGCCATTTGGGAGGTTAACCGGGGTGGGGTGGGGGGAATCTCTCTCACTCCTTCTCTCTGTAACTCTGCCTTTCAAACAAATAAAAATAAATCTTAAAAGAAAAAAATAAAAAGATGGCAGTTGACTCTTTGATGTCCAGAACTCTTCGAATGTAGTTTGACAGAATCAGTGTATGGCAGTCCTCTCTGGCCCCTGTTATGCCTCCAAAGGAGAGAAGACGGAAGAGACAGATTTAAAGTCCCAGCTTGTAGAAGAGATTTTTCTTTTGCCACCATTGGTTGTTAGTAAGAACTTATGTTACTCAATTTGATGTTGGTAGCTGTTTGTGCCTCAGGATAGAGTGGCTACTCCAAGAGCTGCAGGAGAGAATGAAAGAAACCCAGGTCCTTGTTGACAGCATGGAACTGCTGTAGCGAGGAATCTTGGAGTTCAGCCTACCTTTTGAAGCCAGCTGTGTCTTGTTACTTCAAGGGACTAGCACTCTAAGATGGAACCCTTTGCAAAGGAGCTAGTTTCTTTTTCCTTTTAAAAAGTTCTAAATCTATTTTTTAGCATTCTATCTCAAAGAAACATGCTCAGCTACTTCTTGCTATCCTCTGAAAGAACATGATAATGTAATAAATGGAGTTCTGGAATAGGACATTAAATCTGGGCTCTTCTATTTACTATCGAGGACTCTGGAAAAAAATCATTTAACCTGAGCCTCAAGAGTTCTAAAAAATTAGTAAAATCTGATAGAAACAATGTATTATCAATACTACACTGCCATTTAATTCATATTTATTAAGTACCAGAATACTTTATCCCTAGATAGTGCTTTACACATTTGAGAGGTTGTAAGATCTATTTTTTTTAAATTCTTTTTTGTAAAAGATTTATTTTATTTATCTGAAAGACAGAGAGAGAGAGGTAGAGACAGGGAGAGAGGTCTTCCATCCACTGGTTCACTCCCTAGATGGCCATAACGGCCGGAGCTGCGCCAATCTGAAGCCAGGAGCTTCTTCCCAATCTCCCACGTAGGTGCAGGGGCCCAAGAACTTGGGCCATCTTGTACTGCTTTCCCAGGCCATAGCAGAGATCTGGATTGGAAAAGGAGCAGCCAGGACTCGAACCGGCACCATATGGGATACCAGAGCTTCAGGCCAGGGCTTTAACCCACTGTGCCACCGCACCGGCCCCAAGATCCTTTTATTTAAAAAAATATTTTTAAAAAAAGATTTAGGCAGAGAAAGAGGGAAAGAGAGAGGGAGACAGAGAAAAGGAGAGAGGGAGACACATAGATAGATATCAAGAACTTCCATTCACTGGTTCACTCCGCAAATGGCTGCAATGGCTGAAGCTGGGCTGATCTGAAGCCAGGAACCAGGAGTTTCTTCTGCGTCTCCCATGTAGGTACAGGGGCCCAACGACTCAGACCATCTTCTGCTGCTTTCCCAGGCACATTAATAGGGAGCTGGATGGGAAGTGGTGCAGCTGGGACTTGAACTGGCGCTCACATGGGATGGTGGCACTGCAGGCGGTAGCTTTACCCACTATACCACAGCACTGGCCCCCATGTAAGATTCTTGAAGAAAGTGTTTATTTTTAATCTTTATATTCCCAGTGCCTGCCACACAGTAGGTGCTCAATAATTACTTGAATAAATTAATGAAATAATTAATGGTATAACGCAGTACCTAGTCACCACATATTATTACCAAATGTCTAAAAACCATCTCAAAGTATACAGTAAGACTTTCATGTCTAGGTTAGACTTTAATTCACACACTCAATTATTTGAAGAGTCCTCTGGTAAGATATTTTTCTTACCAAACATTGAGTATGTATTGCCCAAGGTTATAGTCTCAAACAGCATGATTGTCCTCTTAAATCTCACCTGTTAAACCAGTAGGATATGAACTTGGCACCACTGAGAATGAGGAAGAAGCTCCTCCAAAAGGAGTCACCCCTGAGGATCCTCCAAATGGCGTTATGGAAAGACTGCTGAAATTAACCGATGCTCCCTTTGCCGAAGACGACGGTGTCCCTGCAGTGTGATCTGCTCCATAATTGCTGGCACTTGTACTGACAGGCTCTGGAGTGTTTTCAGTTCTGTATTTAATGGCTGGAGTTTTGTTTTCTTTACTTTTAATGCAGCCCATTATAAAATCTACAGAAGCTATAAAGCAAACATTTTGAGAAGCAGTTAACATACAGAATATATGAAAAAAATTCAAAAGGTTGTGTTCAACAAGGCATCTTCCTCTCCCCCACTCACAAAGAAGTAACATTTACAAGACAATAAAAAAAACCTAGACAGCTGAAAATGAAATCTTCCATTCATTTATTTTTACTTCAATTTTGTTAAATTGAATCATATCATTCTCCAACTCAACCACTTTTAATAGTACAATGGCAACATGCTGTATTGAGAAAAACATGGGCACTGAAGCTGGAGAAGTCTAAATGTGAATCCCGGCTTTTGACTTAGCAAAGAAGTGAATTTCAGGTATGCTGCTTAACGACTGTACACCCATTACCTGAAAAAGTATCACCTATCTTCATAAGGTTTACTATGAAGAATAACTTTACTGCAAGTTCTAGACAATCTGACTAATATAGTGAATACTAGCAAATGCTGTTGAATTCTTTCTATAATATATACCAGATCTACTCTAAATCACAAAGGAAAGACACACAACAAAGTTTTCTCATAGCCACATTAAAGAAGTACAAAGAAACAGGTAAAGTTTACTATATTTTATCTTACACAATATATCTAAAATATATCTATATCTATATATATATATAACATTTTATTTATTTACTTGATAGGCAGAGAGAGTGAGAGACAGAAAGGTCTTCCATTTGCTGGTTCACTCCCCAAATGGCCACAATGGTCAGGCCTGTGCCAGGTTGAAGCCAGGAGGCAGGAGCATCACCTGGTCTCCCAGTGGGTGGCAGGGATCCAAGTATTTGTGCTATCTTCCACTGCTTTCCCCAGGCCATTTGCAGAGAGCTGGATTGGAAATGGAGCAGCTGGGCCTCAAACGGGCACCCATATGGGAGGTCAGCATCACAGGTGGTGGCTTTACCTGTTACACCACAATGCCAGCCCTCTATAGTATATTTCAACATGTAATCAATATTGAAATGTTTAAATATTTTATACTCTTTTGTTAATACTAAGTCTTAGAAATCCAGTTAATTTGGACTAGACACATTTCAAGTGTTCAGTAGCTCCATGTGGTTAGTGACTACCATACAGGAAAGCAGATCTATACCTTTTCCCTTCACTATCAATATATGTAACCCCAGTGCTTAATAAATTTTAAGCCAGTCAATCTTTCCAACCTTTCCAACTTAATCTCTTTACTCTCTTCTCATACTTATGTTCATACTGCTTCCCCATACATATGCCCAGTGCTTTTCCATTTTTGTGGGTTTTTTCCCTCCTAAGAAGATCTCTGTTTAAATTCTTCCCCCATCTCCACTTACTAATATCTTATCCATTCAGTGATGGTCTCAACAAATGTTACTTTCCCATTTAGGCTTTCCCTGTACTTGGTAATGTTAACTTTTAGCTTAAAACTGCATCAATGAGTTTAAGGGGGTGGACATGTGGCCTAGCAATTAGGATGCCAGTAATGAACCTCATGCTCCACAGTGGACTGTCAGAGCACCCAGGTCCAAATCCCTGCTCCAGCTCCTGTTCTAGCTTCCTGCCAATGCAGACCTTGGGAGGCAGTGGTGGCGGCACAAGTGGTTATGTTCTAGTCACCCATGTCAGGGACCTGCATCACTGAGTTCTCAGCTCCTGGTCAGGCTCCTATCCCGTCTCCTTGTGGGCCTTTGGTTAGTAAACCAGCTGATGGGAGCATTTCCCCCCCTCTATCAACCAAGCAAAAAATCTTTCAACACAACAGCAACTTAACTTTGGTGAGATTTTCCCATGGAGCTCTCATTTTATTCCATTTTCAATCCTAGTTTTTGCTTACTGGCCTAATTCCCAACCCCACCCTTCACCCCCACTCCCCAAATAATGGCAATACATTCCTTAAAAGTATTCTACTTAACTTATCTCTTTACCCACCGTATCAAACTACCAATGTGAATGGCACATAGGTTTATTAATATTATGAAATCTGCATTATTCTATTTAGGTTCTAAGAAGTACTAATTAGATTTCATTAATGCCCTTTCACATCAAAGGGAAATAGGTGAATCTCATAAATTCTGAGACAGGACATTTACAATTTCAGCTCTACCTTAAGGCATTTGGATCTGGCTAAAAAGCCCATGAGAGTTTTGGAGGCATGGAAAGCCAAGACACTGTGGCAAAAAAAAAACCTAAAGGAAAAGATCTCTGTGAGTGAGATCCCAGCAAAAAGAATGGGCCATCAAAGAAGGAGGTATCTTTCTCTGAATGGAGGAGAGAACTTCCACTTTGACTATGGCCTTGTCTAAACAAGATCGGAGTCGGCGAACTCAAGAGGCTTTCATAGCTTTGGAAGCTCATGACAAGAACCTCAGGTGATTACTGACATCATAAGTAAGAGTATCAATTGCTAAATCAACAATGGGAGTCACTGTCCACCTGCTCCCCACGTAGGACCTCTGTCCTTAATGTGTTGTACTGTGCGAATTAAAGGTAAAACTACTACCCAAACAGTACTCTATACTTTGTGTGTCTTTGTGGGTGCAGTCTGTTGAAATCTTTACTTAGTATATACTAAGTTGATCTTCTGTATATAAAGATAATTGAAAAGGAATCGTTCCGCCTTGCGGCGCCGGCACACCGGGTTCTAGTCCCTGCTGGGGCGCCGGATTCTGTCCCGGTTGCCCCTCTTCCAGGCCAGCCCTCTGCTGTGGCCCAGGAGTGCAGTGGAGGATGGCCCAAGTGCTTGGGCCCTGCACCCCATGGGAGACCAGGAAAAAGCACCTAGCACCTGGCTCCTGCCATTGGATGAGCGCGGTGTGCCGGCCGCAGCGCGCCATCCGCGGCAGCCATTGGAGGGTGAACCAACGGCAAAGGAAGACCTTTCTCTCTGTCTCTCTCTCTCACTGTCCACTCTGCCTGTCAAAAAAAAAAAAAAAAAAAAAAAGGAATCGTGATAAGAATGGGATGAGAGAGAGGGAATGGGAAATGGGATGGCTGCAGGTGGGAGGGAGGTTATGGGGAGAAAAGCAGCTATAATTCAAAAGTTGTACTTTGGAAATTTATATTTATTAAATAAAAGTTAAAAAACTATTTCAGCTCTATACTATTAATTTAAAATGTGGCTATAAATACTAACATAGAAAGAGTCTATGTTACACAGAGAGAGGAGAGGGAAAGAGGGAGAGAGGGAGAGGAGGTTGGGGGAGGGGGGAGAGAGAGAGACAGACAAAGAGGTCTTCCATCCACTGGTTCACTCCCCAGTTGGCAGCAACAGCCAGAGCGCACCAATCTGAAGCCAGGAGCCAGGAGCTTCTTCTGGGTCTCCCAAGTGGGCGCAGGGGCCCAAGCACTTCAGCCATCTTCTACAGATTTCCCAAGCCATACCAGAGAGCTGGATTGGAAGTGGAGCAGCCAGGTCTCGAACTGGCGCCCATATGGGATGCCAACGCTTCAGGCCAAAGTGTTAACCTGCTGCGCCACAGCGCTGGCCCCCAGAAACATTATTAAATGAGAAAACAAATACCTACAGTATAAGGCGGTTTTAGTTTGTTTTTATTACTTGCAGCTGAAAGGGTATTAAAAAGTACACTACTCCAATCACATGACAATTAAATCCCTTCTTAATATATTGAGATTTAACAGTTAAACAAAAAACTCCTAAATATCCTTCAAAGTGGTTACATAAATATGAAACATCCTGAAAGTTATAAAAAGATTAAGCAACCAATTTCATATCTATATGTCCACAAATATCTGCTGGAAAACAAAGCCTTAATTCCGATTTTGAATATTACTACTAGAGATTTTTTTGAGTAATACGAACTTATTTAAAATTACGGAAATCTCAGGGGCCGGTGCTTCAGCATACCAGGTAAATCCACAGCCTGCAGTGTCGGCATCCCATATGGGTGCTGGTTTGAGTCCTGGCTGTTCCATTTCCAATCCAGCCCTCTGCAATGGCCTGGGAAAGCAGTGGAAGATGGCCCAAGTCTTTGGGCCCCTGCATACACACAGGAGACCCAGCAGAAGCTCCTGGCTCCTGGCTTCAGATCAGGCCAGCTCTGATTGTTGTGGCCATTTGGGGAGTGAACCAGCAGATGGAAGACTTCTTTCTCTGCCTCCCTTTTCTGTAACTCCGCCTTTCAAATAGATAAATATATCTTTTTAAAAATTACAGAAATCTGTTAGATACTATTAGAAATTCTTTACCTATAACCAGAAATTCTTTAACTACAGTGTTCCTTTTTTAAAATTCAACTTTTAGATATAACTTACACACAATAAAATGCACTCATTTTCAATATACAGCACCATGAATGTGGCAAGTATATTAAAACTGTAAAACCACAATGTACAGTATTTTGGCCATCCCCTCTCCTGCCATTCTCTGCTGAAGATTCTGTTGTACCCTTCCTAGTGAATCCCTTCTCCTAACCCTAGGCAACCCCTGATATGTTTTCTCTAACTAAAGACTTATCTTCTCTAGAGTTTTTTTATAAATGGAATCACATGATATTAAGGGTCTTTGATATCTGGCTTTTTAAACTAAACAATGCATACCAAAGATACTTTTATATTGCTGCATGTATCAGTTCACTAATTTTTATTATTGAATAGAATCCCATGTTACTATAGCATAATTTATTCATTCACTTGTTGATAAATTTTAGGCTATTATAAATAAAGCCCCTATAAACCTTCCAACATTCTTTGGGTTGGTAGACATATCATCTTTCCTACCCTTTCTATCCCCCGTGTCCCGCAATACCTAGGAATGGAACTGCCTGGTTATTTAAAGTTAAATACACCCTTACCACAGGAAAATGCTCAACTGTTTTTCATCATAGTGGCTATGCCATTTTGCAGTCCCACCAACACTGAACATGAACTTCAGCTGTTCCACAACCTCTACAATGCTTTTCTCTCTCATAAACCCATCAATGGTCTGGATGGAATCCAAATAATCTGTACACGCTTTTACAGTTTATGCTATCTAGAAAGCTTGGGCAACTGAAATCCATTAAGTACCAAAAGGTAACTGCCCATGAAGCAAATAATGAAAATTAGAGAATAAACAAAATTGAAACTAAAAAAAAAAGCAATAAAAAAAAATCAGTGAATGAAGAGGTTTTTTTTTTTTTTTGAAAAAATAAACAAAATTGACACATTGTTAGTCCAACTAACTGAAAAAAAAAAAGAGGGAGAAGACCCAAACTAATAAAATTTAGATGAAAAAGGAAATATAACAACAGATACCACAGAAATAAAAAATCACCAGGAATTACTACAAAGAACTATATGCCAATAAATCAGGAAACAAACAAAAAAAACAAATGGATTGATTCCTGGACACATTGTCATAAAAATACCAAAATTGAGTCATAAAGGCATTGAACACCTAAACAGACCAATAATCAAGACGGACATTGAATCAGTAATAAAGACCCCTGCAACAAAGAAAAGCCCCAAACCTAATAACTTCACTGCTGAATTCTATCAGACACTTCAAGAACTAAATCCAATTCTTCTCAAGTTCTTCAAAACAAATGACAGGAAGGGTATCCTCCCAAACTCCTATGAAGCCAGCATCACCTTAATTCCTAAACCAGAAAAAGAAACAAAGAAAAGGAGAACAATAGACCAATATCCCTGATGAAATACACACAAAAATCTTCAACTAAATACTAGCTAATTGAATCCAACAACAGATCATTCACCTGAAAGAGTGGGATTTATCTCTGATATTCAGGGATAGTTCAACATTTGCAAATCAATAACTGTGATACATTACATTAACAAACAGAAGAGCAAAAACCATATGATTATCTCAATAGATGCAGAGAAAACATCTGATAAAATACAACATTCTTTCATGATGAAAACCTAAAGCAAAATTGGGTATAGAAGGAACATTCTTCAACACAACCAAGGCAATCTATGACAAACCCACAGCCAGCAACTTATTGAACAGGGAAAAATTGGAGGTATTCCCATTGAGATCCAGAACCAGACAAGAATGTCCATTCTCACCACTGCTATTCAACATGGTCCTAAAAGATTTAGCCAGAGCCATTCTGCAAGAAAAATAAATCAAAAGGATACAAACTGGGAAGGAGAAAGTCAAACTATCCCATTTGGAGATGACATGATTCTATATATAGGGGATCTAAGAGACTCCACTGAGAGACTATTAGAACTCATAAAAGAGTCTGGTGAAGTGGCAGAATACAAAATTAACACACAAAAAACAACAGCCTTTGTACCCACAATGCATAACTGAGAAACTACTTCTAAGATTAATTCTGTTCCCAATAGTTATAAAAAATACCTTGGAACAAATTTAATGCAGGAAGTCAAAGATCTCTATGATGGAAATTATAAAACATTAAAGAAAAAAATAGAAGGGGGCCAGCAGTGTGGAGCAGTGGGTTAATGCCCTGGCCTGAAGCACCGGCATCCCATATGAGCTCCAGTTCAAGACCAGGCTGCTCCACTTCCAATCCAGCTCTCTGCTATGGCCTGGGAAAGTAGTAGAGGATGGCCCAAGTCCCTAAGTCCCTACGCCCATGTAGGAGACCCAGAGGAAGCTCCTGGCTCCTGGCTTCATATCAGTGTAGCTCCGGCCATTGCAGCCAATTAGGGAGTGAACCAGCAGATGGAAGACCTCTCTCTCTCTCTCTCTCTGTAACTCTGACTTTCAAATAGATAAAATAAATCTTAAAAAAAAAAAAAAAAAAAGAAAAAGAAAAAAATAGAAGACATTAAAAAATGGATCAATCTTCCAGGTCCAAGGATTGGAAGAATCAGTATCTTCAAAATGTCCATACTACTGAAAGCAATTTAAAGATTCAATGCAATCCCAATCAAAACACTAATGACAGTCTTCTCAGATCTAGAAAAAACAAGGCTAAAATTCATATGGAAACACAAGAAACCCAAAACAGCTAAAACAATCGTAAACAACAAAAACAAAGCCAGAGATATCACAATACCAGATCTCAAGACATACCACAGAGCAGTTACCATGAAAACAGCCTGATACTGTCACAAAAATAGACATGTAGACCAATGGAACAGAATAGAAACTCCAGAAATCAATCCATGCATATACAACCAACTTATCTTTGACAAAGAAGCTAAAATTAACCCCTGGAGCAAGGACAGTCTCTTCAACAGAGGGTGCTGGGAAAACTGGACCTCTTCATGCATAAGTATGAAACAAGGCACCTACCTTATACCTGATCAAAAATCCACTGAAAATGAATTAAAGACCTACATGTATGACCTGAAACCAAAGAATTAGAGAACACTGGGGAAACCCTTCAAGACATTGGCACAGGCAAAGACTTTGTGGAAAAGACCTCATAAACACAGGCAATCAAAGCCAAAATTGACAAATGGGATTACATCACATTGAGAAGCTTCTGCACTGCAAAAGAAACATTCAGCAAACCGAAGAGGCAACCAACAGACTGGAAGAAAATATTTGGAAACTATGAAAATCACAAAGGATTAATATCCAGAATTTAGAAAGAGCTCAAGAAACTCAACAACAACATAAACAATCCAGTTAAGAAACGGGCAAAGGACTGGAACAAGTCTTTTTCAAAAGAGGAAATTCAAATAGTAAACAGACACATGAAAGAATGGTCAGGATCACAAAATCCAAACCATAATAAGGTTTCACCTCACCCCAGCTAGAACAGCTCTCATACAAAAGTCAATAAGAGGTCAGTGCTGTGGTGAAGTGGATAAAGCCAATTGGCTACAACAGCTGGAGCTGTGCCAATCCGCTGGTTCACTCCCCAATTGGCCACAATGGCCAGAGATGCGCTGATCTGAAGCCAGGAGCTTCCTCCAGGTCTCCCATGTGGGTGCTGGGGCCCAAGGACTTTGGCCATCTTCTACTGCTTTCTCAGGCCACAGCAGAGAACTGGACAGGAAGTGGAGCAGACAGGTCTCGAACCAGTGCCCATATGGGACGCTGGTGCTTCAGGCCAGGGCATTAATCCGCTGCGCCACAGCGCAGCCTCAAATGAATTGATTTCTTATAACTGATAGAAATAATGGTCAGGACTGGAACAACTGTTAAACATCTTTACCGGTATCAAATTTGCCAAAATCTATCAGGGGCATTTCAAAAATACTATCCTCTAAATTAATTATTTGACTGGATTCAATGGTAACCTAACCAAGATTACATATTACTAAGACACCATGAGAATTTTCTTACATTTCCAATGCTCCACTGGGTCAGTTCCCCACTTAAAACTCTCACTACAAAAAATAAAATAAAATAAAGATTCTCACCAACAAAATGAGAGTTCCAGTTGCTCCACATCCTCAACACTTGTTACTGGCAGGCTTTTTTGTAAGTCATTGTAACAGGCATATTACAATGTCTCTCTAATTTTAATTAACATTTCTGTAATGACCACGAATCTAATTCTGAGCACATTTCCAAATGCTGATTATCCATGTCTACATTGCTGAAATCTCTGTATAAATAAAATTTTAAACTGGGCTATATGCTGTTATGTTCTGGAAACAATAGTTAATACTGTAACATTCAAAATTATATTATAGGGCCAGTGCTGTGGAATACCGGATAAAGGCACTATCTGCAGTGCCGGCATCCCATAGGGACGTCAGTTAAAGTCCCAGCTGTTCCACTTCCGATCCAGCTCTCTGATGTGGCCTGGGAAAGCAGTAGAAGATGGCCCAAGTCCATGGACCCCTGCACCCATGTGGGAGACCCAGAAGAAGCTCCTGGCTTCAGATCAGCGCAGCTTCAGATCAGTGAATCTCTGGCCATTGAAGCCAATTGGGGAGTGAACCAGCGGATGGAAGACACCTCTCTCTCTCAGCCTCTCCCTCTCTCTGTGTAACTCTTTCAAATACATAAATAAATCTTTAAAAAAAAAACTGCAGTATTTATGCATTCTGGGATCAAGTTGCCAAATATATGTACAGTATGATAACATTTTCTTCTAGTCTGTAGGCTGTCTTTGCATTTTATAACAATGTCTTGGGCATTTTTTTTTAATTTTGATGGAATCCAATTAAGAATTTTTAATACTATGTTTTGTGGTATATATATCCTAGGAATTCTTTACCAGATTTTCTCTCTTGTTTTCATCTAAAAGTTTGAATTCTTACATCAAGCTTTTGAGTCATTTTAAGTTAATTTTTTATGTTATGAAGTCTGAGCTTCAATTTTTTAATTTTTTTCTCCCAAAGAAACCTTTTATCTAATGAATACAAATTTCATAAGTACAACTTTAGGAATATAGTGTTCTTCCCACCATACCTGCCCTCCCACCCCACTTCCTCCTCCCTCTCCCATTCCCACTCCCATTCTCCATTAGGATTCATTTTCAACTAACTTTATACACAGAAGACCAACTCTATACTAAACAAAGACTTCAACAATTTGTACACACACGCACAAAAGAAAAACTGTTGGAGAACAAGTTTTACAGTTAATTCTCATAATGCAACTCACTGAGAACAGAAGTCCTGCATGGGAAGTAAGTGCACAGTGACTCCTGTTGTTAATTTAACAATTAACACTCTTATGTATGAAGTCAGTGATCACCCAAGGCTCTTGACATGAGCTGCCAAGGCTATGGGAGCCCCATGAATCCAGAATCTCAGTCAGTATTTAGACAAGGCCATAAGCAAAGTGGAAGTCCCCTCCTCCCTTCAGAGTACAGTACATCCTTCTTTGATGGCACTTCGTTCTACTGGGGTCTCTCTCTCAGAGATCCTCCATGTAGGACATTTTTTTTTCCCCCACAGTGTCTTGGTTTTCCATGCTTGAAATGCTTGCTTGGGCTTTTCAGCCAGACCAGAATGCCTTAAGGGCTGATTCTGAGGTTATGATTATGATTCTATGAGTCTGCTGTGTGGACTGTTTCCCATGTTGGAGCATTTTCTCCTTTTTAATTCTATTATTATTATCAGATATTTAATCTTATTTATATGATCCTTTAACACTTAATCCTATCTATATGACTGCTTTAACACTTAATATGGTCACTTAATATGGCATTTTTACCACCCTGCTTAATGGGATTTGGTGTCCATGGCAAGTTTTTAAACTGTACCCTTAGAAGTAAATCCATAGGAATGTATGCAAAACTATACAAATTTATAGTTACAAACTTCTTTCTCCCTCTCTTAATCCCACTGTTATTTTTTTTACTGAGATCTATTTTGACTTGACTTTATACACATACAATTAACTCTGTTAAGTAAAGAGTTCAATAGTATGAAGAGAAAAAAAAAAACTCCCCTATTTAAACTTGGTCTCTAGTTACCTTAACGACCATTTGTTGAAAAAAAAAAAAAATGCTACCCATTTCCCATAACTAACTGTATACGTGTGGGCTACCCTGTATTTCTTTTTTTTTTTTTTAATTTTTTTTTTTTTTTGACAGGCAGAGTGGACAGTGAGAGAGAGAGACAGAGAGAAAGGTCTTCCTTTGCCGTTGGTTCACCCTCCAATGGCTGCCGCGGATGGCGCGCTGCGGCCGGCACACCGCGCTCATCCGATGGCAGGAGCCAGGTGCTAGGTGCTTTTTCCTGGTCTCCCATGGGGTGCAGGGCCCAAGCACTTGGGCCATCCTCCACTGCACTCCTGGGCCACAGCAGAGGGCTGGCCTGGAAGAGGGGCAACTGGGACAGAATCCGGCGCCCCAGCAGGGACTAGAACCTGGTGTGCCGGCGCCGCAAGGCGGAGGATTAGCCTGTTGAACCACGGCGCCGGCCTACAGTTAAGTCTTGACATTAGGTAGTTTAAGTCATACAGTTTTTTCCAACTTCTTCAAAATTGCTTTGGATACTCCAGGGAAGGGCTGGCAACTTTTCTCTGCAAAGGGTCAGACAGTAAATAAGTTAAGCTCTGTAGAACATAGGTTCTTTGTAACAGCTACTTGACTCTGCCAGCCACTTCATTATAAAAGCAGCCATGGATAATAAACATTAGGAATGGCAGTGTTGAAATAAATCAATTTCCAAAACCAGGCAGTGGGCCAGGTTTGGCCTGTAATTTCAGTTTGCCAAACCATGCACTAAAGTCTTTGTATTTCCATAAACATTTTAGAATCTGATTGTCAATCAATGCTTGCTGGGATTTGAATTTGGATTATACTAAATACAGATCAACAGGGGGAAAATTGACTTCTTGATCATGAATGCTATTCCATGTTTAAAAGTTAAAATTTTTTTCCCCAGCAATGTTTTGAGGTTGTCAGTATATAGATTTGGTCCAGTTAAATTTAAGAAGACAAGAGATCTTCCATCTGTTGGTTTACTCCCTTGATGCCTACAACAGCTGGGGCTGAGCCAGGAAGAAGTCAAGAGCCTGGAACTCAATCTGGGTCTTCCAAGTGGGTGGCAGGAACCCAAAAACTTGAGCCAACAGTTGCTACCTTCCAAAATGCACATTAGCAGGAAGCTGGCATCAGAAGAAGCAGGACTTGAACTCAGGCGCTGTGTTGTAAGCAGCAGGCATTCCAAGCAGTGTACCCAGTACAGTAGATGCTTACCCCTAGTTGCTGTTAAATTTATTCCTAGGCATTTATGTTTGGACATTATAAATGGCATTACTTGGAGACAGTGTTTTATAGTGGGTTCAGTCTCTGCCTGTGATGCTGGCATCCCATATGAGTGCTGGTTCAGGTGCTTTCACAGGGAGCTCTTGCACCTGACTTCACTTTCCCACTAATTCAGACCCTGGGAGGCAGCACTGATGGTTGAGGTAATTTGGTTCCTGCCATTCACATGGGATGCCTAGATTGAGTTCCAGGCTCCCAGGAACCCAGTTTATCCTAGCCCCAAAGGTTGTGGGCATTTGGGCATTGCTGGCATCCCATGTGGGCACCAGTTTAAGTCCAAGCTGCTTCACTTCCAATCCAGTTCCCTGCTAATGGGCCTGAGAAAGCAGCAGAGGATGGTCCAAGTACTTGGGTTCCTGGACCTGTGTGGGAGACCCAGAAAAAGCTCCTGACTCCTGGCTCCTCATCAGCCCAGCCCTGGCCACTGCAGCCATTTGGGGAGTGAACCAGCAGATGGAAAATCTTTCTAACTCTGCCTTTCAAATAAAATAAATCTTTTATAAATGGGGGAGGGGGGCTGGGACTGGCACTGCACTAAGTGGGTTAAGGCTTGGCCTGAAGCACCATCATCCCATATGGTTGCTGATTCAACTGGCTTCTTTACTTCCAATATAGTTCTCTGCTAATGTGTGTTGGAAAGCAGCAAATGATGGCCCGACTCCTTAGGCCCCTGAACCCATATGGGAGACCTGGAAGAAGCTCCTGGACTCCTGGCTTCAGCCTGGCCCAGCCCCAGTTATTGTGGCCATTTGGGGAATAAATTAGCGGATGGAAGATCTCTTTTTCTGTCTTTCTCTCTCAAATCTCTTTAACTCTGCCTTTCAAATATGTGTGTGTATGTGTGTGTGTGTGTGTGTGTATAAAAAGACAGAGGTGGGGTGCAATGTAGCATAGGGCATTAGGCTGTAGCCTGCAATGCAAGCAGTCCAAATGAACACTCATTTGAGTCTTGGCTGCTGCACTTCTGATCTAGCTCCCTGCTAATGTGACTGGGAAAGCAGCAGAATACTGCCTAAGTATTTGGGTCTCTGTCACCCATATGGGAGACCTAGATGGAGTTTAGGCTCCTGGCTTCAGCCTGGTCCAGCCCTAGTGGCCTTTTGGTGAGTGAACCAGCAGATCGAAGATTGATTCTCTCTCTTTCTCCTCCACCCTCTCTCTCTCCTTCTGGAGTCCTGAATCCCTCCAGCCTAAGAACAGGGCTTAGATAAGAACGAGTATCAAGGGGCTGGTCCTGCGGTGTAGCAGGTAAAGCTGCTGCCTGCAGTGCCGGCATCCCATACGAGCACCGGATGAACCCAGCTTCTCCATTTCCAATCCAGCTCTCTGCTAATGTGCCTTGGAAAGCAGCACAAGATGGTCCAAGTCCTTAGGTCCCTGCACCCACATGGGAGACTGGGAAGAAGCTCCAGGCTCCTAACTTCAGATTGGCCCAGCTCCAGCTGCTGTGCTCATTTGGGGAGTGAGCCAGTGGATAGAAGACTCCCCACCACCAGCTCTAATTATGACTTTCAAATAAATAAATAAATTCTTTAAAGGCATCAATAAATACTTTTAAATTAATTAATAATTATTCTGATTTTCTTCAGATCCTAATCATCTTTTTCTACAATTCTGCCTCATAATCTAACAATTTATGGTGATCTCTAACCTGCAGTTCAGCCCAAAGAGGTTCTAATGTGTTGATGGCCTAACAATCTTTACAAAGTAGAACTCTTAACACTCTCCTGGAACTTCCAATGGCTTCCTATTATCTACAGAACAAACCTCATCTTCTTAAATTTGACATTCTAAGTTAGCTTCTCCAATTCTTTTTTAAGATATATTTATTTAAAAGAGTTACAGAGAGCGAGAGCAAAGCGGGAAGGTCTCCCATCCGCTGGTTCACTTCCCCAATTGGCCGCAACTGAAGCCAGGAGCTTCTAACGGGTCCCCTATGCAGGTGCAGGGGCCCAAGGACTTGGGCCATCTTCTACTGCTTTCCCAGGCCAAAGCAGAGAGCTGTATCAGAAGCGAAGCAGCCATGACTCGAACCAGCGCCCATATGGAATGCTGGCACTGCAGGCGGTGGCTTTACTGGCTACACATGCCACAGAACTGGCCCCTCCAATTTTTCTTCTCCCAGTCTGCTTCCCCTATCACTACTAATCTTCCAAAATATAGATCAGGGAGGGCAAAAAAGGCCAATTAGATATAAACTATAGAACTCATAAGGCAGAATCTGTCTTTTAAGCAGAGATAGCATGGTAAGCAAAAGTCCATAGTCAAGGGAGAACAAAGTAGGTTTTAAAAACTGTTAAGTAGCACAGTGTTAATAAAACACCCATAAAGGAGTAAGAAGGGGAAAGATGAGGCCACAACAAACACTAACAAAAAATTTTGAAAGCCATGTATAGTTTTCTTGTTAAATACATCTTCCCTTAACTTTCTGAAGAACCATCACATTTATGGATTTCCGTGATTTCTGCAGCAAAATTAACTCATTTTTAAATTCTACATTCCATAAACTTTTTATAGTATTCATGTATTTCCTAACTTTTTGATTCCTGTCGGACTAAAGTTTTTCAACTTGAGGAGCAGGCATTGGCAGAGAGCTTAAGGCACTGCCTGAGACCCCTCCCAAAACACACTGGAATACTTCTGGCTCCTCCACTTCTGATAAAGCTTCCCGATAATGTGCATCCTAGGAGGCAGCAGATTATGGCTCAAGTACTTGGCTCCCTGCCATCCACACGGGAGACCCAGGCTCTAGGTCTAGTCTGTCTGGCTTCAGCCTGGCCCAGCTCTGGTTTGTGAGGGAATCTGAATAGTGAACAAGCAGATGGAAGATCTCTGACTTGAAAATAAATTGACAAAATTTTTTAAACTTTTTTTTACTTTATATTAGGTAGTCATATATCAAAATTACCTATAACAATATGTTTAGGATATATTTAAAATAAAATTTTAATACATCAGGCTCCACCAGTAGATAACACATTATTACATTGTAAAGCATGTTAAGATATTTTAAAATAGTATTTTAGGGGCTTAGTAGTAGTAGCTTAGTAGGCTAAACCTCCACCTGCAGCACTACCATCCCATATGGGCATTGGTTCCTGTCCTGGCTGCTCCTCTTCCAATCCAGCTCTCTGATTATGGCCAGAGAAAGCCGTGGAAGATGTCCCAAGTGCTTGGGCTCCTGCACCCGTGTGAGAGACCCAAAAAAAAACTCCAGCCTCCTGGTTTTGGATCTGCCCAGCTCTGGCCATTGCAGACCCTTGAGGAGTGAACTAGTGGATGGAAGACCTCTCTCTCTCTCTTTTCCTCCCTCCTTCCCTCCCTCTTTAAAATCTTTAAAAAAGAAACAGTATTTTACATTGTTTTGTCTCCAAAGTACTTTATCAATTTTGATTCCATAATAATCCTAGTATGTTCCCAAGAAGGAATATGTACAATCTCTACACCTTACTTGACAGATCCAAAAGCCAAGGGAAGCTGTGTTTTGTTCAGAGATAAAACTAAAAGTGAGCACAACTAAGAAATGAGGTTTTCTCACTTCTGTGCTACATTCTTTCCACCACCCACACAACCTCTAGGGAAGCTCTGTATATAACATTTTCTGTTCATTGATAAGTTATTAAATACTAGCCATGTAAAAAACATCACAAACATTAAGATTACCATTACTGGCAGCTAGTTTCACTGCTTGACAGACACAAATTTAGTCATTTTGAAAACAGCCTCCACACCCTCATCATGACCAGGTTGCCTCATTAGTAACAGTGATTAAAAATTCTGTTTAGTATATTTTTGAGTTTTAAAAAAGACTTAATTGTACATTATTTCTATAAACCAACTCTCACAAGTTAATCAACTGTGACATTGTATGTTGTATCCAGTATTGAGGGGAAGCTAGTTTGGCATTTTACCCAGATGGCTCCAACTTACAACTAAGTTTAGAAATCCTACAGAAATTAATTTGCAGACTTAATTTCGTAAGATATGATATGAGCAATCTCCACGGATCACAGTGCTCTACAGGTCACAAGCACAGTCAGTGATCTTCCTCTAATTTTCATTTTCAAAACACCTCCTTTTAGCATAAAGCACAAAGGACAGGCAGAGCCATAAAAGAATAGAAAACCGAGGGAAGAGGCAGAGAGGAAAAAGCAGCAGACTACTAACTGGTGTGCACTTTGTCTTGTAAAAGCAAACAAAGAATTTAATTTTCCAAGAGTCAAAGTGAATAGAAAATGTGAACCATGGAAAACTGAGTTTACAGGGCTCACTAATAGTAGCAATTTTCTACCATCATTTTCTTTTGTTTTTGTACTTCAGATACATAAACAATTGACCTTGGAGAAAAAGTAAGCCAACTCAGTCTTGAGAGTCTCACGATGGTTTCAATAAAGTCTGGGAGAGGATCAGCCACAAGAAGGGCCTGATGTAAGGAATATGTAAAGAATTTTTAAAATTTTTTGCCATGGGTTGAAGTAATACAACTTTACAAATTAATATAAAGCTTCTAGATTTAAAAAAATTAAATCCAAGATAGAACAGATGTGAATTATGATGATCCAAGGTAAAAGCTAATTACCTTTAACCATACCAGGAAGCTATTTGAGACAGGTTATTGGTGAAAAGGTATCATTTCCTCTACAAATTCACTCAACTCTAAAAGATAGTTGATTTCACACCTATCTTTTGAATCTTTATTATCTCTGATTTTCACACTTTATTTCTTGGTCTTTTGTCAATATCTCTGATAGACAAATTGCAATTAATAATTAGATATTACTTTCAAGTCCTTACATCAATGAAAATGCTTCTCAGACAATGCACGGACTCTTTAATTGGTGTTTTAAAGCTTTAAAAATGTACCATGCAACTATTTCCTTTTTATATTTATTTATTTTATTTTTATCTACTTCAAAGAGCAACAGAGAGTGACAAAGGTCTTCCGTCTGCTGATTTACTCCCCCCAAAGCCTAGAACAGTCAGGATTGAGCCAGGACAAAGTCAGGAGTCCAGAACATCATCCAGCTATCACATGTAGATGGCAGGGGCCCAAGCACTTGAGCCATCATCCACTACCTGTTATGGTGTACTATGGTTGGGACTCGAATGGGCAGTCTGATATGGAGTGCTGAAAATCCAAAGTGGCAGCTTAACCCACTGCACCACAACACCCGCTCCTCTGCAAGTATTTCTTTATCAACACATATCTCCTTTGTGCTTTTTTTTTTTTTTTAAATCTCTCTTTAAGAATAAAGAGCAGAAATTAGATTTGGTTAAGTCACTGCTTGGGATGCTTGCATTTTGGTGCAAAAATCCATCTGAAATACGTGCACATGCATATGTATTTCAAAACATTTGTGCAAAATGTAGATTATGAAACAACTACACATGGATTTCAAGTTTTGTTTGATCAAGATAAACTTATTTTTTTAAACTCCATTTTCTATGAATTCTTTGAAATATCCTTGTTTTACTACTTAAAGTAAATAGTTCACTTGGTTAAGAATATTTCAAAGTATGTAAGTGTGTGCTTTACAGTTTTCATAGCCAAACATGTTTTCAAAATATTATTTCAGGGGCCGGTGCTGTGGCACAGCAGGTTAACGCCCTGGCCTGAAGTGCCGGCATCCCATAACGGGCATTGTTTCTAGTCCGGGCTGCTCCTCTTCTGATTCAGCTCTCTGCTATGGCCTGGGATAGCAGTAGAGGATGGCCTAAGTCTTTGAGCCCTTGCACCCGCATGGAAGACCAGAAGAAGCTCCTGGCTCCTGGCTTTGGATCAGTGCAGCTCTGGCCATTGTGGCCATCTGGGGAGTGAACTATCAGATGGAAGACTTCTCTTTCTCTCTGCCTCTCCTCTGTGTAACTCTGACTTTCAAATAAATAAACAAATCTTTAAAATGTCTGGTTTCTGGCATATATCAGATAATATTTACTATTCAATTTTCTAAGCTTTTCTTTCATTGAAAATCAATGCCAATAAAATTCTATAGGATATCTACTAGGTAAAAGCATTTGAAAAGTACAAATTTTTCTTTTTAAATAGGTTTATTTTTCCATCTAAAAAATACTGAAAGTCTACAGAATAATGGTAATTACAATGTAGAATGGCAAAGACAAGCAATGATTTTCTAGTAATTTGTTGGGGGAAAAACATAATCTTACTTTTTAAATTAATGGAAAAAGTCTCTAGAATTTTCCAAAATATCAAACCGTATTAGATATCTACATTCTTTCCTAGAAAGCTGAAGGGTGAAGATGAAAATCAGTTCTTGTGTTATCAAACTATTCGCTATTGATGGCTCTTTTAGCTAGTACAGCTGTCTACTAATCATCTAGTAGACCATCTTCCAAGAACCTCAACTTTATCATGTCCCGAATGAGATCTGTCATCTTTTCCATCACAATTTACTCTTCCTTCACTGTCACCCATGTTTCAGTGAACAGCAACAATAGTCCTCCCACCTACCTGTTGCCTTACAAGCCCGAGTCATGTTTATCTCCTACCCCTCCTATGCCAAATATACCCAGTCAAGAGTTGACCATACTATCCTGTAATCTCTAAAATTCTGCCCCTCACCCTCACCCTGAATGAATTATTGCTATCCTTGGCTGCTAATCACATATCGTCTGGATTACTGCAAAAGTTAATCATTGCCGCAGATTTCCATGCCTCTAGTGATCTCCCATCTTTTCTGGCTGTAGCATGAACAATATCTATGCATTCTAAAAGGAAATGTGATTATGAGCCTTTGATGGTATAGCTCCTCCCTTCTCCAAGGATAAAGTCCAAACTCCTCAAATGAATAAATATAAGGTCTCACATGATTTGCTTTATTTACTTACTTCTACTGGCTCTTTCCATTCTCCTTGCAGTCTATGCTCCTGGCATCCTGAATTTCTTCTAGACAGATCATCAAATGTACCATACTGTTCTCATAAATGCTTGGCACAACTATCTCCTCCCTTATACTTGACTCTTGACAACTCAAATGTTCAAGGAATTTTCCCTGACCTTCCATGTGCTCTATAGCATATTTCATTCCCTCACACACAACTATTACTAAAATTTAACTGCCTGATTGTCCCTATCCTCCTCCTCTCTTGTAATCTAGTGGCTTATTCACAGCTAATGCACAATAAAAAAATTTTTAGTCTACATAAGAATTTACTTTGGAGTTAGATCTGTATTTCAATTCTAGTTTGATCACTTATTAGCTACTATGATCCTTGATCAAATTACCTAATCTCTCCCAAGATTGAGTTTCCTCATGTTTTTTTTTCCAAAGGAATAATAACTATTTTGCAAGACTGTAAGAATTAAACAATATTTCCAGTAACATAATCAACACATACCCTAAAAAAAAAAGCAGGTGTTTGCCTTAGATAAAACTTCTGGCTCTGAGGACAGAATCTGGCTAGAGGTAGCTCCAGCAAAAGGGGGAATTTTTATAAAGGTTACATGTGTATCTCACAGAACTCAAGAACGTAAGATAAAACTAAAATCAGGAACCTAAGTCTTATAACCATAGTTTGTTAATTCTCTCTCCTGGTCCCTCTTGTCTCTGGCCTCCTCAAAAATATGCTTTGAAATTTATACTAAGCACACTCTTCATGTCTTCTCCAAACCTTGTTTAAAACTGAAAAGAAAATCCTTCTTATATGAAGTAGAAAAAAAAAATGGAAAAAAAATCACATAGCTCTCTAGCAATAAATATGGATGCAATATAATAAAATTAAAGTTGAAAGCTCAATTTAGTAGGAAAAAACACTGAGTAGGGAATTCAGAATATATCTGCTTCCCATCCTCTAAATCCAATGGGTTTTTCTAAGCATGTTTGTGTATATACATTTTAAACCAATATATGTACCTCCTTCCACATCACGATTCTTGGAGCAAGAAGTCTTCCATATGGAAACCTGGTATGGGTTAGTGCTTGCCTCTTAATCACAACAGGATGGGTGACTTTATAGAAAAAACTGTTTTAAATGTGTCAAAAGTTATTCTTAATGAATATTGTGATACATATTGTCAAATTTCCCCCTAACGGATTTTGGAAGGGAAATGTTCTGAAATTCTAAAAAATTATTTATTTTAGAGGCAGCAAGAAAGAGACAGGGTTCCCATCTACCAGTTCACTTCCCCAAATGCCTGAAACAGACCTGGACTGAAGCCAAAGCCAGGAGCCAGAAACTCAATCCAGGTCTCTTACCCAACCACCTGAACCATTCAGAAGCAAAGCTGGGATTCAAACCCAGGAACTTCAATATGCAATGTAGGCATCCCAATAGGCATCTTAACTGGAAGGCCAAGTGTCAGCCCCAGGAAAAATTTTAAATGCTATTCTTTTAAACTCCTTTGTATAGTTTTTTGTTTTATTTTTAAAATTGTATCTTTAAATGAAATAAAGTCCTTGTTCAATTTCTATACCAATTTTTGCATTTGTAACTGAATTAAAATCATTTAAATTAATTGTTTCACCATACTGTTTAGCCTCAAATGGAAAGTAATGAATGTACTGACCAAATATTTCCTTATCCATTACTAAAAATCAGTAATGTGAACTGGGGCAGGTTTTGCAGTTCAGAGGTAAGCTATTGCTTGGGACATCAAAGTGCTGGTTCGAGCCTCAGATCCTCTGCTTCCAATCCAGCTTCCTACTAATGCATCTTGGGAGGAAACAGATGATGGCTCAAGCACTTGGGTCCCTGCCACTATGTGAGAGACACCTAGATGGAGTTCCAGGCCTAGCTGCTGCAGGCACTTGGGGAATGAACCAGCAGATGGAAGATTTATTTCTGTTTCTCTCATTATTGCTCTGCTTTTCAAATTAAAAAAAAAAAATAGACATTTAAAATAATGTGTACAATTTGAGCACAAAGTTATGATAATTATATTCTCAATATTATACATATTAATTACATTTCCAAATGCTTTGATGAAAAAATGGAGGCCGGTAATTGTGATGCAGTAAGTCTGTGATGCTGGCACCTCTTACTGAAGTGCTGGCTGGAATCCCAGTTGTTCCACTTCTGATTCAGCTCCCAGCTAATGTTCCTGGGAAAGCAGCAGCCAAGTCCCAAGTCCCTGGGCTCCTATACACACGTGGGAAAACTGAGTGGAGTTTCAGGATTCTGGCTTTGACCTGACTCAGCCCTAAACTCTGAAGCCATTTGGGGAATGACCCAGAGAATGGAAAATCTCTCTCTTTCCCTTTCAAATAGATCTTTAAAAAACAGAAAAATGAATGAGCAACGGAACTAACTAAACAACAAGTAAGATACCAAGATTCAGTTTAAGGATATAGCATAGGGGCTGGCACTGTAGCTCACTTGGTTAATAACCGGGTTCTAGTCCTGGTTACTTCTCTTCCAGTCCAGCTCTCTGCTGTGGCCTGGGAGGGCAGTGGAGGATAGCCCAAGTGCTTGGGGTCCTGCACCGGCATGGGAGACCAAGAAGAAGCACCTGTCTCCTGGCTTCGGATCAGCGCAGCGCTGACCATAGTGGCCATTTGCGGAGTGAACCAACAGAAGGAAGACCTTTCTCACTGTCTATAACTCTACCTGCCAAATAAAAAGGTATACAGCATAAAATAATGAATTATAATGTAGTAAAAATATCATTGCATAAATGTATCTCTGCCTTCAATTGTTCTCTGTTACATACAAAATGACCGGGGTACTTATTAAAAATTAGTAATCCTGGTTATCAGTCCAAGCCTAGTGACTAAGAATTTCTGGAGGTAAAATCTACAGCTTACATTTTTTTTAAAAGATTTATTTTATTTATTTGAAAGACAGAGTTAGAGAGAGAGGTAGAGACAGAGAGATCTTCCACCTGCTGGTTCATTCCCCGAGATGGCTGCAACGGCCGGAGCTGCACCGATCCAAAACCAAGAGCCAGGAACTTCTTCTGGGTCTCCCACGCAAGTGCAGGGGCCCAAGGACTTGGGCCATCCTCTACTGCTATCCCAGGCCATAGCAGAGATCTGGATCGGAAGAGGAGCAGCTGGGACTAGAACCGGTGCCCCTATGGGATGCCGGCGCTTCAGGCCAGGGCGTTAACCCGCTGCGCCACAGCACCGGCCCCTTACAGCTTACATTTTAACTGGTATCTCTATGCTCCATGTACATGTATTTGCTAAAACCAGAATACACACTATATTCTCCACCTTCTCTTGTTCATCTTATATATTCCTTCAAAGCTTCCTCAAATTCCACCTCCACCAGGCTAGTTCTGAATGTACATTTCTCTCTTCTCTTTGTCTGCCACTGAATTTTATAACTCCAATACATTGATATCTCTCAGATTATCTGAAGGGGTAGTATACCTAATTGATAAACTGCTTTTTATAACCTAAAAAGTCTAATTAACATGAAATAGATGTAATTTTTTTTAAGTTTGTTGAATTGAGCTTGATTTTCGTCCTCATAAACATTCAGGACTTGACCCAAACAATAAATTTTGATCAGCAAGCTAATGTTTGATTCTGATTTCTTTAACTAAGGGTAACAGAGATATAAAAGACGAGAATAATTTTTAAGTTGTAAGCAAAAGTAAATTTAAGCCACACATTAACACATCAGATTACTTTACTAGTAATCTGCATCTCCTTCTAAACTGTGAAGATCTGATAATGCTGTGACTTCAAAAACTCTTCTAGTCTCAAATGTCAGCATAAAGCATACATGATGGATGACAAGAAAATAACAGCTATGAGCAAGTTAGAAAGCACGCTGTCTACTTCCACCCATTCCTGACATCATCTTACCAGTTCAAGGTAGCAAAAACAATTGATAATGTCAGCTTTTTGCATTTCTGATGATCTCTATTTAAAAACTGGAATTTAGAGACATCTGGATTTGGTACTTACAAGTTTTTATATAGTCAAGCTCTAAACACCATATCTAAACTATGAGTTCTAACATTCTGGCATGATAAATGCTCACTCAGATCAATTATGAACTGAATTATATCAATACTTGTCATATTAGTAAGGCCCACATGTTATATTATTATTTGTTTGAAGTGGATATTTAAAATTCCACAAAGTTATCTATACATGCTTAAATTACTTCTGATTAACAAAATTTTCTCATGGTGTTTAGATTTATTGAGTACTATCAGAACACTTATATGTACTATAAATTCTAAAGAAATGGCACAGTTTTTTCAAGTTTTCCTGGGTGAGATGAGTACATAAAAATGTTCATAATCTAATATGCTTGTGCCAAACAGGAAATAAAAACGGCAATTATAACAATTTTCTTTATCAATAAGCTGTAGCAAAGGCTGTATTCAGAGCAAAATTCACAGCCTTACATACCTATTGCTAAAAACAAAATAATACATATATATTTTCAAAAAGTTCATGGAAAATAGAAATAAAATAGTTTTATTATGTTCCAAAAATTTTTTGAAATTGATATACCAGAGATCTTTGAAAAGTTCTTGGAAAATGAGTACTATGTAAAACTGTGAATTGGCTTCAAAATTTTTTTTTCAACTGAGTTTATTTCAAAGGCAGAACAAGGAGTGGGGTGGCGAAGAAGAGAACCACTAGTTCACTCCCCAAATGCCCACAACAGCCAGCGTTGGGTCAGGCCAAAATCAGAGGCTTGAAATTCCATCCAGGTACCTGCTGCAGCTCTGGATATGACAAAGCAGGAAGGAAGATCAGAAGTGGAAGTGGACGCCAATTCCAGACACTCCAATATGGGATGCAGGCATCGCAAGGGATGGCTTAACCCACTGTACAGTAACACCCACCCCTAATTTATTTATTTATTTTTTAAGATTTTATTTGAGAGAATTACAGACAGGGAGAGACAGAGAAAGGTCTTCCATTTGCTGGTTCACTCCCTGATTGGCTTCAATTGCCAGAGCTCGGCTGGTTTGAAGCCAGGAGCCAGGAGTTTCTTTCCAGGTCTCCATGTAAGTGCCGAGGTCCATGCACTTGAGCCATCTTCTTTAAAAATATATATATTTATTTTATTTGAAAGACAGAGTTACAGAGAGGCAGAGGCAGAGACAGCGAAAGAGACAAGTCTTCCATCCCCTGGTTCACTCTCCAGATGGCCACAATGGCCAGAGTTTAAACCAGCACCCATATGGAATGACGGTACTGCAGGTGGTGGCTTTACCCGCTAAACCACAGTGCCGAAACCAGGCCATCTTCTATTGCTTTCCCAAGCCATAAGCAGAGAGCTGGACTGGAAGAGGAACAACCAGGACACAAATCAGCACCCAAATGGGATGCCAGTACCACAGAGGCTTACCCTACTATGCCACAGCCCCAGTCCCTCATTTAATTCTTAAAACACCTATGAATTAAAGTCTATTTTTACTCTCTCTTTAAAGAGGAGGAAACTGAGGCACAGAGATTATGTGACTTAATCAAGGTCACAGATATAGTCTGGCTCTAAGAACAGTGATATCCAATAACAATATACTGCAAACCACAAACAAAAGCCACATTTGAAATTTTAAATTTCCTGGTAGTCACATTTAAAAGAGTAAAATACAAACAGGTAAAACTAATTTTAATATCATAAAATATCATTAAACATGTAATCAATAAAAAATAAAACAAGTTGGGGCTGGTAGTGTGGCTTAGTGGGTAAAGCCGCCACCTGCAGTGCTGGCATCCCATTTGGGTGCTGGTTCAAGTCCTGGCTGCTCCACTTCCAATTCAGCTCTCTACTATGGCCTGGGAAAGTAGCATAAGATGGCCCAAGTGCTTGGGCTCCTGCACCTGGATGGGAGACCCTGAGGAAGCTCCAGCTGTTGTTTCCATTTGGGAAGTGAATCAGTGGATGGAATACTTCTATCTGCCTCTGCCTCTGTGGAACTCTGCTTTTCAAAAAAATGAATAAATATTTTTTTAAAAATCAAGTTATTTTACATTGTTTTTACTACATTGTCTTCAAAATCTGGTGTATATTTTACCCTTATAGTACATCTCAATTTGGACTGGCAACATTTCAGGTGTTCCAATGTTCCATGTGGCTGGCAGCTAACTACAGCAGACAGTACTCATAACCACTGTGCTGTGCTTTTCTACTAAAAAAAAAAATAGTTTATTTTCAGAACTTAAGAATGTTTAGTATTAGGAAGTCTACAATACGATGAAATAATATTACTAAAAAGGAGAAAACCATTTATCGCAAAGCCAAAAAAATTTTTTAGTCAACATCCACCCCTACTTTTTATTTTTTTAATTTATTTATTTATATGATAAGTTAAGAGTTATAAAAAAGAAAAGGAGAGACACAAAGAAATCTTCGATCTACTCATTCACCCCTCATGTGGCCACAAAGGCCAGGTTGAAGCCAAGAGGCAGGAGCTTAATTCAGGTCACCGACATGGGTAGCAGGGACTCAAACACTTCCACTGCTTTTCCCATGCCATTATCAGGGAGCTAGATCAGAAGCGGAGCAGCTGAGACACAAACCAGTGCTCATCACAGGTGGCAGCTTTACCCACTACACCACAATGGTGGCTCCACCCAAACTTTTTAGTAAAACAAAAACTCTCATGAAATAGAAATAGAACTGAGATTATTATTTCTGTATAGCATTATTTATACAGAAAAATTTAACTGTTCTAATTACAAAAATAGAAAAATAAGTTCATTTTTAAATACCAAAAATAGCCAGTTAAAACACATAATTTTAAAATGAAAACCACACCAACCTGTTAAAAGAAAGCAATGCTCCTTGGATAAATAGTGCATTCCAAAGCTAGAGTAAGTACAAGATGAGCCCAGGACATTTTACACAAGGAAAATACAAGTGGTGGGGTGGCACTGTGGCGTAGCACTAAAGCCACTGCCTGTAATGCCGGTATCCCGAATGGGAACCGGTTCAAGTACTGACTACTCCACTTCAATCCAGCTCTCTGCTATGGTCTGGGAAAGCAGTAGAAGACAGCCCAAGTGCTTTGGGTCCCTGCACCTGCATGGGAGACCTGGAAGAAGCTCCTGGCTTCAGATTGACGCAGCTTCAGCCACTGCAGCCTTCTGGGGAGTGAACCAGCAGATGGAAGACCTCTCTCTCTCTGCCTCTGCCTCTCTGTAACTCTGCCTTTCAAATAAATAAATAAATCTTTAAAAAAAAAATACAACTGGTATACAAAAAAATTATGGGGCCTTTCAAAAGTACTCAATGGTCAACCTGAACAGGCTAGCCAATAATAGAGTAAACCTGAGTATCAAAAACCATATTTATTTATTTATATTTATCTATTTATTTGAGAGGCAGAGTTACAGACAGTGAGAGGGAAACACAGAGAAAGGTCTTCCTTCCATTCACTCCTCAGATGGCTGCAATGGCAGGAGCTGCGCTGATCCGAAGCCAAGAGCCAGGAGCCTCCCCCAGGTCTCCCACGCAGGTGCAGGGGCCCAAGCACATGGGCCATCTTCTACAGCTTTTCCAGGCCACAGCAGAGAGCTGATCGGAAGTGGAGCAGTTGGGACCTGAACCAGTGCCCATATGGTATGCCAGCACAGCAGGCGGCAGCCTCGCTCACTGTGTCACAACGCTGGCCCCAATCTATGCCTTTATTGTCGAGTGGCATTCTTCCTAGCTGTCTCTGTCTGCTCTGTTTTCCTCCCCTAAGGACACACTGTCATACTGGATTAGGGTCCACACTAATTCAGGATGACTTCAATTTTGCATGATTACATTCACAAAGATCCTATTTTCAAAAAAGGTCACCTTCGCAAGTGGAGGTTAGGATCTTTTTAGAGAAGACGATTCAACCCACACTGGAATTAAGTAACTGCATTACAGAGATATTACATTCCCTGAATTTGCTAACTGTATTGTAGTTATTTTAAAAAAAAAAAGTTCCTGTTTTTAGGAAATAAACTCTTATGTATTTGAAGATACTGATATACCTTGTTTTTTTTTTGTTTTTTGTTTTTGGACAGGCAGAGTTAGAGAGAAAAACAGAAAGAAAGATCTTCCTCCATTGGTTCACCCCCAAAATGGCCGCTACAGCCGGCTCCCTGCGCCGATCCGAAGCCAGGAGCCAGGTGCCTCTTCCTGGTCTCCCATGCGGGTGCAGGGCCCAAGAAGTTGAGCCATCCTCCACTGCACTCCTGGGCCACAGCAGAGAGCTGGACTAGAAGAGGAGCAACTGGGACAGAATCTGGTGCCCCAACCGGGACTAGAACCCAGAATGCCGGCACCACAGGTGGAGGATTAGCCAAGTGAGCCACGGCACCAGCCTGATACACCATTTTTTGCAACTCAAATCCAAATGGAGTGGGAATGGGGAGGGAAAATACATATATTCACCTGAATCTAAAGAATGAATTAGGGGGGCTGGCATTGTGGCGCAGCAGGTAAAGCTGTCGCTTACAGTGCCAGCATCCCATATGGGAGCCGGTTTGAGTCTAGCTGCTCCACTTCTGATGCAGCTCTCTGATATGGCCTAGGAAAGCAGCAGCAGATGGCCCAAGTCCTTGGGCCCCTGCACCTGCGTGGGAGACCTGGGGGAGGCTCCTGGCTCGGGGCTTCGGATCAGTACAGCTATGGCCGTTACAGCCATTTGGGGAGTGAACCAGCGAATGGAAGACCAATCTCTCTCTCTCTCTCTGCCTCTGCTTCTCTTTAACTTTGCCTTTAAAATAAATAAATAAATCAAAAAAAAAAAAAAAAGAATGAATTAGGGTAAATGCAACAAAATGCTAACTGGTAAATCTGGGTGAAGAGTACTGCTCTGGTTTGAATATGATTTGTTCACTCCAAAATTCACACTGCAGTTTAATCCAGTTTTGAGGTTTCAAGAGGGTGGAAATTTACACTATGGTGTTCATAAGGTACAGTTTTTGGGGAGTGATTACAGTTAGATAAAATCATCAAGGCAGAGCCCCCATGACTGAATACTGGCTGCTTTATATGAACACACACACACAAACACAGACATTTGTGCCTTGTTTCTTAACATGTGATACCCAGTGATGTTCTGCGACCCTGTCAGCAAGAAGACCATCACCGAATGAGGGACTCTCAAACTTGGACCAGAACCATGAGCCAAAATAATTTTTTTTTCTTTAAGATTTATTTCAGCTGGCACCGCGGCTCAATAGGCTAATCCTCTGCCTTGCGGCGCCGGCACACCGGGTTCTAGTCCCGGTCAGGGTGCTGGATTCTGTCCCGGTTGCCCCTCTTCCAGGCCAGCTCTCTGCTGTGGCCAGGGAGTGCAGTGGAGGATGTGCTTGGGCCCTGCACCCCATGGGAGACCAGGAGAAGCACCTGGCTCCTGCCAACGGATGAGCGCGGTGCGCCGGCCGTGGCGGCCATTAGAGGGTGAACCAATGGCAAAAGGAAGATCTTTCTCTCTCTCTCTCTCACTGTCCACTCTATCAAAAAAAAAAAAAGATTTATTTCATTTATTTGAAAGACAGAATTACAGAAAGAGAGAGAGGACAGAGATCTTTTATCTGCTGGTTTACTCTCCACATGACCACAGTGGCTGGAGCTGGGCCAATCTGAAGCCAGGAGCCTGGAGCTTCTTTCAGATTTCCCACATGGGTGCAGGGTCCCAAGGACTGCTGGGACCATCCTCAACTGCCCTCCCAGGCCATAGCAGAGAACTGAATAGGAAGTGGAGCAACCAGGACTTGAACCAGAGCCCAGATGGGATTCCGGCACTGCAGGCGGCAGGCCTACCCACTATACCACTGTGCTGATTCCCCAAATAAATTTAAAAAAAAAAAAAAAAAAAAGTCCTGTGCTGTGACGTAGTAGGTAAAGCTGCAAGTACTTAACTCAAGTACTTGGATCCCTTTCACTCACAGAGGAGAATTAGATGAAGGTCCTGGGTCTTGACTTCAGCCTAGCTCAGCCCTGACCATTGCAGCCATCTGGGAAATGAACCAGTGGATAGAGGATCTCTCTCCCTCTTCCCCTTCTCTGTAACTCTTTCAAATAAATAGGTAAATCTTTCCAAAAAAATCTAAATAAAGATTTTTTTGGAAAGATTTACCTATTTATTTGAAAGTCGGGGTTACAGAGACAGAAGAAGAGACAGAGATCTTCCATTTGCTGGTTCACTCCCTAAATGGCCTCAACTGCCCGAGCTGGGCAGGCTGAAGCCAGGAGCCAGGAGCTTCTTCTGGCTCTCCCATGTGGGTGCAGGGGCCTAAGCACTTGAGCCATCTTCCACTGCTCTCCCAGGCACGTTAGCAGGGAGGTGGGTCAGAAGTGGGGCAGCTAGGACTCCAACCAGCACCTGTATGGGATGCTGGTGTCGCAGGTGGCAGCTTTACCTGCTATGCCACAAGGCCAGCCTCAATAGAGAAATCTTTAAAACAAACATTCAGTCTATTGTAAGAAAATAAAACTGGAATATAAAGGACATCTCAATAAATGGAAATTTTATCTTTTGAAGATTTATTTGAAATGCACAGTGAAAATTTTCTGTAATCAAAAATACTTCTAGAGCCGGCGCCGTGGCTCAACAGGCTAATCCTCCGCCTTGCGGCGCCGGCACACCGGGTTCTAGTCCCGGTCAGGGCACCGGATTCTGTCCCGGTTGCCCCTCTTCCAGGCCAGCCCTCTGCTGTGGCCCAGGAGTGCAGTGGAGGATGGCCCAGGTGCTTGGGCCCTGCACCCCATGGGGAGACCAGGAAAAGCACCTGGCTCCTGGCTCCTGCCATCGGACGAGCGCGGTGCGCCGGCCGCAGCGCGCCGACCGCGGCGGCCATTGGAGGGTGAACCAACGGCAAAGGAAGACCTTTCTCTCTGTCTCTCTCTCTCACTGTCCACTCTGCCTGTAAAAAAAAAAAAAAAAAAAAAAAAAAAAAAAAATACTTCTAAAATAAAATCTCAAAAAATAAAAATTGAAAATGTATAGAGAAAAATAAACAGTGCACAGTCCTATAATCTGGTAATTTCTAGGAATATATTTAATAATATAATCACTCAAGTATGCAAGGGTGCCTGTACATGAATGATTTATATCATTAGCATAAAGATACCTGGAGTATCAAAATGTTAACAGTGAATGAATATAATGCTGAGGTTTTGTGTGCATTTTTCTTTCTTGAAATGCCCTTGAATTTTTTACATGTTGTGTATTATCTTTATGACAATACTACAACTACTGTCATTTTGAGTAAAAACTTTCTGTGTATATTGTGATTTACTCTTCTGAACAGTTTGGAGAATGATTTAAGAACAGCAGGCTAGAGGGTCTGGTGTTGTGTTGCAGCAGGTAAAACCTATGCCTGTGATGCTGGCATCCCAAATGGGCACTGGTTTGTATTCCGGCTGTTCTACTTCAAACAAACTCCCTGTTAATGGCCTTAGAAAGCAGTGGAAGAGGGTCCAAGTGCTTGGGCCCCTGCCACTGATGTAGCAGACCTCTGTGGAAGCTCCTAGCTCCTGACTTTGGAATAGCCCAGTCCCAGTCATTGTGGCCATCTGGGGAGTGAACCAGTGAACGGAATAGATCTCCCTCTGTTTCTCCCTCCCTTGCTGTAACTCTGACTTTCAAATAAATAAATATTAAAACAAACAAGAATAACAAGCTAGAATATATAATTATTTTTTCAGTTGGGAGAGTGTTTTAAGTGGAACATTTTTGGGTGTGATTTTTGAAAAAAGGGGGAGCTGATTCCAGGCACTCCAATACAGGATGCAGGCATCCTAAGGGGTGGCTTAATGCACTGCACATTAACACCTACCCCTAATTTATCTTTTTTAAAAGACTTTATTTATTTATTTGATAGAGTTAGAGAGAGAGAGAGAGAGAGAGAGAGACAGAGACAGAGACAGAGACAGAGAGTAAGGTCTTCCATCTGCTGGTTCACTTCCCAAATAGCTGGAACAGCCAAAGCTGGGCTGATACGAAGCCAGGATGCAGGAGCTTCTTCTGGGTCTCCCACGTGCGTGCAGGGGCCCAAGCACTTGGGCCATCTTCTACTGCTTTCCCAGCCCATAAGCAGAGAGCTGGATCAGAAGGGGAGCAGCCAGGACATGACTCGGCGCCTATATGTCTATCTGCTGCCATGATTTCCCTATTGCTGATAGGGCCGAGAATATCAGAAATGTCTTTCAGAACCTTGGAATATAATTCTTCTGGACCTAAAGACTTGAAATCATTTAAAGCTAGATACTCTCTAGCTATCTATTATCTTTTTTTTTTATCTTTTTTTTTATTCTTCCATCTTCTCTAAATTAAAGAGTAACCACCTGTTACACAATTTAAAAGATAAAGGGTCAGGCGGTTACAGTACCACCAAGTACCTGGGTTGGAGCCACAAACCTGCTTCCCATCCAGGTTCCTGCTAACATATACGCTGGAAAGCAGCTCAAGTACTTTAATCACTCTGCTTTTCAAATAAATGAAAAAAAATAAAAATTAAAGTTGGAATATACAAGTTAGATGTTACAAATTATAATGTACTAAATGTTCTCTGTCAACAATTTTTCCAACTTTCCTAAGTTGTGGATCTATTGAGTTCCTTCTTACCTGGCTGTAAATTTATCTCTAAGAATGTCTATAAGTAGTCACTAGTTTTCCCTTCTCCTAATTACCAAGCTTTCAAAAAATCCTATGTGTCCTTGATGATATCCTAAGAGGTTCAGATTCTGCTACTACTTGACATTTATTGTGCGTTCCCTCTTCTGACAATATTCTAGTCATCAAAACAAACAAAATGAAAACCAAGCCCTAGTAGGAGTGGTCAATGTTATGGAAGGAAAAGGGAGATTCTAAGATGATGTTTGCAAGGGGTGGGGCTTTAGTGCCTCTGTAATTTCCACCTGCTAAGAACCCAATGGAATTCTTTCATATAGCTAATTAATATCTTTCCTCAAACATTTCAAGTGCTATATAAATGCAGATAAAATTCTGGTTCTACTAAGAATATTTCCTCCATCACAGTACTTCCTAGGCCAAAGGAAGAAAAAATTTGAGGCATTTTTAATTTTTCATTCTTTAAAAGGTATACTGTCCATTACAGTTTTGAGCCATAGGCTTACTGGTTTTCTAATGTTTTCTTGATTATAGAACATGCATCTTCTCAAAATCCAGAATTGCCTTTCCTGCTTTTAATATAAACCCAAGACAACACTGGCTCTTTACCTCCCAAGGTTCTTTCTAGAATTTGCATTACCACTTTTTCTCTATGGGTTCTAATTAAGTTCAAAATAGCAAATACTTTCATAGCTTCTTTTACTACCTGAAATACAAAATTAAATTTAACAGATGACTCTGCTTTATGAGCTTCCAGAACATGTTGAGATATCTGAAGTCTTCAACCACAGTTAGTTAACTTTCAAACCAATACTGAACTCTGAATTAAGAAAATCATACACCTTCCAAATAAATACTCTAATCATGTTTACACA
This sequence comes from Sylvilagus floridanus, assembly GCA_949820135.1. Classification (NCBI taxonomy): domain Eukaryota; kingdom Metazoa; phylum Chordata; class Mammalia; order Lagomorpha; family Leporidae; genus Sylvilagus; species Sylvilagus floridanus. The sequence continues at coordinate 70,490,067 of OX463226.1, read as the reverse complement.
ACCAAAGAGCGTATTTCACAAATGTCTAACTTCCTTAACTACTACTGAGTTACTTACTATGCTTGTGTATAACAGACAGTTAGTGGGGCCAGTGCTGTCTGTGATGCTGATATCCCACAACGGTGCCAGTTCCAGACATGGCTGCTCCACTTCCAGTCCAGCTCCCTGCTAATGGCCTAGGAAGAACAGAAGATAGCCCACATGTTGGGCACCTGCACCCAAATGAGAGACCAGCCACTGTGGCCATTTGGGGAATAAACCAGTGAATGGAAAACCTCTCCCTCTCTCTCTCTCTCTCCTTCAAATAAACAAAAAAACAAATCTTAAAAAAAAAAAAAAAAAGACAGTTACCTCTCTATCAAAAATTCATTCTCCCCTTCTGAGGTATGAAATTGTCAACGGAAGGTAGCTGTCCTGTCAGGGCCTATTCTTCTCAGCTCTCTTTAAGAAGATATATTCATATGACTCATTTATATTTCAGAGGAATTGATGTGTGCCAGTTTTTAAGAAGCATGGTTGATAGAATACATCTATAGAATAAGATATAAAGAACATAGAACTCCCTTATTATGCATGGGTAATTATCCTTAAGATAGCTAAGTACTGTTCTTTAACATCTACAAGTCACTGCTGAATCAAACCTCAGTCTCTTCATCATATTCAGTTGAAATGCTTATTTGAGGGGGCTAGAGCTGTGGTGTAGCGAATAAAGCCGCTGCCTGCAGTGCTGACATCCCATATGGGTGTTGGTTCAAGTCCCAGCTGCTCCACTTACAATCCAACTCCCTGCTAATGTACCTGGGAAAGCAGTGGAGGATGGCCCAAGTGCTTGGGCCCCTGGACCCAAGTGGGAGACCTGGAAAAAGCTCCTGGCTCCAGGCTTCAGAGCAGCCTAGATCTAACTGTTGCGGACTTGGGGAGTGAACCAGTGGATGGAAGACCTCTCTCTGTACCTCTGCCTCTCTGTAACTCTTTCAAGATGAAAAAAAAAAAAATCTGTGATTACTGCAAGAATTTTTAGCGAGGAGCTATTTGTTGATATGCCCATGCAGGCAGACACTGCCAGCTGACTGCTGTACTTTCCTACATTCAAAAATATTTCCTAAGGGTCTACTATGTGTCATTGTTCCAGATGCTTAAAATAACTTCAGTAGCAAAACAAAGATCTCTACTTTCACAGAACTCTAGTGGTAGTCATTCCAGCCATTTAGAGTTGGTACACAGCAGTTTAAAAGCTATCTGCCAGTCTTGATGCAAAGACTTAATAAACATGGGCAATGAACTGGTGGAGTGACATGTCAAAGAGCTTTGCTGTATATATTTCCTGTGTGATAATAATGCTACAAAATCTAGCTGGTATTCCCACAAGAAAACAATGTTCCTGCTTATTAGAGAGGACAAAGGGTACATTATTAGATATAATTGAAGAAATAAAAGAAAGCCAGAGAAGAAAAGGCTTCTAAGGTGGTGAAGGACATCATTGCCAAAACTTGACCCAGAGGCAAAAGAGTAGCAAATAAAATTTTTATTTGGAGCTTTAGATGAGACCCTTCTTCTAAATAGTGCAGAATTCACATAGCAGTAAGCTTTATAGGAACAAAGCAGTATGAAAGACAATAATAATTACAGTTACAAGCAAGAATGGAAGAATCCTACTGTTTCCTTCCAAAGTAAGGGGAGCCTCAAATGGCTGGTGAATGTATACCATTAAGAAATTGCTATCTCACTGAGAGGGCAAATTAGAAACTAGCTTTCTTCCTGGAGCATATGTCTAAAATATGACAATGAATCATTAGGTAATTACATTTTCCATACATTTCTATTAACAGAGGTAGAAATAAATAGCAATATTGCATAATAGCAATGTGATCGTATTTTTAGTCAGAAGATTCAAATTTGATGACAAGTAACATATATATACATTTATACATATAATAAATATGTGTATTTGCATGTATGGGGGATGACTATAGACATATAGACTATATAAAAACTTTACAAACCCAAACCTATAAAAAGGCAGCATTTGATTGTTTAGTTACTATAATAACCCACCTCTTTTGCATGCTTATTTGTTCTTCTGGAGAATTAAGTTTAGATAAGAAAAAAAAAAAAAACAGGAAACATGCTAACAGCTGCCACTTTGTTCATCTGTGCTTAACATTTTCTTTTATACAAAGATAACAATGTTTTGGGTTTAGTATATTATTTTCCAGTATAAACCCAAACCTACAAAAGGGCAGCATTTGCTACAGTTTAATGTAATAACCTTTTTCAGTTAACAAATACAATGTCTGACTTGTAATAACCTTTTTCAGTTAACAAATACAATGTCTGACTTCAATTAATATCTGGCATTCATCTACTATGAAACATACACCACTAGGCTACTTTCCTCATAAAGAAAAGTTGAAGGGGGGCAGGTGCTGCAGCACAGAGGGCCGAGCCTCTGCCTGCAGTGCCAGCATCCCATATAGGCGCCAGTTCAAGTCCTAGTTGCTCTATTTCCGATGCAGTGGAAGATGGCCCAAGTGCTTGGGCTCCTGCATCCAAATGGGAGACCCAGAAAAAGCTTCTGGTTCCTGACTTTGGATGGCTCAGCTCTAGCCGTTGCAGCCATTTGGGGAGTGAACTAACGGATGGAAGACTTCTCTCTCTGCCTCTGTTGACTCTGCCTTTAAAATAAATAAATCTTTAAAGAAAAAAAAAAGTAGAAATGACTGAAAACTCTCTGTCCCCAATTCAAAGTAAATTTAACGGAAAAGAGGAAAGGTAAGAAAACCCCATTCCCATCATTGCTTCTAATTCCTAAGGAAATTACAGTATAGGGAACAGACTTCTAGTCAGTCCTAGATTCAAATCCCAGTTCTTCCCAATCACTTGCTGTGTGACCTCAGCAAATTACACATTCTTTGTCAGTTTCTTCATTTGTAATAAATACCTATCCTGTCTATAATTTTTCTGTGTATTTTAAACATACATTTCAGATTCAAATTAAATGTGATAATGCAAGTGAAAGTGTAGCATTGCACCATATCCGCCTTCTTCCTTTCTTATCCAACACCTAAGTAAAGGAGTGAATGGGTAGGAAATACAGTACAACAAAGAAGGGAAAGTAATAAAACTCTATTAACAATGCTCCTCCTTTTTTCCCTCTCTGACAGACCCAGCATCCTAATGAGGACCTCATAACACGGATTTTTTAAATAGCACAGACTGGGCCAGCGCCGCGGCTCAATAGACTAATCCTCTGCCTTGCGGCGCCGGCACACCGGGTTCTAGTCCCGGTCAGGGCACCGGACTCTGTCCTGGTTGCCCCTCTTCCCGGCCAGCTCTCTGCTGTGGCCAGGGAGGGCAGTGGAGGATGGCCCAAGTGCTTGGGCCCTGCACCCCATGGGAGACCAGGAGAAGCACCTGGCTCCTGCCTTCGGATCAGCGCAGTGCGCCAGCCGTGGCGGCCATTGGAGGGTGAATCAATGGCAAAGGAAGACCTTTCTCTCTGTCTCTCACACTGTCCACTCTGCCTGTCAATAAATAAATAAATAAACAGCACAGACTGGAAAGGTGGGAAGGAGGGGGACTGTCAAGGATACAGTTTGATCACTTTATAACCAGAACATTTTGTAGGCCACATATTTCACTTGTTCAACCAGCAAAACAAAAACAGAAAACCAATTTGTATATCTTTTACCATTAAAATACTGTTATACTTGTTAAGTTTTATACATAAATTCTTGACTTTTATTTTCAAAGATCCAACTGACAAATCTTATATTACAAACTCAATCTACTTATAAATTTAGTTTCTTCCTAACCCCAGAAAATCTTCAAACCTTAGAAACCATTTTCAAATATCCATGCTTTTCTGTTCTAAATATCAACTACATGTGTTAAAGACAAATATCCAGGGGCCAGCGCACTGTGGTGTAATGGGTAAAGTCACAGCCTAAAGAGCCAGAATCTCATATGGGCACCAGTTCGAGTCCCAGCTGCTGCACTTCCAACCCAGCTTCCTGCGATGGCCTGGGAAAGCAGTGAGAAGACCTGGAAGAAGCTCCAGGCTCCAGGCTTTGAATCGGGCCAGCTCCAACCATTGTGTCCATCTGGGGAGTGAACCAGCAGACTGAAGAAGACCTCTCTCTCTCTGCCTCTCTGTAACTCTTTCAAAAAAATAAATCTTAACAAAAAAAAAAAGACAACTATCCACAACAAGTAGGTTTCATCTCTGTCAATTAAAAAAGTTAAATATCAGGTTGTTTTTTTTTTTTTTTTTTTTTTTTGGCAGGCAGAGTGGACAGTGAGAGAGAGAGACAGAGACAGAGAGAAAGGTCTTCATTTTGCCATTGGTTCACCTCCAATGGCCGCCACAGCCGGCACACTGTGGCCGGCGCACCACGCCGATCTGAAGGCTGGAGCCAGGTACTTCTCCTGGTCTCCCATGGGGTGCAGGGCCCAAGCACTTGGGCCATCCTCCACTGCACTCCCTGGCCACAGCGGAGAGCTGGCCTGGAAGAGGGGCAACTGGGACAGAATCTGGCACCCTGACCAGGACTAGAACCCAGTGTGCCGGTGCTGCAAGGCAGAGGATTAGCCTATTGAGCCGCAGCACTGGTCTAAATATCAGTTTTAACGACAGCTATTTTCCTAACAAAAAAATGGCAAAGTCTTCATCCAAATAGCCATAATTACCAATAACTGACATTATAACTATCTGCTTCACTAGAATGATTCACTACTTTTCTAATTTTAACATAAACATGAAATGTTTTGAAAAAGTCTTGCATTCAGATGTGTCTCCTTGCAATAAAACTTTTATGAAAACCTTGCAGAGCCTATCTATCTGAGTCACAAAAATCTGTAATGAACTAATGTCTACAAAAACATTAAATCAAATCTTCCTGTTTAGAGAATTGAATTGATTTACTTGAGGCTAAACTTATCTAGTGCAAAAGGATTGATAAAGTTCATAGGCATCACACTCTTACTGTCATCAAAAACTAGAAGAATTATAATGGATTATCACACCAAAAAAACAATTTATAAAACCTGTAACACTCATAATTATAGCTAGTTTCACTCAAGTGTGAATTCCTAAACAGCACCAGTAACGTTGCAATCATTTTGTAAGATCAAAACTAACACAGTATTTGTCACACAACAATTAATGAATGGCCATTTCATGAATGGAGAAACACCGTATTTGCCTGAGAAAGTTCAATGCCAAGTCCACGAGTCAATTTTTTTTACTATAATCTACTTACCTGATATCAAATTTTACTTCAAATCCTAGACTCAATCATTTCCTTAAATGTTATCAATATAAAAACTTTAACCCTATTAGAAACACATATTTATATCAGGCTGAAAGGAACTAGAAACTATCTGGCACAATTATCTCTTGTTTCATATGGGAAATGAGGTATTTGGAGTTTACTTTAATTGAACCAAGGTTACATAGCTCTTCAATGTCAGAAGTAATTAAAATACTGATTATCTTCTACCTTTTAGTCCTTTTCCTATGATACCATGGTGCCCTTCTCTGCTTCTTTTATAATACCTGATTGCTTATTTTTTAAAACAGCCTTTTCTGTAAAATACTAATCCTATCTGAGCAGAATTAGAAAGCAGTATTTGCCAAGAAACAACTGTATTAACTTATACACCAAAGCCATTTTTCCACCTTACCCTAATTTTCATTTAATGAAAAGGAATTGAGAGTTACATTTAAAAGACTATTCTTCATAGTTAAAGAAAAATCTAGAGTCCACTTATTGCTGGGAACAGAGGCTGAAAACCAGACCATCTTGAAGTTTCATACTCAGTCCTTTCCTCCCAGCACTTCCTGTCCCTGCCCCCACTTCCAATAATCTAACAGACATATCTTATGAACTACTACGCATTCTTTTACACACATTATGTCAAGAAAAATCAGAACATTTTTTCTTGCCCCCAGGCAAATATGAAGATATGTCATCATTACAATACTGAATGTCACCAGTAACGTGACAGGACACAAAACATATTTTACAAAAATTTAGGAAATTTCTTTTTGCAAAACTTGGACATTCTACAGTCACTAAAATAGTACAAAAATATTTAAAATAAACCTTACTAAACACTAGTTTAACTAAAACACTCACTCAACTAAAAAAAGTTTTCAGTTTGTTAGAAATTCCAAAATGACCTTTAAATTCACATTTGCAACACTGTTTAAGCTAGTTTATAAAATCATGTTCCAGAACAAAACCCTGAGAACAAAAACTTATAGAATTACACTTATGAAAAAGAATGAAGCTTGTTTTATAAATTTATATGTAATTATATATGATATATAATTATAAATTTATATATGTAAATTTTATGAAATTTTAATAGAGGTGTACCTAAAATATTTGCTGTATGTAGAACATTTATGGTTTGAAAGTCATACAGGTACACCCAGAACCACATTCCTGTAAACAATTCAAAATTATTTAGTATTTATTGTACTACGGACTGTTCTGAAGAATTATAATAACTATAGCTGAACATTAGGTCAACTGTAACAGAGTCATGGAAATAAATAATTATAATGCAAAGAGAAAGGTGCTTTGACATAGGGGTTCTGCAAGAGCACAAAGAAAGAGGTAATCATGTGGCTGGCACTGTGCCTGCAGTGGCAGCATCCCATGTGGGCGCCAGTTCGAGTTCAGGCTGCTCCACTTCCGATCCAGCTCTCTGCTATGGCCTGGGAAAGCAGTAGAAGATGGCCCAAGTCCTTAGGCCCTTGCAGCCATGTAGGAGACCCGGAAGAAGCTCCTGGCTTCAAATTGGTACAGTTCTGGCCTTTGCAGTCAATTGGGGAGTGAAGCAGCAGATGGAAGACCGACCCCTCTCTCTCTCTCTCTCTCTCTCTCTCTCTCTCTCTGCCTTTCCTTTCTCTGACTTTCAAATAAATAAATAAATCTAAGAAAAAAAAAAAAGGTAATCACACCAATGTCTTGTTCATTAAGAGCCACAGTACGATGTGCACTTGTTAATGGTGAAGTGTATAGTCTTGCTGTACTTCTTTCTTCCTACTGATTGTACAAGCTGGAGCTCTGCTTCTTTCAATATTCTCTCACTCCCTTTCCAACTTAGCAAAATTCTGAACTACCAAGCTTCAAAACCAGGATTGGCAAAAGGAATGGTCTCTAGATTTTTCAGTAGATAGTAGTGATAAGAGAGGACAAGATGTTTCTGTTATTTGACTGATGTGTTTGTAAACTGAGCAACACTGCAGAAGCAGCAAAATCTGTCTCGAACATCTTCTAGTCTGAGGCTTGCCATATATAGCTGATACTATATCTGCATTTGTGGATAGCCATCTTCTCAAATAGAAGGAATAAAGAAAAACAAAGGGAAAAAGAACCTAAGGTTCCTATTTGGAAAATGCACAGACACAGAATGCACACTGTGTAGTTAGTTCTAAGAATGATCTCTGGAGGGTCTTCCATTTCCTGGGAGAGTGAATTCAAAGAACCTGTATATCAGCAATCCTGCCACCACCCCAACAGTAACAGCAGCAATTTTAAGAATCACAGCTTAAAGCTGAAGGGAGCATATGGTATATACTTCAGAAATCTTCAGTCTCAAAGCTTACTGAACCCTCAAACAAGGGAAGAGGGGGGTTACTACACAGGGGTTAGGTTGAGGCACAGAGGTTTGTAATTCATCCAGTAGCATGTCAGTATATTTTCCTGTACTGCAATCATAGGATTCTGTCTTTCCGGGGTGTGAGCTTCAAGATCTTAAAAGTAAAAGAAGTCTAGACCACAATATATTGCCATCAAGTCTGCTAGTTCCAAGACAACAGTAGTGCGGCTGCTGCCAACTATCCCTTGGCATACAGGCATGTTAAAAAGATACTGGCAGCAGTACTGGCTCTTCCCTTCCACACTCTGCTGTTACTATAGCTCCTTTTGCTAAATCTGCCTCTGAGTTTAGACAGGAGCTGGATGGTTCATAATCACCCAGCAGCTGCAGCTGAGCAATACTCAGCCTAATTGTGGCACTGGAGCAGCTGAGAGGAAGAGAAGCGATAATACACACCCTACCATAGCTATACCCAAACTGCGGCACATACTACCAGTAAGACACCAAGATATTTTCATACAAAAAGATTATTTCCTTTAAAGAAGAACTGTACCTCGCTAGAGGACTTGCATTTATATTTTAAACTGGTTTAAACGTGAACTGAAGGTGACCTATGCCATGTAGGATTCTGAACAATGGAATATCTTAACTAAAACTTCCTGTAAATATTCACACAACAAAGCCAGTGCCACAAACATCACCTTCATAACATGACGGAAAGTTCCTGTGATATAAGAATTTGGCACAGATGTCATTTCTTCTTCAACTCTACATTATAATGATACAAAGCAACAACATCAACAACAAAAACAGCAAGCCATTACATAAAGCAAGTAAAGCAGCGTAATGCAGTGATTCTGAAACTCCAACACCATCACATGCCTTCTTTTGACACAAAACATAGCCCTCCTTCAGGTCCTTATCATCTTCATAAAGTTAAATTAAACCACTTTATGTGAATAATTTCATGACATTCCTGAGGATGTCAAAACCAACTCTGATATTATTGACTAAAGTACTGTTCTAGTGGACTAAAAATAGCAGAAAGATTCTACCTTGATGCCGTAATTAAGTTTTGATTTTTTGTCATGTTCCATCATTCTCTAAAAATCTGGAAATCTGATGACAAGACAGTATTTTTTCATTCAATCACAAAGTTCTTAATCTACGTATCTTATAAGTAAATCATATCAGGCTTCTTGAAAAAGAAGTTTCTTGTAGAATGAAACAGACTAGAAAAGCACACAAAGCAAGTGTATGGCTGAATGAATTCTACCAAAGCAACACCCTTCCAACCACCATCACATTAACAGAACTTTGCCACTACTTCAACCACAGCCTCCTCCCTCCTTCTATATCTTGACTTTTATAGAAATTACTTCCTCACACACTTTTCAAATATATATGGCTTTTTATCACTCAAATGTGCATTCTTAGACTTTAGAGCTTACCAGGATTTCTTTCTTAACATATTCCTAACAGAATAAATGATGCCTACACTGATTTGACTCACTAAACTGAGAGCTAAATAAATTAGAAAAGGATAATCACCCTTAGTAATAAATAATGCATATTTGAACTTTGAATAAAGTCTCGTATCATAGGTTTGTAATATTTATTATTACGAGTCATTGCTATTGTTTCAGCATATTTATTCTTTTATCATTATACATCATGAAAAGAGTTTTGTGTGCACAGCAATTGATTTTTCAGCATCAGAATTTTCCTGAACTAAAAAAAAAAAATCTTAGAACATGTATTAATATTACACTTTGACCATAAGACAAATTCCACCTATCCTTGGAAGATAGGTCAAGGCTGTAATTTCACTTTCGGTTAAACAGAAAGGAGTCAATTTTGTGGTTTATGAAGTCAGCAAAAACTAACTGCAAAATTAAAGCTATTATAACATTACGGTGGTTACAGCAGAGCACATATTTTAAAAGCCCTTTTATCTTTTATCCTGGAAGTATGAATATGAACTCTTATATTAGATTCAAGTCAAGGCAATTTTTTTAAAATTAAGGACCCTCTGAATTCTCAACGAGCATTTTAAATTCTCCACTGAGATTTAGCTAGTGTCCAAAAATTAAAATACAATTAAACCTCCTTTTCTTAAACGTCAACTATGGCAAAAGTCTCGCGGATTTATAAGAAAAAAACAGTGAAATGCAACTTTCTTACAGTAAAATCTATGAAAAGCATACAAGATCAATGTCTTCTAAAACAAGACGCTCCTTTATTATCTGTCTTTTCAAAATGTTTCCTGTTCACTATGAGCCAAGTATTGTGCTAGCTAAGACAGATTTACCATGCATTTAAACGCATACAGTCACATGTCCACACTCAGTATTTCTTAGTGTGCAATTTAACTTTAGACACTTAATAAGGTGGATTAAACACACTTAACATTAACAAAATCCCCCTTGACATTGTGATCCTACAAGTTACAATGCGCAAATATTCTACAATCACATCACACAATGGTGAAATCACCCATGTGAAAAACACACACCAGTGGAACGCATCCACGTAACAGACGGCAGGGACACAAAGTTGTGGTTCTCCCAGAGCCTTTTCAATTACCCACTTTAATAACTTGTAAGTTATTAGACCGTGTGCTACTCCGTGCCTGTTTCAATGAAGTATTCTGCAAATAATCCTCCCAGTCCGAACTACGCTGTATCCCACTCACCTCAAAACAAACACTAAAGCAGTCCCCACAACCGGACTTGATATTCAAAGGGCTTCTGAAACCAACTCCGACCCGTGCCCAACAGAGAGCAAAAGCTGGAAGCAATTATCCAGAGGAAAAACACGCTTTACGACAAAATTCGCTTTAACGCACGCGGACAGAGATCGGAACCGAGAGAGGGGAGGAGTGGAATGATAAAAGTGGACGCTGAATGGCAAACGTCCCAACCCCCAATCCAAAACAAAGGAAAACTTCAACATGTTGCGGTTTTCAATCAAACCCAGCGAAGCCCCTCGCCCTCGCCCCGCGCGCTTGCCCCCGGCACCGGGCGACACACACACCCCCGGCCCCTGGGACCCGGAGGGGCCGCGTCCCTAGCCCCCTACTCCGGCCGCGGGGCAAAAACAAACCTAGCCCCCCTCCACCTCGCCGGGTGGCCCCACGACCTTCCAAACCGGGGTGTGGGGTTGCCCCAGCGCCCCGAGGACCCCAAGTCGGAGCTGGGCGGGACCGGGAGGGACAGGACGGGGCGGAGACCGAGTCAGGGGGCGAGCAGGTAGCGCCGGGAAGGAGACACACCCGCCGGGCGAGCCGGGCCGGGGGAGGGGAGAAGTTTCTCCCGAACTTCCCGACTCGGAGCCGCGGGGGCGGGAAGCGGCGGCGCCTCGGGGAGAGCGCACGGGCGCCGGGGCCTAGCGCTGTCCGGGCCGGGGTCGACCGCTTCCGCCCCGGATCCCCGCTGGGTCCTTACCTGCCCTCCGGCCGCGCTCTCATGAGGCGCGGCGGCCGCAGCTCCGGGTGGTGGGGAAAGGGCGGCGGACGGAGGCGAGGCCCGCGGGGCCCGCTCCCTCCTCCACCTCCAAGTCCTGGGGCGCCCGGCGGCAGCGACGGCGACTGAGGCGGCCCGGGACTCGTTACTTGAGGAGGAGGGAATTCCCGGGCTCCCCAGCCCGCCCGCCGCACTCCCCGCCGCCTCCCCTCCCGGCTCCGCCCACTCCACTCCTCGGCCGGCGCGGGGGCGGGCGCGGGGGCGGGGGCTGCGGCTACCTGCGCGCACGGCCGCGAGCGCACCGGAACTCGCGCCGGCGCGGGCGCCTCCCCCCACCTTCCGGCGCCGGAGCCCACCGCCCGTCCGCGCACTGCGGGCCGCCCCGCCGCGATCCGGCTCGGCGGCGAGTCCGAGTCACTTCTCTCGACCCAACATGGCGGCGGGGTCCGGGGCGGATTCCCGAGGCGGCGCTGGCTGAGGGGGCGTGAGGCGGAGGAGGCGCCTCTTCACCCGCAGAGCAGGCCCGCAGCGGCCCGGTCCACTCCCGCGCCGGCCGGGCCCCGGCGACTTGAATGGGGCGCGCAGATCCCGCCCCTCCGCCCTTGTTTCTCCTTGCCCCGCTGTCAGCGGGGCCAAGGGGCTCGTGTCTGGGAGCACGGGGTTAGTTGGGGGGTTGGCTGTTTGCTTGTCAGTACCGTGCTTCCGCACGCTTTGTGCTGATAGTAAAATCTCAGCCCAGCCGCGGGAGCAGGGGGCGTTACCTACACCCTCATCGCCAGCCCTGGTAGCCATCCCCAAACCTTCACGTCTGGCCTCCTTCCGAGGCCGGGATCCTGTCCCTGCCCCGGGAGCTTCCTGTTGACTGTGGGTCGAACCAGCCTTGCCAGGAGGGAAGAGAAGCTGAAGCCGAGTTCTGCTGGCGACTGTCCACAGTAATGGTGGCTTTGGCTTATCTTGGGACTACGAATTCATCGTATTTGATCCTGGCAGCGCCCTAGGGAGAGAACTGGAGCAGGCGTTATTATCTCATTGGCCCCTGTGGAAACTGAGGCTGCGACCCCAAAAGTGGAGCAGCCACTAGTAGGCTCTGAATCCATGCACCTTGCTCAGTCCCCGAAAGAGAAAGGACTGGATCCCAAGGAACTGGTCAGGGTCAGAATGGGCTGAACCTTGAGGCTTTTTTGCTAAAGTCACCATTGCCCTGTCAGAGTAATTTCCTCTTTTTATTTCCTCTTTGGTGGGGTTATCAGAATTATTGATGTGGGGCTGTTGGTTTCCTTCTGTTTGCGGTTTTTGGCGACATTCAGACTCGTTTTCAACAGCTACGAAATAACAGTAATCCGTGTCAGTAGTCTCTGGTTTTCTAGGAACTTCTGGGGGGGGGGGGGGAATCTTCAGCTCTCTAAATGAGCCAAAAGTAGGCATAAGCATACACATTAACCAAAAGGTATGCATTTCATTTGCCATTGACTATCTTGGGCACTAAACATTTTGTGAAGACTTATATTGAGCTTTCCTTAAAACTAAATTTCTTGGGATGTTGCCCTTCTAAATTTCTAAGTAATATAGAGGTAATGCTTTTTGTTTCCTAAACTCTCAATTTTAAAAAAGTCGACTACTAGTTAAGGGTTGAAGTGACCTTGAAGATGAAATTTCAAGTGTGGTGAGGGTATAAAAATCACCTGTCATTTACAGGTTACACGTACTTAGTGGAGTTTGCAGTCTTCCCTCCTCCTCATCGTTTTCTTTTTTTGAAATGTTCATCATCAAGTGCCAAGCTGCAGTCTGTAAATAACCTGGAAAGTTTTCCATCTTACAACTAATGACTTATTTCCAGAAATACTTAAACCGTTTTTTAAAAATGCGAGGGAGGCAGGCATTTGGCACAGTGGTTAAGCTGCCACTTGGACACCTGCATTCCATATTGGACCGCCTGGGTTTTGGCCCCAACTTTGCTGCCCATTCCAGCTTCCTGCGAATATGCACTCCCCAGGGACAGTGGGTGATGGCACAAGTTGTTGGGTACCTGCCAACTACATGAGATACCTGGGTTGAGTTTGCCGTTTGGGGAATGAGCCAGTGGATGGAAGAGCTCTGTCTCTTTTCTCTGCCTTTCAAATATTTCTTTAAGAGAATTTGGAAAGTCTCACTGAGTTTGGTTAATGAAAAATACTTTTAACTGAAAATCTGTTTATTTGTGAAAGGAACAAATGAAGAAGTTTGTCCCTGTATTGCCCTCCTGCAGAGCCTAGAGGTCTGGTATGTGTGTATCTGTGATAAGGGATGTTAAGTCTAAACCCCTGGGAAGGTCTGCTGGATGAAAAACCTAAGGGAAGGCTTTAAACAAAATTTAAGAGATATGTCAGTCAGGTCCCTATAAAAGTCAAATATTTTTATTTAAGTTTCTTAATGCTTAACATTCTTGGCTGGAAATTTGAAAGATTGAAAGTGGAGCTGGAGCCCATTCATTTTCACTCTGGAACCTGTGATTTGCCAAGAAATGTTTTGGTTGAGGAAAAGCCTCTCATATGTGCTGTCAGTGATATACTGCTACTGTTGCCGCTGCCACCTCCCTGACTGAAGTGGTGGTGACAACTTTCTTTTTCTGCTCGACTACACAAGGTGCAGCCACTGCTTCTGCACTCTACCATCCATCACCCCTCTCAAAATGCCTCCTACCGTCCAGCAACTGGATCTCCTGAGTCCACTGAGTGCATGAAGTTATCAGCACCACCTTGGCCTTGCCTCATCCACTTGGCCAAGACTGCTAGGCGCAGTTAGGAAGAATATGAGTACCCTCCTGAGCAAAGATTTGAAGGAACAAGCAAAAGGAAGGTATTTCTTTTGGAGTGGTAGATTCTTTGTGCCATGCTCAATGAGAAGGCAATGTAACCCATTTATTTTTCATGCTATTGATGTTTCCATTGCCTAAAGAACTGGGAGGTTTTTGTATGAGTTTTAACTTCTCAACAAGCAAAGATGATCTAAGACAGGCAAATCAATGGATATATATCTCCAACAATGAAGAGAGGTTGACCAAACCCCCAGTGACTAGCTATCACAAACGGCAGTCTTACATGCACTTCAGTAAACCTACCAAATCTTTGTTCCCTTTTGTTGTTTTATCAACCTTAATACTTCTTGGCTACCTGAGTCTGCAATCTTAGAGCTTCACCTTGTACTTGCTGTGCTTCCCGTGCCTGCCCAGACCAGGACTATTTTCTGGCAGTTTAGTCTTTGCTGTTGGAATCAACTTTGTGGTCATGGCTTCATTTATTTCTGTGACTTTACTTCTTCCTAGTTCTGTAGTTTGGCCCCTGACCTGTTATATCTGCCAGAGTCCATGGTTTCAGCTCTAGCTCCTGGTACCAACTCTGCATCTTTGTAGGCAGCCTTACCTTACAGCTTCAAACTTTCCCGGTCTCACCTTGGTTCTTCATTGTGTTCTGTGACAGCATTTTCTAAATGAATGGGTACTTGTAGCCTCTCACCTGCCCTCTGCTGAGCAGAATGTAGCAACAGTGGACGTATCTGAGAGTGCCCGTTTTGCTCAAGTTCTTTAAGAGTGCTGGGGCATGGGCCTGTGAGTATCACTAATCTCAGACTCCAGACTGGAATTTTGAATGTTGCCTCTTAAAGATTATTCTTGGTGGCTGTGGAGGAGTTGAGAGTCACGTGGTGAAGGGTGAGTGTCCAGAGGTAGAAGGGTCCAGAAACGACAGGCAGCAGATATCCAGTGCTAATGGTGCCTGCTTGCAGCCTGAGCAGACGGTGACTTTGCCTCACCTTCCCTGTTTTGTGCCTGAGCCTGCTCTTCTTACCTTCCTATTGACTTTCTCAGCTTCCTCGAATTAATTCCCTTTCTGCTTAAACAAAACAGGGATAGACTTTGAAACAATAGACTGAACATAAGAACTACCACTTATCTGTACTGCTAACAATAAAGTCACCTTGTGAGGGTGGCTCTCCTGCCACTGCACAGAGTCCGGGGTAGAGTGGGGAGCTGGTTTTCACAGCAAAGGATGAAGCAAATAAATGGCCAGACGCTGAAATGAGATTGTTAAGACCCCAGTGCTGACTGACTCTTGTGCCTTGTGCCACGTGTAAGGTGCCAAGCCTAGAAGAGATTTGACAAGACAATCCCTCCTCCTGCCTGTCCGTGGCAGTCATAGCTTTAGATCTTGGTATACTGTACCCTCTTTTTCTCAGATCATGAAATATATCCTCAGAATCCTTCTAAACAAACAATTTATGCAGCAGCTGCCCCAAAATTAGAGTTAGAATAAATTGAAAACCATTGATATTGCTACCTTTCAGGCTTATAATTTCCTCCTGAATCCTATATTTGCAATTCATGTGGCCATAACCAAGTGTTTGGCCTATACTTTTATAAAGTATTAAGCTGATGTGTAGTCATAGTATGTCAGTGTCTCTGACACTGAGTTTAAACACCACTAAAATTGCTACCAGATTGCTTCTTCCTGGGGATATTTACAAATGGGTTATGAAAAGTAGAACACAACTTTGCTTGAAGGCAAGAAGTTGGAGTGTTTACCTGCACTGAACATTTAGTAAAGAAACTATAGATCCGGCTCTTATGGCTAGATCTTAAGGTAGATCATGAAATGTAAAAAGTTGACATTAATGAGCTTTTAAAAATTTTTGGTTTTTAAAAGATTTTATTTTATTTATTTGAAAGACAGAAAGAGAAAGACAGATGAGTTTCCATCTGTTTGTTCACTCCCCAGATGCCTATGACAGCCAGGGCTGAGCTGAGGCCAAAGCCAGGAGACAGACACAGTCTGGGTCTCCTACCTGGGTGGCAGGGACCCAACTACTTGGACTATCACTTGCTGCTTCCCAGGATGCACTTTAGCAGGAATCTAGAGTGGAGCTAGGACTCAAACCCAAGCATTCTGATATGGGATGTGGGTACCCCAGCTGGCTTCTTAACCCCTGCCCCAAATGTCCACCTGGAACTTATTTTTTTAATTAGATGTTTTGCAAGGTAACATTACAGCTAGGATCTTTTTAAACATGTTTAACCTCCTTTCTAAAGCTAAACATTTTTTGCTTTTTTATCTGTTTAGATTCTTTAATTGTATAGACCCTGGAGTTGAGCAACTTTTAAAATCTGACTTTCTAGATCCTTTGTGATGTAAATCAAAATGCATTTAATCCTTGAATACTTTTCTTTGACTTGTATATGTATAGGGCTTGTGATTACTTGAAACAAAACTACTTAACTTTAAACAACCACTTAACTTTGTTTAAAGATTTATTTATTTTACTTTAAAGACAAAGAGAGACAGAAAGAGCTCTTCCCTCTGCTGGTTTATTCCCTAAAAGGTCCCAATAGCCAGGTCTAGGCCAGGCTGAAGCCAGGAGCTAGGAACTCCATCCAGGTCTCCCACAGGGACCCACGTATGTGACCATTATTCGTTGCATTCCCAAGCACAGTAGCAGAAAGATGGATCATAAGTAACTGGAACTCAGGCAGTGCTCTGACTTGGATGCCTGCATTGCAAGCAGCAATTTAACTCACTGTGCCACAAAACCAGTCCCAAAAGCATGGATCTTATGTTAAATATTTGTTGCATATATGAGCCCCTTAGAAAGAAGAAAAATGGGTGGTGTTGTGGTGCCACAGGTTAAGCTGCTGCCTGCGATGCCAGCATCCCTTACCAGAGCACTGAGTGCTATACCGGCTGCTCTACTTCCCATCCAACTTCTTGCTGATGCACCTGGGAATGCAATGAACTGATGCCCCAAGTACTTGAGCCCCTGCCACCCATGTGGGAAACCAGCATAGAGTTCTGGGCTCCTGGCGTTGAAGCCATTTAGGGAGTGAATCAGCTCATGGAAGATCTCCCTTTTTTTGTCTATCCCTCTCTCTGTCACTCTGCCTTTCAAATAAATAAATAAATAATCTTTAAAAAAATGTTTTTGATTAATCACATGGTCATTGCAACAACAACAAAAGCAGTGATTGTCTTTTGTTGATCCTTTAGCATATGCCAGGGTACTTTCCCTATGTTGTTCAGTAAGTCCTGATAAAAACTCTAGAGATTGGTAGCATTACTGCATTTACAGATTGGGTTCTCAGACTTAGAAGTATTAAGTAACATATAACTAACAAGAGCAGATGCTTCAAAACCTATTCCACTGAAAATTTTTGTGGTTTCAGAAAATAAATTATTTGTAAGTGCTATTTCAATGATCATATAAAATGGTATTTTTCTGAAATAATAAAATTGGGAAAATTGCTTTTATAATTTGAAATGTATAATTAATGAATGTACAATCCTATACATTCATAGAAAGTACTTTTTTTTTTTTTTTTTTTTTTTTTGTATTGCAACCTTATATCCCTTTATAGGCTTTGGGACAAACTAGCCTAAAAAAGAATGAATTCAATTTAGAAAAAAACAGCATATGGTAAATGTATCTTTCTGGAAACCAATGTTTTACAGTTATTGAATCAAGCTTCCATTGGTACTCCCAAACCATGGTCTTCAAATAAAGAATCAAATATTTGAGAATTATTTGAGCCTAATTACCTTAACAAATAAATAGTATCTAAGCTAAATCATTGTTAAGGCTTACAGTTTAATTTGCTTATCTAGGTAACTGTAGTTATACCTTCCATGGTAACTATAACTCAATGATAAGACTTGGTAACAGTTTTAGTAGTCCAATACTAGGTGAAGTTGCTTAATATTTTTAAAATCGGCTTATTAATTCATTCATAAATCATCTATCAAGTAGTCACTATCAATGTTCAAAGACTTGATTAGGATTTTTTGCAGAGGAAAAGAAATTAATGTCCTACCAAATTTAATTTTAAAATAAATGGTTTTGTTTTAGTTTTCCTTCGAGACTAATAAAGTCAGACTTTACATCTAATTTGGTTTAATTTTTTTATCAAAAGAACTAGTCTCTGTTTAAAAGATTTATCTCCTTGCTTTATCATCATTTTCATTTGTTTGTAGTGGACTGACTGGCAACCATTTCAGTGTATTTGAGCTCTGAGTTCTGATGATTAAATTACATGGGTATATATCTTTATGAATACTCAAAACATATTTACTAAAGAATCAATAGCCATATGCTGAAGATTCAAAGCATGCACAATGATTCTGACAGTGTAGAAGCTGCTGTTCAAATAACCCACACATGACTATAAAATAGAAATTGCTCATTTTGAGATCTGTTAATTTTATAATAAAACAAGAGAAACTTAGCCTTTGTGCTCATTTTGTGTCAAATTAATGCCAACAAGTTAATATAGCAACAGGGCAGGAGGCCACAGACTGAAAAACTTGGTTTATGTTATGATGAGTGATTTTTAAAATTTATTTGAACTCCTGTTCAGGAAAATATTTAGGTTTTCCTTAAATCTGTTAGTCACCTACTGTCTAGATGTAGATTTTATTTGACAACTTTAAAGCAGAAAAAAATGCCCCTCCTTTTATAAGGCACCAGAATAAGTAACTTCCTCAAGCTGTTCTCTAAAGTCTCACATATTCTCTGTAAAAATGAGCAGTCTCATTTCCTTTAAGATGATATGCTATATATCCAAGGAACAAAGCATTTCCTGAGTCTGTTTAGTATACATAGAACCCATTTGTGTTTGCTATGAACCTTCAAGAATATAGTAGCCATTAGAAAAAATAACACAACAAACACACCAAAACTCACCAAAGAACACAGAAATTTATATGAAATCTTGAGATGGTTAACAGTACAGAATTGTGCAAAGTCCAAGCAAGTATTAGCGAAATTAATCATTTAGACATGCAAACACTTTTTAAAGCTCTTCTTTACCCTAGGATACCAATTTGAATATTCATATAACAGTTGACAATACAAAGATCTTTGGGCCAGAAGTAAAATGTAAGTGCTGGTCCCTTTGCTGGTAGGTATGAGGTTTCTTTCTGGGGCAATAAAAATATTCTGGAATTAGTGATTATTGCACAGCATTGTGAATATTCTAAAAACATCACTGAACTATACACTTTAAATGGTAAATTTAACTGAATATGAATTATATTTTAATTAAAAATTTTGGATCCTACCATCTTATGCCCTTTGATGGCTATGTATTGGTAAGCAAGCAAACTTTCTAATTTCTAAGAATTTTATTTTCTCCACTGTGAAATAAAGAGATTGTACTAGAATTAATCTTTTTTGAACTGTGGTTGCAACTCCTTAGTAAATGGTAAAATCAATTTAGTAAGTGGTAATCAATACCTTTTAAGAAATGAAACAAAGAATATCAGAGTACACTGTATATACTAAATATTATTCTGCAAAAGCTTTTGTTTCAGTAATGCATACATGCATGTTGAGTCATGATGTATAATATATTTTTTTCACTGTGGGTTACAGTCAGAAATGTCTGAACCTACTGTAACTGATTTGTAATGTGCCTCCTTCTATAAAATTCAGCCAACTTACACTATTTGGTTTGCTGGTAGCAAACCCTTTGTTTGCTCTTGTGATTCTTGTAGGTAACATTCTTTGAACACGCCCTATGTGAGAGCCATTCTGAACTCTATGTATTGACAAAATCCTCACCGCAAACTGTGGAACAGGACAATTATAATTCTTCCCATTTTATAGATAAGGCAAATGAAGAAAAGCAAAGCTATAACAAAAATCATTCAGCTAGAAGTGGTGGACTTGGACATTGAGCTCAAAGTATTTTATTTTACAGCCTGAAATCTTAACCACTATGCTATCCTGTCTAGAATTCTGGCAATACACTTTTTTGAAGTTTTAAATTGATTTATAATCTTTTAGTTCTTCTCCACTTACTAATATTATAAAATTGTGTATTTTGAGTAATCAATATTATTTTAAAAAATGAGAACAACGTCAGTGATAATGAAATAAACCCTAATAGAGAAAGCATGAAAGGGGTATTAATTGAATCAGGTCAGACCACATGCCTATCAGTACCCACCACAGAGCTCAAGTTTTCCTCTGAGTAGCAGAAAATCTTCACTTAAACATCAGAGGTCCCTCTATGTTAAAGAATCTTCTCTTAAGAAAAAAAAAAATAAAACTCGTATAATTCCTTTGCATCATTCTATTAATGCAAAGATGTCTTCCACTTTATTTAGTTCAGTTGAATTTGGCCAAACATGTCCAGTGATGTTCCTCAGGTCAGAGTTGTTCTAATTACCTTCCAGGGAAAACACACGATAATAGGGTACATGAGGAATTATAAAGAGAACTCAGATGAGCATCTGAATTCAAGGCAATTAAGAAACAAAGCAAATACCCAGTTCTCTGTCTTCCTATCTTCTTTTTAATGCTGTGTTCATTGGCACACACATGTATACCCACCCTTCCAGTCATTCAGCAAACAAAAATTGTTGATGTGACCCCTGCTTTTCAAGGAGCTTCTGATTTCTAGGCAATCAAATTTGGAAATTGTCATTTGTTGAATGTTTGTTCTTTGCAAGTACTGCCTTTAAGTGTTCATGCATTTAAATTTGTCTTCACCCCCTACTGTAAGGTCATTCCTATATGTTTTGTTATTTACTTATTTATTTATTTTGCGGTGAAAACAAACTCAATAAAAAAATAATTTGGTGTGAAGCGATTCAGATCGAAAGTGGTCACGGCTTCTCTGAGCCAAGCCTGGTAGTTTCTCCCAATGGAGGGCTTTGAAGTATCCCCTCCCTTCACAAATGCAGACAGGAAGGTGCTTCAAAGGGTTCATGAGAAATTACAAAATAAATTTAGGGGGGAGGAGGAGATGGAAAAAGGATGATTAATGAGCACAAGTCATAATTAGTAGTAACATTTTCTTGGATTCTGTTGGGCAGTCGGGTGACTGTAGATAATGTACTGTATATTTCTTTACTGGAAAAAAAAAAACCCTAGAAAACAGAATTTGAATGCTCTTTATTATAAAGAAATGGTAAATGTTTGAGGAAATAGATATATTTACCCTGATTAGACATTGCATTACAAAGTGTACTTGTATCAAAATATTACAAATGTGTATACTTTTATATGTTTGTTAAACATTTAAAAACAAAAAAAGCTTTTAAAATGTTAACTTTATTTTGGTGCAAAACATTTTTGAAACCTATGCATAGTTTTTTAATGATACATGTTTCCATGAACTTTTGCATATCCCTCATGTTTTTCCTTTGTATTAGTTATTTGAAATAAGTGTAAGATAATTACCCAGCCATTTCCATTATTTAGATTTTTATCTACAATGGATCTATATTTTACTAAAACAGAACATTTAGAAGATTCAGTTTAACTTTTGTTCTTTTACCTTTGGTTCTACTCAACTCTTGAATATTTAATTTTATATTAATAGACACCTATGAATGTTTCACATTATTTCATTCTTAATACCACATTATGAATTCTGAAATTTAAGTCTAGCTACCAATGCCTAATGACCCAGGAACAATGTAGCTATTTAGACAGAATTTTGCAAATTCATCATGGAATTTAAAGAGGAATGGAGACTCAGGCTAAGTTTTTTTTTTTTTTTTGCTTTCTTAATTATAATCCTTGAAGCAGGGCTTGAGATAATGAGCCAAACAAAGAATGTAAATGATGCAGTGAAAACGAACTGGTATGAAGTGTAAAATGAGAGATGAACTTCTAACCTATAAAACCCACTTTGGGAAAATCAGATTACAAGTTTCTTCAAAGCATAGGTAGTGTGACTAACCTCATAGAAGCTTTCTGTTCATTTATTTTCTCAGGTAAGTACGATTGATTTCACAACTAACAATTGCCAGGTTAATTGTTAGCACTCTCTACATTGTAATAACTTGCTAATTCCTTTAAGGATCCTATAAATTTAGGTATTAATGAAATAAGAATCCCTTGAGAATAAGAAATAGTGTGTTTGTAACCAGTATCCTTTTCAATTCTCGCCGACCTAAGAGCTAGAGAATAAAATCTTAACTTAGAAATTTTCCAAATAAATCCAAATTTGTGCGGTTACAAGGAATCCAATTAGAATCACTTTTCTCCATTGTCTCCACAAAGTAAAAAGATGCTCTCAGTCCTGCAGTCTCAGTTCCAACTGCCAACAATACATGACTTACATAGTTTTTTCAAAAGTTAGAATTTAATTCTTTACTATGCATTAGAATTCTTACAGAAAAGGAGTACTTTTTGTGATTTTGGTGTCCTTAACAGGACATTTTTAATCTCATAATAGATGTTGATTAGTTTCCTTATTGTTGGGATGACATTATAAACAAAGTATTGAATTTGTAACTTATTTGGTCTTTCTTGGAAATAAAAAAATATCTTATAGAGCATTTCCATTATCAAGTATTTTCTTCATTGTGTAGTTTGTGAAAAATCAGGACATTGAGATGAAGTGATTTCCATTTCTCATACTGAGTCACAGCTGAAAATCGTTGTTACTCAAGAAGTGCTTACTGTACTGGATGAAATAAAGAAATACAAGAGCATATTCCACTTTTACAAGCTTCACAATAGAGTATTATATACAAAGAAGAATAGGAGCTCGTGGTTGATAAGCTGCTAATGAAGAGCATAGAAAATAAAATCTTTGGGACTTTATAGTAAGGGAAGTTCTCGGTAGGCTGAGGCACTCAACACGAGCTTTGAAGACAGTGGGCCAGAATAGGAAAAGACGATTCCAGAAAGGCGTTTTTGACAAGGAAGCTGATGGCATAGCAGAGTTTGAGTCTTAAATGGTCATGGAACAGAGTGCTCCCCTCTGCCAGTAAGTAGGGGGTTTATGTAGGTAGAACAGGAGCTGAGAGTGCTCAGTGATTCAACACCTTGGGGCTTTTTTACTTCGAATATGAATTTTTCTATCAAGTGCCTCTGACTCTCATTCTACTGAACTCTAAGTGAGGACTCTATCTTATCTATCCTGATACCTTCTGGGTCTAACACAGTACTTTCTGTGCCTGGCACAGAAAAGGCATTTTTTTTTTCAAAAAAGATTTATTTGTTTTTATTTATTTGAAAGACAGAGTGTTAGAGAGAGGGAGGGAGAGGGGAAGAGGGAAAGTGAGAGAAAGAAAAAGAGAGAGTCCATCCACTACTCCACCCCCAAATATGCAGGACAACCAGGGCTGGACCGCACTGTATAAGCAGTCTGGGACTCAGTCTGGGTCTCTTAGGTGAATGGCAGGGATCCAAATACTGGGGCCATCATCTGATGCCTCCTATGTGCATTGGTAGGAATTCGGATCAGAATTGCAGGCAGGACTTGATCCCAGGCAGTCTGATATAGGCTATGTGCATCCGGATGAGCAGCTTAACCTACTGTATTAAAACACCTGCTCCAGAAAAGACGTTCTGCAATATTTGTTGAATGAATTAATGAGTCTCAGATAGTTGGAGTGAATTACCCAAGATCAAACAATCACTGATAAAATTATGACTGGAACCAACTATTTGTTTTTACCCTGTTCAGTCATGAACTGTGAATTGTTATAGAATCATATTTCTCCATTCTCTTTGTTTTTGGAAGACATTTTGGGTGAGCCTTAGGAAGCTTTTATTAGTCAGGGTTCCCCAGAGAAGCAAAGCCAAGAGGATGTGCTTGTGTATACACACAGAAAGGCATTTATTATAAGAAATTAGTTTACGTGATGATGGCAGCTGAGAAGTCCCATCTGCAGGGTGAGTCACCACGCTGTAGACCTCAGAGAGCAGATGGTGTAGTCCCAGCAGCAGTCTAAGGCCTGAGAACCAGGAACCGCCAATGTTTCAGTTCAAGACTGATGGTGGGAAAACAGTGATGTCTCAGGTTGAAGGCAGTCAGGCAGGAGGAATCCTTTCTTGTTCAGGGAAAGTGAATTTTTTCTTTGCTGTGCAGTTTTGCAAATTTATTTTAATAATCCTCAGTTCATTCTTATCCACCCTGTCTGTAGAGTTTTTTTTAAGTGATGATTATGTAGGTAACGAAACTACAGAGCTTGTTTGGAGATCTTCATCCTCATTATGTTTGTCTGGATAATCCCACATGGCTATGGTATGTATGTGACATTCCTTATTCTTTAAGACTACAGAGTTATGTTCCATATCAGAGTCCCCATCCATTTCATGGGAAATTTCCATCTCTCTCTGAGTGCCCAAGGGGCAGGCTTATTGAAACCCACTCCATGGATGTGCTTGTGAATGCTGCTGCTGTATTCTAGGGTCATCACTTTTGTGGATGGCAGAATGTTTGTAGACGCCACCCTGCAGGGCCAGCCAGGAAAAGAGGAGCACAGGAGATCTGTGGGAAAGAGTAGCAGCAGTCACCCAGTGGCCAGAGCCAGCTTTTCTGTTCCATTCAGGCCTCCAATGGATTGCATGAGGCCCACCCACATCGAAAACAGCAGTCTGCTTTATACAGATTCAAATGTGAACCTTGCCCAGCCTCACAGACATACCCAGGAAAACATCTGACCTAGTACAAGAATCAAGGCTTCCCACATCCAATCAAGTGGATTCATAAAATTTATCATCACATGTACAAGTAACATTGTCTGTTGAATATTTCAAATCTTTTCAAACTTCATAGTTGGAAGGGCGTTTGTTTAGGAATTAAGATGTCCACATCCCACACTGGAGTACCTGAGTTCAATTTCCAGCTCTGGCTCTTGATTCCAGCTTCCTGTCACTACAGACCCTGGGGAGGCCACAAGAGACGGCTCAACTGATTGTGTTCCTGCCACCTTCCTGGAAGATCTAAATTGAGTTCTCAGCTCCTGGCTCCAGCCCTGGCTCAACCTCAGCTGTTAAGGGCATTTGGGGGAGTAAAGCAGTGGATGGGAGTTCTATCATCTATCATCTATCTAATCTTTCTTTGTGTCTCTCTGCCACTCAAATAAATTTTGAACAAAAGCCTTCATGGTTAAATGCAAAGGATTTTTAAAAAGCTCATGGATGGGGCCAGCACGGTGGCTCACTTGGTTAATCTGCCGCCTGTGGCACCGGCATCCCATAAGGGCACCAGGTTCTAGTCCCAGTTGCTCCTCTTCCAGTCCAGCTCTCTGCTGTGGCACAGGAGGGCAGTGGAGGATGGCCCAAGTGCTTGGGCCCTGCACCTGCATGGGAGACCAGGAAGAAGCACCTGGCTCCTGGCTTTGGATCAGCGCAGCGCCGGCCATAGCAGCCATTTGGGGAGTGAACCAACGGAAGGAAGACCTTTCTCTGTCACTCTCTCTCACTGTCTGTGACTCTACCTGTCAAAAAAAAAAAAAAAAAAAAAAGCTCATGGATGGGGCATCTATCTGGCCTAACCCACATCCCATATCTGAGTGCCTATTTTCAAGTTCCAGCTGATCCTGATCCCTGATTTCTGCCAATGCAGACCCTGGGAGACAGCAGGAGATAGTCAAGTAATTAGCCAATGCCACCACGTGGGGAACCTGGACTCTGTTCCCAGCTCCTGGCTTTGGTTTGGCCCAGCACTGGCGGTTGTGGGTGAGTGAACCAGTGGATGCGAGCTCTTTTTCTCTCTCAAAAAAATGTTCTTGGAAAATGTGTATTATGAGAAAACTATGCTTGGATTTTTAAAAAATTTGCACCAAAATAAACTTTTCTTTTTTTTTGTGAGGTTTTTGGAAAACCTCTATATTTATTTCTGAACAAGTATGTATACAAATATCTGTTTTTGAAGTGATAAAGCATGGTGGTAAAAAACATCTTTGCTGGGTTCAAATTCCAGTTATGAGATGTATGAACTTGGGCAAGTTACTTCTCTTTATATAAAGGTCTTTGTCCATCAAATGAGAATAATGATAAATTATTGTTCAATGATTGTTTTATAAGATAAATAAAATAAAAATATAAAGAATTTAGTACAGTGCATTGCATATGGTAAGTACTCAGTAAGTGATGGCTATTATTTAATAAGAAATATTGGGGCAGGGCCGGTGCTGTGATTTAGTGGGTAAAGCCACTGCCTGCAGTGCCAGCATCACATATGGGCGCCAGTTCGTGTCCTGGCTGTTCCACTTCCAATCTGGCTCTCTGCTAGGGCTTGGGAAAGCAGTGGAAGATGGCCCAGGTCCTTGGGCCCCTGCACCCATGCGGGAGACCCAGAAGAAGCTCCTGGCTCCTGGCTTCAGATCGGCGCAGCTCCAGCCGTTGTGGCCATTTGGGGGGTGAAGCTACAGATGGAAGACCTTTCTCTATGTCTCTCCCTCTCCCTGTAGATCTGCCTCTCAAATAAATAAATAAAATCTAAAACAAAACCAACACTCTTTAAAAAAGATTTATTTATTTATTTGAAAGTTAGAGCTACAGAGAAGAAGAGGCAGAGGCAGGAAGAGAGACTCTTCTATCCACTGATTCACTCCCTAAATGGCCACAGTGGCTAGTGGGATGCTGGCACCACCACCTACAAGTGGCTTTACCAGCTATGCCACAGCTACAGCCCTAAAAATTAAGTTTATTTTGGTGCAAATAAAACTTAAAATCCATGTGTAGTTGCATATGCATGTATTTCAAAAGAATTTTTGTCCAGATACTTATGTTGTTATGAGCTGCCTCCTAGGACGTACTAGCAGGAAGCTGGATTCAAAGCAGAGGCGCTGGGACTTGAACCGGTATTCTGATACCAGATGCAGGTGTCCCAAGCAACTTAACCTTCTGTGCTACAACACTTGCCTTTGTTCTTAAATTTTTTTAAAAAAAGTAGTTATTTATTTATTTGAAAGGCACAGTTACAGAGAGAGATCTTCCATCCACTGGTTCACTCCTCAAAAATGGCTGCAACAACTCAGATTGGGTGCGGCCAAAGCCAGGAGCCAGTAGCTTCTTCCAGGTGCCTCATGTGGATGCAGAGGCTCAAACACTTGGGCCATCTTCTGCTGCTTTCCCAGGCGTATTAGTGGGGAGCTGGATAAGAAGTAGAGCAGCCAGAAGATAAACTAGTTCCCTATGGAATGCTGGTGTCAGGTGGCAGCTTAACCTGCTTTGCCACAATGCTGGCCCCTCTGTTTTTAATTTTAAACATCAAATGAAATTATGATATTCTTCTATGGCAGAGAACATTCGTTTACATTTCTATTTTCATTTCCTACTCCAGTGCCTAGCATCCCACATATCCAGTCCCTGATAAAAATTTAAGACAGATAGTATTGTGTCTCAGGAAAACATAATTTGAGGTACTTGAATTTTGTAACTCTTTAAAAAATTTCATATATTTGTAATATACAAAGCTTTAGAATAATTTCTTCTTATGCACAAATGTCAATTGATCTGAAATGAAACATTTGGAGTCAATAATAGAAGTCAAATATTTTCATTTCCTTTATATAAAGTAACACAATGAATTGTGTTACTTTATTAACCTTTAATTGTAAAACAGTTTCCATGAACAACTAAACTTGACATGAAGCTTTAGGTGACTTAGTAAAATACATAGTTTGCATCACAAAATCTTTACATCTCAGTGGCATAGACGTACTACTAATACTTACATTGAATCATATTTTATACTTACCAAGTTGTTTTTAATATATTATCATGTTTGGTCCTTACAGCAATCTTGAAGTTTATGTAGGTAAATTTCATTAACCCCACTTTACAGGTGGGGAAGCTGAAGAATGAGAGAGACAAGCCAGCATGCCAGTACCAAACATCAAATTAATTCCTGAGAAATACAGGGTGCTTTTTTGTGAATACAAAAAATAATTTTAATTTGGTTTAGTTATAGAGAGAAAAATATCATTTCTTTTCAGTTGGTAATAATATAAAGATGATATGTAATTCCTTATCAGGTGAATTAGAATTCAACAAATCAAATTATATATATGAAGGTGAAAAGATGAATAACTTAAAACTTAGCTCCACTTTGAAAACCAAGGGCTGGGACCAAAGATGTGGCGTAGCAGGTAAAGCCGCTGCCTGCAGTGTTGGCATTCCATATGGGCGCCTGTTCTAGTCCTGGCTGCTCCACTTCCGATCCAGCTCTCTTCTGTGGCCTGGGAAAGCAGTAGAAGATGGCTCAAGTCCTTGGGCCCCTGCACCCGCGTGGGAGACCAGGAAAAAGCTCCTGACTCCTGGCTTCAGATCAGCGCAGCTCTGACCATTTGCGGCCATCTGGGGAGTGAACCAGCAGATGGAAGACCTCTCTCTCTATCTCTGCCTCTCCTCTCTCTGTGTAACTCTGACTTTCAAGTAAATAAGTAAATCTTTAAAAAAAAAAAAGCCAACAGCTAAGACACCTGGAATATTTTGAGTTTTGTCCACAAGTGAATACCTGGCTGTTTTCCTAGCATAAGGCCATTCATATCTTTCATTATTATCTAGTCATCTTTTTTTTAAACTTTTATTTCATAAATATAAATTTCCAAAGTACAACTTTTGGATTATAGCAGATTTTTCCCCCCATAACCACCATCCCATCTTCCACTCCCTCTCCCATCCCATTCTTCATAAAGATTTGTTTTCAATTATCTTTATATACAGAAGATCAATTTAGTATATACTAAGTAAAGATTTCAACATTTGCACCTACACAGAAACACAAAGTATAAAGAACTTTTTGAGTACTAGTTATACTGTTAATTCACATAGTACAGCATATTAAGGACAGAGATCCTACATGGGGAGCAAGTGCACAGTGACTCCTGTTGTTGATTTAACAACTGATACTCTTATTTATGACGTCAGTAATCACCTGAGGCTCTTGTCATGAGCTGCCAAGGCTATGGAAGCCTCTTGAGTTCACAAACTCCAATCTTTTTTAAACAAGGCCATAGTCAAAGTGGAAGTTTTCTCCTCCCTTCAGAGAAAGGTACCTCCTTCTTTGAAATTATCTAGCCATCTTTAAATAAGGATCTATATAAAACCATTTTATTTCTACTGTGGGCACTCAGATTTACCATAACAATAAGAGTTGCTTTTTCTGCCATGTGACCATGACTCCCCAACACCTGATCAAGGGTCATTTCCTCCTCCTGAACATGATCCATCGTTCCCAGCTCTTTTCTGTGCACTAACTCTGTCTTTCAAGTAAATAAATCTTAAAAAAAAGAAAGGAAACTGAGTATCTCATTGGGAAGGATTTGTATTCTTTGAAAAAAAATGTATTTTTGCAAGAGATGCTCCTTAAACATACTATAGAAAAATGACCCAGTAAGATTTTTCAATTTGATACACACTTGAAGTCCACTGATTCTGGCCCAAATCTGCTTTCACAGTTCTGATTTCCTTTTCTGTGTTACAAGGTCCCAACACACTCATCAGGTGCATCCTGGCTGTTATCTAAATGCACTGCTTACTTTCTCTCTTGATAATCTCACTCCGGAAAAGCAAGTCCCATTTTTTTCTATTATCTATGAAAAAATATATAATAATGTTTGTTCTTCCACAAGTGATGGTAAAGATTATTGCATTCTTAAAGAATTTTATTTAAGGTATACAAATTTCATGCATTTCACGTATACAGATTTAGCAACATGATAATACTTCACGCCCTACCCTCCAGCCCACTTTCCCACCCTTCCTCCTCCCTCCTCTCCAATTTTCTTATTGTAAAAATTAATTTTTATGATGATCTACTTTGAGTTTACATTATATTTGTAAGATTAACCCTATACTAACTAAAGAGTTCAACAAATAGCATGAAGAAAACTGTTCTTCAACAACAGAGATAAGGGCTATAAACAATCATTGAATTCCAAAATGTCAATTTCTCTGCAATTACATTTCAGGTACTCTATTAGTTACCACAGATTAGGGAAAACATGGTATTTCTCTTTTTGGGACTGGCTTACTTCACTAAGTATAATGGTTTCTGCTTGAATCCATTTTGTTGCAAATGGCAGGATTTCATTTTTTTAAAGAACTGAGTAGTATTCCATAATGTATACATACCATAGTTTCTTAATCCAGTTATCAGTTGATGCACATCTTGGTTGATTCCATATCTTAGCTACTGTGAATTGAAGTACAATAAACATGGGGGTACAGATCACTTTTTCATATGCTAATTTCATTTCCCTTGGGTAAATTGCCAGGAGTGGGATCGCTGGGTTATATGGTAGATTTATTTTCAGATTTCTGAGGTATCTTTATACTGTATTCCACATGACTATACTAGTTTACATTCTCACCAACAGTGGATTAGGGTACCTTTGTCCTCACATCCTTGCCCGCATTTATTGTTTGTTGATTTCTGTATGAGAGTCATTCTAACTGGGATGAGGTGAGACTTCATTGTGGTTTTGATTTGTTTCCCTGATGGCTAGTGATCCTGACCATTTTTTCATTTGTCTGTTGGCCATTTAATTTCCTCTTTCAAAAAAGGCCTGTTCAAGTCCTTTGCCCATTTCTTTTTTCCTCCCCACAGGTAGAGTGGACAGTGAGAGAGAGAGAGACAGAGAGAAAGGGTTTCCTTTTCTGTTGGCCGCTGTGGCTGGTGTGCTGTGGCCGGTGTACTGCGCTGATCTGAAGCCAGGAGCCAGATGGTTCCTCCTGGTCTCCCATGCGGGTGCAGGGCCCAAGGACCTGGGCCATCCTCCACTGCACTCCCGGGCCACAGCAGAGAGCTAGACTGGAAGAGGAGCAACTGGGACAGAATCTGGCGCCCAGACCAGGACTAGAACCAGGGATGCTGATGCTGCAGGTGGAGGATTAGCCTATTGAGCTGCGGCACCAACCTCCTTTGCCCATTTCTTAACTGGATTGTTTGCTTTGTTATTGTTGAGTTTCTTGTACTCTACAGATTCTGGATGTTAACCTTTATGAGTTTCTTAGTTTGCAATATTTTCTCCCATTCTGTCAGTTGCCTCTTCATTTTGCTGAATGTTCCTTTTGCAGTGCAGAAGCTTCTCAGTTTGATATAATCCCATTTGTCTATTTGGGCTTTGATTGTGCTTATGGGATATTTTTCTTTCTTTCTTCCCTTTTTCTTCTTATCTTTTTATTGAAGGTTTTATTATTCATTTTAGAGGCAAAGTTACAGACAGCAAAGGGGAGAGGCAGAGAGAGAGGACTTCCATCCACCAGTTCCCTCCCAAAATGGCCAAAACGGCTAGAGCTAGGCATATCAGAAGCCAGGAGTCAGCAGCTTCCTCTGGACCTCTCACATGGGTGCAGGGGCACAAGCACATGGGCCATCATCCACTATCCTCCCAAGCCATTAGCAGGAAGCTGGATCAGAAGTGGAGCAGCCAAGACATAAACTGACACCCAAATGGAATGTAGGCATTGCCTCTGGGATCTTTTTCAAGAAGTCTTTGCCGATGCCAATGTCTTGCAGAGTTTCCCCAATTTTCTCCTCTAGTAATTTGAGGGTATCATGTCACAGATTCAGATTCTTGATTCATTTTGAGTGAATTTTTGTGTAAGGTATAAGAAGGGGTCTTGTTTCATACTTCTGCACGTGGAGATCCAATTCCCTTAGCACCATTTGTTGAAGAGATTGTCCTTGCTACAGGGATTGATTTTAAACTTCTTTTTCAAAGAAGTTGGTTGTAGAGGCATATATTGATTACTGGAGTCTCTATTCTGTTCCATTGGTCTACATGTCTATTTTCATTCTAGTACCAGGCTGTTTTGATTATAACTGCTCTGTAGTATGTCTTGAGATCTGGTAGTGTGATGCCTCTGGCTTTGTTTTTGTTGCTTAAGATTGCTTTAGCTCTTCAGGGTTTCTTGTGTTTCCATATGAATTTTAGCATCATTTTTTCTAGATCTGAGAAAAATGTTATTAGTATTTTGATTAGGATTGTATTGAGTCTGTAAATTGCTTTTGGTAGTATGGACATTTTGATAATATTAATTCTTCCAATCCATAAACATGCAAGATTTTTTTCATTTTTTGGTGTTTTATTCTATTTTTTTCTTTAATGCTTTGTAATTTTCATCATAGAGATCTTTGGCTCTCTTGGTTAAATTTATTCCAAGGTGTTTAACTTTTTCGTAGCTATTGTGAATGGGACTGATCTTAGAAGTTCTTTCTCAACCATGGCATTGTCTGTGTATACAAAGACTACTGATATTTGTGTGCTAAATTTATATCTTGCTACTTTACCAAACTCTTCTATGAGTCCTAAGAGTCTCTTAGTGGAGTCTTGTGGCTCCCCTATAAGTAGAACCATGTCATCTGCAAATAGGGATAGTCTGATTTCCTCCTTTCTACTTTATATGTCTTTGATTTTTTTTTTTTTTTTTTTGCCTAATGGCTCTGGCTAAAAGTTCCAGGACTATGTTGAATAGTGATGATGAGTGGCCATCCTTACCTGGTTCTGGATCTTAGTGGAAACTCTCCCAACTTTTCCCCATTCAGTTAGATGCTGGCTGTGTGTTTGTCATAAATTATCTTGAAGTATGTGCCTTCTATACCCAATTTACTTATGATTTCCATCATGAAAGGATGTTTTATTTTATAAAATGCTTTCTCTGCATCAATTGAGATAATCATAAGGTTTTTTTTCTTCAGTTTATTAATGTGATGTATCACATTTATTGATTTGGGAATGTCAAACATCCCTGCATACCAGGGATAAATCCCACTTTATCCAAGTCTGGGTGAATGATCTGTTGTTGGATTTGATTAGCTAGTATTTTATTGAGGATTTTTGCATATGTGTTCATCATGGAAATTGATCTATAGTTTTTTTTCTCTGTTGTATCTTTATATTCTAGGAATTAAAGTGATACTGGTCTCAAAAAAATTTGGGAGGATTCCCTCTGTTGTAATTGTTTTGAACAGCTTGAGAAGAATTGGAATTAATTCTTCATAAAAGTCTAGCAGAATTCAGCAGTGAATCCATTGGTCCTGGGATTTTCTTCGATGGGAAGGTCTTTATTACTGATTCAATCTCCATCTTTGTTATTGGTCTGTTTAGGATTTCTATGTCTTCATGACACAATTTTAGTAGATTGTATATATTCAGTAATGTATACATTTCCTCAAGATTTTTCAATTTGTTAGCTCTTTGTAGTAATCCCTGATGGTTCTTTTTATTTCTGTGGTATCTGGTTACATTTCTATTTTCATTACTGATTTAATTAATTTTGGTCTTTTTCTCTCTTTTGGTTTCTTGGGCCAATGGTGTAACAATTTTGTTTAGTTTTTCAAAAAACAAGCTCTTCATTTCATGGAGCTTTTGTGTTTTTTTAATTTCAATTTTGTTTATTTCTTCTCTAATTTTAATTATTTCTTTCCTCCTATTAATTTTGGATTTGGTTTGTTGTTGGTTTTCTAGGTCCTTGAGATGTATTGATAGCTTATTTATTTGCTGCCCTTCTAATATCCTGATGCAGGCACCAGTTGTTATAAAGTTCTCTCTTAACACTGTATTGTTTTGATAGGTTGTATTATCATCTTCATTCATTTCTGGAAATTTATTAATTTCCATTTTGAATTCTTCTATGACCCATTGTTTATTCAGGAGCATGTTTTTCCATCTCCATGTGTTTGTATATATTCTCGAGATTCTTAAGTTGTTAATTTCCAGCTTCATTCCATTGTGGTCAGAGAAGATGCATGGTATGATTTCAATTTTTTTGAATTTGCTGAGACTTGCTTTATGATATAGCATATGATCTGTCCTCAAGAAAGTTCCATGTATTGATGAAAAGATTTGTGTATTCTTCAATTGTGTGATCAAATGTTCTGTAGGTATCAGTTAAGTCCGTTTGGTCTATTGTGTCAATTAGCTCTGTTTTTTTTTTCTTTTTGTTGTTGTTGTTGTTGATTTTCTGTCTAGTTGATCTGTCCATTAATCAAAGTGGGATGTTGAAGACACTTATTACTCTTGTATTGGAGTCTGTGTCTCCCTTTAGATGCATTAACATTTGTTTTAAATAGGTAGGCACTCTGGCATTGGGTGCATGTACATTTATTATAGTCACATGTTCCTGTTGAATTGATATCTTAATCATCACATAGTGCGCTTCTTTGTTTCTTTTAACAGTTTGCTTGATATTAGGATGTCTACACATGTTCATTTTTTATTTCCATTAGCATGGAATGTCTTTTTATATCCTTTCTCTTTCAGTCTGTTGTTGGTGAGGCTGTGTTTCTTGTAGGCAGCAAAAAGATGGGTCTTGTTTTTTAATCCATTTAGCCAGTCTGTATCTTTTAATTGGACAATTTAGGCCATTTACATTCAAGATTACTATTGACAAATGACAGCTTGACCCTGCCATTTTCCATAATATTCCTATTATTTGCTTTGGATTCCCTTTGCATTTTTACTAGGAGGTTTTCAACCTTCAGATTCTTTCATAATGATGCTTATCTTTCTGAGTTTCTGTGTGTAGCATATCCTTAAGCATCATTTGTCAGGCTGGATGAGTGGTGACAAATTCTTTCAATTTCTGCTTGTTATGGAAGGTCTCTATTTCACCTTCATTCACAAAAGAGAGCTTTGCAGAGTACAGTATTCTGGGTTGACAGTTTTTTTCCTTTTAAGACTTGGACTATGTCTCTTCATTCTTTCCTAGCCTTCAGGGTTTCTGATGAGAAGTTGGCTGCAAGTCTAATTGGAGATCCTCTGAAAGTAATTGGGCACTTCTCTTGAGGACATTTTAGAATCTTTTTTTTTTTATGTTTTACTGTTGCAAGTTTGACTACAATGTGTTATGGTGAAGATCTTTTCTGGTCGTGTCTACTAGGAGTTCTACGTGCCTCTTGTACTTGGATGTTCCTTTCTTTCTCCAGATTAGGGAAGTTTTCTGTAATTATTTCATTGAATAGGACTTCTAATCCATTCTCTCATTCCATGTCTTCCATCCGCTGGTTCACTCCCTAAATGGCTGAAATGACCAGAGCTGGGCCGATCCATAACCAGGAGCTAGGAGCTTCTGGGTCTCCCATGCTGGTGCAGGTGCCCAAGGACTTGGGCCATCTTCTACTGCTTTTCCAGGCCATAGCAGAGAGCTGGATCACAAGTGAAAAGGTGTTCAAACTAGAACCCATATGGGATGCTGGTGCTGCAGGTGGTGGTTTTATCCACTATGCCATAGTGTCGGCCACGCATCTTGCTTTTAACCAAGGTATTTCTGATGGTGGGTTCAGGGCCTAAAGAATACATTTTCAGCAGCTGGGCAACAACAGATATCAGAAAACACCCATTTGCCATGTATATATAACCTAGGAAGCATCCATCTCTCTATTCTCTTATTTCCCAGCATTTAAAGGATTTGCTGCAAATGCCAAAGCTGTGTGTTTCCTGGGGTAAACCAAATTGTGAAATTACACTGAAGATACCCAAGCAAAAGGCATAAAAATGAGGTCCGTGGTCCTTCTATGATCTACCTAGAGTTTCTCAGTCTGTGGTGAGACATCTTCATCACCAACATCTTACCTCTGCTTCAACAATTTGACCTCGTCAAAGGCACCCACTCATATGCAAGTGTGGAAGATGTCTCAGGAGCCATACACACCTCTCCGTTGGGCAAATTCCATTTATCTTTCTGTCCTCAGAAGAAAGGAGGGAGCTGTCCAGGCTGTCTACCTGTTGGAGTAGATCCCTTTGACAACGTTAAGAGTGACACCTACTTCCTGTAGCACTTGCCATTTTCTTTGTATGAATCCACTTCACAGGCATTTTTTTTTCCTTATCCTTAGCATCTAGAGCCAGGTTGAGAAAAGTCTGTTACAGTTGCTAGAGGCTTTTTCACTAAAACTTAAATCAGACAAAAAAGGGAGAGAGATTTATTCATTTATTTGAAAGGCAGAGCAACAGATATATAGAGAGATACAGATCTTCCATCTCCCCAAATGGTTACAATGGCCAGGTCTGGGCCAGGACAAAGCCAGGAGTCAGGAACTCCATGCAGATCTCTCATGTACTTGGACCAGCCTCCACTGCCTTCCCAGGCACCTTAGCAGGAAATTAGATCAGAAACAGAGCAACTGGGACTCAAACCGATAATCCAGTGAGGGACGCCAGCAACACAAGCAACTTGCAAGTGGTGCCTTAACCCTCTGTGCTGCATCAGCTCCTATGTCAACTCTGAATGTGCAGAGCCAGGTTCCAAATCAGTCCCCCTGCAGAGCAGAACTTGGTAATGTTCCCTGCTTGCTGTTGTTTCCCTAGCAGATCTGCATTTTAGAATCTCCCAGAGGCTGCCAGAGTGACTTCCAGCGAAGACGGTCTACGATAGCACCGCTGAGGGGTTCCCAATCAGGTCAACATAGGGTGCTAACCCACT
This sequence comes from Sylvilagus floridanus, assembly GCA_949820135.1. Classification (NCBI taxonomy): domain Eukaryota; kingdom Metazoa; phylum Chordata; class Mammalia; order Lagomorpha; family Leporidae; genus Sylvilagus; species Sylvilagus floridanus. The sequence continues at coordinate 70,453,843 of OX463226.1, read as the reverse complement.
GGTTGTTTGATTTTAGGATGGTATTCCTGGGGCTCTCTGGACAGTAAGGCAGAGTGCTGAAACACTGCTGTTTGGACATAGCAATGTGTTCTCTGATGGTTCCCTGCTTGTATGAAAAAAAAAAGCCACACTGCCACTAAAACAAAGGCAGTCGTGTATAGCTATTGGTGAGAAGCATGGCGAAGTAAGGGGACAATGGAGACAGCAGCACAGAGGCAGCCCAAGGAAGTGAAGGCAAACTTTGACCAGGAGACCAACAGCCAGGGGGAGCGAGGGAAGGAATGATGTCATCAGAACAACAATAGAGGAAGATGGTTTTGGCAGCAGCTTTTGAATAGTCTTTGAAGAAAAAAATTAGAGAGAGGGGAAAAAGGAAACGGGAAAAGGAAGTCTGTTGAGAACCCAGCATGACATTTGGAGTGGGTGGGGAGCTTCCTGTGCTTGATGTTTGGAACATCTGGTCACCTCTTATAATAATGAGCGAGACCTTAGAAACTGCAGCTTTCTCAAGTGACCAGGTCAGAATGCATGCGGATTCCAAGGCCAAGCAGTCAGCTGGGGAAAGAGAAACTACAGATGGAAAACAAATTCCCTTACACTGAGAATATCTCCTGTGTTGGCCTATAAGTATTCTCATGTATGTCAACATAAGTATCCATGTTGTAAAATGTATCATTTATTTATTTGTATTTATTTGAAAGGCAGACAGAGAGACAGAGGGAGCTCTTCCATTTGCTAGTTCACTCCCCAAATGCCTGCAAAAGTTAGGGCTGGGGTAGGTCAAAGCTGGGAGCCTGAAACTCAGTTTAGGTCTCCCACATGGTGGGCAGCGACCCAAATACTTGAGCCATCATCTGCTGCCTGCAGGGTACATATCTGCAGGAAGTGGAGCTGGGTCTTGAACCCAGGCACTCCAACACAGGCATGTCTAAGGACATCTTAAACCCTGTGCCCAAAATGTGTTTTTAGAACATTGGTTGGTATTAACATTAAAATGTAAAGTCTACTTGAATTCAATTATCTCAAAAAGTGAAATATAGCCAACAGATTTTTGAGGCAAGCAACTGTTTTCAAAGCTACTGTTTCACTACCCATTTTTCTGTTGCCTGGTTTAATTTTCATGAGACTGCATACCTTGCTTCAGTTCCAGCGTTGGCCAAAGTTTTCCACAACTCAATTGTGCCCTCTAGTGTTGCTGAGCTACTTCAGCTCAGCGCCGAGGTACTTGGAGGCTTAAGTGGTCTCAGCTGAACTCAGCTCTAAGAGGAAGGGATGCTAATAATGATGCCCACATTATCTTTTTTTTTCAAGGTTTATTTATTTATTTGAGATTCAGAGTTATTGACAGAGAGAGAGAGAGGGAGAGAGAGAGGGAGGGAGGGAAGGAAGGGTCTTCCATCTGCTGGTTCACTCCCCAAATAGCCATAATGGCTAGAGCTGGGCCAATCCAAAGCCAGGAGCCAGGAGCTTCTTCTAGGTCTCCCATGTGGGTGCAGGAGCCTAAGCATTTGGGCCATCTTCCACTGTTTTCCCAGGCCATCAGCAGGGAGCTGGATCTGAACTGGAGCAGCTGAGACTCAAACTGGTGCCCATATGAGATGCTGGCACCGTAGGCAAAGGATTAGCCTACTATGCCACAGTGCTGGCCCCCAAACTGTCATTTTAAGCTATACTCTGTGTAAGGCAGTTTGACTGTGCCTATGTCATGGCAATAAATAACCCGCTCCCCACATCTGTGGCTCACAAAATAAAGGGTTATTATCACGGAAGGTCCCACGCAGCTCAGAGGGGTCTGTCTACATAGAGCTTTGGGTATTGAGGCTTCTGGTCTTGGGATCTCTATAGCCTACTTGCCTGCCCAGGTCACCAGGACACAGAAAAAGAGAGACAGATAAGGCACCAGGGCTTTTGACTGTTGAAGTCTGGAAGTATCACATGTCACTCTGCTACTTACTCCAGTCCTAAACTAGTCACATCCCACCGCCATCCCTCCAAGGCATTGGGGTTAGTTCTGGAAGCCCCAAGGGCCTCTGTTGAAGCTTACACCAGAAGAGCTGGGAATAGCCACAGTGATCATCCTAGTTCTGTTATTTTGAAAAATACTTCGGATTTGAAGTTTTCCAGTAGGAAACTGCCCAATCACAAAGAAAGAATAAGAATGACAGTTAAAATAATTTTTTTGAGGAGTGAGAGAGACAGATACAGAGACAGAAAGACAGAGACAGAGAGAGACAGATCGTTCTGATCCACAGGTTCACTCCCTGAACGTCCATAACAGCCCTCCAGGCAGAGCCAGGCTTTGGGTGTCCTAACTACTAGGCTAACTGCCTGTCACCAAGAAGCTGAAGTTGTAAGTTATTTTAAATATGAAGGTTCTTTAGAATGTTAGGTGCTTCTCCAGTCTGCCCATGTTTCTGGGAGTCTTTACTGTAATTCTATAGCTATCACTGTTGTTCACGCTCATATAATCATAATGGTGCCTAGGCACTGTTCTAGGTACATGACACACCACAATACATAATGCTGCTGGTTTCTGCAATAGGAAACACAAGAGGGTAGAAAAGGAACTTGGATTTTGGACGTGCTGGGTGTGAGATGCCTGAGGGGAAGCAGGTGTCTAGAGGAAGACAGCCGGTGGGAAGCAGGAATTTGGGCCACAGCTCAGAAGCTAGAGGTAGGCTTGAGAATCTGTAACATGTAGGGTTAAGAGCTAAAGCCTCAGAACACGTGAGATTTGCCAGAGATGGTGCGGAGGGGTGAGCTGGGCCAGGGGAGGGAATGCAGTCTGACCATTTAGTCCAGCCCCAGTTCTGAGCTGAGCAATAGGAATGAGGCTGAGGAGGAACTGGCCAGGCAAGAAGGCAGGAAAAGTCATTTTGGGTGCAGGAAATAGTGATGGCACAGCAGCCTGCAGGGTCCCTGGTGACCCTGTTCTGCTCTCTGCTTGATCAATTGGACGAAGCTTGGTACCTTGTACAGGTGGAATCATTTGGTATTTAGCTTTTGGGTCTGTCCTATTAGGATGAGTGCTTCTTTATCCTGGCTGTGTAGCAAAATCAGCTGTGGAGCTGTGAAAAACTACAAATGCCTGGGCTCTCCAGCAAGAATCTGTGCTGCACGGCCTGAGTATGGGGTCAAATGGGGGTGCGGATGGGGAGAGATTGGTTAACAGATGCAACGTCAGAGCTGGACAGGAGGAATAAGTTCTGGTGTACTAGTGCACAGAGAGGGTGGTTAGAGTTGACAATATTTTAAAAAATATTTATTTATTTGAAAGGCAGAGCAATTGAGAGAACAAGCAAGAGAATCTTGCATCTGCTGGTCCACTCAAATGGCTGCAATGGCCGGGACTGGGCCAGGCAGAAGTCAGGAGCCTATGAGAACATGTGAGATTTGCCAGAGATGATGCAGAGGGAGATCTAGGTCTCCCACATGGGTGGCAGAGGCCCAAGTACTTGGGCCATCATTCGCTGTCTTCCCAATGCATTAGCAGGAAGCAGAGTAGCTGGGACTAGAACCGGCACTCTGATGTGGAATGCTGTGGCTTAACCTGTGGTGCCCCTAGAGTTAATATTATATCACAGATATTCAAGTAGCTAGAAGACAGGGTTTTGAATGTTCGCATCACAAAGAAATGGTGAATGCTTCAGATGCTGCATAACCTACATATCTTGAGTTGATATTTACATGATGTGTACATGAATGGAAATATCACTCTGTACCCCATTGATATGTACAATTATTTTTCAATTAAAAAACAAAATTAAAGAATGAAAAAACAAGTGAGAATATTTATTGTAGAAGTAGCAGAAGAGGAGCCGGTGCTCTCGTGTAGCAGGTAAAGCCGCCGCCTGCAGTGTTGGCATCATATATGGGTGCTGGTTGGAGTCTGGGCTGCTCCTCTTCCCATCCAGCTCTCTGCTGTGGCCTGGGAAAGCAGTGGAAGATGGCCCAAGTCCTTGGGTTCCTGCAACTGTGTGGGAGACCTGGAAGAAGCTCCTGGCTCCTTGCTTTGGATTGGCGCAGCTCCAGTTGATGTGGCCATCTGGGGAATGAACCAGCGGATGGAAGACCTTTCTCCCTCAGCCTCTGCCTCTCTGTAGCTCTGCCTTCCAAATAAATAAACAAATCTTAAAACAAAATTAGCAGAAGACCAGAGGAGAACAGCATCCTGTGAGCTAAAGTAAGAGAGGCTGCAGGTGAGGAGGTCAAAAGAAATCTTGTCTTTTGCAACAACATGGAAACCATTATACTTAGTGAAACAAGCCAGTTCCCCAAAGAAAGATATGATACGTTTTCTCTGATCTGAGGTAACTAATAGAGTACCTGAAATGCAATGTATTGGAGTGAAATCGACATTTTGAGATTCAATGATTGTTTACAGCCTTTTTCTCTTCCATAGAGGAACAGTTTTTTTTTTTTTCTCTTCATACTATTTGTTGAACTCTTTTACTTAGTGTAGGGTTAACTATATGATTGTTATGTAAACTGAAAATAGAGCTTTGTAAACATTAAGAGTGGAATGTAAGAGAAGGATGAGGAAGAGATGGAGCTTGGGTGGGATAGCAGGGAATGTCACTATGTTCCTAAATCTGTATATATGAAATACGTGAGACTTGCATAACTTAAATAAAATTTGTCTATAAAAAACGTGAGAAAAACGCCCCGAGGGGCAGGTATTTGGTGCTGCAGTTAAGTTGCTGCTTGGGACGCCCACAGCTCATGTCAGAGTGCCTGGTTCAAGTGCTGGGTCCTCTATTTCTGATCTTCCTGCTACTGTGCACCCTGGGAGGCAGCAGGTGATGGATCAAGTCGTTGGGTCCCTGCTACCCACGTAGGAGACCTGGATTGAGTTCAGGGCTCCTGGCTTCAACCTGGCCCAGCCTCAGCCATGGAGGAATGAGGAGACTCACTGAGGAAGCAAGTCCTCTGAGGCACTGGAGAAACTGAAACCAAAATTACGGGTAGAAAGTGAAGGGCTCAGGAGGGGTGGAGAATGCAGTGGGTTAAACAGCTGCCTGCAGCACTGGCATCCATTATTGGCACTGGTTCGAATCCCAGCTGCTCCTCTTCTGATCCCTGCTAATGGCCTGGGAAAGCAGCGGAAGATGGCCCAGGCTCTTGGGCCCTTGCACTCATGTGGGAGACCTGGCTCCTGGCTGCAGCCTGACCCAGCCCCAGGAGATGTGACCATCTTGGGGAGTGAACCAGTGGATGCAAGTTCTCTTTCTCTTTCTCCCTGTCTGGAACTCTGCTTTTCAAATAAATAAATAAAACATAAAAAAATTTTAAAAAAAGAAGGGGTAGAGACCTGGATAAATAGTCAGCTGGATGGGATGGAGGTAGAAGGAGCTGATGCCTTGTGGCTTTGGTTTTCCAACAACACTGCAGGGCACAGAGGTCAGAGGTCATGCAGCCAGCAAGTCAGAACACAGGCTCCAATTCCAGCTCTGCCATCTTCCAGGTCTTTGATCTCTGTGCCTCCGTTTCTCATCTGCATAGTGGGGATTCCCAATGCAGGATTGTTGCGAAGGTAAAACCAAGTTAGCACATGGCATGTTTTGAGAACACTGCCTGGCACAGTGAGAGATGAGGTTTGTGGAGGCAGGGCTTCGTGGCAAGGCCACTGCCTCTGGGGATCGAAAAGAAATGCACCTGCTTACTCAGCGTAGCCGAGCAGGGCCAGTGGCCCCACTAAAGCTCCAAGCTGTTCATTCTGTAGCACAGCTGACTTGTTGCTCCTGATTTTCTTGGCAGAATTCAGTGGCAGGAGCAAGCCCAGGCAAGGCATTAACCAGGGAGGTAGGGTGGGAGGGCAGGGGACTTGAGAAGTCCAACTGTTTCCATAGCATGGTTCAACAGTTCAACTTTGGTTCAGATTGGGGCTGGTAACCTGGGAGGTCAGGGAAGGCCTCAGGTGTCTGGATGCAGGCAAAAGTCCCGGGGTGGGGGGTGTTAGTGGCTATGAAGGAGGTGGACAAGCAGTGGGGTTAGAGTCAGGGTAACAACCCACCAGTCAGGTGACAAGCACACTAGAGTTGGGTGACAAGAACAATGGCATTGGGTGACAGCACACTACTGTTGGGCGACAAGCACACTATAGTCAGGTGACAGCACACTACAGTCAGGTGACAGCATGCTAGAGTCACTACAGTGCACTACCCACTAGCATCAGGGTGATAGTGCACTGGAGTTGGGGTGGCAGTGCACTAGGGTCAGCTGACAGGCACACTACAGTCAGGTGACAGCACACTAGAATCAAGGTAACAAGCTTAGGGCTCTGCCTCAGTTTATTCCACCCTAACAGTCATTTTCTTTTTTTTTTTTCTTTCTCTCTCTTTTTTTTTGACAGGCAGAGTGGACAGTGAGAGAGAGAGAGACAGAGAGAAAGGTCTTCCTTTTCCGTTGGTTCACCCTCCAATGGCCGCCACGGCTGGCGCACTGCGCCCAGCACATCACGCTGATCTGAAGCCAGGAGCCAGGTGCTTCTCCTGGTCTCCCATGGGGTGCAGGGCCCAAGCACTTGGGCCATCCTCCACTGCACTCCCGGGTCATAGCAGAGAGCTGGACTGGAAGAGGGGCAACTGGGACAGAATCCCGCGCCCCAACCGGGACTAGAACACGGTGTGCCGGCGCCGCTACGCGGAGGATTAGCCTGTTGAGTCGTGGTGCTGGCCTAACAGTCATTTTCATACTAGTCTGAGGGCCTTGGATGAGTCTTCACTGATGTCCCAGAGACAATTATTTTCATCATAGCAACTCCATGGGGATGGCAGGTGGGGTAGTTGGAAGTACATTGAAAGAAATTTTAAAGTTTTAAAATTTGACAGAGACAGCCAGTGCACACTCTGTCACAACACCGAGACTGGGCCGAGCCAGGTTTACAGTCCAGGTCTCCCATGTGGGTGGCAAGAACCCAATCAATTGAGCCAGGGTCTCCACTGCTGGGAAGCAGGAGTCAGGAGCCGGAGCCAGGTGCTCTGTTGTGGGATGCCACCTACTCCCAACAGGTATGCTCGGTTTGTAACATTTTATTAAAAAAATAAAAAGATGCAGTGTTATTAAAGCTGTTGGTTTTGTTTTTGGTTTGAAAACCACCAGCTTTTGGTGCCATGAACTTGGGGTTGGCAGTGAGGAGACACGGACTGCGATTCCGCCTCCTGCAAACCAGCGGCGTCGTTGGGGCTAGATCGCTTCCCTTTTTGGGTCTCACGTTGTGAAATGGGACGCGAGGACCTTCCGCCGCCCTGGACTCTCTCCCTGCCTTCCGGCTGGTGCAGGGCTGATTGCGGCCGCACAGCGGTGCGCGGATTGCGGGCGCCCCCTCGTGGCAGAAGCCAATCGTGCTGTCCACCGCCTCGGCGAGCTTGAAGGGGTCGGGGAGAGCGAGGGACCCCGGCCACCTGCTGAGATGGGCTTTTTTTTTTTAAAAAAAAATTAAAAAAATTTTTTTTTATTTCTTTATTTGGGTGCAAAATCTCTCCAAGGACGTAAAGCCCTATCTGGGGTAAGAGTGCTGTCTTGTTCGAATCCACTGGGGCGGACGAACCCCATCAACACACGTCAGTTACACACGGTCAGCCTACTCGGCAGCCGAGACCGGCCGGAACCCGCAGGGCTCCGCTGGACTGCCTCTGACTGCAGCAGCGACCTGGAAGGCGGCTGCGCCGTCGGGCGCGGGCCTCGCTCACGCGCGTCCCGGCCGCCGCCCAGGGAAGCACAGCGGCGCGGGTGCGGAGGGCGGCTCGGTCCCGTTAGGCAGGCTGCGGGGCACCACTCCCGGCGCGGCTGGAACCGAAGTCTCCGACAGGGCCTCGCCTCCGGACTCCCTGCCTCTGGGCTCGGGGGTATGAGCCGGCCAGGCGCTCCCGGAGCACCGGAAGCGAGAGGCTCGGGGCGGAAGCGGCGGGCTTTTCCCTGGCGGCCTCGCTGCCCCGAGGCCGTGGACTGCGCATGCGCGCTCGCTGCCGCGGACTCTGGTTTTTCTGTCTGTGAAGTTTCTGACTGAAATTTTACCCTCGTAAAAGTTAACTTCAAAAGCTGCTTGGAAGAGCTCTGGCTCCTTTATTTTTAAGGTCGTTTTAGTTTCTCTCGAGGGAAACTTGAGACTTTAAAACGATAGTATCAAGAATTTATTGTAGACTCCCGTCAAGCATCACTCACTTTTATATTTCTGTTAATCCCAGCCTTTAACTCCGTGCCCCTTGATTTTCTAACTTTTCAGAGCAAATGTAGTAACCGTGAGAAACGTAAACTATTACCATTTTTTTTAAAAAAAGATTTATTTATTTGAAAGGCAGAGTGACGGGGGGGGGGGGGGGGGAGTTCGTTCCACCTGCTGGTTCACTCTCCAATGACCGCAATGGCCGGAGCTGCGCTGATCCGCAGCCAGGAGCCAGGAACCTCCTCGGGGTCTCCCACGCGGGTGCAGAGGCCCAAGGACTTGGGCCATCTTCTACTGCTTTCCAGGGCACAGCAGGGCTGCATGGGAAAAGGGACAGCCAGGACAGGAGCGGGTGCCGGGATGGGATTCTGGCATTGCAGGCAGAGGCTTAGCCTACTTAGCCACAGCACTGGCCCCTGCTTGAACTCTTTTTTTTTTTTTTTTTGACAGGCGGAGTTAGAGAGACAGAGAGAAAGGTCTTCCTTCAGTTGGTTTACCCCCAAAATGGCCGCTTCTGCCGATGCGCTGCGCCAATCCGAAGCCAGAAGCCCCGAGCCAGGTGCTTCCTCCTGGTCTCCCATCCCTGCTTGAACTCTTGCATTCCGTATTGCAGTGCTGGTTCGAGTCTCAGCTCTTCTGTTTCGAGTCTCAGCTCTTCTGTTTCTGATACAGCTCCTGCAAATGTTCCTGGGAAGTAGTGGATGATGGCTCAGTAGTTGAGCCCCTGCTACTCATGTGGGAGATCTGGGTGGAGTTCCTGGCTCCTGGCTTCCTCTTGGCCCAGCCTTGGCTGTTGCAGCCATTTGGGGAACAAACAGTGGATAGATCTCTTTCTCTGTCTCTCCCTCTCTCCCCCTCTGCCTTTCAAATAAAGTAAATAAATAACCAAATACTTTATAAAAATTGCCATCTTTATACCTTTTTCCTTTTATTACACAACACGAGGTGTGCACCCTTCACTTGTGTTCTGGATTCACAACCTCACCTCCTACTTAGGCTTCAATTGTCAGCTCTCCTCTTTATTTCCAACATGTCCTCCTCCCCCAGCATATAATTATGCTTAAGTGATCTGTATTGTTAAACTAAAATCTCAGGTTTCCTCTTCCATCTGAGTGCAGCCTCTTAACTGGGTAGAGTGTGTTCTCCATTCTCATTTCCACATCTCATCACAATGCTTCAAGAGACAGTAATGAGGCTTCCAACCCAACTCTGCAATGGACACGTGCTCACTAATGTCACCCTTGCCAAATTCAGTGGATGCTCTTCTGATTTACCTAATGTTTCGGTGGCACTTAATACCACTGCCTTTTTCATCTTAAATGGAAGGGAGGGAGGGAGGGAGGGAGGGAAGGAGAAGGAGGAGGAGGAGAAAGAGGAGGAGGAAGAAGGGGAGGAGAAGCAGGAGGAGGAAGGAGGGGAAGGAGTGAGGGGGGAGGAAGAGGGAGGGAGGTGGAGTGGAAGACGGAGAGGGAGAGAAGGAGAGAGAGAGGGAGAGAGATCTTTGATCTGCTGGTTCGATTCCCAAATGCCTGCCAGTGACTGGGACTGGCTGGGGCAAGGGTCTGACAATGCAACCAGAGTCTCTGGTGTGGGTGAAAGGATCCAAGCTGAACTATCACGTGCTGCCTCCAGGGTGTGCATTGGCAGGGAGCTGAAGCTTGAGTGGACCTGGGGCTCCAACCCAGGTCCAATAAGGAATGTGGGCTTCTTAATCACCAGGCTAAATGCTTGCTGCTCCTTGTTTATCTTTGGACTCTCTCTTCAATTGGCTGCGCTGACACTTCTTTCCAGACTCTTAGCTTTCCTCTTCAGAAATTTCCTTTTCAGGAAAATGTGTGTGTGTGTGTGTGTGTGTGTCCACACTTGCCACTTTCTGATAATTTGCTTCTATTTTCTCAATCCTCAGAACAACTTTATGAGTAAGATACTTTTTTTTTTTAAAGATTTATTTATTTGAAAGCCAGAGTTACACAGTGAGAGGAGAGGCAGAGAGAGAGAGGTCTTCCATCCATTGGTTCACTCCCCAGAAGGCCACAACAGATGGAGCTGCACTGACCCGAAGCCAGGAGCTTCTTCCGGGTCTCCCACATGGGTGCAGGGGCCCAAGGACTTGGGCCATCCTCTGCTGCTTTCCCAGACCATAGCAGAGAGCTAGATCAGAAGTAGAGCAGCTGGGTCTCGAACTGGCGCCCATATGGGATGCCGGCACTGCAGGCGGCGGCTTTACCCGCTACACCACAGTGCTGGTCCTGAGTAAGGTACTTTCAATTCCCACTTGAATGAGAAACCCAAGGCTTGTGGAGGTTAAATAACTTCTTGACAACCCACAGCAAGTAACAAATTGAAACCCAGACAACTGGTGTTCATAGTGGAGCTCTCTGCTCTGCTGTGGCACTGTATGCTTCTTTCCCATGCTCTGCACTTTAACCTTCCTGAGGGCACTGTCCAGCTCTCTTCTCTTCTTCCTTTCCCCAGGGCATCTTACTCTTGAATATGTTTCTTTATCTGAAATGCAAGAGAAACACACACACACACACACATTCAGAGAGAGAGAGAGAGGGAGAGAGAGAGAGAGAGAGAGAGAGAGAGAGATCTTCCATCCATTTTTTGTTTACTCCCCAAATGTCAGCAATGGCTAGAGCTGCCCCAGGCCAAAGCCAGGACTTGGGAACTCAATCTGAGTCTTCCACACGAGTGGCAGGGACCCAATTACTTGAGCCATTATCTGCTACCTCACAGAATGTGCATCAGCAGGAATCAGGAGCGGAGCCAAGACTCCAAACCAGGCACTGCAATATGTGATGCTAGTGTTCAGAGTGGCAATTCAGCCACTGTGTGAAATGTCCTGAATGTCTGTTTTTATGCTGCTATGAAGAGACTTCAAAAAGTTCACAGGGGGCTGACATTGTGATGCAGTTGGTTAGGCTGCTGCTTGTAATGCTGGCACCCCATATAAGCACCCATTAGAGTCCTGGGTGCTCCATTTCTGAGCCAGCTCCCTTCTAATGTACCTGGGAAGGTAGAGGAAGATGGCTCAAGTGTTTGGGTCCCTGACACCTATGTGGGAGATCTGGATGGAGTTTCAAGCTCCTGGCTTCAGCTTAGCCCAACCCTGACTGTTGTAGACATTTGGGGAGTGAGTCAGCAGATGGAAGAAATCTCTCTTTCTTTCTTTCTCTCTCTCTCTCTCTCTCTCTCTCTCTCTCTCTCTCTATGTGTCTCTCTCTTAGTTGCTTTCTCTAATGCTGCCTTCCAATTAAATAAATAAATCTTTAAAAGAAGTTCATGGAAAATGTAGGTTTACAAAGACTTTCTAGTTTGATGGTAATGCTGGAATGTGCTTTCTTGAGAGTCACTGAGTACGTATTGCTGGGGTCGTGGAGGCAAAGACCCTGTGCATATTGTGTGAACCATAACATGCAGTTTTCATGAATTTTCTGCAGTGCCATTGTACATTTGAAGTCTCTCCGTGTGCTGCCATCCTATACATCCTATATGCCTGCTGATCTCTAAATCCATGCCCCACAGGCTCCACAATCTCAGAAGTTCAAAGTCTGAGTGAAAGCCCTCGGGACTGAACAGGATGAGAATTTCATCCACTTCCGATTTTGTCCTGTCTGCTCACTCACAGCACTTTCTCTTTCTCAGCCACAGCAACTTTCTTCCAGTTCTTCAAACAGACCCGGCCCATTCCTGCTCCAAGGCCATGCACCTGCTATTCTGTTTTGTTGGAATAATCTTGCATGATTTGACTCACAGTAGGCTCCTTACACTTCTTGTCTCAGCTTAACGGCCATCTCCCCAGAAAAACTTTCCTGACAGTCCTATCTTGAAAAGTCTTTCCTACTTCAGTTTTTCTTGACCCCATTAGCCTTTACACAGTCAGCCATCTGCATTCATGGGTTCTGCATCCATGGTTTCAAGTAGCTGCTGGCCAAAAATATTTGGAAAAAGATTGCATCTGGAAAGGTGAGTAAGGCAGTGATGATGGTGGGAGGGGCGGCGATCACCAGGACCTTTGCCGGACATCCAAAAGCTGGTACTTCTCCTATTTCCTCTTTTGTTTGGTCTAGTTGAGCCTTTTTGAACACACATGTACCTCTTGCTACTGTGCATCTAGAACGATCTCATCTCTGGGGTAAATGTGACAGCCTTTGAATCCTCATTAGCTTGCTTAATAATTTTAGGAAACCTGGGCATGAGGATTGGCACTAGAACACTCTAAACTTCAACTGCATCGCTGGTGTGGAGAGATCACTTCCTATGGCCTCCCCCCTCTTTTGGGGGGGAATATTTGAACCAAATGGAGGCATTGGGCCCAGTGAGTTTATTGTCCTGAACTAATAATATTGTACCTTATTATGTAGACTTACAGAGCCAACTTTTGGGGAAAAATTGGTAAATCAATAATTGATTATTTCTTATTTCATTTTGAGGTAGATATCTTAGATGAAACCAAAAGCAATCACTTTTCTGTTTAGATATATTCTATCCTTCAATATTGTTGCTTTTCAAAAGTGCATCTGCAGGCAGTCAAAGCCAGAATTAACTATTGGGATTACATCAAATTGTGAAGTTTCTGTACTGCAAAAGAAACAGTCAGGAAAGTGAAGAGGCAACTGACAGAATGGGAAAAATATTTGCAATTAATAACCAGAGTCTACAAAGAGATCAAGAAACTCCACAACAACAAAACAAACAAACCACTCAAGAGATGGGCCAAGGACCTCAATACACATTTTTCAAAAGAGGAAATCCAAATGGCCAACAGGCACATGAAAAAATGTTCAGGATAACTAGCAATCAGGGAAATGCAAATCAAAACCACAATGAGGTTTCACCTCACCCCGGTGAGAATGGCTCACATTCAGAAATATACCAACAACAGATGCTGGCGAGGATGTGGGGGAAAAGGCACACTAATCCACTGTTGGTGGGAATGCAATCTGGTTAAGCCACTATGGAAGTCAGTCTGGAGATTCCTCAGAAACCTGAATATAACCCTACCATTCAACCCAGCCATCCCACTCCTTGGAATTTACCCAAAGGAAATTAAATTGGCAAACAAAAAAGCTGTCTACACCTTAATGTTTATTGTAGCTCAATTAACAATAGCTAAGACCTGGAATCAACCTAAATGCCCATCAACAGTAGACTGGATAAAGAAATTATGGGACATTTACTATATAGAATACTATACAGCAGTCAAAAACAATGAAATCCAGTCATTTGCAACAAAATGGAGGAATCTGGAAAACATCATGCTGAGTGAAATAAGCCAGTCCCAAAGGGACAAATATCACTTGCTCTCCCTGATCAGTGACAACTAACCGAGCACCAAAAAGGAAACCTGTTGAAGTGAAATGGATACTATGAGAAATGGTGACTTTATCAGCCCTTGCCCTGACTGTTGATGAACAACTTAATACTTTATCCATTTTTGTATTTTTTTTGTTTGTTCTACTTAATACTATTGGTTGAATTCTGTAATTAATATACAGTTATTCTTAAGTGTTGAAACTTAACTGAAAAGTGATCCCTATTAAATATAAGAGTGGGAATAAGAGAGGGAAGAGATGTACAATTTGGGACATGCTCAATCGGACTTGCCCCAAATGGTAGAGTTAGAAACATACCAGGGGATTCCAATTCAATCACATCAAGGTGTCTTGTACCAATGCCATCTCACTAGTCCAAGGGGTTAATTTCTGTTCACAATTTATCATAACGATAGGACTAAGAGTCAAAGGGATCACATAAACAAGACTAGTGTCTGCAAATACTAACTGATAGAATAAGAAAGGGAGAGAATGATCCATCATGGGAAGTGAGATACACAGCAGACTCATAGAATGGCAGATGTCCTAAACAGCACTCTGGCCTCAGATTCAGCCCTTAAGGCATGCGGATCTGGCTGAAGAGCCCATGAGAGTATTTCAGGCATGGAAAGCCAAGACACTGTGGCAAAAAAAGTGATCTAAATAAAAGATCTCTGCAAGTGAGATCCCAGTGGAAACAACAGGTCATCAAAGAAGGAGGTATCTTTCTCTGAAGGGAGGAGAGAACTTCCACTTTGACTATGACCTTGTCTAAATATGATCAGAGTCGGCGAACTCAAAAGGCTTCCATAGCCTTGGCAATTCATGACAAGAGCCTAGGGAGGTTACTAATGCCATAAACAAGAGTGTCAATTTGTTAAGTCAACAACAGGAGTCACTGTGCACTTACTCCTCATGTAGAATCTCTGTCCTTAATGTGCTGTACATTGTGATTTAATGCTATAACTAGTACTCAAACAGTATTTTTCACTTTGTGTTTCTGTGTGGGTGCAAACTGTTGAAATCTTTACTTAGTATATACTAAATTGATCTTCTGTATATAAAGATAATTGAAAACGAATCTTGTTGTGAATGGAAGGGGAGAGGGAGCAGGAAAGGGGAGGGTTGCGTGTGGGAGGGAAGTTATGGGGGGGGGGAGACATTGTAATCCATAAGCTGTGCTTTGGAAATTTATACTCATTCAATAAAAGTGAAAAAAATTTAAAAAGTGCATCTGACCATCCTTAGCTCAAATAGTAAGATAATAGTGATGAAAATGTTGAGGAAGTAAGCATCTTTCCAATCCTATGAATAACTTTCCCACATAAGTTGAATTGGAATTTTGTTGTGTGTCTGTGTTTTTAAATATATTTATTTATTTATTTGAAAATCAGAGTTACAGGGAGACAAAGAGAGTCAGAGCAAGATCTTCCATTTGCTGGTTCCCTTCCCCAGTTGCCATAATGGCTGGGGTTTGGCCAGGCCCAAACTAGGATTCAGAAGCTTCTTCCAGTTCTCCT
Organism: Sylvilagus floridanus; assembly: GCA_949820135.1. NCBI lineage: Eukaryota > Metazoa > Chordata > Mammalia > Lagomorpha > Leporidae > Sylvilagus > Sylvilagus floridanus. The sequence goes on along the minus strand of OX463226.1, from coordinate 70,438,841 downwards.
ACATGGGTGGCAGGGTCCCAAGCACTTGGACCATCTTCCATTGTTTTTCCCAGGCCTTAAACAGGGAGCTGGATCAGAGGTAGAGCAACTAGAACATGAATTGGTGCCCATATGGGATGCTGGCATTGCAGGTGGCAGTTTTATCTGTTATGCCACAATGCCAGCCCCAATTTTGTTTGCTTTGATATAGTTTCTCAAAACTGTAAGTTTCTTCTGAGTAGGAAACCAGGACTGATACTGAGTGTCTATATAGGCAGTATTACATAATTATCATAATGCTTATATATATGTATATTTTAAATATTTATTTATTTGAAAAGGAGAGAGATCTTTTATCTGCTGGTTCACTCCCCAGACGGCTGCAATAGCTGGGGCTGAGGCAGGCCAAAGCCAGGAGCCAGGAGCCAGGAGCCAGGAAGCCAGGAAGCCAGGAGCTTCTTCCAGGTCTCCTACATGGGTACAGGGGCCCAAGGACTTGGGCCTTCCCCTGCTACTTTCCCAGGTGCATTAACAGGGAGCTGGATGAGAATTGCAGCAGCTGGAACTTGAACTGGTGTCCATATGGGATGCTGGCTCTGCAGGCTGGGGCTTTAACCCGCTGTGCCAAGGTGCTAGCCCTGGTATTCTTCTTATTTTTTTATGTGTTAAAATAACCTAGGGAAAAGTATTTGGTTAAATGCTATCTTTCTTCAAAAGCAGCCTCAACTGAGCCCCCTAACAATCCACAGTTCCAGTACTAACACACCCATTTAATAGGTAAGGAACCTGAGTCTTGAGGAGGTCAGAGTGTTAATGCAGAAATGGGCAAAAATGAAAATAACTTTTTTCAGATGAAACTCAAGTTCAAAGATGGTATAAAATATTGCTTCTGTCGGATTTCCTTTTAATTACTATTCAATAATCAAGTATAGCTAAGAATGGTACTAGTAAAGGAAGTTGTGGTTATTTGTTGAGTGTTTGCAACTTGCTAAGCAATATACTAGGTATTTGCTATCCAATTAAACAGGTAGAACTGGTACAGAGATGGGATTCATTCTCTGACAATAGTGAACAGAAGGAAATATAATGAAATCATTTGACAGATCCTGTACCAACTGCTAAAGGAAGCAATGATGCCTGCTGATTAACTATTGTCAGCAAGAACATCTACTTAATTAAGTGTGGGGGCCACCTCCAAGAGACCTTTGGCACCATACGTGACCTTTTATGGGGTCATAATGAATGGTGGCAGGTCATTGGCCTTTCGTGTCTTGGGGTCGGGTGTGCCAAATGTTCTGGCAAGTAAGGGACCCGGGCACACTGGTCCCCTGCACATGGCATGGACACCCTCCTTAAGGAACACAGGACTCTGCTCAAACTTTTTCACTTTATAAAACAAGTTTCAAACTTGAAGTCAACAATGCTAATTATTCCCACCCTAAACAGTTAACATATCTGATTCTAAATCATTCTGATGACCCCCCTCAACTCCCAACACCCTTCCCCTGCACCGGCCCCACGACCCGGGACACAGGTGTGCTGAAAACGCAGGGGCTTTCTGGCAATCAGGAGCTTCTCAATGGTCAGACGGGTCGCTAGGTGAATCTACACAACCTGGAGTCCCACTGCAGTTCATCAGTGCAGACAGCTGTGCTTCCTCCCCAGCTGGCCAGGGTTGGCAGAAGCAGGTCCAGCTGTTCTGTGTCTCCTGGGAAGAGAAGTGAGTAGTTTGAGGGTGAAGCCTGAATATTCTCTGAGTTGGAGTTTTCTGCCTTGTCTTTCACTTCCTGCTTGAAGGCAGCTTAGCTTGCTTGCTGCTTAACCCACAGGCGAAATGGCCCCATGTCCCGAGCAGGGGGCTGGAACACGCAAAGCTGTTTGCTCTTTGCTCTGGCACTACAAATGCTTGCCTTCGCCTTCTTTGCATGGCCATGCTTTCATGTACCCTTGGCTTGGCAGGTGCAATGGGCAAGTATTTATGGGACAGCAGTGGTAAACTCCACTCTCAGGTCTATTGCTTTCTCCAGTCCAGCACTTCCTGGAGCTTATGTTAGGGTTTGGGCAGCCATGAACATTGAGCAAATATCTTTCCTTGTGGTTCCTCCCCATGGCATGTGTTCCACCCACCAGGCTGCAGGAAGGCCAGGACCCGTTGGGTGAAGCTTGGACGCTCCCTGTTTAGCAGTAGGTTTAGCTCCATGTGGTGCTTATGCTGTGTTGAGCCCTTTATTGACGTTACCTTTACTCCTTAAAGCTCCTGAGAGGCGAATGTGTTTATCCCTGTCTCAAAGACATGGAGCAGAAATTTCAAGACATTAGTACCTTGCCCAGGGCTACTTAATTAGAGTTGGGATTCAGTTTGGACTCCAAAGACTATACTTTTAACATTAAAAAAAGATTTGTTTATTTGAAAGGCAGAGTGATGGAGAGACAGATATCTCCGTATGCTGGTTCATGCCACAGATGCTGACAATAGCTGGGGTTGGGTCAGGCTGAAGCCAGGAGATGGGAACTCCATTCATATTTCTTATGAAGGTGGCAGTGACCCAAGTACATGGGTCATCACCAGCTGCCTCCTACGGTGTGCATTAGCAGGAAGTTGGACTGGAAGTGCTGGGACTGGAACCACGCACTTTTATATATATCATTATGTGGGTGTCCCAAGATATGGCTTAACCTGCTGCACCATGACACCTGCCCACTTTAAATATTAAAAAAAAAGAAATAGTTTCTTCTGTTTTATGAGATGGATTTATCAAAAGTCACATTTATTTATGAGTTTTAGATAGATACAAAGCTGTAGACAAAAAATTTTGATTCTGGGAGCATCCCCTAGGAAGTAGGATTCTGTGTCTCTGGCAAGAGTATAAATTGGGTTCTTAAATTTTCCCAACACTTTCAGCTCTGCCATCTGCATGTCTTGGATCTAAAACATATGTATTTTCCTCCACTAAACAACACGAAAGACTGGCATTTTATCACTTGTCACTATGAAATGACTGCAATTCAGCACTTGCCAGAAGTTTGCTTGTGACATCTGGTGAGAGAGAGAGAGAGAGAGAGAGAGAGAGAGAGAGAATGAAAGAGAGAATGTGAAAATTTTGATGCAGTGTGTTAGGGTTATTTAATTGTATTATATTAGGTAATGAGAAAATCATATTTGTGATTGTGTATATGTGTATTCATAGTTTAGAAATACCTTTATAAGAGTAACAAAAACTATTGAGGACAGGGGCAGGCATTATGGTACCACTACCTGTGATGCTTTCATCCCATCGTCTCATATCAGAGTGCCAGCTAGAGTCCTGGCTGCTCCACTTGTGATGGAGTTCTCCGCTAAAGCACTTGGGAAAGCAACAGAAGATTGCCCAAGAACTTGGACCCCTGCCACCCACGTGGGATATCAGGTTTCTGGCTCCTGGCTTCAGCCTGGCTCAGTCCTGGCCACTGTGGCCATTTGGGGAAAGAATCAAAAGATGGATGATCTCTCTCTCTCTCTCTCTCTCTCTCTCTCTCTCTGCTTCCCAATATAAACTAAATAAACTAAATCTTTTTAAAAATACTGAGGTCAATTTTCTTGTTGAGTCTGTCATTTTTATTGATTACTAGGGTTGCTTTAATTGATGCTGTAGGAGGGATAGGTGAAAGTCTCCTTTTCTCACTGTTTCAAATCTGCCTCAGTGAATCAGGCTGTTTGGTGGAGAAGGACTTGCTTTTCAGGTACAAAAGGCAGGTCTGTAAGTCAAGGTATGCAAATGTCCACGCTTTCACACTCATTAGAATATTTATCTACTACATCATTCAATGTCTTTCTATAAAATGCCTAGGAGAAAATCCTGCTGGTTCACTTTTTTTCCCCCAAAGAAGCCATTTGTTTAATGAATATAAATTTCATAAGTACAACTTTAGGAATATAGTGATTCTTTCATTATACCCACCCTCTCACCTCCACTCCCATCCCACCATCCTCCTCCCTCTCCCATTCCCAGTCCCATTTGCCATTAAGACAGAAAAAAAAAAAAAAACCAACCAAAAAACCCAACTGTTCCTTGACAGTCAAGACAAGGGCTGTTCAAGTCATTGCTTCTCAAAGTGTCGATTTCCCTTCTACAGATTTCCTATTAGGTGCTCTATTAGTTATCACAGATCAAGGAGAACATATGGTATTTGTCCCTTTGGGATTGGCTTATTTCACTCAGTATGATGTTTTCCAGATCCATCCATTTTGTTGCAAATGACTGGATTTCATTTTTTTAAACCACTGTGTGGTATTCCAGAGTACATATCCCATAATTTCTTTATGGAGGAATTCATGTGTTTTGTTCCACTTGGAAGTGAGACCTCTTTGCTTTATTGTTTTTTGTTATTAGAAAGCTTGGAGGCCGGCGCCGTGGCTCAACAGGCTAATCCTCCGCCTTGCGGCGCTGGCACACCGGGTTCTAGTCCCGGTCGGGGAACCGGTTTCTGTCCCAGTTGCCCCTCTTCCAGGCCAGCCCTCTGCTGTGGCCCGGGAGTGCAGTGGAGGATGGCCCAGGTGCTTGGGCCCTGCACCCCATGGGGAGACCAGGAAAAGCACCTGGCTCCCCGCTCCTGCCATCGGACGAGTGCAGTGCGCCGGCCGCAGCGCGCCGGCCGCGGCAGCCATTGGAGGGTGAACCAACGGCAAAAAGGAAGACCTTTCTCTCTGTCTCTCTCTCTCTCTGTCCACTCTGCCTGTAAAAAAAAAAAAAAAAAAAAAAAAGCTTGGAGCCAAATGAATGCACAGATGTATTGCTTAATTTATCTCAGATGCCATGTGTACATATTGTTATTTAAAAGACTACATTTTAGTTTAAATAATCACCTTGAATTTTAATATTACTGAAGTTATCTAGAACACTGCTCCTGGGGCCAGCGCTGTGGCTTACTTCGTTAATCCTCCACCTGCGGTGTTGGCATCCCATATGGGCACCGGGTTCTAGTCCAGGTTGTTTCCCTTCCAGTCCAACTCTCTGCTGTGGTCCAGGAAAGCAGTGGAGGATGGCCCAGGTGCTTGGGTGCCTGCACTCCCGTGAGAGACCAGGAAGAAGCAGCTGGCTCCTGGCTTTGGATCGGCGTAGCTCCGGCCGTAGCAGCCATTTGTGGGGTGAACCAACCGAAGGAAGACCTTTCTCTCTCTGTCTTTCTCTCACTGTCTAACTTGGCCTGTCAAAAAAAAAAAAAAACCCAAAAAACAAAGATGGAAAAAGAGATTCTGTGGGTCAGAAGCCCAGGCATGCTGGTTGTACTTTGCTAGGCTCTGGGCTCAAGGTCTCACGAGGCTGAAATCAAGGTTTTCACAGGTCTGTGATCTCAGCTGATCTCAGGGCTTCTTCTAGAGCTCTTTGGTGCTTGTTAGAAGTCAGCTCCTTAGTGGTAGGACTTCTTGTTACCAATCAACCAGGGTCCCTTCTCCTACCCTAGGGCTGCCTCCTGTTCCTCGCTGGGGGGCTCTCTCCGGAACATGTCCATTTGCTCTCACGAGGCCACTAGGAGGAGACTCTTTCTCTCTGAATCTCTCCTTTAGGAAGGACCTAAAGATTTTGAAGACCTTATCTGATCAGGCCAGGCCCATCTAGGCCCTTTCAATTAATTCAATCAACCGTGTGGGGGATCTTCATTACATCTGGACAATCTTGTCTGCCACAGTCTGCAATACTGAAAGAAAAGCCATGGGAGCCACTTTCCCATCACAGTTGTGAGTCACACTCAGGGGATTAGGTAGAGTCTACATAGCAGGGAGCAGGAATCTAGGGGGCTGTCTTAGAGTTCTTCCTGCCCTAACAGTATTTTTTCTCATTGGGTAGCCCAAAACAGGTTTTCTGTCTATTCCATAAATAGATTTGGTACTAGAACTTCAGGGATTTCATACCATATTTTCTTGTCACTTGCACTCTGGGTCCTTTGGGAAAGGGTGGCCTTGAAAAAAATGGAGCTCAAGACTGAGAAAATCCCCCAGAGAAGCCCCAGAGGACCAGGATATAACCCAGGAACTCCGAGTCTCCTTTCTGGGTTGGGATCAATGGCCAAAGCCAGCGCCAGTGCCTGGGACAGCGCGTGGTCGTGCTGTTCATCACACAGAACATTTCATTAGGTTTCCTCATTCAAAGCTGAATATGTTTTCCTTCTCTTTAGGTTTTTGCAATTAGATTTCTGAATTATTTCAGAAAAAGTTTACACTTGCTATTTTTTAATGATGACAGGTAGATAAATCAACAGTCACAAAATTTTCCTGAGAAAACTAATCTCAGTGGTCTTTGGGAAAATGCTTTACCCCCAAAACCTCCATGACATTACTTCAAATATGAACCTGGGTTTAAAGAAGGAAGATTCATTGACTTCTGTGTTTGAGATTGGTGTACCTGAGGCATGGGGAGTGTTCCATTTATTTGTAATACTATAAATTATGCATTATATGAACTTGTTGTGGTGATTCATTTTCTCATTTATTAATGAATCTAATTTTTCAAAGTGAGGTTCAAGTTGTAAGTAATAAAGTGGTAATAAGGATGAGACAGGCCTGTTCATCTGAGATTAATGAAGAACACCTTTATTTTCATAACCTAGAGCATTCTTATTTTTTTTAATAGATATTGGTTTCAATGTTATTCTTAGTGTATTTGCTCATAACACCTGTTAGGATGGTTTGTTAAAGATGAAACATTTTATATGGAAATGGAAAAAAAATTATAAATATTATTTCTCAATGAAAAACCAAAATGAACTAATGTCATCAATATAGAAACTAAATTTTTAAAAGATTTATTTATTAATTCAAAAGTCAGATAGAGATCTTCCATCTGCTGGTTCACTCCCCAAATGGCTGCAATGGCCAAGGCTGGGCCAGGCTGAAGCCAGGAACTGGGAGCTTCCTGCAGGTTTCCCACATGGGTGGCACAGACCCAATGACTTGTGTCATTTTCCCCTGCTTTTCCAGGCACATTAGCAAGGAACTGGATTCAAAATGGAGCAGCCGGGACTTGAACCTTCTACTCCACAGCACTGGCCTTGAAACTAGTTTTTAAAAAATATGTACTTGTTTACTTATTTGAAAGGTGGGATGACAGAGAGAGAGAGGGATAGAGAAAGAGAGAGAGAGAGAAAAAGGGCTAACTCTTATCTGCTGGTTCACTCTGCTAGCTGGGAGGAGGTAAAGCAGGGAGATAGGAACCCAACCATTTGAGCCATTACCACTGCCTCCCAAGATCTACATTAATAGGAAGCTGTAGTCAGAAGCTGGAGCCAAGCATTAAACCCAGCACTCTGATGTGGGATGTTGAAGTTCTTTTTTTTTGTTGTTGTTGTTGACAGGCAGAGTGGACAGTGAGAGAGAGAGAGAGAGAGAGAGACAGGGAGAAAGGTCTTCCTTTACCGTTGGTTCACCCTCCAATGGCTGCTGCGGCTGGCATGCTGCGGCAGGTGCACCGTGCTGATCTGAAGCCAGGAGCCAGGTGCTTCTCCTGGTCTCCCATGTGGGGGCAGGGCCAAAGGACTTGGGCCATCCTCCACTGCACTCCCGGGCCACAGCACAGAGCTGGCCTGGAAGAGGGGCAACCGGGACAGAATCCGGCGCCCTGACCGGGAACTAGAACCCTGGTGTGCCAGCGCTGCAGGCGGAGGATTAGCCTAGTGAGCCACAGCGCTGGCCGGGATGTTGAAGTTCTAACCAGAGTTTTACTGGCTAGGCCAAATTGGCCACCCCAGAAGCTAGTTTTAATGATGCATGGTATGTATGAAATAGTAAATGTGTCCCATCTTTTATTCTAATTAGTGGATATACATACAGAACTAACTATAAATATCATACTACTTCACAGTAAAAACACAGCTCACTAGTTTTTATGAAAAATGAAATTCATGGGTGGGCACTGGGTACAGTGGTTTAGATGCCACTGGGACATCCACATCCCATATTGGAGTGCCTGGGTTTGAGTCCCAGCTCCACGCCCTCTTCAGCTTCCTGTTAATGAGCACCCCGGGAGGCAGAAGGTGATGGCTCAAGTAAATGGGTGCCTGTTACCCATGTGGGAGACCCAGACTGAGTTCCTGGCTCTTGGAGTTAGTCTGACCCAGTCCAGATTGTTACGGGCATTTGGGGAGTGAACAGTGCAAGGGAGATCTCTGTGTCTCTCTCTGGATTTCAAATAAATAAATTAAGAAAAGAAAAAAAAGTCTGCCTATCCCCCTACCTTTCAAAATAAATAAGTAAATAAAAATAAAAAAAGAAAATTGCAAAAAAGAAAAGTCCATCAATAAGTTTTACAAGGCATAAAAACATGCTCAACACTGGGTATTATGACATAATAGTATTCCTAGCGCACATAATGGAAATGCAGTTGTTTACCAATATTCCATTGTAAAAAATAATTTCTGAAGATCTAATTCGAATAGATCTTGCTTCAGTAGAGCAATTGCACATGGGTACTTTCAGGAGTGATGACTTCTTTGAAAATTTTTGAAAACTAAGTTAGTTTGGTTTAGTTTGTGGTTGCCACAGCTCTTTTAGATTGCTGTTCAGCTACCACACCTCATTTTTAATAGAAGTGGGGAATCTAGGACTTGTTTTGCATAAGATCTTCTGATTTTCAAGAAATTATTTATTTACTTCTGATTTTCAAGAAATTATTTATTTACTTGAGATCGAGAGTGAGAGCGAGAGCGAGAGAAAGAGAGAGATGGAGAGAGAGGGAAGGAGAGAGAGAGGTATCTCCCATTCACTGATTTACCTCCAAACTAGGACTGGGCTGGACCAAAGCCAGGATCTGGAAACTTAATCCAGGTTTCTCAGGGGTTGGTGAGAATTCAACCACTTGAACCATCACTGGTTTCTCCCAGGGACTACATTAGCAGGAAGCTGAAATTAGGAGCTGGAGTCATATATTGAACCCAGGTACTCCGATGTGAAGTGTCTTAGCTGGTGTCTTTTTTTTTTAAAGATTTATTTATTTTTTTCCCCTGAAAACTTTTATTTAAGGAATACAAACTTCATGCATATCATAAATACAACTTTAGGAATATAATGATTCTTCCCACTGTACCTACCCTCTCATGCCTTTTTCTTCCCCATCTTCTATTCCCACTCTTATTTTTTAATGAGATCTATTTTCAATTAATTTAACATACATACAATTAATTCTATACTAAGTAAAGAGTTCAACAAATTGTATGAAAAAAAAACTGATCTTCAACGGTTGAGACAGGGCTATTCAAAGTCATTGCATCTCAAAGTGTTAATTTCACTTCTATAGATTACCTTTTAGGTGCTCTATCAGTTATCACAGATCAAGGAGAACATATGGTATTTGTCCTTTTGGGACTAGCTTATTTCACTAAGTCATTTTTTTTAAAGGCAGTATTGGAAAGAAAAAGAGGGGGAGGGAGGGAGGGGTAGAGAGAGTGAGAGAGAGAGAGAGAGAGGGAGAGAGAGAGAAAGATCTTTCATCCACTGGTTCCAAGTGGCTGCAATGTCCAGAACTGGACCAGGCCAAAGCCAGGAGCCAGCAGCTCACTCTGAGACTCGAACTGGCAGCCATATGGGATGCTGGTATCGCAGGTGGTGGTGGCTTTACCTGCTACACCACAGCACAGCTCCTTATCTGGTGTCTTAATCACTGGGCTAAACACCTGCTCTTGAGATCTCAATTTTTATTAAAAGTGACCTTCATCCTGAAGGAAACTTGTTTGGCCAACTGAGGGCTGAATGAAGGAAACTGTTGTGGGGCCCTGATACGAATATGAATTGAGGGGCATCTGGTCTCCCACTTCCAGGGACTCTGACCCCAGCTTTCGTTTATGTTAGAAGGAACCCAGTGACGCCAGCTCTAAAGCACACCCCTCTGTAAATCTCACAGTTTGGAGAATTATTTTTTTTTCATTTTGCATCAGCAGCATGCTGTTCAATGTGTTTTTTAATGAGTCTTTTATTTAATTCATGAAACCCGAGAGTTACGTGATTTCTCACTTTTTTCTTGTGCCTGCTGTCTTTCACGTAGAGGTATTTGGAGCAGCCGCAGGCGTGGGTCTGGTGGTAGCTTGTGATTACTTCGTCTTGATATTTTAGGCTTTTTGAAGATTCATTGTCACATTTCCAGTCCAACATAGGAAGTCCATAGCATATACAGGTAATTAACATCATAATCATTTCCTTTCCTCCTCACTTCTTTTTTATTTTGTATGGCATTGTCTGTTAGGCATCAGGAAATGAAGCTAAAATTAGCAGAAATGCAGTGAATTTTAGCTTTTCAGGTGGTCTGGTGAACTCAGTCTTAGTTCCTATCTCACTTGGAACTACACACACATCCCAACAATTCTAGCTGTAGCTGTTCCAGTTTTGTAGGTGAAGCTGCAGAATTTGATCTGCACTAGGATTGATTTCTTCGATTCCTGCAATTATTTGTAGGCAATCTGAGCTCGGGATGCTATTTGAAAATGTCAAATCATTCTAAAACAATGCTCGGGTGTAAGAAAATCAATACAAAAGTGGCAACCTCCTGGTACAATTCTATTCTGTATCCCTCACCTGTTGTCAAGGTCTCTCTACTTACATGTTTGTGGTGCAGAGGTATCCTTGGCAACCAAGACAGGTGGCTTTCTATGTAAAAGGACCCCAGACCGTGCTAACATCTAAAGATTCAGCTGCTAGACACACGGGTTGCTTTTCTTCCTAATGATAATACGTACACAGATGGCAAGACCTGAGGGTTGAAGAATTTGAATACAAAGTAGAAGATGTTTTAAAGGCTGGTGTGCGGTGGTCTCTCCTTCCCAGCTCCCTGCTTATCTTCCAACAGCGTTTCTTTCAGCAAGGCTGCCTCATCAGAGGAAACCCAGCATTTCATGAGGGCAGGGGAAGAACTAAGGGGAAAATAGCCATTCCAATGGAGTGTTACAAAACTCAGCGTGCAAATGATCATGCTGAAGTCCCTCTGAAAGCAAAATGTATTTGGGGTTGGAGCTGTGGCGTAGCAGGTTGAGGTACCAACTGCAATGCCAGGATCCTGAATGGATGCTGGATCTAGTCTATTCCTGGCTGCTCCGCTTCTGATCCAGCTCTCTACTAATGGCCTGGGAAAGAAGCAGAGGATAGCCCAAGTGCTTGGGCCTTGTACACACATGAGAGACCCGGAAGAAGCTCCTGGCTTCAGACTCACCCAGCCCCAGGCATTGCTGCCATTTGGGGAGTGCACTAGGGGATGGAAGATTCTCTCTCTCTCTCTCTCTCTCTCTCTCTCTCTCTCTCTCTCTCTCTGTTTTTGTCTCTCTCTCTGTAACTCTAACTTTCAAATAAAATAAATGCATCTTTAAAAAATTGGAAAGCACAACATAGTCTCACCAATTTTCACAAATGAACAAAGAGTGATAATGAAGAAATTCTCACCAATTGTCTTGATGGTAAAAAGAATGATAATCAGAAAGATAATGTTAATAAGGAAAAAAAAAGATTAATCCCAAATAGCAATATTTGAGCATTCACGAGAAGATATAATGTGGAGCTATGTTCTACTTTTTATTCTGAAATTAAAGATTCTTCAGTCAAAGAATTCCCCACCTTTATGTTGCTTCTTTCGTCATAAATTATGTTGGGGAAATATTCAGCACTGGATGATTATTTTCTGAATTCTGTTGAACCACTGCATGTCTTCTCTCTTCTCCTATAGAAAGTGGCAACAAATGTCCCGTTTGAAGTCTGCCCGACTGCAGCTCCACACAAGGTAGCAACTGACAGGTCAGTGCTGTTTCAGCATTGACCAGACATTTAAAAAAAAAAAGGTTAAGGACTTGGAAATGCTAATTAACCTGACTTGGTCGGGTTACTGACTTAATAGACTATGCCCCATAAGTAGATACACTTAAAATAATAAAGAAAAGAAAGCAGAGAGAAGGATCAATGATGAGAAGCAAGCACATTGATTTTCTTTCTTTCTTTCTTGTTTTTTCCTTTGGATTGTTAGGTTTGAGTGGGCATTTCCAGCGTCTGCTCTGGTTCTCTTTAGCTCCTGTGTAACTGGGAGCACTGTTGCTAGGGTGGGTCATTCGCACTAACATTAGAAATCTCTACATTGACACAAATTAAGATTTTTTTCTTTTCTTGAAGGACTGACCATTAAATGACATTTACAATTCAGGCTATGCTTTGGCAATTGAACCAGGCACTCCGATATGGGATGCAGAGTCCCAAGCAGTGATTTGTGTGCTTTGCCAAACACTTGCCCCTAGTTTGTTTTTAATTGACAAAAATAACTATACATTTTATAGAGTGCAATGTAATTATTCAATACTCGTGTACATGGTAAGATGATGAAATCAGGGTAAGCTGGTGGTGTTACTGTAGATAACTACAGCCGTTCTGGAATGCAGCGTGGAGGTTCCTCAGAAAGCTAAAACTAGAACTGCCATGCGATGCAGCTAGCCCACCCCAGGCAAATATCCAAACAGTGAAGTCATCACACCAAAGGAACACCTGCCCTCCACTTCAGCGTCCATCACGGGCTGAGGGCCGACCCAGCACCTTCTAATCCGGTCATTGTGAGCAAGGCTGTCCAAGCCCACAGGAACATTTCTGTTCTTTTCATGAAATGGAGAAACAAAGACTAGTTCATGCTGTACCAGGGAGTTTCTCAGAATTTCTCTTCTTTTAGAGTTCGCACCAGTTTTATCGTCCAGTAATGAAAACTTGAGGAATCGTAGGCCTGTGATAGTATGTGTGGCCTCACACACACCCGGAGAAGGAGGCCCTCAGGCCATACACGCTTGCTTGCACCACTGGTTTTCTCTTTTAAACCCAGACTTGATATGTGTGTGTGTTTGTATTAATTCTTAGGGTGTTAACTCAAGTAGTTCTATTACTTTTCTGTCTGAAAAGAAGAAATTCACTCTTAGGTTAATCAATTAAAAAGCGTTACAAGTTAACTTTCTGGCCCTTCTCAGTGGAAAGGCACCTCCTCTCCCCTGTCATGGAGGCTGCTCAAGTAAACCCACAGCACCTGAACAAGCGCTTTGGCGTTCAAGGTCAGCACACCAGAACAACCAGGCAAAATGGGGAAAACATCCTTCTTTCCTAACTGTATTCCGTGAGTACCGAGCGCCTTATTGGTATCTACACGTTAGTGGATGAATACTGCATTTCCCTGTTTTGTTTCATTTCTCCCTTGTCTTTCTGTCTCATGACAGTTACGGTAAGATGGCACACTTCAAATTGCTGCTGAAAAATCCCCGAATCGCTTCCTTTAAACAGAGGCATCAGCTGAACCAAAGAAAATCCTGCAGTACACAATTGAGATATTTACTTAAGTCAAAGTCGGGAAGATCGATTCCTGCTCAACAATACCAATTGTTTCTGGCCCCAGTTCGCTTTATAACACATGATTTCTATTTGTTAGATGGAGTATAAGCTGTGAAACACAGGATTTACCATAGTAAAGGAGAAGTGGTTTTAAGATCGAATATTGATCCTGATGTTCTTCAAAAAAGGCCAATTCAGAAGAGCCTAGAGCTGCGGTTTTGGCAGTGGAAAATCATCCTTTAAACAGCCACTAGATGGCAGTGCTGTACCGTAAGTGTTAGAAGGCGGGTCTCTGCTTCTTGGTTAGAGAACTTTGATGACTGACATTTGTCCCTGGGAACACTTACATTGGCACAGGCGGAGAAGGTCTTTATGTATCTCTGGTAACCTTACCTTCCGTTAAGCTTTTGCTGATGTTGTAATTTGTTGACTTAAGAAACTGTTTAAAGGCTGTTATTTTTTTTTGGGGGGGAGGGGAATTGGACAGGGGCTCAAGCCTTATTAATAACATTTATTTTAAACATGAATTTATGTTTCCTCTTGGGTGACTAACATTTTCCTAAAACTGAAGTCACCTGGTGGCTGAATGGAAAGTAAAGTGGCCTGTGGCCGGGTCGCCACCAAATCCTTTTTTTTTTTTTAATCTATTTATTTATTTGAAAGGCAGAGTCCCAGAGAGGCAGAGGCAGAGAAAGAGGTCTTTCATTCACTGGTTCACTCCCCAAATTGGCTGCAACGGCCGGAGCTGGGCCAACCCAAAGCCAGGAGCCAGGAGCTTCTTCTGGGTCTCCTACGTGGCCGCAGGGGCCCAAACACTTGGGCCATCTTCCATTGCCTTTCCAGGTGACGGCAGTGAGCTGGATCAGAAGTGGAGCAGCTGGGACTGGAACTGGCATCCATATGGGATGCAGGCACTGCAGATGGCGGCTTTACTCGCTATACCACAGCACCGGCCCCTCCACAAGTTCTGATGAGGAGCTGGCAGGTTGCTGGCAGAGGCATTGCTTGCTGGGCCTTTTCTTAGCTGCAATAGAGGAGATTTGGACTGGAACCCTCCAGGGTCCCTTCTAGTTCTACCAGTTCATGGTTCTCTGATTTTAGGCAGTTGCAAAATGCTGAAGTGTAGGATATTCTGAAAGCCATTTAATTTGATTTTAATTTCTTAATTTCATAACATGGTACATGTGTGAACAGTGCAATTATTTAATATCAGAAGCAATTGTTATTCCTGGAATTCCTATAAGTAGAATGAAAAAACTGAAGTTTTAGTTAAAGAGGTAAAGGTTTGGTGCTTTATTTTTGCTCTAAATGTTTTAGAACTATTGGCCTTTTATTGGCAACATTTAAAATCACTTTAGAATTTTTGGATCACAATGTGACATGGAAGAATTATGTTAAAGTTTCATCCTGGAGGCATGACATTTTGACTTGTACAATAGATGCATTTCCTTTGAATTAACACATCCATTTATTTTCTTTAAAATAATTTAATCACTTATTAAGTGAGCCAATAACAGGTTCATCCTTCAAGAAGATTACATTTTTCTAGTTAGAAAGTTAATTGGACAAGCAATTCTAAAAAGTGCGGTGAAGGGCTGACACTTTGGCATAGTGGGCTAAGCCTCTGCCTGTGGGGCTGGCATCCTATATGGGTACCAGTTCATGTCCCCACTGTTCCTCTTCCAATCCAGCTCCTTACCATGGCCTGGGAAAGCAGTAGAAGATGGCCCAAGTGCTTGGACCCCTGCTCTTGAGCGAGAGATCCAAAAGAAGTCCTTGGCTCCTGTCTTTGGATTAGCCCAGCTCTGGCCATTGTGGCATTAGGGGAGTGAACCAGTGGATAGAAGACCTTCTTCTCTGTCTCTCCCTCTCTCTGTCTGTAACTTCCCAAATAAATAAATAAATAAATTTTTTTTTAAAAAAGAATATGTGGTGAATGATCTAAGTGGAGAAATATAACATTTTTGAGGACATAGAAACAGATGAAAATTACTATTTGTAGCAAGTTTATAAGGAGAAACTGAATGTTAGGTTAGATTGTAAATAGATATTTTTAGAAAAATAACCCTTTAAGAGGAAGCAAAACATTGTGTTAAATACTTTTTTCCCTTAGAAACCTGGAAATGTGTGAAATTTTTTGAACCTGTTGACAATAGTTGCTACAGAAAGGCTATAGAATAAGACTAGGGTAATATTTTTCTTCTAGTTCTCAAGTCATATAAGTAGTTGTATTTAAAAGAACCCTTTAAATATCAGTAAACTTTCCATTGTATGTGTAACTTCTTTTTATACAATTTATTTATTTTCACTTTTATTCAAAAGGCAGAAAGAGAAAGATCTTTATTTGCTGGTTCACTTTCTTTTTTTTTTTTATAAAGATTTTATTTATTTATTTGAGAGGTAGAGTTACAGACATTGCGGCTATTTGGGGAGTGTCTTCCTTCCATTGATTCACTCCCCAAATAGCCGCAATGGCCGGAGCTGCGCCAATCCAAAGCCAGGAGCTAGGAGCTTCTTCCTGGTCTCCCACATGGGTGCAGGGGCCCAAGCCCTGCGGCCATCTTCCACTGCTTTCCCAGGCCATAGCAGAGAGCTGGATTGGAAGAGGAGCAGCCAGGACTAGAACCGGTGCCCATATGGGATGCCAGTGCTGCAGGTGGAGGATTAACCTACTGCACCATGGCGTTGGCCTCCTGGTTCACTTTCAAATGTCTGGCAATAGCCAGGGCTGGGCCAGGTAGTAGACTAGAAATTGTTCCACGTCTCCTATGTGGGTGGCAAGGACCCAAGTACTTAGAATTGTCACCTGCTGTCTCCCAGGATGTACGTTAGCGGATGATGTGTTAGAAGCCATTAACAGGGACTCAAGCCAGGCACTCTGATATGGGATGTGGGCATCCTAAGCAGAGACTTAAGTACTGTACCAAACGCCCCTCCTTTCCATGAAATTTCTTTATTTCTTGTTACTCATGGAGAAATTAATTTCTTTGGGAGAATTAAGACCCCTAATCGTAACTGCACAGCCCCCCTAAAATTTGAGATTTAACAAGCAACAGTTTGCATTTGCAGTATCGACCATTTGAGGTTCATGGCAACTTTTGCTTATATGAGGAATAAGTACATTAAAACCTGTCATTCATGCTGTGAATAAGACAAAGGAGAAAATATTCATAGAACCAGTGATTCATAGTTATTTTTGTTGGGGTGAAAAACCATCTCTTGAGAAGGACAACAGTTCAGTGAACAAATGTCACAATACATGGAATGACATAAGCTATACTCTTAACTGAATGGAGGAGGTAAAATGTTTTTCACAAGGACAGTTTTGATGCCATTGAAATATTACGTCTACAAAGTCCTACTCGTTGATGAGTAACCTGATTTTGATGACGATCCTTTGTTTGAAGTACATATATTCTGACAAGTACCTCCTTTTTCCACTCCCTAAATAGAACATGTGAGGTTTGGTATTAATCTTTGTGAATGTTTTTGGTATTGCTTCTGCATTGTGGGCTCCTTCTGAGTGCCAAATCCAGTTCTAGCAACCAGAATACAAGTGACCCCTTGGTCCAGGGACAATTTTCAGGTTGTTCAATCTAAGAATCTGAGAGGTGATCATGGCTACAGAGCCCTTCTAATTGCTCATTTTACAGATGGAAAATTACTTCTTGAGGAGTTTACTTGCATATCTGATGGCTCAAGTTCCAACTAGAACTTAGTGAAGAGGAGAAAGTGCATGGGATGCATATTTATGTAGAATTTGTTGTGATAGACACTGAACTCACCTCCACCTCACTTAATTTTAGTCAACGTTTCACAACTGTAACAAATATTTAAGCTATTTAGAAAAGAAGGAGATTTGTTTTGCCTCGTGTGTTTTGGAGGTTCAAATCCAAGGTCAGAATGTCCCACACGTTGGATTTATGGAGGGAATAGGGAAACTTGGGAAGAAGAAGGACCACATGGTGAGCCGGAAGCTGGAAGAGAACAGCTGGGCTAACTGCAGTCTCACAGAACCAACCTGGTTGTGAGAGTTGCCTGGGACACAAGCCCCCGGTGACCGAAGGACCTCTCACTAGGCCTATCCCCTAGACACCATAATTGAATCAAGCCCCACCCTTTTAATATTGTTGGTTTATGACTTTGGGACTTAACCATCTGCATCAGTTGGGGAGCTGAGTCATTTTTAAATTATTGCTTTCTTCTCCTAGCTCCTTGAAACTCATGCCCTTCTCACATACGGCACAATCCCTTCATTCTCCAAGCTCCCAAAATCTTAACTCAGTCCAACATTAATCCTGAAGTCCTGGGGGTCTCGTTTGAGATATAAGGCAAATTCCTTTGCTGTGAGCCTATACAAATCCAACTTACAAGTGCAGTCATTTGGCCTAGTGGTTAAGACACTTGTTAAGATGCCCATGTACAGGGCTGGTACTGTGGTGCAGTGGGTTAAAGCCCTGGCCTGCAGCACCAGCATCTCATATGGATGCCAGTTCGAGTCCTGGCTGCTCCACTTCCCTTCCAGCCCCCTGCTAATGCACCTGGGTGAGCAGTGGAGGATGGCCTGGGTCTTTGGGCCCCTGCGCCCAGGTGGGAGACCCAGAGGAGGCTCCTGGCCTCTGACTCCTGGCTTCAAATCAGTTCAGCCCTGGCCATGGCTGCTGTTTGAGGGGTGAACCAGCAATGGAAGACCTCTCATTCTCTATCTCTACCTCTCTGTAACTCTTACAAATAAATAAAATAAATCTTTAATAAAAAGATGTCATGAATGATATTGGAGTACCTGGGTATGATACCCTCTTTAGAGAGAGCGAGAGAGAGAGAGAGAGATAGAGATTCCATCTGCTGGTTTATTCTCCAAATGGCATTAAGAGCTGGGATTGGGCCAGGCCAAAGCAAGAGTCAGGAACTCAATTTTGGTCTCCCACATGAGTGGCAGAGACCCAAGTACTTGGGCCATCACTGGAGTCACACTATCAGGAAGCTGGATTTAGGAGCAGAGCTGGAGCTTGAGCCCAGGAATTCTGTTATGGGATGCTGTTTTTACAAGTGGCATCTGAACTGTTATGCCAAATGCCTGCCCCCAAATTTCATTCATTTTTGTGGCTGAATACCATTCTGTTGTAGTATATAGTACATTGTGTTTATTCATTCATCTGTCAAGGGATGTTTGGGTGGTTTCCTCCTTTTGGCTATTGTGAAAGTTGCTGCTATGGATATTGTTGTACATTATACAAAAGGCAGCCTTTTCAAAAAGTTGTTTTTTGGGTCAGTGCTGTGGTGTAGTAGGTTAAGTCACTGCCAGCAATGCTGGCATTCCATATAGGAGGTGGTTCTATTCCCAGCTGCTCCACTTCCAATCCAGTTCCTGGCTAATGGGCCTGGAAAAGCAGCAGAGGATGCCCACGTGCTTAGGCTGCTGCACCCAGATGGGAACCTGGAAGAAGCTCCTGGCTCTTGGCTTCAGCCTGGCCCAGTCCCGGCCATTGGGGCTATTTGGGGTGTGAATCAATGGATGAGAGATCTCTCTCTCTGTAACTCTGATTTTCAAAAAAAGTTTTTTTTTTTGTACTTCCATAACTTGATAATGGTAAACTGAACTTCCCAGAAAACTAAAGTTGTGGTTTGAGTTGAGACTTGCTGCTTTCTTTTTTTTTTGTGCATGTGTGTGATATATTTTGTAGTTTTATTTATTTTTTACATGTGCATACATGATTTTTTTTCTTTTTTGAGATAACATTTTAAATTTATGTTATAGTCAAAGGCTTAATGACTCTGCTAAGTAAAGAGTTCAACAAATAAAAAGTAAAAAGGCCATAGTTCAGCAGGAAATAGGCAGGGATTATAAACAATAATGAAAAATGGAAAAATATTCAACTTTACTCATATAAATTAAAAATCTAAAATAGTCCCCAAATAATTAATACTATAGTAGTATGTAATTCCTCTCAATTTGTTTGATAAATATTTAAAACAAAGGTGGACAAAACACTCTATTTGTAGCAAAACTGACACAAACAGTGTTTTCTTTTCCTTTTTAAAAAATTTAGCTCCTACATATCAGGGAGAACATGAGGTATTTGTCTTTCTTGTCTCTGTCTTATTTCACTTAACCTGATATTCTCCAGACATTTGCAGCAAATGGTGGAATTCTTTTTTTATAGCTGAATAATATTCCATTGTGTGTATATGTGTATATATATACACACACACACATATATATGTATATATATACATACACACAAATATCACACACACATATGTATGTATCACATTTCCTTTATCCATTCATCTGATGATATACACCTTGATAAATGTCATTTTGTAACACCCTATCTATCTTCCCTCGATATTATCTTTTACATTGTTTTCTAGATTTTCCTGTATGTTTGTCCTATCTGGTAAATCTGAGAAGAATTTGTTTAATTTTATCACTCCAATGTAAAATACTTTTAGAATTTTGTTTTGCATTATATTGAACTAAAATGTTAATTTTGGCAGAATTGATATTACCACAATATTTAGATGTCTCATTAAAGTATTATGACTTGTCATTCTATTATTTGGATTAGATAATTATGCCTTCAATAAAGTTTTAAGCCTTTTAGATAGTTTCTCGGCATTCTGTGTTAAGACTATTCTTGGGGAGGTTAAAATTTTGTACTTTTTTTAATGTGTTTTTGGTTATGGTTCATTTTAATGGGATACTTTCCAATCTCTTTTCTACTGCTTATTGTTGGCATATAGGAAAGCAATTAATTCTTGTATATTTTGTTACTGACTGAATATATGATAAATTATTAATATTTTATTTTATTTTTGAAAATATTTGTTCACTTGAATGGCAGAGCAAGAGAGAGAGAGACAGAGAGAGGGAGATAGGGAAAGAAATATCTTCCATTTCATCTGTGGTTCACTCACCAGATCTAGGTTAGGCTGAAGCCAGGAGCCAGGAACTCTGTCCTCATCTTCCTCATACATAGGCCATCTTCAGCCCCATTCCCGAGTGTAATAGCAGGAAGCTGGATCAGAAGTGGAGTAGCTAGAACATGAATTGGTGCTTCAATATGGGATCCTGGCACTACAAGCAGTGGATTAATCAGCTGTAACACAATGCCAGCTCTTGGTTAATATTTTAAATTGATCATGTGCTTGATATCCTGTCTACATGGATTACTTTTGCATTAACTAAATACGTAAGGTTACTTCAAATATAGTTTTTCAAACTATGTTTTGTATCTTTGTCAAAGCAATGCTTAAGAATGATATACTCTGCCTGCAGCGCCGGCACACCAGGTTCTAGTCTCGGTTGGAGCGCTGGAATCTGTCCCGGTCACTCCTCTTCCTGTCCACCTCTCTGCTGTGGCCCGGGAGTGCAGTGGAGGATGGCCCAAGTCCTTGGGCCCTGTACCCACATGGGAGACCAGAAGGAAGCACCTGGATACTGGTTTCAGATCAGCGTGGTGCGCTGGCCTCAGCGGCCTTTGGGGATTGAATCAATAGAAAAGGAAGACCTTTCTTTCTGTCTCTCTCTTACTGTCCACTCTGCTTGTCAAAAAAAAAAAAAAAAGAATGATATACTATCATAGTTTTAATGATCTGTGATTATTTTAAAATTTACTGTATGAGTGAAATGATCATGTCTTCATTTGAAAAAGGCAGCAACAGCAGCATCAGGTAACAGAGATTCGACTCTCTTTCTTGTTTTTAAATATTTATTTGTTATCCCAGCGCCGCAGGCAGAGGATTAGCCAAGTGAGCCACGGTGCCAGCCTTAGTGTAGGGTTAACTTAGTGTTGGGTTAACTTATAATCATTAAGTAAACTGAAAATAGATCTTTTGAAAATTAAGAATGGGAATGTGAGAGTGAGAAGAAGGAAGGGCGTGTATGGTGGGAAGCATCATATGTTCCTAAATCTGCATAAATGAAATAAATGAAACTTGTATAACTTCAATAAAATTTTAAAAAAGAAAAAATAAATTTTGAAGATGATAAACTCACTAAGATAATAAACAATTTTTATAAAAAGATTTATTTAATTTATTTGAAAGAGTTACCAGAGAGGCAGAGCCAGAGAGAGAGAGAGAGAGAGAAAGAGGTCTTCCATCCACTGGTTTATTCCTCAAATGACTGCAACGGCCAGAGCTGAGCTGATCTGATGCCAGGAGCCAAGAGCTTCTTCAAGATCTTCCCATGTGGGTGCAGGGGCCCAAGGACTTGGGCCATCTTCTACTGCTTTCCCAGGCCATAGCAGAGAGCAGGATCAGAGGTGGAGCAGCCAGGATTTGAACCAGTGCCCATATGGGATGCCAGTGCTGCAGGCTGAGGCTTTAACCTGCTACACCACAGTGCTTGCCCCAAAAATAACCCTTTGTTTTCAAACACTGCAGAAAAAAAAAGAAAAATTTTCTGAATAGTTCAAAGAAAAAATCACCTAGTGGATTAGTAAATGGTTATTTGACATTTTCTTTCTTTTTTAAAAAAATTATTTATTTATTTGAGAAGTAGAGTTACAGATAGTGAGAGGGAAAAAAGGAGAGACAGAGAGAAAGGTCTTGCATCAGCTGGTTCACTCTCCAAATGACTGCAACAGCTAGAGGTGGGCCGATCCAAGCCAGGAACCAGGAGCCAGGAGCCAGGAGCCAGGAGCCAGGAGCCAGGAGCTCCTTCTGGGACCCTAGCACTTGGGCTATCTCTTACTGTTTCCCCAGGCCATAGCAGAGAGCTTGATTGGTAGCGGAGTAGCTGGGACACAAACTGGTGCCCATATGGGATGCTGGTGCTGCAGGCAGACACTTAACCCACTAAGCTACAGCGCCGACTCCTATTTGACATTTTCTTAAAAATTTAATAAGTTGGTGTTAAATTGGAAATTGCATAGATAATTAATCAATTCTTTAAAAAAAATCATGTAGGATCTCTGTCTTTAATGTATTGTACATTGTGAATTAATACTATAACTAGTACTCCAACAACAATTTCAGTTTGTGTCTCTATGTGAGGGCAAACTGTTGAAATCTTTACATAATATGTTCTAAACTGATCTTCTGTGTATAAAGAGAATTGAAAATGAATCTTGATGTGAACAGAAGGGGAGAGGGAGCGGGAGAGGGGAGGGTAGCGGGAGGGAGGGAAGTTGTGAGGGGGGGAGCCATTGGAATCCATAAGCTATACTTTGGAAATTTATATTCTTTAAATAAAAGCTAAAAAAAAAAAGAAAAAAGAAATTAAAAAAAAATTTAATAAGAATAATTTTAAAACCAAATGTTGGTAAACATATGCTTTGGGACTGTGAATTAGAAATAATTTTATTGGTAAAATTATACCTAAAAGGAATAAAATAAAGCAGCGGAATTCTATAAGACACATTTCAAGAGTCAGTTAAATGCATTATCTTAAGTCACAAAATAAGGGGCTGTATGATAAAGAATTTGATCTTTGTTCCAGGTTTCTTGGAGAGTGATTTGGAAACCTTTGTCATTTTCTCAGGGATATGAGTGCCTTTTATTCATGGTGGGCCCCTCAAATCAAGCCTTCGTTCACACTCATTATGTGATTCATAGTGGCCCCTATGTAGTTTTGGGACAAGGGCTGGCTGTGCTGGAAAGGCCAACTTCATGATTCACAGGTTGAAGCCTTGAGCCAGGTGGTCTCACTGCAACCTCCAGGGATGGGAAAGCATTGGGAATTGAATACAGTCATGAGGCTATTGATTAAATTAGTCATGACTGTGTAATGAAACCCCATAAAAACTCTACACTGAAGCTCCATTGAGCATCCCAGATGGGGAGCCCATTGATGAGCCAGTGGGATGGTGATTCCTGATTCCTCAGGGAGAGGACATGGGAGCGCCACATTTCGGACTCTCAACAGACCTCATCCTGCAGGTTTCTTTGCTTGGCTGGTCCTGGTTTATGTCCTTTATAAGGAAACTGTAAGCATAAGGATAGTAGTTTTGTGAGTTCTGTGAATTCTCCTATCAAATCATCACACCTGAGGGGGCTGGTAGGAAGGTTCAGGATTTCCACCAGCTGGACAGAAACCTAGGTGGCCTGGAAACTCTGGAGTGTGTGGCTTGTGTCTGAAGTAAATACGTTCTCGGGGAGGACTGTGCCTTCAACCTGTGAAGTGTGCACTATGAATAGCTGGCCTCAGAATTGCACTGCAGAAGGAGTTCAAACAGGTATAAGAAGCTTGGTAAGGCAGATACTGGAGCTGGCTTCACACTGAGGGTCACCTGTTATGTTCTAAATGTTGTTATGGTCTAAGATCTAAGGTAGAATTAAGAGAGGTGGACTAAGTAAGCTTTACCAGGAAGTTTTATTTGACTATGTAGTTCTGAGATCTTGTTGCCATCATTAAAAATTGTATTAATGATTTACTATTTTTTATTGTTAGGTAAGGATTTTAGTAAAGATTCTGTCTCTAAAGTTGTAAACTTATGTAATCATGTCAAATGAACATCTGAAGTTATCTACAATAAAAATAAATCTCTACACTAATTTTAAAAGGACCAGAAAAATTGATGAATCACTTATTAAAAATTGCCATGTGGATGTGTGGGTGCACACTGTTGAAATCTTTACTTAGTATAGAGTTGGTCTTCTGTATATAAACTAAAAATGGAGCTTAATGAAGAATGGGATGGGAGAGGGAGTAGGAAGTGGGACAGGAGTGGGGGTGGGAGGGCGGGTATGGGGGAAAGAACCACTGTATTCCTAAAGTTGTACCTATGAAATTTGCATTCATTAAATAAAAGCTTTAAACAAAATGAAACAAAAAATATTGCTATGTGGGGGCTGATGTTGTGGTACAGCAGGTTAAGCTGCCACCTGTGATGCCAACATCCCAAATGGGTGCTGATTCAAGTCCTGCCTGCCCTACTTCTGATCCTGCTCCCTGCTAATGCACCTGGAAAAGTAGTGGAAGATGATGAGTGCTCGGGAGCCTGTACCCATGTGGGAGACCAGGATGAAGCTCAAGCTTTGGCCTGATTGTTGTCACCATTTGGGGAATGAATCAGCAGATGGAATCTCTCTCTCTCCCCCTGTAACTTGTCTTTAAAAATAAATAAATAAATCTTTAAAACAAAAATTCTATGTGGCAGAATAGAAATATGATTCCTGATCTTAAATATGATAAAATTGTCAAAAATCTTTGGCTATTTACATACTATTTCCTTGGTATTTAACAGTAGTTCTTATAATAAAAATGTTTCCCTTTAAATATATTTACTACCTAAAAAAAATCATGAGAAAACTCATGACTTGAGTATTCGGGAATTCAAATAGTCAAACAAATGTCTGGTTATTTTAGAGCCAAAATAGAGAACTGAAAAATAATTGTATTAAATTCATCTGTAGGTAATCATCATTTTTTGTAATCAGCATTGCTTTTAAAAAATATTTATCTATTTATTTGAAAGGCAAAATTACAGAGAGAAAGAGAGAGAGAGAAAGAGAGAGAGAGAAAGAGAGAGAAGAAGAGTGAGAGCGAGAGACCTTCTATCCACTGATTCACTCCCTTGATGGCCTCAGTGGCCAAGGCTGGGCCAGTATGAAGCCAGGAGCTAGGAGCTTCTTCCAGGTTTCCCACATGGGTGAAAGGGGCCCAGGGATTTGGTCCATCTTCTGCTTCTTTCCCAGGTGCATTAACAGGTAGCTGGATCAGAAGTAGAGTAGCTGGTCCTTGGACTGGTGCCCATGTGGGATGCTGGGGCTGCAGGTGGTGGCTTGATCTGCTGCACCACAGAAACAGCCCTGCTATTTTTTCTACATAAGAAACAGTAATACAAGACATTACCAGATATGTTTTCCAACTTCTGAACCCCTAATATTGGGTAAAAAGTTGCCACCAAATTTCCAGCATGAAATATTTGTTTTTAATATGTTTGGGTAGTGAACAAATACAAAGCATTAAAGAACCATAGACACCATGGAGAAAACCAGTATGTAGGGATTGCCATTAAGGCATTTGGATCTGGATAAAAAGTCCATGAGAATATTTCAGGCATGGAAAGCCAAGACACTGTGGCAAAAAAATGACCTAAATGAAAGATCTGTGTGAGTGAGATCCCAGCGGAAAGTATGGGCCATCAAAGAAGGAGGTACCTTTCTCTGAAGAGAGGAGAGAACTTCCACTTTGACTATGGCCTTGTCTAAATAAGATCAGAGTTGGTGAATTCAAGAGGCTTCCGTAGCCTTGGCAGCTCATGACAAGAGCCTAGGGAGATTACTGATGCCATAAATAAGAGTGTCAATTGTTAAATCAACAACAGGAGTCACTGTGCACTTACTCCCCATGTAGGACCTCTGTCCTTAATGTGTTGTACTATGTGAATTAACAGTAAAACTACTACTCAAACAGTACTTTATACTTTGTGTTTCTGTGTGGGTGTAAACTGTTGAAATCTTTACTTAGTATATACTAAATTGATCTTCTGTATATAAAGATAATTGAAAATGAATCTTGATGTGAATGGGATGGGAGAGGCAGCAGGAGATGGGAGGGTTGCGGGTAGGAGGGAAGTTATGGGCAGAAAAGCCGCTATAATCCAAAAGTTGTACTTTGGAAATTTATATTTATTCAATAAAAGTTAAAAAATTATTAGAAAAGAAAAAAAAGAGATTTATTTTAAAAAGATGAAGAGCAAGTACTAAGTCAGGACCAATCATCTAATCTGAAGGGCAGGAGTAGACACCATATACGTAGATGCAGGAGCTTCCCACCTAACCACAGAAAACTTCCTGCACAGTCCCTGGTGCAGCAGAACCCAGTGCTTGTTTTTTCTGGCACCCCAATGTTTCAAAGAAGCTGCTATATAGGACCTCACCACTCTTGGAAGAATTTGCTCTATTGGGCTTGAAGTAGAATGACAGAGCAGATATAATGTGTGTGTGTGTGTGTGTGTGTGTGTGTGTGTGTGTTTGTGGGACGGGACAAGGATGGTAAGTAATTGGCTTAAGAGGTTACCCAGGGGCTGGTGTTGCGCCATAGTGGGTAAGATGCCACCACCGATGCTGACATCCCATATGTGTGATGGTTTGTGTCCTGGCTGTTCCACTTCGAATCTAGCTCCCTGCTAATGGCCTGGGAAAGCAGAAGAAGATGGCCCAAATGTTTGGGCCTCTGTATCCATGTGGGAAACCTAGATGAAGTTCCTGGTTTTGGTTTGGCCCAGCACTGCTGTTGTGGCCATTTGGGGAGTGAAGCAGGGGATGGAAGATCTCTCTCTCTCTCTCTCTCTGTGTGTGTGTGTGTGTGTGTGTGTCTACCTCTCTATGTAACTCTTTAAAATAAATAAAATTTTTAAAAAATCTTTGAAAAAGTCAGAGTTACAAAGAGAGAGGGAGAGAGAGAGAGCGAGAGCGAGAGCGAGAGAGAGAGAGAGCTCTTCCATTCCCTGATTCACTCTCCATATGGCCACAATGGCCAGAGCTGAGCCTATCCTAAGTTAGGTTACAGGCACTTCTTTGGAGTCTCCCACATGGATGCTGGGTCCCCAGGATTTGGGTCATACTCTACTGCTTTCCCAGATGTATTAGCAGGGAGCTGGATTAGAAGTAGAGCAGCTGGGACTTAAACTGACGCCATATGGGATGCCTGCACGGCAGGACAGAGATTTAACCAGTTGTGCCACAGTGCCAGCCCCAACTCTGACTTTAAAATAAATAGATTCTTAAAAAAAAAAAGAGGTCACCTAGTCCTGAATACTTAGATATTAAAATATCATCAAAATTATCCTGGATAGGTGATTATTTAATGATTATCTTATCACTATTTAATCTACAAAGAAATTTAGCTTTTTACTATAATTTTTATAGAAATTATGTGAACTAGGACTTCCAAAATTTGTCTAATTGGATTAGTGAACTAGAATTTTTTAAAAAATAATCATAGGGAATAAGGAAAATAAAAAGGAGCTTCAGTAACTTGTCCAAGAGCAATTATAATAAGAGAATGGAACTGAGTTTCAAATATGAGCCTGTCAGTTCCCCTGAAACCAAGGAAGTTTCTCTTCTAGCGATGCCATTAGCAATGCAGAGTGCAGTTTCTCTTGTAGACCATTGTACTTACAGTGCCATGAAAGAGGGAATCCATCTTCCCTCCACTTTAATTTTTTGCTGAAAACTCTCAACTCATTATATCAGTCAAACTCTGCTATTTCTGGTGAGGAGTGATACAGCCAAAACAAAAACAATATTTATTTACTTTTTTAATTAAAAAAACCTTTAGAGTTTCCCTTACAGAGAAAACAAGTTATAGGGAAAAGGCTGTGGATGTGAATGGACAGGAACCTGTGCTTGCACCACTCTCCCATCCTAGAGGATGAGCTGGTGGGGAAATTCAGTGTTTTCAGTGGCAGCTGAGAGTCAGGTAGATAGGGTCCCGGTGTCTGGCCTCCCCTCCCCAGGCTGTTTGTAATGATCTATATTCCAGGTAGGTTAGGGGTGTGTGAGTGCTTCCGCTCCCAAGCAAGGATTTGGAGAGATCTGAGCTTTGCAGAGAATCAATTGCCTCTTTATGAGGCCGGCAGAGGGAAGAGAGCTATCAAGAACCAGATGCTTCACCTGGTGCACACAGGAACCTACAGGGGCTCCCTGGCATTTGCACCCCTAGGTAAAGGTAGAACAGGGCATCCCCCAATTCTTGAGGAAAAACATTTCTTGAATTGGCTAAGAACATGGAATGATTTGTAATCATTGACTTGACTCTGTTTACCTAAAAATTAAACTTTGTGCTACTACTAGACAGTAATGGAAGCCGAAGGAAGAGATTAAATTCAGTTATAAGAAATAAAAATACACTTTTGCATATTTGAGCTTATGACTGTAAAAATCCATTCTCTTTGATGCAGTAACACAAAACAAATCAGAGTGTCCTACCTGCCTCCATGTTTTCCCATTGATTTCTCTCCTATTTCCTCCCACACAGGCTGAATTTCTAGGCTGTCTCTGTCAGCTTTTTCAAATTTAGGTGCCAGGAGCTGCAGGGGACTTGGAGGATGTCAGTTGTTACTTATTATTGTAATAACTGTTCAGTTAAATAAAAGCTCTATGAATTTGTATATTGAAAAGCTGCAGATAGTTCCTATTTATTTTAGCTTGGTTCCTCTTGCAACAGAAGATTCCTATTTAATTATTAATTTGGCTGTTATTCCTGGAAATTCTTGGCTATAAATAAATGTTTTTGAAAACATTACCCACAAACCACTAAAGGTTTTCTCCTAGTGGTAGAGCTGTTATATATGAGATTGTTGACTCTTTAAGTAGTATTTAAGTATGAATAAATAAGTACTATTGATGTAGATTAGAGTTAAATGATAGTTTCTTCATTATTTTGCAGGGCTGACAATAAAGAATGCCATTTAGATAAAACTTGTGATGTCTTATTGTAATTAGGTGACCAATTAAGTGATTTGCTGATTATAACAAAAACATAAATCACCATAGGAAATTGTGATGATTAGTTTTGTCTAGGCTATAGTACTTGGTTATTCTATTAAGCACTGATCTAAATGTTGCTATGAAAGTATCTTGTAAATGTGTTTATTGCTACAATTAATTGATTTTAAGTAAAGAAAATCATTCTTGGTATTATGACTGGACCTCAGTTGAAAAGCTAAGAGCAAAACCAAGTTTTCTTTGAAAAACAAAAAGTTCTGCCTCAAGACTGTAGCATCTCCTGCCTCACAGTTTCATCCAATAAACCTATTCTACAGATTTCAGACTTGCCATCCCCCATAATCTTGTAAATCTGTTCCTTGAAATCTTTCACTGCATCTCTATTAACCATCTATCTGTAATCTACGTGAAAGTTTAAAAAGACTTATTTACATTTTATCTGAAAGATGCAAACATGCATACATATACACACACAGAGAGAGCTTCCATCCCATGTTTTACCCATCAAATGACTGCAATAGCTGGGACTGGGCCAGGCTGAAATCAGGAACCAAGAACTCAATCCAGGTCTCCCATGTGGGTGCCAGGAACCCAGATACTTGAGCCATTATCTGCTGCCTCCCATGGTGTGCATTGGCAGAAAGCTGGAATTGGAAATGGAGATAAGTCTCAGACGTAGGCGCTCTGATGTGAGTCGAGGGTGTCTTAAGTGCTGTCTATAACTGCTATACCAAAACCCTCTCTATCTATTTATCTTTGATTGGTGGTTTCCCTGGATAACTTGCATTGATACAGATTTTGGTACTGAGAATAGCTCTGGAGGAACTCATTTTAAGAACAAACGTTCTGGGCTGGTGCCGCAGCTCAATAGGCTAATCCTCCACCTGCGGCGCCGGCACACTAGGGTTCTAGTCCCGCTTGCCCCTCTTCCAGGCCAGCTCTCTGCTGTGGCCCGGGAGTGCAGTGGAGGATGGCCCAAGTGCTTGGGCCCTGCACCCCATGGGAGACAAGGAGAAGCACCTGGTTCCTGGCTTTGGATCAGCGTGGTGCGCCAGCCGCAGCGCGCCAGCCGCAGCGGCCATTGGAGGGTGAACCAATGGTAAAAGGAAGACCTTTCTCTCTGTCTTTTTCTCTCACTGCCCACTCTGCCTGTCAGAAAAAAAAGAGAAAGAACAAATGTTCTGGATCAGTTGTCTAATGTTGTTAGATTTAATGATTATTTCCGGTGGTAAAGAGGACACTGATAGTCTGTGGCATGATGTGGCAGTAGAGGCACATCAAATATTGTCACTGAAAACCCCTAATCAGGTAGTTAAAGGTGACAAATTTCTGGGTGACCATATATTTGAAATGTTAAAACATTTTTGTGAAACGCATGAGTATAATGAACTTGGTTGTGTGATGGCGACTTCTTATGAGTCAAGTTAAACTGGGTTATGGGATGCTCAAATATTTGGGGTGTGTCTGTGAGAGTGTTTCTGGTGAAGATTAGCATTTGGCTTATTTGATTCATTACAGCATATTGCTCTCCTTAGCATCGTCTAATCTGTTTTGAGGGCCTGAATAGAACACAAGATGGAGGAAGGGAGAATTGATTCCTTTTCTGCTTGATTGTGTGTCTGGGACCTTGGTCTGCTTAAACTCAGACTGGGATTTATCCCGCTGGCTCCTCTGGTTTCAGGTCTTCGGACTCAGACTAAGGTACACCACTGGCATTTCTAGGCCTCTAACTTGCATGTTGTAGATCACAGGACTTCACGGCTTTCACAATTGCATGAGTCAACTCCTTGGAAAAAAAATCTCCTTCTCTGTGTCTTTGTCTCTCGTCTCTCTTTCCCCTCTCTCAGATCTGCTTATCTAAAGAGTACTGACTAACACAGGCCAATTGCTCCTAACAGCACTGCAGAGATGGAGATAGACAAAGATGAGCTCAGGGGTTTAAATTTCTAGCTCAAACTTTGCATCAATGACCTTAAAGTTTCTTTTCTATATCTGCTCTGAGAGAAACCCTTACCTGCAGAAGCCTCAGAGCTGGGATTTATGAAAACTAAACTTACAGTATCATCCTGCAAGTGGCTGAACAGCAACAAAATTTGAATTGAATTTCCAACCCTGCAGAATATCTTCTGTTAAAGTGAGGGCATTGATTGGGAAGTGTAGGATCCTGAAAGTTGGAATGGGACATATGGGAAGATCCTTGGGATGCTGAACCTCTACATTCTGCTGAGTTTCCTTTTCCATTGGAAGCAGCCTTCTAACCGGGTCAGAGAGGCTCACCTGGATTTTCCCAGAGAACCTGTAATGGCCTCTCCTGAGAGAGCTGGTCTGTAGGATACTGCTGATTCCTCTGCATTATTTTCCCAATTTATACAGACATTTTAGAATATGTGTGTAAGTGGATATTAAAAGTGTGGGATGATGCTGGAAGGAACATAAAGCTGGATTGAGTAGATTGATATTGATTGGCCCATGAAGCAGATTCTTGATACAGTGTTTTAGCTCAAGGGATTAGAAAGGGCTGTACCAGTGTGTTCATTTGATTGGATAAAACCTGGACCAAAGGTGGACTACATCAGATGGAGATGAAATGCTGCCTTGGCATCCTTTAGAGGAAGACATCCAAAGGTTGGGGAGAATGGGAGGTTAGAGTGGATGTTGTAGAATGGGTTCACCTTCCTTGGACGAACACCCTCACCATTATTGCGAGAAACACATCCATGTGTGAAGTCTTAGAATTTTTGAAGTACTCTGTGCTCTCTTTTCCATGTAGGTCAGAAATTGCAATTGAGACTACTGTCACTGAACTGGAATTCTTGAATGCAATGGGATAGATCCTGGGGTAGCTGGGACCAAGTATTGCCACTTGATGACAATGACAAAGTGGGCTTGATTGCTGTAAGGGCACCAGTTTACAGAGAAGAATCACTTGAATGAGGGAGTGATTGGGACCCCACTTTCTGCCAAAAATTTCTTTTTTTTTGATAGGCAGAGTTATACAGTGAGGGAGAGAGACAGATAGAGAGTTACAGACAGTGAGAGACAGAGAGAAAGGTCTTCCTTCCGTTGGTTCACTCCCCTAATGGCCGCAACGGCCGGTGCTGCACTGATGCAAAGCCAGGAGCCGGGTGCTTCCTCCCAGTCTCCCATGCAGGTGCAGGGGCCCAAGCACTTGGGCCATCCTCTACTGCCTTACTGGGCCACAGCATGGAGCTGGCCTGGAAGAGGAGCAACCGGGACAGAATCTGGTGCCCCAACTGGGACTAGAACCCTGGGTGCCGGCGCTGCAGATGGAAGATTAGCCAAGTGAGCCAGGGCACCGGACTTCTGCCAAAAATTTCTACTGTTACTTCTTCTCTCAGCCTCCTCTGAAGAGAGTTATGGACTTTTACCAGAGTCATGGTACATCGAAGAAAAGTAAATAGACCTTTGGAAATGACTGGACATTAACTCTGAACTGACACTAATTCTAAAACATCACTGTGCTGTTAGATTAGAGACCTGTTAAGGACAAGTGATACAGTTTTTGCTTTTAAAAATATTTATTTATTTGAAAGAGAGGGTTACAGAAATAGAAGGGGATACACACACACACACACACACACACACATACACCCAGAGGGAAGAAAGGAGAGAGGGAGAGGGAGAGGGGGAGGGGGAGAGGGAGAGAGAGAGGGAGAGAGAGAGAGAGAGAGAGAGAGAGAAAGAAAACACTTCTATTTGCTACTTCTATTTGCTAGTTCACTCCCAAAATGGCAGCAAAGTCCGAGTGTGGGCCAGGCAGAAGCCAGGAGCCAGGAACTCCATCCTGGTCTCCCACGTGGATGGCAGTGGCCCAAGTACTTGGGTCATTTTCTGTTTCTCTCCCAGGTGCGTTAGCAGGGAGATGGATCAGAAGTCCAACAGTTAGGACTCAAACCAGTGATCCAATATGGGATGCTGGTATTGCAGGTGGTGTCTTAACCTGCTGTGCCACAACACCAGCCCCAGTGTTTGTTTACTTTCAAATGGGCAGGCAGATTAAAATATTACTTATTTAAAAGACAGAGGGGCTGGCATTGTATCTCAGCAGGTTAAGCCACTGTCTGTGATGCCAACATCCTATATGAGTGCCACTGGGGTCCTGATCGCTCTGTTTTTGAACAAGTTCCCTGCTAATGCACCTGGGAAAGCAGCGGGAGATACCCCAAGTCCTTGGCCTCCTGTCGCCCATGTGAGAGACCTGGATGGAATTCTGGACTCCTGGCTTTGGCCTGGCATAGCCCCAGCTGTTGTGGCCATTTGAGGAGTGAAACTGCAGATGGGAGAACTTTCTCTCTCTCCCTCTTCCTCTCCCTCTCTCTCTCTCCTTTCCTCCTTCCCTCCCCCCGCCCTGCTTTCTGTAACTCTGCCTTTCAAATAAATGGATACATCTTAAGAAAGAAAAGCAAAGAGATAAACAAATATAGAAAGATAAAAGGAATGAGTGATCTCCCAGCCATTGGCTCACTCTGCAAATGCCCACCATGATCAGACCTGGGCTGAACTGAAGTGATGAGCTGGGAACTCAACCCAGGTACCCCATGTGGTTGGCAGGGGCACAAGTACTACGGCCATCATCTACTGCCTCCCAGGGTGTACATTAGCAGGAAGCTGGAGTCAGGAGGGGATCTGGGACTCAAACCCAAGTACTCCTTTATGGGATGTGGGCACCTTAACTGGCATCTTAACCACAATGCCAAATACTCACCCCATAGGTGGCTTACCTCGGGTTCATCTCAAAGGTTTCATTGGGTTCTCAGCCCCATCCTGTGGTTATTTTCTTGGTTACAGAATGCATAATTGGAATAGATATACTCAGGAACCGACAGAAGTCCCATATTGGTTCCCTGATGTGTGAGTAAGGCTATTATGGTGGCAAAGTCCAAGTGGAATCCACCAGAACTGTCTTTACCTAGGAAAATAGTAAACTACAAGTCGTATTGCATTCCTTGAGGGATTTCAGAGATTAGTGCCATCATTAGAGACTTGGAAGATGCAAAGTGGTGATCCTCACCCTATCCTCATTAAATTATTTTAAATGTACAATAGATATATGGATTTTAGAAAATGGTAGTGTATTTTCCTAACTAGGTGGTCATCTCAAATGTAGCTGCTGTCCCCAAAGTGGTTTCATTACTTGAGTCAAGTAACACATAACCTGATACTTGATATTCAACTATGGGTTTGGCAAATACCCTTTTTACCATATCTATTAGTAAGGGCCACTAGAAGAAGTTTGTTTCAGGTCACCAGCAGTACACCTGCACTGTCATACCTCCAGAACATATTAACTTTCCAGCCCTATCTCACAATTCCCCCTCCCCTCCCCTCCCCTTCTCTCCCCTCCCCTCCCCTCCCCTCCCCTTCTCTTCCTTCTCTTTCCACAAGACACCACACTGCTCCATTACATTGATGGCATCAAACTGATTGATGCCTAGTAAGAACTAACTCTGACCTTACTGGAAAGATGGAAATAAATCTCACAAAAATTCAGGGCCTTCTATGAGGCATACTGAGATATCCCTTCTTAGGTAAAGGATAATTGTTGCATTTAGCTCCCCTCTACAACTTAAAACAAGGCACAACACAACACCATGTGGGCCTCTTGGATTTTAAGGTAGTATAGTCTTCATTTGTGCTACTGCAGCCCTTTATTTAGTGATTGGAAAACTGTTAGTTTTAAGTGAGCTGAGAATGAGAGAAAGCTCTACAAGAAGTCCAGGCTGCTGTGCAAGCTGCTCTGCCAGCAGAACCATATGGTCCAGCAGATCGAATGGTACTTGGAATTCTCAATGGCAAACAGAGGTACTAGTTGAACTTTTTGGTAGGCAGGCCCCTGTAGGAGAACCGAAGCAAATACTCTCAGGATTTTTGGAGCAAAGCCTTGTTAACTTCTGTCTATGACTTCTACCCTTTTGAGAAGCAACAGTTGGCTTGTTAACAGAGAGTAAATGCTACGTCATGTGTTACCTGGTTAACAGCAACTTGACTGTCCATCATGAACTAATATTGGCTGACCCACAGAGCCATAAATTTGGACATAAGCAGCAGCATTTTGCCATCAAATGCAAGTGGTAAATATGAGATCAGGCTGGAGCAGGATCTGAAGGCATAAGTAAATCGTGTGGCATGGTGGTCGAACTGCCCATGGCTCCCTCTCCTGTTGCATCACCTTTTCTCTCCCAGTCTTCACCTATGGCCTCATGTGGAGTTCCCTGTGAGCAGCTGACTCAGGAAGAGTGAACTTGGGCCTGGCTTATAGATGCTTCTTTGCAGTGCACAGGCACCTTCTGAAAGTGAATGACTTCAGCACTGTAGCCCCTTTTTTGAACATTCCTGAAGGGAAATTGTGAATGGAAATCTTCTCAGTGGGTGGAACTGTGAGCAACATACCTGGCTGTTCTTTTTGCTTGGGAAGAGAAATGGAAATAAAAGCCTATACTAATTCATTTGCTGTGGTTGATGATTTGGCTCAGTGGTCAATGATATGGAAGAAATATGATTCAAAAACTGATGACAAGCAAATGTTTTTTAAATATTTGTCAAACAAATACATATAAATTGTGCACTACTGTAGTTTCAATGATTTTATGGCTATTTAAAAAAATTATATGAGTAAAGTTGAACATCTTTTCATTTGATTACTCTTTATAGCTTTTGTCCATTTTCCTACTGGACTATGATGTTTTAGTTTTTATTTGTTGAACTCTTTATCTAGTAAGATTTTGACTATAATGTAAATTAAAAATATATTATCTAAAAATACATATTCAGTTGGAAAAAAATAAAAAATTGATGATGAGCAGATCTAGAGTGGGGTTATATGTATGGACATCTCTGAACGGCCCAAAACATGAAGATATTTATGTCACATGTGAATTCTCACTGGCATGTCACCTCAGCAGAGGAGGATTTTAATAATCAAGTAAATAGGAAGACCTATTCTGTGGATGCCAGTCAGTCTCTTTTGCTAGCCACTCCTGTCCTTAACCAATGGCATCATGAACAATGTGGCTATGGTGGTAAGGGTAATGGTTATTTGTGAGATTAAAAATATTGAATTATATTCACCAAGGTTTACCTGGTTACAGGCACTGCTGATACCTAATCTGCCAGCGGTAGAGACAAATACTGAGTTCCAAATATGGCACCGTTCCCTAAAGTGAACCTGGTGACACATTGATAATATCAAACCATTTTCCCCCAAGGAAGGGGTAGAATTTTGTTCTTGTTGGAATAGGCATTTACTCTGGTTAAGAATTTCTAGGGCCTCTGTACTTTTTTTTTGAAAAGAGTAATTTTATTTATTTTGAAAGAGAGAGTGAGAGAGAGGTGTTCCATCCACTGATTCACTTCCTAAATGGCTGCAATGGTTGAGGCTGGGTCAGGCAGAAGCCAAGAGCCAGGAGTTTCTTCTGGGTCTCCCATATGGGTGCAGGGGCCCAAGCCCTTGGGCCCCTCTGCTGCTTTCCCAGGCATGTTAAGAGGGAGCTGGAACAGCTGGGACTCAAACTGGCATCCACATAGGATGCTGATGCTGCAGGCAGCAGCTTAATCCACTATGCCACAAAGCCGGACCCTGCCACTTTTTAATACAAAGTTTATTTATTTTTTTGAAAGACACAGCTATGAAGAGAGAGGAAAAGAGAAGGTATGAAGAAGAGGGAGGGAGGGAGAGAGATAGAGAGAGAAAGAAAAAGAGATTTTCCATTCTCTGGTTCACTCCTCAAGTGGCTGCAATGACCAGAGCTAGGAAAGGATGAAGCCAAGAGCATCAGGGTTTCCCACATGGGTAACAGGGACCCAGCCACTTGGGCCATCCAGAAATCTTAGTTTCAAAAGTGCTTCCATAAGGATGCACAGCAATGATTCCTTTGAACTGGAAGGCAGGACTACCAGTGGGATACTTTGGGCTCCTTGTTCTTGTGAATAAACAGGAAAAGAAGGTTATCACTGTACTGGATACCCAAGGAGAAGTTGGGTTGCTACTACACAGTGGAGGTAAAGATGATTATGTCTGGAATACTGGCCATCTGTTAGTACTATTGTGCTCTTTGATGAAAGTCAATGGGAAACTACAACTCAATTCTGGAGGCAGATAACAGCCCAGCCCAGACTTTTCAGTAATGAAGACTTAACAAGCAAAGAACCATGATCAATAGAGGTGTTTGCTGAAAGTGAAGGGAATGTAGAAAGAGGAGTGGAAGAAAGTGATTATACATGCCAGCTATGATCACATGGCCAATTGTAGAAATGAGTGCTATAATTGTTAAGAGTATTTCTTCCTTATTTTATTATGAATATATTTACCTTCCTATCTATCATTTACATTAAGTATCTTTATCTTCCTCCCCCTCTTATCCCCTTACCATATGACATAAATATACTAATAATAGTTAACTTTAGATCACATTACGTAAGTTAAAGGGTTTCAAGGAGAGGAGTAAATGTCATTCAAGGACTTCTCATCCTCTTCTGGGGAAGAGTTAGTGCATTTTTAACCATATGTTTTGGACAGTTGTGTCATGGTAGGTGGAAGTATGACTTTAGGACCACTATTGTGGCACACAGGATTAAACTGGTTCCAATGCAAGTATCCCATAGTGGAGTGCCAGTTGAAGTCCTGGATGCTCTGCTTCTGATCTAGGTCCCCTGCTAATGTATCTGGGAAAGCAGCAGATGATGGCCCAGATGCTTCGCCAATGCCAAAACATAGGAGACCTAAGCTCTTGTTTTGACCTGGCCCAGCCCAGAATAATGCAGCTCTTTGAGGACTGAATCAGTGGATGGAAGAGTCTCTCACTCTGTCTCCCACTTTCAAATAAAATTAAAAAAAGTTAAAAGGGTCTTATTTTGCTGTCACTCTTATTTGCAGATTAAGTATGGGTTAACATGTGTATACCTGCCTCACAAGGAGTGGACAGCAAGGGTTAATTTTATATGTCAACTTAGCTGGGCTATAGTAAGCAGTTATATAATCTAACATGAATCTGTGTTGTTCTGTGAAGGTATTTTATAGATGTGGTTAACATCTATAGTCAGTTGACTATAGGTAGAGGAGGTTGTTCTTGATAATGTGGGTGAACCTCGTTCAATCAGTTGACCGTCTTGAAGGAAAAAAAAAAAACAAAAACTATAGTTTCCAGAGAAGAAGACGTTCTGCCTGAAGACTGCAGCATCAACTTGTGTCTGAGAGTTCCTAGCCTACCAACCTGCCCTACAATGGACTTCAGATTGGCCAACCCTTACAATAGCAGGATCTCATTTTTAAAGGATACATACATCTTATTCTCTGTAGATTCTTTAAAACCTTGAGTGATATAAAAGGAGAGTATTTTTTTTCTTTTAAGAACCAATGTCAATGTAATGTTTTTTACTGTCTTTAAAATATTGACTAATTTCTTTAAGAATATTTATTTATGTATTTGAAAGGCAGAGTTACAGAGAGGCAGAGGCAGGAGAGAGAGAGAGAGAGAGAGAGAGAGAGAGAGAGAGAGAGAGAGAGAGAGAGAGAGAGGCCTTCCATTCAGGAATTCACTCCCCAAATGGCCACAGCAGCCGGAGCTGGGCTGATTTGAAGCTAAAAGCCAGGAGCTTCTTCCAGGTCTCCCATGAGGGTGCAGGGACCCAAGGACTTGGGCCATCTTCTACTGCTTTCCCAGGCCATAGCAGAGAGCTGGATTGGAAGTAGAACAGCCAGACTTGAACCATATGGGATGCTGGCACTGCAGGAAGTGGCTTTACCTGCTACACCACAACACCGGCCCGATGGACTAAATTTTTAACAAGAAATTATTTGAAAGCAGTGAAAGTAGCTGCTATGTTTATTTTACATGGATTTGGTTGTTTCCAAAACATGTTTTTATGTATACACAGACTCTGAAATTCTGGAGGTAGTGAAGGTCTGGGCTTGTATCTGCCAAAGCTAGTTCTTGGAATAACTGTCCTATAAAAGGGTCTTGGCCTGGGATGGCAAATAAAGTTCAGTGATGTGACAACTTTGATGGATTTCACATGCCTGGAATGCTGTATTAAGAAGGGTTATGACTCTGAGTCTGGGCTCAGGAGGAAAGAGTCATGATTAATCACCTATGTCTGCCATGGGACAGTGAGGGGAAAGTAAGATATATGAGTCATAAACTTATTAGTGTCTGAAATTCTCTTGTTAATTTATTTGTTGACTTGTTTACCTTCTGCCACCTTACATGTAGGGTATAGGCTCCATGAGATCATGAGCCTTGCCTGTCTTGTTTATGACTCTGTTTTCAGAACCTAGAACATTATCTAGGTTCATAAATACTAAAACTATTTTTAAGTAAATATTAAAATATTTGTTGAATGTACTTTCTGTTCTTATTCTAACTCATGCTAATTTTAATAAGTCACTTCAATTGAAAGTCAATACTTTCTAGGGTCTTGTTTCTAGGACTGGCTGAAGGAAATTTTTCTTTTTAAAAATTTATTTATTTATTTGAAAGACAGAGTTACAGAGAGGCAGAGGCAGAGAGAGAGAGACAAAGTCTTCCATCTGCTAGTTCACTCCTCAAATGGCCACAGCAGCTGGAGTTGGACTGATCCGAAGCCAGCAGCCAGGAGCTTCTTCCAGGTCTCCCACATGGGTTCAAGCGGCCCAAGCAATTGGGCCATCGTCCACTGCTTTTTCAGGCCATAGCAGAGAGCTGGATTGGAGGTAGAGCAGATGGAATTTGACCCGGCACCCATATGGGATGCTAGAATTGCAGGCAGCAGCTTTACCCACTATGCCACAGCACTGGCCCCAACTGAGTGAATCTTAACAAACATTGATTAAATGAAATAAAATACATGAGGTCATAGTGTCCAATATATTTTAATGAACTCAATAAACAATACTTGAGTCTGAAATCTATAAT
The DNA here is from genome assembly GCA_949820135.1 of Sylvilagus floridanus. Classification (NCBI taxonomy): domain Eukaryota; kingdom Metazoa; phylum Chordata; class Mammalia; order Lagomorpha; family Leporidae; genus Sylvilagus; species Sylvilagus floridanus. Next base: position 70,399,247 of record OX463226.1, on the reverse strand, counting down.
GTTGCTGGCATTCTCTTCATTCAGGCAGAATCAGCCCTTAAGAACCCCTTATATTGCAAGCCCCTTAGTCAATACTGAGGATACATACATGGAAGGAGCCTATGCTAGGTTCATGCTGTTTGATCTGGTAGCCAATATCCACATGTGGGGTTGAGCACTTGAAGCTCAGCGAACTTAAACTGAGATGTGCTGTAAGAGTGGAGTCTACACTGAATTTTGAAGTTAGTAAAGAAATAGTATGAACTATCTCAATAATATTTTTCCACTTTTTCCCTCCTATATTTTGTTTAGATGCAAAGTGTTTTCCTTTCCAACTCCATGTGGGTTGGAAAGGGCCATGAATTTCACAGCAGTGAACCAACTTGAAGGAATTTTTTCCTCCTAGTTTATAGTGGTAGGAATGGTAGAGTTGACCTGAGAGCCTGGGCCTCATTTGTGTCATCTGTCTGTGCTTCTCCCGTGTCTTTATACAAGGGAATGATCAGAAGTCAGACTGGTTTTCTTTTCCAGGATGACCTCTGTCTTTGGTCCTCAGGATAGATACTTCTCTTAGTGTGTTCTGCCACTCAATTCAGTATTCAGGCCTGGAATGGGACTGAGGAACTGTATTGTACTGTCAGCAGCTGCATTGTAACTGCTCTTGGGCTCTTAAATTCCAATATAGGTGAATTTAAAGTTGGGATGAGCCTGGTGTTCAACAGTAGTAAACCTTGGTCTCCTAGTGTTTATTGTGCTTATGCAATTGAGAGGAATTAGGTTTTAGGAAACATATCTTTCCATTCTGTTGGCTTCAGATTCCCCTCTTTGCCAATAAATAATTATGCTTGGTATCATAGCCATATGGTGGATATTTAATAATTATAAGGCTTAAAGGGACATCATGACTTTTAAAATTCAATCTTTTTATTAATTCTTAGTCATTTATTAATATATGTTATTACTCTATAACTTGATGTATTATTGCTTTACTTAATTTTGAGCAGGACATGAATACACTGAACAGGCAGAAAAATATTTTGTTGAGGTTACTGAGGTATAAGTTAAAGTGAAATAAATAAACCTTGACTTGACATCTTGGTAATTTTTTAAAATCTATATATAGATCCATGTACCACCACCCAGATTAAGGTATAGCAGAAGTTCCAGAAGACACCTCCTGCTCCTACCTGGTGCTGATTTCTCCGTGTCTGACCACCTGCATGTGTTTATCTCAGGGCAATGTGGCCTTCACAAAAGCCACTGAAAACAAGGAAGTCCAGTCACAAAATCCTCTTTAGTATATGTGCTCAGGCCCTGTAAGCCCTTGAGAAATCAAGCTACAGCTAGAATGACATTTAATTTCCGCCTCTTCTTTGTATTGTAATTTAATTGTCCATCTACTGGGCAGAATCTGCTGTGTGCTGTGAGAACAATGTAAGTGAGGATGTGTGTGTGTCTCTATGTGTGTGTATGTTGTATGTTATTTGGGACAGAAAATCACATGTGTTCTCTTATCTCTGTGTTGGCATGAAAAGAGAATAGCCTATGTAAAATCTAATATAAGTTTTGCAGGCCAAGGACAGCTTTTTTAAGCACAGTGATTTTTTAAAAAAGATTTTTATTTATTTGAAATGGAGAATTAGAGAGGGAGAGAGAGAAAGAGAAAGAGAAACCTTCCATCTGCTATTTCACTCCCCAACTGGTTGCAATAGCTGGGGCTGGGCCAAGCCAAAGCCAGGAGCAAGGAACTCCATTTGAGTCTCATGTGGGTAGCAGGGTCCCAGGCACTCTGGGCCATCTTCTGTTGCTTTCCCAGGCACAAAAATAGGAAGATGGACTAGAAGTGGAAAAGCAGGGACTTGAACTAGTTCTCATAAGGGATGCTGGCAGTGTAAGTTGTGGCTTAGTCTGCTAAGCCACAATGTCAGCCCCAGCACAGTGATTTTTTTAAATTTATGGTTTACTTTACATATTTATTTGATAATGAGAGAGCAAGCAAGAGAGAGTATTTGCTGGCTCAAACCCCAAATGCCTGCAACTACTGAAGAAGCCAGGAGCCAGGAAGCTGATCCAGGTCTTCTAGGGGTGTGGCAAGAACTCGATCACTGGAGTCATCGTCACTGCTTCTCAGGGTCTGCATCACAGGAAACTGTGGTGAGGAGTCAGGGCTGGGTATCAAGCTTGGAGGCTCCAATATGGGATGCAGGTGTCGTAATTACTGGCCTAACTGCTAGGATAAATGCCCACCGCAGCGCAGTGGCTTTTAAAAACAGTTTGCATAACTGGCCTAGCTCCCATTCATACCTACTATCTTAGATAACAGTCTATCACTTTGTGAGTGGCAATAGCTTAGCAGCTGAACCTGTTTTCTTTAATTAAGATATTTACTAGAGATCTCAAAGCATATTTGTAGCTATTGTGAGTATCTGCAGATATTTTCTGAATGAGGGCAATGGTGGAGAAAGAGAGAGGATCTGACTTAAGGAAGTTAACATACAACTTGAGAAAATGCACTGTAAGTTTTAAAAAAAGATTATTTATTTGAAAGAGTTGTGTAGGGAGAGGAAGACACATACACACACACAAAGGGGGGGGGAGGTATCTTCCTCTCCAAATGGCCACAACAGCCGAGGCTGGGCCAGGCTGAATCCAGGAGCCAGAAGCTTCATCTTGTCTCCCACATGGATAGCAGGTGTCCAGATACTTTGGCCTTCTTATGCTTTTCCCAGACCATTATTGTGGAGCTGAATCAGAAGTGGAGGAGCCAGGACACAAACTGGGGTCCATATGGGATACCAGTGTCCCAGGCAGCAGGTTAACTTGCTATACAAGGCTGGCCCTAGGAAATGCACTTTAATTTTAATTATTTTAGTTGTAAACTTTTTGATGGCAGAAGGTTTCCAAGTTATTGCACTTATTTACTGTCCCCTTAAACATGTGACATTGTTAACTGACAAATATTTGCTGATATTTTTATATGCAAATTTCCCAAATCTGAAATCCAAAACACTTCTGATCCTAAACCTTTTTAAAAAATATTTATTTATTTATTTGAAAGGCATAGTTACAGAGAGGCAGAGGGAGGGAGAGAGAGAGAGAGAGAAAAAGAGAGAGAAGGAGAGATATCTTCCATCTGCTGGTTCACTCCCCAGTTGGCTGCAATGGCTAGAGCTGTGTTGATCAGAAGCCAGGAGTTTCTTCCAGGTCTCCCACATGGGTGCAGGGGCCCAAGGACTTGGTCCATCTTCTACTGCTTTCCCAGACCATAGCAGAGTGCTGGATTGGAAGTGGAGCAGCAGGGACTTGAACCAGCGCCTGTATGAGATACCAGCACTGCAGGCAGTGGCTTTATCCACTAAACTAAGCCCCTCAAGCCTTTTGAATAAGGGGTATTCAACCTGTACTGTGATTATATTTTTATACAATTAATGTTCTTTAGCTCAAAAGATAGTGCATTTGTTTCCTATTGCTACTAAATGTAAAAGACTTCCCAGCTTTATGCTGCATCTAAAACATATGTTGGTCTCTGGAGAGGAGACATTGCAGAGGACAGATGAAAGGTTCTGGTTTCAGAATGAGGCTGACTTTTGGAGTGGTGTCTCACTGAATCTAGACCCTTTGTGTCTCAAGTGCTCTGTCTGAAAGGTACCATGTGATCCTTCTTTTGCTCTCTGCCTGTTACTCTGAGTCATGCAACTTTCTTGAAGAGGTTTTACGTACTTAGCAAAACATTTGCCTTCCTGGGTAAGCCTTATTTATGAGGTTTCTGTGGTGTGACTCTCTGGGAAGTGGCCATGATATACTGTTGCTGTAGAATGTATTAACCATACATCCTTGTCTACACACCAGACAATGAGCTGATGCAGTATTTTGTTGTTTTAACACACCAGAGAAGCATCATAAGATTGCAGACCATTTAAAAAGTATTTGAGTTAACAATTGGCCTAATGTATTACGCCCTGTAGCCACTTCTGTTCAGCATGTTTATCATGGCTGTCAGCTTACCTCCTGGTTCTGTTGTATTTATATACTTCTTTCCTTTCAAAGTGCTTCCCAATATCTTTTAAGACATTAATTTTGTGAGGAAGCCAGGCATTTTTTTTTCTGTTTAAAGATGAAAAATGATGGTAAAGTGGAAGTTGAGGGTGAGGGTGCATGTATAAAACAGATATTATTTTGTCTACACAGCAGACAGAAGCAGGTCCCTGATTCTTTATGATTAGCTTTGCACTAGCCACAGAGGCTGGGCACATTACACGGTTTTGAGTACTTCCCAGCACCCCTTGGGAATTGACTTGCACCTTTTTTGAGGGGATGGGGACGATACCACCTGTACTGGTTTCAAAGGGCTGTTGTAACAAAGTAGCACAAACTGGGTGGTCCACAAACCATCAAGATTCATCACTTCATAGTTCTGAAGATTAGGAATCTGAAATCAGGAGTGGGCAAGGCCATGCTCCCTCTGAACCCTGTTGGGATGGATCCTTCCTTGTCTCTTCCACCTTCTGGGTTGCCCAGACATTCCTTGGCTTGTTGCAAGGTAACTTCACATACCACCCACCCCCCATGTGTGTCTATGTCTTTGTCCAAACTTCTCCTTTTCATAAGGATATCAATTGTATTGGATTAAAGTCCACAATGACTTCATCTTACCTTGACTATATCTGCAAAGACCCTGTTTCCAAATAAGGTCACATTTTGAGGTAATGGGGTATAGGACATGGACATTTCTTCTTTTGTGAGACACAATTTTACCTGTAGCACTTCCTTTTGAAATACCTAAGGGCCTCAAACCTAGCATTTGATCAAGCCTGTTTGTTAGATGTTGTTCAAGCCTGAATCCAACTAGCCCTTAATCCTAACTTAGCATGGATATAGTTTATGAAGGTTAGGAAAGTTCAGGAACAACTAATCAGTTATCTAGACCCATAAAACATGACAAAAGAATTGCATTATAAAGAAGCCAAACTCTGAGTAAACCTCAAGCTAGATGAGCCACCTCTGAGTAACATAGGATAAACTATATTTAAAAGATACAGCTCTAACTCATTTAGTGCAGATTTTATTCAACACTTTCTTTTGTTTTTGCATATTTCAAATAGTATTTATTTTAACAATTAATTGCATGCAAACAAAGATGAGCTACTTTGTTCATCTTGGAAAAATCATACAATGATTTGTTTCAAACTTAATTTGAAACTTTTTTTTAAACTTTTATTTAGAATATAAATTTCCAAGGTACAACTTATGGATTACAATGGCTTCCCCCCATACCTTCCCTCCCCCCCCCCCCGCAACCCTCCCCCCTTACCCACTCACTCTCCCCTTTCATTTGCATCCGGATTCATTTTCAATTCTCTTTGTATACAGGAGATCAGTTTAGTATGTGTTAAGTAAAGATTTCAACCATTTGCCCTCACATAGCAACACAAAGTGAAATATACTATTTGAGTACTCGTTATAGCATTTCAACACTTTCCATTAATGTTATCAGTAAAGACTGACACACATGATGATTCACTGGAAATGATCATGGTGGTTGTGCTGCATTGCTGTTGGGCTTTCCCTTCCACTGCTTCTTTTCACACTTGAGTTTGGCTAAATTTGCTACCTTGATGTTCTGGTTTGGTTCTCTTCTTTCTTCTCTCCTGGTTTGCTTTTAGGTTTCCTTCGGAGTGCGGGGCAAAGCTCAGCATGATAGGAAGAATCAAACACATACTTAGCTCAGTATAAGACAAAAGAAATTTCAATATAGAGGAAGTATACCTTTATTGGGAATGTAATAAAGAAAAAACAGTACAGTATAATTTAAAAATAAATCTCACACTTCTTTCTCATTATAAAAATATTTATTTCAAAAACTTTAAGAAAACATGGATATGCATAATAGGAAAATAGAAATAATCCATGTTGCTCTTCATAATTCTTACACCGGCAATGATTATTGCTAATGTTTTGGTCTCATTCCTTAAAGGTGCATAGATATGAATGATTTGTTTTTGGACAAAATTGGTATTGTGTTGTACGTGTGGGTTTATCGTCTGCTCTTTCTTCTAATGATATTGTAATATCTTCTGGTGTCATTAAAGATTTTTTTCCGCAGCATCATTTCATTTCACTCTCCAATAGAAATGATGTTCCACTATAGGGAGGTACTAAAAGAAATCTAATGAATTCTCTTTTAAGGGACATTTTATGGTTGTTTTCAAATGTTCCTTATTATAATCATTGGTGCTATGAAAATGGTTGTAGTTAATCTTGGGATACAGTCACGCCTACTTATTTCCTCAGCATACATTTGTAAAAGTGAAATCAGTAGGAAAAGTTTATGCATAATCGACAAAATGCTCTCTGGGAATGTTGGATCCATAAACACTCCTGGCAGCAGAGCAGGACCACAAGTTTCCTAGCATGTTCCACAACATGACATGGCAGAACATTAAAAAATTTCCTGCTTAGCAGATTAAAAAAATGATACTTTATACCTATATAACCATTTGTGTTGTATCAAATAGATTGAATGAATAAAAATAAAGAAATAACCACTATTATGTAATTTCTAAAGGAAAGAGTACGATACAGGGACAACTGTACTGCTTGTGCATTTATATACAATTGTCTTTTCTTTGTAGAGTTGTATGTGTTCTTTATATTTTGAAAATGTGAATTCTTTATTTTTCACAATCCCAACATTTTCCCAATGTTTTATGTGCCACTGAAATTTATTTATGAATTTTCTTTTAACATAGAAAAATTAAAAACTTAGTCAACTTATCAAATTCTTCCTTTATAATTTCTTTTAAATTTCCAATCTTAAAATTTCTTTTATATAGAATAGGTGTTTGGCCTGGTGGTTAAGAAGCTCCTTTAAAAGCTGGTTAAGATATCTCTCCCGGGGCCGGCACCGTGGTGCAGTGGATTAATGCCCTGGCCTGAAGTGCCAGCACCCCATATGGGTGCTGTTTCAAGACCAGCTGTTCCACTTCTGATCCAGCTCTCTGGTATGGCCTGGGAAAGCAGTAGAATATGGCCCAAGTCCTTGGGCCCCTGTACCGGCGCTGGAGCTCCTGGCTCCTGGCTTCGGATTGGTGCAGCTCCTCCCGTTGCGGCCAATTGGGGAGTGAACCAGTGGATGGAAGACCTCTCTCTCTCTCTGCCTCTTCTCTCTCTGTGTAATTCTGACTTTCAAATAAATAAATAATTTTTTAAAAAGATATCTCTCCCTGTCCCGTATCAGAGTACCTGGGTTTAATGACCACTTCTGGCTCCTGACTCCAGCTTCCTGCTAGTTTAAATTCTGGGAGGCAATAATGAAACTCAAGTGACTGGGCTCCTGCAACGCCCGTGGGAGACCTGGATTCAGTTCCTGGCTCCAGGCTTTGCCCTCTGCCCAGGCTTGTGGACTTCATGGGGATCTGGGGAGTGCTACTGGATAGCAGCTCTGTCTATCTTTCTTTTTGCCTTTCAAATCAATAAAAGCTAAAATATTTTTCTTTATATTTTAATTACATATATTTATGGTATTTTTGTGATTATTTTACATTTAAGTATTTAGTCCATTTGAATATATTTGATGTTGCAAGATATGAAGTAGTAATCTAAGTTTTCTTTTCAAGTGAGTAGTCAGTTTTTCCAATATTTTACTATTTTCATTGGAAATTTGTTTTGTGTGTGAGTGTATGTTTATTTTCATTGGAATTTTTTTTTTTTTGACAGGCAGAGTGGACAGTGAGAGAGAGAGAAAGAAAGGTCTTCTTTTGCCGGTGGTTCACTCTCCAATGGCCGGCGTGGCCGGCGCACTGCGCTGATCCGAAGGCAGGAGCCAGGTGCTTCTCCTGGTCTCCCATGGGGTGCAGGGCCCAAGCACTTGGGCCATCCTCCACTGCACTCCCTGGCCACAGCAGAGAGCTTGCCTGGAAGAGGGGCAAGTGGGACAGAATCCAGCACCCCGACCAGGACTAGAACCCGGTGTGCCGGTGCTGGAGGTGGAGGATTAGCCTATTGAGCAGCGGCGTCGGCCTTCATTGGAAATTTTGTGCTAGTATTTGTTTCTTTATATTTAGATTGCCTTTATATTTATTCCTTTGATCTATTATTTCACCAGTATCACATTGTTTTACTGTTTTAATTGTTACGACTTTATCAAATTTTAAAATACCTGGGAGCACAATCTTATTCATCACTTATGTCTTTATTTTTTATTTATTTGAAAGGCAGAGTTACAGAGAGAGGGATAAAGAGACAGAGATTTTTGCATCTGCTGGTTCACTCCTCAAATGACCACAATGCCTGGGATTGTGTCAGGTAGAAGTCAGGAGCCTGGAGCTTCTTCTGGGTTTCCTATGTGGGTTTAGGAAACCAAGCATGTGAGCCATGTTCTGCTGCTTTCCCAGGTGCATTAGTGGGGTGCTGGATCAGAAGTGGAGCAGTTAGAAATTGACCAGCATACATGTGGGATGCTGGCATCTCAGGTGGTGGCTTTACCTGCTATGCCACAATGCCAGGCCCATTACTTACGTCTTTAAATGTTCTTGGATATAAAGCTTAGCACATAACCTCTTCATTTATTTTAAAATGTCAGGAAAAAGCAAGGACAATTAATTCAAGCTACTGCCTTAAAATGAATGTTTTGTGAAATAGTCATGCTTCTTTGTAAAGTTATGCTTCTTTCCCCTTTACTAATAACAGTAATTATAGAGGAATAGCAAGGAGGCCAACTGGTACGAGAAAGCCTACTGGCACTTGAAACAGTCAGTCCTGGATTTGAGACCTTACTTTGTCATTGTTAGCTGTGTGCTGTGGGCAAATTAATTAACCTTTAAGAGTTTCAGTCTAGCCATCAGTAAAAATAGGAATATAAATACCATACCTATCTCACAGGGCAATAAGAGGATTAAATGAGACAATGTTTGCTAACACAGAGCGTATTACTGCTGTTACACTTGATCTTAGCCAAAAGGCCAAGAAGCAATATATCATTGCTGTTAAAGAAAGAGCTTAATAAATGTTAATTTCCTTTCTACTGCCCTAAGATCTATTGTTTTAAAATAGATCTACTATTATAAAATATATACATCATCCCATTTGACTCACAAGAACCTTGACTCATTGGCAATCATATTGTTTCTATGGTATTGAATTACATGATGATTTAATGAGACTTGATGGATATTCAATGATAAACTTAGGATTTTTTTTTACTTAAGCACATCACTGAAACTTGCTGCATTTTTAAAATCTTTTTAAAAATTATTTATTTATTTTGAAAGAGTTACACAGAGAAAGGGAGAGACAGAGAAAGATCTTCCATCTGCTGGTTCACTTCTCAGATGGCCATATTGGCTAGTGCTGGGCCAGGCCAAAGCCAGGAGCTTCATCCAGACCTCCCATGTGGGTTGCAGGAGCCCCAAACACTTTGACCCATCTTGTTGCTTTCCCAAGTGCATTAGCAGAGAACTGGTTTGGAAGTAGAGCAACTGGGGCATGAGCTGGTGCCCATATGGGATGTTAGTACCGCAGGTGGCGGCTTAAGCTGTTGTTCTACAATACCAGCTCTATGCCGTCATTTTAAATAATGACTTGGGTGGCAATATACCTTTTCAATGACTTTGCATATGTAAATATGAGTATGTGGTATGCTATTAAGTCACGTATTTTTAGAGGCATGTCTATTGTGTAAAGCAGTGCCCACAAGTATGTAATATGTTTGAAGTCTAACTTAATCTGCTTTAATTGTATTAATATCATTTGATATATATTATATTAAATGTGATTTTAAATTGGAAAATGAACAACAACTTGTTTTCATCTCAGTTGAGTCAAGTCACACATTAAAGTTAATATTAAATTAGGAATTTGTATGTATAACATACATGTAGAGCAAATATAAAAGCCAGTATAACATACTATGATTAATAAGACTTTCTGGAGTCATTGAGATTTGAATTTTCATTTCAGCATTACAATGCAGCAGCTGTGTGACTCTGGACAAGTTATATAACCTCTCTGAGCCTCAGTTTCTCATCTGTAAAACTGGAAGTAGGGACTGGCATTGTGGCATAGTGGGTTAAGCCACTGCCCGCAGCGTGAGCATCTCATATGGGCACCAGTTCCTGTCTCAGCTGCTCTACTTCCAATCCAACCTCCTGCTAATGTGCCTGGGAAAGCAGCAGAAGATGGTACAAGTGGTTGGGCCTCTGCACTCATGAGGGAGACCTGGAATAAGCTCCTGGCTTCTGTCTGGTCCATCCCTGCTCATTGCCACCATTTTTTAAACTTTTTTTTTTCTTTTTTGACAGGTAGAGTCATAGACAGTGAGAGAGAGAGACAGAGAGAAAGGTTTTCCTTCCATTGGTTCACTCCCCAAATGGCCAAATGGCCGTTACGGCTGGTGCTGCGCCGATCTGAAGCCAGGAGCCAGGCGCCTCCTCCTGGTCTCCCATGCGGGTGGAGGAGTCCAAGCACTTGGGCTATCATCCACTGCCCTCCCGTGCTACAGCAGAGAGCTGGACTGAGGGAGGAGCAACCAGGACTAGAACTGGTGCCCATATGGGATGCTGGCGCTGCAGGTGGAGAATTAACCAAGAGAGCCAAGGCGCCGGCCCCCATTGCCACCATTTGACAAGTGAACCAGCAGATGGAAGATCTCTCTCTCTGTCTCTTCCTCTCTTTCTGTAACTCTTTCATATAAATAAAACACTGGAAGTAATAGGGCAGATATTTGGCCTAGCAGTTAAGATACTGCTTAGGACACTTGCATATTGGAGTTCCTGGGTTCATTTCCTGGAACTTGATACATTGCAGTTTCCTGCTAATGTGCACCAGGAGAACCGGTAGGTGAGTCCCTGACACCTGTGTGGAAGACCTGGACTGAGTTTTTGGCTCCTGAGCATTTGGGGAGTGAATCACTGTCTTACAAATAAATAAATAAATATGGAAATAATAATAGTGTAAGTCAAGGACTTGGGACAGTAGGTGTTTGTCACACAGCTATTATTGTTGCTGTTATTAAATGTTGAATGGCAAAATCATGCAGCCACTTTAGAAAGAAGGACTTAAAATAATTTAAGGGATATAATTGAACTTGTCAAATAGTAAACTCATGACACATATAATTGTATTCTAAGCAGATGATAGCTTTAAAAATCATGCCTATGTATATTTTGGTAGCAATAAAATATTATTGAAAAAGTATTTGCAGATATATCATTGCTACAAAAAGCTACTAATAAGGATAACAAAAAACAAAGGCTCCATGATTATTCCAAATAGACCTATATTCACAGATAGATAAGGCTGAATCTGAGCCCAGGGTTCAGAGGTTTGGAATGTTATGAGCTCCTTGAGCAAGATCCTATTTTTATTTACCCATAAAAACCTTGTTTTATTTTGCACACAGATATCCTCCTCCAATATTATCACAGCTGTCTCAAAAACTCATTTAGGATACTGGGTTTCCTGGATCCTCTCCAAACTTCTCCTCTCATGTTTGAGCCATACAAGAGCAGAGGATTTAGACTGCATAGAAGACTTTCTTCTTGATTTAAGAGATGTTCTGGAAATCTCAGGAGAACTTGGCAGATGCCACATAGTGAAGTCCGGGGTATATATTTTTGGTACCCGACAAACTAATGTTCAGCGAGTAAGGCCTTAGAATGGCATATATTTGGGGTACTTGAAATCACCCAAGCCAACAGAAAGGGTTAGAACCTGTTTTTTGTTTTTGTCTGCTTTGTGTCTTAAAATAACCAGCAAAATTTTCTCGGCCTTGTGAGTATGCAGTTCTGGTTGTGGATTGGAGAGAAGCACTTTGCTGTGTGGTTTGGAAAGCCTTCTTTTGCTGGATGTTTTCACAGAGGGTGAAGCACTAAGTTCTGAAGGTCAGAGAAGCCGTGACACACTATGGGGGAGCTCATCAGCCCTGTACTCCACTCCTAGTTCAGAAGAGCATGATGCAGGCAGTCCAGTAAGCGGTGGTCATGATGCTCTGCTGCAGAACATTTGGGTCTCCTGACAGGTGTAATCAGTATGAAGTGACTCATTACTCATAACATTTTCTGGAAGAGTCAGAAGAGAAAAAGTTCAGAGTGGAATTGAATACAATGTGATAATTCACTTTTGCCACTCATAGGAGAGGATGATGTGCTGTATCAAATTTCACCAAAAAAATAAAAAAAGCTCACTATAACCCGATTTTTAGGCTAAGTACCGTCTAGAAAACAATGAAATCAGAATGTATGACATTTCTTATCATGATTGAGTGTTTTTTAAACAGGAACATGGGAGAATAGTTTTGTACAAACATGCCCTTGTATATGGTTCAAACAATCTGGTGGGGTAGGACAGGGAGACAGTGGTGCGAAAGAGCAGGGTCAAGAGCAAGGTAGCCAAGGAAAGGGAAAGTGAACACATAGAAACTACTAGCACAACCAGAGGAAGGTAGCAGAAATCACTTTACCTTGGGAAACTGAGCCTCATCTCACCCATCTGCTTCAAGGCAAAATCGCACTTAGTTTGTTACTGATTTGCAGAAGGCTGGAGCTGGATTTAAAAGGAGTTGAAGATTTCGGTGCACTACAGGGAAAGCAGACTTCCCAAAAGGAGATGGTTCAAAGGCCAAGAACTTGGCCCTGAAGAGACCATAATAATGCTATAGTATTTGTGAATGTTGTAGAAATGTCTGAAAATTCAGACTCTGGGTAAATAACCTAGAGATAGTCGTATTAATGCAATAATTTACTTCTTCAAAGGCTAGAGCTCTTTAAATCGAGTGCTGTTGCAGGGTTCAAGGTCTGAACATTCAGAATCTAGGGAAGCCTTAGTTAGATTTTCAGCTAAAATTTTGAACACAATTTTTTATCTTAAGGACCAACAGGGTAGGAAGGAATTGATAGGTTAGGGGCTTGAAACTTAGGGTCTTTAAAATTTCTAACAAATACTTCCAAACAGCTTCTTGCAGGTGGGTCCCTGTGCCTCACCGAGAACACAAAGAGAGCCTTGGGGGGTGGGGGTGGGGAACCCAGCACTGAGAGGATTTCTCAGGTTTCTCTAGCTTTGCTAACTAAACAGAATCCTCCTAACAAAAGCTTAGAGGGAGGGACATTCTTTGGAGGAAGGCTGGCGTGAGGCGTGGGTATGTTGGAAAGAAGCCTTGAAATTCCTTTGCATTATGTGTCAATAAGCACAAGCTCTTTGATCCCTTCTTAGCCCCCCTCTCCCGTCATCGTTTTAGGAACGGGAGATCTCAGGTTTCGTTCAAGTCCTTAACCTCAGCCACTGCAGAAGGACGTAACAATCCCTTTGAGAGGGACACTGGGTAAGAACAGAACAAAATTAAGACTCTTGCCCCCTGCCTTGCCTCTCCGCAGTTCTCTTACTCCTCTACCCCTTCACCCTTCTCCTCCCACAAAGGACTTTCCAGGTGAGGGCGCCTTGGATGCTAGACCCAGGCCCCGCCCCGTTTTCCAGGTTGCTGTCTCCCTGAATCTACCCGACCTTGGTCCTGGCGCCTGGAAAGCTCTGCGGGCTGGTTCTGCTCTTACAGGCCTTGACCTCGCTTCTCCCACAGGTCCCAGACAAAAACCCCCGCAGATGCGGGGCAAATTCCCACATTCAGGAGAGAGAGGACGCTCGAGGGCAGTTTCATTCTCTGACATTGCTCTCCCCATATTCCCTTCCACCCGACGGAAAACAGAGAAAGCCCGCCCTCACGTTGGGAGAGTGGGCGAGACGGCTGCAGCCCCTGACCCGCAGTTCCCAGATCTACCCTCAACTTCTGGTTTCTCCTCTTCCCTTAGCTGCCTCTGCCACCCTCCTCCCCCAGGAGCCCAGGTCCAGAACTTCCAGGAATAGGAATGGTCGCGAAACACCAAACTCACACCTGCTCACAGGCAACGAAAAATCTGCAGATGAGGCTGTAGGAGGTTCGATGCCCCAGGCAGCTGTTGGGTAGCCAGGTTGGGCGGGGCTTGCCTTGCGCAGTAGATGGGGCTCCAAAGCTTGGTTTTCTGAAACCCAGTGACAAAGACTCTCAGGTTTTCTGCTTCGACTTTTTGCTCCAGTGAGTGGGGTCAGCCCTTGAGGTCTGTGATTTTCGGGGTACCGGGCCCCCACTTCCACACTGAGAGTGCCTACACTGGGAAGAGTTTAAGTACTTGAGTGGCAAGGCTTTTGCATGCCAGAGGTGCAGTTTTGTGTTTATGGGCCCCTGAAGCCCGCATCCATCCTCCTCCCCATGGATTTCATCATGTTTGCGGTTTTCGCTCTTTAACAGGCCGTGAAGTCAACAAACTCCCCACATGGTGGCTCCCTTTACTAAAGTTGAGTAGTGAATTGTACAAGGAGTCTTGCGAATTTCTCACATATTTCTCCAGATTGAACTCATTTCGGAATTCGCATGGGAGGAAAGAGTGAGGATTTTAATAGGGTTCACCTTTGTTGTGGAGCAAGTTGGAAGACAGGAAAGCCACAGTTGGCAATGCTTTGGGCACTTTAGCAAGAAGGCATCTCTGCTGTATTATCTGGTTGTGTTCACCGCAGGCTCTTTGTGTGCGAGCTTGCTGCCGAGGCAGAGCTAAACGGGGAACACATGCGTGTCAGCACTCCAACATAAATCAGTGCACATATGCAGCCAGGACAAAGAGATGTGTCCCCGTGTAGATGTGGTTGGGAGCTTCATTGAAGGCTGGCAATCTGGAGCATGGCCAGGAATAAACTAAGAGGAAGCAGTCAGTTTCTGGCCATTCATGGTCATGAATGAGCAAAACTTTGTCTTCTTGGAGGAAGTACTAAAGCTCAAATAAAAGCAGGAATGGTGTTGAGTGTGAGAAACATTATGTCTTGGAAAAAGCATGCAAGAACTAAAACAACTTGTTTAAATGTTAGGGCCAAATCATAGCAACAGGAAACACTCTCACTAAATTGTCATTTCCCCTGGTTTTTGTGTAAGATCCAAATAATTAAAATGCACACTAATGGTTATTGATGGCTCTATTTCCTCTTAAAAGAAATAGACCTGAGTTCTCTCTTACTGGAGTGGAAACTTAGGAATCTTCTTAAATTTCCCAGAGACTTGGAAGCCTCAGGATGGATGTGGTCTTCCCACATTATTTTCAGTTAAACAAAATTAACTGTTCCCAATGGAGGGATTCCCGTTAAAAACCGTGAGCCAGTGAACTTGTACTGGGAATCCCTGTGCTCTCCCAGTCTGTCTGCTATTTCCCCAAATGGAACTCAAGTTGTAAAGAGAGTGTAAAAAACATTTCTCATCCTCGGCTTCTTAAAGCTTCAGTTCATGTGGAAAGAGACAATTTCAATTTTTAAAACCAGTAAGAGGCACAGAAGGTGTGAATGTGCCCAAACAGGCAAGCTAGAGATAAAATACCAGGACCAGGGAGAGACATAAAGCACCCTTCACTCAAATGTAGGCAGGAAGAGAGATGGTCTTTGGGACTGGGGCATTCATGAACACTGCAAGGCGGCGGGTGTATCTGAACAGTGTGGTGATTTAGAGAATGAATTGCTACATTAATAGCGCCACTACCAAATCTTCAGATTGAGACGCTCTGGTGGCAATTTTCGACGTTTGCAGCATCTGCGCCTAAGCGGTTCAGCACCTGGAGCCTGGACAGCTCCACAGGCCGCAAGCCGGTGGAAGCCTTAGCGCTAATCAATTACTGGTATAGCCAGACTCTAGTCAATGACAGTCAGACTCATTAGAGATTTACTGAAAATCCTCCAAGATTTCCCTTTAGAAACAAAACGACTTCCACATTTAATTGTTCTATCTGAAAGAACATACGCAAAAAATTAGATCTAAATTAAATTGATTAATAGGAGAGCTTGATGGTCCTTAATTCCAGATACCAGAGTTCGCAGGGCTTGATGAAAAAGTAAAGAGTAAGCAGCAGAGACAGGGTTAAAAACATAACTTTCTATCATCCTCCAGATTCTACGTATTCTTTACCTGTCCTTGAGAAATGGGCGCAACTGTAAACCATCCAAATAATTGGACTTCTTAAAAATTGGATTGTATATGAGTGAAAGGTGTTTAGGAGAAGTCGATGACTCCGGATCTTATCATCCAAGAGGACAGCACAGAATAGTTAATATGTTCCTTGAGGGACTAGGATGCTGACGTCTTTTTCTGATACCGATCATTACGTGACTGAAAAAAAAAAAAAAAAGGAAGTCATTTCATGAATAAAAATCGGAGCGCAACAGTGAAACAAAATATTCTGTATTTAAAGGCAAGGCAGGCAGATGTTGACAAAGAGGGCTCTCCTAAAACTATGTTCGGATAGATTTTTTGCTAACTGCACATATAAATACGAGCAGAAGGCCGGTCACCTCCGTAACCACCGGCAGCAGCAGCAGCAGCAGCAGCAGAAGCTGCAGCTTCAGACGCAGCCAGAGAGACCTCGGAGCAAAGTCGCTGCCTGCTCTCGCAGCTTCGTGCCCGGGCGGCTCCCCCACAGCCCGGCTGCACTGCCGGCCCTCTCCTTTTTTCTTCCTTCCCTTCTTCTTTGACTCCCCTCCTCCTTTTTTTTTTTTTTCATTAATCACTTGTTTCTTTCTCCCTGAGGACTTACGGCCACTTTGCGCCCTCCTCCCCCTTTCTCCATCCCCTTTAGCTCATCGCCTCCTTTCTTTCTTCTAAATCGCTCTCCTCGCCCCCTTCTCCCGGAGTCACGCTGCCTCCTGGTTCCGTGCGTCTGCAAACTTTTGAACGGAACAAGCCTCAGCAAACAAGTCCTCCAGCTCCTCCTGCCGCTTCTGCTCGTTCCTGCGACTCCTCAGACGCCAGCGCAAGACGGTGATGCCTCTCGGGTTGTGACTCTGGGGCAGAAACTTGAAGGAGCCCTTTGCCCGCCGTCCTACTCGGCAGCAAACCCTCTCCTAGCAGCGGTAAGAGTTGCGTGGTAAGGGGGGAGAAATCTTGCCAAACCAAGTGACTCGCCTGGCGACTGATTGTTTTTGCCACGGACGTTGGCATCAGGGAACGACTTAGCTTTCCTTCCTACCAGGTTTAGTTAGTTATTGAGCGCTCGGAATATGCACATGTATATTTTCTAACTAACTGTAGCAAGAAGTGGCAGGGCGTCTGCCGGCTGTCGCTGAGTGGTGTCCAACACGGGGAACCGGAGCTTCGCTCCCTCCCCCGGTTCCGGGAGTTTCCTGGGGTTGGAGGGTGGAAGGCCAGGGGCGTTCTCACGGCTGTGTGCCCTCTTTTTCGTCCTGCGCAGAATGACCATGTGTAGCGGAGCGAGGCTGGCCCTGTTGGTCTATGGCATCATAATGCACAGCAGCGTCTTTTGCTCACCTGCAGCTGCTGGACTCCGGTTTCCCGGGATCAGGTAGGTGCTGGCCGCCCGGGACTTCGTGGAGCTGTGGCTTCCCTTCCCGGGACACCTCTTCGCGGTTCTCCTGCCGTTGCATGGTTCCAGGCTTCCCACGCTTCCAGGGCGCCTCGGCCAGCCTCGGCTACCCAGCGGGTCCCCGTCCCTAGCCAAGCCGGAGGATCCAGGTGGGCTCCGCGATGGCTCGGCTTCCTCCCTCAACCCGAAGCAGCCCAAGAGCCTGGATAGAGCCTGTGAGGTTCGGGCCGCTACGGAAACCTCCCCTCCTCCAACCTGCCTTTCGGGAAGGGGGCAGGGCAGGGCCGGCAGCTTGGCTTTCCTCCCTCAATTCTTAGGATGAGTTTGGAGAACTTCGCCTCTTGGAACCGGGCCGGGGGTTGAACGGAAGCTCTTTCGGACTTGGCTTTGTTAGCGCTCACTCTGGACTATCGGGGCGGGGTCTCCCTCTCGCTCCTCCGCCCTTTCTCTCCACCTCATTCGGAATTCTTTCCCCTGAAGAGTTTTTTTTTTTTTTTAAATTTCCAAGTGGTTCTTGTTCAACTGCATTCTAAGCCCCAGACTATCTTGGGGAGTGGGGCTGTTGGCTGAATATGCTTGAGGAAAAGCGACTTGAGAGAAAGAAGAAAAATAATGTGAGGGACGGGGAACAACGGATGCACGGGAGGAAGAAAAAGCAGGCAGACAGGCAGGCAGGGCCGGGAGGACAGACCTGCCCGACCCAGGATGCTTGGAATCCTGGCCTATTTCTTGTAGGGTTTCTGGTCGTCGGTACTGCTCGGGTCTTCACCGCAGCCCCAGAGTCTCTGGGCAGTGCACCGGACAGTGGAAGCGCGCTGGGTCCGCACTCGGTGGCGTTTTGAGCAGCCAGGAGCGCGCGCGCTCTGCCGGAAAAGCCATCCTTGTGAGCCGCGCCCTAGAGCGTGCGCCACGGCCAGAGAGGAGAGTCCCACCTTTGGAATTCAGATTCTAGTATCTGGGCGGGGGAAAGGGCAGAAGGTGGCTAGAAAGACCCGGGGTTCGGGGTACCACGGCCAGGGCTGAGGCGCGTCGCTGTGGAAGGCTGGGTGTGGGGCGTGCGGAAACCTGAGCGCGCCTTGCAGTGGCCTCTCCAGGGATGGAGGAAAAGAAAGAGGAGTAACGAGTCCAGCCTAGCCTAGAAAGTGCTCCTTGTCCCGGCCGCATTCCGAGACTCCCCAGCGTTCCGGAGCGAGGGGTTTTTTTGTTCTGACCCACCGCTTCCCGTTCCGTAGCGCGGATGGAGGCGCTGTCCGAGGTCGCCAGGTCCCTGCTGGCTATCGAGTCCCCAGATGACTTCCTGCACTCTGGGGTTGGGATCGGCTCCCACCGTCTCGCCACCGCGAACAGAGTAGTGCGAACTATTGAGAGGATTCACTAGCCTTTATTTCACTCCCAACTATTTACGAAGTTCTGTGTGCTTGCCAATTTCCCCGGGCAAGAAAGCACCTGAGGGCGCGGACACACCACAAAACCAACCGCCGCCAAACTGGCTAAGTTTAGGGGCATCTATTATTCATGTTTCTGCCAGATCCTCTCCGGCCCAAAATAGACGCTAGAGGTTCTCCGTGACCTACATCTGCGCGGGGAAGCGCTCCCCTGAGCCCGGCGGCATAGATGGGGGTGGCTGGCACCGCGCACCCGACCCTCCCACCCTCTCCTTTCTGCTCCAGGCCTTCCACTTCGGGTCTTCGCGTTGGTCAGCGCGAGGTCTCCCAGGGCCTCTCACGGCCCCTCGGGTGGCTACTTGAAGGAGGTTCGGGCGCCACGCGGGGCGAGGGGCGGTCCTTTTCGGTGGTCAGGTGTGCGCTGTTGGTGCAGACGACCGGGTTTCCCAGGGCTCCTTGAGGCCGGGGCCCCGCAGGACGACCCTTTCCCGACGAGAATAGGGGTGGGCGAGAGGAGGGGTGGGCGAACCGCCTTACGGGGTGAGAACAGCTTTTGGGTGGGGGTGCCCTCTTCCTTACCCCCGCCCCCACTCTTGTTCTGGAAGAGAGGACAATTCTCGATGCGGGACCCTTTCCCTGGGTCATTGCAGACTGGGAGGGACTTGTACTGACCACTCCTTCTGTCCGTGGCTACCCCGCAGGCCCGAGGACGAGGCTTACGACGAAGAGGGAAGCCCCCTGCAAGATTTCTACGACTCAGACCCTCCCGGCGCAGGGAGCCCCGCCTCCGCGCTGCACGACGCCTATGCACTGTACTACCCTGGGGAGCGGAGGTACCACGCGGGGTCTTACCGAAAGGGGCGGAGAGGGCGGGGTAAGGGGGATGCAGGACAGTGACCCAACGAGTAGGTTCTTTTTCATAAAGATCCTCAAGCCTCTCTTCTCCCAGGCTGGAGAATTAGTAGCAGGCGGGTGTAATGCGAATCTGAGGGCCGCGGCAGGGGTGCTCCGCAGCCCAAGTGTCAGTGAGTATGCTCCTGGGCATGTGGGGAACCCATACTCACGCTCGTCATTCCCAGAGGTCAGGACCAACTTCGTATCCTAGCATCTACACTTGCGTACACCCCAAGAGTCCTGTTCGCAAATGCTGTGCCACTGGGGTCCCAGTCTGCCTCCTTAAAAGCCCTGGGGCGCACGCGTCCGGCAGGGTAGCCTCGGGCGGCCTGTCGGAGGCACAGTCGTTGACCCTGGGCACTTTGCCTCCCCATTAGAGATGTAGCCCTCGGGATCCTTAACAAGGCCTACCGCAAGGTGCTGGACCAGCTGTCCGCCAGGAAGTACCTGCAGACTCTCATGGCCAAGGGCATGGGGTAAGAGTTTGCGAAAGAGTTAACTGACGCGTGATGCCGCGCGCGCGCCGGGTGGGTGTCCGCGCAGGGCACACGCGGGGCAGGCGGCGCGGCTTCTGCGTTGGGGCGTGCAGGTACGGTGGAGGCTGAGTCTGCGCCCTGGGGGCGCGGTGGGGGCGGGTACCAGCCACCTGCCGTGGGCGGAGTTTCTGAAATGATTCCTTAAGTATGGTCCAGAGATCTCGAGGTCCGGGGAGAAGGAAAGAGGGCAGGCGAACCCAGAGTTTGATCCATTTTTAATGAAAAGAAAGAAATCAAACACTCCCTCCCTCCCTTCCAGTCATTCAAAACCTCCAAGGTTCGCGGGAGGATTTGCTGTAATTTCCTCTAAGCGTGGCTTTTTTTTTTTTTTTGAGAGGGGGAATTGCATTTACTGTAAATTCAAATCGAAATAAACAAATCACCAAATTTGGACGCTTAGGGAAACAAACAGTTTTCGCTCACGCCAGACAAACCCAGAGCATAGGGCTTGCGGGCAGCGTATCTCAGCAGAAGGCAACATTTTAATAAAACCCCTGGGAAAACAGATTATATTTTCGCAATGAATAATTCATGCAGTGAAAAATATTGCCCACAGCCTGTCGACTTGTATTATTATCACGTTTTTCAACTTAGCGTGTGGAAGGAGAGGCGTGCTTGTCTTTGCCTAGGAATTGTAGGATCGATACAAACTGCCCGGCAGCGGCCATCGTGGCACGCAGGGCTCTATGGTGATTTTCTTTGTATGTCGGGGGTGAGAGGAGCAGTGAGGACAATTTAGCGCCAAGGGCAGCGCTGGGAGAAAGATTAGGCTGCACTCCTGCTCTGCTTGCCCTGATCGTATCCCGGGCGCCTTCTGCAGGACTTAGAGCCAGGAAATCTTGGGCGGGAGGGAGGAACACAGACAGGGGTTTCCATCTGCACCCAGTCGGGGGCAGAGGGAGGAGGCGCGTAGGAGGTGTGAGCCCTGCGCCACACCCTCCCTGAAGGCCCCCCACCCCCAGCAGGGTGGGGCCCGCCTGCTCCCCTGCGCTTGTTGTTGAGCGTTTGTCTCCCGCCCCGCCACCTTCTTCCTGAACCCCCACCCCCTATTTTTTTTTTTTTTTGTTTTGTTTTGTTTTGTTTTGCAGTGAAAACCTGGGCGGCGGCCCTGAGGACGACTTGGAGCCGCTCTCCAAGCGCCACTCGGACGGGATTTTCACAGACAGCTACAGTCGCTATCGGAAACAAATGGCTGTTAAGAAATACTTGGCGGCCGTCCTAGGGAAAAGGTATAAACAAAGGGTTAAAAACAAAGGACGCAGAATAGCGTATTTGTAGCGAAGAGTTACCACCTACCCTGTGTATAAACCCTGCCACAATGAAAAGTCGTTTTCCAAACTGACAGAACAGTCATTGCTCATATGTTCTATCCAAACATGTATTTATGTATGAAGTAAAGCCATTAAATGAATATTTTGATAATAATATTGTTTTTCTTTTTACAAAGCACTAGAGAATGCACAGATATACTTTGTGGACCAATTATTGATATATATTATAAATATATTAAAAGAATATCTATATAATAGAGAGCGATTCATACAAAGTGTGCACAAGGATTGAAAATTCGCCTGAGCTGTTTATGTTTTTATATAAAATACATAGAAAAATAGACAATCATTGTTTTGAATATTACTCCTATTTTTATAAACTCAAATTAAAAGGATAGTATTTTTATCCACGACAGGCCTGAAGATATTAATACTGACCATTTGCTACTGTACATAAACAATGATGCCCTGCTCCAGGGAGACTTTGAGGTAATGACTTGGAGAACTGCCCAAGGGCGTTCTTCCTGGTGAGTCTCTGGGGCAGGCTGCTTCAACCCCAGCCGAAATGACTCAACTGGGCAGGGTCCCCCCTGGCTGGGTGGCAACTTTCTTTGATTCTACTTTATTGTGTATTTGTCTCTCTTTTAGACTCTCAGCCCAGAAGGAAATTCTCCTAATAAAACAACAGCTCGATCCAAATTGTGCTTCACCCCTACCCCCAGAATTCACACCACTCCCTGGGTGAAGAGCTGAGGGACTGTACAGAGAAGGAGGCTCAGGATGGGGAGCCCTCTTTTTTGTACTTCTCGATTCACCAGGGAAAATTACTATTCCCAGGTTAGGGCAATTGGAACAAAGTGAGGGAGATAGAGGTATATCGGAAGAGGCAGAGCATAAGGCAGTAGGAGGAGGACCCTGAAGAGGGACTGGTTTGAGCTATTCCAGGTCTGAAAAGCTGGGGGCAAATCCAGTCCCACTACAGGTCTACTGCCTGACTTTGGGCGCTGGGTATTGGAAATGGGTGCAAAGTACAATGTGTTTTTCTCCAGTGCTGTCCATGCTTCTCATCTTGTGAAATGGTCAGGATTCTCCCCTTTGAACCCTGCTCTGTAGGAGCCAGCCTTTTCCTTTGTGTTTTTCTGGAAGCCCCTCCTTCCTACCCTCTTGCACTGTTTAAGTACCACTTAACCATTCTTCATTTACTTCTCTTAAACTTGTGAATGCTTCTCACTTTTTTTGTTGTTGTTTGATGCGAGAACTTACTGTAAAGTTTAGGAACCCTGTGTAGCTACCACTAAGTGATAATGCACTCAATATGAAACCGTTTGTTTCTTGTTTGTTGAGTTTGTAGGTAAAAATGTATTTTTCTACATTATGGCTTATTGCTTAGTAAAATTTATTTCATAAAACCAACCTTTGTCATATTAGAATGTGTAGTGTTCACATGCTGCTCAGTTTTACAACTGATAAATCCTTTAAACCTCATCTGCATATGTATGAGTACTGTCTGTATCTGTGGTCAACAGTGAGGTAAGCAAGCTCCAACAGACCCTGAAAACCCACCTTTGTATCCTTTTTTGGCTTAAGAAAGCATGTCTGCTTCCTGTCAATTCCTTGAACATATAGAGTCATCTGTATAAACAAAAGAACCTTCACCCAGCAACCAGATCAAGCAGCAACAGATAAACCAGCCAGCCAAGTTTCCAAATTTCAGGCACAAATTTTTTTTTTCTTTGAAAAAAAAAAAAAACAAGAAAAGATTAAACTTTAGCTTGTGAAGTTTTGAAGGACCTTTCCATTTCCTTGATGGATTTGATCAGTATGAAGTCATAAATCAAAGAAAACAGAATTGTATTTGCATTCCCAGGCGGGGTGGAAGCTGCCGGGAGATCACATTGCAAACAGCGAAAACAGAGGCATTCGATCCATGCCTGAGTCCTCTGTACAGGATCAATCTTTCCTTAATTCTGCAGCCTCCTCAGGCAATGTGACACGGGATGCAGTTTGCAGCTTTAGTGCCTTTCTTCGCCTTTTAAATCGCCACGAATCACAGATGGCTATTTAGTGGCCCTACAATGCTGCAACACATCAGCTTGCATTTTAGTCTTAATTATTTGTTTCTTGGATAATGGGCAGAGTTTTCTGTATTTGTGTCAGCTGTTCGTGGTGAAATAGGGCTCTAGTTACCCTTTTATTTATGAAGTCTAATTTAGTGTTCCCGTGGCTAGTTGCAAGCATTTTACAGTGATCACCCAGTTTAATCTTTTGTATACTTTTTAGAAATGCCAAGAGCCTTACTAAACTGGAGCAAATTTATGATATAGTGATAATTTAGATAGATGTTAGTCTTGAAGCTCTTATTTTGTGTGCAACTGATTATAAAAACATCTTAACCAAGTATTATTACACACATGATATATATAACTAGGACTTTGATAACTGTTATATAAAGTGTGTAAAATTTGTATGAATAAATTTTTGTAAACAATGCAACTTGGTCTAATGTTTGGAGCAAAAAGGACATGTAGGAAATACTTTAAGACCTCTTAAAGTATTATATTTCTGTAGCAGCCATAAGATTTTTTTCATGTCTGGAATATCTAAACATCATGGATTTTCATAAACTGTACTTTAATATCTGCTTGAAGGGTTACTGGATTTAACTAAAAATTTAAAGTAGCTATGCATATGGAGATGCCCAAGAGGATATTAAACTCATAAATAGGCACAGATGTTGGAACATTCATAACACTCAGAGTTTAGGTTAATTTCCATCTCCTAGTGTGTATATACATCGCTCAGTATTCAGAAAGTTATTAGGTAGTGGTGGGAGACAATGCCAGAATATGAGTATTAATTACACTCTTAAAATAGCTAATACAGTTCTTTCAAAAGTGACTCTGAGAACTAAATTGGTCTTGATAACATTTTGTATAAACATGAGTTAAATAATCAGCTTTGTAAGTTTTAAAATGTGTCTAGAGATGTACGTACAACTATCCCTGATTAAACTGCTTTGAGCAGAAGGAACAAGAGAATGAGTAAATGAAGAGTTAGTTAGATCCTTTAAGAGAAAATGTACTTTGAAGCCTAGGACAAAAAGCAGCCATTTGTGGGTTGTATGCTTTATTAGTTCTTATTAACAAACTTTAAAGCAAAGTCTTTGTTTGAAATTCCCATAAATTCCCCTCTGGTGTGTTTTTGGGAGCCCTTAACTATTTCTGGGTTAAAACAAGTCTATTAAAAAATCACTTGTGGTCACCTATTATTCAATTTAAAATGCCAGATTTTCATGCTAAAAATTAATGTGTTGATTAATGAATATCACAATATCAAAAGGACCAGCAAAGATTCAAAGATCATTTTCATAATTTAGCTTGGTATTTAAGACCCAGAATCATATATGGATGAGCCCACAATCTAGAAGTCTCACTTGCAGTAAATTTTAAAAAATTAATATAGTATAGTACAGTTCGTATTTACATTGGATTTTGTTGCATTAGAAGTTTTTCTCCACTGTCTTTAACTCCTGCTCCCTCCGTGCTATGGAGTCACTACTGTAGTAAATGGAAAATGAAAAAACACCACTTAATTGGTTGAGGGCTAATGACTTATCTAGAGGGCCAAGATAAGCCCCAGACTTGGCTGATTCAAGGGAAGTTTATATATATAGCAAATTGCTGTATTCTAATATTTGGGGTAACTCGAATTACAATTTTTCTTAAGAAGACTTGCTAGAAGCAAGGAAATGTGTCTTACTGCCGAGGGGCTGGATATGCACGGATCCAACACAATACACAGTTATTGAACATCTTTTTTTAATTTTAAAGATTTATTTGTTTATTTGAAAGGCAGAGTTAGAGGCAGAGGCAGAGACCAAGAGTGAGAGAGAGAGAGCGAGGGAGGAAAATAGGGAGGAAGAGAGAAAGAGAGAGAGAGTCTTCTATCTGCTGGTTCCCCAAATGGCTGTAATGATCAGAGCTGGGTTGATCTGAAGCCAGGAGCCAGGAACTTCTCCAGGTCTCCCACAAGGATGCAGGGGCCCAAGGACTTGGGCCATCTCCTACTGCTTTCCCAGGCCATAGCAGAGAGCTGGATCAGAAGAGGAGCAGCTGGAACTGGAACTTTCACCCATATGGGGTTCCAGCACTGCAGGCAGTAGCTTTACATGCTACACCACAGCACTGGCCCCTTGAACACCTTTGAAGGGCTAGGCACACTGGTCAGGGGAGCTTAACAACTGGGGACAAAAACTGCTCTTCTGTAGCAGGATCATCTTGGGGACTTGTTAATAATAATTATAATAACTGTAGGGTGCCACCAGAACCGGTAAACCTCATTTTAAATAAAAACCTTAAATTAATGTGCACTAAAGTTGAGACCACCTAGATTTAGAATTTGGTGACATATGTAGGCACATTTGCATACTGGAGCTCTATGTTTTGCTCATATCAAATGAGCAACACGTCAGGGGTTGGCGCTGTGACCTAGCAGGTAAAGTCGCCTCCTGCAGTGCCGGCATCCCATATGGGCACTGGGTCAAATCCTGTCTGCTCCACTTCTGATCCTACTTTCTGCTATGGCCTACAAAAGCAGCAGAAGATGGCCCAAGTCCTTGGCTCTCTGCACCCATGTAGGAGACCTGGAAGAGGCTTCTGGCTCCTGGCTTCGGATTGGCACAGCTCTTGCCATTGTGGCCAACTGGGGAGTGAACCAGCAGATGGAAGATTCCCTCTCTCTCTCTCTCTCTCTCTCTTTCTCTCTCTCTCTGCCTCTCATTCTCTCTGTAACTCTTTCAAATAAATAAATAAATAAATAAATATTAAAAAATGAGCAACAGGTCATGCTGTCTACACACTGCAATGAAAACATCAGTCTGCACATTATCTCGGGATGAACATTATGCTGCTTGGAAATTGCTGTATTTTACAAAAGTTACTAGTCAGTGGTATTTTACTTGTACATTCTGGTTGGACCTCTTTATTGCAAGATCTTCTGGAAAAAGAGTGATACTCTAAGTCAGGGATAGGGATTGTCCAGCCCACAGGCCATATAAGGCCCAAAGAATCATTTCATCTGGTCCTGCCAAGGCAACTGCAGGTGGGACTTAACAATTCAATAAATCCCTAATAGGCTAATTTTTAAGTTGATACTTTTGTATGGCTTGTGAATGATGTTACAAATATCCAAATGGCCCTTGGCAGGAAAAAAAAAATGTTCCCCATTTCAGCTCCAAGAGTCCAAAAAGTTCAATCACATGACTAGGATATTAATACTATAATGGAGAGAAACTATGCAGCTAGCTGTTGGTAATTCTGGGGATCCAGAAGTCAACTTGCAATTGCATCGTATCCTAATTTGATTTTAATGTATCTTCCTCCAGCTCTTCACAAGAGTGATTTCGCTTGGGTGCCCCACAATGACCTCACACTCAGCCCTACTGCTCGTACCAATACAAGATTAGAGACTGTACTCTTCTTTGTCATTGTCATCCTTTGAAGAAGGGAGATGCCTGCTTCCCTTGCTGCCACCCGATGCTTCCTCCTGAGATTTTTTTTTTACATATTCAATTTCATTTTATTTGAAAAGGGAGGGAGGGAGTCAGAGAGAGAGAAAAATTTCCTGTCCACCTGTTCACCCCTCAAATGCCCAACTGCAGTTAGGTCTGGGGCAGACTGAAGCCAGCAACCAAGAACTCAATCCAGATCTCCATATGGATGGCAGGGACTCAAGTACGTGATCCATCATCTGCTGCCCCAGGATGTGCATTTGCAGGAAACTAGAATCAGAAGTGGAGCCAGGACCAGAATTCAGGCACTCCAATGTGGCATGGGAGTGTTCCAAGCTGTGTTTTAACTGCTGTGCCAAATATCCGGCCCCTCATTGGATTCTTACATTGGCTTGTAGCGGTCACCCTTGCCTGCCTTCCTCACTTCCCCTTCAACCTGATGGTTTTAGTTCCCAGTAGTCTTGGTATCACATTCCTTGGATGGCATGTTCCACAGTAGCCTCTGTTGTCACAAGGTTTGAAGGTTCTCAGTAGTCAGTCTTACCTCTGTGTTCTCCAACTTGATCCTTCCTCTTAAGAAGGGTGAATTATTATCAGTGTATGAAATATGAATGCTCTTTGGAATTCCCAACAGCCCCTCACACTTGGAATGTCCTTTCTCCACCTACCCAATCTCAATATTCTGTGGGTTCCAAATTAAGCCCTCTTTTATTTCTTCCATCTTCACTCCCCCACTGCTGCTCTTTAGTTCCACACCATTCTGCCCTGTTCCTTACCTGTTTCTAAGTGCTTGGTGTGCCTCCCCAGCTAGATGACCTTCTGGAAGGCACAGATGATACATTTAATGCTACTTTAATGCCCACTACACTTCTGGAAACAGAAGAAATCTTTTCTGAATGATTGAAATAACCAGGGGACTTGAAGAATTTGCCATGACATTTCCCCCTTATTGTAGTAGGGCAGCTGCAAAGCACCTATAGGAAGTGAAATTAACTTGCTAATTAGGTGTTCATCATGAATCAAGCTAGAGCTCCCTTCAGGAAAAACTACACAGAAAACAATGCCAAATTAATTAGGCATGTTTCTGCCACAGGGCTAAAGGAACTTTAAATTCACATACTGGCAAATACTGCAAGACTCATGCCACAGAGGCTTTTATTTTTTTTCAGTTTGACAAAGCAAAGTAAGATCGTATTTTCAAACTAAAGAGAGTTCACCTTATGCCTCAAGACAGTAATACTTTTTCCTAGAATAAAAGAAAAGGGATATCTTGAGATGCAGACTGGGAACTGGACTGCTCTCAAAGTGATAATGAACAGAGCAGTTATCTACAGCTGCCAAAGAAAGCCCCCCGCCCATGAAACGTAATTTGAAACATGGTTTATAGAAAGGAAAAGGATGGAATGAAACAACATTTTAAAATGACATTTTAGCATTATAGTAGGTGATGTCATCTGGTCCAAGTTAATTTTCTTTCCAGCATGTTTTTACTATATTATGAAATCTTGATTTAGGGGGGAGTATTACTGATAAACCACCAAGAAAACAGTGTGATGCATGTGCGTGATTCTTAGGATAATCACAGCTCCCTCATAGAGGGTGTGGGTTTTATGGGGATGTTCACTTCACTTCTGCGTAAAACTATTCAGGATGTTGGCCTTCCCTGACCACTGTGTGTGGCTTGGCCTGTGATCCATTTTGGACAGTGAGGTTAGAGAATGACCCCCTCCCCCCATCCCGCCCCACCCTGAAGCTTCCAAGGCAAAATTCTCTCTCTCCTTCTGAACGATGTAGTGTGCAGTGTAGCATGCTGTATTTAGAACTAGCCTAAGGGTGTGGCTGAGACCATGGAAGGCACAGGGAGGGGTGGCAGCAAAAGACAGACATGTCCCATCCCAAGTATCGTGACGCTTCTCCAATCAAACCACCTGAGCCCAAACTGCTGCCGAACTGTCTTGTTACTCCGATAAATGCCCTTCATCACTGAAGCCAACCTTTGGTTTGTTGTTTGTAGTATCACTAAAGACCCATGTTGCAAGTAGTGCAAACCCGACTCAAACTGGCCTAGTTTTTTTTTTTTTGTTAATGTTTTATTTCAAAACAATTTTACATTTACTAAACTAAATGTAAAACTAAAATTGTGAGATAGTAACACAAAGAGTTCACATAGACCCCCAACTTTACTCCCCCTGTTATTAACATTCCTGAAGCACACCAGCTTCAGCTTCCCCTGTTTTGAAAATCCAAATTCCTTTTACCCCTCGGTATCTTGTCTTGAGAACATGGAAGAGACTATCATAGGTGGTCTGCAGAGGTTCCAGATAATAGAAAGTCTTTCAAGTTTCAGTGCCTCAGTGTTGCAAAGACTTCACATCCTCTGCTAAAATTCTACTTTAACAATTCAACATTTAAATATTTAAACGTTTATTTAAATATCTATTTAAATATTTATTTAAGTATTTAAATAAATATTTGTTTTGATCCTTAATAAGAAATGTTCTTTGAGGAGCCCTGACCATCTTTTCTCATCAACTATATTACTTCTTCGAAATTCTAGTTCCTCAGAACTGCCCTACTCAGAAGCTTCCTTTTGAAATTCTGCTGAGTTTAAACTACTATCTTGTCACTGCTGCCATTCCCTGACACTCCTGAAATGCCTTCTAAAACTCACTGGTCTTCTGGTGGTGCTCTGCCCTCTATTTCCTCTGCCTCTTTCTCTCTTCCCTATTTCTCCCACCCATCTCAGATCAGTTAAATGACCGTCCCTGCACCCCCAAATGCTGTCACTCACTGAGCATTTTTAAAGAAGATTTATTTGTTTGAAAGATAGAGTTTTGGGGCTGACGCTGTGGCCACCACCTGCAGTGCTAGCATCCCATGTGAGCGCCAGTTTGAGTCCTGGCTGCTCCACTTCCGATCCAACTCTCTGCTATGGCCTAGGAAAGCAGTAAGAGGATGACCCAAGTCCTTGGGCCCTGCACCTGGAAGAAGCTCCTGGTTCCTAACTTTAGATCGGCACAGCTCTGGCCGTTGGGCCAATTGGGGAATGAACCAGCTGATGCAAGACCTCTCTCTCTCTCTGTATGCCTCTCCTTCTCTCTCTGTGTAACTCTGACTTTCAAATAAATAAATACATCTTTTTAAAATCTTTTAAATCTTTATACATATATATATATATAGGATCTATATATATATATGTAGAGAGAGGATCTATATCTATGTCTATGTCTATATCTGTATCTATATCTATATCTATAGAGAGAAAGAGGTCTGGTTCACGCCCCAAGTGGCTGCAATGACCAGGTCTGGGCCAGGCCAGAGTCAGAAGCTAGGAGCTTCATCCAGGTCTTCCACGTGGGTGCAGGGGCCCAAGCACTTGAGTCATCTTCCCCTGCTTTTCAAGACCATTAGCAGGGAGCTCAATCAGAAGTGGGACAGCTGGGACTTGAACCAGCCCATATGGGATACCAGCATTACAGGTGGCTGTTTTACTTACTACACCACAATGCTGGCCCCATCCATGTCTATTTTTTAAAAAAAGATTTCTTTTTATTTATTTGAAAGGTACAGCTATAGAAAGAGAGGAAAAGAGAGAGAGAGGAGAGAGAGAGAGAGCGAGCCAGAGACAGTGAGAGAGATGGAGTGAGCTATCTTCCTTCTGCTGGTTCACTCCCCAAATGGCTGCAAAGGCAGGGGCTGGGTCAGATCCAAGACAGGAGCCAGGAGCTTCCTCTCTGGGTCTCCCAAGTTTATGGAGGAACCGAAGCACTTGGGTCATCCTTTGCTGCTTTCCAAGACGCAAGAGTAGAGAGCAGCCTGGACTCCAACTGGTGCCCCTATGGAATGCCGGTGGCATTGTAGGCAGTAACTTTACCTGCTAAGCCACAACACTTGCCCTTCCCTGACAATTTTTGCCACACTCACTTTAATAACACTCCTCATACTTGGATCAGCCCAGCGTGTGTTTTATCCCAGTTGCTGAGGGCTACAGGGAAAAAACTTGGATATGTCTTGATATCACCCTACCATAATTTATGACTACCTATGTCTGTAAAATCTCTGGTTCCCTCCCTCCCTCCCTTTCTTCTCTCTTTCTCTCTTTCTTTCAATTCCTTTCTCTATTTACTGCTGCTTGTATTTTTTCTATCACTTTATTTAAATGTCCTTGTATTCAATTGTTCTCTACTCACCAAATCTAGTATCTTTGTGGTCCCCATCCTGTGCTGTCTTTGTATAGCATCTCCTTTATTCCTAAAACTTTCTTTTCACTTGGTTCCTAGGACTCAACTCTAGTGTCCTCACTTCCCACAACTTTTTGCTACTTTTCATTTTTTACAATACCTCTTTTTCATTCTTTAGTGTGGATGGCCTCAAGTTCTGTCCTCCTTTTCTCCTAAGTATATACTTTTACCTTGGGTGTTCTCATATGCCATGGTTTGGTGGTGTGATGACTCACAATGCTGCAATCCTTGGGAGAGTTTGAATTCCCTGTGGACCTGTTCACCTGGATATCCAGTGTGCACCTCAAACTCAATAGGTCTCCCAATAAAATCCTTACATGCATTTATTCCTCTTGCTCTTGGATCTGTTATCTGTGATGCCCCATCTATATATTTAAGAATATTATTCTTTTTTTCTCCTCTTTACTTCATTCATTTAATTGGTCACCACATCTTATGGATTTTCCAATCCAGTTCCTGAAGAACTACACTTATGTATAATCTTTTTGATGTTCTTACAGTAGGCTCTCAACATGTTGGCCCCGGCTAACTCCATCCTCATTAATCTCCTCTGTATAAAGTAAGACTCTGGTCGTGTTACCTCTCTATACTGGCCTGAAACATTTTTATGGCTCTCTGTGGCCCATTGGATGGAGTCCAAGGTCTTTAGTATGTCTTTAACAATTTCCCTTCAAGATAAATTTCCGTTCTCATCTGTCACCTTTTATTTGTGGCTGCCATCTCTCTAGAATGCTCTTTTATCATTTTTAACCTAGTGAAATGCAACTAATTTTTCAAGGAAGAACTAACTCATTTCCTTGTTTTCCTGGTACATTTATTCACATGGTTACTAGTTTAGTATTTAATTGTATGCATGACTTTTGATGATAGGATGAGATCCATAATTATTCAACTTCCTTTCCTTAGGGTCTCTAGTTTGTTACATGTGATGGACACTCAACCAAATTTGTTGGATTGAAATGAATTCCATGGGAGCAAGTGAATGTTTACTCTACACACAGAAAATAGGAAAAAATATAAAGTATAGCATGAAGAATTTTGGTTAGATATTAGGAAGTGCTTGGGAAACAGTAAATATCTGTTGAAGGCTTGAGTCAGAGCTTACTCCTTTGAATACCCAAAGCATGTGCATGCTGAGGTTGTCTGAGTGTTGAAGGATAGTTTTCTTTTCCTTTTCTCTTGTTTCCTTCTGACTGAAGCAGTGATAACTCTTCTGCTGGGAGGTGACAGGTGGATGTAGTAACACAGGACCTACACATAGTAAGCACTCACCAAAAATTGTAGTGCAACCAAATTTGTTTTCTCTGAAAACAGAGGCACCCACATAAAGTTTTAGAATTGCTCAAAGATTATAAGAACATTTGATTTTATGCATTTGGGAGTTTGAAAATTTCAGCTTTGATGAGAAATGAAAAAAAAAGATGGCATTCAATTAGAGATAAGATGGTTTTTTGAGTGACTGGGGATTTCCCATCTCACTTGTAAGTACAGATGTTCTGGGATGATCCCTTGCTCAGATTTCTCCTGGCTACTCTACTTTGAGAATAAACAGGATTCATCAGAGAAAAGCCATCTGACTTACATATATTTTCTTGGATGTGGCAGCTCAACTCTTGGCCCTAGAGTGAACTGGGGAAGTAATTGATGCTCTTAGCATTAATTGAATAGAAGTTATCTTAGGATTGTGATTTTGCATGGGCACATCTTTCTCACACAACTTTCACTATTATGCAAGAAACTGATGACTCTATTTTTCAGATTCTGTCTTCTGATGACAAGATTATTTACTTTGCTTCAGAGAGAGAGAGAGAGAGAGAGAGAGAGAGAGAGAGAGAGAGAGAGAGAGAGAGAGAGAGAAATGCAAAGCATTCCATTTTTGGATTGCTAAGCATCCTGGTGGAAGGGCTGGTACAACAGGATGTTGACACTGCCAAAGCAAGGCCAGTAGATTTGTCATGAGTTACTCAGTGCCTGCTTCCGCTTTCATCATCAATGGAGAGAGGATCCTGTGTTTCCTTACTGGGATCTTTGAGATATATTGAGAAAGCCCTCCCTCTTTTCTTAAATAGTTCAAAGTTGGACATTAGTTTATTTCAGTAAATAGTTTATGCTCCTCATATGACCACTAAAGGTGTCTTACTACAGGAGAGAAAAAAAATTCTTAAGATGCTCTATCCTTATTGTGTGTGTGCATTTTAATAGAATCTCTTATGACTCCATAATGAATATGAGTTCCTGAGGTGTTTTAAATTTTAATTAAAATTTTTGAAGTTATTTATTTATTTTTTTTTGAGGGAGAGTGACAGAGAAACAGGGAGAAAAGAGTGATTCTCCATTTGCTGGTTCATTCCCCAAATGCCCACAACAGCCAGGGCTGGGCCAGGCCAAGCCAGTAGCCTGGAGCTCAGTCTGGGTCTCTCAAGCAGGTGGCAGAGATCCAAATAATTGAACCATTACCTGCTGCCTTCTAAGTTGGGAATTAGCAAGAAGTTGGATCGGAAGTGGAGGAACTGGGACTCCAACCATGCACTCCTTTATGGGATGCTGGTGTCTCAAGTGGCATCTTAACTACTGTGCCAATTATCCTCCCCTTATTTGTTGGTATTGTGGGTTGGTATTGTGGCATAGAAGGTTAAGTCTCTGCCAGCAGTGCTGGCATCCCATATGGGCACCGGTTCAAGTCCCAGCTGCTCCACTTCCAACCAAGCTCCTTGCTTAATTTTTGCCTGGGAAAGTAGTGGAGGATGGCCCAAGTCCTTGGATCCCTATACCTATGTGGAAGACCTGGAGGAAACTCCTGGCTTCGGCCTGGCCCAGCCCCAGCCCTTGTGGCCATTTGGGGAGTGAACCAGCATATGGAAGATCTCTCTCTCTCTTTCTATTTCTCTCTTCTTCTTCTGTATTTCTGCTTTTCAGATAAATAAAATAAAAATTATTAATTTATTTTAACTTTTTTTGCAAGGCAAAGAGACAGAGAGACAGAGATCTTCCATTTATTGATTCATTTCCCCAAATGCCCACAAAAGGGGTTTCTGAGCCAGAACTGAAGCCAGGATTTGGGAACCCAACCCCAGGTCCCCCATGTGGGTAGCAGTCACTTAAATACTTGAGCTATCACTGTTTCCTGTCAAGGTATGCATCAGCAGGAAGCTAGAATTGGAAGTGGAGCTAGAACTCAAACCCAGGCACTCTGCTATGGAATGTGGAAACAGTTTACTCGTGATGCATATCTTGGCTGTGTGAATAGTGTTGCAATGAACAGGGGAGTCCAGATATCTTTTATTTTCATTGTTTTTGTTTTGTTTTTTGACAGGCAGAGTGGACAGTGAGAGAGACAGAGAGAAAAGTCTTCCTTTTTGCCGTTGGTTCACCCTCCAATGGCCGCCGCAGCCGACATGCTGTGGCAGGCGCACCCCGCTGATCTGATGGCAGGAGCCAGGTGCTTCTCCTGGTTTCCCATGGGGTGCAGGGCCCAAGCATTTGGGCCATCCTCCACTGCACTCCCTGGCCACAGCAGAGAGCTGGCCTGGAAGAGGGGCAGGCGGGACAGAATCCGGCGCCCCCACCGGGGCTAGAACCCAGTGTGCTGGTGCCGCAAGGTGGAGGATTAACCTAGTGAGCCGAGGCGCCCGCCATATTTTCATTGTGTTTTAAGAGGTCTAAATATCACCAATAATCATCCATCCTTTTGGATATAGAGTTCAAACACTAGATGAATATAATAAAATGACTTTACTGGTTTTGTGGGCTATTCTCTATTGGAATCTGTACTTTAGTTTACCTAGCTGGCAATGAGGGCATCAAGCCAACATTCCAGAGACCTAAACTCATTCCAGGAACATGTAGGATCCTGGGGCCCTATGGAAGCTCTATGAGAGTTAGAGGCACACAGGGCCAGCTCACTGGCTTCCACAGGCCTGTGTTTCATCAATAAAGAAACAGCACTGTGGAAAGGATGTCTGGAGCTTGAGTAAATATTTGCCAGCAGGGCCTCAGCACCCCCCCCCCCCCACGCCCCCTCCCCAGGTAGGGAGGCCTGGAGCATTCAGCTGTGAGCACATCTCTCTCAAGAGCTGACTCTTCTGTTCCCTGCACTCCCTGTGCTTCCAGTAGCAGCAGCAGCGGTCTCTTTACTGATCCTGGACTCTGTTTTCTTGTTTGCATAAATCCTAGTTGTTGGGGTTTAGTTCTCATTCTTGATTAGAATGTTTCTGAGGCTTTTACTTACTCATCTTGTTTTGCTTCAGGGAGAAGAAAGGGAAAGTTCGGTTGTAGCAGTTTCCCTTCACCAGGAGCAAATGACTTGGTTTAATATGCCCGTGCAAAGGGAAAATAAGAGGAAACTGGCTAAGTGACTGCTGGCTCTGCCCTCATACATTTTTTTCTTTTCTTTTAAAGATTTATTTATTTCAAAAACAGAGTCACAGAGAGGAGAGGCATGGAGATACACTTTATGCACTAATTCACTCCCCAAACGAGTACTACAGCCAGGGCTGGGCCACGCTGAAGCTGAGAGCCCAGGAGCTTCCTCCAGGTCTTCCACATTGGTATAGGGATCCAAGGACTTGGGCCATCCTCCCCTGCTTTCTCAGGCACATTAAGCAAGGAGCTTGATTGGAAGTGGAGCAGCTGGGACTTGAACCGGTGCCCATATGGGATGCCAGTTTTGCAGGCAATGGCTTAACCCACTAGTCACAATCTGGGTGCCCCCTCCTTCATCTGGATCTCCTACTTGGGTGCAGGGGCCCAAGTACTTGGACCATTTTCTGCTTTCTCAGCTCACATTATCAGGGAGCTGATTGGGAAGCAGAGCAGCTGGGACTCAAATCAGTGCCCACATGGGATGCCAGTTCTGTAGGCAATGGCTTAACCCACTAGTTGCAATGTGGGTTCCCCCTCCTTTTCTAACAAGCTCCAGGTACCTCTGGCTTTCTCAGTTCTGTTTGCTTATCAAATTTATGAGCTGGTGAATGAGGATAATGCTTGCCTTTATAACACAGACCTAAGTGCATAAATTACCTCCAAGTATCCACAAACCATTTGTACCTGTAGAGGTTCCATTGGTACCTATAAGTGAGAGTATTTAAAAAAAAATGTGTAAAAATTTCAAGGAACCAAACGATATGTTTATTTTTGTGCATGAAAGTGAAATTGATGCTTTCTTCCCCTATAATATGCATTTCCCACGAACTTTTTGGAGACTCTGTATATGGTGAATTCCTTCCTGTTTAGGTTCTATATGACAGTTCCTTTTGTTTCAAACTTTCGTGACTCTCCAGGCATGGGGTAGTGAGAAGTGGCTATGCTTACCATATTTTAAACTTGTGAGTTCCTGGGGATCTCCGTCCTCCAGCAGAGCAGTTCAGGGGGGTCAGCACAGGGGTATGTGCAGGCGCATTTAGTGCAGACCACAAGGACTACACTAGGGACATGGGCAGCAAATGGAGCGCACACTGAATGAGTCAGCAGTGCGGTGCTGTTATATATTAGTGATATTTGGGCATGAACATGACCCTGGCTTTTATTGTGTGATCTTTCAGGAGCTAGGAAACCAGCCTTTTATTGGTCTGTTCCTCAGAGTATTGCATCCAGGGTACTGTTGTTGTCTTCACATCTTAAGATGAATGTGGTAAAATTGGAAAGGGACCACAGATGAACAATGGAATTGATTAAGGGTATGAAGAAAAGACTTATGCCTTAGGAGACGTCAAAAGCATTGTGGCTGTTTTAATGGAGGGGGGAAAAGGAGTTTTAGTGGGCTTTAAAGTATTAAATAAATTATTTGAATGGCACTGATTGTATCTTCCTGAGCAGACCTAAGAGAGCTGATGGGAAACATTTAAATTAGACACAAAAGAGCACTTTAAACATAAAATAAATATATATTATTTTTAGTTGATAAGTCATATGGCACACATTTATGGGGTACAGTGTGACTTTTCAATCCGTGAGTACAATGTATAATAATCACATCAGGGTAACCGACATATATATATATATATATATATATATATATATATATATATCACCTCAGATATTTATCATTTCTTTGTGTTGGGAACATTCAAAATCCTCTACTAGATATTCTGAAACATGCTATTAATTATTATCATCATAGTTAGCCTGAAGAGTAGTAGAAGTTATTTCTCTTATATAACTGCACCCCTGTACCTGATAACCAGCCCCTCTCCATCACCCTCCCCAACACCCTTAAAAGAGCACTTTAAAAAAAAGATTTATTTTATTTGTTTGAGAGGAACAGTGATATAAGAGGGATAGACAGGGAAAGAAATTTTCCATCTGCTGGTTCACTCCCCAAATGGCCACAACAGCTGGGGCTGAACAAGGCTAAAGTCAAGAGCCAAGGACTCCATCCTGGTCTCCCATGTGGGTGAGAGAGTCCCAGGTACATAGGCCATCTTCTGCTGCCTTTGCAGGTGCATCAGAAAGGAGCTGTTATGAGAAGTGGAGCAGCTGAGACTTTAACTGGCACTCTAATATAGGATGCTTTGTGCTCACTTTGATAGCACATATACTAAAAATGATATGAGATGCTGGCATCGCAAGCAAAGGCATAACTCACTGAACCCACAGTACTGGTCCACAGATGGGTACTTTTTAAATAGGAAAGACAACAGAACATAAGAATGAATCTCTTGAGGAACCTGAAGAATGCCTCTTTTCCAGTACTCCTGGACTCCAAGACCATGTGGATTGGAAGCTGATATGTGCACTGTCCTGAGGCAGAATGTACCATCAAGGCCTCTGGCAGAATTTGTATCTTGTGATTTCATACCTTCCTTTGACTCACTGGAAGATGCTAGCAACACACTCTAATGGTTTAGTGGGATTAGGATACTTTTCTTGCTTATCTTAATATTGCTCCACTCTTGAGTTTCTCCTTTAGCTGTTTGCTCTGTGTTTCTGGGTATACCAGCAGGCTGATACGAGCAGCCTGGCTGACTCTTGTGGGTTGCTTGGGTCAGCTCTGGCCTTGGTAATTGAAAGCCCAGTGGCAGAGCATAGCTGTGATCTTTGTGTATCACAGGTCCAGAACCGTCTGACACAGCCACTTCTCAGCCTGACAAATGTAGGCAGGAAAGTAAGAAAAAGGCCTGCTGGATTTTAAACACCCTGGTTTGCAGCCCAGTTCTGCCATTTACTAGCCAAGGGGCCTTCGTTAAGCCATTCAGTTATTCTGAATCTCATATTCAAATTCTTCTACAAAATGAGTGAAAACAGCAATGCCTGACCCGCTGGGCTTTTATGAGTTCTCACTGTAAATTCCTATGTGGCTGGTAGTCTTGCTCACGGGTCATAGATAGCCTTTTGCTCACATTTGCCTGCCTTCTGGTGTCCCTGTCCCTTCTCTACTTGCTCCTTGTGCCTGAGACCCTCATGTGGCTGCTGGGCTGTCCAGCTTTCTGCTGTCCTCCCCCAAAGCCGGGGTCAGAGTTTCTCAAGTTTCTCTGCTCACAGCCTTCCCTGTCCTCCTTTTTCCCAGAATGAGGTGCAACTAAGTGGGCAGTGGTGTGTTGATCTGATGCCCTAAACTGTCTAGTCACTCAGATCTTAAAAGGGAAACCTTTGCCAGGTAACACCATGTCCAGATCCAGGTAGAGTAGAGGAGCTTGGTTAAGAAGGCTCTTACAGCTCCCCAGGAGTATAAACATGGGCTAAAACCAACACTCAAATCAATACTCCTGTGACACTGTGGTCTTTCTCTATTTTTCTTGTTGTATATTATAGTTAGTGGTGCATTAAGCCCATGATTATAGAGTGGAGTGAAATTATGTTTTTGTAAAAATTATGAAAGAGGAAGGAAAGAGGGGGGTTGAGGGAGGGAGTGAGGGGATATGATTATCTTCTTAGAACTGTACCTATAAATATATTCTCTTTATATTAATAAAATTTAAAAAGCAAACAAAACAGAAGGCTCTTACAGACTGAAGGTAATGACAGCAATGCCTGGAACCCGGGCTTCTCAAGGAAGCCTGTGAAGTACTTCCGGTAGACAGAGCCCACCGCTCCTCCAGTTAGATAAGACAGGAGCTGTCTGTGTGGCTCACTGGGAATGGCACTGTCTGAGGAGAAGCCAGGGGCTGGGGGAGAGCAGCTTCTCTAACACACATACACACACACACACACACACACACACACAGCCTCTCTGAGAGCAGTCAATTCACAGAGGTCAGGCTGGGGGCAAGTCAGAGAGCTAAATTCTGAACATTTGTCAGTAAAATCATGTTGCCTCTTAAAATAGCTCAAGGATGTTTCTGTGCAAGGTGCTTTCTGTGGCCATTTACATATACATATACACACATATATAAATCTGTCTCTATGCAGAAGGTGTATCTTTAGTTGCAGTTTGTATATAAACACATATTCAAGCACATATCCAAATATAAGTCATGAAACAAAAATGATGG
Organism: Sylvilagus floridanus; assembly: GCA_949820135.1. NCBI lineage: Eukaryota > Metazoa > Chordata > Mammalia > Lagomorpha > Leporidae > Sylvilagus > Sylvilagus floridanus. The sequence continues at coordinate 70,359,628 of OX463226.1, read as the reverse complement.
AAGTCACATAAGTTACAATATTTATGTCCTGAGGATGGCTAAACTTAGCTACAACATCTAATTTGCAGTGACGTCTTTCTTTAACAAGTTTTATAAGAGGGATGATTTAAGTCAAGGAGGAGCAGTGACTCATTCACATGGTGCCCAGTGGCTGAGCTAAGTTTAGAATAGAAGGGATGCGAGGTTCTTCTGGGGCTTGGATTTTGACTGTTAAGTCATTTTGCTCTTCCACACTGTTTTTTTATCATTCACTTAGGTAAAACCAGGAACTTGTAATGCAATAGTGAAATTCCCATTTTCCTTATTTAATTAGTTCACTCTAGATAGCTCTCTGTTTTAGGTTCTATTTTGAGACTCCATTCAAATAGTTTGCACTTATTTTGGTTGGTTAGCAGCTCATGGTATGAGATTTTACGAAGTTGGGTTTTGACTTCCCATTATGAAAAAGATGAGGACTTTCAGTGATTCGATATGGAAGTGGAGAAACCCTTGGGAAGGGTAAGAAACTGTTTTTGCCGAAAAGGAAGATTCAGTGACCCGAATAGTGTATTTTTCAGCATTCATTCAAAAAGCATTTAGCTCAGACCTGGGCTAGGTACCAGGGCTGCCAGGAGGAGAAAGATTCCTGTCCAGGAGCTCACATTGTTTTCTGGGAGGAAGATGGAAATTCAAAGACGTAATTATGAGGCAGGGAGAGGAATGTGATAGGGAAATCGAGGTAGTGAAAATGAATGTGGGGACCAGGAGGGGAGATTGACCAAATTAAAACCTGGAGAGGCTGGGATCTGGACATCCCTAGGGAGGAGTAGTTTGGGCTTGGGAACAAAGCGTGTGTGGAGCAGCTGGGGCGGCCCAGGGCTGAGTGGATTTTAGCAGAGGGGGTTGCTTGAGGGCAGAAAGGTTACCTCCAACTGGAACTGCTCCAAGCGAGGCTTTGGGTGCATGTGGCAGAGGGAGGAAGTCTGGAGTCTATGACCTTTTAAGGTTCTTTAAATTTCTCTCTAAGTGATTCCTAAGATTTTCCAAGGAAAGGAATCAGATCCTCTTGTGTTGAGGAGATGAAGTAGGGAAGATGGTGTCGATCAAGTTCCCATGCCTTTTGCCCATGCCTCTTTTTTCTGTGCTCCCATACCTCTGTCTCTCTTTGGTAACCAAGAAGCCCACCTGCGTGGCCAGCTGCCCACAACTCTGTTGTGTCATGGCTTGGCTTTGTGCCCCTGTTATCTGTAAGCTGGTGTAAGAAGTTGAGGGTGTGCCTGGGTGTGGGTGCCTGATTGCAGTCCCGTTGGCTACCACAGACAAGCGGTTGTGTTTCTGCGTATGGTGTTGCCCACTGCTGTGAATAACAGAGGTATTAACTTGCACAACTCCTAAGTCGTTCTTTGGCCTCTCTGAACCTGAGCCTAGTTTCTCAGGAGTCAAACTCCTGGTTTACATCTTGGTCCTGGCGAGGTGAAGGGTGGGTGGAGACTTCAGACTTGCACACCTTCTCATATGTTTGATGCTCATACATATGTGTAAGGCAGTGGTTTGAAATCTTGAGTGTGCTCTGGAATTCCTTGGGGGAACTTCAAAAAATACTGCACTGCAGATCAGCTAGTCAGAATATCAGGGTGAGGGGGACCCAGGGATCAGCATGTTAAAGCTTGCCAGGTGATTCTAATGTGTAGCCAAGATTGAGCACCGATGGTTTGGGGCAAAGTACTCAGCAAGGTGTGGTCCCTGCATAAGCTGCATCAGCATGACCTGGGAACTTGTTAAACATGCAAATTTCCAGTTCTTACCAGAGACTTGCTGAGGCAGGAAATCTGTGAGTGGGGCTGGCCATTTCTGATTTAAACTTTCCAAGCAGGCATAATAAAATTTGAGAATTGTTGGTTTGAGGACACCTTTTGGTCTAGGAACTTCAGTTTCCTAATTGACTCAATTACTCCAAGCTCTCTTAATTTTGTACCGGAGACTACAGCTGCTGTAACCTCAGCTAGCCACAAAAATGTTCTTCTTTTCAAGGCTCCCAGTCTAGGTAAGAAGCAACAACTTCTCATTTGTACAACCAGGTCAGATTGGATTTCCTTCTTTCCTTTCTTCCTCCATTCCCCCTTTCCTTTCTCTCTCTCTTTCTTTCATTTATTTGAAAGGCAGAAATACAGAGAGAGAAGGGGTAGGAGACAGGAAGAGAGAGAGAGGGAGAGAGAGAACGAAATATCTTCCATCGCAGGTTCATTCTCCAAATGGCTGCAACGGCCAGGGCCTGGGCCAGGCGGAAGCCAGGAGCCAGGAGGCTTCTCTGGGTCTACTATGGGTGCAGGGGCCCAACGACTTGGGCCATCTTCTCCTGCTTTCCCAGGTGCATTAACAGGGAGCTGGATGAGAAATGGAATAGCTAGGACTTGCACTGGTACCCATGTGGGATGCCAGCACTGCAGGCGGAGGTTTAACCTTCTATGCCACAGCACTGACCCCACAGATTAGAACTTTCTTTTTTTATTTAATAAATGTTAATTTACAAAGTGCAACTTTTGTATTGTTGTGGCTCTCCCCCCCCAACCTCCCTCTCTCCCGTGGCCCTCCCCTCTCCCACTCTCTTTCCCATCCCGCCCTTCTTCGAGTTTCATTTTCAATTACCTTCACATACAGAAGATCAACTTAGTATATACTAAGCAAGGATTTCAACAGGCTGCACTCACACAACTGCTCAAGGTATAGGGTATTGTTCGACTAGCAGTGTTGTCTTTAAGTTTCATAGTAAAACACATTAAGGACAGAGATCCTACGTGGGGAGCATGTACCCAGTGACTCCCGTTGTTGATTTAACAATTGGCACTCTTATTCATGATGTCAGCAATCACCCGAGGCTCTTGCCATGAGCTGTCTAGGCTATGGAAGCCCCTTGAGTTCACCAACTCTGAACTTGTTTAGTCAAGGCCATATCACAGTGGAGGTTCCTTCCTCCCTTCAGAGAAAGGCGCCTCCCTCCTTGATGGCCTGTTCCTTCTGCTGGGGTCTTGTTCACCAGAATCTTTCATTTAGGTTGTTTTTGCTACCGTGTCATGGCTTTCCATGCCTGTGAGACTCCCATGGGCCTTGTAGCCAGATCTGAAGCTCCAAGGGTTGATTCTGAGGCCAGAGTGCTGTTTGGGGTGTTTGCCATTCTATGAGTCTGCTGTGTGTCCTGCTTCCCCCGAAGGATTATTTTCTCCCTTTTAATTCTATCCTTCATTATTTGCTTATACTGGTCTTATTTGTGAAGTCTCTTCAACACTTACCCTATCTTTTTGATTGGTTATGTACTTATACTTATCACTTTACCAAGTGCACTGACATTGGTACATGCCTCCTTGATAAGATTGAGTTGAAATCCCCTGGCACATTTCTAGTTCCACCATTGGAAGTAAGTCCAAGTGAGCATGTGCCAACCTATATATCTCCTCTCTCTCTTATTCCCACTCCTATATTTAACAGAGATCACTTTTCTGTTAATTTTGAACGCCTAAGAATGATTGTGTATTGATTACAGAGTTCAACCAGTGGTATTAAGTAGAACAGAGCAACAACAACAAAAATAAAAAAATACTAAAAGGAATAAAATAGTAAGTTGTTCCTCAACAGTCTAGACAAGGGCTGATCATGTCATTGTCTCTCATAGTGTCCATTTCACTTCAATGGGTATCATTTTAGATGCTCGTTTAGTTGCCATAGATTAGGGAGGACATATGATATTTGTCCCTTTTGGACTGGCTTATTTCACTCAGCATGATATTTTTTAGATTCCTCCATTTTGTTGTAAATGCCCAGATTTAATTGTTTTTTACTGCTGTATAGTGTTCCATAGAGTACATATCCCATAATTTCTTTATCCAGTCATCCGTTGATGGACATTTAGGTTGATTCCACGTCTTAGCTATTGTGAATTGAGCTGCAACAAATATTGAGGTGCAAATGGCTCTTTTTTTCTCCCTTTTAATTCCATTTGGGTAAATTCCAAGGAGTAGGATGGCTGGGTCCTGTGGTAGGGCTATATTCAGGTTTCTGAGGACTCTCCAAACTGTCTTCCATAGTGGCTTTACCAGTTTGCATTTGCACCAACAGTATATTAGTGTCCCTTTTCCCCCACATCCTCACCAGCATCTGTTGTTGGTTGATTTCTGTATGTGAGCCAATCTAACCGGAGTGAAGTGAAACCTCATTGTGGTTTTGATCTGCATTTCCCTGATGGCTAGGGATCCTGAGCATTTTTTCATGTGTTTGTTGGCCATTTGGATTTCCTCTTTTGAAAAATGTCTGTTAAGGTCCTTGGTCCATCTCTTAAGTGGGTCGTTTGTTTTGATTCTCTGGTGTTTCTTGATCATTTTATAGATTCTAGTTGTTAATCCTTACACTAGAACTTTCAAAAGAACCTTGACCGAGGGAAAGCAAAGAAAGGAAATTAGTGATACTCAAAAGCCTTAAAAGCCATTGTTAACGTAGTATGCTGATAACTCAAAGTTCACTAAAGTCCACTCATTCATTAATTCATTTAACAAGTGTGTGTTGAATATCAGAAACACAAAGGCAACTTAGAAATGTGTCTAATGTGAGGGACTCAGCATTTTAGGGATAGACAAATATAAACAAAGATGTGTAGGGAAGTATGAGAGGTGGCATTATAAAAATTCGTTCTTCACAGAGTTTATCATCAGTGGCAGGGACACGTTCTGTGAGACTCAAAGCTTAGGCAGATTTGTGGGCCTAGTTAAAGCAGACATAACAGGGGTGGGTAGTTGGCCTAGGGCTTCTAGAAGCCCATGTCCTTCAGCAAGGTACCTGGGTTCCATTTCTGGCTCTAGCTCCTGGTTCTAGCTTTCTGCTAATGCAGACCCTGGGAGGCAGTGGTGATGGCTCACCATTGGGTTCCTGCCACCCATGCAGGAGACCTGGATTACATTTCCAGTCCCAGGTTTTACCCTGGACCCAGGCCAGTCCCGGCCATTGTGGACATCTATGGGGAGAACCAGTGGATAAGAGACCTAGACATTTAAAAAAATCTGAAAATGTAACTTGTATATAAAATAATATTAAAGATAAAGAATATACAATTGTGGAAAGAAATGAGTTGCAGATGGGCCTGAGCTTGCAGCCTGCCTTATCAGCCAAATGGTAAAGGGGTCTCCATTTTCAGAGATTAGGTGGTGACCTCTTCAGGGCAGGGCCTGTGTTAATCCTCACTAACATATCCTCTGCGTTTTCCAGGTGCCTGGCATTTAGCAGGTACTCAATCACTGTTTGTTGCAAGGAAGAATGAATCTATATAGAGTAAGAAGGAGGCACAAACGAATTCTGTCCGCATTTAGCTTGTAGCCCGCCCTCCCTCTCATTGCAGTAAGTTTGGTTTGAATTGGTTCTGTGGAAGGTCTGGGGGGATCTCGTTCTTCCACAGCCCACTCTTGAGGCACTTCCTGTGAGACCTGAAACTGTACTGATATTATTTTCTGACTTTCTCGTCTTCTCTGAAGCCTGGACCATTGGGTAAGACAACTCCACTGCATTTCAGCTGCAAGAGCCCTGCTCTGAGTATTGGTTTGGTTTGTTGGAATGTTTCTGATCATGCTTTCATCTCAAAGGGGACTTCAATATCTTTTTGGAAAAATGGAATTAAAATTTAAATTTGTTTTTGGTACAATATATTGAAATCCACGCATAGTTTTGTTATAATTTAAGTTTCTCATGAACATTTCTGAGGGCCCCTCCTTGTATGCATGAATTACATTTTTTTTTTTTTTTGCAGCAAAGCAAGTTCATTTTTCATGAGCTTTTTGAAGTGCCCTTGTATCTAGAAGCTATTTTTCCCTGGCCTCGGAAACTCTTTCACTTATTATTGATCTTTATCTTAGAATCATGTTTAATTTAGCAATGTTTACTAATAAACTGGATGGTAATAGTTGGTTGCACTGGTTAAGCTTTATATTCTTCTTCGTGCCTTTGGTCATCATTGGACTGGGTATTTGTGCTCACTGAATGACTCACGGTCGTGACCTCCATATTTCTCAGCACTGAGAACTTACGTGTGCATTTTCTAGGGGACTGCATCTCCTCATCCCACCTTGCATCTGCTTCTGTGATTGCTTATTCTCTTTCAGTGTAGATTGGGAAGAATATCAGTTTAGATCTCTTTGTACTGCTGCATTGCATGAAGCACCTTAACCCAATGTATGCTCAGGGCCTTTACTGTTATGATTTTCCAAAGCATTCCTAATAAGGACTTCTAATGGTACAACTTCCAGCTGCCTTGACTAAAGGTACATTTTTTCAGTGGGAGGGGAGTTTTTTAAGTGTGTGACTGTGGCCTATTGGGATCTAGATATTTACTGCTTGGTTTTGTTGCCCTTAGGTTTTCTAGATGGCTTTGTGTTCATTGATTAAAATTAGCTCAGTTTGTCTTACCTTAAGTGATTGTCTATTATTGGACACCAATTCATTTCCACTATTACATTCTGGGGTTCTGCTAATATTCTGCTGCATTATTTGAGTGATGCTTACAAGGGTGGGTTCAGTTTCTAAAACTGTATTGAGATGTTCACTTCCAAAATATGTATATTCCTAAATGTTTTTTATTCCTGAATAAAAAGTAGAAAATCATTATTAAATATTAACCCAACATTCATATTTGAACAAAATTTTTTAAAAAATCTGTTTTATAGACACAGAATTACTGGATTATAAGCTTTAGAAAAAACTCATTTTATTTAGGTTGTACAAGTTTCATGTATTTCATATATACAAATTTAGGGACATAGGGACACTTTCCCCCGCCCACCTCCACTCATTCTTCAACCCTTCCTCATTCCCCTCTCACATTCCCTCTCTTAACTTTTACAAAAATCTATTTTCAGTTTACTTAATGATATAGTTTACCCTATACTAATTAAAAGAGTTCAATAAATAGTACAAAGAGGATAAAAACCCCCACTGTTCCTCAATGGAAGAGACAAGGACTGTAAACAATCATCAAATCTCAAAATGTCTATTTCACTGCAGTACATTTCAGGTACTCTATTAAGTACCTTAGATCAGGGAAGACATATGATATCTGTCTTTTTGGGACTGGCTTATTTCACTAAGTATAATAGTTTCCGGTTGCCTCCATCTTGTTGCAAAAGACAGGATTTAATTTTTTTTTTTTACAGCTGACTAGTACTCCATAGTGTTTATATACCATAATTTCTTTATCCAGTCAGTAGCTGATGGACATCTTGGGTTGATTCCATATCTTAGCTATTGTGAATTGGGCTGCAATGAACATGGGGGTATAGATAACTCTTTCATTTGCTGATTTCTTTTGGTTTGGATAAATTTCCAGGAGTGACATGGCTGGATCATATGGTAGGTCTATATTCAGATTTCGGACGTATCTCCATACTGTCTTCCATAGTGTCTGCACCAGTTTACATTCCCACCAACAGTGGACCAGGATACTTTTACCCCACATCCTCATCAGCATTTGTTGTTTGCTGATTTCTGTATGAAAGCCATTTTAGGCCGGCGCCGTGGCTCAACAGGCTAATCCTCCGCCTTGCGGCGCCGGCACACCGGATTCTAGTCCCGGTTGGGGCACCGGATTCTGTCCCGGTTGCCCCTCTTCCAGGCCAGCTCTCTGCTGTGGCCCAGGAGTGCAGTGGAGGATGGCCCAGGTGCTTGGGCCCTGCACCCCATGGGAGACCAGGAAAAAGCACCTAGCACCTGGCTCCTGCCATCGGATGAGCGCGGTGCGCCGGCCGCAGCGCGCTGTCCGCGGCAGCCATTGGAGGGTGAACCAACGGCAAAGGAAGACCTCTCTGTCTCTCTCTCACTGTCCACTCTGCCTGTAAAAAAAAAAAAAAAAAAAAGAAAGCCATTTTAACTGGATTGAGATGAAACCTCATTGCAGTTTTGACTTGCATTTCCTTGATGCCAAGTGATCCTGTGCATTTTTTCAAGTGTCTGTTGGCTATTTGGATTTCCTTTCTTGAAAAATGGCTGTTCAAGTCCTTTGGCAGTTTCTTAACTTGATTGTTTGTTTTGTTGTTGATTTCTTGAGCTCTTTATAGATTCATTAAGCTTTTATCAGTTGTGTAACTTACAAATATTTTCTCCCATTCTGTCAGATGCCTTCACTTTTCTGGGTGTTTTTTTTTTAAGATTTATTTATTTGAAAGTCAAAGTTACACACACACAGAGAAGGAGATGCAGAGAGAGAGAGAGAGAGAGAGAGAGATATGTTTTCCATCCTCTGGTTCACTCCCCAGTTGGCCGGAGCTGATCCAATCCGAAGCCAGGAGCTAGGAGCTTCTTCCAGGTCTCTCACAAGGGTGCTCGGCACCAAGGACTTGGGCCATCTTCTACTGCTTTCCCAGGCTATAGCAGAGAGCTGGACTGGAAGTGGAGCAGCCGGGATATGAACTGGCACCTATACGGGATGCCAGCACTGAAGGCTGTGGCTTTACCCACTACGCCACAATGCCGGCCCTGCTGAATGTTTGTTTTACACTGCTGAAGCTTCTCAGCTTGATGTTATCTCATTTGTCAATTTTGGCTTTGATTGTGCTTCTAGGTTTTTTCCCAAGAAGGCTTTGCCTTTGCCAATGTCTTGCAGAGTTTCCTCCATGTTCTCAAGTAATTTGATGGTATCGGGTCATAGATTTAGGTCTTAGATCCATCCATTTTGAGGGGATTTTTATATAAGGTGTAAGGTAGGGGTCTAGTTTCATACTTCTGCATGTGGAATCCAGTTTACCAGCACCATTTGTTAAAGAGACTGTCCCTTCTCCATTGATTGATTTTATCTCCTTTGTCAAAGATAAGCTGGTTGTAGATGCATGGATTAATTTTTGGAGTTTCTATTCTGTTCCACTGGCCCAGTGGAAGTCTGTTTTCGTGCTAGTACCAGTCCCTGTAGTCTGTCTTGAAATCAGGTATTCTGATGCCTTTGGCTTCGTTTTTGTTGTTTAAGATTGGGTTAGCTATTTGGGGTCCCTTATATTTCCATATGAATTTTAGCATCATTTAATCTAGATCTGTGAAGAATATTGTTGGTATTTTGATTGGGATCACATTGAATCTGTAAATTGCTTTTGGTAGTATGGACATTTTGCTGATGCTGATTCTTCCAATTCATGAACATGGAATATTTTACCATGTTTACTGTCTTCTTCTATTTCTTTCTTATGTTGTAATTTTCGTTGTAGAGATCTTTGACATCCTTGGTTAAATTAATTCCAAGATATTTCATTCTTTTTGGAGCTATTGTAAATGGGATTGATTTTTTTTTAAATTTATTTATTTATTTGAAAGTTAGAGTTACACAGAGAGAGGAGAGAGGCACACACATACACACACACACACAGATAGAGAGGGGGTCTTCCATCTGCTGGTTCACTCTCCAATTGCCCGCAATGGCCGGAACTGAGCTGATCTGAAGCCAGGAGACAGGAGCTTCTTCTGGGTCTCCCACAAGGGTTCAGGGGCCCAAGGACTTGGGCCATCTTCTACTGCTTTCCCAGTCCATAGCAGAGAGCTGGATAGGAAGTGGAGCAGCTGGGTCTCGAACTGGTGCCCATATGGGATGCTGGCACTTCAGGCCAGGGTGTTTAGCTGCTGCACCACAGCGCTGGCCCCTGGGACTTATCTCAAAAGCTCTTTCTCAGCCATGGCATTGTGTATACAAAGGCTATTGATTTTTCCATGTTCATTTTATATCCTGCAATTTCACCAAACTCTTTTATGAGTTCCAATAGTCTCAGTGGAGTCTTTTGGATCCCCCATGTATAGAATCATGGCAAATGCAAATATGGATAGTTTGACTTCCTCCTTCCCAGTTTGCATCCCTTTGATTTTTTTTCTTGACAAATGGCTCTGGCTAAAACTTTTAGGACTATATTAACTAATAAGGGTAAGAGTGGGCATCCTTGTTTGGTTCCAGTTATTAGGGGAATGCTTCCATCTTTTCCCCATTCAATAGGATGCTGGCCATGAGTGTGCCATAAATTGCCTTGATTATGTTGAAGAATGTTCCTTCTGTACCAGTTTGCTTATGGTTTTTATCATGAATGGATGTTGTATATTTCATATGCTTTCTTTGCATCTGTTGAGATAGCCATATGGGTTTTGCTCTTCAGTTTGTTAATGTGATGTATCACATTTATTGATTTGTAGATGTTGAACCATCCCTGCATACCAAGGATAAATCTCTGATCTTTCTGATGAATTGTTGGATTCAATTAGGTAATATTTTGTTGAGGATTTTTGTATTCATGTTCATCAGGGATATTGATCTATAGTTCTCTCTTTTTTTTTTTGGACAGGCAGAGTGGACAGTGAGAGAGACAGAGACAGAGAGAGTTCTCTTTCTCTGTTGTATCTTTTTCTGGCTTAGTAATTAAGGTGATGCAGGCTTCACAGAAAGAGTTTGAGAGGATTCCCTCCCTTTCAATTGTTTTGAATAGCTTGAGAAGAATTGGAATTAATTCTACAAATGTCTGGTAGAAGTCAGCAGTGAAGCCAACTGGTCCTGAGCTTTTCTTTGTTTTGAGGGTCTTTATTACTTATTCAATCTCTATCTTGATTATTTTTCTGTTTAGATTTCTATGTCTTCATCACTCAATTTTGGCAGATTGTATGGGTCTAGGAACTTATGCATTGCTGCTGGGTTTCCTTATTTGTTGACATACAAGTCTTTGTAGTAATTCTTGATGATTCTTTTTATTTCTGTGTTATCTGTTGTTACATTTCCTTTTTCATCTCTGATTTTATTGATTTAGGTCTTTCTCCTTTTTTGGTTAGTAGAGCCAGTGGTGTATCAATTTTATTTGTTTTTTCAAAAAACCAGCTCTTCATTTCACTGATCTTTAGTATTTAATTTTTCACTTCAATTTGTTGATTTCTTCTCTAATTTTATGTCTTTCCTCCTACTAATTTTGGATTTGGTTTGTTGTTTTTCTATGTCCTTGAGCTGCATTGAAATCTCACTTATTTGGTAATAAGTTGCCATTTTCCAATTGGCAATTGCCATAAACTTTCTTCTTAACACTGCTTTTTCTGTATCCCATAGGTTTTGCTATGTTGTACTGTCATCTTCATTTGTTTCCAGAAATTTTTTTATTTCTCTTTCAATTTCTCCTATCACCCATTGTTCTTTCAGGAACATGTTGTTCAATTATCATGTTTGCATATGATTTAGATATTCAAGATCAACTTAGTATACAGTAAGTAAAGATTTCAACAGTTTGCACTCACTCGGATACACAAAGTATAAAGTACTGTTTGAGTAGTAGTTTTACTGTTAATCCATATAGTACAACACATTAAGGACAGAGATCCTCCACGGGGAGTAGGTGCACAGTGACTCCTGCTGTTGATTTAACAACTGACACTCTTGTTTATGGCATCAGTAATCACCCGAGACTCTTGTCATGAGCTGCCAAAGCTATGGAAGCCTCTTGAGCCCACCAACTCCGATCTTATTTAGACAAGGCCATAGTCAAAGTGGAAGTTCCCTCCTCCCTTCAGAGAAAGGTACCTCCTTCTTTGATGGCCCATTCTTTTGCTGGGATCTTACTCACAAAGATCTTTCATCTAGGTCATTTTTTAATTTTTTTGCTACAGTGTCTTGGCTTTCCATGCGTGAGAAACTCTCATGGGCTTTTTAGTCAGATCTGAATGCCTTAAAGGCTGATTCTGAGGCCAGAGTGCTATTTAGGACATCTTCCTTTCTATGAGTCTGCTGTGTATCCCGCTTCCCATGTTGGATCATTCTCTTCTTTTTAATTCTATCAGTTACTGTTAGCAGAAGCTAGTCTTGTTTATGTGATCCCTTTGACACTTAATCCTATCAATATGATCAGCTATGAACTTAAGCTGATCACTTTGACTAGTGAGATGGCATTGGAACATGCCACCTTGGTGGGATTGAATTGGAATCCCATGGCAAATTTCTAGCTCTACCATTAGGGGTAAGTCCAAGTAAGCATGTGTTGAACTGTACATCTTCTCCATCTCTTATTCCCACTCTAATATTTAACAGGGATCACTTTTCAGTAAAATTTAAACACCTAAGAAAAATTGCGTGTTAATTAAAGAGTTTAACCAATGGTACTATGTAGAACAAAAAAATACTAAAAGGAATAAAATAGTAAGTTGTTCCTCGACAGTCAGGACAAGGGTTGATCAAGACATTTTTTTTCGGCCGGCGCCGTGGCTCAACAGGCTAATCCTCCGCCTTGCGGCGCCGGCACACCGGGTTCTAGTCCCGGTCGGGGCACTGGATTCTGTCCCAGTTGCCCCTCTTCCAGGCCAGCCCTCTGCTGTGGCCCAGGAGTGCAGTGGAGGATGGCCCAAGTGCTTGGGCCCTGCACCCCATGGGAGACCAGGAAAAAGCACCTGGCACCTGGCTCCTGCCATCGGATGAGCGTGGTGCGCCGGCTGCAGCGCGCCATCCGCGGCAGCCATTGGAGGGTGAACCAACGGCAAAGGAAGACCTTTCTCTCTGTCTCTCTCTCACTGTCCACTCTGCCTGTCCAAAAAAAAAAAAAAAAAAGACATTTTTTTTCATTGTGTCCATTTCACTTCTACAGGTTTCCTTTTAGGTGCTCAGTTAGTTGTCACCGATCAGGGAGAACATATGATATTTGTTCCTTTGGGACTGGCTTATTTCACTCTGCATGATGTTTTCCAGTTTCCTCCATTTTGTGCAAATGACTGGATTTCATTGTTTATTATTGCTGTATAGTGTTCCATAGAGTAAATATCCCATAATTTCTTTATCCAGTCTACTGTTGATGGGAATTTAGGTTGATTCCATGTCTTAGATATTGTGAATTGAGCTGCAATAATCATTGAGGTGCAGACAGCTCTTTTATTTGCCAATTTAATTTCCTTTGGGTAAATTCTAAAGAGTGGGATGGCTGGGTCCTGTGGTAGGGCTATATTCATGTTTCTGAGGGATCTCCAAACTATCTTCCATAGTGTCTTTACCAATTTGCATTCCCACCAACAGTGTATTAGTGTCCCTTTTTCTCCACATCCTCGCCAGCATCTGTTGTTAGTTGATTTCTGTATGTAAGCCATTCTAACCAGGGTGAAATGAAACCTCATTGTGGTTTTGATTTGCATTTCTCTGATGGCTAGTGATCCTGAACATTTTTTCACATGTCTGTTGGCTGTTTGGATTTCCTCTTGTGAAAAATGTCTATTGAGGTCCTTGGTCCATCTCTTAAGTGGGTTGTTTGTTTTGTTGTTGTGGAGTTTCTTGATCTCTTTGTAGATTCTGGTTATTAAACCTTTATTGGTTGCATAATTTGCAAATATTTTTTTCCCATTCTGTCAGTTGCCTCTTCACTTTCCTGATGGTTTCTTTTGCAGTACAGAAAGTTCTCAATTTGATGTAATTCCAGTTGTTAATTCTGGCTTTGATTGCCTGTGCCTCTGGGGTCTTTTCCAAGAAATCTTTACCTGTGCCTATATCTTGCAGGGTTTCTCTAATAATTTTATTTCAGTTTCATTCATAAATGAGAGCTTTACAGGGTACCATATTCTGGTTGACTTTTTTTTTTCTTTTAAGACTTGGATTATATCTCACTGTTCTCTTCTAGCCTGTAGGGCTTCTGATGAGAATTCAGCTGTGAGTTTATTTGGAGATCCTCTGAAAGTAACCTGGCATGTCTCTCATGTACATTTTAGAATCTTTTCTTTATGCTTTACTGTGGAAAGTTTGAGTAAAATGTGTGGTGGTGAAGATCTTTTCTGGTCATGTCTGTTAGGAGTTCTATGTGCTTCCTCTACTTTGATATCCCTTCTTTTCTCCAACTTGGGAAATTTTTCTGTAATTATTTCACTAGATAGGCCTTTTAGTCCATTCTCTCTTTCCATGTCTTCAGAACTCCCAGGACCTGTATGTTGGGTAGTTTGATAGTATTCCACAAATCTCCCAATACATTTTTAAAGTTTTCCTCTTAAGTTTTAAGTTATCCTCTTTTTTTTTTTTTTGTCTGACTATAGGATTTCCAAAGATTTGTCTTCTATTTCAGATATTCTTTCTTCTACCTTGCCAAGTCTGCTGTTAAGGCTTTCCACTGAATTTTTATTTTATCTACTGTATTCTTTATTTCTAATATTTCATTTTTATTTGCTTTAAAATCTCGATTTCATGGAAAAAAGTTTCATTCATATCATGTCTGATTTTCTTTAGTTCATGGATTTGCTTCTGATTGCTTTTGAGCAATCCTATTCTTAATTTCTTGAATTCCATTTCTGGCACTTCCTCAATCTCTTCATCTTGACATTCTAATATTGAAATGTTGTGATTCTTTGGGGGTGCTCTAGTGTATTCCTTATTCTTTTATTTTTTTGTATTTTTGTGTTTGTTTTTAGGCATTTGTGGAGTTGAATTTTTTTTTTTTCTCTGATATCTTTATCTTTGAACTATACCTCTGTGGCTTAGTGGACTGTCTGCACTTTCAGTGAATACCAAGCAGTGTATGCTAGGTTTTGCCAGGAGGCTCTTGTTAGTGGTCCAGTGTGGGGCAAGTATCCAGGTATCTCCCAAGTTGAGTGTGGTAGATTGCAATACTTGGGTGTTAGCCCCCAGTGTATTCTGTACCACCATATGAACCACACAAATGATCTGCACAGTCCTCCCTGTGGGCACAATTCTCACTGCATGTCCTGCTCTAGGCAACCAAGGAGCTCCAAAAGAGTGGCGCTACATCCAGTGATTGCCCAGAGACCCAGCTACACCCACACCTTCTCATGTAGCCACTGAGTCCCCACAGTCTCAGCACACAAAGTTCTCATGGTTGCTGGGTGCAGAAGTTTCTGTCTGCCCTGCCAGCCTGTCCAGTCACAAGGAGGCAGATGTTTCCCATGACATCTCCACCTGAGCGTCTTGATTCTGGGAGGACGTGGGCACCTCACTGTCCTATGTGATTGCCCAGCCACTTCTCAGCCAGACTCAAAGTCAGGGGGACTGTTTCCCTCTGCTAGACTATCTGGATCACTGGCGTACACAAGAGCCAGTGGCTGAATGTTGCTCTCTCCCTGCCACTGCCACTGGTACTGCTGAGAAGATGGCATCCTGTCTCAGCCAGTTGTGTGCATGCACAAAGTCTTCTGCAGCTCCCACCCAAACTCAAAATGGCACTCACCCTTTCTCAGCCAGGCAGTGGCACTATTGTAGGGAAGTTGGGATGAGATAACCTCTCTACTTCCACTAGGTCCACAGGCAGCCACTAGCAGTTGCTAGTTCCAAGGGCTCCAGTCTGCACTCACGGCACACACTCCCTCCAGCTGTATCACTATGGGGTGTTGCTGTCTGGTGTCACCTCTGTCTCCAAGCTGCTGCTTGCTCTGGCCCTCAGCTGCTGTAGTTGTGCACTGTGTTCATGTTTGTGCTGTGCGTTCCTATGCTCCACACAGGTCCACGGCCTCCTCTTCCTCTTGTAGGATTTCCAGTGTGATTTCCTCTCCAATTCTCTGCTGAGAGTGCATTGCCTATACTTTTTTTTTTTTACTGTTTATTCCTAGCCTAGCACAGTATGTTGTTTCTTAATCCACCATCTTGGGATCTCTAGAAAAACTCTTGTTAAATTGCTTTCAAAGAAGTAGATCAGTTTATAGTCTCATTATCTTCACTGAATCTTATTATTTAAAAAATACTTTGATAGGGGCAGGGTTGTGGCCTATTGTGTTAAGCAGCTGCCTGAAGTGTGGGTATCCCATATGGGCACTGATTCGAGTCCCAACTGCTCAATTTCCAATCCAGCTCTCTGATAATGCACTTGGGAAAGTATAGGAGGATGGCCCAAGTCTTTGGGACCCGCATTCCTGTGGGAACCAAGAAGCTCTTGGCTTTGGCCTGGGCTAACCCAAATGAAAGCTCTCTCTGTCTCTCCCTCTCTCTTGCTGTAACTCTGCCTTTCAAATGTGTAAAAAAAATCTTTAAAAAATACTTTGATTTTATATAAGTGAAACGATTTCACTTTTCTAATATACATCTCCTAAGAATACTTATAGTTGAACATTGCTCAATTTAGAAATTTTAGATTGTAAAAGTAATATCTGTCTTTGTAAACTTATGTATAATACACATATATTTATATATATATGTAAAGCATATATGGATATCCATATACTCATACTTACATATGTATGTTTATGTAAGTATGTTATATAAATTCATTTTGGAAAATATGAAAGTATAGAAAAGTAAAAAAAATTAGTTTATATTATCTTTAAGCTCTAAATGTTATATCAGGATATCAGATATCTCATATCTAAGGCCATATAGCCAAGTCATGATAAAGGAGGCTGGTCTCAAAATCTTCTCTATTAGAATTATTATTTTTTATTCTTAAATAAAAGCCTAGGTAGATCTTAATGTAATTGAAAGTAATCCTGGAAGAGAGAACATCGTCATATGTCTAAAGTTGTATCCATAACAACTACAGTTCCTAGTATAAAGAGATTCTTACAGTTAGAATTCCATTAAACATTCAAATGATGAATATTTCACTCATACTTTTAATTGTATTTTGCTTAAGAAGATTCAATTTCTTTGTTATTTTGAGCACTTCAGAAAGTCTTGCTTCTTCTGGCATATCCTGAATTGTGTTTAAGAAACAGCTCATTTGGGAACAAGCAACAGTGGAAGTTTTGATGACTCTAATTCAGGAGCAATTTCTGCTCAGGGGTGCATCTTGTCTCCAAATGTGTCTCTTTGTTTACACCTGTCAATTCTAATGGTCCTCAATCTATCACACCAAAGGACAGAAGTGGCTATGACTACTCTCCACACTCAGAGAGTACCAACACTGTGTGTGTCAAGTCTTGCTAAGACTGGAACATTTCTTACCCAAGTGTTTCAGACCTTGTTTTGAAAGCAGGTACCTTGGCCAGTTACTCCAACTTGTCTTACCTTGGTTTCTCTGAAGCAGACCCTTGGAAGAGGATTCCTGTGAAAGTGATGTATTTATTATTGCCTTATAGAGTATTAGGAGTGGGTTTTGGAAGCGGAAGAGGCCAAGCAAATGTATAATGTGGTGCTAAGTCGCCCAAAGGGGAGCACTTGGAGTGGTCTCCATCAGACTGTGGTGAAGCTGGAATTTTGTTTGCACCTGTCAGTTTTGGGAAAGGGCTGCTTCCCAGGAGACATAAACTCCCAGGTACTTGTGACAGACAATCCATGGAGCAGCATATCATGCTGGAGGATGGACTACAAAACACAAGACACAGGTGCTTGTAGTTGAGAATGAAAGTGCAGTGGGAGCCAGTGAGTACTGTATGAGAGCCAATGAGAACTGTGAAGGGATTTGAACACAGGTGAGTGGGTCATCGATGGCAATTTCTACACCAGCCCATAGATAATGCATAAGGGAAGGGAGTGTCAAAGTCCACGTTTTTATTCAGCTGAGCTGACTCTCCCTGGCTTTGGTTACCCAATCTAAATCTCTAGAGGCCACCATAGCGCATCACCATTGTAGGGGACATCTGGGAGGACTTTTGGGTGTGGGAGAGAAGTAAATGACAGTGATAATATAACTGAAACTCACTCTTATGCTATGTGCATGTTCAGCTAAGTGCTTGGCACATATTTCTTCATTTGCTGAGGCCAACTGTGTTTTAGGGAGCTTGTCCCAGGTCATTCAGGCTGTGGCAGATCTGGGTCTTAAATGGCTGGCTGAGAGGCAGTTCATGTTCTTAGTCACTGTGCGAAGCTGTTCCTATGTATGTCCTCTCAGGCCTGGGGATCACGGCTTTGCCTTTGTCTTGCATAGAAGAGGACTCTAGAGGATGGAGTTTTTAATAAGGAGGAGGCACAATTCTTTCTTAGGGCATCATTTCCTTAACAACAGTTACTGTGATGCGTAATTAGGTAATATTTTGTTTACTTGTCTTTGGTCTGAATTTCCTCAGCATGTCAGCTACAGGAGAGCAAGGGCCAAGCTATGAGTTCATCCATGATTAGTGAGTATGTCCTGAGTTGGTGAGTGGCTGCTCAATACCTCCTCCTCTCTTTAGACTTCAATGGGTTGTCTATGTGAACCTGCACATTTTTTCTTTTTTTTTTCTTTTTATTTATTTATTTATTTATTTATTTATTTTGACAGGCAGAGTGGACAGTGAGAGAGAGAGACAGACAGAAAGGTCTTCCTTTTGCCGTTGGTTCACCCTCCAATGGCCGCCGCAGACAGCGCGCTGCGGCCGGCGCACCGCGCTCCTCCGATGGCAGGAGCCAGGAGCCAGGTGCTTTTCCTGGTCTCCCATGGGGTGCAGGGCCCAAGCACTTGGGCCATCCTCCACTGCACTCCCGGGCCACAGCAGAGGGCTGGCCTGGAAGAGGGGCAACCGGGACAGAATTCGGCGCCCCGACCGGGACTAGAACCCGGTGTGCCGGCGCCGCAAGGCGGAGGATTAGCCTGTTGAGCCACGGTGCCGGCCTGCACATTTTTTCTTTAAATTTTATTTACTTATTTTCATTTACTTGAGAGAAGGAGAGCTACCAAAATTGTCTATCTTCTGGTTCACTCTCCATATGCCTGTAACAACCTGAAACCAGAAGCCCAGATCTCCCTTTGGCCTACCCAGTGGGTGGCAGGGGCCCAAGCACTTGGGCCATCACTTGCTGTCTCCCAGTATGTGCCTCATCAGGATGCTGGAATCAGGAGTGGAGCTGAGATTTGAACTCAGGCATTCTTATATGGGACGTGGTGTCCAAGGAGCATCTTCATGGTTCTGCCAATTGCTTTCTGCTGGACACATTATTTAACCTCTTTTAGCACTGGTTTTCCTAGCAAAGAGTGAAGTTAATAGCACCTACTGTAAAAAGATGTTGAGATGGCTCAATGTGATAATTATGTAGAGGATATAGCATATAACAAGACTCAAAATGTGTTGAAAGAGATAAAGTATGCAAATTACAACCATGGGAAGGTAGCTGGGAGTGGAGTTTTGTTATTTCCTCTTTGAGTTATAACAAGATTCAGATTCTCTGAAGGCCTGTCTATGGTTTGAATGTATTCTTCAAAGGTTGGGCACTCTAGAAGCTTGGTCTCCAGTTTGGTGATGCTGAAGTGACAGAACCTTTTAAGTGGTGGAGCCTAGTACAAGATAATTAGGTCAAATATGTGAACTAAATAAAACTCTTTATAAAGTACTAACCTCAGGTATTTAATTATAGCAGAAGGAAATAAACTAATACAGGGTATTTGATTTTTGTTTCCAGCAAGTACTTTTGTGCCTTGACTGTTAACCATACTAAGTAGGGCTGTGCATATCTTGGTCCCATGCTGAGCTCCTGTATCCTAGTTGCCATTGAGAGCTGACAAGCCAGCACCTGTGTCTTGCATCAAGCAGAAGAGTTGCACTGAATGTGTTGTCCCTTAGCCATGTAGCTTAGAGACTCAAGTTCCTGAAGGCATGTCCATTAACCACTTAACACGCCTAGGAGCCAGTAACAGTGGAAGCATTGCGTTATCAACGAGGAAGTATTTCTCAAGTAGGTTGAACGATATTTGTTTCCCTACTCTTCCTGTCCATTCAGAGCAGATGCCTGTTGTCATGGTAACATGAACAAGAGCAAGTAAGAGTTTTTGAGTGCCCTAGACGCCTTTGTACAAGGAGAAGGGTAAGGTTGAACTGAAATGCAGACTTAAAATGAAATATCTCATTTTTATCTCTCTCTTTCTATATAGAGGGCAGATGTCATGATTGTGCCTGAATCTATTTTCCCAAAGTAAGCATATTCAGTCACTGAATTTGAAGATGAAAGGAGAGGAGGGGAGAGGGAGAGAGACAGAGAAAACCTCTCTTTCTCTTTCCTTCTTGCTCCTTCTCAAAATATTTTACCCAGTGATTTGCTTCTGTAAATTTTTTTTCTTCTGTCTCAGGCTCAATTTTGAGAAAATTTTAAACATTTTCCCTTGCTTGGCTGCTATATTTTAAAATTATGCAGATCATTTTTCTGACGTATGAGAGGATTTTCAAAAAGTTCATGGAAAATGCATATTTCGCAAAGCTATTCATGTATTTCAGATTTTCTTGCCATGAAATAAATGTTTTAATTCCATTTTCCCACAAACCTTTTGAAGTTCACTTGTAGATCTAATTTAAATAAACTAGCAAACCAGAAAGATTGGGTTTGGTGTGGGGTTAAATGAAAAAGGATGACATGTACTTATTTTTTCTGACCCAAATAGTTCTCCCTCTCCTGGAGGATGTCCTTACCCCATCCCCACCTCAGCACTGAGGCTGACATATCTGTATGTCCTCGCAGTTCTGGTCTTTTCGGGTCTCTGTCTTTCAGGGTACAGCCAATCCACAGGTAAGCATTCCCACTGCACACTCCTGGCGCTGTGTGCACCTCACCCTTCTGAAAATTGAGATTAGCACCTTGCCCTGGTTACTCAGTCCATGTCCCTCAGCCCATCATGAACATCACAGGGCAAGATTCTCTGACTCTAAGTTACTTTTTAACTCCAAAGTACCTCTCCTTTACAGAATCTCTGATTCTAATTTACTTCTTAACTCCAAAATATCTCTCCTTTCATGTGTGTTTGTGGGTTTACAAGCATCAGTCCACACAATTCATCTCTATGGCTAATAGAATAGGCAATTACCACAAGAAACTTGAAGCCCTTGGGGGCACAGTAACGATAAGCTAAGGAAGAGAGGAGGCAGAGATTGTAGAGGATTATGGTGCCAGAAGTAAGAGAGGAGAGAGGCAGAGCAGGCCCTCTGTAGGCTGCAGGGCTCCAGGGGCATCCAGGACATAGTTAGTCCTAGCTGTGGAAATTTAGACAACTTATCAAGCTTCTTTAAGCTTCAGTTTCCTCATCTTTAAAACAGAAAATAATGTCATCACCTACCTTAGAGTTGTTGAGAAATTATTTCATGCTGTACTCAGCCTATGCTAAAAGCTCAATAAGCCTTTTTCATTATTTGATAATATCATTGCCTCCCTAGGTTAGCTCTCTTGATATACATAGGGTATGTCTCAAGAGAAACTACTTTAGACCAATAACTTCTGCTGGTAAAGTTTTAGTGCACAGCAAATCCCACTTAAGTGTGGCAAGGTTCTCACTTGTGATCCTTTATTTTTAAGTGCTGTGTTTGGATATCCGAAGCTCAAGAAAATAAATTCAAAGAAAGTATGTCTACAATTTGCAAATCCAGGATCATGGGTATAAACAGAGATCCACAAAGCATGGGTCTAAATACTGAGAAGTTGTCCATCAAGTTATCAAACTGTAATTCTGTTCTATCTTGCCATCTCAACACATGCATCTGCATGGCAATCTGGAAGGAAGCCTTGTATTTAGAATTCCTGGACTCTTGAGTGCTCTGTGCTGGAATACAGTGACCCAGGGAGTGCAAGCCTTGGTCCTTGGCCCGAGGCCAGCTGCCTCTCCCTGTCTCTGACTCTGCTGTTTGCACGTGAGCAGGCACGTGAGCAGGCACGTTCCCTACTGTACACCCTGCCCTGGGCCCTGTGGGAGGCCCTGTAGCCCTGTGCTGTACCCTGTAGAGGGAGGTTGCTGGAAGCAGTTTGAACAACTCATGCAAGCAGGGCTGGGGTTGTTTGGGAAGTCTGGGTGTCCAGATACTCAGAGGATTGTCTAGGAGAAGAACATGGGCTTTTGGTGTACACATTCCTTTAGTCCATGGAGAGGGTTGTAGCTGGATGAGCATCAGAATAGGATCCAAGGCAAGAGCCCTCTTGCCTTGGCTGAAGGGAGGCATCTATTGCCACTGAGGAAAGAGAAATCCAGCAACTTAACTGGTTCAAAATTCCTGCACAAACTTAATGAAGGGCTGATTGAAGTATATTAATAGTCTATATTTTAAAAATAAGTCTAGTAATACATTACTCTAATTGTATTTTGGGAGCAGAATTACTTTCATAGTATCAGTATCTCAGTGTTGCTTATAGTTTAATAAAGCACATTTACAATCAATACCATATGTTGCTGAGTTAATTAAAAACACCATTTGTATTTTTAACATCTAAAATATGAGTCACAGATTTCAGCAGTTCATTCATTCATGAAACAAATATTTGTTGAGTGCTGCATTTCATAAACAGTTGATTCAAGACATTAAATTGGAGATTCAGGCCCAGAGAGGGGAAAACATCTCAGAGTTTTCTGGACAGGTTGGTTAGAAAATATTCCTTGATTCATAATACGCTTTTATTTTCTAACACTACCACTTGATTTCCACTTGCTTAAAAATGTGAATTATAGAATTTAGATGTGTTCTTCTTGAAGTAGCTCTTCTTTGTGGATTCTAAATCTTGCCATCTATCTTCCCTTGTGTCATGTCTCTCTGGGTCTTGTTCCAAGCATATAGACCCACAATGACTCTTCTATTTGTTCTGTGATCAGACTATGTAATGCTGGGGCTCAGAGAGGCTCAGTGGTGGCCTGACCAAAGGCACTTAGGTGAATGCCAGGGTCTTTTTCCAGGGATGAAGGAACTGAGATACAATAGTAGCTCTGAAGACAGATCTTAATGGTTGGTCCTGGTGCTTAGTGAAAGACTGTTGGGTGTTGTCAGCCCACACTGTGCTGGAAATTCAGTCATGAAAGTGCAACCTTTCATTAAGAGGGGCACTGGACCACCGACATTGCAATGACCATAATCTAGTTCTTGCTTTGCTTTATGGTGTGTGTTGCAAAGGTTTGAACATGATTTGGCTCCCGAACTCATGTGGCAGTTCTAACTTATGATAAATTGATGATACCAAGAGGATGGAAACTTAGCTCAGTTGTAGGATGTAGAGATGAGGTCTATGGGAAGTAATTAGACTGGGTTAAGTTTTTAGAATGGAGCCCTCATGATTGAATCATGGTGGCTCTACAGGGAGAAGCATTGTATTTACAAGGAGAGCATGATACCCTGTGCTGCCTCAGCAGAGGTCAAACCAATGGGGCCATGGGGCCATCCAATCTTGGACTGTGAACCTCCAAAACCATGAATCACAATAAAATTTTTCTCTTTATAAAGTTAATTACTTCATTTTTTTTTTTTGGAGTAAAGAAAAGCTGAGTAACTGATGTATGTATATGGGAAACAGTGCAAACTGAAAGAAAGAAGCACTCAAAATATATGAGTCTGTTGAGCTATGAAGATGGAATAACAGCCTCTCATTTAGACATCATGGCCATATATTTTAGCCAAGGTAGAATTCTCTCAGTATTTATTTGAGCATCAGTTTTGGGCCAGCATTGTGGTATGGCATTTGAAATATCACCTAAGTATATGCCTATAACTTATTAAAGATTTGTCCAGAAATAGGGAAAAAGTGTTAAAGATCAGATCACCCAGGAAAAGAGGAGGTGACCCGCTGCTGTTGTCCTTAGAGCATCTCCCAGGTGCTGTGAAGACCCAGAAGTTCAAGTCCTTGTAGCAAGGGCAGTAGCCACCTTCTTCAAAAGGTAAAAATGACATTCCTCTTCTCACACTACTGGTGGTCTTTCGTTTTGCTGGGCATGCACTGAAATCCATGCTTAATCTATTATGAATATTTTTTAGTTTTTATTTAATGAATGAATTTTTTTCATAGATACAACTTTAGGAATGTAGTGGTTCTTTCCCCCATACCACCCCCAATCTCCTGTCCCACCTCCCTCTCTCTCCTCCATCTCCTTCTTCATTATGATTCATTTTTAGTATGACTTTATATACAGAGGACCAACAATTTGTATTTACGCACACACACAACATATAGAGTACAGTTTGGGGAGAAAGTTTGCAGTCGATTATCATATTACAATTCATTAGGGACAGAGGTCTTACATGGGGAGCAAGTGAATAGTGACTACTGTTGTTCCTTTAACAAACACTCTATGATATCAGTGATCATAGGCATATATGTTGATAAGTAAGTTCTATGTTTAAAATATGACTGCCCTGAAAAACTGACCTTGGAAAGAATGCTTTTAGGGGCACTGTATTTAAGGTGCTACTTGGGACATCTACATCCCATACTGGAGTGCATGGGTTTGAATTTCAGCTCTGCTTTTGACTCTAGCTTCCTGCCCAAAATGGGAGGCAGCAGGTGAAGACTGAAGTAGTTGAGTCCCTGCCACCCAGCTCCTGGCTTTAACCTGGCCAATCTCCGGCCGTTGTGAGCGTTTGGGGAGTGAATCAGCCCAATGTCAGCTGTTGTGAGTATTTGAGGAGTGAACCAGCAGGTGGGAGATCTCGTGTATCTGTGTCTCTGTCTGAATTTCAAATAAATAAGTTAAAAAAGAAAAAAATTCTATTGGTCCTCTTAAAAGGATTGGAAGCATTCTTTCTTGTAAATTGTATTTATTTTTTATCTTCATTTTAGGATGTGGGACTCCCAAAGGGTATCTTAACCACGAAGCCAGACGCCTGCCCCTGTTTCTTTTTCTTTTTTCTTATCATGTTCTTTCTAACATCTCTGAAGTCAGCTACACTGGATGATGGAAGTTTGGTGGGAGGAAGTGGGGATGTTTGCTACGTGGTGTGAGGAAAGCAGGTCCGGAAGGTGCTGGCTTCTGTGAGGCACCAGGACTCCCCACGGTGGGCAAGGGACAGAAGGGAGGAAAACCCCCGGGGGGCACTAATATTTTTCCAGTTTTTCCACTTGTCTCAAAACTCATTATCTAACCAGGTTTGAAATAATATTTGTTTTCCTGATAAAGCAAGCATATGAAATTAAACAGAAGTTTGAAGCAGACTGCTCTGATATGTGTGTGAGTGCCTGTGTGGTGTATTTAAGTCCCCCACCCCCTTTTTTTTTAAGATTTATTAATTTATTTGAAAGGCAGAGTTAGAGCAGAGAGAGAGAGAGAATGTCTTCCATCTGCTGGTTTACTCTCCAGTTGGCTACAACGGTCAGAGCTGCAATGATCTGAAGCAAGGAGACAGGAGCTGCTTCTGGGTCTCCCGTGTGGGTGCAGGGCGCAAAGGACTTGGACCATCTTCCACTGCTTTCTTAGGCCATAGCAGAGAGCTGGAAAGGAAGTGCAACAGCCGGGCTGGAACCGGCACCCATATGGGATGCTGGCACTGCAGGTGGTGGCCTTACCCACTATGCCACAGTGCTGCCCCCCCCCTTTTTTTTTATAGGTGTGGATTACAGTGTTCTCATTTAGATAAAGAACCAAGTGAGCATCAAGATGATACTCTGGCAGTACCCACCGGCTACCAGCTGACTGGGTCTGGGACCCCTGTTCTTGCCCTTGGCTACCTTTCCTCTCCATTACCCTGAGTTAGAGCAAATGAATGGGCACTGGATCCATTGGGAATAATTGTAATTACTGCAAAGAACTAAAGCCATTTAGGCCAGTTACAAAAGACCTTGAAAGTGAGGTATTTTGTTTGTTTCTGTGTGGCCTAATCACTGGACTGATATCCTAACTTTATTATTTAGAATCAGAATCAGAGCTGGCGCCATGGCTCATTTTGTTAATCCTCTGCCTGAGGTGCCGGCATCCCATATGGGCGCCAGTTCTAGTCCCGGTTGCTCCTCTTCCAGTCCAGCTCTCTGCTGTGGCCTGGGAGGGCAGTGGAGGATGGCCCAAGTGCTTGGGCCACTGTACCTGCATGGGAGACCAGGAAGAAGCACCTGGCTCCTGGCTTCGGTTCATCATAGCTCTGGCTATAGCTGCCATTTGGGGAGTAAACCAATGGAGGGAAGACCTTTCTCTCTGTCTCTCCCTCAATGTCTATAACTCTACCTGTCAAATAAATAAACAAACAATTAAAAAAAGAATCAGAATCATCCTATGTCAGGTTGTCATTTTACTCTATTTATTATCTGTCGCTGGAATAGAAAGACAGGAGTCAGGAACTTCATCCTTGTCTTCCACATGGGTAGCAGGGACCCAAGTGCAGGAAGCTGAATCAGAAGCAGAGCAGTTAGGACTTGAACTGGCAATCTGATGTGGGATGCTGGCGTTGTAAGCAGAGGCTTAATGAGCTGTGCCACAATGCCAGATCCCCTCCAATATTTTTCAGAATGGGCAGAGATATGCCTAATTTAATAGGTAATGAGGTTTGCAAAGTCTTCGCCTTTTAAGTGGTGTTCCTGGAGTGAACAAGCTGTGTTTAGGCATCCTGTGTTGTGTTTAATGAGGTGACTAATGACTCTCTTTTAGTTGAAGGGGATCTTTCGGATACTGAGAGATATCTTACATCTAAGAGAGGGAATTGTTCACAAGATGAGATTTCATAGTCAGGCATGATGTTTGGGGTAAAAGTTAATATCCTACTTGGGGTACCTGCATCCCATAAGGGAGTGCCTAGGTTTGAGTCTTGAGTCCCAGGCTCAGCTTCCAATTACAGCGTCCTGCTGATGTGCACCCAGGGAGGCAGCAGGTAATGGCTCAATACCTGAGTGCCTGCCACCCACCTGGGGGACTGGATGGAGCTCCTGACTTCCAGCTTCGGCCTGGCCCAGTACTGGCTGTTACAGGTATTTGGGGCACGGGGGTGAGAACCAACTTATCTCTCTCTCTCTCTCTCTCTCTCTCTCTGTCAGTCTCTATCTCTCTGCATTTCAAATAAAACAAAAATAAATAAAAAACTGAAGAATAAATAAGGGATTTTATTTTCAAACACACATCCTGTTAGATAGGCCAAAATGTCTCTTTTGACTTCCATACTCAATGTGTAACTTCCAGGACCTGCTGCAAATGTTGACCCTTGCAGAGGGTTTTAAACTTTGGGAAAGTAATTTTCTAGTTTCCTCAGACTATTTTTGTATATTAAGGTTTTTTTTTTTAAATAAATCATAAATAGCAGTGATTTGAAGCAAGATGTAGGAAAGAGCATTAGAGAGCTCACCAGCCAGATCTAGACTTAAGGCTGGTCTCCACCGATCACTGATGTGTGAACTTGGTGAGATTCGCACACTCTGTAAGCTTCGGTTTTCACTGTGAGAATAAAGTGTGGAGTGTACATAGCACAGTGCCAGGCACACAGTAAAGATTCTTGTGCTCATCCTCTTGCCTCTCTGCTTTCTCTTGCCTCAGACAGAGGTAGCATAGCATAAAAGGGAGTTTGCAGCTATTTCATGAGTTTGAGAACTGTGCCATGGATTTGAACCATTGGTCATTAAAAAAGAGACTTTAATGAAGCATTGCATTCATAAAGAGATGTGTGCAAATCACAAATGTCTGATTCAGTGAGTTGTCACCAATTACTTATTCATTATTATTACCAATTCAGTGAGTTGTCATGAATTGTTAGCTCCATTTGGTTAGTACCAAGATGAAGAAGTGATCAGCCCCACAGAGGCCCTCCTTGCCTCCTTACTTTCTGGCAAAGCTAGCACCATCTGACATCTAACAAGATAATTATTTTACCTGCTTTTGAGCTTTTTTATAAATCACATAGAAAGTGTTCACTTACAACTATTTCCTCAGCTCAACATTGCATTTGTAAGTTTCACCCTTGTTGCAGATAGCAATAGTTTGTTCAGAATCACTGTATTTTTAAGCCAGTAGAGATCATACAGTTTCCCCAATGCACCCCTCTCATTTACCAGAAAAGAAAAGCCAGGCCAGAGAGGTTAAATGGCCCATATTTACAAAGCTAGTTAATAGCAGAGATGTGATCAGATTCTGTCTCCCAATATCTAGCCCAGGGCTCTTTCCTGAAGTGTTCATAGCAGTAGCCTGCACATTTGAAATCTAAAGTCCAATCATTAAGTTTTGGTAGGATTTAAAGAAAAGGAAATATGCAAAGACTGACAACAGCATGTATTAATTAATCTAGGAACCCTGTAGTTGGTGATTCTGTTGTCATCTCTGGATCTGATGCTGTCATGCACTCCTTTTACCTGAGACTGCCTAGACTTCTCCATATTCTCAAACTGTGAACCAATGATATACCTTACTGTGTGAGGGCCAGGAATGGACAATCACAATGATCTCCACTACAATTCTCAACCAGATAAAGATGTTAACCTAATTTTCAAAACCTCTGGAAGAGTCTATAGCTTCTATTCTTTTACTACTTTTTTTTTACTCATGAATTGAGTCTGCCTATCTAATTCTGAATCTGCAGTGTACAGTTTGCTAATTTACTTTTAATTAAACCTAAAAGTTCATTTGTATTACTTTGTAATGGCATATTTTGTGTATTTGTAATGTCATATATTATACAGTACACAAAACTCATCATCATTTACAAAGCCTCCAATTTAGTGAATTCCTTTGAATCCTCATCTTAGTGTAGTTCTGCAAACCTTTCAAGGTACCTACAAGCCCAATGTCCCATTAGGTTCTAGCAGTATTTAAGCGTCTGTTAAAACGCATGCTGTGTGCTGTCTGTGCATGGCATGCTTTGCGTCATTAGTATACTTTGCTTCTATAAGGGGGGATGGATCCATTTGACTGGGATGGAAAAGAGAAGGGGATGTCTGATTGGAAGCCCCAGTGAAGTGGAGGAAGGATGGCTTTCCTGAGAAACAAAATAGACTGGTCTGCATTATGTTAATTAGTTTCAGGATTTAGGTAGTTTGATATTTTTGGGTTACTTTCGATTATGTGGGTACTTAGAAAAGTTCATGTAAAAATGAGCTTATTTTGGTGCAAAAATCTTTCAAAATCCATGCAGTAGTTTTTTTTTTTTTTACAGTACATGATTTTCATGAACTGTTTTGAAGACTCTATGTATGAAATTCATTTTTTGCACCAAAATAAATCTATCTTTTCACTCCATTTTCCATGAACTGTTTGATGTACACTCTTTTTTTAAACTTTTATTTAATGAATATAAATTTCAAAAGTACAGCTTATGGATTACAATGGCTTCCCCCCCATAACTTCCCTCCCACCCACAACCCTCCCCTTTCCCATTCCCTTTCGCCTTCCATTCACATCAAGATTCGTTTTCAATTATCTTTATATACAGAAGATCAGTTTAGCATATATTAAGTAAAGATTTCAACAGTTTGCACCCACACAGAAACACAAAGTGAAAAATACTGTTTGAGTACTAGTTATAGCATTAAATCACAATGTACAACACATTAAGGACAGAGATCCTACATGAGGAGTAAGTGCACAGTGACTCCTGTTGTTGACTTAACAAATTGACACTCTTGTTTATGGCATCAGTAATCACCCTAGGCTCTTGTCATGAGTTGCCAAGGCTATGGAAGCCTTTTGAGTTCACTGACTCTGATCATATTTAGACAAGGTCGTAGTCAGAGTGGAAGTTCTCTCCTCTCTTCAGAGAAAGGTACCTCCTTCTTTGATGGCCCCGTTCTTTCCACTGGGATCTCACTCGCAGAGATCTTTCATTTAGGTCTTTTTTTTTTTTTTTGCCACAGTGTCTTGGCTTTCCATGCCTGAAATACTCTCATGGGCTTTTCAGCCAGATCCGCATGCCTTAAGGGCTGATTCTGAGGCCAGAGTGCTGTTCAGGACATCTGCCATTCTATGAGTCTGCTGTGTATCTCACTTCCCATGTTGGATCGTTCTCTCCCTTTTTTATTCTATCAGTTAGTATTTGCAGACACTAGTCTTGTTTATGTGATCCCTTTGGCTCTTATTCCTGTCATTATGATCAATTGTGAACTGAAATTAATCCCTTGGACTAGTGAGATGGCATTGGTACATGCCACCTTGATGGGATTGAATTGGAATCCCCTGGTATGTTTCTAACTCTACCGTTTGGGGCAAGCCAGCTTGAGCATGTCCCAAATTGCACATCTCTCCCCTCTCTTATTCCCACTCTTATATTTAACAGCGATCACTTTTCAGTTAAGTTTCAACACTTAAGAATAACTGTGTATTGATTACAGTATTCAACCAAAATATTAAGTAGAACAAACAAACAAAAAATACTGAGAGGGATAACGTATTAAGTTGTTCGTCAACAGTCAGGGCAAGGGCTGATCAGGTCACCATTTCTCATAGTGTTCATTTCACTTTAACAGGTTTCCTTTTTGGTGCTCGGTTAGTTGTCACTGATCGGGGAAAACATATGATATTTGTTCCTTTGGGACTGGCTTATTTCACCCAGCATAATGTTTTCCAAATTCCTAACAGGGATCACTTTTCAGTTAAAATTTAAACACCTAAGAATAATTGTGTGTTAAATGCAGAGTTCAACCAATAGTACTCGAACAAAAAAAACTACTAACATGGATAAAGTATTACATTGTACATCAACAGTCAGGAAAGAGCTGATCAAGTCACTGTTTCTCATAATGTCCATTTCATGAAGTACACTTTTATATACATACACAAACCACTGTTATCAATTATTTATTGAGTTAATACAACAAACATAGACTTGCTTCAACAAGAATTTTACTGATGATGTTGAACATAAAATTATGCAAATTTATTTAAAATAAATCTCTGGATATATGTAAATGTATATTCTAGGTTTGGAGGGCAACTCTAATATTTATATACTCTGTCCCATTGCCTGACCCTTATATGTCCTTCTTTGTAATTTAAAAACCTGCCTTACTCCTGTGAATTGCTGCTTATCAAGTGACACCTTTGCTCACCCCTTTGATAATTAGCTCAAACTGTGCTCAGCGTGGCTTGAACCCAGTAGATTGAGACAAGTAAAGAGAGGCCATTATGATAGCAACCCAGACTATGGAAATAACTCCTGAAGAAATAACAAAATATGTAACACTATCTGTCAGTATTCAAGGGGGATAGGTCCCAGAACACCTAAGGGAAATAAAGAGTCCTAGGATGGGGACCAGTGTTGTGGTGCATCGTGTTTAGCCGCTGCCTGTGATGTCAAGTTCCCTTTTCAGAGTTCTGGTTTTAATCCTGGCTGCTCTGCTTCATATCCATCTCCCTTCTAATGTGTGTGGGAAAGAAGAAGAACATGGCCCAAGTAGTAGGCTCCCTGCCATCCATGTGGGAGACTCTGATGGAGTTCTGGGCTCCTGGCTTTGGCTTCTGGTCATTTGGGAAGTGAACCAGCAGATGGAGGATCTCTCTCCCCGCCCCACACCCCTTCCCTCACTGTAACTTCCTTTCAAATAAATTGTTGAAAATAAAATTCCAAGGATGCTCAAATTCTTTATATATAAAATATATATGCATCCTATATGCATCCTCACATTTACTTTATTTTTAAAAGATTTATTTATTTGAAAGTCGGTGTTACACACTCACACACACACACACACACACACAGAGAGAGAGAGAGAGAGAGGGAGGGAGGGAGGGAAATGTTCCATCTGCTGGTTTACTCCCTCAATGATGGCAACACTAAGTCTGCGCCAGGCTGAAGCCAGGAGCCAGGATCTTTTTCTGGGTTTCCCATGTGGGTGCAGAGGCCCAAGCACTTGGGCCATCTTCTGATGCTTTCCCAGACTCATTAATAGAGAGCTGGATCAAAAGTGGAGCATCTGGGACTCAAACTGGTACCCACACTCTCATATGCTCTAAATCATCTCTAGCTTTCTTATGATATCGAACACAATGTAAATAATTGTGTCATGAATGATGACAAGAAAAAACACTGTGCATGTTCAATACAGACATAATTTTCTTTTTTCAAATATTTTTGATGTGTCATGTGTACCCATGTGTCATTGTACACATGGGTACAGAGCTAACTGTACACATGCACACACACACACACATTATGCAACCACTTAGAGAAAAGAGCATTTGGGATATACTCCATCCTACCTGGTACCTATTTATGATTCTTAATAAGCTTAATTATAATTCTGGGTTTTATTTCTCCACATGTATTTCAGAGATAAGGATAGAGTTGTTCTGAGTACAGATTGGTAAAATAAGCAGTGCTTTGTGAATCCTAGAGCGGGAAGCATTGTGAAGTTCCAGGTTTAGGAAATTGCTATAAGAATGCATTGGAGACTTGAAACATATAGTTTGGATTTTAGGTCTTGCCCTAGGAATTTTCAAATGAACAGAACACTTACTTGAAACGATTGCAAACATTTTATCACTTTAGTCAGTGAGCAGCAAATCACACACAGCCTTGCTTTGTCTCCCAAGAGCTGATGATTTAGACAGTCAGCAGCACCAGGCCCACTTCCTGGACATCTGCCAATGCCATTGTGCAGTCCTAGAGGAAGCTGCTAAAGCTCTGGTGTGCGTGAGGTTATTAAGACAGGTAAATAAAACAAATCTACACGGCTCCTTCACCAGGTAGAAGAGGGGTTCTGCCCACTATGGTTCTTACCTGGTTCTCTGCATCCAGTTATGGGAGAGAAAGGATATTTTCAGAGTTGGGTTACTCACATACCTTTCCTGTATCCTACACACCTATGCCCCCGGCTGCTTACAAACTGAGCTATGTAGCTCACTGTGTCCAGTTTTGTGTGCTTCTGATGGGGACCCTCTGAGTTTACAATGGTTTCTTAAGAAATTATCCCAAACTCAGTGGTTTAAAACAATGCACCTTTATCATCTCAGTTTCTGTGAGTTAGGAGTCTGGGCATAGTTGAGTTAGTCTTTGGCCCAGGATCTCATGAGGCTGTAGTCAAGGGACCAGCTGGGCTCTGAGTCCCCTTCAGGCTTCACTGGTTGTTGCCGATTTCAGTTTCCTGTGGTTGTAGAGCAGAAGCTGAGCAGAAGCCTGCTGCCCCCTGTCCCATGGTCCATTTGTTTCTTCAAGGAAAAGGTTAATAGGGGATACCTGCTGCTGTTTTGATCCTCTCTTGGTCTCTCTCTTTCTTTTTTAAAAAAAATTTTTTTTATTTGACAGGTAGAGTTATAGACAGTGAGAGAGAAAGACAGAGAGAAAGGTCTTCCCTCCATTGGTTCACTCCCCAAATGGCCTTTTCGGCCGGCGCTGCGCTGATCTGAAACCAGGAGCCAGGTGCTTCCTCCTGGTCTCCCATGCGGGTGGAGGAGCCCAAGCACTTGGGCCATCCTCCACTGCCTTTCGGGGTCAGAGCAGAGAGCTGGTCTGGAAGAGGAGCAACCAGGACTAGAGCCCGGCGCCCATGTGGGATGCCGGTACCACAGGCGGAGGATTAACCAAGTGAGCCACGGTGCCAGCTGCATGAGGGTATCTTAAGACACTCTCTCCTCTCTCTTGCCTGGGATGTGAATCACCGCTTTGTTCAGCGTATCCATGCTGTCTTTGGGACTCACTCTTTTTGTGGTTGTTGTCTTGGTTATAAGATTGACTGTGTGGTACTGGATGCCTGTTTTCAAATTTATTATTGATATTGTGTTAATCTCATACTGTATCTAATTTATAAGTTAAACCTTAGTAGGATATGTGGTTATAGAAAAATATAGTACAAAAATATAGGAATCCTTCAAACAGTTGGTGAAAAATGGAATTAAAAAAATAAGTTTACAGATGGACATTTGATGAAGTGTTTAAAATTCTGCTTAGGATGCCTGCTTCCCATATGGGAGTGCCTGGATTCAAGCCCTGGCTTTGCATCTGATTGTGGTTTCCTGCTAGTGCATACCCTGGGAAGCAGCAGTTGATAGCTTAAATAGAGTCCCTGCTACCCACAGGGGAGCTCTGGGGTTGAGTTATCAGCTCCTGGCTTTGGTCTGACCCAGCCTCAGCCATTGCATACATTTGGAGAGTGAACCAACAGATGGAAAAAACCTCACTATCTTTCTGCCTTGTAAATAAGTAAAACAAATAAGTAAAAATAAAAAAAATGTTTATTTTGGTGCAAAAATTTTTGAAATGCATGCATAGTATTTTTCTGTGATACACATTTTTTTAAATTTAAAAATCTTTTTTTTATAAAGCTTTTATTTAAAGAATATAAATTTCCAAAGTACAGCTTATGTATTACGGTGGCTCCCCCCCCCCCATAACTTCCCTTCCACTGTGATACACATTTTCTGTGAACCTTTCAACAATTCCATTTATATGTATTCCATATCTATATATCTATCTATATATTTATATGTATTCCATATCTATATATCTATCTATATATGTATATTCTATATATAGCTTGACTCTGAGTTCTAGGCATCTTCAGGGAGTCTGGGAATGTATTCCCTGTGGATTGTGGGAGATTGCTATACAACTGTGAAATCCCTTCATAGAAACACCTAGAAGGTGTGTTTACCCTGGGATGAAAATCTTGGGGCCATCTTAGAATTCTGCATATCACAGGCCCCTTGTTGAACTCGATTCTACCCACCATGACTCCTTTTTTCTGGAACTGCTCTGTCACCAGCAGTCATGCGGGTGGCATCCTTGACCTCAGATGATGGATCACAGATGGTTCAAAGTGTGACCTATTTCTTGTGGTGGGAGGGGAAGGTCAGGGCCTTCACTTTTCTAGACTCACCTCCGTTTCTCCTTACATTTCTGCACACTGTCATTTGAAACTCTTTGGTTCTCTTTGCATGTGAGTACTTAAAATTTTAATTTCATGGTTTGAAAAGCTGGAGGAATCCCTTCAAGGTTATTTTGTATTTAAAAGCAGCAGTTTACTGACAAGTGGTGCCCTAGTAACACAGAACACTGACATCCTGTGTCAAATGGGCCACTTCATTCCTAGAAGTAGGTTATAAGAGGATACTTCACAAGTTCAAGGAAAATGAAATGAAAAGATAAGTTTATTTTGCAAGCCATGCGAACAAGGGGTATTCAAAAAGCTCACGGAAAATGTGTTTTATGAAACACTGTGCATGGATTTCAAAATCATTTTCTGCACTAACTTCAACTTTTTGAATTATTATTATGCATCAGGAGAATCTGGTATATGGGGGTACATCAAAAAGTTTATGGAAAAATGGAATTAAAATGTAAGTTTATTTTGGTGCAAAAATGTTTTTCTACAATGAGTTGTGTCAATGCACGTGAAACAAGCTCAGTATCTGGGGCTGGCACTGTGGCATAGTGGGTAAAGTCACCGCCTGCAGTGCCAGCATCCCATATGGGCACTGGTTCAAGTCCCAGCTGCTCCAGTTCTGATTCAGCAGCTCCAGTTCTGATGGCAGCTCTGTCCGTTGCAGCCAAATGGGGAGTGAACCAGTGGATGGAAGACGTCTCTCTCTCTCTGCCTCTTCTTCTCTCTCTGTGTAACTTTGACTTTCAAATAAATAAATAAATCTTTTTTTTGTTTGTTTTAAAGCAGCTCAGTATCCAGGATTTATATTGGGGCTGATCATGTGGGTAGCCTCTGCATGACACATGCCAAAACACACATGAATACCTGTATAAACTACATTGTGTAAATAAATTACTTTTTATCAGTCCTGGGAATTACATGAATATTTCTGAAATTCGGGTTCCTAGTCTCTCAGGCCAGGGCCAGTATTATAAGCAGGTCTTGCAAAGGTTAGCAGTCTGGTCTGCTGTGTTAAATCTTTTCTGTTCAGTATTCCATAGGTTGCCAGTTCCAGACAGCTTTTTCTATAGTGGGAGACAGTAGTTCTACTGCTTTATTTTTCCCAAAGAATTTGTGCACCCTCTGTCAAGGTCATGCCCATCTGAAGACTGACTTTTCTTTTTTCTTAGTAACATCTCTAACAGAGATAATTGGGAACTGTCTGTTTAGACAGGTGGGCTCTCTATTTGTGCTGGGCCTGAATTCTTGGCTGAGTGTTAATGTTTACAGACTGGCATTGCTGATCCCTTTAACTCAGTGGTAAAGACAAATCGCAAGATGCTGTTTTTGCT
Organism: Sylvilagus floridanus; assembly: GCA_949820135.1. Taxonomy (NCBI): domain Eukaryota; kingdom Metazoa; phylum Chordata; class Mammalia; order Lagomorpha; family Leporidae; genus Sylvilagus; species Sylvilagus floridanus. The sequence goes on along the minus strand of OX463226.1, from coordinate 70,324,018 downwards.
CCACAGAAGTATGGAGACCATTTACTCATAATTACTTTAAAAGTAGTGCTCACTGGAGCCAGCGTTGTGGCATAGTGGGTAAAGCTACCGCCCAGGACACCAGCATCCCTTATGGGTGCCATTTGAGTCCTGGCTGCTCCACTTCTGATCCAGATCCCTGCTAATGTGCCTGGGAAAGCAACAGAAGATACCCCAAGTGCTTGGGCCCCTGCCACTCATGTGGGAGACCCGCAAGAAACTCCTGGCATTGGTCTGGCCCAGCCCTAGCTCTTGTGGCCACTTGGGGAGTGAACCAGTAGATGGAAGATCTCACTCTCTCTTTCTCTCTCTTTCTCTCTATTTCTGTCTCACTTCCCCCCACTCTATAACTGTACCTTTCAAATAAAGAAAAATCAAATCAAATCTTTTTTAAAGTAGTGCTCATTAATGTCTGTATGGGGCCCAAAGTTTTTCCCTTTAGACCAGGTGCACCAACAGAACTTTTTGACAATGATGGAAATGTTCTATGTTGGTGAGGTCCAATATGGTAGCCACTAGAGCATGTGAGTACTGATGATCTGAAATTTGCTGTGTGTGAATGAGGACCTGAATTGTTAACTTTTAGAATTTGATGAGGGCCAGAGTTGTGGCACAGCAGATTAAGCTGCCACTTGTAATGCTGACATCCATAAGAACATTGACTTGAGTCCTAGCTACTCCACTTCTGATCTAGCTCCTTGCTAATACACTTGGGAAAGCAATGGAAGATGGCACAAGTATATCTTTGCTACCCATATGGGAGACCCAGATGGGGTTCTGGGCTCCTGGCTTTATTCTGGCACAGCCCCAGCTATTGTGGTTCACTTGAGGAGTGAACCAGCAGATGAAAGATCTTGAAGATCTCATCCTCTGTCTCTCCCTCTCTCTCTGTAACTCTGCCTTCTAAATAAATAAATAAATCTTTAAACAAATTTAACTAATTTTAAATTAATTTAAAATAACTGCATGTGATTGGCTACTCTATTGGATAGTACAGTTCTAGATTGTCAATTGTGTGATTCAATGACCTTATTGATAAAGTGCGATCAGCAAGATGATGGTACCGATTGAAATCTTTCTCTAAGATTTCCTATATTTCAGGTACCTTTCTCTGAAGGGAGGAGAGAACTTCCACTTTGACTATGACCCTGTCTGAATAAGATCGAAGTTGGCGAACTCAAAAGCCTTCCATAGCCTTGGCAACTCATGATTAGAACCTAGGGAGATTTCTGACGCCATGAACAACAGTGTCAAATTGTTAAGTCAACAACAGGAGTCACTGTGTACTTATTCCTCATGTGGGATCTGTCCTTAATGTGTTGTCCAATGTGAATTAATGCTATAACTAGTACTGAAACAGTTTTTTATACAACTTTATGTTCTGTCTGGATGCAAACTGATGAAATCTTTACTTATTATGTACTAAATTGATCTTCTGTATATAAAGAGAATTGAAAATGAATCTTGATGTGAATGGAATGGGAGAGGGAGTGGGAGATGGGAGGGGTGTGAGTGGGAGGGAAGTTATGGGGGGGAACCATTGTAATCCATAAACTGTACTTTGGAAATTTATATTTACTAAATAAAAGTTAAAAAATATCCTATATTTCCTTCAGTGCTGCCTCACTTTGCTGAACTCAAATCCCTTCTCTCCCCCATGGAGATTCCTCCATTTTTCAGACTCCACATTTACAGCAAGGATCTTATCTTTAATTCTTTTCATGACTTGAGCATCAACAGTAGGCTATTAATCACTAGGAGAGACAGAGTTTTTCTTGTACTGGCAGCACATCATATTGCAATGTTTATAGGCCAAGTGGGAGTATTTGGAACCTTCTTAGGTTGTCTGCATTTGCTATACATAGAAACATGCCTTATAACAAACGTTGTGGGTTAGCTTCCTTGGGAAGGGAACCCAAATGGATTTGTGGGCAAGTGGTTTATTGGGCAGTGCTCTTAGGAACTATCCATATAAGGAGTTGAGCAAAGGCAGGATGGGCATATGGGGAGGGTATGAAGTGTATTAAACTTGAAGTCGATGCCTCAATTGACTCCATGGAGAACTCTATTGCTGGGGTGCATTTTCAAAGTTGTCCCACACTGAGCCAAGAGCACCCACCTTTGCATTCTCACATCAGCTGGTCACTAGATCCTGGCTGCCTCAGGGAGACCATGAGGCTGCTTCCATTTTGGTGGAGGGCATTTCCTGTAGGACAGAGCTGTGAGCTCTCAGTAGACCACTCTCCCAGCAGCTGGGCAAAGGTACACAGGTGATATTGTAGCACCCACCACTGTTTTGGAAAGAAAACCTGCATTCTTTCCTCATGCTTAAGGACTTTTGCAGAAGGCAGAACACTGTAATGGGTTGAAGCAGAACTCTGGGGTTGGTTCAAGTTTTGCGCTCTGTGACTTGAGCAGGCTGCTTATTTTCTTTAGGTTTCAATTTCTTGAACTAGAAATTAAGGTGGATGCTGCCTATCTAGAAGGATTGCTGTGAAAATGTAATAGCATGTTGTGCAGAAAACACTTAATACAAGCCTGATGTTTGGTAAGCACTCCGTAAACGGTTGCTGTTGTTACAATTTTAGGAGTTTATAAGACCCAACTTTTGGATATAAGCATTTCCTTCTAGGAGCACAGTAGAGTCAAGTGACCATTGAACAAAAAGGGTGAAAAAGAGCTGCACTTACTATTCACTATGGAGGCATTTATAAACCTGCCTCTTCAATTCTCCTTGCCGTCCCATTTCCTCTGGCTGAAGGGCCCAGAACTTGTATGAGCTAAGTTGGAAAATCTAGTAGGAGGGACAAGAGCTGGCTGCTACTGTTCCTGGATCCAGAGAAGAGAGAAGCTACTCAGGGGCACTTGATCCTTGGCTCAGGGACAAATACACCCTGAGCTACTCGTTCATGTTTAGATGAATGTCACCCTTTGAGATTTCTTGAAATGCTTTCTCTGCAGATACATGCTTCCTTCAGTTTGTAATCATGTTTGTTTAATTAAAAAAATATTTATTTATTTGAAAGGAAGAGGGACAGAGAGAAAGGGAGAGACAGATAAAACAGGATCTTCCATCTGCTGGTTTCATTTCCCAAATGGCTGCAACAGCTAGGTCTGGGCAAGGCTGAAGCCAGCAGCCAGGAGCTCCATCCAGATCTCCCACATGGGTGGTAAGGATTCAAGTCCTAGGGCCATCTTCTGCTGTATTCCCAGGCACATTCACAGGAAAGCTGCTTTGGAAGCAGAGTAGCTGGGATTCTGTCCTCAGATATGGGATGCTGGTGTCACAAGCAGCAGCTTAACCTGCCTCCAAAATCCATGTTTCTGGATTCTTGATTGTGTACAACACACACATAACCTTTTGCCACTTTTAGGCACTCCAGTCACATTAACTACTCCAGTTTATAAAAGATGAGTTTTTGACTCAGTTTTGTCAGCCCATGTCTCCAGTCTCAGTAATAGTCACAGAGCCAAGGGATGCACTTCTTAAACTTTCACAAACTGTGGTTCTAGGTACAGGAACAAAGTGACCAAAACAGCACTCTTCAGCTGACCAGCAGTTGAGGGATTCTGCCCTTGATTTTGTAGTGTCTGTAGACCTCTTCACCTACTAGTCCTGCCTGAAAGGAGATTGTGGCATAAAACAGAATGTCCTAGGCTTGGATTTCATGTACCAGTAGATGTAATCTACCATCTTTTGTGACTGTCATTTCATAAAAAGAACGAGATTTTTAATAGAATGAAATAAGGAGGAAGTGTTGGGAGGAAGAGTTCCTTTTAGATTTGAGTACATTCAGCTTTATGGAAACACACACTGCCTGCATTTTTTTCTTTCTTGCCTCTGACAGTTACAAACCTCATCATGAATTGGGCCTGATGTGGGCTGGCAGTGTTCTGTCCATGAAGCCCCACACCCTAGTGGTCCTTGTACTCACTTAGCCCAGGAAGGCAGGGGTCAAGGCTGTTCAATGAATCTTACAATGCCTGATGTTGAATACAGTACTCTGAATGTATTAGGGATGCAATAAATATTGGTTGCATAAAGTAGTGAATATGATTATCTGGCTGTGACTGTGGCCAAGTCGTAGCATTGCTGGGGTTCGGATCTGCGGCATTAGAGCTGTGCAATCAACTCTGCACAATTAGGAAGCCGCATTAGATGTCTGCCAAGTTCCCTTCCACTTAGATTCATGCATGGGGAACATGTGGTCCGTGTGCTGTATAAGGACTGTGACATCTTTGGCAAGGCCCTGAGAAAGAAACTACAAGCAGGACTTGAAATTCAATAACTCTATAGCAGGTGAATTTTTAAGCTGAAAGTTTTATATGGTCTGCGAATGCTGTTATAAATATCCAAAAGGCCATTTGCAGAAAAAGATTCCCCAGCCCGATCAATAAATGAGAACTGAAAGCCAGGATTGGAAAAGAATGCCAGAGTGTTCTTGATTCCTTTTCTTCTTTTAAGGATATTTCTGACTTTTCCAGAGGTTTGTTATGATGTTTTTCTCCTGAATAAAACTGTAAACTCTTTATTGGTAAACTCTGCTTGCCAGGGGGCCTGGGTTGAGGAAGGACCCTTGCAGACAGAGTTGTTAATTTTAGAACTAAGTGTTGGGGGATAGCAGAAGCTTGCTACATTTGTTTTTTATCCAGAAGCCTAGAAGTCAGCATTAGGCAATTATCCTGTTTTTCTCCTTTCCTAAAGAGAATTTTAAAAATAAAGATCTATTTTATTATACATTTTGTGGTTATTATTATTTTTAAAAAAATGTCCCACAGTCATTACATATAATTGAATTTAAAGGTCTGATAAATCTTTGATGAATAATGCAGCAGTCACCCCAGCTTATCTATATTTCAGAGCCAGTTAAATCCCAGGAGCTGGCAGCAGGCAGAAGGTTGAATCCTATGATACCTCTTCTTCCCTGTTCCATACTCAGGCTACTCTCTCTTTAGGGAGAAGCTTCATTTTTGCTGTGATCAGCCAGATGTGAGAAATAAAGAGAGATGGATTTCCATTAAGAGTAGAGGCTTTGTGAGACATGTCTTCCTCTGTCTGAACATCTGATAAGAGCCGGGCTTTGACATGAGCCATGACTGGATTGTATACACATTTTGATTTTGAATGATGCTGAGCTATGTGAACATTTCCCCAAGTTATGGCAAGTGTTTAGCAGAAAAATAATTCTTGAGACAACATTAATATGGATTGTCTGCTTCCTGAAACGATACCTCTGGTCTGCATCCTGTTTCTCTGGAACTACAGAGGGTTCATTTTTCAATTAGGACATTTCATGTGAATGAAAGCGTTTTTTATTAAAATTTTATGACATTGTTTCCAGTTCAAACATGGATAGCACATTGTGACACTATTAATTGACATTAACTAGATATTATGAAATTTTCAGACTATTGTTTCAAGTGGAAGAGGGGATGTTTATCAAGACACTTGTAAATCAAGGTTTTTTTTATTTTTATTTTTTTTTAAATGTGATATATCATTTCTGGTGCTATTACTTTTTTTATTTTCTTTTTTCTTTTTTTTGACAGGCAGAGTGGACAGTGAGAGAGAGAGAGAGACAAGAGAAAGGTCTTCCTTTTAGCCGTTGGTTCACCCTCCAATGGTCGCCACGGCCAGCACGCTGCGGCCGGCGCACCGCACTGATCCGAAGGCAGGAGCCAGGTGCTTCTCCTGGTCTCCCACGGGGTGCAGGGCCCAAGCACTTGGGCCATCCTCCACTGCACTCCCTGGCCACAGCAGAGAGCTGGCCTGGAAGAGGGGCAATTGGGACAGAAACTGGTGCCCTGACCGGGACTAGAACCCGGTGTGCTGACACTGCAAGGTGGAGGATTAGCCTATTGAGCCGCTGTGATGGCCGGTGCTATTTCTTTAAAAATGGAGTGAAACCCCCTGTCCCACTGGAAAGTCTCAGCCTATCCTGCGTCACCTGTGTCACACCACTTCCAAGAGCAGTATGACCTCAGTGACACTCACCTGGCTGGCTGCCAGATTATCCTTGGCCATATTTTTGCAGAGCTGGGATGAAAACTGATCTCTTTGATAAAGTCATAAACCCTGATTGAGGAAGGTATTTGTCTCTGCTCAGGTCATCTCCCTATCTGCACCCTCCCCTCTGTTCTCAAGGCTTTGTGAGATGATATTTGAAAGTGAGGGTGATGACTTGGGAGTTCACTGGGTAAGAGGTCCTTTGATTCAGCTCTTAAAGTTGATTACACTACATTGTGTGACTTCAAACAAATTCCTTCACTTTTCTCAACCTCAGTTTTGTCATCTGTAAATTGGAAACAGGCAGGCGTATGTCATGGGATGAAGGTTAGATGAGAGAATGTATGTAAAACACCTGGCGTACTGCTGCTCACAGACTCTCTTTTCCATCTTGGCTCATTTCTATAACAAGGTATCCTAAGCATAACCAGAATCACCCATGTTTCCTCTGCTCTATGAAATGCCTCTATGCATGTGTCAATCTTCACTTGAAGGATAATGTGATTCACTGGCTTTTAGGGGCCTGCTGTTGAGAGGACCTGTGGGCTCTGTGCTAGAATTAACACATCCTGGCAGGAGGATGGTGTTTTAAAAATGTCCACATCTCTGGCCAGCGTTTGGAGCAGTGTTTAAGATGTCGCTTGGAATACCCACATCCCATATCTGGAGTGCCAGCATTTGAGTCTGGGATTTATTTAGTTATTTTTTCTAGTTAATTATTTTCTTTTTAATTAAATTATTTGTTTTGTTGATATACAGTAAGTGTTAAAGTGAGCATATAGGTAGGATTGTTAAAGTGATCATATAATTAGGATTAAGTGTTTGATAATAGTAATACAATTAAAAAGGAGTGACTGCTCCAACATGGGATTTACTTATGACTCCAACTTCCTGTGGTAGCATATCCTGGGAGGAAGCAGATGATGGCTCAGGTGTTTGGGTCCCTGCCACTCACATGGGAGACCTGGATTGATTCTTGGTTCCTGGCCTCAGCTTGACCCAGTTCTGGCTGTTGTAGGCATTTGGGGAGTAAACTAGCAGATGGAAGATCTCTCTATCTTTCTCTTGTCTTTCAAATAAAATTAAAATAAAGATAAAAAAATTCATGTCTAAGTCACCCTGATTTCATTTATGGTCTGCTTAAGCAGTCAGGGGCATGGAAAAACCTCTTAACTAAAGGCTTTCAAATTAAGCCCATCCTATAGCAGAAGGAAAATTTAGCATGATTTTGTGATTCAGAACATAGCCATCAGTAGAAATTGATAAAAAAATAAGTGGGAAAATGCTGTTCTTATCCATATACAGGCACAGTTAGGTTTCCGGCCTCTCACCTCTTCCTCCCTGCTTGCTTCTCTCTCTGGGCTTCCTATTGGTGGGCTGTTACTTCCTCTCCCTGTTCTCATGGGCTCCTACTGAGCCACAACAAAGTCCTGAAGGTGCTGAAGCAAGGAGGTAAGAAAAATACTCTTTTATTTTTATTGCAAAAACCAACCAACCAAACAAACAACCAAACCAACTAATTCCAGGTAAACCATTAAGGCTATGAGATAATTAACTGAAAGTGCTTTGGAATTCCTTTTGGCAACTTGTTTAAAAATGGTTAAAACCAACTTGTCATCACATAGCACCACTACAATAGCATATTTGTATTTATTTTTGGACCCACACTGGCCATAACCACTCAGGAAAAAAAATCCTGATATTCACTCCTCTTCCAGGGCCACATGGGTAGCTCTCCTTAGAGATAGAACTCTGAGTCTCTCTTGATTGTACAGGCAGATTTGGTGTTCTAAGTCATTAGGAGTTTTAATAGGTTGGGTGGCTTAATTGAGGGAAAAAAGTTATTTGGTCTTTGTGTATGGGTGCTGGGTGTTATCTTCTGAGGTAAAAGAAGTTATATTTTTTGCATGTAATTATAATAATAACTTCAATTTCAATGGAAAATATAATACAGATTGAGCATCTGTAATCCAAAAATTTGAAATGTAAAATACTCCAAAATTCAAAGTTTTTAAGCACTGTTATGATGTCACAGGTAGAAAAGTCTGCACTTGACCTCATGTGACAACTCAATGGTAAAAAATGCAGATGTTGGGCAGGCATTTAACCTAGGAGCTAAGACACCATAGTCAATATACTAAGTAATACGCTCACATCCCACATTAGAATACCTGGGTTCCATGACTGACTCTGACTTCTAACTCCAACTTCCTATTAATGCAGACCCTGGGAGGCAGCGGTGGTGGCGCAAGAGGTTGGCTTACTGCCACCCACATGGGAGATGTGGATGGAGTTCCTGGCTTCGGGCTTCAGCAGGGTGTTGCAGGCATTTGAATGAGTGAACCAACGATTGGGAGCTTTCCCTGTCTCTCAAAACAAAAACTTCAGGCACACTAAACGTATTGCATAAAATTACCTTCATGACATGTGTATAAGGTGTATATAAGCTACATAAATGAATTTCCTGTTTAAACTTTGGGAGTCCCATCCCAAAGATATCTAATTATGTATTTACGAATATTCCAAAATCTGAAGAAATCTGAAATCTGAAGCACTTTTGGTTTCAACCATTTCAGGTAAGGTATACTCAGTCCATCGTAGCTAACAATGCTTACATCGTGCTCGTCACTGATGCTAAGTGTTATAAAATTTACTTCTAATAGTTTCTTTAAAATAATTCATTGACTTCTTCCAGTAACTCTACTTACCTCTTTATTCCACAGATGAGGACATTTAGGCCTAGAAATACCAAGTTATCAACCCATGGTTGTACTACCACTCAGGGACATGGGTTTGAGCCCTGGAAACTTGGTGTTAAACCTACGTTAACTGCTCCTTAGCTTTCTGGTCACGTGAGGTAAGCTGAGCCTTGAAAAAAGTTTCCTTGAATTTGCTTGAAAAACTTTCAGACATGCAGCTAAATTTTACTGCATAGTCCGAGGGATTTTTACATTGTTCAACTTTCTTCAGACTCCAAGGTTTTATCAACACGTATAGAAGAATAGATCAATGCTGATTCAGTCATCCCGTTAGATCTGTGACTTCCAAAAATTTTCCCCTTGATCTATAGTTAGAATTGCATTTTAACGCTGTGACCCATTACATATATACATATATGCATATGTTTATAATTTATTTAAAGCATGACACCACTTTACTCTTACTATGTAGATATCTGATATTTTGTTTTATATTCTATTTTATTCCCATTCTGTTTTTCTAAAAACAGGTCTTTTGTGGTCAACTAAATTTTACTTCTCACAAATGCATTAGAGCCACATTTTTGAAAAATAGCGCTCTAGTTTGATAATGTTTGCAATTCTTCAGAAATACTCTGCACGGTTTTGTACATTTCAGCATCCCTCTAGAGGCTGTTTCAGATGGAGAGGAACAGCCAAGGTGAAATCAGTGCTGGAGGACTCTGAAGAAGGTGGCATTCTCTCTCTGAAAGAGGTCAAGGCTATAAATCTAGTTTGCTTTGGGGCACTGAGAACTCCAACCTTAGAACTGGGGTCCCAGCAGAATACTATCTAGCATGGCACAAAATCTATCTAGCCACTGAATAAAGGCTTGAAAGCCTGATCTGCTTGGGGCAAGGGTTCTTGAAGGGTATTCAAGGGCAAAAGTAATCTTGGATTTTTAATAGTTCTTCAAGCAGAAACTCGCTTCTCACCCTTTGGTAGCACATGGAGGAGAACTCAAGTGGCTCATAAAGTTTGCTCAGGTGCATTTCGCTGTGAGAAATGCCAAGGTTGTTGACTTGCTAGTTGTCATGGTGTCACGGGCCAGCTGCCAGTAGCAAACGTGGTGAAAGTGAGGAATCGAAATGAAAGGGGAAAAAACTACGAAGCTCAGCACAATCTGCTTATTTTGATATTCTCAGGTGCCAGTCATTGCTTTGTGTATTTTCTTATTCTCTTGTTTGAGTAGAACTGTGGGAAAAGGCTTAATATTAATAGTTAATACTTTTATAATTACAAGTAATCCTCAGTACCTTTTCAGTACTTTATGTAGACATTTCATTTAGTCCTTACAAAAACCTAATGAGCTAAGTGATTATGTCCTCTATTTCACCAATATGAACACTAAGATTTAGAAAGGCCTGGTAACGTTCCAGAGATGATGTAGCTGGAACATGAGTGGCATATGAAGGACCCAAGGCATTCTGAGGCTAAGACCCGTGGACCACATTTCTCTTAAGCAGCCTTTGGGGGTTGAGTTTTACAAGGAGGGTGCAGAGGGCAGTATGGGAGGAGTCTGTAGTGATAGACACCCAAGTATTATTTCAACATGCACATCTCATCAGCTCTATAGGAGGTGTTGTGGGTGTCTACTGTCCTGGTAGTGGAATTTCCAGTCTCTGGTTAAAATTCTCAGTCTTTGGAGCACTTGGTCATTGCTTATACTGAAATGCTGGTAACTTCGTACTTTGATAGACTGTTCAGGAGACTGACAAGGGGACAGGAGAACAGATGCAGCATTCCAGGCAGCCAGGCCTTGGAGGAGTGAGGATTGGAGATGATCCTGGTTATCGGCCAAGCACAGGGTTGTCGGAGCTGTGGGTGACCGATGATATAAATATGTTGGAAACAGCAAGGCAGTAAGTAGCACCTCAGAGGGCTGAACAGCCAAGAGCCCATTCATGAGCTTAGAGTCTAGGACTATACTTTGGTTCCCAGCAGGCTTTGCAAAGGCAAGAGAGCGCCAATGTTAGAGGAACTGAGAATTATTACAGATCTGAACTTAACCTATAGATCTTTAGGCTAAAGATAGTAACAGAATTGGCCTATGCATAGAGATGAACCAAGTGATTGTAGATGTGGAAATGGAAACACCAGTGACAGTGGGCTGGGCTGCCATTAGGAATGAATGATGACACAGGAGAGGAGACAGCAAATGGCTGCCAGTGTAGCATTTCTGCTGAGCAGAATGTACCAGGAGGCAAGGTGAAATGTTAAAAACAAAAATGTTACAAAAGCAAAAAAACCCCAATGGCTTCTGTTTTTGATTTTTTTATTTTGAAAGGAATAGCAATGTCCTGGCAGGGACTAGAAAATAAGGGGCGTGTGCTTTTTGTAGGTTGAGGATTTAAAGAACTGGGGAAGCTATTAGGAAGCTTTTCCTTAAATGACAGCCTCCAAACCATTTGAAAGTGAGAAGAGCAGACATAATTATGATTTAATAACCATTAACTCTTTTAAACCTATTGAATGAATCAGAAGATTCAATTATTTAAAGAGATTTAAACTTATTTGAACTTATTTGGCTGTTTTGTATTTTATTTTGTGACCTAAGGCAAATGACTATGTAAATCCCAGTTATAGCTCTTTGAGAAGGAAGTAGATGGTTGTAAATTGATGATTGATGCTAAGTCTTTGGCTTACCATTAGACTCCTATCACCAACTGCTCTGTCTTCCTGGCCAGGGGTTGCTCCCTTAGCTTGTTATGTAGAATCCTTGCTAGAATCAAACATTTCTACTAGGGAGAAGATTCCATTAAGAGTATTTCTCGCTTGTTCTTTTTAATGTTATTTTGTCCCAAGAAGATGGCCACATACAGAGAGAATCATGCTTTTAATTTGCAGAGGAACACTGCCATCTGGATGAAAGATTACATTCCGAAGGCTCAATAAGTGAGTTTCATTTCCAACTTTGCTTGTGACTCACTCTAAGCTGCCTTTTCTACATCTGTAAAATGGAACAATTAATCTCCACCTGTGTCACAGTGGTGTTATGATCATGAGTTCCAAAATGCCTGTAATACACTTGGAGCTTCTTTTGGAAAAATATAAAATATTACCATTGTCTGGAATTCTTAAAGCTTAGTATATGAGTGTGCATTTTTATAGCACTAGAATGTGATGAATGGAAGTGAAAATGGCAAACTTGGATATATAATATATGCTGACATGCCTTCTCTGGATGATAAAATGGTCTTCCAAAAGGTATTTCAAAAATCAAGAACATGATAAAAATATTTATAGGCAGCATTTAAAAATTCTTAAATCTTCTTGACACAAACTAAAATCCTATGCCAGTGTTTTCCAAGCCAGGTTTGTAATTTATTTTTATTGTTCATTATGACACATTTCATGAGAAATTAGAAGGTAGTCAATGAGTAATGTTTGGTGCTCAAGTAAGTTTAAAAAATGCTAGGTTGAACAAAGAAATTAAACAGTTCTCTTCCTGTGCATATTTCTTCTCCAAAAAATAGAAAGGTTTTGTGGCCTTTCTAGATTTATTTTACCAGAGAACAAAGTTGTGAAAAAGTTGTTATGTGCCAGAAACAAATTTAAATAATTTATATTTAGAATGACTTCTCAATGTTTGGTTGTTTGTAAAAAAATTAAAAAGTTATTTTTATTTACTTGAGAGGCAAAAATATATAGAGAAACAGACAGACAGACCTTCCATATGCTGGTTCACTCCAGCCAGGACTGGGCCAAGTCAGAGCCAGGAGCCCAGAACTCACTCCAGGTCTCCCATGCAGATGGCAGGGACGCAAGTGCTTGAGCCATCACCTGCTCCCTCCCAGAGTCTACATTAGTAGGAAGCTAAGTTAGAAGTGGAGCCAGAACTCCAACCCAGGCCTACTTTGATATGGGATTGGGCATCCCAGATGGTATTTTAACTCCTGTGCCAAATGCTTATCACAATTTTTGTTGTTTACAAGTCCTTGGCAATTAATAGTACTGAAATTAAATTATTTTGCTATTTTTGTATACTTGACAAGTTAGGAGAATTTAAAAACAGTACATTATTGTCCTTCCTGTGGGATTTTTAACAGCCTGCTCATTACATACATATGTAAATATTCTGACTATATAATATCTGATTCTACTCTTAGGCATATGAATATTCTATTCATATACATATGCATATATCTGCACATATAAAGAGAATATAATCCTATTAAATCATTTTCTGATCCTTTATTCTGCCAATGTCCGAATTTGGCTTTTCTTTTCTATGTGTTTATTAACTGTGGAGAAATGGAAAACAGATGATTTAGGGGAAGAAGCAGTATGTGTCATTAATGGGTACCTCTTAAGTTATGCATGTTATGCAGATTTCTTGTGATGAGTTAAAGAAAATCACTTTCTGTGCCTTGAAATTAAAACAAACTTTGTGAGAAACCATGACACTGAGGGTTGTTTCAAAAAGCATTAATAGATTTGTTAAGAAATATGAAGTACCAAAGCATTCTGTCAATAAGTGTTATCTATATTTGGCAATGGTTATAAAAGTTCTGGCTGGAAAATAACTTTTTTTGACATGACTCCTTGGAGACTTGGGGGTTTGAAGTAACTATAGAATTTAACAGTGACCTCTGGAGGCCAGATGTTGAACGTCGTATTTTATTATTGCTTTTAACTTTTCAATTGAAGAAAGCAAGCGAGTGTTCCTTGGCTGTCTCTTTGCTGTCCCAGTCCCCAGTTCTCTGCTGCTGCTGCTTGAGGATCCTGTCATTGTCTGTTCCCATTGTGTCTTCTCAGGGCACCAGGGACACCATGGAAATGGTTCCAGCAGATGACTGTGTTGCCCTGGTCTCTTGGGTTATGTAGGGATTGTTTCGAATAGGATGAGAAAGCTCTTCCCTTCAAACGAACACTGTTTCTCTAATGAGAAAGTGATCAACATTTAAAATCTCTCTTGGGGAAGGAATTGGGAAGAAAACATTTTTCTCTGGAGTTTTATGACTTACTTGCCAGGAAGAAACAATGATGTGAAGTGTGGGGAGACAGATATTTCACTCCAAAAGGCATGTCTGAAGTTCTCACTCTGGAAAACATTTTTTATTGAGCACTTTTGTGCTACTTCTCTCTTTCAATTTCATAGTACAAAATGAGCAGTAGTTTGCATATGAGCCATTGCCATTCACTCCACATTGAGCCCTTTGATGAAAATGCATTGTTATTTTGATGACATTTTGGAGTATTTATCCAAAGGAGATAAATACTGAATGACTTCTCTCCAAACACAGTATATCTCTAGTACTAGAGTTGGGCATATGGATCTGAAATGAATGCTAATGAGAAAGTAATCAAGGTTTTAAAATTAAAAGTTCTTTATTATTGCTTTGGGATTTAGAAATTATAATGATTACTCTTCTTTATAAAATAGGGAACACACATGGAGTCCTTGTTTGGTTCTGTCACTTAGAATCCATAACCCTGAGCAAGCCATTTGTACTCCATTATCTATAAAATAGGATGAAAGTATCTGTTCAGCACACATTTCAGAATTCCCATATTATTAAAAAAATCATTAAGGTAAATCATATGTATTCAGAATGCAAGTGAGGGATAACCACCCTGCGGCTGTATGTTATTTTTCTAATGTTTTGTGTAGGGTGGAAACTGACTTGGCTTCTGGTATCTTTGGCAACAACAATCAGTAGGATTGGAGAAGGAGCATTTGTATTTCTGAAGATGAGCATACAGGTAATCTGGAATTGTGAATTGCTTTTGCTGCTGAAGGAAGAATTTGCACCTGACAAGAGGAAAGTATTCAGAGGGAGTATAGCAATACTGTAAAGACCCTCAGGCTGCATCATTTGAAAGTAAAACCTCATTTGAGAAGTATAGATGGGCTGGCGCCGCAGCTCAATAGGCTAATCCTCTGCCTTGCAGCGCCAGCACACCAGGTTCTAGTCCCGGTCGGGGCGCCGGAGTCTGTCCTGGTTGCCCCTCTTCCAGGCCAGCTCTCTGCTGTGGCCCGGGAGTGCAGTGGAGGATGGCCCAAGTGCTTGGGCCCTGCACCCGATGGGAGACCAGGAGAAGCACCTGGCTCCTGCCATCGGATCAGTGCGGTGCGCCGGCTGCAGCGCGCCAGCTGCGGCGGCCATTGGAAGGTGAACCAATGGCAAAAGGAAGACCTTTCTTTCTGTCTCTCTCGCTCACTGTCCACTCTGCCTGCCAAAAAAAAAAAAAAAAAAAAAAGAGAGAGAGAGAGAGAAGTATAGATGAACAAAGTTAAAGTTCATGCCTGAGTAGCTATTACTGACAGGTTGTTTTTAAATGAGTTTGGTATGAGGATGGAGTGGGACTGGTGGCCTTGAGGGTGCCAGAAGTCACCAGGGATGGGCTGGCATTGTGGTGTATCAGGAAAAGCCACTGTGTGCGATGCCAGCATCCCTTATGGGTGCTGGTTCCTGTCCTGGTTGTTCCACTTCCAGTCCAGCTGCCTGCTAATACACCTGGGAAAAGCAGCAGAAGATGGCCCAAGTGGCCGGGCCCCTGTACCCAAGTAGGAGATGCAGATGATGCTCCTGCCTCCAGACTCTGGCCTGGCCCTTCCCTGGCCATTGTGGCTGTCTAGGGAGTAAACCAACAGATGGGAGATTGCTCTCCTGTCTGTCTGTAACTCTTTCAGATAAGTAAATCTTTAGAAAAAGCAGAGGGAAATCGCTAGGAGCAGCAAATGGACTAATGGTTTGGAAACATGCTCTGTGACAAGCACTGTGGTCCCAGTCTCCTGCGCCTTCCAAATAAAAGGCTACCAGTGACTAACAATTGGCTGTTTTTAAACAATTGTCTTTTCCATACTACAAAGCAATGAACTTATAGAACAAGTAAAGGAAAGGAGATTATTAGAAATAGCAATAAGTGTGGTGGGCACTGTAGCCCAGCAGGTGAACCTACCACTTGGGAGGCCTGCATTCCATATTGAAGTGCCTGGTTTGTGTCCTGGCTATTCCACTTCTGACCCAGCTTCCTTTGATGTACATCCTGGGAGGCAGCAGATGATTGTTCAAGTGCTTGAGTCCCTGTCATCAACATGGAGACCCTGATGGTGCTCCAGATACCTGTCTATGGCCTAGCCCAGCTCAAATGTTGTGGGAATTTGGGGAGTGAACCAGTGGATGGAAGATTCTCTCTCTCTTTGTCTCTCTCTCTTCTTGTCACTCTGTCTTTCAAATAAAATAAATAAATAAACATAAAAATACCAATAAGCAACATATTTCACTGCCTATATTAAACAGCTTGATGCTGCTTAAGTGATACACAGTTCTTAGCTGTTAGTTAAGCAGGACTTTAATTGAATTTCATAAGCAATAGGCAGTTACACAGTAGCTGATTTCTCCCTTGTCTGGCAACTAGTATGTATGAATACTGGCCCAAATTTTACAAAAGCACTTGCATATTGGAAGCATAGGAGCTTGGTGCTGCCCTTAGTATATATTAAACTTGCAATAAAGCTTATTAGCAATATTATTATTATAAGTATTTGTTATCATCAGTGCCTATAACCACAAGTAGAAGGGCAGAGGGAGTTAACATTAGGGCATTTAGATCCAACATATCAAACTGCCTCTCTCTCCTTTCTGTCTCTCCTTGGCAGCTTCATTCTTTCCTATCAATGACTGCTCTGCTCAGCTGGGTACTTGGCAGCCAGCAGCTTGGTCCTTCTACCTTTTTAGATTGTGACCAGACAGAGAAAAACATGCTTCCCTTCCAGCTCAAATTAATAACAGTTCTTAGGCAGGGAAGGACCCTGGTTGGTGTAGCTTGTGTGCCAACATTTTAGACCAACCATCGATCAGTTTTCATGAAATGAAGTTATTGATGAACACCATTTGGTAAAATGAAAAGACATATGCCAATGCATGGTACTAAAATTATAGACACAATTATTATTCTCACCAGTTTCTCCACCCCTTCTGTATCTGGCTCTTCTTAATTTACATGTTCTTATAAATTCGGTACAGATGTGGCCCTTCCAAGGGACCTCCTTTGGCATGCTTGGGGTAGATTGCTTATTCCTTCTTTGTGCCCCAAAATAGTCTGTATTTTCCCTTGATCAGTGCTTTTTGTGATACATTTGCCCATAGATTTTGAGCTTTTTGAGAGGAGTTATATCTTAGTTCTTTATCTTTAGTACACAATGAATTTTTAAATATTTATTGAACATTATTTTTCATGAATGAGAAAGCATTGGATTAAATGCATCCTGAGCTGAGATTAGCACTCAGAAGCTCTCACTTAGAAGAAATCCACAAGTTTGACACTTCGGTTTGCTAATCTTGTGACTACATCCTGGGCTGGTACTGTGGCTCACTTGGTTAATCCTCCACCTGCGGTGCCTGCATCCCATGGGCGCTGGGTTCTGGTCCCGGTTGCTCCTCTTCCAGTCCAGCTCTTTGCTGTGGTCCTGGAGGGCAGTGGAGGATGGCTCAAATGCTTGGGCACCTGCACCTACATGGGAGACCAGGAGTAAGCACCTGGCTCCCGGCTTCGGATCGGTGCGGCACCAGCCGTAGCGGCCATCTGGGGAGTGAACCAACAGAAGGAAGACCTTTCTCTCTGTCTCTCTCTCTCACTGTCTATAACTGTACTGGTCAAATAATAAATAAATAAATAAATATGACTACATCCTAACTATGCTGAAGCAAAATTGTCTAAAGATAATGATAAGAGTTAACCTTTGTTGAACACATAGTGGGTTTCAGACTCCATTGAGTATTTCCCACACATTAACTTACACAATGTTCACAATAACGAATTGTCTGTTATTATTCCCCTATTGTACATAGAAGGAAACTGAAACTCTGTGACATTATCAACATTACTGAATAATAAATTAAGGGTGGGAATGATTTCACATGTAGTTAATTTGTCTCAAGAGCCTATAGGGTTGTCCTTCAATATTCATGAGGTATTGGTTCTAGGATCTTCTCTGGGTACAAAAGTCCATGCATATTCATTTCTTTTATACACAATGGCATAGTATTTACATGTTAGCCATGCATTCTCCTATATATTTTTTAATAACATCTAGATTACTTATAATACCTAATAAATGCCATGTAAATAGTTATACTGTGTTGTTTGGAGAATAACCACAGGAAAAAAGTCTGTTCAGTACAGACATGATTTTTTTCCCCAAATATTTGTGAGCTGTAGTTAATTGAATTAGCTGATATAGAGGACTGACT
Source organism: Sylvilagus floridanus (assembly GCA_949820135.1). Lineage (NCBI taxonomy): Eukaryota > Metazoa > Chordata > Mammalia > Lagomorpha > Leporidae > Sylvilagus > Sylvilagus floridanus. Next base: position 70,306,055 of record OX463226.1, on the reverse strand, counting down.
ATACTCTGAATTATAGGTTACTAGTTTGTAGTGTTTTCTTAAATGAGTCTTCATAAAGTAATACATTCATACAAACATGCTTTTTGTTGGTACAGAGAGAACGAATGCTCTCATTTTCTTCTAATTAGTACCCACTCAAACACTCTCCTACACCAGTTCCTCCACCACCAATATAAAAATATACCTAAGAGTCAGCCATTAAGTGCAAGATCCAGTGATAGGTGTGGAAACACCAAGAGGTTCATGAGGATGCCTTTGCCTTCAGATAGCTTAAAATCCAGTCAGAAATATGGCTCATGTACTTGGGAAGATAAACACCATTCCAGATGGTCTGTGCTAAGTGCCTGAAGAATACAATGGACAATGAATGTTTTGAAATAGCTGTTGTATGTTAAGAAGTGGCAGGAAAATCTGGCACAACCTGGCAGACTGTTTCTCGAGAATTGTAGCAATGTCTTAGTCATCTTGGGATAGACACAGCACCTGTTGCAGAGCAGAACCTCACCTGTGTTGGCCAGTGAGTTGGATCCCAGCTCTGTTACTGACCTCGTGGACATTATTGGCAAGGCAGTTATCCTCTGTGCCCCAGCTTAGTTGCCTTCCTATGAGTGCTGTTAGTTGCTAAGGGAAGGAGATAATCTTGCAAATGTGTATGGCACAGATCCTAGCACCTAATGCTGGGTGCCCCTCACCAGGTGACTAGTATAAATCTAGGCATTCAGGATGGAGATGGAGCTGTAGGGTGATTCAAATGGCTTTACAAAGGCATCCTATGGGCATTTAGGGAGCAGTACACTATTTAGGACTTTTCTTCTGGAGCCACAATGCAGCATTTTTTTAAAAGAAGAATTTATTATAAAGATAATTGAAAATGAATATTGATGTGAATGGGATGGGAGAGGGAGTGGGATATGGGAGGGTTGTGAGTGGGAGGGAAGTTATTTGGGGAGGGGGAAGCCACTGTAATCCAAAAGCTGTACTTTGGAAATTTATATTTATTAAATAAAAGTTAAAAAAGAATTTATTTATTTATTTATTTGAAAGTCATAATTGGGAATGGGGGGGGGGAGAAAGAGAGAGAGAGAGAGAGAGAGAGAATCCTCCATTCACTGACTCATTCTGCATTCATTGATTTACTCTCCAGATGGCTACAATGGCCAAGGCTAGGCCAGGCTGAAGCCAGGAGCCAGGAGCTTATTCCAGGTCTCCTATGTGGGTGGCACAGACCCAGACACTTGGGCCATCTTTTGCTGCTTTTCCCAGGCCATTAGCAGGGGACTGGATCAGAAGTGGAGCAACTGGGATTTGAACCAGCTCAAAGCTGCAATACAGTTTAATTGAGTGTGATGTCTCCAGTGACAGCCTTCTCTGTAGGGAGTCTGTGGCAACAGTTGCTGATTCAGCTGGCTGTTGGAGGGCCCCAGAGAAGAAAACTGCTGGGATGAACCCAGACTTAATCTCGAAACAAGCCATCTTAAGTCAGCTGTGAGTTCTTCACACTTCTTCAGATTCAACAAGGCATTTCACTGAAAAGTTGGCCCACAAAAAACGTCTGTTGATTCCCAACTGGTTCATAATTCATATATATGACTGAAACCTAGGACATTTCATGTGCTCTTATATTCTGTTCTTCCAGGCTCCTGTGGATCTGTTTTCTTTTTGTCACATTGTTGAAGCTGTGACACCCACCTCTTTTTACTGCCTGAGATCCTCTTGTCATCAGTATCCATTGGAGTCTGGAGGCATGATTGGTGACAGAAAACAGACTCACCATGTCCTTCACTTTCCTGCCGCTTGGTAGGAAGGCAGCAGGAGGGAGGAATGGTTTCTGTGGGATAAAGCCCACTGGGGGATAATTTTTGACTTTGGATCTTAATCTTCCACCATGCTCCATGGCCAAGTTCACTAAGAATCTGGAGGGGTTTTTCCTGGTATATCCTGAAAATGAAATGATCCAAAGGACCTCAACCTTTACGCTTCTGTTGAAGCTCACAATCTAATTTCTGGAATTTCTAATTTGTGTTTGGCCAACTCACTGTCTTTCCTGCCTCCTCTGTCATTTGGGTTGCAGATAAAAGGCAAAGCTGGAGAGGAATAGGATCAATTTTGAGTCTTGACAAAAAAGGGGCTGCTACTGCCAAATCATGTCTGTGCCTTTCAAGGTCGGTTACTGGGAAACACCATTGCACAACAAATACTAGGTTCATGGAGCCAGAAAAGCATGGGTTTGAATCTGAGCTACAATTATTATCAGTACTTTTGTGACTCAGTTTCCTTATATGCAAAACATGGAGTGTGATCTGGTAGCTTTCATAAGGATTATGTGAGATAGACACTGAAACACACAGGGAAGTGTCTGGCACTTAGGAAGCAACGGTGACAGTACTGCACCTGTAACAGTGAGAAGCTAGAAAGTGGGTCATAGTGTTATTTTTTTAAAAAGATTTATTTATTTACTTGAAAGGCAGAATTATAGAAACAGAGAGAGAGGAGAGAGAGAGAGAGAGAGAGAGAGGCAGAGGGGTGCGGGGAGATATCTTCCATTGACAGATTCACTCCCCAAATGGCTGCAACAACCAAGTTGGGCTGGGCTGAAGGCAGAAGCCAGGAGCTTCTTCCACAGGTCTCCCACGTAGGTACAAGGGCCATCCTCTGATGCTTTTCTAGGCACATTAGCAGGGAGCTGGATTGGAAATGGAGCAGCCGGGGCTTGAACTGGTACCCATATGGGATACTGGCACTGCAGATGGTGACTTAAATCTGTACATTACAGCACTGGCCTCAGTTTCCATATTTGATCTGGACCACCCTGCTACCTCCTTCTTCATGAGAACACAGCCCAAGTCTCACCAGTACAACAAGCTCACTGACAGGAAGTGATCAAATGCAGGAAATTTCTGACAGCCTCTTTACTCCCCTTGAAATACTGAAATATTAAAAAGGAGAAAAAGGCGTCTCCATGACATTTTAAAGAAAGCTGTTTTGTGTATGTAGATTTCAGGTTCCTAAGGGGTGGAGATTGAGCCTTGGGGTCCTCACGCTGCCCTTTTTGGTGGTATGGTTGGCATATTTTATGTCCACACCCTTTTCCCGTCAGGACTGGATCTCAGCAAGTGCAGAGTCTTTGACCTGCCCTCACTCACATAAATGAGTAGGTGGAAGACTTCCAGTTTTCCTGCTGTCATTCTAGGATTAACATCAGTCAGAGGACCTTTCTGGGTTGGCAGACAGTGACATAAATCATAATCATGGCTTCTAGCCCTTATCAGCTTCTAGAGCTTATTAGTTGAAATAGGAAGGAAGTGCAAATTAAGTAAAGGATGTAAATATTGGAATAATCATTGTTTTCCTGAGGAGTAGGGACTTCCTGTGTGTGGCTTTGCAGGGAGGGACTGATCCACAGGTGGAAGTGTTCTAACACAACACTAGTACGGGTGCTCCTTGTTTTACACAGGTTATGTCCCAATCAATTCATTGTACATTGAAAATAACCTACATCAAAATGCATTTAATACATGCAATTGATAGAGTGTGATATCCCAGAAACACAGCACATTGTGGTGGTCACTAGTTGTTTCTCCTCATGACCTGAGGCTGATTGGGAGCTGCACTTGCTGCACCTGCCTAGTCTCATGGGAGAAGACCCTATTGTGTATCACCAGCCTGTGAAAAGATCTAAATCTAAAAAGTCAAGGTATGATGTTTGATGAATGTGTATTATTCTTGAGCCATCAAAAAGTCAAAAAAATCTCAAGTTGAGCCATTGGAAGCTGGGGACTGTCTGTATTCTGAATCAGGCCAGGCCGAAACCCTGACTTCAAAAACTCCCATTTTAGGTATGTGACATCATCATGGACTGAGCTGTGCTGGTTGTAGTGGTAGGCTCTTATCTTAGCCTTTCCACATTTCTTTAATTTGAATAGCTAGAAATTTTAAGACTGAAAATTGGGGATAATAGGAGAGATATAGTAAAGTCAGAATGGAGTGTTTCTCTGTCCTTTTGCACTGGGGAAGATCTTAAGATGAAACTCTAAGAATTGGATAATTTTGCCAGTGTGACATTGCTTTGCTCTCTCGAGGCCTGGGACCTCCTATCCCCTCCACCCTAATCTAGAGTACATGTTTGGTCACTTTACTTCTGTGTAAGATAAAATGACTGTTTCCTTGGTGAATGCACACAATGGAATACTATTCATCCATAAAAAGCCGAAATCCTGCCATCTGTGACGCCATGGATGGAATTGGAGCTCATTATGTTAAGTGAGACAAGCCAGGCTCAGAAAGACAAGTGCCATATGATCTCATTCATGGGGAATTTAAAAAAGTTAATCTCACAGAAATTGAGAGTAGAAGGGTGGTTATCAGAGGCTGGGGAGAGTTGGGGGTGGGAATGGAGAAAGACTGATTAATGGGAACCAAGTTATAGTTAGGTAGGAGAAAGACGTTTTGCTTTGCTGTTCTGTTCCACAATAGGGTGAACACAGATAATGAAAATACACTGTAAATGTATTTCTTAAGAAATTAGCAGAAAGGATTTTGAATGTTTTAACCATAAATAAATGATATGTGTTTAAGGAGAGAGATGTGCTTATTCTGATTTGAACATTTCACAATGCATACACGTATTGAAACATCACATGTTGTCCCATAAACACGCAAGTTTTCTGTATCAGTTAAAAAAACGACACATTTCTGACCCATTCTTGAGATGCAGGACAATGATATTAAGAGAATTCATTTCCTCTCTTCTCTCCTGTTCTGGTCTCAGTGAGTGAGAGAAGGACAGTTCTTTGGTTTAGTCTGGATGATTTCCTTTTTCTACTTCGGCAAATCGGTATCGAGCAACCACTGTGTGCCAGGGTACTATGTTAGACTCTGAGGAGACAAAGATAAACGTGACAGAGCTTTGATGAGTTTTTATAGCACGAGCAGAGAGAGAGGTAAAGGAGAAGCGAGTGAAGGAGAGGGGTGAAGCCTTGTTCTTTTCTCCAGGATCCAGGATAAATGATCTTCACCTGAATGGGGCAGTTGGCCACACTCTGATCACTTCATCATTCCTAGAAGATCACTTCATTCACAGAAGACTGCCCCTATATCCAATCAGAAAGAAGCATCACAGCATGTCAGTATAACAAGCCCTCAAGAACATTTTGATGAGTGTAATTTTTCCTTTAGGTTAGGACTTCAACTTTGCCATTTACAAGATGTAGAACTAATGCAAGTCACTTTAACTCTGCCCAAGATTCAATTTCTTCAACTGTACAATAGGAATAATTATTTTACAAGGTATAATGTGTTCTTAATGCAATGTTGGAATTCAAAAATTTGTAGTTATTGTTATTATTTTGAGGTACTTACAAAAGGGGTATCTTTTCTCACATTTGACTTATTTAAGGGTTGGATAGTAGAATTGGGGGTTTTCCCTCTAACCTCATGACACTTTTTGAGGAAAAAGTCTCTTCGGTATTCTCTCTGTGTTACTGAAGACTTTGGAACCTGACTGTCAATCCTTCTGTGCCATTCAACTTCTGCAGTCATCCTAGTTAACTTTGGAGTACTTCATCTTCCTACACTCTCAAGTTGAATGACCCGACTCCTGAGATTTTGTATCTTCCTGGCTCACCCTCTCATACTCTCCTCGCCAGTCTATTGACCCTTTACTCTCCCTGTTAGCTCCCTTTTATGGGTTCACATTGCCTTACTGTTTGGATAGAATTTAACTTCCCAAACTCATGCACACATTTAACCTCCAAAGTTTAAATTAAAGGTTAAAGAATCAAGATTAATGGTTGATTAAGGGTGGAGCTTGCCTTTGCCAAGTGGTTGGATCAAATTAGGTTGCTAGAGGTGAAACCCTACGACCAAATCATGATGGGTTTACAAAGAAACACATGGACATGGAGGAAGTGCCTGCTTCCTATCTCTCACTGCTTCCTCCACACATTCTCCACCTTTGTCAGCCTCCAGCAGATGCCAGGCTAATGGGGCCCCCTGAACTTGGACTTTGAAATTCAAACCATGAGCCAAAATAAACCTTCTTCCTTCCTTCCTTCCTTCCTTCCTTCCTTCCTTCCTTCCTTCCTTCCTTCCTTCCTTCCTTCCTTCCCCTTCCTTCCTTCCTCCCTTCCCCTTCCTTCCTCCCTCCCTCCCTCCCTCCCTTCCTTCCTTCCTTCCTTTCTTTTTGATAGGCAGAGTGGACAGTGAGAGAAAGAGACAGGGAGAAAGGTCTTCCTTTACCGTTGGTTCACCCTCCAATGGCCGCCGCGGTTGGCATGCCGCGGCCAGTGCACCGCGCTGATCCGAAGCCAGGAACCAGGTGCTTCGCCTGGTCTCCCATGGGGTGCAGGGCCCAAGGACTTGGGCCATCCTCCACTGCACTCCTGGGCCACAGCAGAGAGCGGGTCTGGAAGAGGAGCAACCAGGACAGAATCTGTCACCCTGTTTCCTCTTTCTTAAGTATCTTCTTTCAAGTGTTTCAGTTAATATAACAAAAATTGACTGACATACATTCTCTTTGTCCTGTTTAGACTTCACTATTCCTCATGACTGTTCCTTTGTTGAAAATACCCTCATGTTTCTTCTTCTGTCCTGACCAGATATCGATGAACCCAGCCATCAACTTTTCTGAGCCTTACTTTTGCATGGCTTGGCAGTATTGTAGAATATCATGCAATCTGGAAGATGGTAACACTGTGTACTCACAGTAACCAAACAAAATTGGTTTCTTGCCATGATGTGGCAAATAATATTAGTTCCATTCTACTTTCCTTAAAGACTATTTCACACATTTCCCATTTTCCTTAAAACTCTCCACTGTTCTTTGGTTTCATAAGATGAAATTGTCCCATATGTAAAAGGAAGATAGGTGATCTCAGAAATGTCATCACTTGCCTTCACTTGGCCTGCATAGCCGTGTGCATCTGTACACTTTCCACAGCAGAGATGATGGAGGACATGACTTTACTCTTATCCAAGGCTAGTTACTCCTCCTTTGTTCTGAATCCTATTCTTTTTTTTTTTTTTTACAGGTAGAGTGGACAGTGAGAGAGAGACAGAGAGAAAGGTCTTCCTTTTGCCCTTAGTTCACCCTCCAATGGCCGCCGCGGCCGGTGCACCACGCTGATCCGATGGCAGGAGCCAGGTGCTTCTCCTGGTCTCCCATGGGGTGCAGGGCCCAAGCACCTGGGCCATCCTCCACTGCACTCCCTGGCCACAGCAGAGAACTGGCCTGGAAGAGGGGCAATTGGGACAGAATCCGGCGCCCCGACCAGGACTAGAACCTGGTGTGCCGGTGCTGCAAGGCAGAGGATTAGCCTATTGAGCTGCGGCGCCGGCCCCTGAATCCTATTCTTGCTAGCCTTTTCCATCTATCTGGGCCTATCTGATCACTATTAAAATATGGTGTGGTGTCTCTCACTAGGAACAATTGTAATTTTAGCAACAACAAAGGCATTGATGACAAAACACAATGCCCCCACTATACATATGAAGGATCTTTTAAAAGTTCATGAAAAAAAAGTGCATAATGTTAAAATTATGCACAAATTTCATCTTTTTTTCCAGAATAAACTTATCCTTTAATTTTCCACAAGCCTTTTGAAGCCCCCTGGTATGACTGCATTCTAGATACATCCACTTTTGTGGTTGTATACATTTCCATCTTGAGTTGTCCCAAATTATACTCGTGTATCATTTCCACAGCCATCCTGCGCCACTCCCTTGTCAGGCTCTAGTTTTGGTAAATGTCATTTAGCAGATCATACTACTGTCTTGGCAACTGCTCAGGTCATGGGTCACTTGAATTTCAAGTTTGTCAATTCTACCTCAATAGTACATATAAAATTCATCTTCATCTTCATATTCTAGCGTGAGTAGAATCATCTTGTTAGGATTGCTTTAATAAATTTTTAAAAATTATTATTTATTTTAAAGGTGGCAGGGGAAGAAACACACACACACACACAGAGAGAGAGAGAGAGAGAGAGAGAGAGAGAGAGAGTGATAGCTCCCTTCCACTGATTTACTCCCCAAATGCCTGAAACAGCTGGAGCTGGGCCAGGCTGAAGCCAGAAGCATGGAACTCAATTGGAATCTTACATGTGGGTGGCAGGACCCCCATCACCACTGACTTCCAGGTTTTGCATTAGCATGAAGTTGGAATCAAGAGCAGAGACAGTACTTGAACTTGGGCACTCTGATATGGGCTATGGGTGTCCCAAGTGACAAATGCTTGTCCTGCAATAGATTCTAAATAGTCCCCCACATCTACTTTGTTTCTGTGATTCATTCAACACACCATAGTCAGAATGATTTTTTAAGAAGCAATAATTTGATCAAGTCTTTATCTTACAATGCTTTTATAACAAAATACAAAATACATAACAGCCAATAAGACTACCTGATATGGTTCCCACTAGTTCTTTCCAGTCTTCTCTTTGCTTATGATATTACAACTACTGAGGTCTTCTTCCAGTTTTGAGAATGCCTCATATTTTCTCCAGTTCTGAGACTTTCCTTATGCCGTTTCCCTTGCCTAGAACTCTCTTCCCCCAATCCCTTACCTGACAAACCCCTTCACATACCTCAGGTCACAGAAAAGAGGTTCTCATGGTATGATACTCTCATAGTGTTCTCTCCTTATCATAATACTTAGCATAATTTATATAAATTATATAAATATGTCTCTGTGAGCTCTAGAAAGCTAAGGCTGAAGCCTGACTTTCCACATCAGTGCCTAGCATGGTCTAACACATAGTATAGGGTAAACATCTTTTTTGAATCCATAAATCATTCATAAAACACCCTAGACAATTCGGAGGTGATTATGTAAGGAGGCGTTCATTCACTGGCACGTTCATTTTGCTCATTCATTAATTCAACACATATCTAGGTAATTCTGAATCCGAAGCAAGAGTCGATGGTTCTCAACTTCCCTCGATTCTTTCATCTCTTGGTACTTTTTTGTTTTTGCATTTTATTATTTATTTAGATGTTTAAACTCTCGCATTTGGTTTTTACAATATGATGAACACTGACAAATTATTTATCTATAGAACTATAATCACACATTCTCAGACACTGTAAATATATGGTTGAATTAATATTAATACACATCATCATGTTTTCAATTAAATAATAAAACAAATGATCAAGTATTCAAATATTAAGTTACACAGCTCAAAAAGCATAAAAATATTAGATGTCTGCTCAATTAATTAGCAGAAAGCCACGTTTTTTTTTGTGAGGGAGGTTGGGGAGAGAAGGAGAAAATAATACTTCAAACAAAAATAAGCTGGTAAACAACTTTTGATAAGTATGGAAAAAGATTACAAAGCTTCAAAATTTTATGATTAAGAATTGTCTTAAACTACAATAACAAAGCATCTTTGCCTTTAAAATATTGACCAAATTAAGGAGCATTTTCTACATTTTGTCCACAAGACAAAGGCAACATTTTACTACAATCTTTAATATTCCCTCTCTTTTTTTTTCAGGCCTTCCCTATTAAGTTGCACCTCAGAGGACAAACATTAAATTAATTGTAAGGCTTTTTTTTTGTCTAGAGACAGTAAAGACATGTGCTTCTAAACAATGTAGATTTTCAAAATGGAGGTTTTCTACAATAGCACAAAGTAAGATTTATAGAAATACATTAAATAATCATCCATAAAATTGGTAAAAAAAATGGTTAAGCAAAATTCAGGCTGGTATGAATGTGGGAGATGCAAACATAAAGTGACCATGCAAATAACCATATAATTCCACTTTCTATTTTTGAGATGACTGTAGGAATTAACCACATAAGGTTCATAGCTCCTACAAGTATTGTGCTGGGTATTTTGGCACCTGATCTTTCTAAATTTCTTATGCATTGGTAAGATTCTGGCATGGGAATATATTTAGGAAGCAACTCAATACTGAATGAATTCTGCAAAGGTCAATTGGTACAAATGATAAGCACATTTGAAATGCTAAAGAGCAAGACTCTTTTTCTAACTGTCCAAATAGGTTGACTATAACCAAACACAGAGTTTGCAATTCTGTTAAGCCTATCTCCTGGTAAAACTGCTTTTCAATACTTCTAAGGAGTATTGCCCAAACTTATTCACCAAATCAACATGTTGGTTAATATGTGTGGCAGATTAGAGCCCGTCTCTACTTTTACTTCCAAGGCGATAGCATCAGGCACCCCAGTTTTGTTGAATGCAAGTTGTTTCTATGACCCAAGGGTCATAGAAATGGTCTTTGAAATGCAGCTGCATCTTAGGATGAATTTTTCCAAATATGAAACTTGTGTGCTGTTAAAAGCTCCACACCACTTTTGTCTTTGAACTGTACTGCATCTTCATATTTCATTCCACCTTTAGTTAATGCTAGGGTGACAAGCATTAGAGCTCTCTCAAGACCTGCAACACAATGAAGATCAATACAACCCCCAGGTTCTTCACAAAACTTAATTTTTACAAGACTTCACCAGTCACCAACAATCTGATTGGGCAATAGTGCACTGTCATCAAAAGGTTAATCAGGGACATGGATGTTTTCTTTCTCCCCAAGAGCAGTGTCAGAAGTTGCTTCACATACTCTGGCTATTGTGGCAACTCTATACATCTTAACTTCCTCTATACATTTGTTTTAGGTTGGATAATGTGTAATAAGAAATCCTACGTTCCTGTATGTGATTTCCATGGAAGCTGGTGGTTCATTTGAGAAGTGTTAGTTTCATTAAAGAACAGTTAATAGGATTATAAGAGAATTTAAAAAATTGAATACAGAAAGTGTAAAAAGAAACAAAAGTCCACTTCAATATACTCCACTTGAAATTCTTTTTTTTTTTTTTTGACAGGCAGAGTGGACAGTGAGAGAGAAAGACAAAGAGAAAGGTCTTCCTTTGCCTTTCTCTCATTGGTTCACCCTCCAATGGCCACCGCACCCGGCGAGCTGCAGCCGGCGCACCGCACTGATCCGAAGCCAGGAGCCAGGTGCTTCTCCTGGTCTCCCATGGGGTGCAGGGCCCAAGCACTTGGGCCATCCTCCACTGCACTCCCTGGCCACACCAGAGAGCTGGCCTGGAAGAGGGGCAACTGGGACAGAATCCAGTGCCCCGACCGGGACTAGAACCTGGTGTGCCGGTGCTGCAAGGCGGAGGATTAGCCTATTGAGCCACGGCACCGGCTCCGCTTGAGATTCTTAAATGTTCTGGTGTAAAATTGGGAGTCATGGGAAATGGAATGAATCCCCTAACAAGAAGCAGCAATTCTTCAATCCAGTAATACCGAGGCAATAGAAGAGAACTGCATAGAGGTTTACCCCATCCAGGTCAGAGCTAACGTAAAATGCTCTGTGGATTTCAATTCAACTCTTCTGCATCCAAGTTAACCACTTTTACAGGGTCTCAGGTGGAGTAGTGCTGAATTTCTACAGTTTGCTTGTCTGCACAGAGGTCATGCGGTGCTGGGTGGTAATACCCACTGCCCTGCAGAACACCACAGTCACTGAAGACTGTGGCTAATCATACAGGTGGTCCCAAGGCATGGCAGATGCCAGGCAGTGGGCGGCAGTGGTCCTCTTAGGGCTGTGGTGTGATGCAGGTGGCAATGGGGACCCCAGACTCTACCATACAATGAGCAGCATCACCCATCTGGATAGTTCTTTTCAAGCTTTATGGAGCATCTCAAGGAATCATTCCCTGGCAGGGGACGTATTTGTCACCTCATTGGATATATCAGGTTCCAGGAAAGCATTTTCTCCTCTTTATGTCTGTACTGCTCTGTCCCTAAATGTTCTCGCTGTTCTTAATTCTGTCACAAATAATATGAATTTGTCTGCCAAAGGCAAGATCAGGTGGACCTCAAGGGTCATTTATATCATCTGCATGTGTTTGGCTAAAAACATTTATTGGACAACAAGGATGGGCAAGTCTCCCATAGACTTTTTCTCATTGAATTCTCATGACAACCATTGACAGTGGGTTTTGCTATTCCTGCTTTATAGGTGAGAAAATCGAGGCTCAGGGAATTAAGTTGTCCCATATTAAAGAGATAAAACTGCTTTCTTTTATTCCAGTATGATGTTAGCATTTTTCAATATCGTGAATTCATGTTTAAAAATGAGTACAGCCAAACGTTGAACTATGCCTGGTAATTCTTTCAGAGGACTTAAACACACATTTTAAGGGATTCTATCTTATAAGAGTAAGATGCTCATGACCCAGAGACGCTGCAGGTTGTCCCGAATTTAGCCAGGCCCCGTGCCATGGAGAAGAATGTACACGATTCACTCTGCACCCAGTCAGGCAGAAATATGGTCCCGCCCTTCTAGACAGACATCTGTTCAAATATAAATTTCCTGTTTATTGAGGCTTCTGCTCTATTGAAGGAAAGGTCTCGATACGGCCGAACAAGTCAATCATTATAAACCTTGTTAGTGTGACAGCCCCCTGTGTATTGTTTAACTGGAAATGAAACACAAATACACCAAACCCCTGCAGTATCCGCTTCACGGTGCATCAATCTCTTGTGCATCATGTCACTTGAAATTTGATGGCAATCTACCAAATGGCAGAAAAGGCTTCATCCTCAGAGGGCTATGCAAATGAGTCCAGGCTCTGAACAATAAGGTGAAAGGACACAGCCTGTCCTTTGCTGCCCTCCCCCCAGCCTTCCCAGGAAGCATTCCCCAGGGTAATTTCTTAGTGGCAACTGGTGAATTATCCAAATACAAATGACCACTGTTCAGTTCCACATGCAGATCTGGCTTCAGATGCACTAAATAGGATTGAATTGTTCTTCCTGCTTTCCACCATCCAAGCTGCGTTATTATTGCTCGCAGCAAAACCTTTTCAGACTCTTATTAAGCTGCCTTAATTGCTTTCCTCGGCTTGCTTTCCCTTTTGTTCAAGCCTCAGAGGTGAGAGATAATCTGCTCTTAGCTATACTAAGATAAAGATACTCGCCTCACCCCTGTTCTCCCCCCTTCCTCCAATTTGTCACACATCCATGTTGTAGAAAAACCTGTGCAGTCACTTTGGAAGGGTCACAAGCAGCCCACTACTCTGCTGATAATAGGTCTGGAGTAAAGTTAAATCTTTTTTTTCTCTGCCACGTGTTTACTTTCTTGGTTTTGGGTTTGAAATGGTTAGGAGTTTTTTCTATCTCTTGGGAAGATTTATTCATAAATTGTTAGAATCGGAACTGGAAGTCTCAAGGTATTATCCATTCCAGTTGCTAGTCTTAAACAGATTAAGTCGTTCAAAACAAGCAGTTGGCCTTCTGAATCAGCTCTTCTGGGTCATGGTCTAACCTTGCCAGGGCTGCCCCTGCAGCCCAGGTGCAGGGAGGATGGGCCAAGCCAGTGCAGTCTGTTACTGTTGATGGGAGATGGAAGCTGGCTGAAGTCTGGAAAGGTTGGGTCCGATGAGTACTTGAGGCATGCTGGGCCAGCCAGAAGAGCTGCAGCAGGATGGTGAATAAAGCAAGAGGTAGCAATGCTGGCCTGGCTAATTTGGGGTCTACTTCCAACAGAGCCCTTGCTCACCAGTTCTTTTAGGAGCATCTAAGGGGAGACACGAGCCTCTCAAAGGGCTAAACATATGTCGCAATCCCTTCTACACTCAATGCTTTTCTTGGAAACAGTTTAAGATCTTTTTATTCTCTTGTCAAATACATGGAATACCTCATTTTTGAGCAAAGGAGGAATTTATTAAATTTTATAATAGCTGATTACTATCTTCCTTAAGAAAAAATTTATGTAACTTTTAGGGGATAAAACATGGAAAAACATATTCTATGCATCAATTTGATTATATTTAAAACTATATTCTTCAGTAAGCTCTTGAAATAGCCAAGCAATGTATGCAAACATGGTTGAACCATTTTAGATTAGATGTACCTTATGAGTTAAAAGTAGTAGGTTCTATCTCATGTTGATAAAGAGAAAAAATAGTCTCTCTTTGGAAGGCAAATGATTCCGGTCCTGGAGAACATTTGGTATCATAGGAAAGTTGTGAATTTCTCAGGATAAACTGCTTATTTTATCATTTCAGGGTGAAGAAATTGCTCAAAAATATTTTATACGATTCAGGAATAGGAAAATCTCTGTTGGTTTCAAAGCTACTATTCTATAGGATCATACACATGCTAAGTAACTGTACACAGTGCTAAGACATTCTATATATTAGTCATATTTTCATTGCCTCTGAGGCAAGAGAATGTTTTGTTTCAAATTTAGGTTGCTTTTCATTAAGGAGGGGGGAAGAGCCAAGCTTTCTATTTTGAGAATGGAACAAGACACCCAATTGTGATAATCACTAGGCTACAAATCTTGCTTCTAAAGTTATTCCATTCATTCTTCCTGAGCAGTATCAGAACCTCTAATTCTCAGCTGTGTGGTTTTCTGGCATTTTTCTTTTCTTTTCTTTTCTTTTCTTTTCTTTTCTTTTCTTTTCTTTTCTTTTCTTTTCTTTTCTTTTCTTTCTTTCTTTCTTTCTTTCTTTCTTTCTTTCTTTCTTTCTTTCTTTCTTTCTTTCTTTCTCTCCTTCTTTCCTTCCTTCCTTCCTTCCTTCCTTCCTTCCTTCCTTCCTTCCTTCCATCTTTCCTTCCTTCCTTCCTTCTTCCTTCCTTCCTTTGCAAGGCAGAGAGAGGTCTTCCATCACTGGTTCATTCTTCAAATGGCTACAATGGCTAGGACTGGCCCAGGCAAAAGCCAGAAGACAGGAGCCAGTAGTAAGGAGCTTTCGATAGGTCTTGCAAGTTGGTACAGGGGACCAAGCACTTGGGCCATTCTCTGCTGCTCTCCCAGGAGCATTAGCAGGGAGCTGGGTCAAAATTGGAGCAGCTGGAACTTGAACTGGTGTTCATATGGGATGCTGGCGATCTAGGCAGCAGCTTAACCCATTTTGCTACAGTACCAGCCCCTCTTTTCTTTTAATTTTTAAAGAAAAATTTATTTATTTGAAAGTCAGAGTTATACACAGAGAGAAGGAGAGGCAGAGAGAGAGAGAGAGAGAGGTTCTCTGCTGGTTCACTCCCTAGTTGACCTCAATGGCCAGAACTGCGCCTATCCAAAGCCAGGAGGCAGGAGCTTCTTCCGGGTTTCCCACGTGGGTGCAGGGGCCCAAGCACTTGGGCCATTTTCCACTGCTTTCCCAGGCCATAGCAGAGAGCTAGATGAGAAGTGGAGCAGTTGAGACTCGAACTGGCGCCCATATGGGATATAGGCACTGCAGGCGGCAGCTTTACCTGCTACAACACAGTGCCACAGCACTGGCCCTTCTTTTCACTTTTAAAATCTGTAATCTATTTATTTGAAATGCAGACTGACAGAGAGAGGAAGAGAGAGAGAGAGAGAGAGAGAGAGAGAGAGAGAGAGAGATGAGAAGAGGAGAGGAGAGGAGAGGAGAAGGGATAGGAGGGGAGGGGATGGGAGGGAAGGGGAGAAGAGGAGAGGAGAGGAGAGGAGAAGGGAAGGGAAGGGAAGGGAAGGGAAGGGAAGGGAAGGGAAGGGAAGGGAAGGGAAGGGAAGGGAAGAGAAGAGGATATCTTCCATCTACTGTTTCACAGATGATAGCAATGGCCAGGAATGATCCAGGCCAAAGCCAGGAACCCAGAACTCAATCTGGTTCTCCCACATGGGTAGCAGGGGCCCAAGCACTTGGACCATCTTCCTTTGCTTTTCCAGGTGTGTTACTAGGGAGCTGGATTGGAAACGGATTAGCTAGGACTCAAACCGCTATTCTGATATGAGATGCTGGTGTTACAGGTGGTGGCTTGACCTGTTGCACCACAGTGCTTGCCCTGGAGTTTTTCTCATAGATGGTCAGGGACACTGGTGTTGGGGAAGTGAGGCAGCCAGCACTGTGCTGTGAGAAGTTAGAGGATACAAAATTAAAAGAAGGCACGTTTCTTCCCTTATGAATGTTTGCCTCTGGCCGGGAAGACAGAATATATGAGGGCACTTGAAAAAGTTAATGAAAAATGGAATCAAAAGAGAAGTTTATTTTGGTGCAAAAGAATTTTAAAGCTGTATATACAAGAGAACTTCAGAAAGTTATGAAAAAACTATGCGTGGATTTTAAGAGTTTTCCCACCAAAATACATTTTTTCATACCATTTCCATGGATTTTTTTGAAGTAGTCTTGCGTGGTCATGAAGATTTAAAGATAAATCTACAAATATAGGTTTATCAGCATTTATACATTAGCAAAGAGCAAGTCCATCTACCTATGTACCAGAAATGTTTCAAAACGTGACAGGGTGCCTGTTTCTGTCTCCATTTTACAGATAGGGAAACTGAGGGTCACAGAGGTCATGTGACCTCCCCAGACTCATGCAGCTGGGAAATAACAGAATCATGGCAGGAATCCGGCTGGATCCCCCTCCCAGGCCTGGCATCTTTCCCACTGCTGTTCCTGCACAGGTAGCAACTGCGTCTGTCTCATCATCTCCTTTCGCTTGGCACTGTGCACAGCGTTTGGCATAAGGTAGATATTCTGGGATGATTTAACAGACTGAGCCTTGCTAATGACACAAAAGACTTAGCCTGTCCTAGAGCAGTAAATTCGTCATTGAATTATATTTGTTTTCTACGAAGCAGCTTTTTTTAACGTGGGTGTGTACAAGACTTTCCCCTCCCTAGGGCATACGGTTCTGCTTTCTCTGTGTAGCTTTTTGATCTGTGCCTGCCTTTAGCAAACTGTGAGGCCACTTTTGAGCCTAGGAAGGACGATATTTGTGAGGCAAGACTCAGTCACCTGCATCTTTGTAGACCCGCTGACGGCTGGCTCTGCAGGCAGGAACTTGACTGCAGTGGGGCTGGGGTGCTATTCCCCGGATGGCTGATTTCTTTGGAGGCTCTGACATAGGGAGGGAGAAGGCAGGCCTTTCTGAGCTGCAGAGTTCACACAGCTTGTGCCTTTGTAAGTGCAGGCTGGGAAATGCAACTTATTATCCCTCATTAGAAGATCACTCTAATCTACAGGCCTTAGAATGAAGTTATGTGCATGCTGCACTTTTGAACTCATTACTGAGTATATTAAATCACATCAAAATGCTGTTCCTGCAGCAGGTGTACTGGTGACTCGCAACTCAGACACGGCCTTGGTATGAAATGTCAGTCTGGCAGCTTTATTCCCTCTTCGTCTATTGTCATGTTCCTTCCCCAATTTGGAACATCTGCTCATATTTGTTTGTGGAACCCTTGGGGCTCACTTATCCAGAATCATGCTTAACTACATGAACTTGCCATTTGAAGGACAGTTTTCTGCCACTCTGCTGAAGAAGAATGGTGTGCAGTGAGAAAGACCAGAGGTGGGAGGGATCACGGCATTGTCGCCCTTTTCATTTGCCACGGATGATCAGAGGCCACGGACTGTCCTCACACAGGGAGAGTGATCCTGGCTGCTTGTGGGGTTGTTTGCTCCCTTGTGACTGCCTGGACTTTCCATATGGTTTTCAGCTTAGCCTCTGCTAAGAGGAAGTCAGGACTATTAAAATGACAGTGGCAGCAAGGGTGGCCAGTGCTGCTGAGGATGGTCTGCTGGCTGCTGGAACAAAGGACCACATACCAGGGCTGGGTGCGGGAGGGGAATGCTTAATCAGTGCTGAATCAGTGCTTTGCTGTTCCTTGACTGTAGTTGCTGTATTCCAGTCTCTATCTTCATCTTCATGTGGCCTTTCCTCTGTGTGTATGTGTGTATCTGTTTAAATTTATCCCTCCTCCACTTTTAAAAAAATATTTATTTTATTTATCTGAAAGGCAGAGCAAGTGAGAGGGAGAGATCTTCTATATGCTGGTTCACTCCTCAGTAGCAGGGCAAGACTAGGCCAAAGCCGGGAGCTTCATCTGGGAATCCTTCTTTGATGCAGGGGCCTAAGGACTTGTGCCATCCTCCACTGCTGTCCTGGGTGAAACAGCAGGGAGCCAGATCAGAAGTGGAGCAGTTGGGATAAGAATTAGCATCCATATAGGATTCTGGCATTATAGGTGGTAGTTTAACCTGTTAAGCCACAATGCCAACTCCTTCTTCTCCCTTTTTAAAAGTGATTATCTATTTATTTGAAAGTCAGAACTACAGAGAGCGAGGTAGAGATGGAAAGATTTTTCCATCCATTGGTTCACACCCCAGGTGGCCACAAGAACCAGGGCTGAATCAGGCCAAAGCCAGGAGCTTCATCCAGGTCTCCCATGTGGGTGGGGCCCAAATACTTGGGCCATCTTCGGCTGCTTTCCCAGGAAGCAGGGAGATGGATCAGAAGTGGAACATTTTGGACATGAACCAGTGCCCATAAATGATGCTGGCCTCGCAGGTGGCAGCTTAACCTGCTATGACACGATGCCAGTTCTGCTCCTTCTTCTTCTTTTTTTTTTTAGATCTATTTATTTATTTATTTGAAGGCAGAATGAGAGGGAGAGGGAGAAGAGGGAGAGGGAGAGGGAGAGGGAGAGGGAGAGGGAGAGGGAGAGGGAGAGGGAGAGAGGAGAGAGAGAGAGAGATCTTTCATCTTTCACCTGCTGATTCACTCACCAATGGCCACAATGGCCAGGGCTGGCTGGGCCATGCCAATCCCAGGAGGCTAATACTCCATCCCAGTATCCCTCAGGGGTGCAGGGGCCCAAGTACTCAGGCTATCTTTTACTGCATTCCCAGCCACATTAGCAGGGAGCTGAACTGGAAGTGGAGCACTCAGAACTTGAATGAGTGCTCTTATGGGTCGCCAGAGTCACAGATGGTGGCTTTACCCTACTGTACTACCAGGTCGGGCCCAGACTTCTTATGAGGATACTAGTCACACTGGATTAGGGTCCAACCTCGTGACCTTATTTTAACTGGGTCATCTGGAAGACCTTTCTACTAATAAGGTCACATTTTGAAGTACTGGGGTTAGGACTCCAATATGCCATTTCTGGGATGAGGAGTTGCAGTTCCGTGTAGAACATAAGGGTAGGGGAATGTAAGCAGAAACACTTTTTTTTTTTTTTTAAATATGATGAGTGCCCACTCTCTGCCCAGTGCTAGGCTAGGTATTGTAAGTGTCAGAATGAAGAGTCTCCTGCAGACTTTGCTGCTGTTCTGATGTTTGGGGAATGCTGTTCTTCCAATAACGTCTCCTGTCCACAAGATTAGGAAACAGAAACAGACTTCCCTGTTCCTCCCTCCCAGCTACTAGTCACCGTCCAGTGGGCCTCACTGTCAGCAGGGTGCAAAGCAGCCCTGTCCAGAGGGTTTGCATTCACTGAGCTGGGCAATTGGGTGCTATTGGTTTTATTCTAAATATCTTTGCTGACAGAGAAGAGTATGTGGCGTTCACTTCTCTGCCTACCAGGGCTGACTTGGCCACTATCCACAGTACACTTCCAGTGAATCTGCTGGCATTTGCTGATCAGCACAGCCTCTGTGTGAATATTTGCTTAATAAGTCTTTGTGAAGATTTGCTAACTTTTCCTCTAGGCATTTGTTGACATTTACAAGGGAACTTCAAGAAGTTTATGGAAAATGAAATTAAAAGAAAAGTTTTTTTTTTGTATAAAAATTTCTAAGTCTGGGCATACAGGGGATGTTAAAAAAGTTCATAGAAAGTGCATATTTTGAAAAAACTATGCATGGATTTCAAATATTTTTTGCACCAAAGTAAACATACCCTTTAATTTCATTTTCCATGAGCGTTTTGAAGTGCTCTTGTACTTGTTTATTAATTGAGTGTCCTCTTTGCCCAGGGCAAGATATCTAATATAATATGAAATTTATAAAATAGTTTATTCTCAAGTGCAACACAAGAGTTCTTTCTACAGCCCTTCTGATAAGCCTATCTTGACTAATCCCTGAGACATGCAGTCACTACCTGATGAGAGTTTTTTTATAGAGATAAGCATTTGTATTTCTAAAGCCAGAAGGTATTGGGGCTGGTGGTGTGGCGCAGCAGGTTCAGCCACCACTTGAGGTGCCCGCATCCTGCATTGCAGTTTCTGGGATCGTGTTCCGCCTCCGGTTCCCACCCAGCTTCCTGCTAACGTGCCTGCGAGGGGCCAGAGGACTTCTCAAGCACCTGCGTTCTTGCCACTCATGAGGGAAACCTGGACGGAGCTCCTGGCTCCTGGCTTAGCACAGTGCAGCACTGACTATTCTGGGCATTCGGGGAACGAAGAGGTAGATGGAAGATTCTCTCTCTCTCCTCTCTCCCCCTTTGTCTTTCCTTCACTGTTACTCTGTATTTAAAATAAATAAATCTGAAAAAATAGAAGTGACTTAATAAAATTGAACCTAAATCTACTTTATAATTTAAGATATAATGCCTGACCAATTGTTTTTATTTATTTATTTATTTTTAAGCTTTTATTTAATGAATATAAATTTCCAAAGTACAGCTTATGGATTACAATGGCCCCCCCCCCCATAACTTCCCTCCCACCCACAACCCTCCCCTTTCCCGCTCCCTCTCCCCTTCCATTCACATCAAGATTCATTTTCTTTCTTTCTTTCTTTTTTTTTTTTAGACAGGCAGAGTGGACAGTGAGAGAGAGAGAGAGAGAGAAAGGTCTTCCTTTTGCCGTTGGTTCACCCTCCAATGGCTGCCGCGGCCGGCGCACTGCTGCCAGCGAGCCGCGCTCATCCACTCATCCGATGGCAGGAGCCAGATGCTAGGTGCTTTTCCTGGTCTCCCATTGGGTGCAGGGCCCAAGCACTTGGGCCATCCTCCACTGCACTCCCGGGCCACAGCAGAGGGCTGGCCTGGAAGAGGGGCAACCGGGACAGAATCTGGCACCCAGACTGGGACTAGAACCTGGTGTGCCGGCGCCGCAAGGCAGAGGATTAGCCTGTTGAGCCACGGCGCCGGCCCAAGATTTATTTTTAATTCTCTTTATATACAGAAGATCAGTTTAGTACATATTATGTAAAGATTTCAACAGTTTGCCCTCACATAGCAACACAAAGTGAAAAATACTGTTGGAGTACTAGTTAAGCATTAAATCACAATGTACAGCACATTAAGGACAGAGATCCTACATGACATTTTTTTTAAAAAATTGATTAATTTTCTATGCAATTTCCAATTTAACACCAAGATTTTTTTTTCATTTTTAATTATCTTTATATACAGAAGATCGATTCAGTATACACTAAGTAAAGATTTCATCAGTTTGCACCCACACAGAAACACAAAGTGTAAAAATACTGTTTCAGTACTAGTTATAGCATTACTTCACATTGGACAACACATTAATGACAGATCCCACATGAGATGTAAGTACATAGTGACTCCTGTTGTTGATTTAACAATTTGACACTCTTGAACCTGGTGTGCTGGCGCCGCAGGCGGAGGATTAGCTTATTGAGTTGCGGCGCTGGCCACTGACCAATTGTTTTAATGTTTTTAGGGGCATTTTGAAAAATTGGGGTTTCATTTGCATAGTATAAAATTCACTTTTTAAAAGTATACCGGTCAGTGGTTTTCAGTATATTCGCTAAGTTGTACATCCATCACTACTATCAAACCCATCACTCCAAAAAGAAACCCCACATTCATTAGTAATCATTTCCCATTCTCTTCTTTGGACCACTGAAAAATCAGAAATCTATTTTTTATGTCTCTCTACATTTGCCTTTTCTGGACATTTTGTACAAATGGAACCCGACAGTCTGTGGACTTTTGCCTGCAGCAACTAGCATATATATCTTTTCCTTTTATGGCCAAATAATATTCCATCACATAGATACATGGCATTTTGCTTCTCTTTTCATCAGGTGATAGATGTCTGGATTATATACACCTTCAGCTATTATGAATCATGCTGCTATGAACATTCAAATATTCTAAGTTTTTGTGTGAGTGTGTTTTCAATTTTCTTGGGCATATACCTAGGAATGGAATTACTGGGTCATGCAGTAATTCTTTTCCTAACTATTTGAGGAACTGCTGAACTGTTTTCCATAGTAAAGGGTAGTGTTTTATATTCTCACAAGCAACAGCTGATAATTTTTCCACATAATTTTATTTATTTGAAAGGCTGAATTACAGAGAAAGGGAAGGAGGGAAGGAGGGAGGCAGGGAGGAGAGAGCGAGCGAGCAAGGGAATGAGAGAGTGCCTCCATTCACTGGTTCACTCATCAGATGGCTACAATGGCTGGGGTTGGGCCAGGCTGAAGCCAGGGGTCAGGAAATCCATCTGGGTCCCCCATGTGGGTTGGGGTGTTCTGCTTCTTTCCCAGGCACATTAGCATGGAGCTGGATGGGAAGTGGAGCAGCCAGGATACAAATGGGCTCCTCTGTAGGAAGCCAGTGTTGCAGATGGTGGCTTAACTCCCTGTACCACAATGCCAGCCCCCATTTGTATACATGCTGTGGAGAAATGCAACTGTCTTATATTTTCGTTTTTGAAAACATTTTCTTATTTACTTAGTAACCATTGACTGAGGACACATTTATTGCTAGGGATGTGTTATACACTAGGGACATAAAGAGGTATGGCAGAAATTTTAGGCTGAATGGTGGAATACTCAGGTATCTATTTGTACGAAGGTTTCAGGCTAATGGCCCATGAGACTTGAGGGCAGAAAGGCTATTCTGAGGATAGGACAGTGCTAAATCCCATCTGGACTTTGGTTTAGTCTTCCATGAAGCAGCATCCTCACTCAGAGGACAGGGAGCCACAAATATGACATAAAACCATTTAATCAAAATTTCAGTAATGAGTCCACTGAAATGCTGCCTCTCAGGCAAATGGCAATGAAGAGTTCAGTACTCCGCTTCCAGAGCTGACTGGACAATGTCCAGAGCAAATGTTGTGGCTTCAGCGGAGGGTGGTCCAGCAGGAAGCTATATATGTGGTCTGACTTATGGGTGAGGGTGTGGACATTGGTGCCCTTGGTGAGTTCTGGAACATTCTAGAGGTATTCTACAAGATTGGCTCAGTGAGCAGTTCTGCTGTTGCTTGCAGCATCAATGGAGGGACTTTCTAGCTGCAGAAGCTTGCATGCCTTGGGCCAGGGAAGGATCACAAGAGGGAAAATGGCAGATAGCACATGGTGACCAAGAGGACTAGCTGAGTGCCTCTAGGGGACTCCTGAGCTAGGAGGATTTTGAAGGTCTGTGGAGGCGTCTCCAAAGACGGTATGGACAGAAGCAGAGATACACATGTTAATATCATGCTACTTTTACTCCTATACCAATGTGGCTCGAGGAAGTATGGGTAACAGAGAAATGAGGCAGTCTCTACCCTAGACAAGAATAGGGAAAAAGAGGGAAAAAATGGCAACATGCAATTTCAGTGCAATGGAATTCTCACCCAGAGAGCAACGATTGTTGGTGCTGTGAACAGCTCCCTCTCCATGCGTGTCCATATCTATAGTCACTCCTAAATAGGCGCAGCTCGTTCATCAATTCCACTCTCCCTTTCAGATGTTGGTTCTTTTATGTGGTCTCCCGTTTCCATCCTGTTGGTTTTTACTTGAATTCTATCTTTCCGCTTGCACGAGAGTAAAGTCTATTTACACAGCGTCTCTGGCTTTTTGCATCTGGCTCCTCCAGGCTCCTGCATGTTCACCTCTATAGCAGCCCATGCAGTCCGTGTTCTCCTGCCTGGCCCAAGGTTTTGGAGTACTTTACTCCACACATATGAGTATCCTGACGTCCCTGGGTCTTTTCTGTTTGGAGAGGAGAGTTTTGGGGATACTACAGGTTGAGAATTTTGAGGAGAACTTTGAAGGAAATGCTGTTTTTTTTTTTTCTTGTGGCTATGAGTGAGAAGCTAGAGACCTGTAGAAGCTTGACACAGTTTGGAGAGTTTGAAAGAGGCTGCAATAGTTTGGGACAAGCACAGGTACTTGGGGGAAAGCAATAAGATGAGCATGCAGGGACCAGGTTGTGAAAACTTAGGAATTTTGGATTTTACTCTGAAGTAAGCAGAAGGCATTGAAGGATTTTAATTAGGGGAGCCACTTGGTGTAGCTTGTTTCTTTAGAGAGCTTATCTTACAGAGGTTGTGGGAGCTAGACTGGGAGCCGGCAGCCTGGAGGGAGACCACTACAGTGTCCAGGTGAGGTGATGGTGCCAAAGATGTCGTTAGACAGGGAAAGAAGAATGGAAACTTGAGAAACCCTAACTTTAAGTCAGAGACCTAAGCCTTTGTAGTATTCAAGATAGAGGTTAGGTGAAGGGAGGAAGGAGCGAAAAATGACTCAATGTTTTCTGACATTGGCAATTGGCTGAATGATGTAGCTATAAAGATAGAAGGATACAGGAGGAAGTCTTGTAGCTAACTAGGCAGAACATTTTGTTCTCCTGTCTATGCTGCATTAAAACCTTCAAATGTTTGAATTAGCCATCATTATTCCTTTAGTCTTTTATTACCCAGCCTAAAAATAATTCATCTAGTTCCTTTGGATATGTCTTTATTTATGCCCCTCATCATTTTATTGGCTACTCGACTTTTCCATGTGCCTCCTGACTTGAAGAAAACCTCCCTAACAGGGTTGATTGGCCCAATGGACCACAGTGGGACTACTATTCTCCAGAATACCACAATGCTGCATATTGACATGGTACATACATTTCCAGAACAAAACCTTTTCTCTCCTGTTTTGGAAGCCTCACCAAACTTTTCTGGCTAAGTGTGAATTTCTTTGAGGTTGACAAATATATCAGGATATTCTCAACTAATAGTGGTCCAAACCAAAAGGATTTTTATGTGTATTTAATAAGTCTGGAGAAATGTGACCTCAGGCTTAATTGGTGAATAAATGATGTCATTAAAAAGCTCATTTCTTTTTTATTTTTTCTGTTGTTATCCTCATAGAATTTGTTTCATCTTCACCTTTCTGACCTCACGGTTTCAAGATGGCTGCCAAAGTACCAGCCATCAGATTCTAAAGAACTTTTGCCTTGTATATTTTCCTTCCTTCCTTCCTTCCTTCCTTCCTTCCTTCCTTCCTTCCTTCCTTCCTTCCCTTCTTTCTTCCTTTCTTCCTCTCTCTCTCTTTATTTCTTTTTTACATCTTTGTTTTTCAAAGAGGAAAATCATTCCTAGAAGTTCCCAGCAGACTTTTCCTTATGTCTCATTGGTCAATCATTGGACCAAATGCATTGGGATTGCTATAGTTGACACAGACCAATCAAAAGAATAGATTCATGTATATACAGAAAATAATGTATGGCTATCTCTAAAATCATTGCTAAGATGCTGATAATGTTATGACAAATTATACTCATTTTCATCTTTAATAAAGCAATAAAAAATTTTGTCAATGTTTTTTAATAAAATGATAAAATACAAGTCAGATAATAGATGATGGGAAATGAAAGACTATTGCCTGAACAAAATCATTGTTTTGTTACCAAAGAACTGGGTACATGACTATGTAATGGACAATCAATAGCAGCATTGCCCACAGAAAGCCAAAGAATGTCTGATCAGATATGGAGTGGAACAGTTTCAGTTTGAAGTGACCTTCAATTTCTATAACACATTTTGCCATATATCTTACCGATTTATCTATCTGAAGACCTGCTTTCTGTTTCTACTAGCTTAAATCCAATAAATTTATTATATAACTTGCATTTTTATCATTTTATTAAAAGCATTATGACAATTTTTGAACACTTTTTAAAAAAATGAAATTGAAAATAATTCACCATATATTTCTTAATGACTTAACAATGATTTTAGAGATTAATACATATTATTTTCTGTATATTCATGAATCCATTATTTTATAAGCTGATCCAAAATTTTTCTGGTATTATTGGGATTCGTCTTTTGCACTCTTTTGGCATGCTGGGGCAGTACTTAAAAAGTATTCTTTAAAAGCTATCTTTGGTGGTTCAGATTTATTATTTAACAATAAATAAAATTTGAAAGTTCTTTCATCACTTGGGGTGGAATTTGCTCCTCAAGGACTGAGCGCATTTGACATAATTTGATCTTGTTTATTTTGTATTTACATTGGGCTTCTTGCTCATTCCATACCTTGTTCCAGTTGATTCATTTCTCTCTGTATCTCCCTCGCATTTACACAGAAACTGGAAATCAGGTACAGTGTTTGGTTATATTACCTATTATATTCATTATTCCTTCCTACCCCTCTATTCACTGCCTACAAGAAATACAAAAATTAGAATACCTTTTGTTCCTTTTATTTTCAATGTTTTCCATTTATAGAAGTAAGTATGTTTAGTTATAAAATGCTAAATACACTATGAACATCAGGGTGCCACCTTTCTTAAGAAATGAAACACCAATATAGTCAGAAAGTTTCTTGTGTCCTTCTCCCTGATCCCCACACCATCTGCATCCAAAGATAAGCTCTAACCTCAATCTGTTATTTGTAAAGTAAACATTTTGAGGGGAAAAGTCAGAAATGTTAGTGAAGGGTGGGTTGAGAATCCATGGTAACACCCAAGCTGGGCATGGGAGATCTCCTCTATTGTCAGCAGGGGAGTGGGTTTGGTCACAGCTATTGGCATAATCACAAACTCACCTCCTCTCTCCCCAGGTGATAAATGACTGGTATTAGCCCACAGTGAGTACAACCCTCATCCACACTGGCACATGAACCACACAAAGGAGCTGTGCAGACCTCAGTGTGAGCAAGGAACCTCTTGATGACCCACTGCAGGCTGTCAGGGAGCTCTGAGACACAGTGATTGCCCAGAGCCCCAGCTATATCCTTTTCCTATTGTGCAGTCACAGAATTCCCATAGTCAAAGCGTGCAAGGCTCCCACAGTCACAGGGTGCAGAGGATCTGCTCAGTTATGTGAGCCTGCTCCGTCTATGGAGAGAGCAGAGATGTTCCCAGAGCCAACTGTGTGTGGGTGCTCCACCTTGGCAGTTTGAATCCCAGAGCTTGGGATATGCTAAGAAGATGGGGCACCTCATAGTCTTGTGTGGGTGGCTACGCCTTGTCAACCCTCCTGGTCAGACTCAAAATCAGTGGAGAAATGAAGATCTTTTTCCCTCTGGTAAATCCCCTGGTCACATGTGCACATGTGGCCATCCGCAACCTCTGCTGGTGTCAAAATGGCACCTTGTGACTTTGTGGGGGCATGAGGAGAAAGAAACGTGCTTCTCTTTTGCTTAATTATGTGGGTACCTTGCTCCTGTTAGGGCTCTGGGTCACACTTAATGTCTGTGTGGTCCGCAATGTTCTCCCTCAGGCAACATCACCAGGGGCACTGGCAGCGAAGGCTGCACTCACCTCCAGCCCCTGGCTGTGAGAGCCCCGCGGGCTGTGTCAGCGCTCAGTGCTGTGTTCCACAGCTTCCATGCTGCTCCGGAGCATCCCTCTTCTTTCTGTAGAATTTCCACTGCAAACATCTCTCCAACTCTCCCCCCGGGAATGCACTTAGTCTGCTTCTCTTTTGCTTTTACCCCCTGGTCAGAGGCAGTACGTCATTTCCCTATTCAGCTATCTTGGAATCTCTAATTATTGTATTACAGAAAAATAGAGTTTTAATTAGATGATTCTGATAAGATTCCTGTGTTAAAATAATTCACTTACTCATTCAACAAACACTGAGAGACTTACCATGCTTTATAAAATAGATATAAAGATATATTATTTGACTCTAGAGCCTGGTACAGTGGGATAAATAAACATATAAAGAAGCAATTACTTTGCCGGTATCGTGGCTCACTAGGCTAATCCTCCGCCTACGGTGCCGGCACTCCGGGTTCTAGTCCCGGTCGAGATGCCGGATTCTGTCCCAGTTGCTCCTCTTCCAGGCCAGCTCTCTGCTGTGGCCTGGGAAGACAGTGGAGGATGACCCAAGTGCTTGGGCCCTGCATCCACATGGGAGACCAGGAGGATGCACCTGGCTCCTGGCTTTGGATTGGCGCAGCGCACCAGCCGTGATGGCCATTTTGGGGAGTGAAGGAAGACCTTTCTCTCTCTCACTGACTAACTCTGCTTGTCAAAAAAAAAAAAAAAAAAAAAAAAAAAGAAGCAATTACTTGATACTATGACAAGTGATACAACAGAGTTATGGAAAAAAATGGGCCATGATAGTCCAAGTGGTGTGTGTGTGTGTGTACACTGGCAGTTAAATATGTTAAAGAAGTAATGGATGGCTTCAAAAAGAAGGGATTTTAAGCTTCTGTTTTCATTAATTATATCAAAACCATGCTCCCTGCAAGTTTCATTCTCTGCATTGGAAAATTACGAGAACTATTTATCCTGAGGATCCTAGAGTTGATGGGAGAGAAGATCTTTTTTTTTTTTTTAAACTTTTATTTAATAAATATAAATTTCAAAAGTACAACTTTTGGATTATAGTGACTTTCCCCCCATAACCTCCCTCTCACGTGCAACCATCTCATCTCTCACTCCCTTTCCCATCCCATTCTTCATCAAGATTCATTTTTTTTTTTGACAGGCAGAGTGGACAGTGAGAGAGAGAGACAGAGAGAAAGGTCTTCCTTTGCTGTTGGTTCACCCTCCAATGGCTGCTCTGGCGGTGCACTGAGGCTGGCACACTGCACTGATCTGAAGCCAGGAGCCAGGTGTTTCTCCTGGTCTCCCTTGCGGGTGCAGGGCCCAAGCATTTGGGCCATCCTCCACTGCACTCCTGGACCACAGCAGAGAGCTGGCCTGGAAGAGGGGCAACTGGGACAGAATCCGGCACCCTGACCGGGACTAGAACCTGGTGTGCGGACACCGCAAGGTGGAGGATTAGCCAGTTGAGCCACGGCGCTGGCCAAGATTCATTTTTAATTATCTTTATATACAGATCAACTTAGTATATACTAAGTAAAGATTTCAAGTTTGCACCCACACAGATACACACAGTATAAATTACTGTTTGAATAGTATTTTTACTGTTAATTTGCTTAGTACAACACATTAAGGACAGAGATCCTACATGGGGAGTAAGTGCACGGTGACTCCTGTTGTTGATTTAACAATTGACACAGTACAGCTTATGGATTACAATGGCTTTTCCCCCACCATAACTTCCCTCCCACATGCAACCCTCCCTTCTCCCGCTCCCTCTCCCCTTTCATTCACATCAAGATTCATTTTCAATTATCTTTATATACAGAAGATCAATTTAGCATATATTAAGTAAAGATTTCAAAAGTTTGCACCCACACAGAAACACAAAGTGTAAAATACTGTTTGAATACTAGTTATAGCATTAAATCACAATGTACAGCACATTAAGGACAGGGATCCAAATGAGGAGTAAGTGCACAGTGACTCCTGCTGTTGACTTAACAAATTGACACTCTTGTTTATGGTGTCAGTAATCACCCTAGGCTCTTGTCATGAGCTGCCAAGGCTATGGAGGCTTTTTGAGTTCGCCGACTCTGATCCTATTTAGACAAAGTCATAGTCAAAGTGGAAGTTCTCTCCTCCCTTCAGAGAAAGATACCTCCTTCTTTGATGGCCCGTTTTTTCTACTAGGATCTCACTCACAGAGATCTTTCATTTAGGGTTTTTTTTTTTTTTTTTTTGCCACAGACACTCTTATTTATGACATCAGTAATCACCCGAGGCTCTTGTTATGAGTTGCCAAGGCTATGGAAGTCTCTTGAGTTCACAAACTCGAACCTTATTTAGACAAGGCCATAATCAAAGTGGAAGTTCTCTCCTCCCTTCAGAGAAAGGTACCTCCTTCTTTGATGGCTTGTTCTTTCTGCTGTGATCTCAATCACAGAGATCTTTCATTTAGGTCATTGTTTTTTTGCCACAGTGTCTTGGTTTTCCATGCCTGAGAAACTCTCATGGGCCTTTTAGTCGGATCTGAATGCCTTAAGGGCTGATTTTGAGGCCAGAGTGCTGTTTAGGACATCTGCCATTCTATGAGTCTGCTGTGTATCCCGCTTCCCATGTTGGATCGTTCTGGGAGAGAAGGTCTTAAATAGAACAGTGGCTGGTTTTGCTACATACATGCAAATGCATCTTTTTTTTTTGGTATATGTCCTTGTACAAATTTCTGTCTAGTCTAGGAATAATGGACACTTTTGCTAAAGGAGGAGGGCTTTATTCAAGTCAGATTGGAAGGCCACGTGAAGGCAGTAACTGCTGTTCTGTGAGGAGGGAATGTGGGCCTTGGAGATTTATTCTTGCCTGTCTGTCATTCAGTATCTTACTCTTTAGTTAAAAAATATAGAGAAGTGACAGAGGGTGGATGAAAGGAAAGTTAGGTACGGAATTCAGTTAGACGCATCATGCAGTTTGGGTATGAACTGCCTCCAGCATACTATCTGAAGCATTTTTGCTGGAGGAGCTAACACTAGAAGTTCTTTATAGTTTGAATTTGGTGCAGATGAAAGATATAATTTAGAGCAATGGCACTAAGTTTGTTCCCTACAGGCAAGAGTGTCCAAAGGGCAGCAGTGAAAGGATAAGTTAAATGGGAAGAGTGTCATTGGCTTAAGTTCCTATGGACTCAATGCTTGTCCTATGCATTTTCATAGTTGGAGACTACATGTAAAATCATTTATGGGGCTGGCACTGTGTTGTAGCCAGTAAAGTCGCTGCCTGCAGTGCTGGCATCCTCTATGGGTACTGGTTTGAGTTCTGGCTGTGCTACTTCTGATCCAGCTCTCTGCTATGGCCTGGCGAAGCAGTAGAAGATGGCCCAAGCCCTTGGTCCCCTGCACCTGAATGGGAGACCTGGAACTCTGCCTTTCAAATAAAAAATAAAAAAAATCTTTAGCAAAATAATTCACTTGTAAGGATATAGGGTTAGGGAGTTGAGTTTATCTTATCAGTGGCTTACATCAGAAACTATTCACTTTCACTCTATTTATGTGTTTTCTCTGATTTTCATTAGACTGATGTACTTGTCTGTCTCCCCACACTAGAAACATTCCTCATTCCCTTTCCAGTGATCTCTAGTCAGAGAGTAGTTTGGGGATCTCACTAAGTGTCCAAGATTTAAGTATTAGAGACACTTGACTATAATAGTTTTGGAAAAATAAAGCTGATGGTAATTAAAGACTTTCCAACTGTGAAGAAGATTCAGGGATGCCATCTCACTCCTGAAGAATATTCCAAACTTCCTTATCATTATTTTTCATGGCCATCTAAAAAATTTCCCAGATATCAAGACTGTTGCTTTTACTTGACATCATGGGACTGTCATGGAAATATCAAGTCATCTTTAACAATTTAATTTTAATTTTCATTAATTTATTTTTATTGCATTTGAAAGGGAGGGAAATGGAGGAGAGGGAGAGAGAGTGACAGAGAGTGAGAGAGAGATCTTCCACCTACTCTTTCATTCCCCAAATACCCTCAACAGCCAGGGCTGGGCCAGGCCAAAGTCAGGAACTGGGAAATCAATCTGGACCTCCCATGTGGGTATCAAGAACCTAAGTACTTGAGTCATCACAGATGCCTTCTAGGGTATGCATTAGGAGGAAGCTGGAACTGGAAGCTGAGCTGGGAATTGAAGGCAGTGATTCCACAGGGATGCAAGTATCCCTTCTTACCCCCTGCATCAAATGCTCATCTTTACAGTCAAATTTACTTTAGTGGTAGATATCTTTTTCCTCTAAAACTGGTGAAATTTGAGCAGCAGTCTCTAATTATACCTTCACAATCAAAATGCAATAAAATTAACAGGCAAATATCCAGGTTATCTGGATAAAGCAATTATGAGAGAAATTTCTCATTACTCTTTTTTTTTTTTTTTTTAAAGATTTACTTACTTAAAAGGCAGAGTTACAGAGAGACAGAGAAAAGTCTTCCATTTGCTGGTTCACCCTTCAAATGGTCACAATGCCTGGAGATGGGCTGGTCCAGAGCCAGGAACCAGGGGCTTCTTCCAGGACTCCCATGTGGGTGCAAGGGCCCAAGCACTTGTGCCATCTTCTGCTGCTTTCCCAGGCACACTAGCACAGAGCTGGATCAGAGTGGAACAGCCAGGACTTGGACAGGTGCGCATAGGGGATGCCACTGTGTTAGGTAGCAGCCATACCCATTATACCACAGAACCAACATCTCTCATTACTTTTTGTTGCCTTGTAGTAAGAGTTCAGGATTCTGTGGTTATCCAAAGGGAATTATTTTAAGATATTTCAGACAATATAGAAAATATATAGAAAAGTATAAAGAAGAATTCAATGAGATACATTTAACAAAGTTTAACACCTTATCATAGTCACTTCATATGTAAATAAACTTCTATGTTGTATTATTTTGAAAGCAGGGGAATTCCTAGCAAAGATTATGAAATGTGGAAAAAGTATTTTATTATGAAAGGAGTATAATTAAGTGAAGCTAACATTCAAAATTGCCTATAAACCAAACAATATGGCATCTGCATTTTTTACTATACACACACACACACACACATACAACTTCACATATGGGAGAAAATGTGGTATTTGTCTTTCTGTGTCTAGCTTATTTCACTTAGCATAATGGTCTCCAAATCTATCCATTTTGTTGTAAATGTTAGGATATCATTCTTTTTCATGGATGAGGAATATTCTGTATTATGTATGTGCCACATTTTCTTTATCCATTCATCCATTGATGGACATCTGTGTTGATTCCATACCTTTGCTATTGTGAATAATGCTGCAATAAACTTCAGAGTATCTATTTGATATTTTTAAAAACTTGGGTTAGCATGAAATGCTCATACATTTTATAGGGTTTACTGAACTATTTCAACAGGTATACATAGTGCAAATCAATCATATCAACTAATTAGCCCTTCTACTTTCTTTATTGCAAATTACAGTTATCACACTGCTCTGTGGGACACTAGAACCCATTACCTTCACCTGACAGCCATTATAGAGAATGGTATGGAGGTTCCTCAAAAATCTAAAAATAGATCTACCGAATTATCCAGCTATCTCACTTCCTGAAATATATCCAAAGGAAATGAATTCAGCATAGGAAAGAGATATTTATACTTCCATGTTGTAGCACTATTCACAATATTCAAAATATGGAATCAACTTTGATATCTATCAATGGATGACTTGATAAATTGTGATATATATATATATATATATATATGACAGAAAATAACTCAGCCATGAGAAAGAATGAAATCCTGACTTTTACAACAAAATGGACCATTATTGTTAAGTGAAATAAGCTAGACACAGAAATACAACTACCATATTTCTTCTCATATGTGGAAGCTAAATATATATATTTAGTTGTATATAGGTGATATGAATCTAAAATAATGATTATTAGAGGCTGAGAAGGATAAAGGGCTGGTTGGACATCTGTTAGTGAGTTCCACAAATGGGACTATTTCTTAGCAAAGGATCTCTTACCCTAGGATGTTTGTGAGCCCTAAGTCACATAAGTAGTATGACATATAAGCCATCCTTTTATCTTCTATTCTCCTGAAAATTATTCACTTGCCTAATTTCCCTGACATTGTTTTTACTTAGAAAGAGACAGGTCATATTTGGAAATTTCTATTATTTTGTACAAATTTACAGTTTTCTATCTAGTTGAATTACTTATATAAATTCATGTTATTCTACAATTGGAAAACAAGACTAATTTATTCTTTTAAAGAATTTATTTTATTTATTTGAAAGAGTTACAGAGAGATGTAGATCGAGAGAGAGAGGGAGAGAGGGAGAGAGGGAGAGAGGGAGAGAGGGAGAGAGGGAGAGAGGGAGAGAGAGAGAGAGGTCTATTTGCTGCTTCATTCTCCAAATGGCTGCAATGGCCAGAGCTGAGTTGATCTGAAGCCAGGAGCCAGGAGCTTCTTCCTGGTCTCCCATGTGGATGCAGGGGTCCAAGGGCTTGGGCCATCTTGCTCTGCTTTCCCAGGCCATAGAAGAGAGCTGGATTGAAAGTGGAGCAGCCAGGACTTGAACCGGTGCCCATATGGATATCAGTGCCAAAGGCGGCGACGTTACCTGCTATGCCACTGTACTGGCCCTGAGTAATTTCTATTTCAGCGTTATGTTGGAGGAACAAAGAATAGAGGAGGCAAAGATAGTAGTTCTCTATCCCTTACCTGGAAGTTAAAAGATCTAGAGCACTTAAGTGAGTTGTAGATCAGCCTAAATATTAGGAGAGGACCTGGCAGGATAGAATGAACTGAAGAGATGGAAGAAAGTTGTTTGTGCCTTCTGTTTTCTTTGGACAGTCACAATGGAAAGACCTAGAGCAAGAAACTTCCAGAAATCACAAGTGATGATTTGCCCTCAAGTATTACTTCTGAGAAACAGAGAGCAACCTGGTTTTGGAAAGGACTAGCCCACTGAGAGTGAAATAAATCTCTCTGCAGTTTCTAACTCTTAAGACAAGAGTGAATCAGTGATTTTATTTGAGGTTAATAATGATTCATCTTTGGAAAACAAAAATACAGCTAACCAAATTGTATAAGCAGGGGCCACCTTAAAAGGTGAGATTCTTTCATAGTAAGTAGTGTATCATCAATATTTACATTTTATAAGAAGAGATTGTAGTCAACACAATTGTATCTTTACTTATCTTTTAATAGATGATGATGCAGATAAGTTGGTTGGCAAATGTACTGGTGTTTATCAAGTATCATTCCAATGAGGGAACTTATCTGACAAACACAAATATTTTTATATTTTTGGTGCCTGCATTTTGGTGCATATCATAGGTTCTCTGAGAAGCAGACTCTGAAATGAAGATGGGTGTTGAGGGTTTAATTATGAAATGCCTTTGAGATCAACATCTGTGGAAGATAAGAAAGCAGTATTGGGCATGAAATAAGGTTGAGCTGTGAGGCAGTTTCAGGAAGGCTTCAGTCACACGTATGGGAAATTCTGAAGCAGGGATGACCCTTTGGAGTTGTTCCAAGTTGCTCTGAGGACTAGGCCATTGTACTCCCATGTGGATCAGTCATCAGAGGCTGGACATCCTAGAAAGGGGGTGTGCCATTGGTTGAGACAGTTCTTTTTAGTTGATATAGGGACCTTGAGAGCTTAGAGCTTCTGCCTTCAGCACTCCCAGAGGGTGAGAGTAAGTATTTCTTTCCTGAAGGAGGGCTGGGCTACTCATCACAGCAGTCATCACTGTCTACCCCTGGGGCCATTTGGATCAATTTCCTTGTATAAGTTCTGGAAGCAAGTCCTGTAGGATTTTAGTGGATCTTCCTCTCTTGTGCAAACTTAGAAGAGAAAAGCAATAGAACAAATGATAGTCCTTGCATTGGCAGTTGGTCATGGGGCTATAATTGATATAGTCTCTCTCCACTACCCTTCATTTTAGATTATCATCATCCTCAGTTAGCATCTCTAATGATCTTAATTGTTGGTGTGATCCATACCTTCATTCCTGAAGGATTCACACTCTTGGTCATCTTGTCTTTCTCTGGCAGAGGCTTCTGCACTAATCCACTTACTATCAGAATAGGACAAGGAGGTACCAAGCAGCACTCAGCTAGATCACCAGTGTGTGAAGCAAATTCCTTCTTCCCTAATTGTTTAATTGCAACCCACAATCTCCTGATGACCAGAGCCAGGTACTCCTAATAAAATGCGACTTTTCTTGCCTGCTGGTCCCTTGTGAGAAGAATGAATGAAACTTCTGCTGTGTCCTTTGGAAGAAGGATTCCTTCTTTGGGTGCCACAATCTGCAAAACCACAAAGCCCCAAGTTGTGGAAGCAGGAAGCATACCTTACCCAAGTTGTTTCTTGGAAATATTGGTATCTGAAGCACTCCTGCTTCTACCTCTTAGCTGACACACACCTAATTCTCCCCACAGAGGGTGTAAGAAAAATCATTGACTTAAAATGTACACAGCATCTTGGAGGATTGCCCTCTACTCTTGCAAAGTAGCATTCGTGAGTTGACTCCTCAGCTGTGCTTTTGACAAGCTGTTCCATCATCCTGTCAGGCTCCCAGCTTCTGAGTGTTGCAGTGTTTTGTATAAGAAGTAGATTCTATGATCATTACCCTCTCCTACATCTCCTTTGCTTTAATATTCATTCCTTAGTCTGATATAATATTATGTAGGAATTGTTGCCAGTGAATGAAAAACTCTGTAAACCTTTGGGAGTTAATGTAGGTTGAGGCCCTACAGGCTAAGGCAAACTCAGATCTTCAAACCATTCATTCATTCATTCATTCATTTTGGGGTTGAAAAAAAATCATAAATCACTGTAGATTATAGTTACCCTATTGTACACTGTGGAACATGAGAAACAATTCTTCCTAGCTAACTATTTTAGTACCCTAATATTCCTTCCTAGTCTCTATTGACCAACATTCCATTCTTTTATGAAGTAGATTTTTTAGTGACCACAAATGATTGAAAACATGGTGTTTGTTTTTCTCTGCATAGCTTATTTCACTTGGAATAATGCTCTACAATTGCATAAATTTTTTCTGCAAAAGACAATTTCATGTTTTATGGATGAATCTATGTATATAGAACTATCTCTCACATTTTTGTTATCTATTAATTCATTGATGGACACCTAGGTTCATTCCATGTCTTGACTAGTGCTGCAGTAAATATGGGAGTGCAGCTATCTCTATTATATAATGATTTCATTTCCTTTGGATATATGTGGGGATTTCAAAGAGTTCATGGAAAATACGTATTATGAATATTATACATAGATTAAATTTTTCTGTACTAAAATGAACTCGTACTTACTTGTTATTGCATGTATAAACCAGGTCTAGTTTAAGGCACTAAGAAGGATAAAATATTACTTTGAAAAGAACTATTATCAGAGCAACCTGAATTCTACTAAAATTAAAGCAAAAACAAGCATCAAGTTTATGGTGAAGCTTGGATGGGAATAAAGTAAACCATTGGTGCTTTATTAACAGTTTATGAGGACAATGCCAGGAAGAAATATGCAATTAACAAATGGAAGACTTATTTTAAGAAGAGAGAAAATAATGTCGATGATGCAACCCATAGCAGCAGCTTATCCATATCAATTTGCAAGGAAAAAAAATCATCTTATTCTTGCCTAATTGCAAGACTGATGATTACTAGAAGAAGCAATAACTAACACCATAGGCATTCAACTGGTTTAGTTTACACAATTCTGACTGAACAAATTTAAGTGGAACAAACTTTCAGCTTTGTTCATACCATAATAACTTTTGTGCCCACATCAGCTGTAGACAGGCGCAGAACTTTCAATGGAAAACTTAAACAAGTGGGATCTATATCCTGAAGGATTTCTTTGAAGAATTTTAATAGGAGATGGAACATGGCTTTACCAGTATGAACCTGAAGACAAAGTGCAAGTAAAGCAATGGCTACCAAGAAGTGGAAGTGGTCCAGTCACAGAAAAGCAGACCAATCAAAAGCAAAATTCATGGCAACAGTTTTAGGGGATATTCAAGGCATTTTCTTGTTGACGTTCTGGAGGGACAAATAATAATCACATATGCATCTTTTGAGAGTGTTTTGGGAAAGTTAGTCAAAGCTTTAACAGAAAACTCCCAGGAAAGCTTCACTAGAGAGTTCTCCACTATGCCAAAGCTCCTGTTTGTTCCTCTCATAAAACAAGGGCAATTTGGTGGAAGTTGTCAACCTTTCATAAAACAAGGGCAATATACCCAGGGGAAATAAAATCACCAGATGAAAGAGTTGTCTGTACCACCATGTTCAAATCAGCTGAATTCACAATAGCTAAGATATGGAAGCCACCTAGGTGTCCATCAGTCAATGACAAGATAAAGAAATTATGGTATATATACACTATGGAATACTACTCAGCTGTAAAAAACAAATGAAATCCTGTCTTTTGCAACAAAAATGGATGCAACTGGAAACTATTTTACTTAGTGAAATAATCCAGTCCCCAAAAGACAAATATCATTTGTTTTCCTTGATCTGTGGTAACTAATAGAGTACCTACAATGTAATGTATAGGAATGAAATGGACATTTTGAGATTTGATATTGTTTACATCCTTTGTCTACTGTTGAGGAGAAGTGTTTTGTTCTTCTTACTATTATTTGAACTCTTTAATTAGTGTAGGGTTAATCTTATGAGTATAAATTAAATTTTATGAGTATAAAGTAAAAATTAAGTAAAGCAAAAATTAAGAGAAGGAATAGGAGAGGGAGGAGGAAGGCTGGGAGCATGGGCAGGAGGGAGGGTAGGATGTGAAGTATCACCATGTTCCTAAATCTGTACACATGAAATACATGAAATTTGTATACTTTGAAGAAAATAAAATTAAAAAAAAAAACATGGGCAATTTTGTGTGTATCAATGGGAAATGATTGGGCATATTCCTTACAGTCCTAATTTGGATGACTATTTTTGTTTCCTAATTTTTTGAAACATGATTCATTCTTTTTTTATTTGAATGGAAGAGTTGCTAAGAGAGGAGGGGACATATACACACACACACACACACACACACACAGGGAAAAGGAAAGAGAGAGAGAGGGAGAGAGAGAGAGAGAGAGAGAGAGAGAGAGAGAGAGAGAGAGAGACAACTCCCATCTATTTGTTCACTCTCCAAGTGACTGCAACAGCTGACGTTGGGCTGGACCGAAGCTGGGATCCAGGAATTCAATCCAGGTCTTCTACAATAAATTGCAGGAACCCAGTAACTTGAGCCATTACTGTTTCTTTTCTGGGTCTGATCTAGTAGGAAGCTGGAGTCAGCAACCAAAGCCGGGAATCAAATCTAGGCACCCTGATATGGGATGTGGACATCTAAACTGGCATTTTGACAATCCCACAAACAACATGCACAAGTTCTCCTTTATCTTCAACCATGTTAGTTTTGATGATAACCATTCTAACTAGGATGACATAATAGCTCATTGTGGTTTTGACTTGCATTTACTTGATTATTAGTGTTATTGGGCATTTTTTCATATGTTTGTTGGCCATGTATTTATTTTCATTTGAGATATGTCTATAATGATCATTTTCCCATCTTAAAATCAGATTTTTGTGTGTTTTTGAGTTCCTTAAATATTCCAGATATTAGTCAATTGCCACATGAACTATTTGCAAGTATTTTTTCCTATTTTGAAGGTTGTCTCTTCACTTTGTTGAATATTTCCTTTGCTGTACAGATATTTATTAATTTGATATAATCCCATTTGTCTATTTTTGCTTTTGCTGTCTGTGCAAAAAAAAAATTGGCTACACCAATGTCTTGAAATGTCTCATAACTTTCGTTTTTTTTTTTTTTTTTTTTTTTTGACAGACAGAGTGGACAGTGAGAGAGAGACAGAGAGAAAGGTCTTCCTTTTGCCATTGGTTCATCCTCCAATGGCCGCCGCGGCCGGGCGCACCGTGCTGATCCGAAGGCAGGAGCCAGGTTCTTCTCCTGGTCTCCCATGGGGTGCAGGGCCCAAGGACTTGGACCATCCTCCACTGCACTCCCAGGCCACAGCAGAGAGCTGGCCTGGAAGAGGGGCAACCCGGGACAGATTCCGGTGCCCTGACCAGGACTAGAACCCGGTGTGCTGGCGCCACAGGCGGAGGATTAGCCTATTGAGCCACGGCGCCGGCCAACTTTAGGTCTTACATTTAGGTCAGTGTGATGTCTTCTGAGATGTCAAATCAGTCCAGGTCTCATTGGATCATATCATGATGGAAGACAAGAATATTAACAGTCTTGTGGCAAGACTGCGAATATTTATTTTTGTTTGTTTCAGGTGAGTGGAGATTTGTTTCTGATCTTCTTTTCTAGTAGGGATGGGATGGAAAAGAATGTATAAGCCTGACCAATGACCATATGCCATGTACTTAGAG
Organism: Sylvilagus floridanus; assembly: GCA_949820135.1. NCBI lineage: Eukaryota > Metazoa > Chordata > Mammalia > Lagomorpha > Leporidae > Sylvilagus > Sylvilagus floridanus. The sequence goes on along the minus strand of OX463226.1, from coordinate 70,266,398 downwards.
CTGCTCTAGCAAAGATTCCACCTATGGAATAACTGTTGCAAATGGGGCCTCTATGTAGTTGAATTTGTGGTCACCAATATTCCCTGGGATACTTGAAGTTTCTGCAGGGACAAGAATTATCAATTAAAGACCATTATATGAGGTGGTGATTCTCATCAAACTTTATCTTTTAATTAATTAAGCATCGCACTATCTTTGCCATTGTCCCTGGGGGACAGTAATATTTTTTGATTTTCTGTTTTGGTGGTGGTATAATTTCATTGGTTGTGGTTTGTTCTTGCCAAGGGCCAGTAGCAGTTTTGCCAACCAGCAAGTATGTTCATCCCAGTGATATGTTTGGGGACCAGGAAAATGACCATCAGATGAAACAGTGGACCTACTGAGCTCACTGTGTACTGGACCTGCGTCAGGACCCTGTTTACTACTGGTCTTCAGTGGTCTTTGCTGTGACAGGGGGGCTATGATAACAGTTAACTTTTCTGGGTTTCTGTGCCTTGGTTAAGTGGCTTTATTTTTAACCTTGAGGCAATCCTTGTAGAGATGAACAGCAGAAGGTGATCTTCTTGCAGCATTCTCACAATGAAGTTGAAGGAGGATGGGGCAATGCGTCACAGTGTTCCTACTCCATTTGCCTGACCCCACCAACAATATTCTCTTTCTATCAAAGGCACGAGGATGACAGCTAGTGAAGCTTAGGCTTTAGGGATCCTCCTTTGCATGAACCCCTTTCAAGACTTTCAGCCTAATATTGTCCTTTTTTTTCCCTAGAAAAGAACCACCGTCCCCCAGATTATTGTGCTTCAGTTCCTCTGAGGTTGGGATGGAGAAGAGAGCAGAGCTCACAGCTCAGTGCATCCTCCGTCCCCAGCATCAGGTTCAGTATTTTGCATGCATTGTATCATCTAAATTTGGAAAACTCATTAACATTTCTCCAGTGTTCACATTTCTTGATTTCTTAACTTCTTTGCAAATGTATTTTCTTTTGCTTGGAAGTCTGTCCTCATTTTGTTTGTATTTGGAAGCTATTCTCAGCCTCCTATATATAACGTTAACACTGTCTCCCTCTCTGAGTACTTCTTGATCTCTGGAAAAGGGCTGGGTGCTTCTCGTAGCACCTTGTGGGTGTCACTTGTTAAACTCTGCTTGCAGATCACAATTGCTGTTTACATCTGTGTCCCCCTGGCTCCACTTTGAGTTCTGAAGTGGCAGATTCTGTGCTATTCACTTTTACGTCCTCTGGGTTAGCACAGTTTATGTCCTTGAGTAGAAACACATTAAATGTTGATTGACTGCATGAAATGGGATTGATTCTACAGTCTGGAACAAGAAGTCCCAAGAGTATCAAAATCTTTCTTTTGAGGACTAAGTTCACCAAACAACTTCTGATAAACTTGATTTCCTGTTTTCTTGAGAGCAGGGTAAAGATGTTCTTAAAGAAAAGACACAGACATATGTAGTATCAGAAAGTATATTTTTACTGCCAAAGATTAAATCAGTATCCCAGTTTGTCAGTCAGATTCTTGAGTGCATGTTAGCCAGAGCCAATCTCTCACACCTGAAATTTTTCTAAGTTAATGCCATATGATTAAATAGATAAGATTGAACAAAAATTGTAGAATCTGGACTCAGCATGGTAGTTACAAATCTTATATATTCACCAAATATTTTTATTACAAAGATGAGCTCATCTTGTGTATCCTGGTTTTTAAATTTCATATCAGCCAATAAGCAAGTGTTTATATCATCGTTCTTGATATTTGTTTTTTTTTATAATGCTTTTATTTAAAGAATATAAATTTCCAAAATACAGCTTATAGATTACAATGGCTCCCCCCCCATAATTCCCGCCCCCCGCAACCCCCCCCCTTTCCCACTCCCTCTCCCCTTGCTTCACATCACGATTCATTTTCAATTCTCTTTATATACAGAAGATCAGTTTACTATATATTAAGTAAAGATTTCAACAGTTTGCCCTCACACAGCAACACAAAGTGAAAAATACTGTTGGAGTACTAGTTATAGTATTAATTCACAATGTACAGCACATTAAGGACAGAGATCCTACATGACATATTTTTTTAAAAAAATTGATTAATTTTCTAGGCAATTTCCAACTTGACACCAAGATTTTTTTTTCATTTTTAATTATCTATATACAGAAGATAGATTCAGTATATACTAAGTAAAGATTTCATCAGTTTGCACCCACACAGAAACACAAAGTGTAAAATGCTGTTTCAGTGCTAGTTATAGCATAACCTCACATTGGACAACACATTAAGGACAGATCCCACATGAGACGTAAGTACACAGTGACTCCTGAAGTTGATTTAACAATTTGACACTCTTGTTTATGGCATCAGTAATCTCCCTAGGCTCTAGTCATGAGTTGCCAAGGCTATGGAAGCCTTTAGGGTTCGCTGACTTCAATCTTATTCCGACAGGGTCATAGTCAAAGTGGAGGTTCTCTCCTCCCTTCAGAGAAAGGTACCTCCTTCTTTGATGGCCCCATTCGTTCCACTGGGATCTCACTCACAGAGATCTTTCATTTAGGTCTTCTTTTTTTTCCAGAGTGTCTTGGCTTTCCATGCCTAGAGTATTCTCATGGGCTCTTGAGCCAGATCTGAATGCTTTAAGGGCTGATTCTGAGGCCAGAGTGCTATTTAGGACATCTGCCATTCTATGAGTCTGCTGTGTATCTCGCTTCCCATGTTGGATCATTCTCTCGCTTTTTGATTCTATCAGTTAGTATTAGCAGACACTAGTCTTGTTTGTGTGATCCCTTTGACTCTTAGACCTATCAGTGTAATCAATTGTGAACTGAAATTGATCACTTGGACTAGTGAGATGGCCTTGGTACATGCCACCTTGATGGGATTGTATTGGAATTCCCTGGCACAATTCTAACTCCATCATTTGGGGCAGTTCTGATTGAGCATGTCCCAAATTGTACATCTCCTCCCTCTCTTATTCCCACTCTTATATTTCACAGAGATCACTTTTCAGTTAAAATTTAAACACCTAAGAATAATTGTTTGTTAATTACAGAGTTCAACCAATAGTACTAGAATAAAAAAATTACTAAAATGGATAAAGTATAACATTGTACAACAACAGTCAGCACAAGAGCTGATCAAGTTACTGTTTCTCATAGTGTCCATTTCACTTCAATAGGTTTCACCTTTGGTGCTCAATTAGTTGTCACCGATCGGGAGAACATATGATATTTGTCCATTTGGGACTGGCTTCATTCACTCAGCATGATGTTTTCCAGATTCCTCCATCTTATTGCAAATGTCCGGATTTCATTGTTTTTGACTGCTGTATAGTATTCTATAGAGTACATGTCCCATAATTTCTTTATCCAAATGTATGCTTTGAATTCCCTGTGATCTTTTGCTGTGAGGTTCCCTTCGTTTACCTTCTTTCATGTTGATGGCCATGTTTCTGTGTTTCTGTGTGTAACACATCTTTAAGTATCTTTTGCAGGGCTGGATGAGTGGCAACAAATTCTTTCAATTTTTGTTTGTTATGAAAGGTCTTTATTTCACCTTCATTCACAAATGAGAGCTTGGCAGGATATAATATTCTGGGCTGGCAGTTTTTCTCTCTAAGTACCTGGGCTATGTCTCGCCATTCCCTTCTAGCTTGTAGGGTTTCTGATGAGAAGTCTGCCGTGAGTCTAATTGGAGATCCTCTGAGTGTAATTTGACGTTTCTCTCTTGCGCATTTTAGGATCTTTTCTTTCTGTTTCACTGTGGTGAGTTTAATTACAACGTGTCGTGGTGAGGACCTCTTTTGGTCATGTTTCCTAGGGGTTCTATGAGCTTCCTGTACTAGGATGTCTCTGTCCTTCTCCAAAACTGGGAAATTTTCTGCTATTATCTCACTAAAAAGGCCTTCTAATCCTTTCTCCCTCTCCATACCTTCAGGAACTCCTAGAACTCGAATGTTGGGTTTTTTAATAGTATCCTGTAGATTCCCAACAATATTTTTTAGATTTCTAATTTCCTCTTCTTGTCTTTGGTTTGACTGTATAGTTTCCTGTGCTCTGTCTTCTAAGTCTGATATTCTCTCTTCTGCCTCACCCATTCTGTTTGTAAGGCTCTCTAATGTGTTTTTCATTTGATCTATTGAATTCTTCACTTCATTATGATTTCTCGTCACTATCACAGTTTCATGTTCTACTAGTTGTTTCATTTCAGCTTGATTTCTCCTTAATATTTCATTTTCACGAGAGAGATTTTCTACCTTGTCCACTAAGGATTTCTGTAGTTCAAGAATTTGTTTTTGAGTACTTCTTAGTGTTCTTATCAATTTTTTGAGATCTGCTTCTTGCATCTCTTCTATCTCATCATCTTCGTAATCTTGAATTGGGGTGTCTTTTTCATTTGGGGATGCCATAGTGTCTTCCTTGTTCTTATTACCTCGGTTTTTGCGTTTGTTGTTTGGCATATTGGTTTCTTCACTGTGGTGTTTTTTTCTTGTTATACTATGACTCTAGATTAAGTGGACTGTCTGCTTTTGATGGAGCCTTAGAGGCTTGAGATGGGTGTGGCCTGAGAGCTCTGTTTGGTTCCTCAGGGTTGAGGGTGTGTCAAAGGAGACACTCCCAGGTTAGGCGTGGTAAATCTTTCTCTGTTACTTTTTTTTTTTTTTTTGGTTCAAAAGGGAAGTAATTCCACACAGCTGAATGGAATTGGGGGTGGTTAGCAGGCGAATGATATACCCACAGGAGCCAGAGATCGGAAGCTCTTTCCCAAGGACCAGAGAGGGAATCTTTGCTGCCCTTTGTGTGGGCTGAGATTCTCCTGTAGTCTCCCACTGGGCTGCCAAGGCTACTGAACTGTAGCGTCTCTGGAGAGTACTCACATGAATTCGTGATTTCCGTGAGTTCTCTCCCCCACTGTCTCTTTTTTCACAGTCTCAGTTCATTAGCACCACACATTCATTAGGTTCTAATCTCCTGTTATTTCACCCCTCCCACCCAGAGTCAGGTTTTTCTGCTAGGCTTGGGGCCGGTGCCGACCCGAGGTCGCCCTGCTTATGACGTATTCCAAAATGGCGCCTGCTCTTTGTCTTGCTCACCTTTGAGAGGTGAGCGGAGAGAGAGAAGCTCGTGTCCGTATGGGTCACTTTTTTTTTTTTTTTTCCCCTCTCTCTCTCTCTCTTCTAGTTAGCCTGGTGAACTTTTCCCCGCAGGATTTCAAGCCTTGTTCGCTCTAGGCTCCCTTTTCCGCTTCCCTGCTGGTAATTCGGGCTATTGATGTTCTGCTCACCTTGCGTTCCAGCGCTGGTGTGTTGAATCTGCTGCTGGTGTCCCAAACTGCGGGCTCCCACGCTCTCCACGCAGGTCCACTGTGAATCTCCAGTTCCGGAAGGGTTTTCTCTGCTGTATCTTCCCCTACTCTTCCTTGAACCTGCAGTATCTCCACTTTTATTAAACTGTCTCTCCCCAGACTATCGGTGTGCTCCCTTCCTATTCCGCCATCTTGCCGCTCTCTCTACCGTTCTTGATATTTGTACAGTATTCCACTATATGCTGTGGCAGAATTTATGTAATCAACCTGCTTAATAAATGTTTAGGTTGCTTATAATTTTTTTTTTGCCAAGATGAGCAAAATGTTAGTGACCACCTTTATGCATTAATCTTTAGGTAAATTTCTAAAAATGGAACTGGGTAGCCAAAGGATAGCATTATTTTTTTAAATATATGTGCAGTGCAAATTTATGTGTATATATATATATATATTTAACACTCATATACAAAGAAGTATTTGTGTATATATAAATATTCATTTTGTCATCTTGGCAGAGACAATTTAATGCCCTCCATTGATTATATAGATCGTTTGCTGGGAGTCAGCTGCTTCCTGCTTTCATTGCATCTCAGTGGAATTATGTGCCTGATTCTTATCCATGGACACTGAGCAGAAGTCTGTGTGTCACTTCCTGGGCAAGGATGTTTTCCTCCTGTTCCTCAGCAGAGTGCTGTTGTTTGTGAAAATATCGGGAGCCACTAAAAGTGGTGGAGGTTGTCAGTCGGATTTTTTTCCTGTCTATAAATGAGAGGATGAGAAGCTCCCTATCACCAATCAGGATTATTTATTGCAGACACTAGGTAAGTAAGAAACAACTCATGATGTAAAAGCACTGACATTGGGTATTCATCTGTTATAGTACATAGTGTTTCCTTATCCAGTGCAGGTAGCTTGTCTTCCAATAAGGTGGATCTTCCATAAAGCATATAAAGTACCTTTCCCTACTCCCATCAGTCTCACCAACAACTTACACAAGTTGCCAACTTTATAAGTGGTAAATTGAAGGTATCCCATTCTTGTTTGATCTTGAAGTTTTTCAAGTTCTAGTGCATTTGACATGTTAATTGACTACTTATACAAGTATTTCTTCTTAGCCCAGAGATCTGTGACTTAATAATTCCTGGAAGTTTAAAAAAATCTAAGTTTTAAAAGTTTTCTACATGCATATTTATGAACACTTGGAGATAGTGTTTTTAGCCAAAAACTCTACACTGAATGAACAAAAATAGGAGAATAACTTCAACATAGTTAATTTGGGGCTGCCAACAGCCTCTCTGTGGGCCTGTGAGCCAATCTGATGGGGGTGTGTATGAATAGGAAAAAAACTCAATGGAAGTTATTCAGTTGTTTTAATGAGTCTTGAACCCAGTGGATTAAATGAAAATTGTTCTGGCTTAACTAGTGGCACTAATTGGTGAAGATAAGGCTATTGGATAGGCTGTATAGGGTAGTTATTCCAAGTTTATATATTTTTCTAATTTGCTTCTGATATTTTACCTTTCTTCTTCAGTGCTCCATGTGCACAAAACAGTATTCTATTTTCTAACAACAGTCTAATATTTATGAAATACAGCAAAACTTATAAAGGGGTGCTCTATATATTTGGATTTGCTTTTTCAAAAAATTGATTATTTTTTATTAATTTGAAAGGCAGAATTACAGAAGGGGAGAGAGAAAGACAGGGAGAGAGAGAGAGAGAGAGAGAGAGAGAGAGAGAGAGAGAGAGAGAGAAGGAGAATGAGGATCTTCCAGGCATTGGTTTACTCCCCCAAAAGGCCTCGCTGGGATAGGCCAGGCCAATGCTAGGATCTAGAAGCTTTATCTGGGTCTCGCACATAGGTACAGGGGCCCAAGGACTTCGGCCATCTTCCACTGCTTATACCAGGTGCATTAGTAGGAAGCTGGATTAGAAATGGTGCAGCTGGAACTCAAACCTGCACCCTATGGGATGCTGGCATTGCAGGTGGTGGCTTAACAGAGGCTTAACCCATTATATCACAACACTGGCCTCCTTTCATGTTTTTAAATCAGGGTTTGCTTTGATTTTGAGTTGGATCATTGAGCCTGAAAGTAGACTCTTATAAGTCATCATGTTTCTTGCTAAAGTTTATAAGACGATGAAGTGGTTTGCTGAGTTAATAGAAAGGAAAAGAGAAGGTTTCTAGGAAGGATTAGACTGGCTTTGGAGAAGCAGGAGAGAAATATAGTTGATCTACTACATCTGCAGTTCTGCATCCATTGATTTAATGAATGGTGGATTGAAGATATTAAAAAAATTGCATCTGGATTGAATACGTATAGATAGCTTGTGTATCATTAGTCCCTAAACAATATACTACAACACTATTTATATGGCATTTATATTTTTGAGGTACTAAAAGTAATCTAGAGATGTGTGAAGTGTATAGGAGGTTATCCGCAAATACTATGACATTTTATTTAATTTTATTTTTTAAAGATTTATTTATTTATATTGAAAGTCAGAGTTAGAGAAAGGGAAAGGCAGAGAGGGAGAGAGAGGTCTTCTATCTACTGGTTCACTCCCCAATTGGCCGCAACTGCAGGAGCTGTGCTGATCTGAAGCCAGGAGCCAGGAGCTTCTTCTGGGTCTCCCATGCAGATGCAGGGGCTCAAGGACTTGGGCCATCTTCTACTGCTTTCCCAGGTCATAGCAGAGAGCTGGACAGGAGGAGGTGGAGCAGGCAGGACTCAAACCGGCGCCCATATGGGATGCCGGCATTGCAGGTGGTGGCTTTACCCACTACACCACAGCACCGGTCCCTACTTTGACATTTTAAATCAAGTATTTGAGCATCTATGGGTTTTGGCATCCTCTGGGGGGGTACTAAGCATTAATTATATGTGGATTTACTAGACTGAAGACATGATTCTCCTGGCTGGGACTTGTAGGTCCAGAGCACATCAAGTGAGGACCCAGGAACTTATTTATGATGGTAATTTATGAAAGAACATGATTCTAAGGGAATAGCTGCATGGTACAGAGGAGGGGACCTGCTTTCAGCTTGGGGATCTCAGCCATAAGTGTTTTTCTCTGCCGCTGGCAGAGCATTGAAGCCATAAGAATTTTCTGTAGCTGAAGCGACCATGTAAACCTCGGACAGTGGATATCTCAGCAATAATTTATGGAGACAGATGACCTCGACATGACCTTGGTGAGAGGGGCATGCCCCACCAAGCTGCAGGATGAAGACTGAGTTAGAAATTAAGTTTATTTATTGAATCTTGGATTATTGTGCACACCTGAGTCAGTAGACAAAGATTAATGTTCACTGTAACCGCATTTCCTGGGGCCAAACATCTCAGATCGTTATGTGCTCATGAGAAGCCATAGTTTTATTTAATTGCATTTGTTCATTTACTATAATTTGATAATATTTCCTTTGAGCACACATTTAAATAATTATTCAAGTAAAATGATGTTTTCAGAGTTAGCCTGGCAAAGGGGCTTTGGAATCAGAAGATTCCAGTGATATATGATTCTTTAGCACGTGGTTTTGATTTGAATTTCATCATGACTTAGCAGAAATCAGAGCAGATTTGTTATGTGTATGGAACTAAATGTTTGTTAGGATCATAAAAAGTACTATAAAGTGCCACCGAGCACCATCTAGATACTGGGTACCAATCTAGGACACTGGGTACCAAACATTTGAAGGGGACTCTAGAGTTTCTTCCTGAATATTTACTTAAGAATATCTGAGATTTCAGTGTTCTTCAAAAAGGTCATGGAATTAAAAAATACTTTTATTTGGTGCAAAAGTTTTGAAATCCATGCATAGCTGTTTTCATAATACATAATTTTAATTTAAAATTAAAAAAAAAGATTTATTTATTTATTTGCAGAGTTACAGGGAGGCAGAGACAGAGGCAGAGAGAGAGAGAGAGAGAGAGATCTTCCGTCTGCTGGTTCACTCCCCAAATGGCTGCAATGGCTAGAGCTGGGCCCATCTGAAGCCAGGAGCCAGGAGCTTCCTCTGGGTCTCCCATGCAGGTGCAGGGGCCCAAGGACTTGGGCCATCTTCCACTGCTTTCCCAGGCCATAGCAGAGAGCTGGATTGTAAGTGAAGCAGCTGGGACCTGAACCGGCACCCATTTGGGATGCATGCACTGCAGGTGGAGGCTTTACCTCTATGCCACAGCACCGGTCCCCATGATCCATATTTTTATGTGAGGTAGTTGAAGATTAACTTCACACTGAGCCTTGAGTTAGCTAGAGGAGAAGTTCAGGAAGATGGGGACTTTGTTGACCCTGGCTTTAGAGCCAATACCTTGACTCTAGAAGGCTCGAATCCTTGTCCTGTGAAAATGGACTCTCCTATCAGGTCATCCCTGCTATTAGTTTGGTTTGAGATTTGGAGCCACACTGGAGCACTCACTCTGGCTTCTGGGTTGCACACTTCTTTCCTGTGTAGTTGCATTGTGAATAGTATTTGGGAATTGATTTTACTAATGTATATCACACTGCTGGGCAGGACACAGCAATCCCTTGTTTGTCTCTGATTAACAGTCTGCAACATGTTCAGAGACAAGATTGGCTCAGATGATGTCTGTGAGTAAGAGTGGCCAAAACTCTGATGTGTTTTCAGGCCATTGACACTCACAGCCCACCTTGACCCGGGCCCTGCCTTCTCATCTCTTGGGCCACCTCTGCATGCGGAACTGCTGCTGTTGCTGTTTCGGGGGGGGGGGTTTGAAGCCCTGCTTCAGTACATCCTGGGAGTGATTTTCTTGTTCTTGTGAATGGTGGTTCCTTCTCTTACACAGCATACTGCAGGAGCATGATCCATCATTCCCCTAGTGCTGTTTATGGAAGATCACTTTTTTGGTATAGTTTTGTAGCATGTCAATGTATCCAACCCCTATTTTCTGACTCCAACAAACCTATTCCTAAGGGAAGTGAAGGTCTGCCTGGGAGTCCCCCATTGTGCAGGAAACTAGGAGCTCTGTTAATCACCAGTGTGAAGGAAAAGAGTGAGTGGATATTATCTGCATCCAGTAATTGTGTCAGCTGTGAAATTAAGGATCCTGAACTGACCTGGGGAAAGGGTTAATTTGGAGCAGCCCTGAGCCTGTCTGGTCTTTGCACTATTCGTTTTTCTCCTTAGAACAATCAGCCTGCTTCATACCCTAAATCTAGTATTATGATGCTTGGACTTCACAGAGACTTCTCTGTTATCTTTTCTTCAATTTATAGATTAAAACAGGTATTTATTCCTTGTAGTTTTTCAACTGTCTCGAAAGATAACACCACAAAGCAGATGATCCAATAATACTTTGGACTTTAATTCTTCAGGAGGTATTGCAGAGAGCTGACCAGTGAGAGCAAAACCGCTGTTTCTGATGCAGCAGTCTTTGAAAATGCCTGCATGGGCAGCCACCCCCGTTCTGACAGCCAGGCGCAAGGGGTGGTGGGAGGGGAAGAGGAGGCACCGAGTAAGGGTAGGCCACGTAATGCTTCAGGAAGGAATTACAAATTCAATCTCCGAGGCTTGATTCAGTGAAGAATTGTTTCTTGAGCATGTGTAGTATCTTGCAGAAACCGTTGCTTTACAGAGCAGCTCCGTCTGGAGGCTGGGAGAAGTCATTTCCTTCCTGGAATGAGAGTAGACCCTGGTATTTGTGACCCATGGTCATGTTTACCCAATGCAAGCTCTAGCAGAATAGGACTAAGGCTCCTACATTGTAAGTGGAGTTTCCATTTTCCTACAATTTTGTCCCCATCAAGAATTATGTTTTTTTTTAAATTTGATTAACTTATTGAGAGTGAGGGAGAGAAAGAGGGAAAGAGGGAAAGAGGGGGAGAGAGAGAGAGAGAGAGAGAGAGCGAGCGAGCAATCTACTGGTTTACTTCTCAAATGACCACAATGACTAGGACTGGGAAAGACAGAAGCTGGGAATTGAAATAGCAGTCCAGGTTTGCCACATGGGTTGTAGGAACCCAGGTACCTCTGTCATCACCTGCTGCTTCTCAGGTGTGCATTAGCAGGAAGCTGAACGAGAATTCAGGACAGACCCAGGTAATCCAGTGTGGGACATGGACATCCTAATTGCTCCTTCCATCTTTTCCATCAGGGACCTCATTGCCAGGTTAGCACTGACAGGATGGGATGTCCACCCTGGACTTGAGATCAGCTACATCTTTCCTTAACAGTTTCTGCCATGGGCTAATTTGGGAATGGAGAGCAGGCAGAGCAGAGAGGAGCATTGGTGCAACTGTTTGTCTCCTGCACACAGTAGGTTCTCTTCCTTAAAGCGCACATTTTGCTTATACCACATGGGAGGTTAAGCAGGATTTTGAAAAGCTGCCTTTTATTCTTCCAGCTCATTTAGGAGCCATCTGGAAGAGGCCTTAGGGCCAAGTGGATGTACTATTTCCCTGGTCTCTTAGAGCTATCCCTTGGGAATAAGTGCGTGCATGGTGTGTGTGCACATGTGCACAAACGTGCTATAAATCACCTCTCATTGGCACCAAATTAAATTTAAACATCCTAAATCCCTGAACAAGCTGATAGCTGGATCTTGGGTGGCAGGATGGTGAGCACTGTGCTCAGCATTGATTAAACAGAAATTATATTTGTTGCAGTATTTAATGCAAACATTCACAGAGGTAGCAATGGTTTCAAATGCTGACGGGCCGGCGCCGTGGCTCAACAGGCTAATCCTCTGCCTTGCGGCGCCAGCACACCGGGTTCTAGTCCCGGTCGGGGCGCCGGATTCTGTCCCGGTTGCCCCTCTTCCAGGCCAGCCCTCTGCTGTGGCCCAGGAGTGCAGTGGAGGATGGCCCAAGTGCTTGGGCCCTGCACCCCATGGGAGACCAGGAGAAGCACCTAGCACCTGGCTCCTGCCATCGGATCAGCGTGGTGCGCCGGCCGCAGCGCACCGTCCGCGGCAGCCATTGGAGGGTGAACCAACGGCAAAGGAAGACCTTTCTCTCTGTCTCTCTCTCTCACTGTCCACTCTGCCTGTCAAAAAAAAAAAAAACAAAAAAAAACAAAAAAACAAAAACAAAAAAAATGCTGGCCTGTTACCAACTGAATATGAATCACCTGACTAGCATGTAAAAGATTCCCAGACCCAACAAATCAGAATCACCTTGATTGAGGCACAGGAATCTTTACCTGAATAATCTCATTATTTACTTGCAAAGCCTGGTTTGGGGCTTATTGTGGATGTGGAAGTTGAAGGGTTTCCTAGCTGAGTTCTAGTCTTTGCTCCCATGTGGTGTGGTCCTTGACACATCACTTAACCTTTCTGGCCTCAGTTTGGTCAGCTGCATGGTGAAGGGATTCAAACCATTTCTTTGAATGGGATGTTATTCAGAGCCCCAATATATTAGCAGATTAAAGTAGGGCATTCTGGTGGAAGCAGTGGTCAGGTTTTCTTTTTGTTCCCAAAATGGGCTCTAAGGGCTGCCAAAGAATTCCAGGGATTTCTGGGACACAGTCTGAAACTCTCTAGGAGAATAAGCACTATGGTTCTTTTCAGTCCTAGAAAGTTTGGAATTGTGGCCATAGCAGGTGACGTGCCTCCTCCCCACTCTTCCTCTTATTGTCTCTGTTTCTGTCCTCTCTTTCTATTTCTATCAACTTATCTATCTATTCTGTCTCTGCTGTTGTCTGTTTGTAGCTCTATTTCTGTTTCTGTCTATCCTCCCTCCCTCCCGCTGACTTCTCATCCCTTGCTACCTCCTTTCCTTCTCTTTCTCTCTCTCTTCTAGAAAAGACAAAAGCCCAGGATATATATTTCTTTTCAAATTCTCAGGTGAAGCATGGCAGACATTTGAGAGGAGACTATCTGAAACCAATTTTAAGGTGCAAAGTTGTTTTGCCTAGTTTTCTTTCTTTTCTCCTCTCCTCTTCCTCCTCCTTCTGCTTCTCCTACCTCCTCATCCTCCCCCTTACTCCATTTATTTTCTTTCTGTTTAGAATGGAATCTTCAGATTTGGCTCAGGAAGTTTTGAAGTTGAATTCATCAACTTAAAGGCTATAACATTTCTTAACCGGTTTGACCAGAGTTCTGACAATCAAATCAGGGACACAGAGTAAGATCGTATGATTTGTGGTGTAGGTTGTACAGGAGACTTTAGTTTTATTACTGCATTTAGTTACTCAAAACAGTCGCTGGAATCCTGATTCTTTGTTTTGGTGATGCTAGGTGTTTGTTATATTGGACTGATATGAGATCAGGCATGATGGAACTCCTTTAGGTAGGTAACAAGCCTTAAGTAGATTCCAGAACTGTCCTTGTTTAGTACAGGATTGGATTGCATGAGATTTTTTTTTTTTGACAGGCAGAGTGGACAGTGAGAGAGAGACAGACAGTGAGAAAGGTCTTCCTTTTGCCGTTGGTTCACCCTCCAATGGCCGCCTCAGCTGGCATGCTTGGGCTGGCGCATCGCGCTGATCCAAAGGCAGGAGCCAGGTGCTTCTCCTGGTCTCCCATGTGGTGCAGGGCCAAAGCACTTGGGCCATCCTCCACAGCATTCCCTGGCCACAGCAGAGAGCTGGCCTGGAAGAGGGGCAACCGGGACAGAATCCGGTGCCCCAACCGGGATTAGAACCACAGGTGGAGGATTAGCCTATTGAGCCGTGCGCTGGCCATGCATGAGATCTTAATTTAGAACATTTAATAGTTTTATTTTAAAAAGAAAGTCAGTCCCATAGAAACATTAATGATAACTACCACATGATGCGGGGCATGAGCACGGCCATGGTGCGGCCAGGCCAGGCCCGGAGGCTCCGCACGCGTGGTTGCCCCCGCCAAAGCTGCGTGGAACGGAGCCACGTGGAGCTGAGCCCGTGAACTAAACCAAGCCAGGGCCGCGGAGCCAGCCGGCAGGTGTCCCGGGGATGGCAGCGCAGGGAGGGGCCCGGCATGCACGCACGTGGCCCCCGGACCGGGCGGCGCCAAGGAGGGGCAAAGAAGATGGCGCGCAAAGGAAGTAAGATGGGTGGAACTCAAAAGCTAATTGGCTACACAACATCAGGGGAGGTAACAAGACTAGTATAGACATATGGCTAGTCCTATAGAAATCCCCCCCGTAAAGTGACCTTTTAAGTGATAGGCTGGTCCTTAGCCCTGCCCCAATGACTCTGCAGTTTTGTGCTATAAAAGGTTCGGTTTCGCATGGAATAAATGAGTCCTTGCTAGACTTGGCTCCCCGCTGCGTCTAATTATCTCCGGGATCGGGAGGCTGGGGAACGGGCAAGCAGCGCACTCACCTTTCCTCGGACCCAGTCCATCCTGTATCGGTGGACTCAGACCCTGCAACATGACTTCTGGGTTTCCTAATATTTGTACTCCTAAATACTGCAGAACATAGTTCCTAAGAACAAAGTCTGAAAGTACAACCATACATTCTTTTTTTTAAAACATTTATTTATTTATTTGAAAGTGAGAGTTACACAGAGAGAAGGAGAGGCAGAGAGAGAGAGAGGGAGAGAGGGAGAGAGAGGCCTTCCATCAGCTGGTTCACTCCCCAATTGGCTGCAACAATTAGAGCTGCACCCATCCGCGGTCAGGAGCCAGGAGCTTGCTCTGCGTCTTCCCATGTGGGTGCAGGGGCCCAAGCACTTGGGCCATCTTCTCCTGCTATCCCAGGCCATAGCAGAGAGCTGGATCAGAAGTGGAGCAGCCGGGATTTGAACCACGCCCATATGGGATGCCGGCACTACAGGCAGCAGCTTTACCCTCTATGCCACAGCACTGACCCCAATCATACATTTTAACATGTACATTATTGTACATTCCAACATGTTGCAATGATAATATTTAGGAAAGTTAGCATTAAGATAATATTAAGAAGTATCAGTCTGGATTCATATTTCACTACTATTCATTTTTCATAATTATATGAATATAGATTTTCACGTCTCTTTTGAACTTAGATGTGATAATCCTATAGTTGTAGTATGAATAAAGTATTATGTGGGAGTTAATTTATATTTATTCATTTAAGATTACTAGATAAAAATATTTAGGGATAAGAAACCCACTTCGATGGGGTATAGATTCTTTTAATAGTATTTTAAAAATTTTTATTTATTTTCTTTTACTTGAAAGAGAGAGAGGGAGAGAAAGAGAGAGAGAAAAGATATAGAGGTCTCCCATCCTCTGGCTCACTCCCTACATATCCACAGCAGCTGGACTTGGTCCAGGCAGAAGCCAGGAGCCCAGAACTCAGTCTAGGTCTTCCACATGGGTAGTAGGGGCACAAGTACTTAAACTATCACCTGTTGCCTTTCACGGTGTACATGAGCAGGAAGCTGGACCAGAAAGAGTGTCAGGTCTTTAACACAGGTATGAGATGTGGGCATCCCAAGCAGGGTTTTTTTTTTTTTTTTTAAGATTTATTTATATGAAAGGCAGTATGATAGATAAGGAGACAGAGATTTCTTCCATCCACTGGTTCATTCCCCAAATGTCTGCAACAACTGGGCCCATGCCAGGCTAAAGCCAGGAGCCAGGAACTTCATCTTGGTCTCCCATGTAGGTGACAGGAACTGAAGTATTTGGCTTATCACTCATTACCTACCAGATGCGTTAGCAGGAAGCTGGAATGGGAGTGCAAAGGAGATGGGACTTGAAATGGGCATTCCAATATGCGATGTGCGCATCCCAAGCGGGGATTTAACCCTTTGCACTATAATGCCTCCCCACAAATGGTGTCTTAACCACTTCCAAACACCTGCTCCTGCCCCAGATAATATTCTTTATTGTGAAGATTTCACAATCCAGTTGTATCCATGCAAGTAGGCAGAAAACCACAAGAAGCAGAACATGTTATGACAGAGAAAAACTGCTAGGTAATGGGAAATTATAGGGTAACATTCAAAGATATGAGGAGACCAGGAAGATAGGGTTTATAGAGACTGAGTTGGAATGTGCTTTGGTCATGAAAAAATCAGGTGGAGATTTCCTGTGGGCGTGTGGATAGATCTGGAGCAAGAGTAGAGAGAATGCCATAGTTCAGGAAATCTTACAAACAGTAGAAGGTGCAAATTTTGGAACGGATATATTTTCTAAAAAAGGATAAGTATAAAAAAATTGAAAAGTGGAAATAAGATGAAGATATAGAAATCCATACACATTTAAGAACTATTTTTCTCATCAAGTATTTTAATCAGTTTATTTATTTGAGAATTGGGTCATTGCAATTCATGTTTTACTATGGCTTGGAAACTCTGTAATCCACCTTCTGCTTTGGATTAGAGGATTTGAAGAAAACAGTGTGCACACAACTTTAAATAGAAAGTTAAAAATTCACGGTGGCCTTTATCTGTTGAAATTATGATCTGAATCACTATTACTTGGGACGCTTTATGCCTAAAATAGGTAACATCCTGTAGATTGGCTTTCACTATTCTATTAATTGGACCGCTGGCATGTTTATGTTCAGAGACCTATTCTAGCACTATTAGATTTGCCAGATGAAAAACACAAAACCAGTTCAACCTAGGAGATAATCAATTTTTCATGCTCATTATCATTTAGATGAGTCTCTTATAAGGGAATGGTTTCAGCATGACGCATTTTAATGCTGAGTAACACATCATTCCTCCAGGTACTGAACAGGAAGACTTATGTGCTTCAAGTGAAAATGTTAAGGCCTTAAATTTCAAAGTAAAGAAAAAAATCAAAAGGAAATTTGTGAAAACGAAATGAGAGTCAGAGCGCTGGTAAAGTTCATTGCCTGAAAACTTTCCAGTTTCTTCAATATTTTTATAGTTGCTTAACCTTTGACATTCTTTGTACATCTCTGGCTGTCCTGAAGGATAAAGAAAAGTACTGAAAACTTCAGTGCTTTACTAAAACTTTAATATTTTGGCATTATATGGAACCATTTCAATACTTCATATTAAACAAAAAAGACATCTCTTGTGTCTCTATAAACTTCAAATGAGACCATAGGCCCAGTTACAGTGGTTTTAGCTTTTAGCCAAGGTTGACTACAAGACAGTCTCACCAGACCTGATTTTTTAAGTGCAGAGAGTCCGGCAATTCTGGTCTTTAATCAGTCAAACTATTTTTTTGTTAATTTACTAACAACTAGTAGATCTTACACTTAAAATGGAAATATTCCAACTGATTTCCTTTTCTTTCATTTTGAAATATTTTACAAATTTTTTTTTTTTTTTTTAACAGGCAGAGTGGACAGTGAGAGAGAGAGACAGAGAGAAAGGTCTTCCTTTGCCGTTGGTTCACCCTCCAATGGCCGCCGCGGTCGGCGCGCTGCGGCCGGCGCACCGCACTCATCCGATGGCAGGAGCCAGGAGCCAGGTGCTTTTCCTGGTCTCCCCATGGGGTGCAGGGCCCAAGCACTTGGGCCACCCTCCACTGCACTCCTGGGCCACAGCAGAGGGCTGGCCTGGAAGAGGGGCAACTGGGACAGAATCCGGCGCCCCGACCGGGACTAGAACCCGGTGTGCCGGTGCCGCAAGGCGGAGGATTAGCCTGTTGAGCCACGGCGCCGGCTTATTTTACAAATATTTATTTACTTATTTGAAAGTCAGAGTTAGAGAGAGAGAGAGAGGAGGGAGATTCCATCTGCTACTTCATTCCCCTAGATGGCCACGATGGCCAGGACTGGGCCTGGCTGAAGCCAGAAGCCAGGATATGAATTAAAAGTGGAGCAACCAGGACTCAAAACAGGGCCCCATATAGGATGCTAGTATCACAGGTGGTGGCTTTACCCTCTATGCCACAATGCTGCCCCTCATTCTAAAATATTAAAGAATGACATTAACATAGCATGAGCGCATCTCTTAAGGAATATCATTTAAAAAGTCAATCCATAGCTGTGCTTTACATGTATTTAAAAAATTCTTTTTTTTTTTTTTTTCAGTTTACTTGAAAGAGAGAGAGAGAGAGAGAAAGAGAGAGAGAATCGCCAATTGACTGGCTTACTTCCCACAGTAGTCTGGGCTGGGCCAGACTGAAAACAGGAGCTTGGATCTCAGTCTAGGTCTCCTACATGGGTGGCAGGAACGCAAGTATACTTGAGCTATAATCTGCTGCCGCCCAGGATGTCCATTGGCAGGAAGGTGAATTGCAAATGGATCCAGGATTTGAACCAGACACTCTGGTTGTTTTAACTGCTGAGTCAAATGCTTCCAAGTTTATTTGTGTTGTTAAGAATAGCTTTTGGCCATTAGCTCTAGCTCTGAGGCCTACAAGCTTAAATTCTCATTGCCTCTCTTATCATGAACTCATGCTGTTTTTTCTCCCAAGGGATTGATTACCAAGCTGAGTGTGTGCATGTGACTTGCAGCACACACATCCATGTCAGATGCACAAGGGGACTTCAAAAATGGAGTTAAAATATACATTGGGGTCAGCACTGCAGCTCAATAGGCTAATCCTCCACCTGCAGCTCCGGCATCCTGGGTTCTAGTCCCGGTTGGGGCACTGGATTCTGTCCCGGTTGCTCCTCTTCCAGTCCAGCTCTCTGCTATGGCCCAGGAGTGCAGTGGAGGATGGCCCAGGTCTTTGGACACTGTACCCCCATGGGAGACCAGGAGGAAGCACCTGGCTCCTGGCTTCAAATCAGTGCAGCACGCTGGTC
The DNA here is from genome assembly GCA_949820135.1 of Sylvilagus floridanus. Lineage (NCBI taxonomy): Eukaryota > Metazoa > Chordata > Mammalia > Lagomorpha > Leporidae > Sylvilagus > Sylvilagus floridanus. The sequence goes on along the minus strand of OX463226.1, from coordinate 70,247,492 downwards.
GCAGCACGCCGGCCATAGCAGCCACTTGATGGGTGAACCAACGGAAAAGGAAGACCTTTCTCTCTGTCTCTCTTTCTTACCGTCTAACTCTGCCTCTCTCTCTCTCTCTCTCTCTCTCTCTATATATATATATATATATATACACACACACATTGGGGCCAGTGCTGTGGCATAGTAGGCTAAGCCTCTGCCTACAGTGCCAGCATTCCATATGGGTGCCTGTTTGTGTCCTGGCTGCTCCTCTTCTGATCCAGCTCTCTGCTTATAGCCAGGAAAAGAAGTAGAAAATGGCCCAAGTGCTTGGGCCCCTGTATCCACGTGGGAGACCTGGAAGAAGCTCCTGGCTCCTGGCTTCAGGTCCACACAGCTCTAGCCATTGTGGCCATTTGGGGAGTGAACCAGCAGATGGAAGACCTTTCTCTCTGTCTCTCCCTCTCTCTGTTTGTAACTCTACCTCTCAAATAAATAAAGAAAATCTTCTTTAAAATGATGTATTTATTATGGTGCAAAATTTTTTTGCAATCTATGCATAATTTTTTAATACATATTTTCATTAGTTCCTAATGAACCCCCCATGTATGTCCATCCAAGGGAACATGTGTCTGTTTAGAAATGTGAAGATTTAATAGAGAAACAAGATATACTGCTGCTTTCTCTCAATATCAGATTGCAAATTTATTTTTAAGTATAGAATATTTATTCTTTTCCACATAAAATCCTCTGGCAGTGATAAGTGTGATTTCCCAGACTGTACATAGCACCAGAAGAGCTTCAACTAATGTGCCCAGCTTCAATTTCAGCGTTGCTCATTAGACCAACAATGCAAACCAGCTGTCCCCTGGTGTTTGGAGAAGAAAGATCCAATTAACTGGCTGTCTTCCACCTGGTTCCAGATTTAGTCATCTCCTTATGAGCCTGTAGGAACAGCCAGTTTGCATGAATTTTAGTCATTAAGTGCAAGCCAGGGGGTGAGGGGAGATGAAGAGGGCGCATATTCTCTGAACTGCTTGCTAGGGGCAGGGTGGTGGTAGGGGAGGAGAGAGAGACCCCCTAGGGCTTGGACATCTGAAAAGGCAGCAATGAATAAATTTGGAAAGGTCAATTTATTGGCCTTAAAACTGTTCTTTATTGCGCGTATGTTGATATGAAGGCCAGAAATATACTATGTGTTTATGAATGAGGTATAGAGCCACTTTGGGATATAATTCCTTTGTTTAGATTTTTTTTTCATTAGTAATACTGACATTTGAAGTGTGAACCACCTATTTATCTTATAATCAACCATATACCTGTTTCAGAATATTCAGATTCCACTAGAACTTATTACTCAGGCTGTCCTTTGTGGATTTGTCAAAAATATAGTGATTAGCTCTGAAATAAAAGCAGTGCCTAGAGCCTGTAAATCATCATTATTCCATCTTTTGGAGTAAAGCACATAATTGGTATCAGACCATTTAGGCCCTGGAATAAAACGTCTAATGAGATGACTCTTGGAAATGTTTCAGGCCTATGTATTTCTGGAGTAGGATCACATTCTCAATAGAGCCATCAATAACGATCATTTCTCAACATTTGAGACTGAAAAACCTGTTGTATTACACTTTCCAATCTCTTCAAAATCACATTTTAAAAATCCATTTTGTGGCAAGATGACCAATCTCATCTGATTTATCAGCTGTGGCCTCAGAGGAAATATGGGGTGCTTGGAGTTGAAGCCAGGAAACGAATATGCCGGCTGGAAGCAGACACTTCCTGCATTTCGAGTAGTTTCCAGGACGTGCCTTAGACAGTGTCAATTTACAGTTTTTAAGCCATGTGTGGCAAATAATCACTTAACTTGGCAGCCCGAGTGTGATGTCTCTATTCCTCAAAGGCTTACAGTTGGGATAACAGAGTCTATGTTTTCTCTATAGTCAAGAATGCATATAAGTGGATGTTTAATTTGTAGAAATCTGCTTTGTTACTATTTCTTTGATTTAGGATTTATTTATTTATTTGAATGGCAGAGTTAGAGAGAGAGATCTTGAATTTGCCGCTTCATTCCCTAAATGGCTACAATGACTGTGGCTGGGCCATGCTGAAGCCAGGAGCCTGGAATTCCAAGTCTCCTACATGGGTGCAGGGGACCAAGTACTTGGGCCATCTTCTTCTGCTTTTTCAGGTGCATTAGAAGGGACCTTTAATAGAAGTAAAGGAGCCAGGACTTGAATTAACTTTCCTATGAGTAAGGAAAAGGGGAGCAGGACAGAGAGGAGACAGGATACGAATTCACAGCAAAACAAATTTATTCAAAAGAAAAATAAATTCACAGAGGTGGTCCACAACTGGTGTGCACACAGATTGAACATGTGGCAGAGGACACAGTCTTCCAGCAGGCTGGATCTTATATAGCTTAGGGTGGGCTAAGGGTCCATAGGGAATGGCAGGGGGTGGAGGTGAGTTTCTTCTTACAGGCTTTTGTGGGCTTTCAAACCTGGAAAAGAATTCAGGAGATGGGGTGAGGGAATAATATAGGGCATGGGACTGAGCTGGTCTCTCGAAAGAAGGCAGGGGTAAATGGGTAAAATGGAATTTTATCTGCTTTCAGGCAAGGAACTAAAATGGCTGAGGCTTTTGTCCTTGTTCCATTAATCCTGACTCTGAGTATGGATAAGGAGTTGGGATATTGGTTTCTTTCTGGCTACTTCCTACTGATACAGGGTGTTGACACAGGGCAAGATATCTATACACTGGATCGGTGTGATTAAGAAGAGCTGTCCTGTGTTGTTCCTGCATGATCGCTTAAGATATAGCAGTCATTCACTCCCATAAGAACTTTTGAAATATGTTAATTATACAAGGTAAGAATAGAGTCACTATGATTATGAGGATAAAAGAACGTAGTAGATATTTCCCAGGGTGGAAACGATGGCCAAATTGAGGCAGGGTTATTTTGGAAATATATTTCATTAATGTATTTTTATGTGTTCAATCCCTTCTTTTACCACACCTAACTTATTGATGTAAAAGCATCATTTTTAACCCAAAAAGAGGCAAAGTCCTCCTCTTCCAGCGGTGAGGAGGTCTAGTCCCTAGCAGTTTTGAAGAACTACTGCCAACAATGACTCCACCTGATCTTGGAGATGAGACAGTTGCTGCACTAGGTTGTTTATGTTTTCTTTGAGAGTAAGGAATAAGACTTCAATTTTACTTGCTTTGTCTATCAAAATGGCTAGTCTGGGAATTCCTGTTCCAGTTCCTGCCAAGCCACCCAACAAGATTAGCAAGGGGGTTAGCCCAAATCCCTCTTGACATGGTGGGTTAGAGGGATAGAAAATAGAGATTGGTCTAGAGCGTAGGAAGGCAAGAGTACAAGTCCCTGTCCAGTTAGTGGGAAGATAGATACATGCCTGGTTGCCACAGGGAAAGAATGCTCCTGTTTTATTTTCTGTGTACATTTTGGCAAGGAGCTGTGGAATGGAGTTAGTCTGGCCTGCTTCTAGTCCAGGCTTTCTCAGTTCCTCTCTCTGTTTATGGAAAACCCTGGCTGCTATCAGGGGTTAGGGTGGTAACCACTCTAGCTTCTTCAAGCTATGTAAGGGTGAAGTAGGGACCTGTGGTCAAGACAGGGTTCTAGTAGGAGGTGGCCTCTTGAGGGGGCTGCAGAGCCAGCTCACAGAAGCTGCCTCCATTTGAGGTTTCATGTGTGTGGCCATCTACAATCTCATTGCTTCAAGTCTAGAGGAACCAGATATAACAAGCAGATTAAATACAGAGGGTCCAAAACAAAGGAAAGAGCATTATTAGAGGACCTAGAAAAGGTGCTATCCAGATGAGAAGGGCGTTTTCCCATTGAGAGGCAAATAGAAACTAACTGAAGGGGCTTGATAATTATCATTGGATATTAAGACTTGGACAGTGTGACATCCAGATGTGACATCCAGACCTATCTATCTCTTCACATGGGGTACTGGAAGAGATATCATAAGGATAAATCTCCTTAGGGAAGATACCCTGTTGACTCTCATTACCTAGCTGGCCTAGATGGAGAGCTGGCCTGAATAGGAGGTTACTATTGAATAGTTGGCATTTCTAAAAAGAAATGACCTTAGGCCATCCCTCTGATGGTGGTGGTTACTTTGGAAGCTGAGCAAAGTGAAGGACTTTTTCAGCTTAGGGAGGGTCAACAGACTCTGCAGCACTGACCTGGGAGTCAGTCAATTGCTCATAGGGCAGTTGCTTTTCCAGTGGCCCAGCTCTTGGCAGAGCTAACAAGAATCCTCAGAGGCTGGCCTTTGTCATGATGCTGTTTGACCAGTGCTCTGGCTTTTCATATCAAAAACCGTGATCTGGGGGAGACTGGCCTTGTTGAGTCTCCCTGATGGCAGGTCACTGTGTAATACTGTTATTAATTGGCCTATCTTTACATTATACATCAATACTGTTATTAATTGGCCTGCTACCTATCTTTACATTATTTCTGCTGCCTATCTCACTCCTGTTCCTCCTGGCCTCTGTGTAAGTAGACCACAGAAGCAGCCTTTAGGATGTCAGCCAAGGGGTGTTCAATCCCATTCCTAATATTTGGTGGCCTGAACTAGGTGGTCACAGGCATATCTTATCTCACAGGAAAAAACAGTCAGAACATGCCTGTGGCCACTTGTAGAGAATAGAGGAGAAATGAGGGAACAAGTCAGGCCTCCAGATTGCTTAACTCTCAGTAGCTGAACATCTATTAAGTGAAAACTTAGCAAGAAATTTTATCTGTCAAATAACAACTTATGAAGACCTTTACCAAAAGGCCCAATGCTTCTATAAACTTAAAGACAAGAGTACATTTATTTGGATGCATTTCTAAAATATCTAATGCAAGTGTAACTTGTGTGACCAGCAAACTCAAGCACAAACATGTGAATGACTTAAACATTTTTAGTTTCTTTCTACCAACAGATTCAAAATAACCTATCAGATATTTATTTAGGTCACATGAGCCAAAAAGGCATTTTTGGGTTAATTTAGCAGTTTTAATTTATGAGTGATCTTTTAGCTATATGCCAATTAAAATAGAGCTCTTAGTAAAGTAGCCCACATGGACATATAATATGTACATACATATAACATATATAACATACATTACAGGACAAAACAATAAAATAATTTTAGTAATAGCTTATTAAAATCTTTAACTGCTTTTAAAAATTAGCATCAATTGGTTAGAATTAATTCCTGTTCTTGGTAACCTGAATTAACCATACTTTTTCTCAGTTGCATCCTGTAGTCCTTTGCTAAACTTTAGATTTATCTGTTTATAGAACTCTCCCAAAGTACTGCATACAATAGAAGTCATGGAAAAAGCCCTTTGGAACCTAGAAGAAGACACATTTAAACACAGAACCAATAATGTTTTAATTTCCATAAGCAGTTTGTTTTTGCATTTTTCTTTTTCAAAATTTTGCGACCTCTTATCTAGTCCCTTGATTTTAAGGCTGTCATTAAACCCGCATTTAAGAACATTTGTTCAAGTCTTTTCATAAATCAGATTGTGTTTAGAAGAAAATACAAAACTGTGGATGACAAAAGACTTTAAATAGTTATGGTTAAAATTACGAAACTCATTAGCCAACAAGAAGAGGCACTTGCTTACTTCACACAGTATTTTAAAAAGCTGTGGGATTTTATATACATTTATCCCTTTTAGGCCTTTGGGCCTTTTGTAAGTTTTGGACACTTGTATCAGTAGCATTTTATAATACCATAACTAAAAATTTTGCACCAATTCACACCTTTAATATAATCCAAATAGCCTAATTAGTTGGTGTCTCTATAAGATAAGAGATATATCCTTTGACATTTCCAGGGGCCCAAATGGAAATATAAAAGTCTAAAGAATTTGGAACTTGATTTTTTGAATGCTTATCAAAGATGCCAAGAAGGCTTAAAATATCTGGGTAGAGGGGCAGGTGCTGTGGCGCAGTGGGTTAACTCCCTGGCGTGAAGTGCCAGCATTCCATATGCGTGCTAGTTCAAGACCTAGCTGCTCGACTTCCGATCCAGCTCTCTGCTATGGCCTGGGAAAGCTGTAGAAGTTGGCCCAAGTCCTTGGGCCCCTGAACCGCATGGGAGGCCTAGAAGAGGCTCCTGGCACCTGGCTTCGGATTGGCACAGCTCCAGCCATTGCAGCCAAATGGAGAGAGAACCATCGGATGGAAGACCTCTCTCTGCCTCTCTTCTCTCTGTGTAACTCTGACTTTCAAATAAACAAATAAATCTTTTTAAAAAATCTGGTAAAAATAAGATCCCTTATTATGACGTAATATACACCAGATTTTATCATTGTTACAAAGCGATCACTCAAAAAGTTTTAGAAAAAGTATATATTCAACAAAGCCATAACATTTAAATAAAAACTCAGCTGTTTTAAAACAATCAACACTTAAAGAGAGATAGACTACTCAAAGATTACCTCAATAGGATACAAAATTGATGTCTTGTTGGCTCCAAATAGTTTTTCCATAGAATGAATATAAGGTGCTAAGAGTACCGAAGTTTACATTTAGACACATTTATCTCACTCACCATTACCCAATATACATTTTTAAAAAGATTTAATTATTTATTTGAAAGACAGAGTTATAGAGAGGCAGAGGCAGAGAGAAAGATAGAGGGGTCATTCATTTGCTGGTTCACTCCCCAATGGCCACAGCAGCCTGTCCTGGGCAGATCCCAAGCCAGGAGCTTAGAGCCTCTTCCAGGTTTCCCACATGGGTGCAGGGGACCAAGGACTTAGGTCATCCTGAATTGCTTTCCCAGGCCATAGCAGAGAGCTGGATCACAACTGGAGCAGCCTGTTCTCAAACCAGTGCCCATATGGGATGCCAGCACCACAGGTGGTGGTGGCTTTACCCAATTGGCCACAGTGCTGTCCCCCCAATATACATTTAACATTTATACCTAGATGGCTTAAGATGCTAATATTATATCATAGCTTTATCTGAATTAAGGTCAAAATGGGAAATGAAAACCTTGAATATAAGAGTTAGAACATGGAATCATCCCATAACTTGGAATAATTTTAACAGTGTCAGAACTAGGGAAGAGAAGAGAGCTTACTGGAGCTGACTAGAAAACTGACAAAAAGTCACCAATTAAACAAAAAATATTAAAAGGATATGCTGCAGTTGTTTTTAAACAGTTTTCAAAATTAGAGATTAAGACTATTTCCAAATATTTCTGCTGGTTTCCTTGATTTACATTTTGAAGTGACCCTTTAAAAATCTCCAAATTAAGACCACATTTTCTAAATAAAATAACAAATTGAATTTTGACCTTTGTTACTTTCAAGTGGTCTTGAATTATTTTTTAAAAATGTACAGTTTATTAAAACATATTTTTTAACAAATCCAAATAGTTTTTCCATAGAACATAAGGTGCTGAGAGATCCAGAGTTTATATTTAGACACATTTATCTCATTTACCTTTACCCAATTTACATTTAACAATTACACCTAGATGACTTAAGATGCTAATATTACCTCATACCTTTATCTGAATTAAGGTCAAAATCACATTTATGTGGAATTGTACTCCTTTTTATAAAACTCTAGCTGGAAATCAGTAACATAAACCAGACACTGAAAAATCCTCCTTAGAGAACTGTAACAAGAGCTGATTATCCATTGCTATTTTATGTGAATCTTTTAAACCAAGTTACAAAACAAATGTGGCAAGTTACAAAGCAAAATTTTTAAGGCAGTGATTTTCCTAGACTTAAAAAAGAAAAAAAATGCCGGCGCCGTGGCTCAACAGGCTAATCCTCCGCCTTGCGGTGCTGGCACACCGGGTTCTAGTCCCGGTCAGGGCGCCGGATTCTGTCCCGGTTGCCCCTCTTCCAGGCCAGCCCTCTGCTGTGGCCCGGGAGTGCAGTGGAGGATGGCCCAGGTGCTTGGGCCCTGCACCCCATGGGGAGACCAGGAAAAGCACCTGGCTCCTGGCTCCTACCATCGGACGAGCGCGGTACGCCGGCCGCAGCGCGCCGTCTGCGGCGGCCATTGGAGGGTGAACCAACGGCAAAAGGAAGACCTTTCTCTCTATATCTCTCTCTCTCACTGTCCACTCTGCCTGTCAAAAAAAAAAAAAAAAAAAGAAAAAAAAGAAAAAAAAATTTCTTTAAACCCTATGTCCAGTTACAGCTGAAACACATTTTCATGCAGGAGATTGTTATTTACCAAAGAGATCTTTTTAGATTTTAAATTGAGTTTATGTGTGTGTTTGTGTGTTTTTTTTTACCCAAAAAATCCTGAGGCCAATGATGCCTCGTCAACAGTTAGGTGCTTGGGATTGTCTCTGAGACAAACGTGTTCAGGCAGCTCCAAGACAGGTCCCAAGAGTGCCTGTGGGCCAGGGGCTGGTGTGCTGTAGGTGAGAAGCCCACCCTTATGTTAGGTTTAATGGGGGGAGTGCATCTCTCAGAGTAGATGTGCAGCCCTGTGGATGGAGGGAGTTTCCTAAGGAGGAGAATCTGATGGGAGATAGAATGAAGGGCAACTCTAAAGACAGACAGATGCCTAGACGTAGTAATTAACTTGGTGAGGTACTGGCTTGAAGGGCCGTAATCTTGATCATTATCCCACATAGCTTGGCAGAGATACCTCCCAGGGTAATGTTGCCTTGGGAGGGGGCCTTTCATTTTCTTTCCACTCCTTGTACTGGACATTGCTGGGTAGGGGGCTTCCTGGGTGTAGAATTACTGAAATTACTGAAATTCCTCCTGGGACTTTACAATGCACTATTACCCTTCTTGGTGCAGGGCACGGGAGATGCCAAGGTGGCTAGGTTGAAATAGAGTGGGCAAGCCGCTGTCTTCATGACATATTGCCAAAGATTTTGGCTGCCAGTAGACAAAGCAGGGGGAAAGACAGAAGAAGGCTAGGCATGGAGCAGTCCTTGGAGCGAAGTTGTTCAGTACTTACCACTATTCTTGAGTTTTTTCTTGGCCAGCTATGCCAAAAATATTACTGGAGAGGGCTGGAACAGAGGTTTTGTCTTTGTGCAAGAGAGAATTTAGATGTGAGACACGGAGCAGTGTGAGATGCAGCTCCATTATGTTAGGTTTAAGGATTTTAGGTTTGAAGGAGAGAAGGCAGCTAGCTAAAGTAGAGATCTTATTTTAGGGAGGGCAGAATGGGGGTGGTGGCCAAGAGAGAGTGGGACTGAGCCTGCTGGGCAGAGGGCGGGGTGGGGGATTGAGTCAGGCTTCCTTCCCTTTGCGCAGCAGGCAGGGTCCTTTCTTAAGCTTCCTGTTGAGGGAGGCACAGAGCACCACGTGGACCCTGACAAGGTGCTGGGAGATGTGAGAAAGGCTCGCTGCTGATGCTTGCAGTGCATTGTCTTAGCAGTTTGGTGTGTCCCGGATGCCCGGCTTTCCAGAGCAATAAACTGCCCACCAGCCTTTACATCTTTTATCTGTGCCCCCAGTGGGAGAGTGGCAGGATGGAGAGGGAGGAGGGGTCAGGCGGAGCTGGGAGAAGCAACTTCGGCTACCGCTGGGGGACAGGTGGAGGGAAGAGCCAGACAGAGCTGGTGGAGGGGCAGGTTCCTGAGCTGGCAGCACCCCTGAGGAAAGAGGAGGAGTGGAAGGAGAGGAGGCCGAGGGTTCAAGAGGAGGCTCCAAGCCTTTGTTGCAATGAGGAAAGCTGACCTCGGAGGAGGACAACGGCTGGGAGGTAGGGGACCTCTGACCATTTGCTGTTTCTCTGTGTAAAGTTATTAAGGTCGTAGGGAATTCTGAGACAAAACCTGCCAAATTCTGGCCATTCTGGAGTCAATGTCCAATTCACATGGAGCCAAACATTAGTACAGAAGAAAATTAATTGCTTTGGCTTTATCTCCCTTTAGGCCCAACTTGCGCAAGTTTTTAAATAGACAGACCAGAGGGGAGTTGGGTGAAGAATGAGAAACTTTGGAACCCATGGATTAAGCAAAAATATGGCCTGAGGGAGGGGGGCTCTTTCACAGGATGTTCCTTGAGGAGTCACCCCAAGCTCCTGAGAACCCAAGTTCTGAGTCTCTTAGAGGAGAGGGCAGGAACCCTACGCTTAGTCCAGCGCCCCAGTCTAAGCTATGAGAGGTGAGTGTTTCCCCCACCTCCTGGAGGAAAAGGAGGGTGGAAGTCTGCTGAGCACCCAGGCCCTAAAGGGGAAGAGAACAGATCACAGCCTCAGCCCCAGTGCACTTGAGGCCCCAGGGGTCTCTGTCGCCGATCCAGGGAGCTGAGAATCAGATCTTGTGTGGCGTGCAGGAATGAGATCTGGCAAAGGCTCTATCTAGCTGGGAATCCACCAGGAGATGAGAAAATGTGAGAAAGTGCAGGCCGGGGGTGAGGCGATGAGTGACCAAGGCCATTTGCCAGAGAAAGGAGAAGTCCCAGGGGAAGCGGGGATCATGGCTGTTACCCAGAGAATGGAGGAGCAGCCGGCTCCTGAGGGTCTGCAGTGGGCAAGAGGCTGATCACTCGCGCCCTTCCTCACACTGGGCACCAAGTGTGAGGAAAAGGGGGGCAGAACCAAGAGGGCACAGGGTACAAACTCACAGCCAAAACAAATGTATTCAAGAAGAAAAATAAATTCACAGAGGTGGCCCACTGCTGGAATGCACACAGACTGACCTTGGCAGAGAGCATGGTCCTCCAGCGGGCTGCAGCTTATGTAGCCTAGTGTAGGCTACGGGCCCGGAGGGAAAGGCAGAGGGCAGCGGTGAATTTCTTCTCACAGGTTTCCTGCAGACTTTCAAACCTGGGAAAGAATGCAGGGGATGGGGTCGGGAGCATTGTAGGGTGTGGGGCCGAGCTGGTCTCTCGAAAGAAGGCAGGGGTAAAGGGGTGAAAGGGAAGTTGATCTGCTTCCAGGCAAGGAATTAAAGTGGCTGAGGCTTATGTCCTTGTTCCATCGATACAGGGTGCCAGTGCTGCAGGTGCCAGCTTAACCTGCTGCCTCCTTTTCTTACTGCCCACCTTTTTTTTTTTTTTATAACGCTTTTATTTAAACAATATAAATTTCCAAAATACAGCTTATAGATTACAATGGCTCCCCCCCCATAACTTCCCTCCCACCTGCAACCCTCCCCTTTCCCACTCCCTCTCCCCTTGCATTCACATCAAGATTCATTTTCAATTCTCTTTATATACAGAAGGTCAGTTTAGTATAAAGTAAAGATTTCAACAGTTTGCCCTCACATAGCAACACAAAGTGAAAAATACTGTTGGAGTACTAGTTATAGTATTAATTCACAATGTATAGCACATTAAGGACAGAGATCCTTTAACCTAAGTTTTTTGGATTTACACTGCTCAAACTATTAGAAGATCTGAACGGTCATGTTAGGTTTCAGGATTTTAGGGTTCAAAGAAGGAGAGGAGGTGCCTAGTTAAAGCAGAGACTTTATTTTGGGGCAGACAGAATGGGAGGGTAAAGAGAGAGCAGGGGTGAGCCCGCCTGGCTGAGAGCAGGGGCTTTGAAACTAGGCCTTGTTCCTTTGAGCACCAGGCAGAGTCCCTTCTTAAGCAGCTTGTTGGGTGCGATGCTGCGCGCCACGTGCACCCTGATAAGGTGGGTGGGGGTCGGGCAGAAAGGTTCTCCTAGTTTATTATCTTAGTTTGGAATGGCCCCAGGTGCGAGGCTTTCTGGAGCAATCAACAGTCCATGAGCCTTTATAGTATCTATCTGTGCCCAGTTCCATCAGGCCTGGGGGTTGAGGCCCCATGTTCTCACGGGTGTCATTTCAGATGGGTCTTTAGCCTCTGTCTCCCCACTCTTACATTTCAGAAAACCGTCTCAAGATTCCTCTGCTATTAAAGTTGTTGCAGCCTATAACACACAGGAGCTAGAGCTCTTCGTGAAACGTACTTATTGGGGCTTCCTTATGTGACTTCAGAGTTGTACATTTTAATCCCTATAATTTTTCAAAGTTGGGTATTACTTTCCCACCCAGCTTGGTGAGTTTAGATTTCTGTGACCTCAAATAAAAAATTGAAGAAAGAAAATAAGGCTCCCCATGCTGTAACCATAGTCCTAACGTTTACAAATTATTCTTCTAGGAGAAGTTGTTCATTTGTCAATGGCAAAGTGGTTGGCTAACACTTGATTTGGCTAAGTCCAGTCAATATCGTGAATACTTTTTGGTAATTCTCAAGTATGAGGGTACTCCAGAAAGTTTTTGGAGGGGTGGGTGTTTGGCCTAGTGGTTAAGCTGCCTGTCAGAACGCCTGCAGTACCTGGGTTTGAGCTCCAATTTTGCTTCTGATTCTTGCTTCTTGCAAGAACTCTCTGGGAGGCAGCAGGCCGTGGCTCAAGTAGCTAGGTTCCTGCTATCCATGGGGTTAGGGTTAGGGTTAGGGTTAGGGTTAGGGTTCCTGACTTTGGCCCGGCCTAGGCTTGGCCACTGTGGGCAGTTAGGGAGTGAACCAGGGTATGGAGCTCTCTTTGTTGTCTCTGTACCTCTCAAATAAACAAAATGAAATGAATAAGAATTTAAAGCAGTTCATGGAAAATGGAACTAAAAGAGAACATGTATTTTCATGAGCTTGTTGAGGACTGCTGTACTTGTCCTTTCCCACCCTCATCACTAAGTCTCTGTTCTTAAAGATGTTCTCAACTCAGGACTCCATGGCTTCAGCATTCATCTGAAAGCTATCTGTCCTGTCTTTCCTCAATCCTGTTCTCTGTTCCTGAGTTCTATGGAGTCAGCCCTTCTGAACCTGTGGCTTCATATTATTTCCTGAATGTCCTTATCTCTAGTCATCTTAATATCTACTCTGGGCTTCTCAATAAAAATTATTCTGAAGCTTGGGCTTTGAAACTGACATGTCTTTTGTTGAAATAGTTCCCTTACTGGTTTAATGACCTCTGCTTCCTCTTATTTGTTGAATTATTTCTGCTCATTGTCACAGTCTGATGATTTTGTCCACTACTACATGGTTTTTGAGACTTACTGTAGATACTGCTGTATATTCCATTCTGCATCCATCCAACCAAAAAACATTCCTTCAAAATTGCATCTGTGCAAATTTTTCTTGTCATAGAGCTTGAATAGGTTTTATGGTATAAAAACTCATTGTACAGAATTGGCAGTTATTAGATATTATAAATAGTTTGGAGATGGTTTAAAGTACAGAGGAGGTTTAGATTGAATGCACATACTCTGTGCTGTCTTAAATGAGGCTTGAGCATCTGTAGATTTGGTTCCCTGGGGGATGGTTCTTGGCGTCGATCTCCCGTGGGTACCAAGGAACAATTGTAACTTGTTTCCCTGCCAGCCCTGCTCTGTGCTTGGCCTTGGCAATGCTGTCCTCACCAGAATTCTAAAATTCCTTACCTCACTTTACCCACCTTGTTTTTGTCCTGTTCTCATTTGCTGCTTGCTAAAAACTGTCAGAAAAAGTCAGGGTGTTATGCTGAGTAAACTTACACTTACTCTTGGCAGGATAAAGACTAAAATATTTCATAAGATCTGCAGGACCCCTTGGGGGCCAGCGCAGTCTAGTGTCCGTCTCTCCTCTTACCCTCTGTTTCTGCCACGCTAGGCTTTGTTTGGCTCCTCAAACACATCACTCTCCCTGCTGGTTACATGCCTTGCCTTGGGACAGTCCTCCTTGCCTTCCATTTCCTTTCATTTCATTTGTTTTCCTTTCCTTCCTTTCCTTGTCTATCCCATCCCTCCCTCCCTCCCACCTTTTCTCCCTCCCTGCCTCTCTCCTTCCCTTCCTTCCTTCTTTCCTTTCTTCCTTTTTTCCTTCCATCCTTCCCTCTCCCTTTCCTTCCTTCCTTAATATTTATTTATTTATTTGAAAGGCAGAGTTGCAGAAAGGGGTGGGGGAGAGAAGGAGAGAGAGAGAGAGAGAGTGAGAACAAGAGCAAGAGCATGTGCATGAGAATATCTTCCATCTGCTGGTTCACTCCCCAGATGGCCAGGACAGTCAGTGCTGTTAGGCTAAAGCCAGGAGCCAGGAGTCCAAGCACTCTGGCCAACCTCTGCTGCATTCCCAGGCCATTAGTAGGGAGTTGGATTGGAGGTGGAACAGCTGGGACATGAACCAGCACCCATATGGGATGCTAGCATTGCTGGCCCCGACTGGCCCTCCATTAACTTGTTCCAGTTAGCTCTTACCCAGCCCATGGATATCCATTTGAGCATCACTTTCTTAGAGAGAATGGCAGTTTAGATTATTCTGCCACTTTTATGTCATATCTCTGGTATATCACAGAGCATGTACCTTATTATAATTCCAGTTTTATATTTACTTTTGTATTTATAAATTTGATGCCACTTTGTTGAATACATATATTTTTTATAGACTTAATTATTTTATTTGAAAAACAGAGTCACACAGAGAGAGGAGAGGGAGAGAGAAAGAGAGAGAGAGAGAGAGAGAGAGAGAGAGAGAGAGAGAGATCCTCTCTCTACTGTTTCACTCTCCAGATAGCCGATCTAAAGCCAGGAGACAGGAGCTTCCTCCAGGTCTCCCACGTGGGTTCAGGGGCCCAAGCACTTGGGCCATCTTCTACTGCTTTCCCAGGCCATAGCAGAGAGATGGATGGGAAGTGGGGCAGCCAGGACCTGATATGGGATGCCATATGGGATGCCCATATGGCATGCCAGCACTGCAAGCAGCAGCCTTAACTGCTATGCCACAGTGCTGGCCCCTGTTGAATACATATCGATTATGCCTTTCCTTGTACTCTCAACAGCTATAGTATGCTCACAATGTGAGGGGCAGGTGACTGGCTGGGCAGTTAAGTTGCCAGTTAGGATGCCTGCATCCCATGTAAGAATGCTTGTGCTCAGTACTCAGCTCTGGCTCCTGATTCCAGGTACCTGGTAATGCTGATCCTGGGAGGCAACAGTGATGGCTCAAGTAATGGGGTTCCTGCCACCCACATTGGAGACCTTGGTTCTTGGTTCGTGGTTTTGGCCTGGCCAAGCGCTGGTTGTTGTGGGCATTTGGAGAGTGAACCAATGGATGGAATTGCATTCTATTTTTCTATTTGTCTCTCAAATAAAGAAATGAATAAATAAATAAAAAATTATCATGTGGGGTAAGCATAGGAGTACTTTATTATAAGTGTATTTTTATTATTAGTTAACCTGAAACAATTGATATTAAGAAATCTTCAGTAGAAATGCTTTCTTTAAATTGCAGTAAAATCTCTTTCCCTAATTCTGTTCCATGGAGTCATAGAATAAATGGATTGCCAGAATGGTACCTTCAGATACAGTGTGGAACAATGGAAAGAGCCTTGCTCTGGAAGAAAATCTAGTCTCAGCTCCCACAATTGGGGGCTTACTTACTGTGTGCCTAACATGCTCATCTTGTGGAAAGTGAGAGTAATATTAATTGCTTTAGCAAGTTCCATTTAAAAAGCATTTACTGAGCACCTATGATGTTCCATGAAGCACATTAATTTTGGGCTAAAAGATGAATAACGTATATGCTATATTTGAGGAGTTACAGCCCACTAGAGAAGTCTAAGATAATATCTCAAGCCGATTTTTGCTGGGAATATGGTTTTGAATTAGAATGAGGAATTGGTTTTATTTTTCTCATTCTCATAATAATAATAAGTCTTCAAGAATTTGTTGGAATTCAGACTATTTCCAGCCACTAGTCCAAGGTGAGCAAGCAGTTATTCAGCCAGAACTTCCAAAGCAGTTGTGGCCTAGGAATGTGTCAAGATTCCCTGACGATGAGGTAGGTATATTAAACTCTTAGAAGAATCTCACATTGTTTCACTGACTGCTGTGCACTTTGTTGGGGACTCTTGGCCATGGACACCTGTCTGATGCTCCCTCCCCCTATTTGGGACTGCATTGTGTCCCCTGCTCTGTGTCCTTCATATAAAGAGACTAACTGTTATCTGTTTCCTGTGTCAGATGGCATCCTTCAATCATTCCCTTTGTCCTTTTATCAACCACATAGAGAGCTGCACAGGGGTGCTGATCATTGAAATATATGAATTAAGGATGTGAGAGTACTGCATTGAGAGTATAAATTGGTACAACCTTCTTAGAGAAATGGCCTTATCCATTAAGGATAAAGGTAGGTGTTCCTGTGACTTCCAAGAGAAGTATGTCCACATCTTCACCAAAAGACATGCACTAGAGTATTCATAGCAGCATTTTCATTCTGTCTCCAAATGGGAAAATATACAAATTCCCATCATCAGTAGACTTGGTAAACTCTGTTCTATCCAAGCATGGGAATACTATTCGGCAATGAATGAAAAAACATCCTGCAATACAAGTGACTATAACTTGTATAAAAATCAAGAGTAGGCAAAACACATGTAGGTGTTAGAATTCTTGAAGGTGGTTACTCTGGTTGTGTCCAGTTAGTAGAAGAGAGAATTAGGAGGACTCTTGGGGTGCGGATGATGCTCTGTTTCCTGCCCTTGGTGCCAGTTAGTGAAAATTCATTGAGCTTTACATTGACGACTTGTGTACTTGGTTGTATGTATGTGAATTTATATTTTAATATCAAATTTAAGAAGAGTTGGTTTTTTTCTTCTTTTTGAATGCAGGATTCCTGAAAATAGCGTGGGTTACAGGAGTAAAACATGGAAAATTACCTCTCAGGAAGGAGCTGTCCTGTTACTTACTTCAAATCGGCACTTGGTTTGAAAAGCACGCATCAAGCTGGTGGGGGGTATCTTTCAGCCAATGTTCTGCAGATGATCCTACTTGTCCTGGTAATTGTGGAACTATTAGATGAGCTTATCTGGAAAATATTTTACTATTTTACTCTTGTTATTATTGCCATTTTTCTTTAGAAATGAATCTGATAATCTTAACCATGAAACATTTCACTTTTAATATGTAAATTGCTCTTTAAAAAATGATAGATTAGCCACAGAATTGGTATTCCTGCAGAAAATTTCTGGCTCTTCCTTGAAAAACTGTAATATGAGACATTGGAGAATGAATAGATTTTTGACATATTGTATTTTTAACTCAAAAATTGTTGCATTTTCACATTTCCAGGAGATGGTATACTTAAAATGTCTATATAAAATTAGGAAATTCTAGACATTAAAGACAGCTTTAAAAATAAATGCAGTAAGGTTTTTTTTTTTTTTTAATCATACACTTCCTTGGTCATTGACCAATAGTAGTTTCTTAAAATCTTTCCCAGTAAGCATCCCCAGTAACCTTCACAGGGTGTGGAATGAATGTAGTGATATGAACATAAACTCAAAACCCAGTCTTAGGAAGTTTTTGTACTTAGACTAGTACTTAGGTTCTGAGCTCTGTTGATCTCTGACCCCATTCCTACCTAGGAGGTGTGACTAAGGAACCTGTGGTTTTTTCTTTTAGAACCATGTTCCAGATGGAGGGACTGTGGAATTCTCAGCGTATGTCTGAACCAGCACTGCTCCTCCTAGCCTGTCCTTCTATTCTCAGACTGTCATTGACCTATGGACTCCAGGCCCAAAAATAAGGAGCAGCTGTTTCCCTTGGGAGGGGGTTGCTGTGAACTGAAGTTGGATGTGTGTGCTGGAAAGACCACGGACTGGTGTTAATGGTCTCAAAATGATAGGGCCAGGAGTGAGAAGAGAAGAGGTGTATCCTTGATGATAGGTTGTTAGAAGGTCAGGCCTTGGTTCTTACCACACTACCACCTCCTGTGGAGGAATTCCAAGGAACTTGGAACCTAGCCTTTGAAGACATTGTTGGCTAAGGTATGAAAACAGAATGTATTTTACTTAAGTTTGCTGGCTTGATTCCTGACAGGTATGTATTATGCACAGGGTGTATGCACCTGCATTTACATTCTTTTCCTTAATATCCTGGATGTTAAGGATGACCTGCCTGGATGTAAACAACTCATGAATTAGAACAGGAATATTTTCAAAATTCCCACTTAATTGTAACTTTTCACAAATATCTAGACTTTCAATAACTTAGAGAATTTTTTGCAGCTTTTTTCAATAATTTTTTTAGAACAGAATATTTATGTATTTAAATTTATAAAACAAAAATTGTGAAGTAATACATAGATTTTCCATGTACTCCATATCCAACTTCTATTATTAACATCTTATGTTAGTATGATATATTTGTCACAATCTATAATCACATCCAGTTTCCCCTATCAATAATATCTCATATTAGTATAATGTATTTGTCACAATCAATAACCATATCTAGATTCCCCTAACTTTTTTTTAAAATCCAAGCTCTTTCTATCCGTTCCGTTATCTCAGCCTCTAGCAATTAGCATTCTGTACTCAGGTTGAGGTTTTATTTATCTATTTATTTATTTATTTATTTTTGACAGGCAGAGTGGACAGTGAGAGAGAGAGACAGAGAGAAAGGTCTTCCTTTGCTGTTGGTTCACCCTCCAATGGCTGCCGTGGACGGCGCGCTGCTGCCAGCGAGCCGCGCTCATCCGCTCATCCGATGGCAGGAGCCAGGTGACAGGTGCTTTTCCTGGTCTCCCATGGGGTGCAGGGCCCAAGCACCTGGGCCATCCTCCACTGCACTCCCGGGCCACAGCAGAGAGCTGGCCTGGAAGAGGGGCAACCGGGACAGAATCCGGCGCCCCAACCGGGACTAGAACCCCGTGTGCCGGAGCTGCAAGGCGGAGGATTAGCCTGTTGAGCCACGGTGCCGGCCGGTTTTATTTATTTATTAGCTCCTACTCATGAGAGAGAACATGTTATATTTGCCTTTCGGTGTCTGACTTTCTTCACTTAACACGATGTTCTCCAGTTCCATGCATTTTGCTGAAAGTAACAGGGTTTCATTCTTTTTCATGGCCAATTGATATTCCATTGTAGATATATACCACATTTTTTAAAATCCATTCATCTGATAATGTACATCTTGGTTGATTCTCTATTTTGGCAGTTGTGAACAGTTCAGTGATAGACATAGTGGAGCAGACATCTCTTTGATACAATGATTTCATGCCTTTTGAATATATATTCAGTAGAGGGATTGCTGGATCATATGGCAGTTCTATATCTAGATTTTTTTTTTTTAAAGATTGACCTATTTATTTGAAAAAGTTACAGAGAGCATGGGGGAGAGACAGAAAGAGATCTTCCATCTGCTGGTTCATTCCCCAAATGGCTGCAACAGCCAAAGTTGGGTCAATCTGAAGCCAGGAGCCAGGAGCTTCTTCCAGGTCTCCTCTTTGTATGCAGGGGCCCACAAGTTTTTGGACCATCTTGTGCTGCTTTCCTAGGCACATTAGCAGGAAGATAGATTGGAAGTGTAGCAGCTGGGACTCCAGATGGTGCCCATATGGGATGCTGGCTTCGTAGGCAGTGGCTTTACCTGCTATGCCACAGTACTGACCCCTATATCTAGATTTTTAAGAACTTTCCATGCTGTTTTCAACAGTGGCTACAGTAATTTGCATTCCTACTGACAGTCTATAAAAGTTACTGTTTCTCACATCCTTGCCAGGAGAAATTTTAGTGATTCTAAAAAGTGCACCTGTGTCAATCTGGTCAATCAAAGTTCCAATCTTTGACTGAGGGACTTGGAACATTTACTGACCCAATCTGAACGTAATCATCCTTCTGAGTAGCTGGGAAATGGTAAATGGGATCAATCTGTTATTTGGTTCTGGCTAAACAGAGCTGACTGCTGGAAACATTGTCCTTGGAATAAGCCTTTTTCAAATGAGAGATGTCCCTTGTGATTTTCTTTCATTCATTCTTTCATGATTTAGCATCATATTGAATGCTTGCTCTGTAGCAGACACTGGAATCCAATGATGAATAGGTTCTGGGTGGGGGCCTCAGAGCCTCAGAGTCTGATGGAGGTCCAGGTAATGTGTGCTGATTGCTGTGATCAGGACAGATATATCAGGCTGGGAGCATATCACTAGCTGCTGTGTACTTTGCCTCGGAATGTTATGTTCTATGCATCATTCATAAGAATGAGGACACAGTATTAAAACTTTGTGCCAACAACTTGTTACAGCATCAGTTTAAAATCCACATTCTGTTTTTTTTTTACCTGAAAATTACTTGTTCCACATCAATTAGACCTTTCATTTGAATCTTACTCTCCACTTCACTAAAAGTACATAATGTTAAATAAATATCTCCCTTCCTCCACTCTTTCCATCTTGTGGTTAAGACACTTAATGGTCAGAACAGATTGCTTCAAAAGGATACTTAAGTTTATCAAGAGCTATTAAATTTTTAATCTGGAATAATAATAACATAGCATGACCTGCTCATACCAGTGTGCCTTGCGAAAATAAGCAGTTTGGTACTGGGTAAATTCAGAAGTTGTATAAAAAATGATATTCTCCAAATGTATATGTTTTTGAATGATATGCCTATGACAGCTGTCCATCCTCTTACCCACCTTAATTGCTTCTGTCTTTCTCTAGTGAAGAAGGAATAGGCAAGGTTTGCTTTTCACAAATTCGAGTGCGTGTGAATCTCAGTAAGTCTTGATAGTTCTCCAGGGAGTATTGATGTCTCCTGAGTGGAGAATGGCTGATATGCATTCAGTTCATTCTGTGTTTGAAAACCATTAAATTGTAGAGTGACATATGCATTATTTTTCCCCAAAGAAATCTTTTATTTAATGAATACAAATTTCACAAGTACAACTTTAGGTATATAGTTATTCTTCCTACCATACTCCCACTTCCCATCCACACTCCCACCCCTTCTCCTCCTCCCTCTCCCCTTCCCTCTTCTTTCTCCATTAAGATTCATGTTCAATTAACTTTGTACACAGAAGACCAACTCTATACTAAGATTTTAACAAATTGCACACACACACACACACAAATGTTTGAGAACAAGTTTTACAGTTAACTTCATAATGCAACTCATTAAGGACAGAGGTCCTGAATGGGTAGTGCACAGTGACTCCTGTTGTTAATTTAATAATTAACACTCTTATGTATGACGTCAGTGACCACCTGAGGCTTTTGACATGAGCTGCCTAGGCTATGGAAAACTTTTGAATCATTCTTTTTAAAAAGATTTATTTATTTACTTGAAAGTTAGAGTTATACAGAGAGAGAAGGAGAGCAGAGAGAGGGAGAGAGGTCTTCCATCCACTGGTTCACTCCCCAGTTGGCCACAATGGCTGGAGCTGCACCTATCCGAAACCAGGAGCCAGGAACTTCTTCCATGTCTCCCATGTGAGTGCAGGGGCCGAGGTCTTGGTACATCCATTACTACTTTCCCAGGCCACAGCAGAGAGCTGGATCAAAATTGGAGCAGTTGCGACTTGGACTGGTGCCATATGGGATGCCAGCACTGCAGGTGGCGGCTTTACCCACTGTGCCACAGCACCAACCCCTTGAATTCATTCTTGATCTGCCTTGACTGCTTTCTACAATGGCTGCCCTGATTTACATTTCTACCAACAGTGTATAAGAGTTCCCCTTGCCAGCATTTGTTACTTTCTCTTTTGTTAAATAATAGCCATTCTGACAGGGGTGAGGTGAGATTTCATCATAGTTTTGATTTGTATTTCCCTGATGGCTACTGTTATTGAGTATTTTTTCATATATTTGTTGGCCATTTGTATTTTGTCTTTTGAGAACTGTCTATTCAGGTTCTTTTCACATTTCTTAGCTGAATAGGGTTTTTTTTTGGTGTTGAGTTTTTAAATTCCTGATATATTTTGGATATTAATCCATTGTTGGATAACTTAACTTGCAAATATTTTCTCTAATTCTGTCAAGTGTCTCTTCACCCTGTTTATTGTTTGCTATGCAGAAGTTTCTGAATTTGATATAATCCCATTTGTCTAGTTTTGTTGCCTATGCTTTTTGGGTCTGATCCAAAGAAGTCATTGCCTACTCCAATGTCCTGAAACATTTACCCCATGTTTTCTTCTAGCAATTTCGTAGTTTCACATCTTACACTGAGGTGTTTAATCCAACTTGAGATGATTTTTTTTTTGACAAGCAGAGTGGACAGTGAGAGAGACAGAGAGAAAGGTCTTCCATTTCCGTTGGTTCACCCCACAATGGCCGTTGCGGCTTGTGTGCTGCGGCCGGCGTACCACGCTGATCCGAAGCCAGGAGCCAGGTGCTTCTCCTGGTCTCCCATGTGGGTGCAGGGCCCAAGGACTTGGGCCATCCTCCACTGCACTCCCGGCCCACAGCAGAGAGCTGGCCTGGAAGAGGGGCAACTGGGACAGAATCCGGCACCCTGACCGGGACTAGAACCCGGGGTGCTGGTGCCACAGGCGGAGGATTAGCTTATTGAGCTGCGGCGCTGTCTGAAATGATTTTTGTATATGGTGAGAAGAAAAGTCAATTTTTGTGAGTAATTCAGAGTATATATTTAATGTCAATTTGGTAGTATTTTAAAGCCAATTTTATTGAGGTGAAGTTAATATGTAATGAAATACATCTATTTTAATTGTATAGTGCAATGAATTTGCCAGATTTGTGCCCTCATTAGCACTATTACCATAATCAACATACAAATCTTGATGTTTCCAAAAAATTTCCTCTTCCTCTTCTACAGTGAACTGCATGGTACCTTGAGTTCCAAGTAACCTCTGATCTGATTTCTGTTATTAGTAGTGTGTGGTATAGAATCATAAATAAATCATATTTTATTTTTATTTGGCTTTTTCTATTGACCATGATGTTCTTCTGATTCACCCAGTAGTGGGTTCCTTTTATTGTTGAGTAGTATCCCTTTGTAGAAATGTTTAACACTTTGCTTCTTCATATACCTATTGGTGGGTATTCAAATTGTTTCTGGTTATTGGTTTTATGTATAAGTCTTTGTGTGGCTATATACTTATAGTTCTTTAAGGTAATTTCCTAGGAGTGAGGCTATTGGACTGTATGGTAAGTGAATGCTTAGTTTTGTAGTTACCTCCCAAACTGTTTTTCAAAGTGTTTGAGCCCTTTTACAACCTTACCACAATGTCAGAGGGTTCCAATTGTGTTACCTCCTTGCCAACACTTGTTATATACAGTCTTTTTAATTTTAGTGACATGAGTGGAGGTATAGTTGTATTTTGATTTGGTTTTAATTCACATTTCTTTGAAGACCAATGATGTTGAGCTCTTCTCATTTACTTATTAACTTTGGTAGGATTTAGCAATCCTTGATTTAATTTTTTGTGATGTGTTAAATTTAAAAGTAGATAATGTGTATAAATGATAAAATTTAAAATAATACAGAAAAGATTTTGAGAAAAATACATGAATCCTATCCAAACATTCTTTTTTTTAAAACTTTTATTTAAAGACTATAAATTTCCAAAGTGCAGCTTATGGATTACAAAGTTCCCCCCCATAATTTCCCTCCCACCCGCAACCCTCCCCTTTCCCACTCCCTCTCCCCTTGCATTCACATCAAGATTCATTTTCAATTCTCTTTATATACAGAAAATCAGTTTAGTATATATTACGTAAAGATTTCAACAGTTTTCCCCCACATAGCAACACAAAGTGAAAAATACTGTTGGAGTACTAGTTATAGTATTAATTCACAATGTACAGCACATTAAGGACAGAGATCCTACATGATTTTTTTTTTAAATTGATTTTCTATGCAATTTCCAATTTAACACCAAGTTTTTTTTTCCATTTTTAATTATCTTTATATACAGAAGATCGATTCAGTATATACTACGTAAAGATTTCATCAGTTTGCACCCACACAGAAACACAAAGTGTAAAAATACTGTTTGAGTACTAGTTATAGCATTACTTCACATTGGACAACACATTAAGGACAGATCCCTCTTGAGACGTAAGTACACAGTGACTCCTGTTGTTGATTTAACAGTTTGACACTCTTGTTTGTGGCGTCAGTAATCTCCCTAGGCTCTAGTCATGAGTTGCCGAGGCTATGGAAGCCTTTAGGTTTCGCCGACTTCGATCTTATTCTGACAGGGTCATAGTCAAAGTGGAGGTTCTCTCCTTCCTTCAGAGAAAGGTACCTCCTTCTTTGATGGCCCCGTTCTTTCCACTGGGATCTCACTCACAGAGATCTTTCATTTAGGTCTTTCTTTTCCCAGAGTATCTTGGCTTTCCATGCCTAAAATATTCTCATGTGCTTTTGAGCCAGATCGAATGCCTTAAGGGCTGATTCTGAGGCCAGAGTGCTATTTAGGATATCTGCCATTCTATGAGTCTGCTGTTTTTTTTTGACAGGCAGAGTTAGACAGTGAGAGAGAAACAGAGAGAAAGGTCTTCCTTCTGTTGGTTCACTCCCCTAATGGCCACCATGGCTAGTGCTGTGTGCCAATCCAAAGCCAGGAGCTGGGTGTTTCCTCCTGGTTTCCCATGTGGGTACAGGGACCCAAGGACTTGGGCCATCTTCCATTGCTTTCCCAGGCCACAGCAGAGAGCAGGACTGGAAGTGGAGTAGACAGAACTTCAAACAGTGCCCATATGGGATGCCAGCACTGCAGTTCAGGGCTTTAACCCACTGTGCCACAGTGCCAGCCCCTGGAGCTATTGTGAATGGAACTTATCTTAGAAGTTCTTTCTCAGCCATTATAATGTTTGTTTATAAAAAGGCTATTGATTATTATGTGTTAATTTTATATCCTGCCACTTTACCAAACTCTTTTATGAGTTCCTATAGTCTCAGTCGAGTCTTTTTGTTCCCTTATGTAAAGGATCATGTCATCTGCAAATAGGGATTGATTGATTTTCTCCTTTCTGATTTGTGTCCATATGGTTTCTGTTTTTTGTCTAACAGCTCTGGCTAAAACTTCTAGTTTTAGGAATGGTGAGAGTGGGTTCCAGTTCTTAGGGGGAATGCTTCCAGCTTTTCCTCATTCAATAGGATGGTGGTTGTGGTTTGTCATAAATTAGCTTGATTGTGTTTAGAAATGTTTCTTTTATACCCTATTTGCTTAAGGTTTTAATCATGAAAAGACGTTGTATTTTATCAAATGCTCTCTTTGCATCTATTGAGATAACCATGTTTTTTGTTTTTCATTTTGTTAATGTGATATCTCACATCTATTGATAGGTGAATATTGAACCATCCCTGCATACCAGGGATAAATCCAACCTAGTCCAGGTGAATGATCTTCTGATGTGTTGTTGGATTGGATTAGCTAATTTTTTGTTGAGGATCTTTACATTTATGTTCATCAGGGAAATTGGTCTATAATTCTCTTTCTCTGTTGTATCTTTTTCTGTCAGGAATTAAAGAGATGCTTGCTTCATAGAAGGAGTTTGGAAGGATTCTCTCTATTTAAATTGTTTTGAATAGTCTTAGAATAATTGGAATTAGTTCTTTTTAATGTTTGATATAATTCAGCAGTGAGTCCACCTAGTCCTGGGCTTTTCCTTGTTGGGTAGGTCTTTATTACTGATTCAACTTCCATCTTGGTTATTTGTATGTTTAGATTTTCTATGTCTTCATGGTTCAATTTAGGTAGGCTGCATGTGTCTAGGAATCTATCCATTTTTTACAGGTTTCCCAACTTGTTGGCATACAGATATTTGTAGTAATTCCTGATGATTCTTTTTATTTCTGTGGTATCTGTTATATTTCCCTTTTCAACTCTGATTTTATTGATTGGGGTCTTCTTCTTCTTTTTTTTTGTTAGTTGGGCCAATGGTGTATCAGTTTCGTTTATCTTTTCAAAAATCTATCTCTTCATTTTACTGAACTTTTGTATTTTTTTGGTTTCAATTTTGTTTATTTCTTCTCTAATTTTAATTATTTCTTTCCTATTACTAATTTTGGGTTTGATTTGTTGTTGTTTTTCTAGGTCCTTGAGATACATTGATAGCTCATTTATTTGTACCTTTCCATTTTTTCATGTAGGCACTGTTGCTAAAACTTCTCTTTTAACACTTCTTTTGCTGTATTAAATGTTTTGATATGCTGTATTATTGTATTTCTTCATTTCTAGAAATGTTTTGATATATCTTTTGATTTCTTCTATGACCCACTGTTCATTCAGGAACGTGTTTCAGTCTCCATATGTTTGAATATAATCTTGAGATTCTTGAGTTGTTCATTTTGAGCATCATTCTATTGTGGTCAGAGAATATGCATAGTATGATGTTTTTTCTTTTTTTTTTTTGAAATTTTCTGAGACTTGCTTTATGGCCTAGCATTTGGTCTATCCTAGAGGAAGTACTATGCACTGATGAGAAGAATGTGTATTCTGCCATCGTGGAGTGCAAAGTTCTGTAGATGTCAGTTAGGTCCATTTGGTCCATAGTGTCCATTAGCTCAGTTGTATCTTTGTTTATTTTCTGTCTACTTGATCTGTTATTGATGAAAGTAGGGTGATGAAGTCCCCTGTTACTATTGTATTGAAGTCTGTCTCCCTTTAGATCCATTAATGTTTCTTTTAAATAGCTAGGCACCCTGTAATTGGGTGTCTATACATTAATTATAGTGATATCTTTCTGTTGAATTGATCCCTTAATCATTACCTAGTGCCCTTCTTCATCACTTTTAACAGTTTTTATGTAAAAGTCTATGTTGTCTGATATTAGGATGGCAATACCTGCCCCTTTATACTTTCTATTAGCATAGAATATCTTTTTGCATTCTTTCACTTTCAGTCCATGTATATCTTTGTTGGTGAGAGGTATTTCTTGTAGGCAGCAAACAGATGATCATGTTTTTTAATTCATTCAACCAGTCTTTATTTTTTAACTAGAGAGTTGAGGCCATTTACATTCAAGGTGAATATTGAAAAGTAACGAATTGTCCCTGTCATGTTGCCATAAATATTGCTATTGTTTATTCTAGATTTCTTTTGTACTTTTACCATGGGATTTTCTACCATCAAATTGTTTCATATGATGGCTATCTATCTGTGACTCTGTGTGTAGCACATCTTTAAGCATATTTTTTAAAGACTGGATGAATATCAACCCAAATGCCCATCAACAGTAGATTGGATAAAGAAATTATGGGACATGTACTCTATAGAATACTATACAGCAGTAAAAAAACAGTGAAATCCGGTCATTTGCAACAAAATGGAGGAATCTGGGAAACATCATGCTGAGTGAATTAAGCCAGTCCCAAAGGGACAAATATCATATGTTCTCCCTGATCAGTGACAACTAACCGAGCACCAAAAAGGAAACCTGTTGAAGTGAAATGGACACTATGAGAAACAGTGAATTGTGACAAATTCTTTCAATTTCTGTTTGTTATGAAAGGTCTTTATTTCACCTTTATTCATAAATGAGAACTTTGCAGGGTATAGTATTCTGGGTTGACTTTTTTTTTTCTTAAGACTTGGACTATATCTTGCCATTCCCTTCTAGCCTGTAGGGTTTCTGATGAGAAGTCAGCTGTGAGTCTAATTGGACATCCTCTTAAAGTAATCTGGCATATCTCTTGTGCACATTTAGCAATCTTTTCTTTATTATGTTTTACTGAGGAGAGTTTTACTACAATGTGTCGTGGTGAAAATCTTTTCTGGTCATGTCGGTTAGGAATTCTATGTGCTTCCTCTACTTAGACTGTGGATTGTTCCCTCCGCTAGAATCTCTAGATCACATGCATACACAAGAGCCACCTGCCCAATGTTGCTCTCTCTCCACCTCCGCTGCCTGTACTGCCAAGGAGATGGCGTCCTTTCTCAACCCATTGCTGTGCATACATGCACAAAACATTCTGCAGCTTCCACTCAAACCCAAAATGGTGCCTGCCCTTTTTTATCCAGGCAGTGGGAGCTATTGTGGGGAGGTTGGGTGAGATAACCATTCCCCTCTACTTCCACTGGGTTCACTGGCAACCACTAGCAACAGCTAGCCCTCAGGTCTCCAGGCTGGACTCAGGCCTCACTCTCTCTCTGGCTATATCATCATGGGTTGCTGCAGTTCGGTCTCACCTCTGTCTTCAAGCTGCTGTGTTTGTGTTGATGCTGTGCATCTGCACTCTCCACTCAGGTCCACAACCTTCCTCTTCCTCTTACTGGATTTCTAGTATGGTTTCCTCTCCAATTATCACCTGAAAGTGCACTTCCTATACTTTTTTTGGTTCATTTTTTACTTTTTATCTCTAGGTTAACTTAGTATATTGTTCCCTAATCTGCCATCTTGAAATCTAAATATGTTACATAATTTTTAAAAACAAAGAATATATACAATTTTTTATTAAATGCTATAGCAAAAGTAAGGAATAGGATATATTTTCTTCCTTTTAAATCACTGCTGGAAATTCTCAAAAAAACTCTGTGAATGTAAAAGTAGTTCATACTTTTTTTTCTAAAGTGTAGATTTTTGAGTATAGTGTGATGCTTCATTACATGTATCCTCAGATTCTTCTGGTTTAGCTTCTTGCTGAGATTATTGGAAGAACTGACTGACAGCTTGTCTGTTACCATCATTTGGACTTTTCTTAATCAGCTGCTCTGACACCTGACAACTCAGCCCTCACCAGCTCAGGTCAGCTCCTAATGAGTATACTGATTATTGCAGAGTTTTTCTTAGTAGACAATACAAGATCATATTTTGCATGCTGAAAAGTAAGAAGCTGAATATAGCACAGTTTGGAAGAGATTGATCAGATTCATCTTGTTCCTTTCATGTAGATATCAAATTTCCTTCCAGAGCATTTCCCCCTCAAATCAATATATCTCCAAAACCTTTTCTCATTTAAGCTAAAAATCAGGAATTTTCATTAACTTTTCTCTTTCCCTAAGGAATGGAATGTTGTACATTTGTTTCTTCCACATCAATTTGGAGTATTGCTTTCAGAAAACATCTTAGCTCTCAGACTGCTTAAGATTTGTGTGAAATATGGTTGAGGCTACACAAAATTTTGAAGGATATAAAATACTGAGAAGAGAAATATTTGAGTGTCCCTGATGGTATTAATTGTCACTATGGTGTCTGTGCAATTACAGTGTTACTATGTTTCATGTAGTACAATCTTGGGTATACAAGAGACCTATCTGTAAATTAGTTATTGTTAGTATGATGCATGCTTTTCTGCCATCATTTGTTTTGTTTCTGCCCTTGTTTTGTTATCACAGTATCTCAAAAAGATATATCAGCAAGAAATTATCTGATTTGCCTATCATTCAGGATTTCACATCATCTCCTTTAGATTTTTAGGTGAAAAATACTGATGGAAAATGGTTCTCCTTTTCACCGCCCACCTTGGAGCTTGTTCTGAGAGCCTGGCCTTGATGAACCACTGTTGTTGCTTCAGCCTGCTCTACCAAACTTCACTAAGGAGGATCTGGGGAGGCATTAAGGTGACAGATTGAGGGAAATAACAATGTTGCTGATTGTTCCCTTTGCATAGAGACTAAACAAAGAATAACACAACAGAATGAGTATCACAGACCAGAATTGTGGCTGTGGTTGATACTATATTTGCTTCTCTTCATTTTCTCTCCTTTCTCTTCAACTACAGTTTCTAAACTGGGGTTACTTTGAACTTTGGGGTTATCTTTAGGAAGAATGTTACTTAGGAAATGTTTTCAGGTCTCAGGAGAGGCAGATAAGCAGATCTTTATGTCCAATGGTCACCTCTCCATTGTAGGCCATGAGCTCACAAATGTGGTGGGTTCTGGGCCTTAGTATGATTTATGCAGTCAAGGGACTCTGCTCCACAATGCAAATTAATACTCTGCAAACAATTTTTCTTTAATATATTATTAAACATTTAAAATTGTGATAGCACACTATATTTAATTGCACAAATTTTAAGAGTACAGCTCAATAAATTTTCATATATACATCTATCTATCCATGTATATCTGGCTATTTACCTACTACCTACATACCTATCTATGAGGATACTTCAAAAAGCTCATGGCAAGTAGAATTAAAAAATTAGTTTATTTTGGTACAAAAAATTGAAATCTATGCATATGAGGAATTTTCAGAGTTCATGAAAAATATATATTATGAAAAACAATACTTAAATTTTAATTTTTTGTACCAAAATAAACTTTTAAAGAAATTATTTAACATTTACTGTATTTATTTGAAAGGCAAACACATGAACACACAGACACACACAAACACACACACACAGACCTATCCACTGCTTCGCTCTCCAATTGCCCCCAACAGGCAGGGCTGGGTCAGACCCAAGCCAGGAGCCAAGAATTTACTTTGCATCTCTCACATGTGAGCACTTGAGTCTGCTGTCTCTCATGGTGTGTATTAGCAAGAAGCGAAATTGGAAAGAGAGCCAGGACTCAAACCCAAGGACTTGATATGGGCATCTGCTGTGCCCAAAGCCTCGCCTCTCCTGAAGTTGTCTTTTTTTTTTCCCCTGAACTCTGTGGAAGTCCTTCTTCCTTCCCTTCACTTCCTCCCCTAGACGTGTTGTTTCTCCATACAGGTATCAAGAAATAAATCAAGATACAGACTATTTCCAGAATTGCAGAAGGCTTTTCCCTTATCTTTCCAAATCAGTATTTTCCCACCCTGAGGCTTTTATTATTTAAGTTTCTGTCCCTATAGATATTATTTCACTATTTTTGACCTTCATGTAAATGGAATCATAAAATATGTACTCTTTGACTATTTGGCTTCTTTTACTGGTTATTATACATC
Source organism: Sylvilagus floridanus (assembly GCA_949820135.1). NCBI lineage: Eukaryota > Metazoa > Chordata > Mammalia > Lagomorpha > Leporidae > Sylvilagus > Sylvilagus floridanus. The sequence goes on along the minus strand of OX463226.1, from coordinate 70,216,990 downwards.
TGCAATTCATTAAAGGTGTCCTCCAGTACACTCTACCCACTGTCGGCTCCTTCGGCCGCAGAAGGAACGACGCTGCTCGCAGTTAATCGGTCTTCAAAAGACTTTTACTTAGAAGGAGTGGGAAAGAGAGTGGGGGAACCGGGAGAAGGGGGAAGAGATGGAGATGGCACGCACGTTCCTTAAGGGGGAAAGCTGGCGTGCCCCGCTCCTTCTCCCACGGTCTGCTTATATACAGAATTCAACCAATCACAGTCAATCAATCACAGTCCATGCACAGAGCTCTCCAATCCGGCACTTGATCACGATCAGCTGTGGAGTCACGCAGCAGGCAGGGCATCAGCGCCATCTTGTTGTTTTCCATGATCCTCAGCTAGATGGAAAGTTCGATCAGCTGCTACATCCGCATTACTGCTATAAGCCAAGCCCAGCATGGGGGGTCCCATGGCAAGCCTATTCATGGGTCCCCACATCTCCCCCATTTTTATTATATTAAGTGGCATGGAAACGTGCCTGTCTTGGGTTCCCAATGGCGCGCAACCTGCTTACCCGTCATGGAAGTAATAGGAAGCTGTCCTACCCTCTGTCTTAGGTTGCTAGGTGCGCCCATTGGTGATTACCCATTATTGGCTACCGTTCCATCATGTTAAGCCACACTTCTCATGGGGGTAAGAGCGCAAGGTGGCTAGCATAGCCTGCTGAATTACCAGGTTATTGGAGTTTTGAAAACCAGAACAGTTTTATCAAATTATGAATTAACAGCTTTAAGTACATTTAAGAAAATCAAATTAGGTCAGCTTTCTTACTACTTGCTACTTAAATCCAACACAAATTTTGGCAAATTCCTTCATAATTTCACATTAGCAGTTAGGCACAAAGGATACATCTTATTCAAGAAATACTTGGTTCAAAGTAAAATGCTTAATTGGTACTATTCTTCACATGTTCTGAATGCAGACAACCACTCCACATATCTTGTATGCCTTAAACACTAGTTACCTCAAAATTCTCCCATTTCACCCACTTTGTGAGGAAAGTGAGACCTATATTGTTAAGTACAACCTCGTAAAATTACTGTTCCAGGTGGTATTGATCATCTGTCCCAATTCTAGGGTACAATTAGAATTCTCGTATAAATCAGTCTTAGACAAAACTCAGTACAAAAAATCATAAACCCCTTAACTCCATAATTACAAATCAATAAATGATCAAGTAATACTCTCAACAAGCCAAAAGTTAAACTAACAAGACATAGATGGCCAAACAATTTTAAAGATAAATTGAATCATTTACATTCTTTTCTAAAGCAAACCAAGCATAATCTGCTCAAGCATTCCTGTCAATAGGGGTAGAGTTAGTACATAATACAAGAACAGAATAGGTAGTTTGGACACTTTTCACCACGATTAGCATTAATGAACTGTTTTATGGCTCGCCTTTTTTTAACCCTATTCTCTGTGTCTGTAATGGAGTCTTTATAGTCTTTATCACAGCCTTTTTTCCTTGTTCTTCCTCTCATTATAATAAGGCTGTATCCAATTTAGATTTCCACATAGTTTTCGAAAATCACTTAAGGTTTTTAGTCCTGTTGTAGCAATGACAAATTCCAAAGGGGCCGCATTTGTTGGTGTAAGCCCAAGTCCTAAATATCCAACTACAGTATCTTTTTGAACCTTTCCTGCCTCCTGCAGACATGAGCTTAATGTTATGAACACTGCTTCCAATATATAAATCCATACAGTGGAGGATTTTTGCTTCTCCATGTCGCTGACGAACAGGCTCTATTGCTTATGAAACATATGGTAAGATCAATCACAATCAGTACTCCCGCCTTTCTCCTGGTGTTCCACTCCCAGTCTTTACAACGATTCACTCCCGCCTTTTTCCCGGCATTTTACTCCCCTTTTGTCGACGGAACTGCGGTTATAATCCTAGGCCTTTTACTTTACCCGCCTAGATTCCCTGTCTTTTTTCGACAGTTTACTTCCGCCTTTCTGGCATTTCACTCCCGCCTTTCTGGCATTTTACTCCCCGTCTTTTGTCGAAGGTTTACTTCCGCCTGTCTTCTGGCGCTCCACTCCCCTCGGTTATAATCCTAGGCCTTTTTACCCGCCTAGATTCCCTGTCTTTTGTCAACAGTTTACTCCCGCCTATCTTCCGGCGTTCTACTCCCGTCTTTTGTGGACGGAACCGCGGCTATAATCCTAGGCATTTCACTTTACCCGCCTAGATTCCCGTGTATGCACGTTTATCCTTTTCTTACTTCCTGCTTCCAGTGATCGGTCCGACGATCCGAGATCCGAGTCCCGAGTCACGGCACCACTTGTCGGCTCCTTCGGCTGCAGAAGGAACGACGCTGCTCGCAGTTAATCGGTCTTCAAAAGACTTTTACTTAGAAGGAGTGGGAAAGAGAGTGGGGGAACCGGGAGAAGGGGGAAGAGATGGAGATGGCACGCACGTTCCTTAAGGGGGAAAGCTGGCGTGCCCCGCTCCTTCTCCCACGGTCTGCTTATATACAGAATTCAACCAATCACAGTCAATCAATCACAGTCCATGCACAGAGCTCTCCAATCCGGCACTTGATCACGATCAGCTGTGGAGTCACGCAGCAGGCAGGGCATCAGCGCCATCTTGTTGTTTTCCATGATCCTCAGCTAGATGGAAAGTTCGATCAGCTGCTACATCCGCATTACTGCTATAAGCCAAGCCCAGCATGGGGGGTCCCATGGCAAGCCTATTCATGGGTCCCCACAACCCACCATATCTTATTTTAAACAAATTTAAAATATACTGAGACATTTAAAGAATTGTGCAGTGAACGCAACCTATTCACCACCCATATTCCACATTGCCATCATTTTCCTACATGATCTATCCATCCCTCAATTCAGGTTTTGATGCAATTTGAAGTAAACTAGGCATTCATACCCTAATTCACATGTCTACTTTGATGTATGTCTTTCCTTTAGTGTGTTCTTGATTTCTAAAATCAGATGCATGATGGTGTTAGGAAGATATATGCATACTTTCTAGAGATAAGGTGAAAATCATTGGAACAGTGATTGAATTTAGGATTCCTTGCTTTAACATTTCATAGTCTGGACTTCAACATTTTTGTTGTGAGGGGTATGAGTTGAGGAAGGAAACAGTCTTGATCTGTAGCTCATTTCTTCTTTGGGGTTGGGAAAATAATGGGGCCCTGTGGATTCCACAGTGAACGTGTGGGAGGGTTTAAGAATTCAAATAGGAGGAGGATGTGATGCAGCAATACAGGCAAAGAGGAATGGGGTTTGGGTTGCACTTTCTTATTTGAGAAAGGAAAAATAGGGAGCTGCTTAGTTTACTCTGGCTAAGTGTGCTTTGTTTGGAAGAACTGCTGAAAATGGCACTTGTTTAAAAGTCAAACATATTAGGAAATATGTTTATAGAGCGTTCTTGAGAGTGGAGTATTTTTCTGAATGTTTAAGGTTATGAAAAACATCCCAAGGAGGAGAATACATAATGTATATATAAAATGAAGCAAAGACTGATAGGGTCATTAGAAATCATCTAGTCTCAACTCAGATCAGAACTCCTTGGGGAGCTTTTGAAAAACAGTGCTGAGATTCTGATCTGATTGTTTTTAGACAGGACCTGGACAATGGTGTTTGTTAAAAGTTCCCCAGGTGATTCTAATATGCAGCCATCTCTACAACTCCTGATGCAGTTCAAGCTTTTGGTCTCTAGCTGTAGCTAATATATTTTTTAAAGTTCATGTGTAGGAAGATAAAGTGACGTTGGTTATTTCTTGGCTAACCAATGCACAATTAAGTTTGAAGCACAAAGTCAAAAATGTTAGTCACAGATTAGCCTCTGTAAAGAAACCTCTCCATGAGAAGTCTGTGCCCAGATGAATTCTTTCTGTAAATGACCTGTTTTTATGAGGTCAACAAACAGATCCAGGCTGGAACTTCTTTTCCACATGGATTGAAATGATCATCTAAGGACTCCATGGGGTGAATTATACAGCATTCAACAATAGCTTGAGAGGTTTATATTCTTACATCTGTATGTGCTGCGGTCTGTGGTGTGTTCCATGCTGTTAGAGTGGCAATAGTTAAAAGTAACTCTGTGATTCTATGGAGGGAATGGCTGACTTATATTGAGTATCTGCCTTTAGATCCACAAAAGCTACATAGTTATTCACTTGGGTCATTTGAGGGTCTTTGTGAATCTACTTTGTTCAGGGTAGGGAGGTGAAGCTTGTATTTAGCAAATAAGCTTTTAATTGTTTTCATTTAAACTCACAAATAATTTTTAAATGTATCTTATAAAGTGAGTTGGCTTGACATCATTGTAGTGAAAAACATTTAAGCTGACCATAGCTAAATAGAAACCAATTGTCCAGTAATCCCTCTAGTCCATTTCTCACCAAATAGGAATATGTGAGAATAAGATATAATGTCATTTGAAGAATAATAATGAGAATGGGATAACTCTGAAGGGCTTAACTGCCATATGAACATTAACCTGTGTTCTCCCAGAAAGCCCAACTAAGGTCAATGAGTGTTACAGTTGATTTCTCAACAATGTTGCAGTGGATTCGTTTCTGAGAGGAGCAGCGTGGTGGGGGCAAGAGGCGCGGAGCCAACACACAGACCCCGGAGTCGGGTGAAAGCAGGCTTGAGGTGAGCAGCCCGCAGACTCGTTTATTACAGTTGGAACCACGTCTTATATAGCCAAGACCAGCCAATCTGGTCAGGGGGCGGTCTATGCCCCAACCAATCATAGCCTGTTGCCAGGCAGGCTCCGTTGCCAGGTGGGTTCCAAAGCCGTTCCTGAGTAACTGACACTCACTTGCCAGTGGCCACCTTGGCATGGCCTTCTCATTCCACCACAAATGAGTGGATAATTCTTAGAATGAAATTAATTTTGACTCTTTGCAATAATTATAGCTAATATTTATTGACACCTGCTGTGTACCAGTTCTGTGCTAAAACATTCTATGTAGTTTACTTTCTTAAATTTTAACATTAATCCAATAGATGGACACTGTAACCTACTTTATAGATAAAGCCATTGTAATCTATAAGCTTTTTTTTGGAAATTTATATTCTTTAAATAAAAGCGTTATAAAAAATAAAATAAAATACTTTTCTGTTTGAAAAAAAAAGGCTTTAAGGACAGAGATCCTACATGATTTTTTTAATACTATAACTAGTACTCCAACAGTATTATCATTTTGTGTCTCTATGCGAGGGCAAACCGTTGAAATCTTCACGTAATATGTACTAAATTGATCTTCTGTGTATAAAGAGAATTGAAAATGAATCTTGATGTGAACAGAAGGGGAGAGGGAGCAGGAAAGGGGAGGGTAGGGGGAGGGAGAGAAGTTGTAGGGGGGGGAGCCATTGTAATCCATAAGCTGTTCTTTGGAAATTTATATTCTTTAAATAAAAGCTTTACATATAGAAAAAAAAAGTAAAAAAAAAAAAAAGAAAAAAAAAAGGCTTTGAGAGAAACCTGCTATGCTCTAATATTGATAGAGCCACAACTCAGGCTCAGGGAGCCCGATTCCAGGATTTAGCTCTTCATTACCATCTCCCAAAGAAAAATCTCCCACCATGATTTGTTGACTGCCTCAAGATTTAGCAGCCTTTCTGTCCTGGACTAGGAGCATATGCAAGCAGGTGGGAACTTGTAAAACTGAAACTGTAAAAACTCTTCCAAGTACAAGAGTCAAAGTTGTTCTTGAATTGGACTCTGTTGGGTCAAGTTAGCAGCCCAATGTCATATAGGGGATAACCCGGATTTTGGAGTCAGGAGCCCTCGGTTCAACTTTCAACTCTAATACCTCCTTGTGGTGTAGCCTCAAATGACTTAGTACCATTTTGGGTTTCTCTTTCCCTATTTATGAAATAGAGATAAAAGTCTATATCTCTCATTACAATTGTGAATTTACAAATTCACATTAAGTGCCTGTCAGTTAATAAGTGGTTGTCATTATTATTCAATTAGCCCAATTTGGTATGATCTGCACCATGTGGTCAGGGATGAGCATCCCAGGCCTGCCTGTATGTAGTGATTTAGTGGAGGATGAGTAAGGAAGAAAAAATTTGACTTTTAATTAGGGTCTTAGCTAAATAGAGCCATGCATCAAGTTTTACTAGGTTTCCCTGTCCCCAAATGAAAATGAATTGTTGTTATGGATTGGGAAAACTCATTAAAAAATCAATCTTATCAACCTAGTTACTTTGAGAGATGACCTTTTGTCAAGGAAAGAGTATACTTCTCACTCTCTGTAAAGATCTTTTCCTTTCAGACAGGGAGCCCATTAATCTGCAGATTTCAAGTGAGGAAGCTTGTTCATAAATGCAGAATATTTTCACCACTTTTTGAAAAACAGAAAATATTCCTTAGAGAAGAGTCTAAACATCTGATAGCTTCTTTAAAATCTGTGCATATATGGGGGCCAGCCCTCCTACTCTATAGTTACAGATGTGCAACTTCCTGATTATCTCCGAGAAAAGAGGTTTTTATACAATTTAGTCTATAATATATTTTTAAATTCTTAAAAAGGATTTATTTATTTATTTGAAAGAGTTACAGAGAGGCAGAGGCAGAGAGAGAGGTCTTCCATCCACCGGTTCACTCCCCAAATGGTTTAAGGGCCAGAGCTGGGCAGATCTGAAGCCAAGAACCTGAAGCTTCTTTCGGGTCTCCCATGCAAGTGCAGGGGTCTGCAGAGTTGGGCCATCTTCCATGGCTTTCCCATATTATAGCAGAGAGTTGGATCAGAGGTGGAGCAGCTGGGACTCGAACTAGCACTAATGGGATGCTGGCACTGCAGGCGGCAGCTTTAACCACTATGCCACAGTGCCAGCCCCATATTTTAAAATTTTTAAATGAATTTTTCATCACTAAGGTTAGATAAATTAAATTTTGTTGTACAACATATGCTTATTTAATAACAGAATTGCTAGCATTTCTGCCAAGAGTGATATATTTCTTTCCCCATTGAGTATTCCTGATTTTGGGGAAGAAAATCAATGGGAGAGGGGCCGGCACTGTGGTGTAGCAGATAAAGCCACTGCTTGCAGAGCCAGCATTCCATATGGGCACTGGTTCAAGTCCTGGCTGCTCCATTTCTGATCCAGCTCTCTGCTATGGCCTGGGAAAGCAGTGGAAGATTACCCAAGTCCTTGGACCCCTGTGCCTGCATGGGAGACCCGGAAGAAGCTCTTGGCTCCTTGCTTCAGATCCCTGCAGGTCTGCCATTGTGGGCTTGGTGAGTGAACCAGCAGATAGAAGACCTTTCTCTCTCTCTTTGCTTCTCTCTGTAACTCTGCCTTTCAAATAAATAAATAATTAAAAAAAGAAAATCAATGGAAAAGATTTTACATACAAAAAAGAAATCTTACTGGGTTTCTAAAAGACATAAAATATTCAATACACCTGATTTTTTTAAAAAAGGTATTTATTAAAGTTTTATTCACAAAATAAATATACTTAAGTTTAATATTCTGATGAAGTAGGCAGAAATAAGGGAATATTGAGCGGGTGGAGGAAGAATCATAAGGTGGAGGCAGAGCAGCAGAGAGAGAGATGGGGAGGAGAATGCCTTCAAAAGAAAGAAAACTACACAAAAAGAGAAGTAGAAAAAATAAATGGAGGGAATCTGTATAGTTATTTTTGTTAAAAATGCTTCAACTAATATCTGTGCTTTTTCCTTTAACTTAGGTGAGTTGAACATTTTATCTCTGGAAATCCAGCATAACTTCTTGCTTGGAAATGAGAGAATGTGTGATTTGGAAACTGTTGAGTTCTATCACGAGGGAGTGTTTTAGTCTGGGACATTATTATCCTTAAATTTTATCCCAGGATGAGGGAAGGTACAAAAATATCTTCAGATCTTCAATTTAGGGCATTTGCATCCAAGTTAGCAGCAATAATGAATCCATAAATCTCTAAGAAGACCAAAAATAAACTCAGTCCCAAAGCTTGCCCTATACTCTGTCATCCATTCCCAGTGGCGGGCCCCACTTGAATTGAGAACTGGTATTACCTGAGTCAAGTCAGGGTTCCACTGGGATTGAGGAAGGAGAGAGTGGACATTGATGGGCAACGACAGTGTCTACCCCAAATAATTAGTGTGAGGTAAGGGCTCATTGTGACACCAAGAGAAAAAGATATACAAGACTTCTGTAAGTTTAGTGAGTGAGATAAGTAAGGATAAGAAGTCATGAATGTCAGATAGAATACAAACCACAAGGGGCCCTTTTCTTTTGGTACCTGGCGTTAGCTTTGCTGGTTGTCTTTAGAGTTCTCTTCAGTGGTTTGTACTACATGATCTTCAGTGGTCTCTGGTGAGCAGATGGAGCAGATAACCACAGTGAAGGTGTGTCACCTTTCCTGTCTTGGACATTGCTCTCCCACCCTCCCTCCTGTCTGTTCCCTAACTTGTCCTTCCCCTTACTACTTTCTCTTCATTTCCTGCAGATGTCCTCAGTGCCTTTCTATTGACCTGGTTTTATCTTGGGCTGTCCCACATTTCTCTCTTCTGTCTTCTTATATATGTGAGACTCAATCTATTTGTTTTCTCCTTGATTTTTGTTGATTTCATCCCCTTTGTTGTCACAGTGATGCCAGACTTTTCCCTATGTTCAGTTATAATTGGCCCTGTGGAGGAGAGAGATGAGGATGATCCCATGAATGGGGATAGAATAGGGGGAGGGAAAGAGATCATAAGGGATGTTTACTTTGTTTGGCAGCTGTCCTGATATTAGTTCCCCTTTATCAGAAGATTTATTTTTTCTTTCACATTTAAGGGAAGAATTAATTTTTAAACATTAATTATTAATAATCAATATGCATGAATTATTTTAACTAGTTTTTCCTAATATTTCTCTGGAATGACTTGGCCTTATCATGCCAAGGCAGTATTTATCTCCTTATATTATCAAATGCGGTCACAGAGGCTCTTAACAATTACTTCTTTTGAATCCCTACGCTTATTCCACGCAGGGGCAGGAAAGATCAGAGTGGGAACTAGAAAGTTGGATCTGTGATCTGGTGATGGAGGATGTTTCCAGGAAGGGCAATTTATTTTGAATGAGCTTTAGGAATGAAGTGTGTGGTTAACAAGAATGGGGTGAGGATTGGGAGTGTTGGGGCTGAAGGTGAGGTTGCTTATAACACATGGGAGCATACAAGAATATGAGGCATATGAGGGGTCTTCCAAAAGTTTGTTGAAAAATTCTTCTTGGATTTCTAATTTTTTGCAGCAAAATAAGCCCATTGTTTAGTTTCCTTTTTCATAAATAACCTATGAAGGAAAAGTTACCTTTGGAAGATTAAAAAAATTTTTTTTGACAGTTTGGTGATTGTATCCTTACTGGCATAAAATACTTAATTGTGCAGATATTTTTAACCAAATCTAGTAGAGCAAGGATCTCTCAGCCTTATTTTTAATTCTTGACTTGATTCTGTAGGCAGGAGTGACAAATCAAATAGGTTTTAATTATATTACTTCTTGCAATTTAAAAATAAAGGTAAGTGATGATACCAGATTGTGAATCAATACCTTAGAGTGGAGATGGGGTTTGGTAGGAGGGAGTACAAAGTCATTCTCGCTAAGGAGATTTATCGCTAATAAAGGATATTTGATTTTAGTTATGTCTTAATTCTTCATGTGCAATATCAAAGTTCCAGGCTAAGAAATTAATTTCATATCCTGATGATTTCCCCAAAGTATCAGTCATTATGTGATAATTCTCTTAAAGCCTAGCAATATAAAACTACAAGCCATACAAATTCTACATGCTAAAATCTGACTCTTAGCAGCCTTTAAGCTTTGCACCCTTCTCTCTTGCCAATCTTTTACTTTACTGCTAAATGAATTGAAAGGTGCTAATAGACATCTTGACCTTATATTTAATGGAAAGATCAGTCAAAATGCCTATGGAATACTTGTTAACAACCCTTGTTTAGGCTTGGGGAAGCTGACAATATTTGAAGGAAAAGTACATAAAATAAAAAGGGCATTTCCTTACCTCAAGGTTCCATATTTTGTGCCCATACTATCTTGTTGGGGAAGGAGATGTCAAAAAAAAAGTTTTAAAGCCTAGAGGTGATTGCGGTCTGCAAAGCCTAGCCAATAATGGTTTACCATTCTCTGAGGTCTTAAAAGCATTCTATTAAATTATGACTGGAGACGTTTCTTTTTATAAATTCCTTACTTGAGAGTGAAAGAGAGTGACAGGGAGAAAGGGAGAGGATGGGAGCAAAGGAAGGGAGAGAGAGAGGAAGTGGGAGAGATAGAGAGAAGAAGAGAAGAGGAGAGGAGAGGAGAGGAAAAGAGAGGAGAGGAGAGAGAAGAAAGAGAATAGAGGGGAGAGGAGAGGAGAGGAGAGGAGAGGAGAGGAGAGAAGAGAACAGAGTACAGAAGAGGAGACTACAAGTGCCTACAAGGACCAAGACTGTGTCAGGCTGAAATAGAACTGGGACTCAGTTCAGGGCTCTCACATGGGTGTCAGGGACCCAGCCATTGAAACCACCACCTACTGCCTCCAAGAGTTACATTGGCAGGAAGCTGGAGTCTTGAGCAGAGCTGCAACTTGATCCTAGGCACTCCAGTGTGGGCTATGGGCATTAAAAGTGGCATCTTAATTGCTACACCAAACATCTGTTATGACATAACCATTATGAGGTTATGAGGGGACATTTCTTATTTCTTTGCCTTCCTAGCTTAAATCTTGTAGAAATGTATTATATTCTAGCTTTATATTAAAGGCCCAATTAGGGGCTGGCATTGTAGTGCACAGAGTTAAGCTGATATCTACAATACCAGCATCTCATATTGGGGAACAGGTTCAAATTCTGGCTGTTCCTTTTTGTGTTCCAGCTCCCTGCTAATGTGCCCAGAAAAGCAGCAGAGGACAGTTTAAGTACTTGGGCTGCTGCCAAGCACACGAAAGACCCAGATGGAGTTCTGGCTCCTGGCTTCAGGAGGAGGCCCCTTTTCCTCATTGTGACCATTTGGGAAGTGAGGTGGAAGACCTCTCTCTCCCTTCATCCCCCTCTTCATTCCTTCCCCCCTCCCTTCCTCTCTGTCACTTTCCCCTTCAATTAAGTAAATAAATTAAAAAGGACTAATCTAATATTATATTTTGAAGGGATCTTAGATTTCATGTAATGCAGATCAAGGGACAAGCTTATTGAAATGGGGGGTAATAAGTTTGCAATTTGAGAGCCAGATTTAGGAAAAAAATCCAACAGCATTCAGAAAATAGAATCATGGATAGAAGTTGCTCTTGGAGTAAAGTGTATCTCTTCTCTAGAGAGGCTTAGATTTGAAAAGAAAAAAAGGGTAGTGAGGAGACCTGAAAGCTGAAGAAGTCTAAAGGAACACCCCTGAAGAGGGAACTGGACAGATGCAATGTAGCAAATAGCCTTAAAGGTGTCAGGTTCAGTAGCTGAAATCCTAACATGGAAGGCCCTAAAGACTGGCTTGCAGAATCATGGTGACCACTGTTAATGCCACAAGAGTAAAAGTTGTCAGAGTATTTTTTTCCTATTATTCCACTCTACTGCTAAAATTCAAGAGTGTTCAGCCCTCTATTTTTAAAAAGAAAGCCATATTCAAATGTTCCTTGACTAATGACATTGGTTTATTTCTCATCACTGACTGTAAAACAAATTTCAGATCATGAGATCATGAAATTATTTTCACCATGATTGGTATAATGAGAGGGTAATAATCTCTCAGGGAAAATTTTTTTGTATCAACATTATATTTAAAACAAAACAAAACAAAAACATTGCACATAAAACTTTCTATTGCCTTTTAGAATCTCATATTATATTGAAGTAAAACCATGTAAAATCTAAACCTCAAGTCTCAAAATGCAAAAATGCTCCCAGAAACTTTTTTCTCCTTTTTAAAATAAATGTTATTTTTTGGAACAGAATTTATTTGAAGGGATTATCCTGCCTGAAAAATCAGTCTTTAGTTATGGTACAGCATGAGGGGTGTTGCTATGAAAACATTGCTATACGCTTAGCATCTTAAAAACATGCCCATTTATTATTTTTATAGTTTTGTGGCTCAGAAGCGGGAATGAGCTTCTCTGTTTAGGGTTTCACAAAGCTGAGATCAAAGTGTCATTGGGTTGAGTTATTATCTGGAAACTCTGGGGAAAACTTAACTCCTCTAAATTCATTCAGGTTGTTGGGAGAGGTCAGTTTTTTGTGCCTATAGGTCTGACATCCTGGTTTCCTCGCTGGCTGTCAGACACAGGTTGCTCACTGCCCTTGGAGGCCACCACGTTCCTTCTCGCATGGTGCTCTCCATCTTCACTGCCATGATGGTGTTCCGAGTCTTTTATACTCTTAGACTCTCTCCAGTTTCTTTTTCTGTTGTAATCTGGAGAAAACTCTCTACATTTAAAGGGTCAGTGTGATTATTTTGGAACTACCAGGTTAATCTCCCTTTTGCCATATAAGGTAATATAATCACAGGAAGCATCTTATTGTTCACGGTTCTACCCATATTTAAATAGGAGTAGATTATGCAGAATGAGGGCCACTGTAGACCATTCTTACAGTTCTGCCTACTATGAGGGATAAGTTTGGGCCTCTATGATTCAAATAAGATATTTACCTTTCACACTCCAAGACAAAAGCTAAGAATCAAACATGTGTGCATTTCTGCATGGTTTCTGTAGCAAAGACTAACACTTTTAACACAATTAAAATTTTTAGTTTAATATAAATTGTTTTATGATTTTGAATGGCTGAGGAAACAACAGAGATATGGACAAGCTACAGAATGGGAGACGTTTTTGAAAACTGTTCAGCTGGGGCTGGCATTGTGGCACAGTGGGTTAAACCACTGTTTGCAATGCTGATATCACATATGGGAGTGCCAGTTGGCAGCCCTGCTGCTCTGCTTCCCGTCCAGTTCCCTGTTACTGCACTGGAATAGCAGCAGAAGATGGTCCATGTACTTGGATTCCTGCTACCCATGTATGAGGCCCAGATGGAGTTCCAGGCTCCTGGCTTCTGCCTGTTCTAACCCCTGCCATTGTGGCATTTGGGAATTGAACCAGCAGATGGAAGATTTCTCTCCCTTCTCTTTCTCTGTCTCTCAAATTAATAATTAAATGTTAAGAAATGATTCATCTGAAAATAAATTGATATCCAAAATACATAAGGAACTAAAAAAATTCAATAGTAAAAACTCCAAATAATCCAATTAAAAATGGGTAAATGATATGAATAGACTCTATTGAAAGAAAAAAATTAAAATAGTCAGTACATTTATGAAAAAATGATCAACATAATTAGCTATTAGAGAAATGTAAATCAAAACCACAGCTAGATTTCATTTCATCCCACTTAAAATGGCTATTTTCTGAAAGACAAAAAATAACAAATGCTGACAAGGTTATGGAGAAAAGGGAACTCTTACACACTATTGCTTGGAATTTAAATTAATAGTCTTTTAGAGTACAGTAAGGAAATTTCTTGAAAAATAGAAATTGAGCTACCTAATGAACCATTCATTCTGGTTCTCAGTATACATTCAAAGGAAATGAAATCAACATATTAAAGATATAGCTTTACTCCCATGTTTATTGTTGTGCTATTCACAATATATCAGATATGGAGTCCAACTGCATGCTAATCAATAGATGAATGGATAAAGAAAATTTGGGTATATGCATACAATAGAATATTATTCAGCAATGAAAATGAACCATATCCTATAATTTACAGCAAAATGGGTGGAAGTGGAGGACATAATGTTAAAAAATGAGACTGGTTCAGAAAGATGCTGCATGTTCTCTTGTATGTGGAAGCTAAAAAAAGTCAATCTGAATGTAGGATAGTATTATTGAGTTTGGAAGGAGATGAGGGCTGGTGGGTGGATAAAGGAGATGAAGGGCTGTTGAATAATGGATACCCAAACATGGTTGACAGAAAGAATAAGTTCTCATAGTCTACATAACTGTGGGGTGACTGAAATTCACAATAAGCTATCATATGTTTTATGAATGAATAAAGAAGAAGTGCTCAATGGTTGCAAGTATGCTATAATGACAAGTAGAAGAAAGCATTGACTGCTTTGTTGTTCAATACACATTGTGTACATTTATTGAAATGTCACACTGTACCCATAGATATGTCTAGTTGTTGTTAATGAAAAATTGTAAAAAATGTGATAAAACTAATTAACCAGATTTGATCATCACCCATTGAATCAAGTTATTACATTGTAGTCCACAAATATATTCAATTAAAACAATACAAATATAGCATTATTATGCTAGTCAATATCCTGTACATTAGGTCCCCAGAACTGGTACATTATCCTTTGATCAGTATTTTCTACTTCCCCCATCACTGTGCCTTTGGCAAGCATCATTCTGCTCTCTGCTTCTTATGTTTGAGATTTGGTGTGTACATGTAGGTAAGATTACCCCGTATCTTTCCATCTATTTCCAGTTTATTTACTTTTATATTATGTCCTTTAGATTTACCCATGCTGTCCCAAATGCAAAGATTTGCTGCTTCTTTTTATGCCTGAGTGATGCTCCATAGCATACATAAAAATATACCATATTTTATTATTTTAAAATTTGAAGTTGGACATCATTTATGTATTTTTTAAACTTAATTTTTATGTCTGAGATAACATATTTATAATTTACATTATATCCAAAGACTTAGTGCTTCACCAAATAAAGGATTCAACAAGTGAAAAATAAATAGATCATACTTCAGTAGGAATACAGACCAGGGCTATAACCAATAATCAAATGAAAGATGTCAATTTGATTCATATACAGTAACATTAAAATAATCACAGATAATTAAAACTATGATAATAAATCATTCTTATCAATTTGACAAATATATAAATACATATACATATATAGATATACATATACATCTATTTAATGGTATATTTTATATAAGTATCACATTTTCTTTATCCATTCATCTGATGATGGATACCTTGAATGATTCCATATTTTGGCTATTGTGAACAGTGCTACTATAAACATGGTGATGCAGGTATCTCTTTGATATAATATGTATATGTCTTTTGGGTATATCTCCAGTAGTGGGATCACTGGATTATATGGCAAGTCAATTTCTAGTTTGTTTTTAAAGATTGATTTATTTCTTTGAAAGTCAGAGTTACACAGAGAGAGAAGGAGAGGCAGAGAGAGAGAGGTCTTCCATCCTCTGGTTCACTCCCCAATTGGCTGCAATGGCTAGGACTGCACCGATCCAAAGTCAGGAGCCAGGAGTTTCTTCTGGGTCTCCCACATGGGTGCAGGGGCCAAGGGCTTGAACCATCTTCTATCGCTTTCCCAGGCCATAGCAGAGAGCTGGATGAGGAGTAGAACAACCGAGACTTGAACCAGGGCCCATATGGGATGCTGGTACTTTAGGCGGTGGCTTTATCTGCTATGCCACAGTGCCAGCCCTTATTTTTAGTTTTTATTTAAAAGAATTCTTCATACTGCTTTCCACAGTGGCTGAACTAATTTATAATACTACCAATAGCATATGAGAGTTTCCCTTTCTCCACATCCTCATCAGCATTTGTAACTCTGTCTTTTGGATTTTAGCCATTCTGACAAGGATGAGGTGATAGTTCATTGTGTTTTTTTATTATTTAATTTTTAAAACTTATATAAATGGAAAAAATTTTCATGTATCTCATACATGCAGTTTTAAGCACATAATGATACTTTCCACCCATCCTCCCTCCCTTCCTTAGTCCCACCTTTTCTCCTGCTTCCTTTCTTATTTTTCTTTTAATTTTTGTGATAATATACTTTTTTTTCCTTTGAGAACAAGTTTTATCATTAATTGAAGAAACACACAAGGAAACAGGCAATAGAATTTGGCACTTAGGCTTATTTAAAACTTATGAGACATAAGGGTATCCTCCACTTTATACACTAAAACGAAGTAAATCTTTTGGAACAAGTTTTGCTATTAACTCTCATACAACTCTTTGAGGACAGAGGTCCTGAATGGAAAGTTAGTGCACAGTGAATCCTGTTGTTAATTTAACAATTAACATTCTTAAGTACAACTTCAGTGATCACTTGAGGCTGTTGACATGAGCTGCCTACTCTGTGGAAGCCTTTTGAGTCCACAAACACCTTCAATATTTAGACAAGGCCATAAATAAAGTGGGATTTCTCTCCTGCCTTCAGAGAAAAGTACCTCCTTCTTTGATGGCCACTTCTTTCCACTGGGGTGTCACCCACCAAGGTCCTTTATGCAAGACATTTTTTGCTACAGTATCTTGGTTTTCCATGCCTGAAATGCTCTTGTGGGCTTTTCAGCTAGACCAGAGTGCCTTAAGGGCTGTTTCTGAGGTTAGAGTGCTACTTTAAGTGATTGTCTTTCTATGAGTCTGCTGTATGGACTGCTTCCTATGTTGGAATGTTCACAACTTTTTAATTCTATTATTATTACCAAGCACTTAATCCTATTTGTATGATCACTTTAACACTTAATCCTAACACTATGATAACTTTAACACTTAAAATGCTTTTTTACCACTCTGCTTATGGGGAGTTGGTGTCCCATGGTATGTTTTTAAACTGTACCCTTAAAAGTAAGTCCTTAGGAATGTATGCAGAACTATACAGCTTTAAAGTTACAGGCTTCATACATTTCATAATTACAACTTTAGGAACATGGTGATTCTTCCCATTGTGTCCCTCAATCCACACTCCCACTTCCCATCCTCCTCCCTCTCTTATTTTCAATTAACTTTATACACATATTATTAACTCTGTTAAATAAAGAGTTCAATAAATAGTATGAAAATAATAATAATAATAATAAAACTGTTCACAGCTTTTGTGGTTTAGATTTGCATTTCCCTGATGGTTAGAGATATTGAGTTTTTTTCGTATATTTGCTTTTCATTTGTGTGTCTTCCTTTGGGAGCTGTCTTTTGAGTTCCTTGGCTGATTTCTTAATTGAATTGGTTGTTGTTTATTGTTGAGTTTTTGACGTTGCTGATATATTCTGGATATTAATCCTTTGATAGATAAATAGCTTGCAAATATTTTCCCCCATTCTGTCAGCTGTGTCCTCACTCTACTGATTGTTCTCTTTGATAAACAGAACACTTTTTTAAATCATTTATCCATTAACACGTAGGGTGTCCTATCCTTGGTATTGTGAATAGTGCTACTATGAAAATAGGAGTGCAGAATTTCTTTGAGATGCTGATTTTACTTTCTTTGGACATAAACTTGGAAGTAGGAATTCTGTATCCTCTGGTAGTAATATTTTTAATTTTTTGGAGGAACCTCTGTGTTATTTTTCATAATGGTTTAACTTGTTTACATTTCCACCCACCAAAATTGTACAAGTATTCCGTTTTCTCTACATCCTAAGAAAACTTGTTATCTCTTTTTGATAATAGTTATTTTAACAGGTGTGAGGTGTTATCTCATTATAGTTTCTGTTTTCATTTCCTTGATGACTAGTTATGCTGAACACATTTTATATACTTATTGATCATTTCAATGTCTTCATTGAAACAATTCTTTTCATATCTTTTGCCCATTTATAAATTTTATTATTTTGATTTTTCTTTTCCTTTTGCTGTTGAATTGCCTGAGTTCCTTATATATGTTGGATATTAACCTTTTATCAGATATCTAGTTTGTAAACATTTTTTTGTTTTGTAGTTTGCTTTTTCATTTTGTTGATTGTTTCCTTGGCTGTGCAAAAGCTTTTAAGTTTGAAATAGTGATTCTTATTTGTTTTTCCTTTTGGTGTCTGTGTTTCTGGTGTTATATCCAAAAAATTATTGGCAAGGTTAGTATCAAGGAGTGTTCCTCCTATGTTTTCTTCTAGGAGTTTTATACTTTTTGGTGTTATATCTATTTATTTGCAAGTCAGAGTTACACAGAGAGGCAGAGGCAGAGAGAGAGAGAAGCCTTCCATCCAATGGTTGACTTCCAAATTGGCCGCAATGGCTGGAGCTGTGCTGATCTGAAGCCAGGAACCAGGGGCCAGGAGCCAGGAGCTTCTTCTGTGTCTCCCATGAGGGTGCAGGGGCACAAGGACTTGGGCCATTTTCTACTATTTTCTCAAGCCACAGCAGAGAGCCAGATCGGAAGTGGAGCAGCTGGGTTCTGAACCAGCACCCATATGGGATGCCCTTTCCCCAGGCCAGGACATTAGCCTGCTGCACCACAGCGCTGGCCCTATATTTCAGTCTTTAATCCATATCAAGTTGATTTTTGTAGATGGTATAAGATAAGGGTCCAATTTCAGTCTTTTGCTTGTAGACACCAGTTGTCTGAGCACCATATGTTGAAGAGAAGATCCTTTCCTAATTTTTTATTTTTGACATTCCTGTTAAAGATTAGTTGACCATATATAGATGAGATTATTTCTAGGCTTTCTATATTGTTCCAACCATCTACATGTCTTTGATTTTTATTTTTAAAGAATTTAATACATTAAATTCTGAGGGTCACAGCAAATGCATGATAATTACTAGAACACAATTCTCATCAATTCTCATGTTAATATGACATTAATACAAAGAGAATAGATTCAATGCAGTTATAGATACAATTCTAAGAATATAATGATATTTCCTTCCCTCGTTCACTTCCTCTCTTCTTTCCTGTCTCTTTGTTTTTTAATTTTTAAGATAATACATTTTAATTTACATAATAGACAAAGGCTTAATGCTCCACTAAATAAAGTGTTCAGTAAGTAAAAAATGAAAAGACCATAATTAAGAAGGGATATAGACAAAGGCTATAAAAATAATCAAGTGAAAAGATATTCTTTTCACACATAAGCATCACATTTTAAAGTAATCACATTAAAACTATAGTATTGTATCTATGTCTATTAGCTACCAGAAATAAGAGAAAGTATATGATTTTTTTTTTCTTTTTTGGTTTGGCTTCTTTCACTTACAATAATATACTCCTGTTGTATTCATTTTGTCTCAGATGTCAGGATTTTATTCTTTTTTTATGATTGAGTGATATTCCATCATGTATTTATACCACCGTTTATTTTATTTTATTTATTTATTTTTTGACAGGCAGAGTGGACAGTGAGAGAGAGAGAGAGACAGTGAGAGAGAGAGAGAGACAGAGAGAAAGGTCTTCCTTTGCTGTTGGTTCACCCTCCAATGGCCGCCATGGCTGGCGCATTGCGCTGACCTGAAGCCAGGAGCCAGGTGCCTCTCCTTGTCTCCCATGTGGGTGCAGGGCCCAAGCACTTGGGCCATCCTCCACTGCACTCCCGGGCCACAGCAAGCTGGCCTGGAAGAGGGGCAACCGGGACAGAATCCAGTGCCCCAACTGAGATTAGAACCCAGGGTGCCCGTGCTGCAGGCGGAGGATTAGCCCATTGAGCCGAAGCGCCGGCCTATACCATCTTTTATTTATCCAGTCATCAGTTGATGGACATCTAGGTTGGTTTCATATTTTAGCTATTATGAATTGAGCTGCTTTAATCATGGAAGTGTAGTTAACTCTTTCATATGCTGCTTGTGGTCACATGCTGGATGTATTTCCAGGAGTGGGATAACTGGGTTACATGGTAGATAGGTTTTTAGTTTTCTGAGGAATCTTCATATTTCTTCCATAATGGTTGTACCAGATTACATTCCCACCAATAGTGGATTAGAGTACCTTTTTCTCCATATCCTCTCCAGTATTTGTTAATTTTTGATTTTTGGGTGATAGTCATTCTAACTGGTGTGAGGTGAAACCTCATTGTGGTTTTCATTTTTATTTCCATGATGATTAGTGATTCTGAGCCTTTTTCATGTCTGTTTGCCATTTGTATTTCATCCTTTGAAAAATGCCTTTTCATATCCTTAGCTCATTTCTTAATGGGGTTGTTTTGTTTTGCTGTTGTTGAGTTTCTTGAGTTCCTCATTTATTCTGAGTATTAACCTTTTATTAGATAGTCTGCAAATATTTTCTCCCATTCTGTCTATTGCCTTTTTGTTGATTGTTTCCTTTGTTGTGCAGAAACTTCTTAGCTTAATGTAGTTCTATTTATCAATTTTTGCTTTTATTGCCTGTACTTCTGGGTTCTCATTCAGAGTCTTTGAATGGGCTAATATCTTTCAGCATTTCCCCTATCTTTTCTCCTAGAACTTTGATGGTTTCAGGTTTTAGGTATAGATCTTTGATCCATTGTAATTTGATTTTTCTATAGGGTGTGCTGAAGAGACTGTTCTTTATCTAGGGAATGATTTTAACTCAGTGTGAATGATTAGTTGTTTGTAGATGTATGAATTGATTTCTAAGGCTTCTATTCTGTTCCATCGGTCTACATTTTTGTTTTTTTTTTGCCAGTACCAGGGTTATTTGATAATAATAACCCTCTAGTATATCTTGAAATCTGATATTGTGATGCCTCTAGTTTGTTTTTTATCATGTAAGATTTCTTTCGCTACTTGGGGTCTTTTGTGTTTCCCTTATGAATTTTGTGTTTGTTTTTCTAGATCTGTGAAGAATGTCCTTGGTATTTTGATCAGGCATGTACTGAATCTGTAAATTTCTTCCAGTGATAAGGACATTTTGATAACATTAATTTTCCAATCTATGAATATGGAAGATCTCCCCCTTTTTCTATGTCTTCTTCTTATTTTTTTGTTTTTTAAAGTTTTTTTTTTCTATTTGATAGGTAGAGTTACAAATAGCAAGAGGGAGAAGCAGAGCGTGAGAGATCTTCCATCCACTGATTCACTCCCCAATAGCCACATGGCCAGAGCTGAGCCGATCATCTTCCAGGAGCCTATAGTTTCTTCTGGGGCTCCCACATGGGTGCAGAGTCCTAAGTGCTTACGCCATATCTTCCACTGCTTTCCCAGGCCATAGCAGAGAGTTGGACTGGAGCCAGGACTAGAACCAGCACCCATATGGCATTCTGGCACTGCAGGCGAAGGACTAACTTACTGTACCACAGTGCTGGCCCTCCATGTCTTATATTTCTTTCCTTAATGCTTTGTTATTTTCATTGCAGTGATCTTTCACACCCTTGGTTAATCTTACCTTGAGGTTTAATTTTTTTTTTGTAGTGATTGCAATTGATCTTACAAAATCTTTTTAAGCAAGAGCATTGTTAATGTATCAGAATGGTATTAACTTTTGTGTGTTTATTTGTATCCTGCAAGCTTGTCAAATTATCTTATAAGTTCCAATAGTCCTTGGATTATTATAGGATCATATTGACTGCAAATAGGGATAATTTGACTTTCTGCTTTCCCACTGAAATCTCTTTGATTTCTTTTTCTTGTCTAATGGCTCAGGCTAAAAATCCAGAATTATACTGAATGACAGTGGTAAGAGTAAGCATTCTTGTCTGATTATGGATACTTCTAACTTTTCCCCATTCAATATGATGCTGGCTGTGGGCTGGTCTTATATTGCCTTGACAGTGTTGAGATATGTTCCTTCTGCACTCTTTTTTTTTTTTTAAAGGTTTTTGTTTATCATGAAATGATGTTGTATTTTATCAAATGCTTCCTCTTCATCTGTTGAGATAATCATATGGTTTGTATCTCTCATTTTTTTTGATGTAATGGATCATTTTTTATTGATTTGCATATGTTGATCCATTCATACATCCCTGGGGTAAATCTCTATTGGTCATGGTGGATAATCTTTTTGGTGTGTAGTTGGATTCAATTTGCTAGTACTTTATTTTTAAGATTTATTTACTTGAAAGGCAAGTTACAAAGAGGGAGGGAGGGAGGGAGGGAGAGTGAGTGAGTGAGAGAGAGAAAGAGAGAGAGAGAGAGAGAGAGCAAGCATCCATCTTTTGGTTCACTCCAAATGACCACAATGCCCAGGGCTGGGATAGCCTTAAGACAGAAGGCAGGAGGTTCGTCCAGGTCTCCTGTGTGGGAGTAGGGGACCTCAAACTTGATCTATCATCTGCTGCTCTCAGGCATATTAGCAGGGAGCAATATCAAAGTGGAAGTTCTCTCTTCCCTTAAGAGAAAATTACCTCCTTCTTTGATGGTCCCTTCTTTCCACTGGGATCTCACTCACATAGATCTTTCATGTAGGTCATTTGTTGACACAGTGTCTTGGCTTTCCATGCCTGAAATGTTCTCATGGGCTTTTTAGCCATATATGAATGCCTTAAGGGCTGATTATGAGGTCAGAGTGCTGTTTCGTAGCTATTGTGAATGGGTTTCTTCTCAGCTGTGGCATTGTCTGTATATACAAAGGCTGTTGATTTTTGTGTATTGATTTTTATTTCCTGCTGCTTTGCCAAACTCTTCCATGAGTTCCAATAGTCTCTTAGTGGAGTTCTTTGGATCCTCTTAATAAAGAATCAAGTCATCTGAAAATAGGGATAGTTTGGCTTCTTCCTTGCCAATTTGTATCCCTTTAATTTATTTTTCTTGCCTAATGGCTCTGGCTAAAACTTCCAGTACCATACTGAATAGCAGTGGTGAGAGTGGGCATCCTTGTCTGGTACCAAATCTCAGTGGAAATGCTTCCAACTTTTCCCCATTCAATAGGATGCTGGCCATGGGTTTTTCATAAATTGCCATGATTGTGTTGAGGAATGTTCCTTCTATACTCAATTTGCTGAGTTTTCATCATGAAAGGGTGTTGTATTTTATCGAATGCTTTCTCTGCATCTATTGAGATAATCATATGGTTTTTCTTCTGCAGTTTGTTAATGTGGTGAATCACATTGATTGATTTGTGAACATTGAACCATCCCTGCATACCATGGATAAATCTTGGTCTGGGTAGATGATTTTTCTGATGTGTTGCTGCATTCTATTGGCCAGAATTTTATTGATGATTTTTGTATCTATGTTCATCAGGGAAATTGGTCTATAATTCTCTTTCTCTGCTGCATCTTTTTCAGGTTTAGGAATTAAGGTGATACTGGCTTCATATAAAAAAGTTGGGAGGATTCCTTCTCTTTCACTTGTTTTGAATAGTTTGAGAAGAATTGGAGTTAGTTCTTCTTTAAATGTCTGGTAGAATTCAGCAATGAATCCATCTGGTCCTGGGCTTTTCTTTGTTGTGAGGGCCTTTATTACTGATTCAATTTCTCAGTTGGTTATGGGTCTATTTAGGTTTTCTATGTCTTCCTGGTTCAATTTAGGTAGGTTGTTTGTGTCCAGGAATCTGTCCATTTCTGATAGATTTCCCAGTTTGTTGGCATTTAACTCTTTGTAGTAGTTAATGATGACTTTTTATTTCTCTGGTGTCTGTTGCTACATTCCGTTTTTCATCTCTGATTTTATTGATTTGGGTCTTCTCTCTCCTTTTTTTAGTTAGTTGGGCCAATGGTGTGTAAATTTTGTTTGTTTTTTTTTTTTTAAAGCCAGCTCTTCGTTTTGCTGATTTTTGTAATTTATTTTGGATTTAATTCTGTTAATTTCCTCTCTACTTTTAATTATGTCTTTTCTACTAGTTTTGGGTTTGGTTTGCTGTAGTTTTTATAAATCCTTGATGCACTGATAGCTCATTTTTTTGGTGCCTTCCCAATTTCATTATTAGGCACCTACTGCTATAAACTTTCCTCTAAACACTGCTTTTGCTGTATCCCATAAGTTTTGATATCTTGTGTTGTTATCCTCATTTACTTCCAGAAATTTTTTGATTTCTCTTCTGATTTATTCTATGAACCACTGTTCATTCAGGAGCTTGTTATTTAGTCTCCATATGTTTTCATATGCACTAGAGATTCCTGAGTTGTTAATTTCCAGTTTCATTCCATTGTGGTCTGAGATACTGCATGATTTGATTCTAATTCTTTTGAATTTTTTGAGACTTGCTTTATGGCCTAGTGTGTGGTCAATCCTAGAGAAAGTTCCATGTACTGCAGAGAAGAATGTGTATTATTTAAGTGTAAGATGAAAAGTTCTTTAGATATCTGTTAGGTTCATTTGGTGTATAGTGTCAATTAAATCTGCTGTCCTTGTTGATTTTTTGTCTGGTTGATCTGTCCTTTGCTGAAAATGCAGTATTGAAGTCCTCCAATACTATTGTATTGGCGTCTATGTCTCCCTTTAAATCCCTTAACATATCTTTTAAATAAACCATTGCCCTGTAATTAGGTGCATACATGTTTATAATAGTTACATCTTCCTGTTGAATTGATCCATACTCATTATATATTGCTCTTCTTTATCTCTTTTTACATTTTTTTTGTTAAAGTCTATTTTGTCTTATATTAAGATAGCTACACAGCTCTTACTTGGTTTTTGTTGGCATGGAATATCTTTTTGTATCCTTTCACCTTCAGTTTGCATGCATCTTTGTTGCAAAGATGTTTTTCTTGTAAGCAGCAAGGAGATGGGTTTTATTATGGATATTCAACAGGTCTGTGCCTTTTAACTGGAGAGTTGAGGCCATTTACATTCAATGTGACTATTGATAAGTAATGACTTTGCCCTGCCATTTTTTCCTAAAGATATTCCTTATTTATGCTTTGAACTTCCTTTGATCTTTTACTGAGAGATTTTATTCCTTTGTTGTCTTTTGATTTGATGACCATATTTCTCTGTTTCTGTGTGTAACACATCTTTAAGCATCTTTTGCAGGGCTGGACGAGTGGTGACAAATTCTTTTAATTTCTGTTTGCTATGAAAGGTCTTTATTTCACCTTCATTCATAAATGAGAGCTGTGCAGGGTATAATATTCTTATGGCAGTTTTTTTTTTCCTTCAGGATTTGGGCTGTATCTTGCCATTCTTCTTAGCCTGCAGGGTTTCTTATGAGATGTCTGCTGCGAGTTTAATTGGAGATCCTCTGAAAGTAATCTGGCATTTTCTCATGGACATTTAGAATCTTTTTTTTTATGTTTCACTGGTGAATTTGATTACAACGTGTGTGGCAATGTTATTTTCTGGTCATGTCTATTGTGAGTTCTGTGTGCTTCCTGTACTTGGATGTCTCTTTCTTTCTCCATACCCAGGAAGTTTTCTGCTAGTATTTCACTAAAAATTCCTTCAAATCCTTTCTCTCTCTCCATGCTTTTGGGAACTTCTAGAAGCCAAATATTGTTTTTTTTTAAATAGTATCCTGTAGATTCCCAACAGTGATTTTTAGATTTCTAATTTCCTCTTCTTGTCTTTGGTTTGACTGTATACTTTCCTATGTTCTGTCTTCTAAGTCCTATATTCTCTCATCTGTCTTACTGATTCTGCTTTTAAGGCTCTCCACTTCATTTTTTATTTGTTCTATTGAATTCTTCTTTTCATTTTTATTCCTCCTTAAGCTTTCAATTTGATTGGAGAAATTTTCTTTTAGTCCTGCATGGATTTCAGTAGTTTATGTGTTTGCTTTTGATTACTTCTGTGTAATCTTATGATCAATTTTTTGAATTCCATTTCTTCCAGTTCTTCTATCTCATCATCTTCATAATCTAGTATTGAACTGTCTTGTTCTTTTGGGAGCACCATGTTGTTTTCTTTATTCTTGTTTCTTGGATTGTGGTGTTTGTTGTTTGATATTTCTGGAGATATTCCCCCCCCCCCCACTCCTCTCACTGTGGTGGCTTTTATCATTGTACTATGACTCTGTAGATAAGTGGACTGTCTGCTTTCAGTGAATCTCTAGAGGCTTGCAGTGAGTGTGGCCAGAGATTTCTCTTCAGTTCTCCATGGTAAGGGTGTGCCTAAGGTAAATGATTTGGCCTGGTAAATCTTCTCTCTCTCTCTTTTTTAATCAGAAGGAAGTATATTCTCTTCAGCTGATCTCTTCTTCTCAGTGGAGACCAGTGCCTGAGTGCTTGCCCCAGTGGGTATAATATTTGTCTGCTCTGTGCCAAGGGCCACAGAAATGATCTGTGTAGTCCTCAGTGTAAATTCAGATTCCCCAGCAATTTATCTCATCAGGTGACCAGGAACTCCTGAGCTTGTGGCGTCTCCCTCTGAGACTGCAAAGTCTCAACCACACTGTGAGTTCTCCCACACACCCTCATTTTTTTCACAGTCCCAGTTTAGAAACTTCAGAGTCACAAGCTCCTAGCCCCTTGTTATTTCTCCCCATCAGAGTCAGGAGTCTCCACTCAGCTGATTGCTGGGTGCAGACACAAGCTGCTGCAGCTGTTACATATGTCCAAAATGGCACCCGCTCTATCAACTTCTATGCATTTGTGAGGTGATCGGAGAGAGAAACATGTCCATACCATCTTTTTTTTTTAATTATCTCCTCTCATTTGGCTGGTACACTTTCCCCCATGGGCTTCAAGCCTCGTTCCCTCTAGGCTCTTCCTGTTGCTTTTTCGACAGTGGCTCTGGCTACTGTGGTCTTGTCTCACCTCACTTTCCAATGCTGGTGTATAGGTTTCAGCTGCTGGAGTCCTGATCCGTGAGTGCCCATGCCCTCCACATAGGGCTATTGTGTCCCTCTAATTTTGATAGTGCTTCCTCTGCCATTTTTTTCCCTAACTCTTTGCTGAGACTACACTATCTCCACTTTTTTTAAACTACCTTCTTCTGGGCTACAGCAGTAAGCTCCCTCCCTACTCTGCCATCTTGGAACCAATCCTGATTCAGTTCATTGCAATTGGTCTATTCTGATTTTCTATATCTTCATGCCTCAATTTTGTTAAATTATATGCATCAGAAATATATGTATTTAGTCCAGATTTTTCCAATTTGTTGGCATATAGCTGTTTGTAATAATTCCTGATGATCCTTTGTATTTCTGTTATCAGATGTTATCTCTGGTTTTGTTAGTTTGGATTATCTCCATTTTTTTTTGGTTATGAATCAGCTCTTTTTATTGATATTTCACATAGATTTTTTTAATTTCTATTTTATTTATTTCTTTAATTTTTATATTTCTTTTCTCTTAGTGTTTTGGGTTTGATTTTTTATTGTTTTTCTAGGTCTTTGAGATACATTGTTAGATCATTTACTTGATATATTTCCAATTTTTTGATGTAGACACATGCTATAAACTATCCTCTTAACACTGCCTTTGCTGAATCCCTGAAGTTTGATGTTGTGTTTCCAGTTTCATTCATTTCAAAGAATTGTTACAAAAGATTTATTAATTTATTTGAAAGAATTCGAGAGAGAGAGAGAGAGAGAAAGAGAGAGAGCGAGCGAGCTCTTCTATCTTCTGGTTCACTCCCCAAATGGCTGCAACATCTGGAGCTGTGGAACTGGGCTGGCATGAAGCCAGGAACCAGGAACTTCTTCTAGGTCTCCCACATGGGTGCAGGGGCCCAGGGAGCTGGGTCATCTTCCTCTGCTTTTCCAGACCATTATTAGGGAATTGGATTAAAAGCAGAGCAGCTGAGATTGAACAAGTGTCCATATGTGTTGCCAACATTGCAGGTGGTGGCTTTACCCCACTATGTCACATAATTGACCCCTCAAGGAATTCTTTTTTTTACAGGCAGAGTGGACAGTGAGAGAAAGACAAAGAGAAAGGTCTTCCTTTGCCATTGGTTCACCCTCCAATGGCCGCCACGGCCAGTGTGCTGTGGCTGGCACACCACGCTGATCCAAAGGCAGGAGCCAGGTGCTCATCATGGTCTCCCATGGGGTGCAGGGCCCAAGTACTTGGGCCATCCTCCACTGCACTCCCGGATCACAGCAGAGAGCTGCCCTGGAAGAGGGGCAACCGGGACAGAATCCGGTGCCCCAACCGGGACTAGAACCCGGTGTGCCGGCGCCGCAAGGCGGAGGATTGGCCTATTGAGCCATGGCGCCAGCCCTCAGGGAATTTTTTTTTTTATATCCTTTTTATTTCTTCTATGACCTGCTGTCCATTCAAGGGCACGTTGTTCAGTCTACACTTTTTTTTTTTTCTAGAGTTTCTTTTGTTGATAATTTCCAGATTCCTTCTATTGTAGTCAGGCTAGATACATGATCTGATTTCATTTTTTTTTAAATTTTTTGAGGCTTTTTTATGTGTAATGGCCTGGTATATGGTCTATCCTAGAGAATGTTCCATATGCTGATTACAAGAATGTATATTCTGCAACTGTGGGATTAAGTGTTCTGCAGATATCTGTTAGGTCCATTTTTTCCATAACATAGCTTAGATCTATTTTTTATTGATTTTTAGTGTGATTGATCTGTCTGTTGATGAAATCATGGTTTTGATATCCCTCATTTTAATTGTATTGGAGTTTATATCTCCCTTTAGATCTCTTAACATTTATTTTATAAAGCTGAGTGCATGGAATTAGGTATATATACATTTACTACAGTCACATCTTCATGTTGAATTGGCCTCCTAATCATTACATGGTATTCTTTGTCTCTTTTAATAAGTTTTGTCTTAAAATGTATTTTGTCTCATATGAGAGGATCCACTCCTGCTCATTTTTGATTTTTGTTTACACAGAATATCTTTTTACATCCTTTTATTTTCATTCTATGTGTTTCTTTAGTGGTGAAGTGTGTTTATTGTAGACAGTACATAGATGGGTCTTATTTTTTTAAATCCATTTAGCCAGTGTGCGTCTTTTAACTTGAGAATTTAGTTCATTTACATTCAAGATTACTATTGATAAGTAGTGACTTGATCTTGCCATTTTACTCTATTACCATTTAGTTTGAAGTCATTTTTTCTGTTACTAGGAGGTTTTTTTTTACCTTCACATTCTTTCATGATGTTGAATTTCTTTCTCTGTTTCTGTGTATGGTATATCCTTAATTATCATTTATAAGGCTGGCTGGGAGGTGACAAATTCAATGTTTGCTTGTCTTGGGAGGTCGTTATTTCATCTTTATTTGTGCATGAGAGCTTTGCTGTGTATTCTTGTTCACAATTATTTAAAAGAATTTTTTTAAGACTTGTATAATTTTTCATTCTCTCCTGTCCTGTAGGGTCTTTGTTGAGAAACCTGTTGTCCATATGATGGGAGTTTCTTTAAAAGTGATTTAGCATTTTTCTCATACATTTTAGGCTATTCTCTTTATGTTTTATTATTCAATGTTTGACTACAATCTGTGTCAGGGTGAGGATCTTTTCTCATTGTGTCTATTTAACATTCTATGTGCTTTCAGTATTTGGATAGCCATGTATTTCTCCTAACTGGGAAATTTTTCAAGTATTATTTCACTGAATAAGTTTTCTAAGCCATGTTTTTTTCCTATACCTTCAGTAGCTCCTAAGACTTGTATATTTATCATTAGATCATATCCCATAGATTGCTAATACTGCTTTAGGTTTTTCTGTATTTTTTTCCTTTTGTCTGATTGAGATAGTTCAAAAGATCTATATTCTAGGTTCAATATTCTTCCTTCTTCCTTATTGAGTTTGTTGTTAAGGCTTTCCATTGTAATATTTATTTGACTTTTTGAATACCTCATTTCAAATATTTTTGTCTCATATTTCCTCAATATTTTTATCTCTTCACAAAATTTCTTGTCCATGTCATGTACAAATGTCTTTATTTGATATAACTGTTCCTCTGTGCTCCTTAGTAACCTTATAATCTTTTGAATTCCTTTTCAGGCATTTTGTCAGTCTCTCAATTTTCACAATATTGATCTTTTCCCTCTTCAGCTATCTTGGATCTCTCTATGTGTCTTTTTTAATGCTCTTACTTTACTGCTTAGATTGTTATAGTTTTGTAACATAGTTTGGATTCAGCAAGTGGGATGCCTTCAGCTTTGTTCTCCATTTAAAATTACTATTATTTTTCATTATTCATGGTTTTTGTAGTTATATATAAATTTTAGGATTATTTTCCAATATCTATAAAAATGCCATTTTGATAGAAATTACATTGAATCTTTAGATTGATTTGGGAGGTACGGACACTTAATTTTTATTCTTTGAATCCATGAACAAGGGGTACATTTCTATTTTTTTCTTTTTAGTGTACAGATCCTTCACATTCTTAAATTTATTCCTAATTATTTTTATCATTTTTGATATTACTGAATATGAAATTATTTTCTTAATTTATTTTTTGCATATTTTGTGGTTCACTATATAAATACAGCTAAGTTTAGTATATTGATTTAATATGCTGAATTCACTTATTATTCTGTTTATTTTGTGGACTCTTAGGGTTTATCTTTGTTTCTGCCTTTCTCTCTTTCTTTCACATGTTACCATAAACAGAGAGAATTTCAATTTTTACTTTCTGACTTGGACACTTTTTATTTATTTTTTTCACAGAAACTTTTTATTTAAGATATATAAACTCCATGCATTTCATAAATTTTTAAAATCTTTTCTTTGTTTAATTTTTCTAATTAGGACTTCTAATTTTATGTTGAATAGAAGTGCTGAGATTGGCATCTTTTTATTCCTGATCTTTTTTTCCCAGGTGAGTATGATAGATTTGGGCTTATGATGTATGGCTTTATTATGTTGAGATGCTCTCCTTCTATACCCAAATTGTTGAGTATTTTAATCATCAAAGTGTGTTGAGTTTTGTTAAAAGTTTTTCTTTATTTGAGGAGATGATAATATAATTTTATCTTTCATCTTGTTAATGTGGTATATTATGTTTATTGATATTGTGCATGTTAAACCATCCTTGAATCCTAAGGATAAATCTCACTTTTCTTGGTATATTATCTTTTTCAGGTTCTGATATATATAGTTTGCTAGTGAATTTTTGAGAAATTTGGATGTATGTTCATCAGGAATGTTGGCCTGTGATTTTCTTTGCTGTTAGTGTGTTCTCTTTAATTTATGGAAGAGCTTGAGAGGGATTTGTGCTAGCTGTTGTATAAATCTTTGGCAAAATTCACCCAGGAAGCTATTGGACCTTGAGCTATTCTTTGTTGGGAGATTTTTGATTATTGATTCAATTTTCGTATTCATTACTGGTCTGTTGATATTTTCTATTTGCTCATGACTCAGTTTTGGGAGGTGGGGTGTTTCTAGGAATTTATCCATTTCTTCTAGATTCTCCAGTGTGTTAGTGTCTATTGTTTATAGATTCTTCAGGTTTCCTTGTATTTCCTTGATATCAGTAGTAAGTAATGTTTCCTCTTCTATATATATTTTTATTTATTTAACTCCTATTTATTTCTTGGCTAGTCTAGTTAAAGTTCTTTAATTTTATGTAGCATTAAAAACTTTATATCTGTCTCCTGATTACTTTTAGGCTCTATAAAGGTTCTGTTTTGTCCAGGTGGCTGTTTCAAAGCATATTTTCCTTTCAGAATCTCTTGAAATATTTACAGATGATGGATTCTCAGCCAAACACTCAATAAACAGCACCTGCAAAAATTAAACTTTGTCCAAATTTGGAAGTCAGAACTGAGAACTACTGGTTTGGATAGTTCTAGGGAATATGACTTTTGGAAGAAATTTCAGAAATTTGAAATGCTTGAATCATATTAAACACTACCTCATGTAGTGCAGTTTGTCATTGTATTATAATTGCAAGTTTTTAAATAAATAGCTTAATATTTCAGGTTATCAATCTGTTTTTAATTAAAAAAATATAAGTGTTATGATCTTACAGAACTCTACCTTTAAGTTAACTTGGGACCTAAAGTAAGATTCACTGTATTTATTTTCCAGTAGAGTTAGTCTTTGCCTCACTAATCTTATCCTCTATTCAGGGATTGTGCTGGTAAATGTTTAATAAACGACTTATAAAAATAAGTAAATAAATAAAATTCACGATTTGCAGCATTTGATGATATGCAAGTAAATAAATCCTTCATGGCCTATTTTGAGGAGCAAATGATTTAACTGCCAGCTTTCAAAATGTCCAAAGATTTAATAATTGACTCTCATAAGCTAATGCTATGGTTTGAGTGATATTGTGTTCTCTAATATTCCTGTTGAGACTTGATCTTCAATGAAATATTATTGAAATCTGTGGGCTTTTGTAGCTGATTAAATCATGATGGCTCATCTTCATTAATCAGAGTGGTATCATTGTTAAAGGGCTTGAGTTCAAAGGGAGTTCTTTCTTTCCCTTCCCTCCCTTCCACAGGGTGGATTCAGCATTTCTTCCCTCTGGAGAAAACAGGTACAGGAACCATCTTGAAGAGACCCAGCAGTAGTCACCTTGATCTTGGACTTCTAAAGCCATGAGAAATACATTTATATTATTTAGAAATTATCAGTCTGTACTATTTTGTTAAGGCAGTACTATTGAAGTAAGGCAGCAGCTGCAACATTCTGCTGATCGAGTGTGCATTATGTCCTGATAAGCACTGATGTGTCTCATACATGGACAAGTCAAGACTTTTTATATTTGTGTATAACTTGGACTTTTTCATTTTATTACTGCATCAGAATCATGGAAAAGCTAAAACTTTAAAAATATTCTCACTTTTCTAATATGCACCCAATAAACTGCAATTGCAATAGTCTTCAGATACCTTAGAATGGCTCCTTTCCATTGAGGACAAGAAATTCTATTTATCAGCAGAAAATAGACTTATCAACTTCCTGCCCCTCCCCCAGAAAGAAACACATATATTTATAAGCAAGAAAAGGAGAGAATTTTTAATATAAAGATTTAGTATATTCCTCTTCATTTATAGCACTTATACAAACTTTTGAAGCAGTTTTTTTTTTTAAATTATTTATTTGAAAGGCAGAGTTACAGAGAGAGGATAGATAGAGAGAGATCTTCCATCATCTGGTTCACTCCCTAAATGGCTGCAATAGCCAGGACTGGGCCATTCCAAAACCAGGAGCCAGCAGCTTCTTCTGGGTCTCCTATGTGGGAGCATGGGCCCAAGCACTTGGGCCATCTTCCACTGCTTTCCCAGGCATATTAACAGGGAGCTGGATGGGAAGTAGAGCAGCTGGGACTCGAACTGACACCCAAATACTAACACTGTAGACCATGGTGGTAATCTGCTGCACCATAGAGCCAGCCCCAGTGAAGATGTGTTGCTTGCTGATAATGACCTTGTTCTCAAAAAGTTTGCTGAAGGAATGAGATGAGTACTTGCTTAGACTGAAGACTCATTTAAGCTATTCTTAGAGGAGCTATGTGAGGATCTTTTAGTTAATGCTCTTAAGATAGTGAAACAGAATAAGAGATAAAAAGTGATGAAACAGTGCCAGCACTGAGGCATAATGGGTAAGGCCACCACCTGCAGTGACAGAATCCCATTTAGGTGCTGGTTCCAGTCCCAGTTGTTCCACTTCCGATCCAGCTCTCTGCTGTGGCCTAGGAAAGCAGTAGAAGATGGCCAAAGTGCTTGGACCCCTGAACTTATGTGGGAGACCCAGAAGCTGCTCCTGGCTCCTGGCTTCGGATCAGCTCAGCTCTAGCTGTTGTGGCCATTTGGGGAATGGACCAGCTAATGGAACATCTCTCTCTCTCTCTCTCTGCCTCCCCAACTCTGCCTTTCAAATAAATAAATAATAAATCTTTAAAAGATGTGCTAAAATGGTGTTTTCAGTTTTCTTCCATCCCACCATCTTCTGCTATCCTTGTAATGTAGCAGATATCTAAGATATTGGCATGAGTCTTCAACTGAATAATCAGGCACAATCAGCAAAGAAGAGATTGAGCCTGTTGTGCAATACTGGTTTGATCAATTAGTGAGACAACTCAAGATTCTGGGAACAATGTTTCCATTCTCATGGTTTTACCAGTATGTTATTAACTTACTAAATTTAGTTAATAAATTTAGATGATTGTGACTCAATTCACTGGGGCAAATGATTGTGTTGCAATGTTCTCCCCAAGAACATTAGGAATCTCAGTGATGTTCAAGCCAGGGCTAACCTTTCAAACAGTGAAATATTGAACCCATTTAGTTATATTCTCTTAGGAAGACAAAAAATATTCTTTGGAGTATAGGTAACATATACTTGCTTATGTTGTACTCGATGATTATATTCTTTAGAAAAATTACTATAATAAAATCTGTATTTTTGTCTCTTTTCATGTGATGCCTTGTACTTCTTTTAGTGTAATTTGGGGAATCTTAAAGCTATACTAGTATGAAAAATTTTAGAAATGTTTATTATTTCCTTATTTCCCAAAGCAATTACATGTACCATCAGAGTTGATTTTTGGTTGTTGAAACATGAAAATAGTCTTTACTAATATCCCTATTTTCAGGCATAATTACATGGTTATCAATCCAGGCCAAGGCAAAGGTATTCTAATTAAGTCCGAGGGACTAACTGCAGAGATAGAATTGTGACCAAAATTGTAAAGGATGAAAACAAAGCTTAAATAAAAACTAGTTAGTAATGTGGGATATTGAATTTGTCAATATGTATATATTAGTCCTAGAGTAAGTTTCACATATTAAAGTCATAAAAATATAGTTATTTTGTAACAACTTTATTGACTTGTAATAAAATACCTATATTTATTTATTTATTATTAAAGGTTTATTTATTTATTTGAAAGATTACACAGAGAGAGGAGAGGCAGAGAGAGAGAGAGAGAGAGAGAGAGTTCTTCCATCCACTTGTCCACTCCCCAATTGGCCGCATGGCTGGAGCTGTGCCAATCCGAAGCCAGGAGCCAGGAGCTTGTTCCTGGTCTCTGATGTGGGATGCCGGGGCTTCAGGCCAGGGCTTTAACCCACTGTACCACAGTGCCGGCCCCCTAACGTACTTATATTTAAAGTGTATAGTACAACTATCCCCATTCTCACTTTCAGGCAACTGCTGGATTTTGAGTATTGAAAGTGGGGGAGAGTGGCAGCACATTCAGTCAGTAGTAGTACGCTGAATTGGTGAAATCTTTTGATTGATTTTGAGAGGTTAAAACAGTTTTACATTCTGGAGATAATTCCTACAAGGTCCTTGCTATGATTGGAATAGGATTTGTTTCTCTGTAACTCCTGTTGAATATGAATTTAAAGATGGGAATATGGGCTGACTATAGTATTTATAGATGGGTTGTTTGGAGGATAATTAGGATTTAAGAAGGCCATCAGTGCAGGACCATAGGATTGAATATGGTTATATTGTAAGAAGAGGGAGAGACACCAGAACACACACACACACACACACACACACACACACACTCCCTGTAGTTTGTCATGTGATGCCCTACACTGTCCTGTAACTTGGATAGTAACTACTACCAGGTGTGACCTCCAGCCCTTGGACCTGAACTGCAAGTCTGGTGTTGTGTTATTAACAGCAGAAAACAAACCGAGACAGTCAAAACATATTATCCTTTTAATATACTGTTGGATTAAATTTGCTCAAATTTTGAGAACATTTGCATATATGTTCAAGAGGGATATGAGTATATAGTTTTGTTTACTTGCCCTGTTTTTGGTTCTTCTATCGGGATATTATTGACATAAGTTGGGAAGTGTTCCCTGGCCTTCAATATTCTGGAAGAGTTTTTGCAGAATGGATAGCATTTTTTTTGTTTTTATTTTATTTCATTTATTTGAAAAGGAGAGTCACACAGAGAGAAGAAGAGACAGAGAGAGAAAGACACCTTCCATCCACTGGTTCACTCCCTGAAGGCAACAATGGCTGCGGCTGGGCCAGGCTGAAGCCAGGAGCCTGGAACTCCATCTGGGTCTCCCACAGGGTTGGTAGGGGTCCAAGTACTTGGCCCATCTTCTGCTGTTTTCTCAAGCACATTAACGGGGAACTGGATTGGAAGTGGAACAGCTAGAATGTGAATGGGCATTGTGATATAGCATGCTGGCTTCCTCGAAGGTGGCTTAATCTGTTGCGCCATGACATGGGTCCCAGCATTTCATTCTTAAATGCTAGAGTCACCAGTGAAGTTGTATAAGCCTTTGGTTTTTAGTTAATAATTCAATTGCTTATATAGATATTCATATACAGTATTTCTATTTCATTTGAGTGAGATTTAGGAATTTGTGACTTTCCAGAAATCTGTGTATATGTAAAAAATTTAGTTTTTAAAGATCTCATATATACAGTTTTAAGAACATAATGATACTTCCCACCCTCCACCTCTTCTCTTCCACCCCCTTTTTATTTTTCTTTTAATTTTTGTGATGACATACTTTCAGTTTACTTTATAATCATAAGCTAATTCTTCATTAAATAAAGAATGAAACCAGTAATAAGTGGAAAAAAACCAGCATTACTTAGGAGTATAGACAAGGCTATAGATAATAATCAAATCTCAAGATGTCAATTTCACGCATATACATTACTTTTTTAGTACTCTATTAGTTACTATAAATTGGAGAAAATATGTGATATTTGTTTTGTTGAGATTGGCTTATTTCAATAAGCATAAAGGTCACGAGTTGCATCCATTTTATTGTGAAAGAAAGACATTATTTCTTTCTTTTTAATCGTTGAGTAGTACTCCATCATGTATACATATCACATTTTATTTATCCAGTCATCAGTTGATGGACATCTGGGTTGATTCCATGTCTTAGCGATTGTGAATTGAGCTACTATAAACATGGGGCAATAGATAACTCTTCCATATTATGATTTAATTTCCTTTGGGCAAATTCCCAGGAGTGTGATGACTGGGTCAGATGGTACACCTATTTTCAGATTTCAGTGGAAACACCAAACTGTTTTCCGTAATGTTTGTACTAGTTTAAATTTCCACAGCTCCATTTTCTCTCACATCCTCACAAGCATTTGTTATTTTTATTTTTTTATTTTTGGAGGAGAGCCTTTCTAACTGGATGCCACTAAAACATTATTATGATTTTTGTTTGCATTTTTCTGATGGCTAGTGATTCTGAGCATCTTTTCATTTGTCTGTTGATCATTTGTATTTCATTCTTTGAAAAATGCCTTACAAATCATTTCTCCCATTCTGTAGGTTTTCTCTTTACATTGTTGTGTATTTTCTTTGCTGTGCAAAGCTGTGTATTAGCTTGAGGTAATTCCATTTGACTATTTTTGCATTTATTGCCTGTTCTTCTGGGGTGTTATCCAGGAAGTCTACCTAGTTCAGTGTTTTGCAATGTTCCCCCTATGTTTTCCTCTACTAATTTTATGGTTTCAAGTCTTAGATTTAGATTGTTAAACCATTGTGAGTCATTTTTCGCATGGGGTCTTGTTTCATACTTCTGCATGCAGAGATTCAATTTTCCCAACACCATTTATTAAACAGACAGTTCTTTCTTCAGGGAGTAAATTTTAGCATGGTTGACGAAGATTAGTTAGTTATAGAGCTGTGGATTAATTTCCAGGGTTTGCAATATGTTCCAAATGTCTATTTTTGTGCCAATACCTGGCAGTTTTGATAACTGACCTGAATTATGTTTTGAAATCTGGTATTACAATGCCTTAGAATTTATTTTTGTTGTTTAAGATTACTTTATATATTTGGGATCTATTGTGTTTCCATATGAATTCTAGGATCTATTTTTCTTGATCTGAGGAGAATGTCCTTAGTATTTTGATTGGGATCACATTGAATCTGTAAATTGCATTGGGTAGTATGGACTTTTAAAAAATTATTTATTTATTTGAAAGGTAGAGTTACAGAGAGGAAGGAGAGAGAAAGAGAGAGAGAGAGAGAGAGAGAGAGAGAGAGAGAGAGAGAGAGGGAAACTACCATCTGCTATTTTACTTCCCAGATGGCCACAACAGCCTGGAGTGAGCAAGGCTGAAGATAGGAGCCAGAAGCTTCTTCTGGGTCTCCCATGTAGGTGTAGGGGTTGAAGCTTTCGGACCATCCTCTCCTACTTTCTCAGGCACATTAACAGGTAGCTGGAGCAGATGTTGACTCCAAGCAGTGTCCATATGAGATGCTGGCACTGCAGGCCATGCTGTTAGCCTCCTTAACCACAGCACCAGCACCTGTTGACATTTTGATATTAATTCTTCAAATCATGAACATGGAAGATGTTTCCATTTTTCCACTTTTTGGTGTCTTCTATTTCTTTCCTAACATTTTGTGAAGTTTTAAAGAAGAACTAATCCAAATTCTTATATTCAAAACAATTGAAATGGAGGGAATCCTCCAAAAACCCTTTCTGTGAGAGTAGCATCACCTTAATTACAAAACCAAAAAAAAAAAAAAAAAAAGAAAGAGAACTTTAGACTAATATCACTGATAAACATAGATGTAAAAATCCTCAACAAAATTCTAGCAAGTTGAATCCACCAAAACATCAAAAAAGCTCATCCACCTGGACAAAATGGGATTTATCCTGTTCATGGAAATGTAAATGGCTGCAACCATTAGGAAAGAAAGCATGGAGATCCTCCAAAATCTAAAAATATATCTACCATATGATGTCTCATCCATCCCACTGGTTGGAATTTACCCAAAAGAAATGAAATCAGCATGTAAGTGTTATCTGCACCCCCTCATTTATAGCAGCTCAATTCACAATAGCTAAGATATAGAATTGACCAACCCAGATGTCCATCAACTGATTATTGGATGAAGAAAAAGTGGTATATATACATGATTGAATACTATTCCATCATAAAATGAAAGAAATCCTGTCTTTTGCCACAAAATGGATACAACTGAAGAGCATTATGCTTAAATAAGCCAGACCCCAAAAGACAAATATGGTAAGTTTTCTCTGATTTGTGATAGCTAGTCCATAGAATACAAAAGTCTTAATGTAGATGAGTGAAATTGACATCTTCAGTTTTGATTATTGTTTATAACCCTTGTCTGTATTCTGGCAGAACAGTGATCTTTCTACTTTTTACTTGTTGAACTCCTTATTTAGCGGAGCATTAAGCCTGTTTGGCCTGGAACTAATTTTTAAATGCTTCTGTTTATTAACTATATTTAGGGAAGTTACTGTCTTTCTTGGGTGATAGTTAAATGTTGCTTCAACTTGGAAATAAAGACTGACTTATGAGTGTAAGGTTTTAATATACCCATTAGCATTGAAAAGCAGTAATAATGAATGACAGCTTGAAGTGAGAATGAGTGTACACATAGAAGAACATTCCAAAGCTTGTATCCGTAATTGAAAATAGTCGATGATCCATCAGCAATGGAATGGAAGTTTCTCTAAAATTTGATGAATCCATTATAAAAGATTATGTGATGAACACACAATTTACTAATTGCTTTTTAGGTATCTCACTGTATATGGAACAAGCTATATTTATATGTTTTTTCTATTATATTTTGCCTATTTTTTCTAAATCTTTTTAAAATTTTATTTAAGGTAAACAAATTTCATATATATAGATTTAGGAACATAGTGATACCCCCCTACCCATCCTCCTTCCCACCAACACTCCTGTCCTTCCTCTTCCTTCCTCTCTAATTTCCTCTCTTAATTTTTACAATGATCTACTTTTAGTTTACTTTATACTTATAAAATTAACTCTACATTATGTGAGGAGTTAAACCAATATTAATAAGACAAAAATACTCTTCTTCAACAGTAGAGACAGATGCTATAAATAATCATTGAATCTCAAAGTGTCAGTTTTACTCCTATACATTGCATTTTTGTACTCTATTAGTTACCACAAATCAGGGAAAACATATTTATTTGTCTTTTTGGGATTGGCTTATTTCACTAAGTATAATGGTTTCCAGTTGCATCCATTTTTTGTTGCAAAAGACAGGATTTCATTCTTTTTATGGCTGAGTAGTTTTCCATAGTGTATATATATATATCACAATTTCTTTATCCAATCATCAGTTGATGGACATCTGGGTTGATTCCATATCTTAGCTATTCTTTTAAAAATAATTTAGGGGTCTGCACTGTGGTGTAGTGGGTAAAGCTGCTGCCTGCCGTGCTGTCATCCCATGCAGGGGCCAGTTCAAGTCCTGGCTGATCCACTTCCAATACAGCTCCCTGCTAATGCACCTGGAAAAACAGTAGAGGTTGGCCCAAGTGCTTGGGCCCCTGTATCCCCGGAGGAGGCCTGGAAGAGGCTTCTAGCTCCTGGCTTTGGATCAGTCCAGCTCTGACCATTGTGGCCATTTGAGAAGTGAACCAGTGGATGGAAGATCTATCTCTCTCCCTCTCTCTCTCTCTGTAACTCTACCTTTAAAAATAAATAAATATGTTTAAAAATTATTAATATAAAGAGAACAAATTTTATGTATTTCAATCATATGTACAATTCTAGGAATATAATCAATTGAGTTGGTGTTTGATTTGGTTGATTTTGTTCATATTTGTATTTCTCAACTTAATAAAGGGTCATAAGGCCGGCGCTGCTGCTCAAGAGGCTAATCCTCTGCCTAGCGGCACTGGCACACCAGGTTTTAGTCCTGGTCGGGGCGCTGGATTCTGTCCCGGTTGCCCCTCTTCCAGGCCAGCTCTCTGCTATGGCCCAAGTGCTTGGGTCCTGCACCCCATGGGAGACCAGGAGAAGCACCTGGCTCCTGCCATTGGGTCAGTGCGGTACGCCAGCTGCAGTGCGCCAGCCGCGGCTGCCATTGGAGGGTGAACCAACGGCAAAGGAAGACCTTTCTCTCTGTCTCTCCCTCTCTCTCACTATCCACTCTGCCTGTCAAAAATAAAAAAAAAAAATTAAAAAAAGGGTCATAAAAGTGCAATAGCAACACCTTATATTACTTTACAGTAGTTCTTAAAGAGTATGATGAGACTTAAAATGCCTTTGATTTAAAATGAAAGGAATACCTATGTTATCTTGCTGTCAATAATCTAAGAATAGAAAATAATGGAGATATATTTTTCTTCCATTGGCCAATAGATTTTATGAGCATCTTTTTCTCATGTTAGAAAAACTATAGTTGCTGTAGCTAGTCATATTTTGCCCACAATGTTCTATTCCTCAAAAAATACTCTTATGATGTCTTGCAATAATTTTTAAGTTTACTCTGTTGATCACTTTTTTTAAAAAAATAAATCTCAAGCATGAAAAGGCCCAAAACCTGAGAAGGAATTTGAAAGATAGAAATTGATTAAAGAAACAAATATGTATATATAATTGCAGTACAGTAACTAATTATCAGATTTTGACCACTTCAATTTGCAAATATAGTCACAATTTTCACAAAAGAAATGGGAGTTAATAGTTTTTTCAAAGTTCATATGTCATTGTCTATATATTATGTATTTGATGCTAGAGTCCTTGTACTTGACTTCAAATCTCTGCTTTAGACAAAGCACTAATAAACAGAAGTTGGCAGATATAATATTATAAGCAATAATTAATGTTGATTAAAACTTAAAACAATAAAGATTTAAAAGGTTAAGGTTAAAAAAGAATAAAGGAAAGACTGTGGCTAGCTTGAGAGCAAGGCAGGAGAGAAATCTATAAAACTAAACACATAAAGGTATAGCTATTTTATCTCATCAGTGAGCTTATCATTGCATTCTTTCTTTTTTAAAAAAAGATGTATTTATTTATTTGAGAGGCAGAGTTACAGAAAGGTCTTCCATCCCCTGGTTCACTCCCAAAATGGCCACAATGGTCAGAGCTGGGCTGATCCAAAGCCAGGAGCCAGGAGCTTCTTCCTTGTCTCCCACGTGGGTGCAGGGGCCCAAGCACTTGGACCATCTTCCACTGTATTCCCAGGCTTTTAGCAGAGAGCTGGATCAGAAGAGCAGCTTGGAATTGAACTGGCATCCATACGGGATGCTGCTGCCACACGCGGAGACTTAACTTACTATGCCACAGTGCTGGCCCCTATCATTGTATTTTTCGGAATATGTAATGTACACATTCACATTTTATGATCTAAAAGTTTAAAAGGATTAGCCAGGAACACAGAGGAGGAACAATAGGAAAGGGGTTAAATCAAGATTTATCATGCTTTGGGAATGTGCCTTTGTGGTGGACAATTGAGCGCTGCCTCTCTCTGTTCAGGGTGCTCTCTATTCTGTATCTGTTGTACTATGTGCAAATTTGCTTTTGTTGTGACTCTTTTGGAGCCTGCTCAAGTGGAAACAAAGTGAGGTTTGATTGCTTTATAAATAGA
The DNA here is from genome assembly GCA_949820135.1 of Sylvilagus floridanus. NCBI lineage: Eukaryota > Metazoa > Chordata > Mammalia > Lagomorpha > Leporidae > Sylvilagus > Sylvilagus floridanus. Next base: position 70,175,212 of record OX463226.1, on the reverse strand, counting down.
GATGAGTCAAGAGATTCCACCAACAGAACTGTCCTATATTTTTGTCTAGGACTCAGACTAAGTCATAACTTAATAATTTGTGGATTTAGGCAAATATAAGGACTAAGATGAAATGTCAAAATCATGTATCTTTGTACTTCTAGCTATAGGAGGGATAGAGAATTTATATTTTATATCTGTAATTATTTAAAAATATGTTTAATGTGTTTCATAGTGTAACTGTCTTCTGTGCTAATTTGTGTCTTTTTAAAAAGATTTATTTATTTATTTGATAGGCAGAGTTAGAGAGAGAGAGAAAGAGAGAAGAGAGAGAAAGAGAAATAGGTATCTTCTATCTTTGGGTTCACTCCCCAGATGGCCACCATGGCCAGAGCTGGGCCGATCTGAAGCCAAGAAGCAGAAGCTTCTTCTGGGTCTCCCACATGGGTGCAGGGGTCCAAGAACTTGGGCCATCTTCCACTGCATTCCCAGGCCATAGCAGAGAGCTGGGTCGGAAGTGGAGAAGCTGGGTCTCGAACTGGCACCCATATGGGATGCCGGCACTGCAGGCAATGGCTTTTCCTGCTATGCCACAGCACTGGCCCCTAATTTGAACATTTTAAAGCAATACAAAATCTTAGTATATTTCTTTGAAACACTGTATATGGGAAACTCCAAGCATTTAATTTTTACTTGAAAACTGGAATGATTATATTTTTTCAAAATTAGAGTATAAATTCCCATTAAATTTTAAGATACACTTTTAACATAATAAAGAATCTGATTTTGTGAGAAGCAACAGCATAGAATGCCATTGTAGTATACTATTTTAAAAGAATGTGACATACAATGTTTTTTAATATTTATTTATTTATTTATTTGAGAAATAGAGTTACAGAGAGAGGGAGAGACAGAGAGAAAGGTCTTCTATGCATTGGTTCACTCCCCAAATGGCTCCAAAACCCAGAGCTGAGCTGATCCAAAGCCAGGAACCAGGAGCTGCTTCTGGGTCTCCCATGTGGTTGCAGGAGCCCAAGCACTTGAGCCATCCTCCACTGCTTTCCCAGGCCATATGCAGAGAAGAGGAACAGCCGTGACACAAACTGGTGCCCATATGGGATGCTGACACTGCAGGTGGAGGCTTAGCCTACTACGCCACAATGCTGGCTCCTACAATCTTTATTTAGCAAAAGAGGTAAAGTCAAACAGTCACTTACATTAAAAGAAAAACCAGGGGTTTCCAATACAATCCCATCAAGGTGGCATGTACCAAGGCCATCTCATTAGTCCAAGTGATCAATTTCAGTTCACAGTTGATCACACTGATAGGTCTAAGAGTCAAAGGGATCACACAAACAAGACTAGTGTCTGCTAATACTAACAGATAGAATGAAAAAGGGAGAGAATGATCCAACATGGGAAGCAGGATACACAGCAGACTCATAGAATGGCAGATGTCCTAAATAGCACTCTGGCCTCAGAATCAGCCCTTAAGGCATTCGGATCTGGCTCAAGAGCCCATGAGAATATTTTAGGCATGGAAAGCTAAGACACTCTGGAAAAAACAGAAGACCTAAATGAAAGATCTCTGCGAGTGAGATCCCAGTGGAAAGAACGGGGCCATCAAAGAAGGAGGTACCTTTCTCTGAAGGGAGGAGAGAACTTCCACTTTGACTATGGCCCTGTGGGAATAAGATCGAAGTCGGCTAACCCTAAAGGCTTCCATAGCCTCGGCAACTCATGACCAGAGCCTAGGGAGATTACTGACGCCATAAACAAGAGTGTCAAATTGTTAAATTAACATCAGGAGTCACTGTGTACTTATGTCTCATGAGGGATCTGTCCTTAATGTGTTATCCAATGTGAAGTGATGTTATTACTAGTACTGAAACAGTATTTTTACACTTTGTGTTTCTGAGTGGGTGCAAACTGATGAAATCCTTACATAGTATATATTGAATCGATCTTCTTTATATAAAGATAATTGCAAATGATTAAAAAATCTTGGTGTTAAACTGGAAATTGCATAGACAATTAATCAATTTTTTTTAAAAAAAATCATGTAGGATCTCTGTCCTTAATGTGCTGTACATTGTGAATTAATACTATAACTAGTACTCCAACAGTATTATCATTTTGTGTCTCTATGCGAGGGCAAACCGTTGAAATCTTTACGTAATATGTACTAAATTGATCTTCTGTGTATAAAGAGAATTGAAAATGAATCTTGATGTGAACAGAAGGGGAGAGGGAGCGGGAAAGGGGAGGGTGGGGGGAGGGAGGGAAGTTGTGGGGGGAGGGGAGCCATTGTGGTCCATGAGCTGTTCTTTGGAAATTTATATTCTTTAAATAAAAGCTTTATATAAAAAAAAAAAAAAGAAAAACTGACTAGAGGAAGTTTTATCTAAACACATTGTAATAATATACTTGCAGTTATATTTAACTGGACTCTGTTGCTGTAAAGAATACAACTCATGCACAGGTTTGAATGACCAATTTACATGCTTTTCAAGTATTTACTGAATACTACCTTATATACACATAAACATTAAATTTGAAAAATAATTAATTGACCATCCTAGATATACTTCATTTTTGTTGATCTTTTGGAAGAGGTCATCTAAAGAGCAGAATATGTGGTTCTGGCTTATGAATCACGTAGTGAATCCTTCCTAGCCTCTGTCAGACATCAATTCTGTTCCATTTCTCTTCAGACAGGGATGGGTATTGGGTATTGGGTATTGGGTATTGGGTATTTGGAGAGTTCTCTGGGTAACGTGACATAGTGCTCATTGAAGTACTTGCCAAGTAATAGATATGCTTGTAGGCCCCCTGCTGGCACACAGGAGGTCATGAGAAACTAAAGCGTGAACAGCAGGTGCAGCAAACATATTGGACATCTAGGCAAGGCAATGATTTGACTCTATAGTAATACATTTGTCAATAAACAAATTTTCATATATGACATCTTATTTCAGTGTATTATAGAATGCAATCAAGTAAGAATTGTAGGGTTTTCCATACACAGACACTTTGAAATAAAAACTCAGTGTCCTTTTTGATTGCATTGTGTTATTGGTGTGTCTTTCCAAGCAATTAACAGTAACCCTGCTTATACTAAACATTCAATAAATATTTGTTAATTTACTTAATTTTTATTCTTAATTTTTTTAACTTTTATTTAATGAATATAAATTTCCAAAGTACAGCTTATGGTTTACAATGGCCTCCCCCCCATAACTTCCCTCCCACCCGCTACCCTCCCCTATCTCGCTCCCTCTCCCCTTCCATTCACATCAAGATTCATTTTTCAATTCTCTTTATATACAGAAGATCAGTTTAGTATATATTACGTAAAGATTTCAACAGTTTGTCCCCACATAGCAACACAAAGTGAAAAATACTGTTGGAGTACTAGTTATAGCATTATTTTTTTATATAAAGCTTTTATTTAAAGAATATAAATTTCCAAAGTACAGCTTATGATTTACAATGGCTCCCCCCCACACAACTTCCCTCCCACCCGCTACCCTCCCCTTTCCCACTCCCTCTCCCCTTGCATTCACATCAAGATTCATTTTCAATTCTATTTATACACAGAAGATCAGTTTAGTACATATTACGTAAAGATTTCAACAGTTTGCCCTCACATAGAGACACAAAGTGAAAATACTGTTGGAGTACTAGTTAAAGTATTAATTCACAATGTACAGCACATTAAGGACAGAGATCCTACATGATTTTTTTAAAGAATTGATTAATTATCTATGCAATTTCCAACTTAACACCAAGATTTTTTAATCATTTGCAATTATCTTTATATACAGAAGATCGATTCAGTATCTACTAAGTAAAGATTTCATCAGTTTGCACCCACACAGAAACACAAAGTGTAAAAATACTGTTTCAGTACTAGTAATAGCACTATTTCACATTGGATAACACATTAAGGACATATCCATCATGAGACGTAAGTACACAGTGACTCCTGATGTTGATTTAACAATTTGACACTCTTGTTTATGGCGTCAGTAATCTCCCTAGGCTCTAGTCATGAGTTGCCGAGGCTATGGAAGCCTTTAGGGTTCGCCAACTTCGATATTATTCCCACAGGGTCATAGTCAAAGTGGAAGTTCTCTCCTCCCTTCAGAGAAAGGTACCTCCTTCTTTGATGGCCCCGTTCTTTCCACTGGGATCTCACTCGCAGAGATCTTTCATTTAGGTCTTCTTCTTTTTTTTTTTTTTTTTTTGTTTTTCAGAGTGTCTTAGCTTTCCATGCCTAAAATATTCTCATGGGCTCTTGAGCCAGATCGAATGCCTTAAGGGCTGATTCTGAGGCCAGAGTGCTATTTAGGACATCTGCCATTCTATGAGTCTGCTGTGTATCCTGCTTCCCATGTTGGATCATTCTCTCCCTTTTTGATTCTATCAGTTAGTATTAGCAGACACTAGTCTTGTTTGTGTGATCCCTTTGACTCTTAGACCTATCAGTGTGATCAATTGTGAACTGAAATTGATCATTTGGACTAGTGAGATGGCCTTGGTACATGCCACCTTGATGGGATTGTATTGGAATTCCCTGGCACAATTCTAACTCCATCATTTGGGGCAGGTCCGATTGAGCATGTCCCAAATTGTACATCTCCTCCCTCTCTTATTCCCACTCTTATATTTCACAGGGATCACTTTTCAGTTAAAATTTAAACACCTAAGAATAATTGTGTGTTAATAACAGAGTTCAACCACTAGTACTAGGATAAAAAAATACTAAAATGGATAAAGTATTACATTGTACAACAACAGTCAGCACAAGAGCTGATCAAGTCACTGTTTCTCATAGTGTCCATTTCACTTCAACAGGTTTCCCCTTTGGTGCTCATTTAGTTGTTGCCAGTGAGGGAGAACATATGATATTTGTCCCTTTGGGACTGGCTTAATTCACTCAGAATGATGTTTTCCAGATTTCCTCCATCTTGTTGCAAATGACCGGATTTCATTGTTGAAAAAAATAGGGAAATATTTGAGTAAATTAAAGCATTGTTTGTCTTAAAATTAAATTGATTTAAAAAATTTATTATTTGAGAGTATATGAGAGAGAGAGATAGAGAGATAGATCTATTATCATCTATTGGTTACTGTGGATTCGAGTCACGGCACCACTTGTGGATCCGAGTCACGGCACCACTTGTCGGCTCCTTCGGCCGCAGAAGGAACGACGCTGCTTGCAGTTAATCGGTCTTCAAGAGACTTTTACTTAGAAAGAGTGGGAAAAAGAGTGGGGGACCGGGAGAAGGGGAAAGAGATGGAGATGGCACGCACGTTCCTTAAGGGGGAAAGCTGGCGAGCCCCCTTCTCTCTCTCGCTCTCCGCTTATATCCAGAATTCAACCAATCACAGTCAATCAATTACAGTCCATGCACAGAGCTCTCCAATCCGGCACTTGATCACGATCAGCTGTGGAGTCACGCAGCAGGCAGGGCATCAGCGCCATCTTGTTTTCCACGATCCTCAGCTAGATGGAAAGTTCAATCAGCTGCTACATCCACATTACTGCTATAAGCCAAGCCCACCATGGGGGGGTCCCATGGCTGGCCTATCCATGGGTCCCCACATCTCCCCCGTTTTTATTATATTAAGTGACATGGAAACGTGCCTGTCTTGGGTTCCCAATGGCGCGCAACCTGCTTACCCGTCATGGAGGTAATAGGAAGCTTGTCCTACCCTCTGTCTTAGGTTGCTAGGTGCGCCCATCAGCGATTACCCGTTATTGGCTACCATTCCATTATGTTAAGCTACACTTCTCCATGGGGGTAAGAGTGCAAGGTGACTAGCATATCCTGCTGAATTACCAGGTTGGTACGCTGCTGGCAGAGTGTTACAGCTCTGATCAGAACTTCTGGGCTATTGGAGTTTTGAAAGCCAGAACAGTTTTATCAAATTGTGAATTAACAGGTTTAAGTACATTTAAGAAAACAAATCAAATTAGGTCAGCTTTCTTACTACACTACTTGCTACTTAAATCCAACACATAAATTTTAGCAAATTCCTTCATAATTTCACATTAGCAATTAGGAACAAAGGATACATCTTATAAAGAAATACTTGGTTCAAAGTAAAATGCTTAATTGGTACTATTCTTCACATGTTCTGAATGCAGACAGCCACTCCACATATCTTGTATGCCTTAAACACTAGTTACCTCAAAATTCTCCCATTTCACCCACTTGGCGAGGAAGGTGAGGCCTATATTGTTAAGTACAACCTCATAAAATTACTGTTCCAGGTGGTATTGATCATCTATCCCAATACTAGGGTACAATTAGAATTCTCATGTAAATCAGTCTCAGACAAAACTCAGTACAAAATCATAAACCCCTTAACAAACTTCATAATTACAAATCAATAATAAATGATCAAGCAATACTTTCAGCAAACCAAAAGCTAAACTAACAAGACATAGATGGCCAAACAATTTTAAAGATAAATTGAAACATTTACATTCTTTTATAAAGCAAACCAAGCATAATCTGCTCAAGCATTCCCATCAATAATAGGGGTAAAGTTAGTACATAATACAAAAACAGAATGGGTAGTCTGGACACTTTTCACCACGATTAGCATTAATGAACTGTTTTATGGCTCGCCTTTTTTTAACCCTATTCTCTGTGTCTGTAATGGAGTCTTTATAGTCTTTATCACAGCCTTTTTTCCTGTGCTTCTTCCTCTCATTATAATACAGCCGTATCCAATTTAGATTTCCACATAGTTTTCGAAAGTCATTTAAGGTTTTTAGTCCTGTTGTAGCAATGGCAAATTCCAAAGGGGCCGCATTTGCTGGTGTAAGCCTAAGTCCTAAATATCCAACTACAGTATCTTTTTGAACCTTTCCTGCCTCCTGAAGACATGAGCTTAACGTTATGAACACTGCTTCCAATATATAAATCCATATAGTGGAGGATTTTTGCTTCTCCATGTCGCTGACGAACAGGCTCTATTGCTTATGAAACATATGGTAAGATCAATCACAATCAGTACTCCCGCCTTTCTCCTGGTGTTTTACTCCCGGTCTTTACAACGGCTCACTCCCGCCTATTTCCCGGCATTTTACTTCCGGTCTTTTGTTGACAGTCCACTCCTGCCTGTCTTCTGGCGTCCACTCCCCGCGGTTATAATCCTAGGCCTTTTTACCCGCCTAGATTCCCTGTCTTTTGTCGACAGTTTACTCCCGCCTTTCTGGCATTTTACTCCCCGTCTTTTGTCGACGGTTTACTTCCACCTGTCTTCCGGCGCTCTACTCCCCGTCTTTTGTCGACGGTTTACTTCCGCCTGTCTTCCGGCGCTCTACTCCCCGTCTTTTGTCGACGGAGCCTCGGCTATAATCCTAGGCTTTTCACTTTACCCACCTAGATTCCCTGTCTTTTGTCGACAGTTTACTCCCGCCTTTCTGGCGTTACACTCCCCGTCTTTGCAACGGAACCGCGGTCATAATCCTAGGCTTTTTACTTCACCCGCCTAGATTCCCGTGTATGGACGTTTATCCTGTTCTTACTTCCTGCTTCCAGCGATCGGTCCGACGATCCAAGATCCGAGTCACGGCACCACTTGTGGATTCGAGTCACGGCACCACTTGTGGATCCGAGTCACGGCACCACTTGTCGGCTCCTTCGGCCGCAGAAGGAACGACGCTGCTTGCAGTTAATCGGTCTTCAAGAGACTTTTACTTAGAAAGAGTGGGAAAAAGAGTGGGGGACCGGGAGAAGGGGAAAGAGATGGAGATGGCACGCACGTTCCTTAAGGGGGAAAGCTGGCGAGCCCCCTTCTCTCTCTCACTCTCCGCTTATATCCAGAATTCAACCAATCACAGTCAATCAATTACAGTCCATGCACAGAGCTCTCCAATCCGGCACTTGATCACGATCAGCTGTGGAGTCACGCAGCAGGCAGGGCATCAGCGCCATCTTGTTTTCCACGATCCTCAGCTAGATGGAAAGTTCAATCAGCTGCTACATCCACATTACTGCTATAAGCCAAGCCCACCATGGGGGGGTCCCATGGCTGGCCTATCCATGGGTCCCCACAGGTTACTTCCCAAATGCCTGTGGGAGCCAGGGCTGAACAAAGCCAAACCTGGGAGCCAGGAAATCAGTATAGGTTTACTCTAGGTATCCAGGCACCAAACTCACTGAGCTATCACCTGCTGCTTCCCAGAAAACTGGCACTGGGAGTAGAGCAAAGACTTGAGACCAGGCCTCTTGCATACGAGCTGTGGGTGTCCCAGAGCAGTGTCCTAACCACTACAACAAGTGCATGCCTGTGATGTATTTTGAATCACAAAAGCTAAGTTGGGATATTTTGAGATCACTTAATTCAACTATCACCCAGTCATCCAGTTCATCAGTTTTCCACTAGTCTTAGAAATTTTAGACTCTGTATGGCAATTTCCTTCATCTAAAAATAAATTTTCTTGAAATAATTATAGTTATGTTGAGATGCCTAACAAATAAAGTACTAATATATCTAGATAGATTCCTTGTAAACCTTTAAAAAAACTGATGTTTTATTTACACCATAGTATGGCACTTTGTTTCCACAATTACTTTTATAGATATTTGTTGAAAGCCAAGATATGAGTTAATATTTAGTTATAATATTTTTCCTAACCAATACAATTCATTTCATTTTCCTGAGCATATCATAATTGCTCTGAGCTCAGCCTTCCTACTAATTGAGTTATTTATTTAAATGGTGAAATGAGTTCTTAATAACTTCTTTAATTATTTAGCAGTTTAATAGAGCTCAATCTTCTCATCTAGAAGAGTGACGTTAGAACTGTTAGCTCATGATCCTAAGTGCTCGCATTATTTCTAGTTAATGATAATAACCCACAGTCCCTAGTCATGCTTTCATCTTTGTATTTCACTGCATTTCGTTACCTCACTTTAAAATTCAAAGCTTCAACGTGCTGACGAAGCCCATCTTTAACCACTGAAAGCATGGGTTAGCCTCAGACTCATTTATTTTGAATTAGGCAAGGTTGGCACTGTCCCTGCATAGATGAATGGCTTTTGACTAAATTGTGCTGTGTTTGCCTCAATAGGAAACAGCTTTTTCTCCCCTACTGAACAAACACTGTCACTTTTATTACTGATCATTAATGGTTAGACATGAAGCCGGCTGTCCCCCTGATGTTACCCTAGCGATTACATATTCATTTACTACATGTGCTGTAACAAATAAGGCTCTGTGTCTGTTCAGCATGTGATCACTTCCAGATAACAATCTGCAACCAGATTGTTCCTGAACCCTGACCCTATCGTATGGCTTGTTTAGTGTCATCTTGTTTGTTAATTCATTCTTGATTACACAGATCTTATGCTTAATACATTTTCATCACACCCCATAGCAAATTTCCATTTTCCTTATAGCCCAAAGCTCATGTGTCTCCTTTGTCAGAGTCTGTATCAGCAGCTAGCAACACAGTAACAAAGTCCTTACACAGGATGGGGGAAGGAAATGTTGGACCATATTCTTGGTTTTTACATACCAGAAATTTGGCAAGGGGAGAGGATAATACCCTCTAAATCTGTTTGCAGCCAAGTGTTTTGAGAATGTTGGAATTTTCATTTTTGGAATTCTTCACACTGTGGACCCATTGGAAAGCTGATAAACCAGATTGCCTGTAAGAGAATCAATATAAAAATAGTCTGCAGGAATACATGCCACCATCTGTGTTGCCTTAGCTAAGATTGTATCCCTAAGATTGACTTTCAGATTAATATGCTTATAAATATTAATTGATGTGAAGAAATTAGAGAAAGTGTAAAGTGTGTATGAATATTATAGAGATATCTATATATTTTTACACGTACACTTTGGATGAGAATTTCTTCTGAATTGGCAGATAAATTCAATTTGCAGGTTCTTTTTGAAGTGTGTATATATATATATATATATATATCAAAGTATATGTTGGCATTTAAAATAAATTCATTATCATTATAGAAATTTTGTTAATCAAAGGTTAATAATGGGGACACACATCAACCCTACAACTTTAGCAATTCATAGGAGCACTTATGAATTATATTGACTTTTGCATAATGTGTGAATGTGTACCCAATATATAACTATCACTATCAGGAAGCTAGCTGAATCTAGAAAGATTATAGAGGAATGGATGGAGATATTATTTGTTAGGCATAGAAGAAAAAATTAAAACTGGTGTGGCATAAATAAAAAAGCTATACCTGAGTAAAGGAAGTTAATTGTTGAAGAAAAAATAGACGGGAAAATATGATTACATTTAGCTCAAATTGCTATTCTAATAAAAGTGAATCATATTTCTATTTTAAAATCTGCCACTCCCCCATTTTGTAAAAAATCCGTAGCAATGCATCCCAGAAGTTCTCTTTTCCTAAGTTATTGACAATGAAACTGTATGCCTGCAGGAAATCTCTCTGCAAACTGGGTTAGGTAGCATTTATTGTGAGTTTTGGCCTGTGTTTTTCTAATTAAAATGGTTTTCTCTATCCTAATATTTGCAGCAAGGAAGTGTTTGAAAATGAAGTTTGATAATCTTTTGGTCCTTTCTTCACATAATTTCATTTCCTACATTGTATAAAGTACTTTTCATTGGGCAACATTAGAATATTTGTTCTGGGAACAGTGGAATTTGAACAGTGACAGTAGAAGTTCCAGAGCCTTCTTGAGTTGGAACTAACTAGACAAGTTGACAGATTAACATTTTCCCTTTAAAAAAAAAATTTTTTTTTCCACTTACTGTTCTGGATTTGGTGCACAGTTAGCTGACTAGATCTACACTGTTGTGTCTGAGGCAACAGCTCTCTATTGGATGCTGATTCAAAAATGCCAGGCAGGCCTATCCATCCCAAAGAAACCTTTACCTGCATAGACTCCTTTTTAAAAAGTTGGAGGCCAAAGAGAAGGCAACACAGCAAGCTCGACACACAAGAGTGGGTAGATGACTCTTACTGAGTCACTTCTGAAGAATAGGTGTAGGGAGAAGGGATGTACTGAGCATGAGAACCCTGAGTTCTTGAAGGGGAACAGTTCAGAGGACTTCAGAAGGGAAAGTGTCCACAGGGAGCTTCCCGAGATGATGTCAATATATCTGCTTATTCATTTCAAATATAGCGATTTCTATACTCTGATCAGAAAAAAAAATCTCCACCAAATAGGTTAATGTGAATGCATATGTGACTTGAGTAGGATGTCTCTGAGCTTCTGCCATAACAAATTGTACCTCCTGTTAAATGCAGGCATATGACCTAACAGGTGAGGCAAGATTTTTGAGAACCTAAAATGTGATCTCTGAACCTATACCCCAACTTGCACAGCTGGGACCTGATGCCTCATCTGCACGCAGCTGGATGTAGCAGTGTGAAATTGTTGGTAGTAACTGTACCTCATTTCCCACGTGGATGTGTCCAGGTCTGCAGGTCTGCATCAGGTCTGCACCAGGTCTGCACCTGATGACTTTGAGCCTTAACACCTCAGTAAAGTCAGCCTTGTGTATTGTAAGGTTGAGAATCATTGTGTGTGTGTGTTTTAAATTCCTGTAGACAGGTGAAACTAGTTAATAATATCTTGGTTAGTGAAAGGAGAAAAAGTATGTGGATATTTTGAAATAATGACCAATTATTCCATGAAAAATGAGCCCTGAACTGACCTCAGTTTCTTTTGCTTCCAGTCCACCTCTTCATGCCAGAAGCCATGCAAAGACTGCAGACTTCCCACCCCACATCCAATTCCGCTAACAAAAGGTATACCACAAAAATGGACCTCATTTAAGAATTCAATAGACAGATTGTCTTGAGGTATATGGGGTAGAGTCTTTTAATTTTGTGTGTGTGTGTGTGTGTGTGTGTGTGTGTGTGTGTGTATGTGTGTGTGTGTGTGAGAGAGAGAGAGAGAGAGAGATCGACATTTCCCAAATGCCTGCAGTGGTGCGAGTTGGAGCCAGGAACTCAGGTCTCCCAGGTAGGTGGGAGACATCACTGAGACATCAGGAACTCAGGTCTCCCAGGTAGGTGGGAGACATCACTGAGACATCATTGAGACATCACTGCTGCCTGCCTCCTAGAGTTTGCATTGGCAGGAATCTAGAGTCAGGAGCCAGAACCAGAGCCATGTTTTTAACCTAGGCACTCCAATATGGGACACCAGATCTGTTTTCTTTGTTTGCTTTTTTTTTAAAGATTTATTCATTTATTTGGAAGTCGGAGTTACAGAGAAATATGGAGAGACAGAGAAATATCTTTCATTCACTGGTTCACTCCCCAGATGGCCACAATGGCCACCACTAGGCCAGGCCAAAGCCAGGAGCCAGGAGTGTCTTCTGAATCTCCCACATGAATGCAGGGGCCCAAACACTCTGCTGCTTTTTCCAGGCCATTAGCAGGGAGCTGGATCAGAAATGGAGCAACTGGGACTCAAAATGGTGCCCATATGGGATGCCAGCACCACAGGCACTGGCTCAACCCACCACAGCACCAAGCGGACACCTTAGGTGCATTTTTAAGCACTAGGCTAAACCTGCCTGGAATATTTATGCCTAAAAGTAGATGCCAGTTGTAAGGAAATTAAGAAACAGGGCTGATGTGTCTGTTACATCTGTCTTTAGGCTCACAGCTGAAGCTGCTTTTTTGCAACCTGGCAGTATTGGCCACTTTACCTAAGGTTACTCAGGGCCTTCCCAGGGACCAAGCCATTTCTCTAATTGCAGGTTGCTGATGGGTCTCTTGCATGATGTGTTTTCCAGATTTTCAAAGCAAGGCTATGGATCCATTGGAAAGAGGATGGAAGGAATTTTTCTCCACCCACACATTTTTTTTGTAGTAACAGGTAGTTTCAGAGCCTCGTGAGGAAAATGAAATCATAATGAGAACATTCTTCATTCAACATGCAGAGTAATTACTATGTTCTGCCCCCACCAGAGCTTGAAAGCTCATGTGGAGAGGCAGGTAATCATCAAATAACTCACGGATATAAAGCATCAGAAAAGCAACACCTAATATAAATATATACTTGAAATGGGGATTGAAATATCACCGTCAATAGCGGGGGTGTTATAGTTTTCTATAGCTGTGTAACAAAGTATCACACACTTAGCAGCTTGAAGAAACACACATGTATTATTTCTCCGTCTCTGTGAGACCAGAGTCTGGGCGTGTTTTTGCTGGATCCTCAGTGTCTCAACAGGTTACTGGGGTGATAGATGGGACTGCAATCTCTTATGGAGCTTGGAGCCTTCTTCCTAGCTCTGTGGTTATTGGAAAAATTTTGTTCCTTGAAGCTGTAAGACTAAGGTTTTTGCTTTCTTGCTGGCAGCCAGTTGGGAGCAATTCTCAGCTTCAGAAGCTGGTTCCCAGGCCCCTGGCCTTCATCACAGTGTGGCAGTTTGCACCTTCAAGACCAATGAGAGAATCTCTCTGTCCTCTTTTAAAGGCTCATCTGATGAAGACAGGCACATCCAGGATACTTTTCCTTTTGATAAACTCACGGTCAGCTGATTAGGACCCTAATGGGTGCACAAATTTCTTTTGGCACATAATGATGGGAGATGCAGCCCCTCATGTTCTCAAGGCCATTTTACCCTTGTGGGAGGGGATTGTACCAGCGTGGAAAATGTGGGGCAGGATTCAGGAGGCCATCATAGAATCCTGCCCCCGACAGGGGAAACATGAAACAAATATGAAAAAAAAAAAAAACCCTTATGGACCCCATTTCATAATTCATGTTTATTCTCTCTATGAGCTCATTCTTAACAAAGAACCAGAAATCAATTAATTGTTTTAGTATAATTTTCTGACAAAATGATCAGTTGCCATAAAATCTTTTACTTCTTAAAATGTATCATTTGTGGGGCTGATGCTGTGGCATAGTGGGTAGGGCCACTGCCTGCAGTGCCAGCATTCCATATGGGTGCTGGTTTGAGTCCTGGCTACTCCACTTCTGATCCAGCTCTCCGGTATGGCCTGGGAAAGCAGTAGAAAATGGCCCAAGTGCTTGGGCCCTTGCACCCATGTAGGAGACCTGGAAGAAGCTCCTGGCTCCTGGCTTCGGATTAGCACAGCTCCAAACATTGTTGCCAATTGGGGAATGAACCAGTGGATGGAAGACTTCTCTCTCTCTCTGCCTCTCCTCTCTGTGTAATTCTGACTTTCAAATAAATAAATAAATCTTAAAAAAAGTTATCATTTATATAAAAATGAGGGCTTATCAGTTTTTCTAAGAATGAAGGCATATAGACATATGCTTATTAGCTGTGAGTGATCAGTACAGACATAGTATTAAGTACCAAGGGGTATTTCTACTTCACTGGTTAATCAATGAAGAAATATTTTCATTTTTTGATGAATTTCCCTTCCTTCTGCAAACTTTAATAAAGAATTTTCTGTGTACTGTTTTGTAATTTTATTTTCTCAGTTCAATCACATTTTCTAAAGATATTAAAATATTTCTCATCAATATGATTTTAGTACCACTATGATATTCTGTTATATAACTGTATCTCTGTTTTATGAGTTGGGATATTAATTTTACTTTCAGCTTTTTTATGACTTTTAACATTTGGATCTACCTGAAAGATAATGAGTGTGACTTCTGAGTTAATCACCTACCATTTCTCTTCAATGAATGTTATTTGTGGATTTACTCTACCAATTTTATCCTGTTTTCATGTACAAAATTTTTATGTAAGCTGCATGATAGACTCTGTTTTTTCTATCATCTTATCTATGTCATTGTTTTGACTTTGAGAATTGTGCAGCTGATTGTTGAATTGTCGTTGTCTTATAATACATTTGAAATCCTATAGGACAAAACCATCCTCAGAGCTCGTTGTTAAAATTTTTTTCTTAGCTATTTTACTTATTCAGTCTTTCAAGGAACTTCAGAATTTTTTATCCAGTTGTAAAATAATTTTTTCTAATGTTTATTATAATTGAGATATCTATAAAATTAGGAGGAATTTATGTATCTTTAGAGTATTAAGTGTATCCATATCTTTAGAGTATTAAGTATTAAACGTAAAATAAAAACATTTAAATTCTTTGGTGAGTTGTGGTGTTTTTCTTCAGAAAGGTTTTAATTTTTTGGTTACCTTCATTACAAGTTCACATATTTATTAACTATATATTTATATAATATATATCTAGTTTTGTTTGTATTATGACTACATTTTTATCCACTATACTTTGAATGGTTATTTTGGTATTTATGAAAACTTTTCTGTTCTTTGTATAGTTTATTTGTGTGTGCTAATTCTCTTGGATTTCACTAGAAATAACATCACCAACAAATGATGATTGTTTTTCTTTTTCTGATAGATTCACTTGTGAAAGTTTTAGCTCTTATTGCATGGAAGTTCTAGAAGGATCTGTAATGATGGAAGTGAGTATGGGCTTTTAGGCGTTTTTTTTTTTTTTTTTAGATATATTTATTTATTTGAAAGATCTACACAGAGAAGGAGAGGCAGAGAGAGAGAGAGGGGGAGAGAGAGAGATAGGGAGAGAGAGAGAGGTCTTCCATCCGCTGGTTCACTCCCCAATTGGGCGCAACAGCCAGAGCTGTGCCGATCTGAAGCCAGGAGTCAGGAGCCTTCCCTGGGTCTTCCATGTGGGTGCAGGGGCCCAAGGACCTAGGTCATCCAGAACTGCACTCCCAGGCCATAGCAGAGAGCTGAATTGGAAGTGGAACAGCCAGGACTAGAACCGGTGCACATATGGGATGCTGGCACTGCAGGCCAGGGCTTTAACCTGCTGTGCCACAGTGCTGGCAACATCCATCCTTTCTTTCAACTCCCTTTCACTTCTCCCCCCTCAATATCATCTGCCAATATGTTATCTCCTTGAAGGAGCATAGACAGAATAGCATGTAATATAAATTAAAAGTTGTAGGAAGATAAATCACAGCAATGGTTTGGAAAGGGCAAGGCCTACTTCTTTTTAGTACCTTCCTTTCTCAAGGAAGTGACATTTGGGGTGTGACCTGAACTAAATTTTACTGATTAAAAATGAGAGATCTGGGAGCAGACACATCAACCCAAATCCCGACTGCCACCTGCCGAGCAGCTGACCTCTGCACCTCCTTTCTTCATGTCATAAATGAGGATAACAAAACCTTCTTGACAAGGTTATTGGGCAGATTGAAGGATGTGGGATCCAGGAGCAGGTGCTTCTCAGATTTCTGACATAGGGAGCCTGGCTGCTGTACGCTGAAGCCCACTGTTGCATTTGCACTGAGATGCCACTTCCCATTGGGATCTTCCCAGCCAACAACTGAGCATGACAGGGACGCTAAGGCAGACTCATTTCTTGGAGACATACTACCCTACCAGATGGATTTGTCTTGAGCCTTGACCAACTTTTTGAAGAATGCATGGCGATTTAAAATTCATCCATCCTTCCCTTCTTCCCTTTTCCCTTTCGTCCCTTCACTGAGATCAGAGTAGCTTTAGAGTCTGACAGCTCTCCTGAAAAATGCTTTCTCCCTATTTTTTCTATAGATATCTCTCCCCATCCCACAAATTTCTTACACATTTAACCCTATCTTGTCATCTGCTTTTTGAAGACCCAGTCTAATGTGAATAAATTAACACACATAATGTTCTTAGCACAGGGCTTGGTAAATATGTGCGTAAGTTTTGATAAATTTGAGGTTGTTGTGGGAGCAGATCATTCCCAGCTGGAGGAACAGGAGATGCCAAGGCCTTGACCTGGAAAGAAACTTGGCAGATTCAAGGAACGAAATGAAAGTGTATCTGTATCACAGTGAGCAAAGGGAAAACAGGACTAAAACGAGGACAGAGGAAGACAGACCTAGATCACGTAGGTTCGTGCAGGTCATTGTAAAGAGGTTGGTTTTATTCTGCTTTAAGTGATCTGAAGTAGGTAGGGAAATCATAGGAACACTAACACTTTATAAGGATTGTTCCAGAAGTTGTGTAAATAATAGATTGCAAGGGAGCAAGACAGAGGCAGAGAAGCCAGTTTTGAGGCTGTTTCAGTAGTTCAGGTAAGAAATAATGGTGGGGCCGATGCCATGGTGTAGTAGGTTAATCCTCGCCTGTGGCACTGGCATCCCATATGGGCACCAGTTCTAGTCCTGGCTGCTCCTCTTCTGATCCAGCTCTCTGATGTGGCCTGGGAAAGCGGTAGAAGATGGCCCAGATCCTTGGACCCCTGCACCCACATGGGAGATCTGGAAAAAGCTCCTGGCTCCTGGCTTCGGATGGGTGCAGCTCCGGCCATTGTAGCCATCTGGGAGTGAAGATCGGAAGGAAGACCTTTCTCTCTCCCTCTCACTGTCTTTAACTCTAACTCTCAAATAAAATAAATAAAAAAAATTTTTTTAAAAGAAATAATGGTGACCAGGCCTTAGATAAAAGAGAAGGGATAGTGAGGTCAGGTTAGAATCTGCATGCATTTTAGAGGTTGTGCTGAGACAACTCATTAATGAGTTGTATTTGGGGTTGACAGAGGAATTAAGATGACTTCCGAGTTTTGTACTTTTTTTTGACAGGCAGTTACACAGTGTGTGAGAGAGAGACAGAGAGAAAGGTCTTCCTTCTGCTGGTTCATTCTCCAAATGGCTGCTGGACAGTGCTTCCTCCTGGTCTCTCATGTGGGTGCAGGGCCCAAGGACTTGGGCCATCCGCCACTGCCTTCCTGGGGCACAGCAGAGAGCTGGACAGGAAGAGGAGCAACAGGGACAGAATCTGGTGCCCCAACTGGGACTAGAACCCAGGGTACCAGTGCCACAGGCGGAGGATTAGCCTAGTAAGCTGTGGCGCCAGCTGACTTCTGAGTTTTGGACCTCAGCACCTAGCTGTTGTCACTTCTACAACCTGAGATGGAAAAGGATGGAGGGTAGCTGGTTACAGAGGTCAGAATTGGTTAGTTCTATCCTTACCAGTTTGCATTTGAGATTTCTGCTAGTTATGTGGTAGAGACAAAAATTTTAGTTATCTTATATGGATGAAGCATTTCAATTCATGGGATTGGATGGGCTCCCATAGGCAAAGCCATATGTAGAGAAGTCTGTCAGAGGTCCTGGGAATTCCAACAATTGGTGATCTGGTGGAAGGTGAAATGCCTGTAAGGAGATGGAGAAGTCGTGGCCAGTGAAGGAAATGAAACTCAGGCAGATCTGGTGCCCAGAATCCAAGAGAAGTGTTTCAAGGAGGAAATGGACAGTTATGTCAAATGCTGCTGAGATGTCTGGGCGTGATAGACATCAGCGACAACCTTCGTAAGTGCTATTGCTATGGAGTGGTGGAGTTCAGAGCCCAAAAGGAGTGGGTAGAAAAGAGAAACAATGTTGAGTAAATGGAGATAGTGGATAAAGCTTATCCTTTCTTTTTATTTTTAGGGTACCTTTTCTGCTACACCCTCACCAACATTTATTTTTTGTTGATTTCTGTATGAGAGCCATTCTAACTGGAGTGAGGTGAAACCATGCTGTGGTTTTATTTGCATTTCCCTGATAGCTAGTGATCCTGAGCATCTTTCATGTGTCTGTTGGCCCTTTGAATTTCCTCTTTTGTAAAATGCCTACCAAGTCCTTTGCCCATTTCTTTATGGGATTGTTTGTTTTGTTGTTTGTAGTTTCTTGAGTTTTTTTTTTTTATAGATTCTGGATATTAATCTTTTATCAGTTTCATAGTTTGCAAATATTCTCTCCCATTCTGTTAATTGCCTCTTCACTTTGCTGAGTGTTTCCTTTGCAGTTCAGAAGCTTCTCAGCTTGGTTGGATGTCATCCCATTTGTCTATTTTGGCTTTGATTGCCTATGCTTCTTAGGTCTTTCCCAAGAAGACTGCCTATGGCAATGTCTTGCAGAGCTTCCCCAGTGTTTTCCTCTAGTAATTTTATGGTATCAGGTCACATATTTAGATCCTTGATCCATTTTGAGTTGATTTTTGTATAAGTTGCATGGAGAGATCCAATTTTTTCAGTGCCATTTGTTGAAGAGACTATCTTTTCTCCAGGGATTTATTTAGCTTTTTTGACAAACATTAGTTGGTCATAAATGCATAGATTGATTTCTGGAGTTTCTATTCTGTTCCATTGGTCAACAGTCTATTTTTGGTTATGTATTTGTGTGTGTAGAAGGAGAAGTTCTTCCACTCAAAAAGGAGTAGACACTTTGAATAGTTTTTTTCCCCAAAGAAAAGATGGACTTTTTTCACTCTCTTGTTTTCTTAGATTCATCTTTCTTGTGAGCAGTGGCATGTGTTTGTGGGTTGGTAGTTGTATGTGAAAGTTACGTTGAGAGGGCAATAATGTGAGCTTGGAATCATAATCTTGTGGCAGAATTTATTCATGGTAGTATGACTGTGGGATGAATTCCAAATAGCATCTAACCTAGCAATTCTTTACCTCTCCTGTCAAGGCTCATTGGGAGGATATGCAAAATTCACATCAGTACAGTGGTTCAGGACAGCAGGTCGGTTTTACAGTGTTGAAAAACCAGCCTGGTTTGTGGAAACAGTGTGCAAGCATCCTGAGGAAATGACACTCTTATTTTGAACCTCCGAACCTACACTCTCACGTTAGGGTGGAAGGAATTAGACTTGCCAGTCTGTGAATTTCATGCCTGAATTATTTAACCATGATACACCTAGTATAGTAGTTAGTCAACAAATATCTTGTATAATAGTTGTTCAATAAATACTTGTTAAGTGAATAAATAGATAATACTGAGAGCCAGAATGGTGAATGATTGAAACAAATTCAAAGGACTAGAAGGTTTTTTAATTGCTTTTTTGGCTGAGATTTCTGACTGCATCTCTTCATCTTTTGGTCCATTTTTTCTTCTGTCTTATAAAGAGAAGAAACATTGATATGCTTGTTGAATATACTTTGTACTTTTTTTTTTTTTTTTTACTAGCAGATAATGGCAACAACAATGAAGCGGCAGGAACATGAACTGATTGTTCTTCCTATACATTAGGCGGTCTTCTATTTTTCACAGCACAATTACTGTTAAGAATACTTGATACAGTTATCTCCAGTGTACAGCATAGAGAGATTAAGTTGCTGGGTAGAGGAGACAAAACTATTCGATTATGATGTCACTTTTATTACCATCGCTACTCCAAAATTCAAAGCACATTTTGAGACTCTTCTCTGTATCATTCTTCTTAGATTTGGTCTGTATAAAGAGTTGGAAGGGAAGAGCTTTTCATTCATTTATCAATTTGTGGAATATTTATTGAGTGCATGTTCTTTGCCAGAACTTGAGCTAAATGCAGAGTGAGAAGGATGACTGTGATCCATCCTATCCTGAAGGGACAAGCAGAATAGAAATGATCAGAATTGAACATAAGCGTTGTGATAGAGATGCTCATTTATTCAGATAGTCAACAGCTTGTGGTGCACCAGGCACTGTGTTCTGGTTGTTTGGAAAAACCAATGATTAAGAAGCAGTGCCTGCTCTTAAATAGATTCAGATAAAGGGGTGGCTGGCACAAAGGCAGTTGAAATACAACAAAAATGCCTGTTACAGTAGTTTAAATTTAATGTTCAGCAATTATGTAACCTATAATTATGACAGATTTTTTCCTAGTTAGCAGATCCATACAGCAACAATTAACCTTACCTAAAAGTTGTCTGGAAATATTAGTTCTGTATGCAACACTATGATATAGTGAAGAGAACATTGTATTCATTTTCAAATGTATTAGGCTCTAGTTTTACCTGTGTAACCTTAGAAGGACCATTTGGTAACCCTGAGCTTTTACTTTTTCTCTGAAAAATGAAACGTTATCCTAGGTGAGCATTATGGAACTTGCACAGGAAAATTCCATAAGTGTATTGCAGATGGAAACAAAGTTGTGGTCAGAAGGAGACATCACCTGACATCTCTGATGCCCTATAACACATACAAAGGCTGTGAAGGGCAATATGGCCCCTGACTTGGGTTTCACATCTGAAAATCATAACATTGAAAAAAATTTTCCTGCTATTTTTAGGGTCATTCAGAAGATGAAATATTTCTCTACAATTCCTATTTTCTTCAAAGATTCTCCTAGTATCCTAGAGCTTATATTAAAAGTCTCAAATATTCTACACTAATTTTTGTATCTTTGTATTTCTGCTAACAACAGGAGAGTTCTTTTCATCCATTATTAGTATCAAAATTTTCTTAAAATGCTAATTATTAGTGCAGAGCAGTGGTCATTAGGATAAACCCATATGCAACAAAACATCCAGCTTTGTGACTAGAATAAATTGTTATGCAGAAAGAAGAATGATCATGGGATGATTCCCACAGTGATATTGTAAAAAAAATAGCAAACCATTTAGGGCTATAAATACCTGGATATCAAGGGGGCAATTAGTTAAATAAATTTAAATGCATTTATGCATTTGCTAGGGTGATATCACGCTGCTACATCTTTTCTTTTTTTATTGGCTTAACATTTTCTAATTTAAGATGGAGGCCAAGCTGCTGCAATATCACAGTGTATAATTATTGGAAGCCAGTAGCAGTTTTGAAAGCACATTTCACACTCTCTCTGAGATAGTGTCATGGATTGTTAGTTTGAATTAGTTTGTGAAAGTTATTTTTGTACCAGACACTTCAAGTTAATGAGAGATAACTTTCTATTATTAAGTTAGTCTTGGAAATTTGTTAGCAAAGGTGAGAACGTTCCTTTATATTGACTATTGAACTGTACAAATAGTAGATATCTTAAGCAATGATAAGATGTTTAGATTTTTATTTCATCTATAAGAAATCACTTATTAATTATTTTTACCTCTTTAATGTCTTTTCACTAGGTTCTGAGGCTCAGCTTCCAATATCCATTGGAAACCGAGTAGCATGATTTAGTCTTAGCTTCCTCAGAAAGCCTTCTTTTTGTTTCCTGTTCCCTATGCCAACTCATGCCAACTCCATCAGGGTCTTCTAAGCCAGGTTCTCTCTTTCTTGTGGACTCCATTTCTCATAATACTTGGTTCGGAGTTTTGTGATTATCAGAACTGACTCCCTTCCTCCCCCTGCCATTTCCAACTTGCACACATCCTAAACAATATAAAAAGAAATAAGTGATAAAGATAATCTCAATGTTCTCACTATTGTTAGTAAATCTTCATAGAGTCCCTTAGATAGGCAGTGGTAGGTTGATTTGCAAGAATACGAGCCAGAAATGCAGCTATGGTGTGATCACTGGGGCCCAAGCACTGAGTCATCTTCCACTGCTTTCCTGGGTGCATTAGCAGGGAGCTGGAAGGGGAACTGGAGCAACTGGGACTTGAACTGGCACCCATATGGGATACTGGCATTACAGGAGGTGGCTTAACCCATTACACCACAATGCTAGCCCCTCTACTATAATTTTAATGAGTTTGTCACTATTTAAAAATTTACTTTATATGAGTGAGGTTGAATATAGTTTCATTTGATTATTGCTTATAGCCCTTGACTATTTTCCTGCTGGACTAAAGTTGTTCTACTTTTATTTGTTGAACTCTTTATTTAGTAGAGCCATTAAGTCTTTGACTATAATGTAAATCACAAATATGTTATCTCAAAAAACATTAAATTGAATAAAGTAACTTTTGCTCTAATAAAAAAGAAGCACAGAAGTATGATAATATCCTGTAGATCTCTATGGAAACTGGGAGGCAGTAAATCATGATGATTAAGAGCACAGGTATTTCTGGCTTTGAATATCAGTCTAGTTCCCAGTTATCTGATTTCCTGAAGCTTTCCAAAGCACAGTGTCTGTATCATGAGCACACTCTGCTTATAACACATGAATAATAATAATAGTGCTATACCATAGGGTTTTTGAGAGGATTAAATGGGAATATTTATTATTAATATTAATTATTAGAATGGCATATTGCATTTACTATTTAGCTATAGTCGGTCCATCAAAATTTTCAAAACTAGCATCATTATCAGGTGGTCCCAGGATTCTGATGGATATCTTAAGTCTTCCAGTCTTATTTGTATAAAAGTCTTTGCAAAAGTTAGTGTAATATACTTCTTACTTGAGAGAAGTGTGACAAAGCTTCTATGTTTTGGCCTGAATAAAAATAATTGTGACTAAAACGTTATAGTATAAATTTAAAATTGTTACTATGAACATAGAGGTCCAAACATGCTGTCATAATTGGCAGCCAATGTTTTGATTGTCAGCTTCAACTTAGGGATAGTGATTAACTTGTTTTAGTCTTAGGTACTTCTTAGCTGTGTAAGGAAATAACCCAAAACAAGTCTATTTGAGTTTACTGTACAGTATAATTAAAGGTATTTTAACAAGTTGAGTAGAAATAGTGACAAGTTTGCTATAAAACTCACACATTTCAATCACTACTCATGGGTGTTTTAGGGGCGTGTATGTGTGTGTTTAGGAGAGAGGGGAGAGTTTTCTTTTCTTACCAATACAGAACAAACAATTTGCTGATGGCTGCCTCTCAGGGGTATCAGCAGTGAGCTGAGTGGGAAGCAGAGTAGCTGAGACTCCAGTCAGCACTCTGATATGGGATGTGGGTATCCAAAGTATGTGGCTTGACCTGGTGTAGCTCAGTACCTGCCCTCACTGATGTTATTTTGAATGCCACAACTTACAACCCATTGCTTAAGGTGCAGATTGGCCTCAGATATCTTAGGAGAGAGTATGGTTAGTGGAGGATTGTCTGGCTTGTTTTGGAATCAGAATAACTTAAATTTGAATTTTGGAATGGAAGCTCATTTCTCTTGGGTGAGTCATGGAACTTCTTTGAACCTCTGATACAGTTCCAGTAAAATGCAGATATTTATTTTAAATTTTGTTATAAAAATTAGAGTTGGTGCCTAGTAGGCATTCAATAAATCACAGATATTATATTTATTAAATTAAATATTAATTCATCTAGTAATTTATACCAAAGTTGTTCATAATAAAATTATCTTCTTTATTGATTTTGCTGAGGGTTAAAATTGCTCCTTAAAAGATTTTACCTAAGGGGTGGGTTGTGTACTTAGCGGTTAAGATACCAGTTTGGATGCCTGTATTCCATATTGGAGTGGCTAGGCTTGAGTCCCATCTGCATTTCCTATTCCAGCTTCCTGCAAATGCACACGCTGGGAGGCAGAGGGTAGTGGCTCAGATGCTTGCACCCACATCATCCATATGTGAGGCTTGGATTGAGTGCCCAGCTCCTTGCTTTAGCCTGGCCCAGCCCAGGCTGCTGCAGCCATTTGGGAAGAGAACCAGTAGTTGTGAATTCTTCTATCTGCCCATCTCGGTCTCTATCTGTCTCTCAAACAAATTTAAAAAATTTAAAAAAATCTGCTAAAATGGCAGTTTAAATTTTTAAAGTTAAAATGTTCTTAGAGCTTTATTTGTATAAAGTACACATTTTGGGACCAGTGCTGTGGTGTAGTAGGATAAGCTGGCTTCCCATATGGGCACCAGTTTGAGTCCTGGCTGCTCCTCCTCCAATCCAGTTCTCTGCTTATAGCCCAGAAAAGCAGTAGAACATGGCCAAGTGCTTGGAATCCTGCACCCACATGGGAGACCTGGAAGAAGCTCCAGACTCCTGGCTTTGGATGGGTCCACCTCTGATGATGGTGGCCATTTAGGGATTGAACCAGCAGATGGAAGAACTTTCTGTCCCCCCACCCCACTCTGTACCTCTCAAATAAATAAATAAAATATTTAAAAAATAGTGTACATTACCTTATTGTTTGATGATTTTTAAACATGTTTTTAAAACCCTCAAAGGATGTGAGGTATAGATATATCAATCTGCTTGATTTAATCATTCTATAATATACATATATGTATGTATAAATATTTGTATCTATATAAACATGTATTTGGGTGGTCTTCAGAAAGTTCATGGAAAATGTATATTATTAAAAAACCATGCACGGATTTCAAACATTTTTTGCACTAAAATAAACTTACCTTTTAATGCCCATTTTCCACAGATTGTTTGAAGTATGTTTGAATATATCAAAATATCACATTGCACACATAAATATGAATACATTTTAATCTGTCAACAAAATATTTAAAAAATTAACATTTTTCCAGACGTCTCCGTGAACAGTGTTCATCCATTATCAAACTTTTTCATATCATGGGATACTACATACAAGTATTTCCATGTTGTAATTGAAGAGTCTACATAGCTGTTGAATATAAATAGTCTGTCCTTTTCATTAACTTTCACATTTCTGCATTCTTACATTTTAAAATGAACTCTTCTGTCCCAGGGATAACGCATTTTCCTTGGTGAGATGAATCACTGCGGCTGATTCATCTTCCTCACAGGACGGAAGCTCGGTCTAGTGGTTCAAGCTGTGATGTGTGAGTCAGTTGTTCTGGTTCCATTCCCCTTTTGGCTCTTCAGGAGTTGGTTAAATCCCTTGTCCAATGGAGATAGTTCCTCTCTCTGTATCTGCACAGAGGGACTGTCAGGAATGATGAATCTGCAAGGGAGAGTAGGGAAGGGAATTGTGGGGAAAAGTGCAGGAACATCATTCCTCCATTTAAGCAGCACATCTGGTGTTCACCTTTTCTCCTGGATCGGCACCAACTTCAGGGATTTAGTGGTAAATTAGAGGTAGTTGGATGTTGAGACTTCAATTGCTGACCCGAGGAGATAATTACCTGTAGAGCCCATTCTCCATCGTGACACGGAGATGACTGCAGAGGAAATGGGGATTGATTACTAATCTGAGGATAGGAGGTCTGTTAAAGCTTCTATTGTAGTGGTGTTTTCCTTTAAAGCACCTTTTAAATGAAGATCTTCCCAGTATGGTTTTGTTCTCTGACAGAAGGAGCGCATGGGTCTGACAACAAATCCATTGTAGGTATTTTATATTAGTGAGCTTTCAGTTCTAAATAGACTATGGGTTTTACTTTCAGTGTATAGAGCAAAGGGATCTTAAAGCAAGCTGCAGTAAGGTCAGGCCCTTGTACAGCTATTTAAAAATGTTCCACAAAAAGAACGAGATATTTCTTTAAAGGTCTGTCTTTAAAAATATCTCTTTAAAGGATATAAAATAGCATTATACATCCAACATTTGAATAAGCCTGTCATCTATTAAGTAAATAAGGATATGACAAAGCACTCTTCTAAGTTTTGCAGCTTAATATGTCATTTACTTTATGGACTAATCACTAGGAGTCACCTTGTGTATGCCCACTTTTGTGTCACATGTTAGTTTTTATCCAAACCTGGACCACTCGGATGTTAAAATGAACATCATTATACTTTCCCCATCTGTGACGTTTGCGGGGTCACTTTTCTAAAGCATTGATTTAAAAAATATTTCTTTAACTTAACTTACTTGAGAGAGAGAGAGAGGGAGAGAGAAGCAGGCAGAGAGAGAGAGATTTCCTATCCACTGGCCTGCAATAGCTGGGGCTTGACCAGGCTAAAGCCTTGAGCCTGCAACCCTGTCTATGTCTCCCACAAGGGTGGCAAGGCACAACTATTGGGCCGCCACCAGCTGCCTCCCAGGGTGTGCATTAGCAGGAAGCTAGCATCAGTAGTAGATCCTGGACTCAAATCCAGGCACTTCCAAAGGGGGTGTGGGCCTCCTACCAGCATTGTAACCACTGCCAAATACCCAGACTGAGTGTTGAATTTTTATTGTATCTTCATTTACCATCATGCAGAAGGAGAACTCAAGACAAGCATTTGAGGGCATGCAATTTATTTGGGAGGTAATCCTAGGGAATTGTGTTTGGGGTAAGAGGAAGGGAGAGAGAGAGAAGCAAAGAAAGGGAATGATGCATTATACAGCAGGTCACTGCAGTGTATGACTGTGGCTTAGTCCCACAGAGAATCTCTGGGCCACATAGAGAACACACTCTCAGTTGTCCTCAGAGTGGTGCTGGGAAGCTGAGGAGTTTATCCCTATCCAACAGTAGCTGTGAGCTACTTTCCGGGACCATTCGCAGTTTTCTAGCCTGCCTTCACCATGGTGGAGCTGGCAAATGCTCCTAGACATGAAGACAGCAGTGTGTAAGGTCAGTGCTCTTCCACAGGCAGCGGCGGGTGCTGGTGGGGGAGGGAAAGGGCAGATGTTGGCAGCATTTACCACCCACTCTGTCCTTTGTGGTGGTTTTTTCCTGGTAGAAAAATTTCCCAGGTCTTTAACATGTTTATGCAGTTTTTGTATTCCATTGGAAATATTATTCTATTAGCTTCATATACTGTCTTTTAGAAATTGTAAGATATATAAACAATTTAGCATGTTAAACACCTCAAGTCTACAGTGTCATTATATATTTATATTGCTGTGCCATCACCATCACCATCCCTCGGAGTGTTTTCATCTTGCAAAACTGAAACTCTGTACCCAATGAACACTAACTTCCTCCTCCTTTTCCTCAAACCCTGGAAACCACATTCTGTTTTCTGTCTCTGTGAATTTGACTACCCTAGGAATCTCATAGCAGCAGAATTATAGAATACTTGTCCTCTTGTCTATCTTTTTAAAATATGTATTTTTAAAAATTATTTATTTGAAAGGTAGAGAGAGAGAGAGAGAGAGAGAGAGAGAGAGAGAGAAAGAGAGAGAAGAGGGTAGAGAAGAGAGGTCTTCTGTCTGCTGGTTCACTCCTCCGGTGGTCACAATGAATTGCCAGAGCTGTGCCATTCCGAAGCGAGGAGCCAGGAGCTTCTTCCAGGTCTCCCACATGGGTGCAGGGGCCCAAGGACTTGGGCCATCTTCTACTGCTTTCCCAGACTATAGAAGAGAGCTGGATTGGAAGTAGAGCAGCTGAGATTTGAACTGGTGCCCATATGGGATGCTGGCACTGCAGGTGGTGGCTTTATCTGCTATACCATAGCACTAGCACTCTATCAATCTGTTTAAGAACTAATCCTAATTCTTCTCACTATTCAAAACAATTGAAAGGTAGGGAATCTTCTCAATCTCATTCTATGAGGCCAGTATCACCTTAATTCCAAAACCAGAAAAAGGCACAAGAAAGAAAAAGACCAAAGAAAGTGAATTATAGAACAATATTCATGATGAAAATAGATGTAGACACCCTCATCAAAATATTAGCTAATCAAAAGATCATGCTAATCAAAAAATCATTCAACAGGATGAAATGGGATTTACCAAGGATAGGCAGGGATGGTTCAACATATGCAAATCAATAAATGTGACACATCACATGAAGAAACTGAATAATAAAAACTGCATGATTATCTCAATAGAAACAGAGAAAGCATTTACATCTTTTCATGATAAAAAACCTCAAACAAATTGGTATAGAAGGAACACACCTCAATAAAATCATGGAAATAAATGACAGACCGATAGTCAGCATCATATTGAATGGGGGAGTAGTTGGAACATTTTCACTAAGATCTGTGATCAAAGAATTTGTTCCCTTTATATAAATAAAATTTTTAAAGAATTTAAAAAAAGACAGAGTATTCTAAGAGGATACAATTTACTTTTTCTATCATATATTGATACATTATCATGGTAGACAATTAGGAAAATGCAAAAATTTATGAAGAAGATAAATTCATCTGTAGTCTTATACATTGGATATAATTAATGGAAAATAGATTAATACTTTATTCTATGTATTTATATGATAGAAAATTTTATCTGTAGTTAAATTCTGACCCAATTTAATATCTGATTTAGGTAAAGCTTGTGATCTCTCAAAATCTCAATTTTTGTACCTATAAACTTGGAAATAATAACAATAATTTTGAGTTATGGGGACCAAACATTCATCATGAAATGGTAAACAAAGACCCAATACCTACCTTTATATAATAGTCTAATGGGAAAGAGACAATAATAAAGAAATAATAGTTATTTCTATACTAAGTATATAATTACCAATTGAGGAAAGGAAGAAATAGAAACACAATTCTAGGATAATCTATAAAAATGGTCTGATCAAGTCTGGCTTTGCAGAACCTTTCTTAGTAAGTGACTGTTGGAGGGATTTGAAGATACGGGAGAAATTAACTGGTCAAATATGTTAGAATAAGAGTTTTTGTTGGGGATGTTGTAGACAGAGAGAACAATCACTTTACCATGGAAGAAAATGGAAAACACAATGGGAATATACAGAAAGAAACACTAACTTCAATCCTGGAGAGTCAGAGAATGATTTACAGAAGGAGTAATAATTAAGTTTTCAAGGAGAGAGAACATTTTGTTGGATAGGAATTTTAGGAAGCAGCCTGTACGCTGAAGGTGGAAGGAAGCTTTATCCACACTGTTTAGAGATCAGTCATTTGGTGTAGCAGCAGCCAAAAATAAGAAAAGGGTAGCAGTGGTATGTGAAGGAGGACTAGGCAGATGACAGAAGATGAAAGATGTTAAGTCCTGGAGAATTTAGATTTATTTATGAGAAATAGTGAACTATTGAAGTAATCATGGAGGAATATGATCAGATTAGCAATTTTGAAGTATAAGTCTATAGTAAGTGTGTGAGATGGGTTGGGGGTTGAAAGGATATTGTAAGAAGGGAAAGCAATTAAGGGGGTGAGGAATTCTTTTAACTTATATTTAATAAATTTCCAAAGTACAACTTTTGAATTATAGCGGCTTTTTCCCCCCATAACCTCTCTCCCACCCGCAACCATCTCATCTCCCACTCCCTCTCCCATCCCATTCTTCATCAAGATTCATTGTTAATTATATACAAAGATCAATTTAGTATATACTAAGTAAAGATTTCAACAGTTTGCACCCACACAGAAACACGAAGTATAGAGTACTGTTTGGGTAGTAGTTTTACCATTAATTTACATAGTACAACACATTAAGGATAGAGATCCTACATGGGGAATAAGTGCACAGTGACTCCTGTTGTTGATTTAACAATTGGCACTCTTATTTATGATGTCAGTAATCACCCTAGGCTCTTGTCATGAGCTGCCAAGGCTATGGAAGCCTCTTGACTTCACCAACCCCGACCTTATTTAGACAAGACCCTAGTCAAAATGGAAGTTCTCTCTTCCCTTCAGAGAAAGGTACCTCCTTCTTTGATGGCCTGTTCTTTCCGCTGGGATCTCACTCATTCATTTAGGTCACTTTTTTTTTTTTGCCACAGTGTCTTGGCTTTACATGCCTGAGAAACTCTCATGAGCTTTTTAGCCAGATTTTAATGCCTTATGGGCTAATTTTGAGGCCAGAGTGCTGTTTAGGACATCTGCCATTCTATGAGTCTGCTGTGTATCCTGCTTCCCATGTTGGATCGTTCTCTCCTTTTTAATTCTATCAGTTACTGTTAGCAGAAGCTAGTCTTGTTTAAGTGATCCCTTTGGCACTTAATCCTATCATTATGATCAATTATGAACTTAAACTGATCACTTTGACTAGTGAGATGGCATTGGTACATGCCACCTTGATGATACTAAATTGGAATCCCCTGGCACGTTTCTAACTCTACCATTGGGGTAAGTCCAAGTGAGCATGTGCCGATCTCTACATCTCCTCCCTCTCTTATTCCCACTCTAATATTTAACAGGGATCATTTTTCGGTTAAAATTTAAACACCTAAGAATAATTGTGTGTTAATTAAAGAGTTCAACAATGGTATTAAATAGAACAAAAATACTAAAAGGAATAAAATAGTAAGTTGTTCCTTGACAGTCAGGACAAGGGCTGACCAAGACATTGTTTCTTATAGTGTCCCTTTCACGTCAACAGGTTTCATTTTAGGTACTAAGTTAGTTGTCATCGATCAGGGAGAACATATGATATTTGTCCCTTTAGGACTGGCTTATTTCACTCAGCATGATGTTTTCCAGATTCCTCCATTTAGTTGCAAATGACCAGATTTCATTTTTTTTTTTTTTACTGCTGTATAGTATACTATAGAGTATATATCCCATAATTTCTTTATCCAGTCTTCTGTTGATAGGCATTTCGGTTGATTCCATGTCTTAGCCTTTGTGAATTAAGCTGCAATAAACATTAAGTTGCAGACAGCTCTTTTATTTACCAATTTAATGGGAAATTTTTTGATAATTCTTTCAGGACATGATGAGGACTTGAGTTAGAACTATGATTGTGGGGATGAGCTAGATGGAGAGTTTTGAGAGATTAGCATTAGAGTAACATTTAGTGGCTCATGGAATGTGGAGGATGAGGGAGAGATTTAGAGCAATGTAAGATTTTCATCTTATTGATTGAAAGGACTGGGAATGGAAGTACACATGACTTTTTAATGTTTTTGGAAGTAGTGGGTGGGAAATAGAGACCAGCAATTCCATTTTGGACACACTGACTCTTAAGCTAATGATAGCCATAGGTGAACTTGGAGGTAATAAAAATTTTCTGAGCTGGAAATGTGACTCTCAGAGTTATGAGTGTTAATTCAAAGAGTTTATGGAAAAATTGAATGAAAAGTTTATTTTGGTGTAAAAGCTTTTACATCCATTCATAGTTTTCTCATATTTTCATAAGCTTTTGAAAACCTCATATGTATGAATTTAAAACTATTTTTGTACCAAGATAAACTTGTCTTTTTATTCCAATTTTCACATTTTGTGGTAATTGTACATACAAGATGGCACATAAAGCCAGAGAAATATTTTTCTTCTTAGTTTTCTTTTTCAATTCTTTTCCTCGATGCCAACCTCTTTGAATACTTTGTTACTTCCTTCAAGAAGTTTTCTCTCAGGCTGGTGCCGCAGCTCACTTGGCTAATCCTCCGCCTGCGGTGCCGGCACCTAGGGTTCTAGTCCCAGTTGGGGCGCCAGATTCTGTCCCGGTTACTCCTCTTCCAGGCCAGCTCTCTGCTGTGGCCCGGGAAGGCAGTGGAAGATGGCCCAAGTCCTTGGGCCCTTCACCCACATGGGAGACCAGGAGAAGCACCTGGCTCCTGGCTTCGGATCGGCACAGCTCACCGGCCATAGCGGCCATTTGCGGGGAGAACCAATGGAAGGAAGACCTTTCTTTCTGTCTCTGTCTCTGTCTCTCTCTCACTGTCTCTGTCAAAAAAGAAAAAAAAAAACGAAGTTTTCTCTCATTCCTGAGTACATTAGGTACTCTCCTTGCACAGTGAAAACTTTGCTAATTTTCAGAACCCTACTACATGTTTTTTGTTGGGAAGAGTGAGGGAAGGGACTGTTCATTCTGCATATCCAATATCTAACATCTAACAGTTACCTGACATTTGGGAAACAGTTAAATATATATGCTAATTTGTTGATTGAATAAATGAATTTAAAAATTTTCTTAGGAAAAATGAGTACAATGGAAAAACATTCTCAGCATCATTAGGAAGATGATCAAATGAGCATTTAAAGTGTTTTTAAAGAGCCAATTATTGGGGCCGGCGTGTAGTGTGCCTGGTAGGGCTGCTGCCTGCAGTTCTAGCACCCCACATGGCTGCCAGTTCGAGTCCCTGCTGCTCCACTCCTGATCCAGCTCTCTGCTATGGCCTGGGAGAGCAGTGGAGGATGGCCCAAGTCCCTGGGCCCCTGCACCCTCATGGGAGACCCGAAGAAGCTCCTAGCTCCTGGCTTTGGATCAGTGTGGCTTCAGGTGTTGTGCCCATCTGAGGAGTGAACCAGCATATGCAAGACCTCTCTCTCTCTGCCTCTACCTCTACCTCTGCCTCTCTGTAGCTCTGCCTTTCAAATATATAAATCTTTTTTTTAAGAGGCAATTATTGATCTTGACCATTAATGCTTATTGTATTTCCTTCCTTTTTTGCAATATAGTTTCAAAAGTTCAACATAGTTTTCATTCCAGATATATAAAATATATCTTTTTGTTCCATGTAATATTTTTAACACAAAATTTTATTCATTATTGGGATTTTATTTTTAATTTACATTTTATTTAGTCTTTGTGGAATAAGTAGTACATTTGTAGGAACTTATTTGTTGTATGGCAGTGCATTTTTTTCATTTAGGGATGGTTTCATGATTCCTAGCACCTCATCCATATGCAATTATAGGTGCAGCAGTCATTGTTAACAATGCAAGGCTGTATTTAAGGATCAGATGTCACTCTCATCATAAGATGAAAGAGACACGCATGCACACAATTAACAACAAAAAGAGAATAATAAGTATTCTAACACAGATCTAGGCTAATCATTATGAATACAGTGAGAGAACAACCTATGAATTTTTACTGAAACTAAATGGCTTGTTGGAGAATGATTATTTTAAATTAAATATGATTGTGTTCTTTTCTTAATTTTCCATAACATAAACACTTCATTTTGGATGAATTATTACTTTTCATTAATATCTGTAACCGCAAGTTGTAGATTACATGATTTCTTACCTCTTCCAAGGGTAGGGAGTATCAGGTGTATGGCCTGTGAAATTACTGGTCTGGCTCTCGTAAGGCAACTACAGACATAATTTGAAATTCAACAAAGCAATAGCAGGCTAATTTTTAATTTTAAAAGCTTTTTAAAGAGTAACTTTATTTATTTGAAAGTCAGAATTATGGGGCAGGGGAAGAGAGAAAGATAGAAAGAATTTGATATTCCAGCCGCTGATTCACTCCCCACATGACTGCAAAGGCCAGGGCTGGGCCAAACCAAAGCCAGGAGCCAGGTGTTTCTTCTGAGTTTCCCAAATAGGTGCAGGGGCCCAAGCACATGGCCAGCTTTCCTTTTTTCCTAAGCCATTAGCAAAGAGTTGGATCAGAAGTGGAGCAGCTGGGACATTAACAGGCATATATGTGGGATGCTGAAGTTGCAGGCAGTGGCCTTATCTGATCTGCAACACCACCGTGCTGAACCCAGTGGGCTAGTTTTTAAGTTGATAATTTTGTATGGCCCACAAGTGATGTTATAGATGTCTAAAGAAAACAGTTCTCAACACCTGCAGGACAGGTAAATTGTTATGTGCCTGGCACTGCTACAGGTGAAATTATTTATATCATTTGCTTTAATCTTCATTATTTTCTTGAGTCAAGCAGTTATCCTTGTTTGACAGAAGAGAAAAATTGAGGCTAAAGAATGTTAATGTATCTCCCCTGGACCCCACAGTCATAATTAAGGAACGCCAGGAATCATTATTCACACTGAAGCTTGCTCAATAGGAAAGACCATGTGTTTTTACCATATTCTCAATATGTAATTCTTAAAGAGAATTAGAACTTCCAAAAGTGAGTTTTGAATATGTAGATCATGTATATATATATATATATCACATTTCATGTATAATGTTTTAATATGTTAGTGTTCAATAAAGTGATAATTAGATTTTCTGTGCTAATGTGGCAATGCTATGATGTAGGAAGGAACACTTGTAGTTAATTTCTTTTTGCCAATAGTTTTATTCTCTTCCCATCCTTCCCATTAAATCTTGTCCCAGATTTATTACCTAGGAGAAAAACTTATGCAAGTCCCAATTCTCTTAAATGCCTGTGGTAGCAGTAATGAGAGAAAATGAACTCCCCTAAAAAGTTACTGGCACAGAATTAGGCACACAGTGATACTGGGGCCACGTTGTTCAGTTGTTTTCATGTGCACGTCTGATCTTCTCCACTTTGGTACTGGTCTTTCTCTCTCCCTGCCCCCTCTGAGCATGTCACCACTGACCACTGCTAGGTGTAGGGTAAGTGCTTCATAAAAGGGTGCTCCGCTGACCTGGACAAAACCAGGGGCTGAGCTAATCTCACAGTATAATGTCAGCTCCTGAATAACTGAGTGTGGTCTGTGTGATTAATGTATTTATATATTCAACTTGTATTAGCAATATCCTCCCTGCTATCTTCCCCATGTCTCTCAAGCTTTGGGCATGCATTTGTAGAAAGCGTTCTCTAAAGTGTGCTTGTTAATGAAAACAAGCAAGAGGAGGCATGTGCTAGGATAAAGGTATTAGAGAGTTATTTATCTGAAAATATTTAAACAATGCTTGTAAGTGTTCTGCTTCATATGCATACACAGATTATAGATAAAAAACAATCAGTTTCTTAGTGGCAACAGCCGAGATTGAAAAATGACATATTCATGAGACAATAACTTTATCACACCCACCTGGGCTAGTTTTTATTGTTATATTTCTTAGAAATGTAACTCACAATGTAGTTAAGAAATGCTATTCAAGGTTATGAATGATGTTTTATTTCACAGAAATACATTGTGCAAAGCACTCAGCAGTGATTCCTATTAACCAAAATAACCCAAGCTGAAAAACATTAGTGTAAGAAATTATAAGCACCTGTTTTTTAGTTACTAGGAAGAGAGACAAAACATTTTCTTGATGACTTTTCTATCTTTACAAACCCAGGAGGTGGAAGCGGAGGTAGAGTCAATTAGGATGATTCAGTTTTTCCAAGCACACCACCCTAGAAAGGATATTGTTGGTCAGGTCCGCTTAGGTCTAGTTATATTATGTCCACAATATCGAACAAGATACTTGAGGCAGTGCTTATTAGCAAGAGGGTTTGTATGAAACTTACTTGATTCTCACACTTTGTGGAGGATTATGAAGCTATCCAATAATACCATGTCCTTGTTTGCCTTGTGAACTTTTCAGACCATATACAGAAATTTGGCATGTCTCCAAGCAGCCAGTCTTCCTTAATGGCGCACATGTTTTGTTGGCTCACTTCTCTGGGATCATCCTTTATACTATACATTCCACAATGTCTTGAGCTATTTCTTTTGAAACTTTAGCTTTTGGCCTCTAGAGCATTGTGGTTTATGTTGATAGAAAAAATTTTAGGGAGTTTAATAGTCTTGTGGATCCTTTTAGATCTATTCTTTGTTACCAGGGTTTTGCTAGACCCTCCCTTCTGGGTTAATGTGAGGGATATCCTCGATTCTGTGGTGGCTTCCTACACTCCTATGTCATCTGTTTGGTGGATCCCCTGACTGTGCACCTGGTGCAATGATGGGAGTGGGTGGTAATATTTAAATCTCATGGTGAGCCAATAACTTTTGGCAGGGAAAGATTTTCTGAAACTATCACATGGAAAACTAACTCCTTCGGGAAAACTTGTGATTTATTCTAGTGCATGGAAATGGTTTCTTTACTTTTAAGCATTCATAGTACACTATGCTACCAGGATCAAAAAAACTGTTGACCATTTTTTCACTTTAAGTATTATCAGTTCAATCATTATTTACTGTATGAGTTACTCTTTATATTCGAATTATTTTGTTTAATCTTATTTTTCAGATAATTTCAAGTCTACAATTCTAAAGTCTTTTTCTTTTTTTGTAATGTCTGTCTCCTGTAGTTTCACTTTTAAATTCAGTAGTGGACCAAGATGGATTCCTGACCCAAAGCCACTAAATGCATTGATAAGGGACAGTCAAATTATCCTTCTAGGAATTCTAGACCAGCCAGTTGGCAGTGACCAATGGCTTTGTATATGGCCATGAAGAATTCAGGCTAGTAGCTGTGTAGGAACTGTGGCTTGACATTGGTCAAATTCTAACTCAAAATAATTATATGAAACAAAGGGCCTGGTATTATGATTAGTAGATTATTAAAAACAATTTAGGCATAAGAAAGTGGGGAAGAAAAAGCAACAATAAATATTTCCTCATATTTTCCAATATTTGATAATTTAACATATTTTTCCCTGTCTCGATATCTCAGTTACTTTTCTTCTCTCTGATAACAGTTATTAGTTTAAGAGGCTAAAATCACTTGGGTAAGAGACTTGAGTTTTCTACATGCAAGAAGCATATGCTCATTCCTAGAAAAATTATTAAGAGGTCTCAGGTAAGCTAGTTTTTCATTATGCTTAGAATGAAACTGGATTTGGGATGGTGGCTGTCAAGGCATTCTAAGGCAATTTTGCTAACCTCATCTATTCGTGTCAAGAGAAACGCAATGCAACACAAAAAGCCCTGTGAACCCTTTGAAAGAGCAAGGAATAGTTCTTTGGAAAAGCAACACTAGACTAGTTTTAAAGAAGGTCACTTTCATTTAACATCTAGTCATTGATTTTGGTGTCTTGTTCTTAAGGGCAGAAGGTAAAATATAAAGGAGTTCGGGAGGTTTCTATCCCCCAATGAATGTGAGGGTGATGTTTCTGGAGGCTCTGTACTTAGGTATGGTTAGATTAACTGGAGATAATAAAACTGAAGCTGAGTGGGACAGCCTCAAAGGACTAATGATCTATTTCATAGGGGCAGGTAATGGCCATCATTTATTGTCTGCCAATATGCGCTGAGAATGGTGTTAGGAAACAACACTATTTCTGTCTTTATCAAAATCCTACAACATAGGTAGTCTTATTTCTATTTATAGACCAGGAAATTAAAGCTTAGAGAGATTTTCTTATTATTTGCTAGTAAATGAAATGAAAACCCAGTGTATTTCATGATGCTTCAATCAATAATATTCAGTGAATCCCCTTTAGGAGGAAGTCTACACTATTTAGATTGGCCTTAGAAGCCCTTAGCCTAAATGAACTCAGATTCTGAATGTGGACCTATCTTAGCCTCCTCTGCTATCCTATGCTGTGCTCTCCTGCCCTCCCCTCTCCTCCCTTCCCCTCCCCTCTCCTCCCCTCTCCTCTCCTCTCCACTAGGAAACCACTGTGTCCTGACCTGTCACTCTGCTTTTCTCTTTCCTCTTCCCTCCACCAGCCATCACCACAACCTTCACCACCATCTTTATGAAACATTCCTCATGTGCTTCATTCTTTTAACTTTTGTTGTTTTCCAAGCTTACATTTCTTACATGTCTCAACATGATTGCCAATTGTAATATATATTACATATGTATACTAATATTCTCACATGTTATATATATTACATATAATACATATATACTATGTGTGTGTGTATATATATATATATATATATATATACTGTACCACTAGAGTTTATATCTATGGAAGAAAGGAGTCTGTCTTAAATATCTTTTCTTATACATGACTGCATAAAAAGTTTATTCAATGAATAAGTAAGTAGTAGATTCTCATCAAGTGTGATGATTGGTAATAATATTGGTAATAATAATAGATGCATATAATAATAATCCATTATGTGTAATAGTAATAATAAGAAGTGGTAATAATAATAATACCATTTAGAGCATTGTTTATACATATGACATCATGTTAAGCACTTTACATAAAATATTTTTCATTCCATAATATCCTGCTTGGGAGAAAGCAGTTGAAGTATCTGG
Source organism: Sylvilagus floridanus (assembly GCA_949820135.1). NCBI lineage: Eukaryota > Metazoa > Chordata > Mammalia > Lagomorpha > Leporidae > Sylvilagus > Sylvilagus floridanus. The sequence goes on along the minus strand of OX463226.1, from coordinate 70,137,137 downwards.
CCTGTAACCCAGTCTTTCCAAATTACTGGACGAAGCCTCCTGAAGAGAAAGAGAAGGGAAATGGCCCAGTATAATCTTATGTAACAAAATGGACCTCCAGGTAAATCAATTAATGGTATGTTGTAGGAAGATATTCATAATCTAAGGATGCCTTGATTTGTTTATGGTAAACCAAAAATATGGATTTCTGTGGCATGGTTTGCTGATAAATGTGGGATAAATGCAGACATTTCATAATTTAAACGATCTCTAGTATGCGGAATGATTTTAGAGATTTCATCTGTTTTTCTGGACCAGAGAGCACATGTCCAAAACAGCAAGGAAGAACCCAGTGAACCAGACAATTCTTCAAACCTCTCCTTGCTCTGCTTGGGCGTCTTAATCATTTTAATCACCTGGAACCTGTAACGAATTTGCAACGTTATATGAGAAAGGGGAATTAAGGAAGGAGGTAAAGGTTGTTTATCAGCTGTCCTTGATGTAAGAAGAGTGCGCTAGGTTATCCAGATGTGTTCAATGTAATTAGAGCAGTCCTTAAAAGGGCAGTGGAGAGGGAGGAGAGTCTGTGTCAGAGTGTCACGGGAGGAGAAGGATTTGACTGTCACAGCTTCTTCGAAGACGGAAAGGGCCACATGCCAAGGAATGCAGTCAGTTGCTAGAAACTAGAAAGATCAAGAAAACTCCTCCTTGGAGCTCCAGAAGGAGTGAAGCGCTGACCACTCTGATTTTAATCTGGTGAGATTCACATCCTACTTCTGATCTCCAGAACTGTAAGATAAATTTGTGTTGTTTTTAGCTCCCTAGTTTGTGGCAGTTCATTATTACTATATTATAACAGCAATGGAAAACTAGTATACAGGATTTATCCTGTGTAGCTCCTTCTGTGAAATGACTTGCTGAAGTTACCATGCACATTGAGAGGCCCAGCTTGTATTTAAACCCAGGTTGGTTTGATCCAAAGTTGGTCATTCTGCTCTGTTTCGGAACTCTGTTTTTAGTTGAGGATGTTGAGTTTTCCCTTTGGTGGTAGCTAAAGTTTTTAGTTTTCTGTTTTTTTTTTTTTTCTTCTGTTACATTCTGATTTGTTTGATTCCTAGTAGAAGAGATAGTTTCCACCTAACTGCCATGCCTAATGAAAGTTTTCTTTTGGTTTTGGGACACAGCTTACAATTTGGAAGTAAGGTAACTCTAAATATTAATATAAATTGTTGGAATAGGGCAAGTCTAACTCAGGAGTCATATAAGTTAATATTTGCAAATCTTCTCACTGGTCAAGACTTTTAACTTGCCTAACTAAATAAAATTAGTTTAAGTTATACAAACTTACGAAAGGCTTTAGATGGTATCTTGAATGTCAAGAGCAACTTCTATTTATGAGATTAGATAAAAAGGACTTGGAGTAAAAAAAAAAAAACTTCTAGCTTTTATATTCAATCATGTACTTGTGTGATCCTTGAATTACTATCTCTGTAAACTTTAATTTCCTAATTTTTTAGAGGGGGATAATATAACTAAGTGAGGTTCAAATGAGAATTCACGTGGCGCATGATCCATTAAACAATTTACAAATATAAGGTATAATAATGATTATTGTTTGGAGATTTGAGAGAGTGCATGAGTCTCTTTGAATGCAATTCACCTGCTATATGAAAAGTTTGGTTGATTATCATACCCCTAAGGAATCCCTACTGTCAATTTTGTTCAAACAATTACTGGCTGATCAAGGAAAAATTATGAATCAATTTCAATAATACATGTTATTATTAGCTTTCCCAAACTAATTTAGAACACAGAGGTCCCTCAGTGTTCAGAACTCATAACATTTATTGTTTATAACAATGGATTGCAAACTTGGCAACACATCGAAATCACAGGAGGAAATAAGAAAAAATCCTGGATCCCATGCTGAGATATTGGGATTCCATGTGTTATGAAATTTATGTTTTTACAAATACCTGATGATTCAAATGACTTTTCAGATTTGGATAACGCTAGTTTATGCCAGTCTTCTGATATCCTTTGGTCATATTTAAGTTGTACTGATAGACAGTTTTTCATGTTTTAAAAATTATTCTCAGTGCTACTGTGAGCTTTATGTCTCTACATGAAGTAGCCTGCATGAAATATTATTGCTGAAGATGTTTACACAGGGAAAAATACTGGATTATTCACGGGCCACAGTGGTGGTTTGTACTTCAATAATTTGGAGAGATAATAGCACATTTTAAATTATTCATGACACATGCATAGACATCTTAGAGCTTGAAGAAACCATAGAAATTATGTGGTTCATTTGGTTTTTATTTCAGATACTGAACCTTAGGGCAAGAGAAATTGACAGGCCCATCTAAGTGGACTCTACTAGTAACCTAGTACTAGAATTCCTAAACCTCTTTTTTATTTTCAATTCATGATAATTGTAGAAGGAAAACTGAAATTCACAAATAGTCAAATTCATAATTTTAGAAGGAGCTCAATTGTCTATTTTACTCGAATGCCTAAGTGGCAAAACACTCAGAGTGTACTTGAGAAAATTTTCTCTTGAACAGTATCTGGCAGATGTCTTGAGAAACATCCTCAAAATCCAAAATGTTGGAGAAATCATGTGAATTGACAAGAGTGCTTGTCCTTCAATTTTTTGTGTTCTCCCAGCATTGCAGCTACTGCAATATTGACTGCCTCCTACAAGACTAATGGGAGTAAAACTAAAGTTAACAACTGGATGCTAAAATGCATACTAAAAATCATATACAGATACAAAAGAGAATTTTAAATAACTTTTCTAGTTGAGGTTTCATGTATCCAATAGAGGAAGAAAATCTTACATCAGTTTGTTTAAAAATAATTATTTATTTAAAAGGCTGAGAGAAGAAGGGAAAGAGAAAGGGAAAGAAAGAAAAATCTTTTGTTTGCTGGTTTACTACCTAAATTGCTACAACAGTCAGGTATACCAGGAACTCCATCCAGTCTCCCACATGGGTGGCAGGGGCCCAAGTACCTGGGCTATCATCTGCTTTCTTCCCAGGCACATTGTCAGAAATGGTGCAAGCAGGACTTGAATTGGTACTGTGATATTAGACTGGCATTGCAAACCACTGTGTTACAACACTAGCTCCTTTATGTCAGTTTTGTGAAATGGACTAGTTATGTTTCAGGAATGACACTTGTAGAAAGAAATTTCCATGTATTTCAAATTTGTCTTGTGTCTGCTCCTGAGGTAGTATAAGTTCCCTCTTTGTTTTCCCTACATACTCAGCCATTTTTTTCCATCATGGATCATATCTTATTCATCTTTGACCTTCTAGCATCAACCTCATGGTTGACTTTGAAGGAAGAAACCAAACTTGAAGAGTAGGGCTAAGCAGTGTTTTTCTAACTTCAAAGCTTTTTTTATCTCCAACTATATTCCATTGAAAATATTTTTATACTTTATATAGAAGTTGGTAACTTTTCATTTTTATCAAATTGTATTTGATTTGACCTTTGGGAATGAAATATGTAATAATCAAGAGATTTCAATGTTTTCAGTTAAATTAGATTATTATTTGGAAGAGGTCATATTAAAAATCAGACTGCTCAAATCAAAGTAATAATTAGGATGCAATAAATTTCACTATTTTAATCAATACTAGGCACTGTCCCACATAGTGAAGATAAATTGGAACAAAAGAGATCTGAGTTCATGCCCTTTTCAAGAGGAAGATAGAATATAGACAACCAACTACTTGGAAAGTGCTAGGGAAAATAACATGGAGTAACAGGATAAAAGATGACAGGAAGAAAGATTCATTAGTTAAGTTGTGACAAGGACTTCTCTGAGAAAGTGACATTTATCTCAGCTGAAAATGTGATCAGCATAAATAAATTGGGGAGCAATGTATGCAGTTAAAATAAGTTGAGCCCTCATTTTAAAATCTAATAACCATTTTTTTATAACACTTTTATTTAAAGAATATAAATTTCCAAAATACAGCTTATAGATTACAATGGCTCCCCCCCCCGTAACTTCCCCCCCACCCGCAACCCTCCTCTTTCCCACTCCCTCTCCCCTTGCTTCACATCAAGATTCATTTTCAATTCTCTTTATATACAGAAGATCAGTTTACTATGTATTAAGTAAAGATTTCAACAGTTTGCCCTCACATAGAGACACAAAGTGAAAAATACTGTTGGAGTACTAGTTATAGTATTAATTCACAATGTATAGCACATTAAGGACAGAGATCCTACATGATATATTTTTTAAAAAATTGATTAATTTTCTAGGATATTTCCAATTTAACACCAAGATTTTTTTTCATTTTTAATTATCTATATACAGAAGATTGATTCAGTATATACTAAGTAAAGATTTCATCAGTTTGCACCCACACAGAATCACAAAGTGTAAAATACTGTTTCAGTGCTAGTTATAGCATAACCTCACATTGGACAACACATTAAGGACAGATCCCACATGAGACGTAAGTACACAGTGACTCCTGAAGTTGATTTAACAATTTGACACTCTTGTTTATGGCGTCAGTAATCTCCCTAGGCTCTAGTCATGAGTTGCCAAGGCTATGGAAGCCTTTAGGGTTCGCTGACTTCAATCTTATTCCGACAGGGTCATAGTCAAAGTGGAGGTTCTCTCCTCCCTTTAGAGAAAGGTACCTCCTTCTTTGATGGCCCCGTTCTTTCCACTGGGATCTCACTCACAGAGATCTTTCATTTAGGCCTTCTTTTTTTTCCAGAGTGTCTTGGCATTTCATGCCTAAAATACTCTCATGGGCTCTTGAGCCAGATCCGAATGCCTTAAGGGCTGATTCTGAGGCCAGAGTGCTATTTAAGACATCTGCCATTCTATGAGTCTGCTGTGTATCTCGCTTCCCATGTTGGATCATTCTCTCCCTCTTTGATTCTATCACTTAGTATTAGCAGACACTAGTCTTGTTTGTGTGATCCCTTTGACTCTTAGACCTATCAGTGTGATCAACTGTGAACTGAAATTGATCACTTGGACTAGTGAGATGGCCTTGGTACATGCCACCTTGATGGGATTGTATTGGAATTCCCTGGCCTGTTTCTAACTCCATCATTTGGGGCAGTTCCGATTGAGCATGTCCCAAATTGTACATCTCCTCCCTCTCTTATTCCCACTCTTATATTTCACAGGGATCACTTTTCAGTTAAAATTTAAACACCTAAGAATAATTGTTTGTTAATTACAGAGTTCAACCAATAGTACTAGAATAAAAAAAATTACTAAAATGGATAAAGTATTACATTGTACAACAACAGTCAGCACAAGAGCTGATCAAGTTACTGTTTCTCATAGTGTCCATTTCACTTCAATAGGTTTCCCCTTTGGTGCTCAATTAGTTGTCACCGATCATGGAGAACATATGATATTTGTCCCTTTGGGACTGGCTTAGTTCACGCAGAATGATGTTTTCCAGATTCCTCCATCTTGTTGCAAATGACTGGATTTCATTGTTTTTGACTGCTGTATAGTATTCTATAGAGTACATGTCCCATAATTTCTTTATCCAAATGTATGCTTTGAATTCCCTGTGATCTTTTGCTGTGAGGTTCCCTTCGTTTATCTTCTTTCATGTTGATGGCCGTGTTTCTGTGTTTCTGTGTGTAACACATCTTTAAGTATCTTTTGCAGGGCTGGACGAGTGGCAACAAATTCTTTCAATTTTTGTTTGTTATGAAAGGTCTTTATTTCACTTTCATTCACAAATGAGAGCTTTGCAGGATATAATACTCTGGGCTGGCAGTTTTTCTCTCTAAGTACCTGGGCTATGTCTCTCCATTCCCTTCTAGCTTGTAGGGTTTCTGATGAGAAGTCTGCTGTGAGTCTAATTGGAGATCCTCTCAGAGTAATCTGACGTTTCTCTCTTGCACATTTTAGGATCTTTTCTTTCTGTTTCGCTGTGGTGAGTTTAATTACAACGTGTCGTGGTGAGGACCTCTTTTGGTCATGTTTCCTAGGGGTTCTATGAGCTTCCTGTACTAGGATGTCTCTGTCCTTCTCCAAAACTGGGAAATTTTCTGCTATTATCTCACTAAAAAGGCCTTCTAATCCTTTCTCCCTCTCCATGCCTTCAGGAACTCCTAGAACTCGAATGTTGGGTTTTTTAATAGTATCCTGTAGATTCCCAACAATATTTTTTAGATTTCTAATTTCCTCTTCTTTTCTTTGGTTTGACTGTATAGTTTCCTGTGCTCTGTCTTCTAAGTCCGATATTCTCTCTTCTGCCTCACCCATTCTGTTTGTAAGGCTCTCTAATGTGTTTTCATTTGATCTATTGAATTCTTCACTTCATTATGATTTCTCGTCACTATCACAGTTTCATGTTCTACTAGTTGTTTCATTTCAGCTTGATTTCTCCTTAATATTTCATTTTCACGAGAGAGATTTTCTACCTTGTCCACTAAGGATTTCTGTAGTTCAAGAATTTGTTTTTGAGTACTTCTTAGTGTTCTTATCAATTTTTTGAGATCTGCTTCTTGCATCTCTTCTATCTCATCATCTTCGTAATCTTGAATTGGGGTGTCTTTTTCATTTGGGGAAATGTCTTCCTTGTCTTCCTTGTTCTTATTACCTCGGTTTTTGCGTTTGTTGTTTGGCATATTGGTTTCTTCACTGTGGTGTTTTTTTCTTGTTATACTATGACTCTAGATTAAGTGGACTGTCTGCTTTGGTGGAGCCTTAGAGGCTTGAGATGGGTGTGGCCTGAGAGCTCTGTTTGGTTCCTCAGGGTTGGGGGTGTGTCAAAGGAGACACTCCCAGGTTAGGCGTGGAAAATCTCTCTCTGTTATTTATTTATTTATTTATTTTTGGTTCAAAAGGGAAGTAATTCCACACAGCTGAATGGAATTGGGGGTGATTAGCAGGCGAATGATATACCCACAGGAGCCAGAGATTGGAAGCTCTTTCCCAAGGACCAGAGAAGGAATCTTTGCAGCCCTTTGTGTGGGCTGAGATTCTCCTGTAGTCTCCCACTGGGCTGCCAAGGCTACTGAACTGTAGCGTCTCTGGAGAGTACTCACATGAATTTGTGATTTCTGTGAGTTCTCTCCCCCACCGTCTCTTTTTTCACAGTCTCAGTTCATTAGCACCACACATTCATTAGGTTCTAATCTCCTGTTATTTCACCCCCATGCCCAGAGTCAGGTTTTTCTGCTAGGCTTGGGGCCGGTGCCGACCCGAGGTTGCTCTGCTTATGATGTATGTCCAAAATGGCGCCTGCTCTTTGTCTTGCTCACCTTTGAGAGGTGAGCGGAGAGAGAGAAGCTAGTGTCCGTACGGGTCACTTTTTTTTTTTTTCCCCTCTCTTTCTCTCTCTTCTAGTTAGCCTGGTGAACTTTTTCCCTGCAGGGTTTCAAGCCTTGTTCGCTCTAGGCTCCCTTTTCCGCTTCCCTCCTGGTATCTCGGGCTATTGATGTTCTGCTCACCTCGCGTTCCAGCGCTGGTGTGTTGAATCTGCTGCTGGTGTCCCAAACTGCGGGCTCCCACGCTCTCCACGCAGGTCCACTGTGAATCTCCAGTTCCGGAAGGGTTTCCTCTGCTGTTTCTTCCCCTACTCTTCCTTGAACCTGCAGTATCTCCACTTTTATTAAACTGTCTCTCCCCAGACTATCGGTGTGCTCCCTTCCTATTCTGCCATCTTGCCGCCCGTATAACCATTTTTTTTTTTTTAAAACAGAAGATATTTTAGAGCTTATTTAGTATGAGTGGTCTCATTATCACTAGTGAGGAAACAGGCCCAGTCTGGTCAAAGACCATTCAGATTACATAACTTTTTGGTGACCTGTAACTAGCTAATACCTGATTCTCAGTCCCTCAGCCATTGTTTTCTCCATAATAACAAGCTCTTCACAATCTGTTTTGCATGCGACCAAGTTTATTGAGCAGCATTGTTTTCTTAGCACAGTTTGATATGATGAGTTCTCTCTTGATGTTTCCTTGAGTTGATGCTAGTTATTAGCACCATGGGGCTCCTACATTCTGAAGCATAGAAAAGTGTCCTGGATTTACTCTATCCTTATAGAACAGATAATTATGTATAGCAGTCCATTCCTGTTTGTTTTTAGGAGACATCTGAGTATTGAAAAAAAAAAATGAGATAGTAGAAATCTGCAAGGCAACCAGTCAACCTGAGTTTGCCACATTAATGGAAGGGAGCCACGTATCTGGCCATCACACACTACCTTCCGGAGTGCATATTAGTAGGAAGCTTGAATTGGAAGTGGTGATGAGGCTTGAACTTAGGCGTTCTAATATGAGATGTGGGTGTCCAATGTGGTGTTGCAACTGTTGGGGTCTGTTAATCTTTGTCAACTACCCCTGCATCCCTTAGCTCCCTCCGCAGCATCCGATAGCTAGTATTACACTTTCAGCTTCTATCAGATCAGCTTTTTTTAGACTACAGAGATGAATGGCTTATTTTGCTTAACACAACAACCTCCAATCCCACCAATGCTGTTGCAAATGATCAGATTTATCCTTTTTATGACTGAGTAGTATCCAATTATGTATATGTATGACATTTTCTTTGTCCACTTATCATTGGTTGCACCGTTGTGTTATTTACTTTTCTTGACTATTGTGAATAATACTGCAACATACATGGGAGTACAGATGTCTTCAGCAGATAGATTTTATTTCCCTTTGGTATATACTAAGTAGTGAGATTTCTATTAGTATTGTGAGGAACCTCCATTCTGCTTTCTACAATGGCTATACTAATTTACATTCCCACCAATCACATGCAGGGGTTTCCTTTACCTTTTTGATAGCATTTGTTATTTTTTCTTTTGACAAATAGCAAAACAAACTCAAATGAGGCAATATCTCATTATAGTTTTGTGGCATTTCCCTGATTATTGTTGGTGTTGAGTGTTTTTTCCATGTTGGCCATTTGCATGTCTTCCTGTGAGATATAACTGTTCAGTTCTACTGCCCACTTTAAAAATTAGTTACATTTGTTTTTTTCTACTGATTTTTTTGAGTTCTTTACACATTATGGATATTGACCCCTCGTTAGGCATATAGCTTGGAAATATTTTCTACCATTCTGTAGGTTGAATCTTCACTCTGTTTTTTGCTTCCTTTGCTGTGCAGAAGCTCTTCAGTTTGATAAAATCTGATTTGCCTATTTTTGCTTTTGTTTCCTGGCCTTTTGGAAACTGACCCATGAAATGGGCACAGATTTTAATGTCTTGCTGTGCCTCCTCTGTTTTCTTGTAGCCAGTTCAACATGTCATGTCTTACATTTGGATATTTTTTTAAAAATATTTTTGACAGGCAGAGTTAGAGAGAGACAGAGAAGGGTCTCTTTCCATTGGTTCACCCCTCAAAAGGCCACTATGGCCAGTGCACTGTGCCAATCCGAAGCCAGGAGCCAGGTGCTTCTCCTGGTCTCCCATGCGGGTGAAGGGCCCAAGGACTTGGGCCATCCTCCACTGCCTTCCTGGGCCACAGCAGAGAGCTGGCATGGAAGAGGAGCAACAGGGACATAATCCGGTGCCCCAACTGGAACTAGAACCCTGGGTGCTGGCCCTGCAGGAGGAGGATTAGCCAAGTGAGCTGCAACACCGGCCACATTTAGATCTTTATTCCATTTTGAGTTGATGCTTGTACATAGTGAGAGCCGAGGGTCTAGTTTATTTCTTTTGTATGTGGATATCCTGTTTTCTCAGCATAACTTATCAGAAAGACTGCATTTTCCCAGTGTATGTTCATAGCACCTTTTGTCAATCTTTTGTGAGCCCATAAAGGTTTTAGAAGTGTTTTCTCAAAAAAAAAAAAAAAAAGACATAAACGAAAGATATCTGCGAATGAAATCCCAACGGAAGGAACAGGGCCACCAAAGAAGGAGGTACCTTTCTCCGAAGGGAGGAGAGAACCTCCACTTTGACTATGACCCTGTCAGAACAAGATCCAAGTCGGCGAACACTAAAGGCTTCCATAGCCTCAGCAACTCATGACTAGAGCCTAGGGAGATTACTGACGCCATAAACAAGAGTGGCAAATTGTTAAATTGGCAACAGTAGTCACTGTGTACTTACGGCCCATGTATGATCTGTCCTTGATGTGTTGTCCAAGGTGAAGTAATGCAATAACTAGTACTGAAACAGTATTTTTGCACCTTGTGTCTCTGCGTGGGTGCAAACTGACAAAATCTTTGCTTAGTATATACTGAATCGATCTTCCATATAGAAAGATAATTGGAAATGGTAAAAAAAAAATTGGAAGTTACATAAAAATCAATCAATTAAAAAAATAATATCATGTAGGATCTCTGTTCTTAATGTGCTGTACAACGTGATTTAATGCTACAACTAGTGCTCAAAGAGTATGTTTCACTCAGTGATGATATGTGAGGGCAAATGGTTTAAAATCTTTTCTTAACACATACTGAACTGAGCTCCTGTATACAAAGAGAATTGAAAATGAATCTGGATGTGAATGAAAGGGGAGGGGGAGTGGGTAAGGGGGAAGGGTAGCGGGGGGGGGGGGAGGGGAGGTATGGGTGGGGAAGCCATTGCAATCCACAAATCCACGAGTTTTAACTTGGAAATTTATATTCTAAATAAAAATTTAAAAAAAGTGTTTTCTCTAAGTATTTTAAGCATGGAAAGCCAAGACACTCTGGCAAAAAGAAGAAAACATAAATGAAAGATCTCTGTGAGTGAGATCCCAGTGGAAAGAATGGGGCCATCAAAGAAGGAGGTACCTTTCTCTGAAGGGAGGAGAGACCTTCCACTTTGACTATGACCCTGTTGGAATAAGATCAAAGTCAGCGAACTCAAAAGACTTCCTTAGCCTCAGCAACTCATGACTAGAGCCTAGGGAGATTACTGATGCCATAAACAAGAGTGTCAAATTGTTAAATCAACAACAGGAGTCACTGTGTACTTACGTCTCATGAGGGATCTGTCCTTAATGTGTTGTCCAATGTGAAGTAATGCTATAACTAGTACTGAAACAGTATTTTACACTTTGTGTTTCTGTGTGGGTGCAAACTGATGAAATCTTTACTTTATATACAGAAGATCAATTTAGTATATATTAAGATAATTGAAAATGAAACTTCATGTGAATGGATGGAAGAGGGAGTGGGAGCTGGGAGGGGTGCAAATGGGAGGGAAATTATCGCGGGGGGGGGGGGAAGCCATTGTAATCCATAAACTGTACTTTGGAAATTTATATTTACTAAAAAAATATAAAAAAAGAAGTATTTTCTCTAAATCTGTGTCCAGTCTCATTGGAATTTTGATAGGAATTGTATTGAATCTATAGATTGCTTTGGGTTGCATATGTATTTCAACAATATTGATTCTTCCTATTCTTTAACATGAGATGTTTTCCATTTCTTTGTATCTTCAATTTCTTTAATCAGTGACTTGAAGTTTTTCATTATAGAGATCATTCATCTGTTTGGTTAAATTTATTCCTAAATATTTTATTTTTTGGCAGTTATTGGATATGGAATTTTCTTGATGTCTTTTCAGATGATTCACTTTTGGTGTAAAACAACGCTACTGATTCTTGTGCATTGCCTTCGTATCCTCATCTTTGACTTATGACAGCTTTTTGGTATAATCATTGAAGTTTCCTATGTATAATATCATGTCATCTACAAACTGACAATTTGACTTAATCATTTCCAGTTTAGATGCCCTTTCTTTTTCTTTTTCTTTATAACTCCAGCTATAACTTCAGAACTATGTTGAGTTAAAGTGGGCATCCTTGTCTGAGAACCTAGGGAAGAAAAGGTTTTTATCATTTAATATGATGTTAGCTGTTTGGCTTGTTCTATATGACCTTTATTATGTTGAGTTATGTTCCTTCTACACACAATTTATTGAGATATTTTTTATGAAAGGATATAGAATTTTTCAAACAGCTTTTATGCACCTATTGAGATGATCACATGATTTTTGTCCTTTTGTTGATGGAGTTTATCATGGTTTTTTGATTTGCTTGTGCTGAACCATACTTTCATCACTGGGATGAATACCAAGTGACCACAGTAACCTTCAGAATTTAGAGTAGGTAGAATACACAAATCTATGGGAAATGACAGAATTAACTAGACCTCTTTTTTTTTTCTTTGTCACAAGTTTACTCATATTTCTTTGAGTGTCCTCCATACCAATGCATCACCAAAAGAAAAAAAATGAATGTACTCAAATAATTTTGAGATCTTATTTTAAAGGTTTAAATCGGTACCATTGAGTTCTTGATGTTGTAACTATCAATAAAAGCGTATTTCATTAACTTCACATATCAGCAATTTGGTATCTAGGAACAACCTACAGGAAACCTAGTAGGAAACAACCTACTAGGAAAGTAAGGACAAGAAATTGTCTTAAAGTTGCTTTTGCATACCAAGTGTGTTGTTTTAGCACCATTTAAATTGATTTCCCATGATTTAACAGTGTGCTTGAATAATAAGTACTTTTTTTTTAGTTAATAGCATAGCTACTAAGAATATGGTTTCTGTTTTTTTTAACATGGGTAAAGAAGGGTATATTGGCATTCATGGTATGACTCAGTAAAGCAATTATAGCTAAATGCCAAATGATATGACATCCACGCCATTTTTGTACTCTATTAATTTCCACAATTAAGAGAAAATATGATATTTGTCTTTCTGGATCTGGTATTTCAATTAGAATAATGAATAGTGAGGACTCTTGGGGTACTAGTAATATCTTTAATTTGTGTTATGAATGTGCTCAGAGGACAAAAAACTCCTCCATCTGTATACTTACATACATTTCTTGGTAACTTTTTTAAAAAAATGAATACGATTTGTAATGCCAGTTCAAATTCCAGTATTACTATCCTAGTGGTTGGACATCAGGCAAGTTTCTTAGTTCTCTATACCTCAGGTTTTTTTTTTATTGTGGAGGTTGATAGTGACATTTATTTTGTGTAAATGTTATAGGGATATAAGGAGTTGATACATGTGAAGCATTTAAAACAGGGCTAAAAGAAATATGCTTAATGAATGTTGGCTATTTTTATGATGTTTATTTGTGGTTATAGGTAATCTTATTGTGGGAAGAGAGGACTGGACTAAAGCTTCTAGGTGAACCATTTCTTTCTGTCTGGCCACCATGTGCAAAATTAAGAACAAAATGTGTAGGGTGACCCATGGAGGAAAATTAGAGACTGCACATGTAAAACAAAGATAAGTACTTTGATGTAGGTAAAATGAGAATGGGAAAGTGAGAATAAATTGGGCAAAAGTTTGAACAGTCTCATCTGGGTTTAAGTTGGGGCAAAGCTTCTAGATTCTTCAGTGTTCATACGCAATTACTCTGTGAATATAACTTGGGTTTGCCCATGTGTGATGTGCTGACTATGCCAAATAAGGAAATTGATATCACTTTCCCCTCTTTGTAGAAAGAGTTTGGGATTTTGCATGCGACCAAGTTGCAGGGCTTTACACCTTTAATTGAGATGAGATGGGCTTTTCAAAGTATGGATTTAATTATTGTAAACTATTCAAATAAGAGAGATGCTTCTAATGAAGTTTTACCTGACACAGGATATGGAAGATGCACTTGTATAATAGTTTTCAAAGGTGCTACAAATATTGGAAAAACATTTGTTAAATGGAAAGTGCTTTTTTTATTCCCGAAGTTTAATGCAGCTCAGGTTTCCTTTATCTGCTACTGACTCTCATGGCTCCTTTTAAAACTTATTTATTTTTATTTTATAAAGCAGTGACAGATACATGACAGATGGGTATATTCCATATGTTGGCTCACTTCCCAAATATCTGCAATGGCTGGAGGAGGCTGGGGCAGGCCAAAACCAGGAGCACCAAACTCATTACAAGTCTTCCAGGTGGATGGCAGGGACTCCTTGGGCTATCATCTGCTGTTATGGATGCTATTCGGTGAGGCAATTTAATAATGCGTGCATATCTTCAAAGTATGCATCTACAATTCTTAAATTTTATTTAAAACAAATTAATCTAACATCATTACAGTTTATAGGTACTTTTCACTTCTCTTTATATTAAAAAGATTTCATGCATTCCATATATATAGTTCTATTTTATTTTATTTTATTTTTTTGACAGGCAGAGTGGACAGTGAGAAAGAGAGACAGAGACAGAGAAAGGTCTTCCTTTTCCCATTAGTTCATCCTCCAATGGCCACCACAGTCAGCGCATTGCGCTGATCCGAAGCCAGGAGCCAGGTGCTTCTGGTCTCCCATGCGGGTGCAGGGCCCAAGCACTTGGGCCATCCTCCACTGTACTCCCGGGCCACAGCAGAGAGCTGGACTGGAAAAGGAGCAACCGGGACAGAATCCGGCACCCCGACCGGGACTAGAATCCTGGGTGCCGGCACTGCAGGCATAGGATTAGCCTGTTGAGCCTCGGCACCGGCCCATACATACAGTTCTAAGAAGACAACCATATTTCCCTCCTTCCCCTTCTCGCCCCCAAGCCCCCTCCCTTCTTCTCCTCTCTTCATCAGTTTTTTTCTTATTGATTTCTTTTGTATACCTTAAATTTTTTTCAAAAATTTCATGTATTTTGTATGTACAGATTTAGAAGTATAATGACACTTTCCATTCTACCCTTGCTGTTGCCCATGATCCCACCCTTCTTCTTCCTCTTTCTCCCATTCCCACTCTTAATTTTTACAAAGACCTATTTTTAGGTTACTTTATACTCATAAGATTATACTAAGTTAAGAGTTCAACATTTAGTATGAAGAAAAAAAACAACAACACTAGGGTCGGTTCTGCAGCTCAATAGGCTAATCCTCTGCCTGCAGCACTGGCACCCTGGATTCTAGTCCCGGTCGGGGCACCAGATTCTGTCCCGGTTGCCCCTCTTCCAGGCCAGCTCTCTTCTGTGGCCCGGGAGTGCAGTGGAGGATGGCCCAGGTCCTTGGGCCCTACACCCCATGGGAGACCAGGAGAAGCACCTGGCTCCTGGCTTCGGATCAGCACGATGCGCTGGCTGTGGCGGCCATTGGAGGGTGAACCAACGGCAAAAGGAAGACCTTTCTCTCTTTCTCTCTCTCTCTCTGTCCACTCTGCCTGTCAAAAAAATAATTAAAAAAACACTTCAGTAGTTACAAGGGATATAAAGGATCAACAAACCTCAAAATGTCAGTTTTGAGAGGGAAAGACACAGACACACACACACACAGAGGGAGAGACAAAGACACAGAGGGAGAGACAGAGACATAGACACACACACAGAGGGAGAGACAGAGACATAGACACACACACAGAGGGAGAGACAGAGACAGACACACACACAGAGGGAGAGACAGAGACACAGACACACACACAGAGGGAGAGACAGATACACACACACACAGACACAAACACAGAGAGAGAGAGAGACGGAGACCTCTATCCACTGGTTGACTCCCCAAATGTCCACAAGCACTGTGGCTGGGCCAGGCTAAAGCCACAAGCCAGGAGCTTCTTCCACGTCTCCCATATGGGTGCAGGGGCCTGAGTACTTGAGCTTACCAGGCATATTAACATGGAGCTGGACTGGAAGTAGAGCAGCTGGGACTTGAAAATGTACTCATGGGATGCCAGCTCTGTAGGTGGCAGCAAAATCTGCTATTCCACAATGCTGGCCCTAAAAGATTGATTTGAAAGGCAGAGAGATGGAGAGAGAAAAAAGGTTTACTCTCAATGTGGTTGCAGTGTTCACGAATGGGTCAGGCCAAAGTCAGAAACAAGAAACTTGATTTGGGTCTCCCATGTGTGCGGCAATCATCTGTTGCCTCCTAGGTACATCAACAAGAAGGTACATTAGATATTAAAGATTAAATTAAATATAATTAAATATAATTAATTAAATAAAAATTAAATAAACAATGACTAAATAATTTAAGGATAATTAAATAAATATAAATTAAATTAATAAATTAAAGATATCTCATTTATTGAACATATATTGATATAAAATATATTACCTTTATATATTAATATTGAATGCATACGCATATAGGTGAGCTAATATAAAGAGTGGAGAAGAAACAAACAAAACTGAACCCTCCCAAGATTGTACAAAAGATCAATGAAATGAAAGGCTGATTTTTTTTGAAAAAATAAACAAAATTGATACACCATGGGCCCAACTGATCAAACAAAAAGGGAGAAGACCCAAATTAATAAAATCAGAGATGAAAAAGGAGATGTTACAATGAATAGCACAGAAATAAAAAGAATCATAAGGAATTACTACCAATAGCTATATGTTAAAAAATCAGAAAATATACAAGGGATGGTTAGATTTCTGGAAACACATAATCTACCAACATTGAATCATGAAGACATAGAAAACTGAAATAGGTTCAACATGGAGATTGTTGGGAGAATCTGGTAATGATTCAAACACCCAAGGGCAGATGGCTTCATTGCTGATTTCTACAATTTTTCTTTAAATATTTATTTATTTGAAAGAGTGGCAGAGAGATGGATTTCTATCTGCTAGTTCAGTCCTCAAATGTCTCTAATGACTGGGGCTGGGCTGAGGCCAAAGAAGGCAGACAGGAACTCAATCCAGGTCTCCCATGTGGGTCGCAGAAACCCAATTACTCAAGCAATACTGCTGCCTCTCAGATTCTGATTAGCAGGAATCTGGAGTGTGGAATTGGAGCTGCGCATCTCACCTAGGTACTCTGATATGGGAAACGGGCATAATAACCACTAGGCTGAATACCTTCATTTTAAAGACTAAAGCTAAATTTAAAAGAATCTGTAAAATAAAAACACAAAAATGAGATGTATATATTTTGAAAATCACATTTACACTTAACTGTACCACTAGAAAAAAGAGATGAGCTATACTTTCACATTCTTTGTTTAGACTTGGTTGTACTGGTAAGCTGTTTTCCTCCAAATTTCACTCTTAATTGTTAGAGTGATTCTATCCCATCCTGTGCTTTTGAAGTGGATAGGATAGGAAGCCTAATGGGAGACACATGTCAGTGTCAAAGTTCGAAGCAGATGAGGAATTTGAAAGATCTTTTGCCCACATATGTTTTAAAACATATTACTTTGTTTTATGAAGGTCATGTTACTATGTTACTATGAAGTTACCATGGTGTGGTGAGTGTAGATAACAAATGTAGTCTGTTGTTTGTCTTTGTCCTGAAGATAATTTCATGGTATTATTGATGGAGAGACCCATAAAGTCTCCCAGAATCATGATATTGGGAATTATTTGAGAAGATGGGATCTGTCTTGTGATAAAGATAGAACTTTCTAAATAGAGCTCTTACAAACTTTCTTCTGTGTGTTATCACTGAAATTATGGGAATCTTTCTTTGTTAGCAGTGTGTTGCTTAAGTCTTCCTCTTTCAATCTTTGGGGAAAATGGAAAGCAGTTTGATATATTTTTTCTGAATTCATGGAGTTAACATTAACCTTCTGTCTTCTGAAAATCTCCATAGATTCTGTAGTTCAATGACACTCATGAATACTCACATCCCTTAAGACTTTGGGATTTGGAGAAAGGCAGCTGTTCTTAGGTATTCTGATTTTAAGCAAATGCATGCACATAATATTCAGATACTCAGTGGAGTTTGGAGATGTTTTTAAAAACTCTGACACCAATTGTGGCTCTTCCACCCAGAGTATACACCTTAAGATGTATTACCTGAAAATACAAGTCTTATATCATGCATCTAAGTAACATAAACATTTATGTTTTGTGGTATGTGGAGAAGATACGAAAAGGTTGTATCCTCGGGAACTACAGTTGCTTAATGTTAGTATTATATGCTATGTACATTTGTCTGAACAGTAGCTAAGGAGTGATGTTTTTTATAGTATGCTGTGGTGCACTACTAGATTGAATTTCCTCCAATAGCAGCTTGGTCCCAAGGGGCATAGGTTGTGCATGACATGATTCTTGGTGAGAAGGAGACTCTCAAAGTTCTCAGGCTTTTTGTGTCCACATATCTCTTAATCTTAGAAGAGAGTGCTCTTAATGGAAAATTAAACAGGTTAGTTAAGTTTCTTTTGATGTAAAACTGTCCCATTTTTCTTTCCCTTTCTTTCCCATTTGGAAATCCTCCCATGCATTTGTGAAGTGAAATATATACAGTTTGATATATAAATTTAAAAATTAATTAAAACATGGAACTAATTAGAAGAAACCTCTACTAACAATCGAGAGAAGTAGAATCAAGTCCTATTTTTGATATTTGATCATTTTTTACCTTGGTCAAAATACTTTTATTAGCCTCTTATCAAGTTTTCCACTGATAAAAAGAGTGTGTGTTGGGGGGCAGGGGAGATAATCACTGGGTTCTAAAATATGGTGATACCACTTCATTAGGAGGTGTTGGGAAAAGTAGGAACATTTTTACTTGTGGCAGTGACTTTGGTAACCAGAGATTGTCACTAATAACCTATCTAAGTATTGTGAAACATCCTGCAATGCCCAGGACCAGGTTAACATAATTAAGGATTGTTCTTCAACTGCCTGTAATCAGGACCCAAGTTGGAGGAAGTGGCAGATGATTCTCAAGGATTCTTCCATTTCCACATTCAAATTACACAAATGATAAAAACAATAGTAGATTATCTTAAAAAAATCAGGTTGCATAAATCCAGAACTGTAAACACAAAGAAACACTGGAAGTTTTTATAAAACACCTGAGGCAAAGGTGGTTTATGAATATACTTATTTATTAGGGAAGGGGATTATCATTTATTGAATATTTCTTTACTGGCCATTTTCCCAAATAGGACTCATACATTTTAATGAGAATTGCTCAGTTTCAGTGTTCGTATTATTGTTTGGTCAATAATGAGCCTGGGGCTTAAGGAGGGTGAGCTACTGTGTAATACCAAGATGCAGGTGGCAGAATCAAAATCATAATTTGAACTTGTCTGATTCCAAACCTGGGATCTTTCTCCACATCATGTTTCTTTGAAATGGAAAGTGGTACATATGAGGATAGAATAATACATGCATGTTAGTGACCAGCCTATATGAACTTGTGTTTAATTTACAATACTGTACTCTTTCACATCTGAGTCCTTGCCCAGAATGCTTGCTTTATCCTGAACTACTCCATACCTTGTCAACTCATATTTATACTTGTTTGTGTCTTACTTCCTCTGGGTGCCTTCCTAACCATATGCAACCTATTTTAGGTAACTTGCCTTTTGTCCCAGTGGCCTCTTGTGCTTCCTTATTACCCCATGTGACAGCTGAGTGTAGTTATGTGATTCTGACTCCAGACTGATAGCAAGCTTCATGAGGACCTGGGGGCTGTGTTTCCTCAGTTCCGAGGGCTGCATTTTGTACCTTGCCAAGCACTTATTGAAGAAGGGATAGAAAAAGTGAAAATAGCAATTTATTTTAAGAAACCAAGTGATATTAATGGCAAATTTTCACTCTGGATATTTTCTTTGTGACATTAAGTTGTAATTCATTTAATATAAATATGTAACTTTTAATCTATATTTTTATTACTGTAACTCTTTATACTTTCTAAAATTGATTCCTTATGCTTAAGTGTTCTTTCTCTTCTACTTCAACTATTTGATATTTTTCTGACCTTATTTTACCTTTTTTTTTTAAAGAGTTACTGTGTATGAGTTAAATGCGGGGTGCTTACATGTGGTGGGGAATGGAGTAGAAGGAAAGGAATAATGCAACTTTGGAATTAGGTGGCCTGAGTTCCAGAACCCTGTCTCTAACCTATATAAACTATATGACCTTTAACAAGTCACTTAGTCTTTCTTCATATGGTAAAGAAATTGGAAATGGAAGTATACTTTCCCTTATGATAGTTTTGGATGATTACATGAGCTAATACATATTATATACACGTAAAGCCCTTAAGGGGTTTGATGAAAAAGTATCATGTGATATAATAGTTATTACTCTTTCTCTTTGATTATTAGGAAATACATTTTTAAGGTAGAATTTCAAACAAATGAAAAAAGGGCAAATGGCTAAATTTGATTCTTCCCATTCAAGGTGAGGTTAAATTGATCAAGATTTCATTTACAAAACTCAAGGTGATTTATTCCCAACAGTACTAGTTCAAACACAGGAATACATGGGTTGTCTTACGGTGAATTTAGAGAACAGCCTAGAAGAGATGGTCAGCATCTGATGTGATCTGAGCACCCCCATAGAGCTTTGTTCCTTCCTACTTCTTTTGTGCTGTTACTGTTAAAAAACAGGATCTTCCATTACTCTTTATTAAATTGGTGAGATTGGATGCTAGAAAACTTCGCCAATGACAGGTCCTGTGACTACTGTAGGTGATGGATTTTTGCAATATGACTGTATGCAATTTTAATGCTTTGTTTGAAGAAGTCCCTAAATACATATTGTAACAAATAGTTTATAAATACCTGAAGGCATTAAAACATAACCAAAACTGTCTTTTGGGCACTGAACCCAGATGAAACCTCATACAAAGTTTGACACACATTTGAAACTAAGAGTTTAGTGTGTTCTCCTTGTTTTAATGTGTGGATTACTGTGCATCTCTAGACTGCAACAATTAAAAAATGAAAATTACACTGCTTTTCTCAACACTTATGTTCTCTTTATCTTGGCTGGTCATATAACTCCAATGGGGATGCCTTTCAAGTCATACCGGTAAATCCTAGTTAGTGAAGCATGTATAAGTAATCTCTAATTTGTTAAAGTGTGAAATTCTGGATTAACAAACAATGTAATTGTACATATTTACAGAAAACAGTGTGACATTTCAATGAATGTATGAGTGGAGCTACATTTCATTTGTTGATAAAATACATAAAAGGTTATTGTGAACTACAGTCACACAAACATGCTGTGTTACTAGGAACCTATTCCTTTGCTTTAACTCTAATTTGGTACCTGATATCTAAACTCCCTCACCTCCTTGCTGCTCCCCATTCTCAGTCTCTAGTAATCAAATTGTGTGTTTAAATTAAGTTTTTATTTTTTAGTTTCTATATATGCGGGAGAACATGTGACTAGCTTATTTCACTTAACATGATATTTTCCTTTCATCCATTTTTCTGCAAATGAAAGGATTAATTTTTTTATGGCTGATTAATATTCTATTGTCTACATATAACACATTTTAATTAATTAATTTAATAAGATAATTATTACTTAAATATAATGGACACCTTTTAAATGTTATTTACTGCAGCATTAGTCAGAATACTCATACCTTATATTTAAACAAAACATAAGAATACACAAACATATTTTACATTATCTTGATCAGTAATGATATTTGGTCTAACAGGTAAGAAATTTTTAGGTGAAAATGTGTTACTTTTTCTCACTTTTAGAAATCTAGAGCATTTATATGTTCATTGTTTACTATGCAATGAATGGTGTAAACTGTCATATTAGCTTTTTCTTCACATTATAAGGTAAGAAAGTAAAAATTAATGCAAATACAATGTGAAATTTTGTAACAGGGAGTAAGTACTGCACTGTTTAAAAAATCATCAGATCTTGTAATACCTTTAAGAGATTTTTAAGATATTCACAGAAATGTATATTATAGAGAAACTATGCATGGATTCAAAATATTTTTTAAATTTTGTTTAAAGTATACACATTTTATATATACAGATTCAGGAACATAGTGAGACTTTCCACCTTACCCTTGCTCCTACTCGTGCTCTCACCATTCTTCTCCCTCCTTTCTTACTCTTATTTTTCACAAAGATATATTTTCAGTTAAGTTTATACTCGTAAGATATACGAGTATACTACACTAAGTTCAACAAATAATGTGAAGAAAAAAAACATTATTCCTTTACAGTCAAGACGAGCTGTTCAAAATTATCACATTTCATAGTGTCAGTTTCACTCAAATAGATTAGCTTTTAGGTACTCTATTAGTTACCACAGATCAGGGAGAACATACGGTATTTGTTTGGTTCTGGCTTGTTTCATTAAATATAATGGTTTCCAGTTGCATCCATTTTGTTACAAAAGACAGGATTTCATTTTTAACCATTGTATAGTATTCCAGGGTGTGTGTGTATGTGTGTGTGTACACACTATAATTTCTTTATCCAGCCTTCACTGATGGACTGCTGGGTTGATTCCAATTTTTAGCTATTTTGAATTGAGCTGCAATAAACTTGTGGGTAGAGATCACTCTTTCATGTGCTGATTTCTTTTCTATTGGGTAAATTCCCAGGAGTGGGATGGCTGGATCATATATGTGAGGCGTCTCCATACTTTCTTCCCTAGTAACAGCACCAGTTTACATTCTCACAGTCAGTGGATTAGGGTACCTTTCCCCACATCCTTGCCAGCATTTGTTTGTTGATTCTGTATAAGAATTATTCTAGCTGGGGTGAGTTGATGTCTTAATGTATTTTTGATGTGCATTTCCCTGATGGCTAGTGATCCTGAGCATTTTCATGTGTCTGTTGGCCATTTGAATTTCCTTTTTTGAAAAAGTCGTGTTCAAATCCTTTGCCCATTTCTTAACTGTATTTTTTGTTGAATTTTTTGAACTCTTTATAGGTTCTGGATATTAATCCTTTATCAGTTGCAGAGTTTGCAAATAATTCCTCCCATTCTGTCAGTTCCTTTTCACCTTGCTGTTTATTTTGCAGTGTAGAAGATTCTCAGTAATCTCATATGTCAATTTTGGCTTTTATTTCCTGTGTGTCTGCGGTCTTTTCCAAGAAATCTATGCCAATATCCCCGATGTTCTCTAATATTTGATGGTATCAAAGATTCAGGTCTTTGATCTATTTTGAGTGGATTTTTGTGTAAGGTGTAAGATGTCTTGTTTCATACTTCTGCAAGTGGAGATCCAGTTTTTCCAGCACCATTTGTTGAAGAGACTGTCCTTGCTCCAGTGACTGATTTTTACCTCCTTTGTTATAAATAAGTTGTTTGTAGATGTGTAGGTTAATTTTTGGAGTTTCTATTCTGTTCCATTGGCCCATATGTGTATTTTTGTGCCAATACCAGGCTGTTTTTTTTTTTTTTTTGACAGGCAGAGTTAGAGAGAGAGAGAGAGACAGAGAAAAAGGTCTTCCTTCCGTTGGTTCACCCCCCAAATAGCCCCCACAGCCAGCGCACTGCGCCAATACAAAGCCAGGAGCCAGGCACTTCCTCTTGGTGTCCCATGTGGGTCCAGGGCCCAAGCACTTGGCCCATCCTCCACTGCCTTCCCGGACTACAGCAGAGAGCTGGACTGGAAGAGGAGCAGCCATGACAGAACCAGCACCCCCAACTGGGACTCCAACACAGAGTGTCGGCACCACAGGCAGAGGATTAGCCTAGTGAGGCACGGCGCTGGCCCATATCAGGCTGTTTTGATTATAAGTGCCCTGTAGTATATCATGATCCTGTTATTGCAATGCCTCTGACTTTGTTGTATAAGATTGCTTTAGCTATTTGGGGTTTCTTGTGTTTCCATATGAATTATAACATCTTTTTTTTTCTAGATATGAGAAGAATGTTGTTGGTATTTCGATTGGAATCATATTGAATCTGTAAATCGCTTACAGTCATGGTCATTTTGATGATGCTGATTCTTCCAATCATGAGCATGGAAATCATTCAATTTTTTGTGTCTTTTTCTATTGCATTCTTTGAAGTTTTATAATTTTCATTGTAGAGATCTTTGAGATCCTTGGTTATATTTATTACAAGGGTTTTTTTTTTTGTAGTTATTATGAATGATATTGATCTTAAAAGTTCTTTCTCGGCCGGCGCTGCAGCTCAATAGGCTAATCCTCTGCCTATGGCGCCGGCACACTGGATTCTAGTCCCAGTCAGGGCTCCGGATTCTGTCCCGGTTGCCCCTCTTCCAGTCTAGCTCTCTGCTATGGCCCCAGGAGTGCAGTGGAGGATGGCCCAAGTGCTTGGGCCCTGAACCCCATGGGAGACCAGGAGAAGCACCTGGCTCCTGGCTTCGGATCAGTGCGGTGCACCAGCTGCAACATGCCAGCCGCAGCAGCCATTGGAGGGTGAACCAATGGAAAAGGAAGACCTTTCTCTGTCTCTCTCACTGTCCACTGTGCCTGTCAAAAAAAAAAAGTTCTTTCTCAGTCATGGCATTGACTATGTATAGAAAGGATATGAATTTTTTTGTCAATTTTTGTTCTGCCACTTAAACTATTTTCAATAGTCTCTTAGTGCAGTCTTTTGGATCCCCTGTATATAAAATCATGTCATCTGTAAAAAGGGATAATTTGACTTCCTCCTCTTCAATTTGCATCTGTTTGATTTATTTTTCTTCCCTAATGGCTCTGGCTAAAACTTCTAGCATTATATTGAGTAGTATTGGTGAGAGTGGGCATCCTTGTCTTGTTCTGGATCTTAGTGGGAATGCCTCCAACTTTTTCCCATTCAATAGGATGCTGGCAGTGGATTTGTAATAAATTGCCTTGAGCTGAGCCTATCTGAAGCTAGGTACCAGAAGCTCCCCATGTGGAGTTCAGGGGCCCAAGGACTTGGGCCATCTTCTGATTTCCCAGGCACATTAGCAGGGAGATGGATCCAAAGTGGAGCAGCTGGGACTCACACTGGTGCCCATGTGGGATGCTGGTACTGCAGGACATAGCTTTACCCACTATACCACAGCACTATCTCCTGAATCCTTCATTTCAATCATTTCAGTTTGATTTCTGTTCAAAATCTCAATCTCATGGGAAACTTTTTTTTCCATGCCATGCATGTGAATCTTTAACTTGTGAATTTACTTCTCTTTGCTTTTGAGTAACCCAATGAGTATTCTTTTGAATTCCTTTTCAGGCATTTTGTCAATCTCTTCATCTTTACATTCTAATAATTTTTTTTTCACTTTTGGGGTATCATGTTGTCTGCTTTAATCTTATTTCTTCAATTTCCTCATCTTTAAGCATTTGTGGAAATACTTGTTGGTTTTATCCTATGATAGATTTTTATTTGAAATCTATTTCTGCAATTTTGTGCAGAATATTTTTCACTGAATACCCAGAGGCATGCTGGGTGTGTCCAGGGAGATCTGGTCAGCATTCTAGTTTGGGGTGAGTATCCAGTGTGCCGCCCAAGATGTGCATGGCAGATCTATTGTCAGAGGGGGAAGGGTATGATCACCTCTGTTGGCATCATCACTCCCTCACCTCCTCTCTTCCAAGGTGATCAGAGCCTAAGTTTAGCCCACAGTGGGTAAAGCACTCACCTGGCCTGCAGTATGAACTGCACAAAGGATCTGTGCAATCCTCGGTGTGAGCATGGATCCCTCTGCCATGTTCTACCCCAGGTATTCGGGGAGCTCTGAACCTGTGTCACTGGATACAGTGATAGCTCGGAGACCCAGCTACACCCTGAACCCTAAAATGCAGTCAGAATTCCCAGAGTCACAGCATGCAAGGCTCCCACAGTCAAGGGCTGCTGACTCTGCCCTGCAGTACTGTCCCATCCTTGGAGAGAGTAGCCGTGTTCCAAGTCAACTGCCTCTGCTGCTCTACCTAGGCAGTTCTAACTCTGGAGCCTATGATATGTTGAGAAGATGGGGGTGCCTCACTGTCTTCTCTGGGTGCCCAGCGCCCTGTCAACTTCTCAGGTAGGCTCAAATTAATGGGGCAAATTGAATTCTTTTTTTTTTTTTGTAAAATCCAGTGATCACCATGTGCGTAAGAGCTGTTACAGTTTTCAAAATGGCATCTTCTCACTCCAGTGCTTGGAGTCTTTGTAGGAGAATGGGGATAAAGAAATGTGCTTTTCTTTCACTGGATTAGGTGGGTACCTGCTCACCTTTAGGGTTTGACTCAAAGACAGTGTAATCTGCCAGGCTCTCTGTCTTGCAATAGGGGTCGTGAAATGGGCTGCCACAGTTTGTTCTCACCTCACTTTCCAAAGCTGGCATATCCTCCAGCTCTCGGCTGTGGGGTCATCTGGGGGTTGTGGTGTCTTTACTCACTGCTACATGTCTGCACTTTGCATGCTGTTCCATGGCATCCCTCTTCCTTCTGTAGAACTTCTACTGCAAATTTCTCTCCAAGTCTCCCCTGGGAATGCACTTCTTCTGCCTTTTTTTTTTATATTTTTGCCTCCTCGAAAGCAATATTTTCCCTATTCAGCTATCTTGGAATGATTACTTCCAATGCAGATCACCCTTTAGACTTCCTAGTAAGGCTGGTATTATGATAAATTCTATTTTTGCCTATCTAGGAAATACTTTATTTCTCCCTTACTTTTAAAGGATAGCTTGGTTGGATATAATATTTTTGGTTAGAAGTTTTTTTAATTTTTTTTTTTTCCTGTTAAGACCTGGAATATTTCACTCTTCTGGTCTCTAGGGCATCTGCTGAGAAGTTTGATATTAATCTAATTGGTCTTCCTTCTATGTTACTTGATGCTTTTCTCTTACTGTCTTTAGGATTTGTATTTTCTTGTTGTCTTTAACTTTTTAAAAACTTTTATTTATATTTTTAAATTGATTAATTTTCTATGCAATTTCCAATTTAACACCAAGATTTTTTAATCATTTGCAATTATCTTTATATACAGAAGATCGATTCAATATATACTATGTAAAGATTTCATCAGTTTGCACCCACAAACTGACCTTCTGTATATAAAGAGAATTGAAAATGAATCTTGATGTGAACGGAAGGGGAGAAGGAGTTGGAAAGGGGAGGGTTGCGGGTGGGAGGGAAGTTATGGGGTGGAAGCCATTGTAATCTATAAGCTGTATTTTGGAAATTTATATTCTTTAAATAAAAGCGTTATTTAAATAAAAAACCTTTTATTTAATAAATATAAATTTCCAAAGTACAACTTTTGGATTATAGCGGCTTTTCCCCCCATAACCACCCTCCCACCTACAACCATCTCATCTCCCACTCCCTCTCCCATCCCATTCTTCATCAAGATTCATTTTCAATTATCTTTATATACAGAAGATCAATTTAGTATATACTAAGTAAAGATTTCAACAGTTTGCATTCACACAGAAACAAAGTACAAAGTACTGTTTGAGTACTAGTTATACCGTTAATTCATATAGTATAACACATGAAGGATGACAATATGCCTTGGAGAAGACCTTTTTTGGTTGAGTTTGCTTGGGGTTCTTTGAGTTTCTTATATCTAGATGTCCACATATCTTTAAAGATTGGGAAATTTTCAACTACTTCATTTAGTAGGTTCTCAATGCCTTTTTCCTTTTGTCCTTCAGGATTACCTCTAATGTGAATATTTCTTCATTTAATGCTGTCTCATATTTCATGTAGGTTTTCTTCATTTTAAATTCTTTTCTCTTTATTTTTGTTTGAGTAATTTCAAAATTTTTGTCCTTAAGGTCCAAAATTTTTCCTCTATTTGGACTTTTCTGCTATTAAAGCTCTGAATCATATTTTTATACTTCACTGAGTGAAGATTTCATCTCAAATTTATATTTGGTTCTTCTTAATGGGTTCTATCTCCTTAGTAATATTTTTATTCATGTCACTTATGAATTTCCTCATTTCTTTTTTTAAATTTTTAAATTTGACAGGTAGAATTATAGACAGTGAGAGGGGGAGATGGAAACGTATTCCTTCCCTTGTTTCACTCCCCAAATGGCCACGACAGCCAGAGTTGCGCCAATCCGAAGCCAGGAGCCAAGTGCTTCCTCCTGGTCTCCCCTGTGGGTGCAGGGGCCCAAGCACTTGGGGCATCCTCCGTTGCCCTCCCGGGCCACAACAGAGAGCTGGAATGGAAGAGGAGCAACCAGGACTAGAACCTGGTACCCATATGGGATGCCAGCACTGCAGGTGGAGGATTAACCAAGTGAGCTATGGCACCAGCCCCATTCCTCATTTCTTTAATCTATCTGTATTCTCTTACATTTTATTGTTTGGTTACAATCATTATCTTAAATTCTATAGCTGTAATTTCATAGATTTCCTTCAGCTAAAGATCTAGTTCTGCAAGAGTATTGTGTTATTTTGGAGGCATCATGCTACTTTGTTCACATCTCCTGTGTCCCTACATTGATGTCTGTCTGGTGTTTTTGTCCCTTTTTCTCTATGGAGTAAGTTTTATTGTAAGAGTTTATGGTTTACCTAGTATATAAGGCACCCCTTGGCTTGATGATTTGGCTTTGGTTCCAGGTAAGGCCAGGAGTGTATTCTCAGTGATTTCTTTTTGTCTTGATCAGTGACAGCTGTGTCTATAAGTGACACAGTAGACTGCTGCAGTTCAGAGAGAGATGAAAACGTTTCCTTTGGTGTGTGTCTTTAGCCCACAGAGAGTTCTTTGACAATTTCCCTGGTGACTGTGACAGTCCAGGTCTTGTTTCTGGTGCTGATGCAGACAGGGGTGATGGCCCCCTTGTCCTACTGGCAAGCTTGAGTGATGCTGGGACTTGTGACATCAATTGCCCAAAACTCCCACTGTTGCAGGATTCAGGGGATTTGTCCTCTGCCCTACACATTGCCCTGACTCTGTGATGCTGGCAGTAGAACAGGCACACTGTGTGACTTTCTGCTGCCAAGTATAGTGTTCTGGAGGAGTGGGGGAGGGGAAGGGAGCAAGTTAGTTTCCTTGCTCCAAGTCCAGCAATTGTTCAGACCCCAGTCAGCTCTTCAGGCTGAAGTAAAAGTCAGTGGATGACTGTGGAATTTCCTCTCAGCTAAAACTGCAAGCTGCAAGGTGTGCAGTGATAGCGTCCTACCTTGGCAAGGTAAGATGCCGGCTCATAGCCTGAATCTGGCTGTGCCACATGGCTGGCTGTGCCAATGTCTTTGTCTTATCTTGTTTCACAGAGTCTTGGGTTTATTATTTTTCACTTCTTTGCTGAAAATTTCTATTAGGCCACTTGTAATGTAGTACTTCCTTTGTTCTTTTCATGCCGTAGAACAGCTTAAGTAATTGTGGCTATATCCTATTCAGCCATCTTGGAACTTCTTTTAAAGTTAATACAGAGGAAAAAGAAATGTGCAATTATACTTTATTTTCCAATTACTTACAGAATAATTTTCTTGTTTGCATGTGTGTGTGTGGTTTTTGTGCGTTTAAAATTACTGTCTGGTGTCTCTTGCTTTCAGCCTGAAGATTTTGTTTTAGTGCTTACTATAAAGTGGATCTGCTAGCAATGTATTTTCTCAGTTCATATTTATCTAGGAAGGTGTTTTGCCCTCATTTAAAAAATTGAATCATTTTTCATTAGCCATAAAACTTTCACCTCTGAAGTAAACAATAAAGTTATACACATATATATTTGTGGAAATATATAGTTTCAGAACATTTCCTTAGCCTCCTGAAGAAACCCCACCTGCCAAATAGCATTTATTACTGATGCTTGGAGACTGATTTCTATTTCTGTGTGTTTGCCTATTTTGGATATTTCACATAAGGTGATTCACACAATATGTGGATTTTTGATTCCTTGTTCACTTAGCATCTTTTCAAGGTTCCTTCAACATGAAAGAATCATGCAACATTGCTTCTATCTTTGTTATGGCTAATAATATTCCATTTATGGATATGCCACAATTTATCCATTCAACTGTAGATTGCTTTTTGTATATTTTGATTAATATTATTATTATTATTTTTTTTATTTCTTTTTTTTTATTATTATTTTTTTATAAAGCTTTTATTTAAAGAATATAAATTTCCAAAGAACAGCTCATGGACCACAATGGCTCCCCCCCAACACAACTTCCCTCCCTCCACCCACCCTCCCCTTTCCCGCTCCCTCTCCCCTTCTGTTCACATCAAGATTCATTTTCAATTCTCTTTATACACAGAAGATCAATTTAGTACATATTACGTAAAGATTTCAACGGTTTGCCCTCGCATAGAGACACAAAATGATAATACTGTTGGAGTACTAGTTATAGTATTAATTCACAATGTACAGCACGTTAAGGACAGAGATCCTACATGATTTTTTTTTAAAAAAATTGATTAATTGTCTATGCAATTTCCAGTTTAACACCAAGATTTTTTAATCATTTGCAATTATCTTTATATAAAGAAGATCGATTCAATATATACTATGTAAGGATTTCATCAGTTTGCACCCACACAGAAACACAAAGTGTAAAAATACTGTTTCAGTACTAGTAATAGCATCACTTCACATTGGATAACACATTAAGGACAGATCCCTCATGAGACGTAAGTACACAGTGACTCCTGATGTTGATTTAACAATTTGACACTCTTGTTTATGGCATCAAGAATCTCCCTAGGCTCTGGTCATGAGTTGCTGAGGCTATGGAAGCCTTTAGGGTTCGCCGACTTCGATCTTATTCCCACAGGGCCATAGTCAAAGTGGAAGTTCCCTCCTCCCTTCAGAGAAAGGTACCTCCTTCTTTGATGGCCCCGTTCTTTCCACTGGGATCTCACTCGCAGAGATCTTTCATTTAGGTCTTCTTTTTTTTCCAGAGTGTCTTAGCTTTCCATGCCTAAAATATTCTCATGGGCTCTTGAGCCAGATCGAATGCCTTAAGGGCTGATTCTGAGGCCAGAGTGCTATTTAGGACATCTGCCATTCTATGAGTCTGCTGTGTATCCTGCTTCCCATGTTGGATCATTCTCTCGCTTTTTGATTCTATCAGTTAGTATTAGCAGACACTAGTCTTGTTTGTGTGATCCCTTTGACTCTTAGACCTATCAGTGTGATCAATTGTGAGCTGAAATTGATCACTTGGACTAATGAGATGGCCTTGGTACATGCCACCTTGATGGGATTGTATTGGAAACCCCTGGCACAATTCTAACTCCATCATTTGGGGCCGTTCCGATTGAGCATGTCCCAAATTTTACATCTCCTCCCTCTCTTATTCCCACTCTTATATTTCACAGGGATCACTTTTCAGTTAAAATTTAAACACCTAAGAATAATTGTGTGTTAATTACAGAGTTCAACCACTAGTACTAGGATAAAGAGAAAAAAAAAATACTACCATGGATAAAGTATTACATTGTACAACAACAGTCAGCACAAGAGCTGATCGAGTCACTGTTTCTCATAGTGTCCATTTCACTTCTACAGGTTTCCCCTTTGGTGCTCAGTTAGTCATCGCCAATCAAGGGAAACAAATGATATTTGTCTCTTTGGGACTGACTTAATTCACTCAGCATGATGTTTTCCAGATTCCTCCATTTTGTTGCAAGTGACCGGATTTCATTGTTTTTGACTGCTGTATAGTATTCTGTAGAGTACATGTCCCATAATTTCCTAATCCAGTCTACTGTTGAAGGGCATTTGGGTTGGTTCCAAGTCTTAGCTATTGTGAATTGAGCCGCAATAAACATTGCTGTGCAGACGGCTTTTTTGTTTGCCAATTTAATTTCCTTTGGGTAAATTCCAAGGAGTGGGATGGCTGGGTTGAATGGTAGGGTTATATTCAGGTTTCTGAGGAATCTCCAGACTGACTTCCATAGTGGCTTCACCAGTTTGCATTCCCACCAACAGTGGATTAGTGTCCCTTTTTCCCCACATCCTCTCCAGCATCTATTGTTGGTGGATTTCTGAATGTGAGCCATTCTCACCGGGGTGAGGTGAAACCTCATTGTGGTTTTGATTTGCATTTCCCTGATTGCTAGCGATCTTGAACATTTTTTCATGTGTCTGTTGGCCATTTGGATTTCCTCTTTTGAAAAATGTCTATTGAGGTCCTTGGCCCATCTCTTAAGTGGGTTGTTTGTTTTGATGTTGTGGAGTTTCTTAATTTCTTTGTAGATTCTGGTTATCAACCCTTTATCTGTTGCATAGTTGGCAAATATATTTTCCCATTCTGTCGGTTTCCTATTCACTTTCCTGACTGTTTCTTTTGCAGTACAGAAACTTTTCAATTTGATGCAATCCCAGTAGTTAATTTTGGTTTTCAGTGCCTGTGCTTCTGGGGTCTTTTCCAAGAAGTCTTTGCCAGTACCTATGTCTTGCAGGGTTTCTCCTATGCTCTCCAGTAATTTGATGGTGTCGGGTCGTAGGTTTAAATTTTTAATCCATGTTGAATGAATTTTTGTGTAAGGTGAAAGGTAGGGGTCTTGCTTCATGGTTCTGCACGTGGAAATCCAGTTTTCCCAGCACCATTTATTAAACAGACTGACCTTACTCCAGGGACTGGTTTTGGATCGTTGATCAAATATAAGTTGGCTGTAGGTGTTTGGATTGATTTCTGGAGTTTCTATTCTGTTCCATTGGTCTATCCATCTGTTTCTGTACCAGTACCATGCTGTTTTGATAACAACTGCCCTGTAGTATGTCCTGAAATCTGGTATTGTGATGCCTCCGGCTTTGTTTTTGTTGTACAAGATTGCTTTAGCTATTCGAGGTCTCCTGTGTCTCCATATGAATTTCAGCATCGTTTTTTCCAGATCTGAGAAGAATGTCCTCGGTATCTTGATTGGTATTGCGTTGAATCTGTAAATTGCTTTTGGGAGAATGGACATTTTGATGATATTGATTCTTCCAATCCATGAGCATGGGAGATTTCTCCATTTTTTGGTATCCTCTTCTATTTCTTTCTTTAAGGTTTTGTAATTTTCATTGTAGAGATCTTTAATGTCCTTAGTTAAATTTATTCCAAGGTATTTGATTGTTTTTGTAGCTATTGTGAATGGGATTGATCTTAGCAGTTCTTCCTCAGCCGTGGCATTGTCTGTGTATACAAAGGCTGTTGATTTTTGTGCATTGATTTTATATCCTGCTACTTTGCCAAACTCTTCTATGAGTTCCAATAGTCTCTTAGTAGAGTTCTTTGGGTCCCCTAAATAAAGAATCATGTCGTCTGCAAAGAGGGATAGTTTGAGTTCTTCCTTCCCAACTTGTATCCCTTTAATTTCTTTTTCTTGCCTAATAGCTCTGGCTAAGACTTCCAGCACTATATTGAATAGCAGTGGTGAGAGTGGGCATCCCTGTCTGGTACCAGATCTCAGTGGAAATGCTTCCAACTTTTCCCCATTCAATAGGATATTGGCCGTGGGTTTTTCATAAATTGCTTTGATTGTATTGAGGAATGTGCCTTCTATACCCAGTTTGCTTAGGGTTTTCATCATGAAAGGGTGTTGAATTTTATCGAATGCTTTCTCAGCGTCTAGTGAGATAATCATATGGTTTTTCTTCTGCAGTCTGTTAATGTGGTGTATCACGTTGATTGTTTTGCGAATATTGAACCATCCCTGCATACCAGGGATGAATCCCACTTGGTCTGGGTGGATGATCTTTCTGATGTGTTGTTGCAGTCTATTGGCCAGAATTTTGTTGAGGATTTTTGCATCTATGTTCATGAGGGATATTGGTCTGTAATTCTCTTTCAATGCTGCATCTTTTTCTGGCTTAGGAATTAAGGTGATGCTGGCTTCATAGAAGGAATTTGGGAGAATTCCCTCTTTTTCGATTGTTCTGAAAAGTTTGAGAAGAATTGGGGTTAGTTCTTCTTTAAATGTCTGGTAGAATTCAGCAGTGAATCCATCTGGTCCTGGGCTTTTCTTTGTTGGGAGGGCCTTTATTACTGATTCAATTTCTGCCTCACTTATGGGTCTGTTTAGGTTTTCTATGTCTTCCTGGTTCAATTTAGGTAGGTTGCATGTGTCCAGGAATCTATCCATTTCTGATAGGTTTCCCTGTTTGCTGGCATACAAGTCCTTGTAGTAATTTCTGATGATTCTTTTGATTTCTGTGGTGTCTGTTGTTATATTTCCTTTTTCATCTCTGATTTTACTGATTTGGGTCTTTTCTCTTCTTTTTTTAGTTAGTTGGGCCAAAGGGGTGTCAATCTTGTTTATTTTTTCAAAAAACCAGCTCCTCGTTTGGCTGATTTTTTGTAATGTTTTTTTGGATTCAATCCTGTTGATTTCTTCTCTGATTTTGATTATTTCTCTTTTTCTACTAGATTTGGGTCTAGTTTGCTGCAAATTTTCTAGATCCTTGAGATGCATTGAAAGCTCATCTATTTGGTGCCTTTCCAGTTTCTTGATGTAGGCACCTATTGATATAAACTTTCCTCTTAACACTGCTTTTGCTGTATCCCATAAGTTTTGGTATGTTGTGCTGTTATCCTCATTTACTTCCAGAAAATTTTTGATTTCTCTTTTGATTTCTTCAGTGACCCATTGTTCATTCAGGAGCATGTTGTTCAATCTCCATGTGTTTGCATATGCTCTAGAGATTCCTGAGTTGCTAATTTCCAACTTCACTCCCTCATGGTCTGAGAAGTTGCATGGTATGATTCTAATTCTTTTGAATTTGCTGAGACTTGCTTTATGGCCTAATATGTGATCAATCCTAGAGTAGGTTCCATGTACTGCTGAGAAGAATGTGAATGCATTACTTGTAGGATGAAAAGTTCTGTAGATATCTGTTAGATCCATTTGGGCTATAGTGTTGTTTAAATCTACTGTCTCCTTGTTGATCTTCTGTCCTGTCGATCTGTCAATATCTGTGAGTGAAGTATTGAAGTCCCCCAGTACTATTGTGTTGGGGTCTAAGTCTCCCTTTAAGTTTCTTAACAAATTTTTTAAATAAACCTGTGGCCTGTAATTAGGTGCATATACATTGAGAATTGTTATATCTTCCTGTAGTATTGATCCCTTAATCATTATATAGTGCCCCTCTTTGTCTCTCTTAACAGTTTTTGTGTTAAAGTTTATGTAGTCCGATATTAAGATGGTTACACCCGCTCTTTTTTCATTTCTGTTGGCGTGGTACATCTTGTTCCATCCTTTTATTTTCAGTCTGTATGGATCTTCGTTGGAAAGATGTGTTTCTTGTAGGCAGCAAATAGATGGTTTTTGTTCCTTAACCCAATCAGCCAATCTCTGTCTTTTAACAGGACAGTTTAGACCTTTAACGTTCAACGTGACTATTGATAAGTGGTAAGTTTGCCCTGCCATTTGCCAGATATTTTCTAATGTATGCTTTGAATTCCCTGTGATCTTTTGCCGTGAGGTTCCCTTCGTTTACCTTCTTTCATGTTGATGGTCGTGTTTCTGTGTTTCTGTGTGTAACACGTCTTTAAGTATCTTTTGCAGGGCTGGACGAGTGGCAACAAATTCTTTCAATTTTTGTTTGTTATGAAAGGTCTTTATTTCACCTTCATTCACAAATGAGAGCTTTGCAGGGTATAATATTCTGGGCTGGCAGTTTTTCTCTCTAAGTACCTGGGCTATGTCTCGCCATTCCCTTCTAGCTTGTAGGGTTTCTGTTGAGAAGTCAGCTGTAAGTCTAATTGGAGATCCTCTGAGAGTAATCTGACGTTTCTCTCTTGCACATTTTAGGATCTTTTCTTTTTGCTTCACTGTGGTGAGTTTAATTACAATATGTCGTGCAGAGGATCTCTTTTGGTCATGTTTATTAGGGGTTCTATGAGCTTCCTGGATTAGGATTTCTCTGTCTTTCTCCAAGCCTGGAAAGTTTTCTGCTAGTATCTCCCTAAAAAGGCCTTCTAATCCTTTCTCCCTCTCCATACCTTCAGGAACACCTAGAACCCGAATGTTGGGTTTTTTAATAGTATCCTGTAAATTCCCGACGATATCTTTTAGTTTTCTAATTTCCTCTTCTTGTCTTTGGTTTGACTGTTTCCTCTCCTGTTCTCTGTCTTCTAGGTCCGATATTCTCTCTTCTGCTTCACCCATTCTGGTTTTAAGGCCCTCAAGATTGCTTGTCACTTGATCTATTGAATTCTTCAATTCATTAAGATTTTTTGTCACTATCGTAGCTTCTTGTTCTACTAGTTGTTTCATTTCGTTTTGATTTCTCCGTAGTACTTCATTCTCGCGAGAGAGATTTTCTATCTTATCCATTAAGGATTTCTGTAGTTCAAGAATTTGTTTTTGAGAACTTCTTAATGTTCTTATCAATTCTTTGAGATCTGCTTCTTGCATTTCTTCTATCTCATTATCTTCATAATCCTGACTTGGGGTGTCTTTTCCGTTTGGGGTCATCATAGCGTCTTCCTTGATCTTGCTCCCTCGGAATCTGTTTTTATTTGGCATTTTTTTTTTTCCCCACACTCTTTCTCTGGGTTGTCAAGGTAACGGAGTTTGTGTGCGCGGTGTGTTCCCAGTTTTTGGATCCCCTTCAGGTTTCTACAGCCTCGGGTTTTTGGTTCCGTCTGCCTCAGTGATGGGCGGGCGGGCGGGTGGGCGCGCCTTGTCCCACTGCGTTTAATCTAGCTCGAATTAGCAGGGTGGGTGACGAGAGAGACTAGTGTCTGTGCAGGCTCGCCTCAATTGTGCTGTTTCCCCCGTGGGGGGTCTGCTTCCCCCCGCCAGTGTCTCGGGATCCCTGTATCGGCCCCCGTTCAAGCACTCAGTTCCAATGGCGACTGTGTTCCGCCCGGCTTCCGGTTCAGCCGGCGGGCGCACGCCGTCCCACTGTGTTCAGTCTAGCTCGAGTGAGCAGGGTGGGCAATGAAAGAGGCTAGTGTCCGTGTGGGCTCGCCTCAATTGTGCTGTTTCCCCCGTGGGGGGTCTGCTTCCCCCCGCCAGTGTCTCGGGATCCCTGTATCGGCTCCCGTTTAAGCGCTCGAATCCAATGGCGACTGTGTTCCGTCCGGTTCCCGTCCCTCCCGGCAGCTCCCGTGCCACTAAGGCACGATTTGCCGTTCGCAAACTTACTTTCCCCTAGGTCCTCTGCGTCTCATTCACTGGGTCCGGAAGAATTTCCACTGCATTTTTTTCGGTGAGATTTTTCCTGAGGCTACAGTAACTCTGTTTTTATTAAACTATCTTTTTGCAGTCTGCTAGTGCGCGTCCTCACTATTCCGCCATCTTGGCTCCGCCCCCGATTAATATTATTATGAATATATATGCAGAGATTGTTATGTATGAACCTAGGAGTACAATTGCTTGAACTTATGGTAACTTGATGTTCAATTTTTGATTATCTGCCCAGGTGGTTTCTATAAAAGGTACATTTTTTTTATAACACTTTTATTTAAAGAATATAAATTTCCAAAGTACAGCTTATAGATTACAATGGCTCCCCCCATAACTTCCCTCCCACCCACAACCCTCCCATTTCCCACTCCCTCTCCCCTTCCATTCACATCAAGATTCATTTTCAATTCTCTTTATATACAGAAGATCAGTTTAGTACCTATTACGTAAATATTTCAACAGTTTGCCCTCACATAGCAACACAAAGTGAAAAATACTGTTGGAGTACTAGTACAGGACTAGTTCACAATGTATAGCACATTAAGGACAGAGATCCTACATGATATATTTTTTAATTGGAAATTGCATAGAAAATTAATCAATTTAACACCAAGATTTTTTTTTCATTTTTAATTATCTTTATATACAGAAGATCGATTCAGTATATACTATGTAAAGATTTCATCAGTTTGCACCCACACAGAAACACAAAGTGTAAAAATACTTTGTTTCAGTACTAGTTATAGCATTACTTCACATTGGACAACACATTAAGGACAGATCCCACATGAGATGTAAGTACACAGTGACTCCTGAAGTTGATTTAACAATTTGACACTCTTGTTTATGGCATCAGTAATCTCCCTAGGCTCTAGTCATGAGTTGCCGAGGCTATGGAAGCCTTTAGGGTTCGCCAACTTCGATATTATTCTGACAGGGTCATAGTCAAAGTGGAGGTTCTCTCCTCCCTTTAGAGAAAGGTACCTCCTTCTTTGATGGCACCGTTCTTTCCACTGGGATCTCACTCACAGAGATCTTTCATTTAGGTCTTCTTTTTTTTCCAGAGTGTCTTGGCTTTTCATGCCTAAAATACTCTCATGGGCTCTTGAGCCAGATCCGAATGCCTTAAGGGCTGATTCTGAGGCCAGAGTGCTATTTAAGACATCTGCCATTCTATGAGTCTGCTGTGTATCCTGCTTCCCATGTTGGATCATTCTCTCCCTTTTTGATTCTATCACTTAGTATTAGCAGACACTAGTCTTGTTTGTGTGATCCCTTTGACTCTTAGACCTATCAATGTGATCAACTGTGAACTGAAATTGATCACTTGGACTAGTGAGATGGCCTTGGTACATGCCACCTTGATGGGATTGTGTTGGAATTCCCTGGCCTGTTTCTAACTCCATCATTTGGGGCAGGTCCGATTGAGCATGTCCCAAATTATACATCTCCTCCCTCTCTTATTCCCACTCTTATATTTCACAGGGATCACTTTTCAGTTAAAATTTAAACACCTAAGAATAATTGTGTGTTAATTACAGAGTTCAACCACTAGTACTAGAATAAAAAATACTAAAATGGATAAAGTATTACATTGTACAACAACAGTCAGCACAAGAGCTGATCAAGTTACTGTTTCTCATAGTGTCCATTTCACTTCAGCAGGTTTCCCCTTTAGTGTCAATTAGTTGTCACTGCTCAGGGAGAACATATGATATTTGTCCCTTTGGGACTGGCTTCATTCACTCAGAATGATGTTTTCCAGATTCCTCTATCTTGTTGCAAATGACCGGATTTCATTGTTTTTGACTGCTGTATAGTATTCTATAGAGTACATGTCCCATAATTTCTTTATCCAAATGTATGCTTTGAATTCCCTGTGGTCTTTTGCTGTGAGGTTCCCTTCGTTTACCTTCTTTCATGTTGATGGCCGTGTTTCTGTGTTTCTGTGTGTAACACATTTAAGTATCTTTTGCAGGGCTGGACGAGTGGCAACAAATTCTTTAAATTTCTGTTTGCAATGAAAGGTCTTTATTTCACCTTCATTCACAAATGAGAGCTTGGCAGGATATAATATTCTGGGCTGGCAGTTTTTCTCTCTAAGTACCTGGGCTATGTCTCTCCATTCCCTTCTAGCTTGTAGCGTTTCTGATGAGAAGTCTGCTGTGAGTCTAATTGGAGATCCTCTGAGTGTAATTTGACGTTTCTCTCTTGCACATTTTAGGATCTTTTCTTTCTGTTTCACTGTGGTGAGTTTAATTACAACGTGTCGTGATGAGGATCTCTTTTGGTCATGTTTCCTAGGGGTTCTATGAGCTTCCTGTACTAGGATGTCTCTGTCCTTCTCCAAAACTGGGAAATTTTCTGCTATTATCTCACTAAAAAGGCCTTCTAATCCTTTCTCCCTCTCCATGCCTTCAGGAACTCCTAGAACTTGAATGTTGGGTTTTTTAATAGTATCCTGTAGATTCCCAACAATATTTTTTAGATTTCTAATTTCCTCTTTTCTTTGGTTTGACTGTATAGTTTCCTGTGCTCTGTCTTTTAAGTCCGATATTCTCTCTTCTGCCTCACTCATTCTGTTTGTAAGGCTCTCTAATGTGTTTTTCATTTGATTTATTGAATTCTTCACTTCATTATGATTTCTCGTCACTATCACAGTTTCATGTTCTACTAGTTGTTTCATTTCAGCTTGATTCCTCCTTAATATTTCATTTTCATGAGAGAGATTTTCTACCTTGTCCATTAAGGATTTCTGTAGTTCAAGAATTTGTTTTTGAGTACTTCTTAGTGTTCTTATCAATTTTTTGAGATCTGCTTCTTGCATTTCTTCTATCTCATCATCTTTGTAATCTTGAATTGGGGTGTCTTTTTCATATGGGGGTGTCATAGTGTCTTCCTTGTTCTTGTTACCTGGGTTTTTGCGTTTGTTGTTTGGCATATTGGTTTCTTCACTGTGGTGTTTTTTCTTGTTATACTATGACTCTAGATAAGTGAACTGTCTGCTTTCAATGGAGCCTTAGAGGCTTGAGATGGGTGTGGCCTGATAGCTCTGTTTGATTCCTCAGGGTTGAGGGTGTGCCAAAGGTGACACTCCCAGGTTAGGCGTGGTAAATCTCTGTTTCTTTCTATATTTTTGGTTCAAAAGGGAAGTAATTCCACACAGCTGAATGGATTGGGGGTGGTTAGCAGGCAAATGATATACCCACAGGAGCCAGAGATCGGAAGCTCTTTCCCAAGGACTACAGAGGGAATCTCTGTGGCCTTCAGTGTGGGTTCAAATTCTTCTGCAGTCTCACCACTGGCCTACCAAGGCTACCAAACTCTAGCATCTCTGGAGAGTACTCACGTGGAGAATTCCGTGAGTTCTCTCCCCCACAGTCTCTTTTTTCACAGTCTCAGTTCATTAGCACCACACATTCATTAGGTTCTAATCTCCTGTTATTTCACCCCCATGCCCAGAGTCAGGTTTTTCTGCTAGGCTCAGGGCCGGTGCAGACCTGAGGTCGCCTTGCTTATGACGTGATGAAGGACCTTGATCCCTACAAAGTCCTTTAGATTGCGACCCCAGACTCAAAAATCCTCAGACCAGATGATGCAAGAGCAAGAGGCGGCTTTATTACACGAGCGCTCGTGGACGCTGCCTCCAGACCTGACACAACAGGAGAAAGGAGAAGCGTGCCCAGAAGTGTCTGGGGGACACTTATATACCCGGGGGATTTGTGAAAGCAGGAGTACAGAAGCAGAGGAAGCGTGGTTACAGAGTTTCAATATCAGGAAGTACATTGCATATTTTTGTCGGTAGTCTGGATCCACCAATAAGGGGTGGTTGGGGCGGTGTTATCGCGAACTGCAGATGCCTGTCCATGACTTATGGCTTTAGCTCAATTCCAGGAATTTGCCCTGCTTGAGTTGCCTAAGATAGTGCTGGGGTAGTTAAAATGGCGTGACCATTGTCAGGGTTGGTCTTGTACTTTAGGAAAATCCTTTCCTAAGGGCAATCCTGATCCTCTGAGCGTTTTAAGGCCTGGTATTGCTGAGTTAGGACCATGGCCTGAACACGTGACAGCCCATCCCTGACAAACTGTGTTAACCGTTTAAAAAGGCAGGGGCCAAGTGTCAGGATCAATATTAGCAGAAAGATGGGGCCTATAAGAGAGGAGAGTAGGGTTGTGAACCAGGGGGAACGTTTCCAGATACTCTCATACCAGCCCTGCTGTGACTCAAATTCCCGTTGCCTTCTGTCTAGTCTTTCTCTAAGTTTATCCAGGGTTTCAGTTACTACCCCAGTTTGATCGGCATAGAAGCAGCACTATTCCCTCTGTGCCGCATAGAGCCCTCCTTCTTTAAGGAGAACAAGGTCCAGCCCCCTTTGGTTTTGCAGAATTACTTCCGAGAGGGAGGTCAGGGACTCCTTTAGTGCCCTAACTGATTGCTCAAGGGCGTGTAGGTCTTCATTCATGGCCTGGTGCAGGTACATGTATTGGTCTGTATGTATTACAGCGGTGGTGCCTGTTGCTATTCCAGCTGTGATGCCACCCAAGTGCAGGAGCATGGCCAGTGTCAGAGAGACGGGCTCCCGCCTGGTCCTGTGTAGGGGCAACTCAAAGAACTTAAGAAGTGACTCGTCAGAATGGTATGTTATATGGGGCCAGACTTGTACTAATACACAGTAGTCTCAAGTTTGATTGAAAACCCTGGCATGAACCCACGGGGTTAGTCCAGCACTACAAGCCCAGTAGGTGCCATTGGGTGCCGGGAGGTAAGAGTTTCCCGGGGGAACTGGTACTGAGGTATTACATAACTCAGGGTTGGGGGGGTTCTTACCCAAGCACAAACCATTTCCCTGGACATGGGTTAGGGTCAGCGGGTGATCAGCTTCCTGGCAACTGGGCGGTGGGGA
This sequence comes from Sylvilagus floridanus, assembly GCA_949820135.1. Taxonomy (NCBI): domain Eukaryota; kingdom Metazoa; phylum Chordata; class Mammalia; order Lagomorpha; family Leporidae; genus Sylvilagus; species Sylvilagus floridanus. The sequence goes on along the minus strand of OX463226.1, from coordinate 70,095,641 downwards.
GGAAACATTTTGAAGTCTCGAGGCATTGTAGGGCAGTGGAATACCTTCATAATAAGGGGGGCTCGGGTTCAGGCATAGCCAGCAACTTTTAGTTTTCGTGGGATCTGATTGGTTTAGGGCCCAATAAGCTGCTTTTATTAAATTTAGGAGACGCTCCCTTGTGTCTGGGAACTGAGCCGCGGGCAAGCTGGGGCTTACGGCCGCGGGCGAGACAGGACTGGGAGATGCTCCTACCCCACTCTGCAAGGGGCTACCAGAGAGAACTCTATTAGGCCCTACGGATGTCGTATGGGAGGTGATCCTACGGCTTAGCAGGAAGATGGTGAATGGGTCAGTTCCTGGGTTGACATAAAGATAGACCCCCCATGCTCTGGGTGAGTCCCATGATTCCTGCCGTCCTTTAGCAGTAAAGTTTAGGGCTATTGGGTGGCATCGGCCCAAACGGCCATTGAGACAGGTGCCCTTTTTTCCACTGGTGTCCTGGACCACACGATAGTCCGATCACTCTTGCAGAACGACCAGATTATCGGCAGAACGAGGCCGCCAATAAACAGTTCCTGTTGTTTCACAACCCCACGCATGACAGAATCCCACCTCCGGTCCTCCACACTTATAGGAGTTCGTTCCTCCTGGGCAAGCATATATGCCTCGCCCAAACATGCACGAATCCTTTTCCTTTATTAGCTTACACAGGTCAAACCAAATCTCGGGGAAGTAGGCACTTGGAGGGGCTAGTTGAGAAGTTTGGTTGATAATAGATCTGCCCAGGCTACTTATAGTCCAGGTTACATTATAAGGGGTATGAGGGGACGAAGTCAGGGAAGCCCCAAGGAAGAAAAGAAGGATTACAAAGGGTCGGATTCACGAGAGAGCCTTATCTTTAACGGGTTTTGAGTGTGCTGTAGCCTCCATGTTGCCCGGTCAGCAGGGTGGTCGTCTGGTGGCTCGCTCCCCTCTGGTGGGGCTCTCTTCACATGAGATGCGTGGACCCAGGCGGTGATCCCGTCGACCTTAACCGCAGTGGGGGTAGTCAGCAGGACGGTGTGTGGTCCTTTCCAACGCAGCTCGAGAGTTCTGGATTGGTGTCTGCGGATGTAGACAGTCTCCGATCTGGAATGGGTGAGGCACCGCCGGACACTTGGACTGGTACACTGTGGCCAGGGGCTTCCAGACCTGCCTCTGGACCAGCTGCAGGGCTCTCAGTCGGGTCTGTAGGTTGGGGGAAGTGGCATAAGAGTCAATACTGGGTCCCAGCAAGTCAGCAATTGGGGGAGGCCCTCCATAGAGTATCTCATATGGAGTTAGCCCAAAGACAGAGGGGGTGTTCCGAGCCTGGAACAAGGCCATTGGTAGTAACTCAACCCAGTTTTTAGTGCCAGTCTCCATTATTAATTTGGTTAAGGTCTCCTTTAAGGTTCGGTTCATTCGTTCTACCTGCCCTGAGCTCTGGGGTCTATATGCACAATGTAATTTCCAATCAATCCCCAGCACCTTGGCCACCAGCTGACTTACCCGGGAGACAAAGGCCGGCCCATTGTCAGACCCCAATACCTTGGGAAGGCCAAACCACGGGAAGATTTCTTCAAAAATTTTCTTGACAACCACCTGTGCCGTCTCCTTCTTTACCGGGAAAGCTTCAGTCCAGCCAGAAAAGGTGTCTACAAACACTAAGAGATATTTAATCCCATACCTGCCGGGGCGAATCTCAGTGAAATCAATCTCCCAGTTTGTTCTGGGTCTGGTCCTGCGCACTCTCGCCCCTTCCGGCATCTTAAGGCGTTTTGGATTTACCTTTGCACACGGAACACAAGATTCCGTTACTTGTTTGACCAATGTGTCCAGTCCTATTATGAAGTGGGTCTGCTCCTTTTTTTTTTAAAAAAGTTTTTAGCTTTTTATACCCCAAATGAGTCCACTGGTGGAGGTCACTCACTATGTCTTTGGCCACTTTTGTTGGCAGGACTATCTTGTCCTGAATCCTCCAAGCCTTTTCCTGTTCGTCATATCTTCCCCCTAACCTTTGGATGGCACTCACGTCGTTATCCGAATATGTCCACCCGCCTTGGTCAGGAGAGGTAGGGGAAGTCTCAGAGGACTGTACCGTTAGTACTGGTTCCTTTAGGGCAACGGTTCTGGCCATCTCATCCGCCATCCGGTTGCCTCTTGCCACCGGGTCCTCGCCCTTTTGATGGCCTAGGCAATGGATAATGCTTAATCTTTTCGGGAGGTGGAGGGCTTGTAGGAGATCGAGAATCTCCTGTTTGTTTTTAATGTCCTTCCCTCCTGAAGTTAATAACCCCCTTTTACGGTATATCTCCCTGTGAATATGAGCCGTAGCGACGCGTAGTGTCTGTCGGTGTAAATATTTACCTTTTTTTCCTTGGCCGCCCGAAGAGCCTCGGTTAGTGCCACGAGCTCAGCCTTCTGAGCTGAAGTCCCTGGTGTTAGGGCCGAGGCCCAGATAACAGTCTTTCCGTCCACCACCGCTGCCCCTGCCTTTTTCTCACCTTGGTGTAGGAAGCTGCTCCCATCAGTGTACCAGGTATGCTCCACGTCTGGCATGGGAGGTCTGTTAAGTCTTCTCGGGTTCCATGCGCTTCAGCCAGCACTTGGTGACAGTCGTGACTGACCTGCGACTCAGTTCCGGGCTTCGGGAGCAGGGTGGCAGGATTGAGCGAGGCAGGAGTCCCAAAATGAATCTTCTCAGGGTTGAGTAGCACAGTCTGATAATGAGTAATTCTGGCGTTTGATAGCCACTTGTCCGGGGGCTGACGGATGATAGTCTCTATGGCATGGGGCGCCACTATGGTGAGGGGCTGGCCCAAAGTTAACTTGTCTGAGTCTTTTACCAGAACAGCCACTGCAGCAATCATATGGAGGCAGTGTGGCCATCCTGTAGCAACATTGTCCAGTTTTTTTGAAAAATATGCTACAGGCCTCTTCCAAGGTCCCAGCCTCTGGGTCAGGACTCCTTTTGCTATTCCCCCATTTTTATTCACATATAGGGTGAATGGTTTGGCCGGGTCGGGAAGGCTCAGCGCTGGGGCTTCCAGTAGGGCCCGTTTGATTTTATCAAATGCTAATTGCTGTTCCTGGCCCCATATGAAAGGGGAATTTGTTCTCGTGAGGGGATAAAGCGAGGCCGCCATTTCAGCAAATCCCGGTATCCAGAGGTGGCAAAAGCCGGCACTACCCAGGAACTCCCTGAGTTGGCGGGCGTTCTTAGGTGGCGGGATGAGTGCCACAGCTTGCTTACGCCCTTCTGTAATCCACCTCTGGCCTCCCTCCAGTACATATCCCAGGTAGGTTACACGCTGGGTGCAGAGTTGAGCCTTCTTTGCAGAGGCCCTATATCCCAACTCACCCAGTTTTTGGAGCAGAGCCTCGGTCCCTTTGATGCAACTCTGTTCTGTCTCTGCTGCCAGCAGCAGATCATCCACATACTGTAATAAGATTAGCTCTGGATGGCTTACCCGGAAGTCCACCAAGTTCTGGTGGAGTGCCTCATCAAACAGCGTGGGAGAATTTTTGAATCCTTGGGGTAGCCTGGTCCAAGTCAATTGTCCCGAGAATCCGGTTTCGGGGTCTTTCCATTTGAAGGCGAAGATGGGCTGACTCTGTGGGCTCAGCCTAGGCAGAAGAAGGCATCCTTTAAATCAAGAACTGAGTACCAGGCATGGCTTGGAGGCAAGGTACTGAGCAGATTATAAGGGTTAGGGACCATGGGGTGAATGTCCTCAGCCCTACAATTTACTTCCCTCAGATCTTGTACAGGCCTGTAATCATTAGATCCGGGCTTTTTGACCGGTAGTAGGGGAGTATTCCAAGATGACTGGCAAGGCTTTAATATGCCCAGCTGTAGTAATTTTTGTATGTGGGGCCGGATCCCGTCCTTAGCTTCCTTAGCCATGGGGTATTGGCGGATAGAAAGGGGGTTAGCCGCAAGCTTCAGAGTCACTATCAGCGGGGGCTGCCTGACAGCCAGTCCTACCTCTGCCTTTTCTGCCCAGGCTGTGGGGAATTTAGCAAGCCACTCGGGACTGTTCCAGGGAGTTGGAGGGCTTTTGTGGAGGCAGTGTTCATCCTCCAGCCGGAGAGTCAGCATGTGGAGGGGTTGGCCTGTAGGGACAGACACCGTAGCCCCTTTGTCTTGAAAATGGATCTGCACCCCGACCTTCGAGAGGAGGTCCCTCCCCAATAAGGGATAGGGGAAATCCAGCACTAGCTAAAAGGGGTGGGTCACCTGCCCCGTGGACAGGTGAACCTTCCTCTCTGTTGTCCACCGATATAATTTTCCTCCAGTGGCTCCCTGTACCCAAGATGTTTTGGAACTTAATAGCCCCTCAGCGCTGGTAAGAACTGAATGTTGGGCCCCAGTGTCAACCAGGAACGTGACCGGTCGGCCTCCCACTTTAAGGGTTACCCGGGGCTCAGGGGGAGGCTCCTGGCCCTGACTCCCCTAGTCTTTATCCTCGAGTGACAGCACCGGGACGGGTCTTCTCTGGCCCCCCCGTTGTTTCTTGTTGGGACACTCTTTTGCCCAATGTCCCTTCTCCTTGCAGTAGGCGCATTGTCTAGGCCTGGTCTGCTCTGACCCTGTAACTACGGTGGCCAAGATCTTACTTAGTTCTTTATTTCGTTTCCTGTCCCTCTGGTCTTGTCTGCTCTCCTGTTCCCTGTGTATTCTTTCTTCCCTCTCTTCCTGCGTTTTCCTCTTATTGAAAATCTTTTCTGCCTCTTTTACCAAATCCAGCAGGGTGTAGCCCTGTAATCCCTCCAGCCTCTGTAGTTTAACTCGAATGTCCAGTGCTGATTGTCCAATAAAGGACATTATTACCTCAGCCTGCCGGTCGGGGGCCTGAGGGTCGAAGGGCGTGTACATTTGATATCCTTCCATTAATCTCTCTAAAAATCCTGCCGGGGTCTCCTCACTTCCCTGCATAATAGCACGTACCTTAGCCAAATTAGTGGGGCACCTCCCGGCCCCCTGGAGACCTGTCAGGAGAATCTGGCGATAGAGACGGAGTTGCTCCCTATCAGCCACTGTGTTGAAATCCCAGTCTGGGCGGGTTAGTGGGAACGCCGCATCAATTTCATTGGCAGCTGAGTTGGCCGGCCATCGTTTCCTGGCACATTTTTGCGGGCCTCCAGGAAGACTCGCTGCCTCTCCTCGGTGGTAACAAGTGTCTGTAAAAGCTGCTGACAGTCATCCCAAGTGGGCTGATGGGTTAGTAAGATAGATTCAATTAGCCCCGTCAGGGCCTGAGGGTCTTGGGAAAACGGGGGGTTATGAGTTTTCCAGTTATACAAGTCAGAGGCCGAGAAAGGCCAATACTGGGTTTGGCTGGCCACCAAACGGAGGGGCAGGGCATGAGACGACCAGGTGTCCTCCCCCCCCCCCCGCCTCGCTCGTGGCTCAGCCGCAAGCGGTGACTCAATGTCGGTGAAGATGGCTCTGCGGGAGGTAGAACCTCCTCCTCTTGCATAGTCGAGTCTGGGGACGGGGCAGAAGGAGCCGGTCCCTCAGGAGCGGGGCGAGCGTATGGGGGCGGGGGTTCTAATAACAACAGATTCTCCTGTCCTCCCTGCAGGACAGGAGGGTTTTTGGATTTTGCTTTTGAAAGCTCCTCCAATGGGTAAAGCGAGGACACTGGGGAAAGGTCCTCCGGCTTAGCAGGTGTGGGGAGGGCAGCGGGCAGGTGGGAAGGAAGGGGGATCAAGGGTGTCCTCGGGGGAGGAGGGGGAGGCTTAGGTAGCAATTTCCCCTCCGCAGACAGAGTCGGTGAGAGGAAGGGCTTGACCCACACAGGTGGGTTCTGAACCAAGTCCTCCCAGACGGTAATATAGGGCACCTGGTCGGGGAGCCCCTGTGGTCCGGTTCGACAGACACGATCTTTCACCTGCGAGATAACATTTGGGTTAAAGGTTCCATCCTCTGGCCATCCATCCGGCCCCGTGAGTCGGCCACTCTGTGGAACTGAGAGTGACCCATTTTTTCTTCTCGATTTCCACCGAAAGACTGCATGCACGCTCCTGTACCTCCTTCCAATGACCTAAAGTGAGGCTCAACGGGGTGGTTAATTGCTGCCCCATGGCAGGGGAAGGATGGAAGAAAACGAAATAAAGACCAAAAACCGCAGACACACAAGACGAACAATACAAGTCGCGCGACTACAGACCTGTGTAAAAGTGAAACTAACAATTCAGATGGGAGCGGCTGTCTTGGCCAGGCTCTCCCCGGGAAGGAGGGAGACGTAGTCTCTCTCCCTTCCCCAGTCCACTGCTGGAGCGTCCTCCAGGGTAAGACCAGGGGTCTTAGGACACGTCTGTCTCCTCCACTGGTCCGATACAGATACAGGTCCTGTACAGGCACAATTTCAGAAGGTGCCGCTAATCAAGACAAATACACACCATGACACTTACACAATTACACAAAGGGGAAGAAAACCTTACCTCCGACTGGCTTCCTGAGGGCGTGAGTCTGGGGTCGTTGCTTCCCGGCCAATGCACCAGATGAAGGACCTTGATCCCTACAAAGTCCTTTAGATTGCGACCCCAGACTCAAAAATCCTCAGACCAGATGATGCAAGAGCAAGAGGCGGCTTTATTACATGAGCGCTCGTGGACGCTGCTTCCAGACCCGACACAGCGGGAGAAAGGAGAAGCGTGCCCAGAAGTGTCTGGGGGACACTTATATACCCGGGGAATTTGCGAAAGCAGGAGTACAGAAGCAGAGGAAGCGTGGTTACAGAGTTTCAATATCAGGAAGTACGTTGCATATTTTTGTCGGTAGTCCGGATCCACCAATAAGGGGTGGTTGGGGCGGTGTTATCACGAACTGCAGATGCCTGTCCATGACTTATGGCTTTAGCTCAATTCCAGGAATTTGCCCTGCTTGAGTTGCCTAAGAGAGTGCTGGGGTAGGTAAAATGGCGTGACCATTGTCAGGGTTGTTCAGTATGTCCAAAATGGCGCCTGCTCTTTGTCTTGCTCACCTTTGAGAGGTGGGCGGAGAGAGAGAAACTCGTGTCTGTGTCGGTCACTTTTTTCTTTCTCTCTCTCTTCTAGTTAGCCTGGTGAACTTTTCCCCACAGGGTTTCAAGCCTTGTTCGCTCTAGTGTCCTCTTTCCACTTCTCTGCTGGTGTCTCGGGCTATTGAGGTTCGGCTCACCTCGCGTACCAGCGCTGGTGTGTTGAGTCTGCCGCTGGTGTCCCGAACTGTGGGCTCCCACGCTCTCCTCGAAGGTCTACTGTGAATCACTAGTTCCGGAAGAGTTTCCTCTGCTGTTTCTTCCCCTACTCTTCCTTGAACCTGCAGTATCTCCACTTTTATTAAACTGTCTCTCCCGACACTATCAGTGTGCTGCCTTCCTATTCTGCCATCTTGCCCTAATCTCCAAAAGGTACATTTTTAAATTCCCACCAACAATATGTTGTTTCTAAGTTTACTTGAATTTTTTTCCCAAAACTTTTTAATGTCTCTTTTTGATTATAGGCATCTAGGTACGTATGCAGTGGTATTTATATCATTGTAGATTTGATTATGTCTTATTGCCCTCTGGTTTCCATGGTTTCTGATGAGAAGTCAGCTGTTAACCTGATTCAGGCTGCCTTATACATGAATCACATTTTCCTTTACTGATTTCAAGATTTTGTTTCGAAATTCTGTTTAGAGATCTTGACTATGATATGCTTCTTGCATTAATTTTACATGACATTCACTGGGCTTCTTGGATGTTTGTATTCATATTTCTCATGAAATTTAGAAATAGTTTTGCTACAATTTTTTTCAAATGTATTTTCTCTTCCTTTTCTTTGCTTTCTCTTTTTCTTATGGTGATACCATTATGAAGATGTTGGTGTGTTAGTGATGTCTCACATTTTTACGTCTGGATTTCAGATCACATAGTTTCTGTTGATGTATTCCAAGTTTAATTCAGACAGCTCAAAACAATGTTAAGTTCCTCTATGGAGTTTTTCATGTTTGGTAATTGTACTTATCAACTTCAGAAACTTTTTTTTTTAAATTAATGCCTATCTCTTTGTTGATATTATCATACATTGTCATGTGTTCTTTAAGCATGAATTCTTTAGATCTTTGAACATGTTTAACAGTTGTTTTCAAGTGTTTGAGAAGTTTAACATCTGTGTCCTCTCATAGTTTGTTTTAAAAAAAAGTTTATGTATTTTCATCTACTTGAAGGATGAGAGATCAAGAGTGTGAGACAGCAAGTAAGAGGTATATATATATATATCTTCCATCCACTGGTTTACTCCCTGAATGCCCACAGCTGCCAGAGCTGGGCTAGGCTAAAACCAGGAATGGGAAGTCCAACCAGGCCTTTTATGTGGATGGCAATGGCCCAGGCACTTGAGCTATTATCTGCTTCTTCCCAGGAAGCATCAGAAGGAAACCAGATCAGAACTGTAGTAGCTGGACCATGAACTGGCACTCATATGGGATGTGTGCAGCCCAAGCAGCATCATAACTCACTGTATGTACCTGCCCCTCAGATAATCTGTTGACTGCTCTACCCACCTCCTAGTGTATATATCACACATTCTTGTTTTCTTGAATGTTTTATATACTTTAGATCACTAGACATTCTGATTTGAGAGGTCAGACACACACACACACACACACACACACACACACACACACAGAGTGAGCACTCCTGTAAGAAGGTTTACCCTCTAAATTGCCACAATGGCTGGAGAGATAAGGCTGGGTGCTTAGAACTCAATCCAAATCTCCCATAAATGTGACCAAAACACAACTATTTGAACCATCACTGCTGCCTTCCAGGGTTTGCAGTTAATAGGAAGATGTACTCAGCTGGAGCCACGATTGACCTTAGTTACTCCCATGTGGGATGTGGGAGTCCTAACAGGTGGCTTAATGCCTGCTTCTATGTTGTGGAGAAGGAGCTCTTGGGGTGATCTTGGTCTGTACTGGACAGCCCACCAGGATCTTCCTTGTAAGGATGAAGTTTTATGTCTGTGGGGTATGGTGGGGAGTAAAATCTAGAGCCACCTCTTGTCTATGGTCACCACCCATTTAAGATCTTCTATAATTCAGTGCTAGTGAGGAGTGAGAACTGATGTTATTTTAATTAATACAGTATATCAACTCCTGGTACTGATCTGTCACTAGTTGAGGCTTATTGTTTGCTTCTTAGTGACTTGGCTGAACAAATGGGGTGAGATAATATTCCCTTCATAATACGCGGTTTCTGATATATTTTCTCAGAAGTCATTGTTGTGGGCATCTCCAGAGCTTTTCAGGTCACCTTCTCCAGGGATGAGGTCTCTTGCTGACAGCCCACCTGGACCTACCTGTACAGATGGGGCTGTGCATGTGGGAGTGAGGTGGGGGGAATAAAAATCAGGTGCCATGCTTAATGGCCATTACCCATTAAACATCTGTAATCCTGTAGGTGAGGAGGGAAGTCCTGGGACTTAACAGCAGCCACATGGTTTCTGCTTGAGAAATCTGGCAGATGGAAACTGCCATGAAGCTGCCAAACCCACTGAGACTCTTTCTGCAAGTCAGAGCTCGAGGTGGATGGGTATGGTCCCTTGCCTGAATGCTAAAGTCTCCCGTTGTTCTTACAGCTTCCATAGATTTTGTTGAATGAATGTTCCTCAGTTTGTAAGCCCTTTGATTAGCCTGAGTTTTAAAATACTCATTTATGTTCATTTTGACCAACTTAATTGACATCTCTTTTGTGCAGAGGTTTCACTGCCTCCCACAATTAAATTATATAATTGCAAAAAAATGCCCTTTAAAAATATTTTATTAATTTATTTGAGAGGCAGGGTAAAGACAGAGAGAAAGGTTGTCGTCTATCTGCTGCCTCATTCACCAAATGGCCTCAGCAGCTGGAGCTGTGCCATTCGAAAGCTAGGAGCCAGGAGCTTCCTCCAGGTCTTCCACATAGGTGCAGGGGCCCAAGCACTTGGGCCATTTTCTACTGCCTTCCTAGGCTATCGCAGAGAGCTGGATCAGAAGAGAAACAGCCAAGATACGATCTGGTACAGATATGGGTTCCTGGCACCACAGGTGTTGGCTTAATCTACTGTGCCACAGTGCCAGCCTCAAAAACTTGCCTTTTTTGAAAGCATTTTTTCCTTATTGAAGAATTTTACAACTAAGTGGGTCATTTAATCTTTATTAAGGCACAGACTACGTTGAGCAGTTGTCTTCTCTATTTTACAAATAGGAGAAGTGAAAGCATTGCGGGTTTGTGGCTTTCCTAAGGACACATAACTAATAACTGGCCTACCAGTTATTCAATCCCAGGAATTTTATTTGGGACCAGTTCATTAATGAGCTACTAATTTCACAAAGATAATGGCTAGTTATGTCTTACTTTGTTCCAAGAAGAAGCATCTTCTGGGCTGCTTTCACGGCTCTTTAAATCCCTAGAAAGTCAACTTCATTTTTTCATGTGCTTATTCTGTTGTGTTATTTATCTATTATGAGAAAGGCATTAAAAATATTCTTTCTTCATATCCCTTCCTTTTGGCCCTGAGAAGTGGCAGCTGGTCTCCATTGGTATTGCTTTGGCTACTAGAACCTAAAACTCAGGTTGGCCTGGATCTGCTCCGGCAGCAGCACTATTTCAGGGATGCGCTACAGTGTTAGCCTTCACCAGGACTTGAGCAGGGGCCGATATATGTAGAAGCCCTGCCCGGTGAAGATTCAGGTCTGTGTCCAAGATCCACCATTTCATTTCCAAAATTCAAGGACTTGAGACATTAAAAAAATTTTTTTTAATAAAAGCAAGATTTTTTTTTTAAGTCAGAGACCTCCTGAGGGGGCTTGTAAAACCCAAAGGGGCTGGAGATAGTGGTTTTTAAGCACAACTTTGGAAAAAAAATTGACAATCAGCTACTGATCAGTTAAAAGGCAGGGACAAAACCCATTAAAAGACCCCCTGTGTGTCTTTGCCTCGTCTGGGAGAGTGTTTTCAATAGGTTATCGTGTCTAACATCAACTAAAAGAACAAAAACACGTTGTAAAAATCATTTCCACTTTTTTGTTTTTATTTTTGCCCACATGCAAATAATTCTTAGATTGTTGAAAACTTAATTTTAAACACTTTGTGCCCTGTTTCTTTTAGACCACAAGTGGAGATGTAAAAATTCATTGCCCACTTTTTTAGAAAAGGAGAACAAAAGTTACAATAGTGCTTTTAAGAAATTAGTTTTTGTAGTATGTAGAATTTTGGAGCTGGAAGACGATGATCAATCCAATTATTTAATTTTTACAGGTGAGGAAACAGAGGCCCAAGGAGAATACATGACTTCCTAAAGGAAAAATTGGCCAATAGCAAAACTAGGAGATCTCAACTTTTCTGACTTCTAGGTGTTATCTTACTTGTTTAACAATATACTTTGCACTAACAAACATCAACAAGGAAAAGCTAAACAAGTTTTTAGGTAAATTATTTTCACCCTATAATTAGCATGGAGATTTAATAATGACTTTTGGACTTTAAATATTTGCTTTTTAAAAGTCTAACTTTGCATACAGTAAGAATGTGATCTCCCCTTCCTGAGTTTTTCAGGTTGTCTGGGATACAAACAAAAGGACTGCCAGGTTGCCCAAAGCACAGCTGCAGCGTGCCAAGGCAGGCGTCTGACTGACTCCAGTCTTCTGGGTCTCTGTGGGCCTCATTAATTTGATGTGCTTTGCTTCTAGACAATAGAACACTGGCCTAGTCAATTACTAGCACCTGCATTTCTCAGCTTGTCACACTCCCCTCATCTTAGGATCTGGAAGGAAATGCCTTGTTGAAAGGAGATACCTCCAGATTTCTTTTTCTCTTGCACCCAGTGAAAGAATACAGATTTTCCTCAAATAAGTAAAGGTGCGTTTATTCACTTAAAATGTAAAAGCCGTTTGGTTGCCACATATGGGAACATTCAAGTTTTAGTAACACTAAATTATCACTAAACCTCTTTCTGTCCTTTAATAGAGAATTTTTCCCTGTCTTAATATGTAAGCGTAAGCAATACCATTTCTTTTTGAAAATATCAGAGAAGTGTATATTGCCAATTCCAATATTTTAAAAAAGTTACCGAATGGAACAGTTCCAGAACTGACATTAGCACTCACATATTTCCTTTTTTAGAATATAGATTGTAACACTTTACTTCCCATATGGTGAGTGGGCCATAGTGAAAATAAAAGCTAGAGAACACTGGACTTTATATTCTGATGTTACTGGAAAGTCAGACCCTCACGGCCTCCTTCAGTCTTAGGAAGGGTTTGAGGATCCCTGTGTAAGCAACATAGATTGTTTCTATTCTGGTAAAAGGCAGTTTTCACTTAATATTTCTACTTTTGTGCTATCTTAGAGTTTCCCTTTTAAAAGTTCATTATTTTGTCTTTCCCTGGTTGCTTCTTCCAATTTGTATTCTTGATTCTTTTTGCTCTAACCTTCAATTGGCATAATAGTGAGCTCGAAACCAGCAAGCACCCCTGGCACCACTTCAAAAAAGAAATGAAAACCTCCCTTCACTTGAGTAAGTAATGTGCAAGTTTGATAAGGAGTAAATAATAGAGACTTGAACACAAGACTCACACAGAGGCATATTTATTACATACTTTCTGATGTACTTAGCTTGTTATTGTCTCTAATTAGAATTGTTATCTTTCCAGCCAGCGCCGTGGCCCGACAGGCTAATCCTCTGCCTTGCGGCGCTGGCACACTGGGTTCTAGTCCTGGTCGGGGCACCGATTCTGTCCCGGTTGCCCCTCTTCCAGTCCAGCTCTCTGCTGTGGCCAGGGAGTGCAGTGGAGAATGGCCCAAGTGCTTGGGCCCTGCACCCCATGGGGAGACCAGGAGAAGCACCTGGCTCCTGGCTTCAGATCAGCGCGGTGAGCTGGCCGAGGAGCGCCAACCGCGGCGGCCATTGGAGGGTGAACCAACGGCAAAGGAAGACCTTTCTGTCTGTCTCTCTCACTGTCCACTCTGCCTGTCAATAAATAAATAAATAAAGAATTGTTATGTTAAATTCTGTTTTGTCTGGTTATTAGTACAGCCATTCCAGCTCTGTTTTTTTTATTTACTACTTAGGTTGAAAAGACAGAAATATATAAAACTTATATCTTTGAATCTAATGTATGATTTGGTAGAAAATGTATAGGGAGACCATTTTAAAAATTCATCCTAGCAATATCTTCCTCTTATTTAAGGAATTTAATCTGTTAAAATTTCATGTATTCATTGATAAGGTAGGGGTGATAGATGTCATTTTGTCATCTTCTTTGTTTCTTTCTCTATGTCCTTATTGGACAAATAGATATTTTCTTGTAGATATATATGGTATATATATATATATATATATACCATATATATGTAATGGAATATCACTCAGCTGTTAAAAGGATGAAATTTGACCATTTGTATCAAAATGGTTATAATAAGAGAACATCATGTTGAGAAATAAGCCAAATACAGAAAAACACCGCATGTTCTCTCTTATATGTGGGAGCTGATATAACAAGAAAAAAGAGAATTGTTTCTGTGTATCAGTACTGCAAATATAGTTTTATAAAACTGTTTTATACTTTTGTCAAACCAATGGTAAAAGATATCACACAAACAAGACTAGTGTCTGCTAATACTAACAATAAAAAAGGGAGAGAACGATCCAACATGGGAAGCGGGAAAAACAGCAGACTTATAAAATGGTAGGTGTCCTAAACAGCACAGTGGCCTGAGAATCAGTCCTTAAGGCATTCGGATCTGGCTGAAGAGCCCATGAGAGTATTTTAGGCATGAAAAGCCAAGATACTCTGGGGAAAAAAAAAACAACAAAACAACCTAAATGAAAGATCTGAGTGAGATCCCAGTAGAAAGAATGGGCCATCAAAGAGGGAGGTAACTTTCTCTGAAGGGAGGAGAGAACTTCCACTTTGACTATGACCTTGTCAGAATAAGATCGAAGTTGGCGAACTCAAAAGACTTCCATAGCCTTGGAAACTCATGACTAGAGCCTAGGGAGATTACTGATGCCATAAACAAGAGTGTCAAATTGTTAAGTCAACAACAGAAGTCACTATGTACTTACTTCTCATGTGGGATCTCTGTCCTTAATTTGTTGTCCAATGTGAAGTAATGCTATAACTAGTACTGAAACAGTATTTTTACACTTTGTGTTTCTGTGTGGGTGCAAACTGATGAAATCTTTACTTAATATATACTGAATTGATCTTCTGTATATAAAGATAATTGAAAATGATTCTTGATGTAAATGGGAGAAGGAGTGGTAGATGGGATTGTTGTGGGTGGGAGGGAATTTATGGGAGGGAAGCCATTGTAATCCATAAACTGTACTTTGGAAATTTGTTTTTTGTTTTTTAACTTTTACTTAGTAAATATAAACAAAAAAAGAATGTTGTACCATTATAGTCTTTATGATCAGTGATTACTTTAAAAGTTACTGCATATGGGTGAAATGGTCATTTTTTCAATTCAATTATTGTTTATAACCATTGTTTATATTTCCACTAAACTGCAATCTTTTTGCTTTTTACTTGTTTAACCTATTTAGTGACATATTAATCCTTTTTTACACTAATATAAATTTAAAAGGTTATCTCAAAAGCTAAAAGATAGGGAGGGAGGGAGGAAGGAAGGAAAAGAATATATTATGTTTATAGAATTGCATCTATGAACTATATTGAATCTGTTAAAAACCTAGGTAAAAATACATAATTTTTTTATTAGTAGTTTCCCTGATCATCAGTTGCCTTCCCAGGTGCAGGAAGTTTAATTGGAAGAGGAATAGTTGGGACTTGACCTGGACTTGCATGTGGTGTGCCTGTGTGGTGGCTTAACATGCTGTTCTACAACTTTGGTCCCATTCTATTAGGTTTTTAAATTTCCCTGGCATGAGGTCTTTTTGTGCTTATTTCAAAGCTTTGGAAATGTATAATTTGTAAAGTTCAATGGCTTGTCCAGTGCTAGTCATTGAGTTCCAACTTTCTTGAAAAACTAGGTCTTTTTTTTCTTTTTAAATTCACATGCAGTTGTTTCTATTTACTAAATATTTTGGACTCCCAGTAGAGAAAAGAATGGCTCTCCCTGCAGGACTGAATTGAGAACCACTGCTTGTAGTTGGGTTGTCAAATATACTATTACCAGAACAGAAGAGTAGAAACAGTTCTATCTTAAAGTAAGTTGGAAGCATTGCAGTACGTTTTCTGCTTAGAATCTTAGAATTTTGATTCTAATTTTGCTGCTGCAAGTGACAGCTGGATAAGTATACCTCAGAGCTTACCTCAGCCAGGTAGAGAGCAGCTGTTCTGGTATAAATCACTCCATGGGCTGCTGTCTGATGTGACTCATTATCCTCTTAGCAGCTGGCTTAGCAGAACTTTGTAAAGAACCTGAGCTTCGCAGCCTGAGACCCAGAGAGAACACTTTGGTACTGATACCTGAGCATAAGGTAACATTCCAATTTTGAGAAGCTTCTTAATTCTAAGAAATCAAATATAAACATCATTATATTTCTCAAAAATGTGCTCTGGAAATCCCCCCAATATTGTATTTTGAGAATTCCAAGATAATGATCCTTTGTTTGCTAAAGAAAATAATTAATACAAATGGGGGCCTTGTCCATGTTTGAATTTCCAGACTGAGGTGTATTTTTTTCATTTAGAAGATTAATTTAAAAGAAACAAGGTGAGGTATAGGGTTGAAGCATCACACCAGCTAAAGTTATTTTTTTGCATTTCTTCTCTTTTCCAGTCTTTTTCCTATTGCCTCTTTTGTGGCTATACTGCACATCCTGCTTTGTCCTTAGCATTTCTATATGTTACCTGAAAAGGAAACATGTTATCCTGCATGGCTTGTAGCTGATTCTGCAGTCTATGCTAGAAAGAAAAGTACAAGCAATTCCTGGGTTCTCCGTTTTCTTCTTCTTTCTTACCTCATTTAATCAGGCCCCATTTAATCAGAGCTTACATGAAAGAGGAAGAACTTATTTGCTGTAATAAAAGGAAAGTAAATATTACTCTGTATGCATAGTAAGAATGAAGTTTCTAAAGTGCAGATCTGGGGTGAGCACTTGGCACAGTAGTGGACCTGTTAGTTGAGATATGTGTGTCCCATCTTGGAGGAGCTGGGTTGATTGCAGGCTTCTCTGCTTCTGATCCAGTTTTCTGCTAATGAGTGTCCTTGCAGGCATTAGCTGATGGCTCAAACATTTGAGTCCCTGCCATCCATGTGGGAAACTGGGGTTGAGTTTTGCCTGGATTTGTTTCAGCACAAACTTGGCTGTGGGCATCATTTGGAGAGTAAACCAGTGGTTGGGATATCTTCATGTTTGTCTGTGTCTCTGTCTTTCAAATAAAGTTAAAATGAATAACTGAATAAATAATCAATAAAATAAAAGGCATCTGACAGAAAGAGAAAATATTTGCAAGGAAATTATGTGACACAGGATTTATATCTAGAATATATCGGCAGCTCAAAACACATAACAACAATAAAAAGCAACCAATCAGGGTAAGAAATAGACGAAGGAGCTGAATAGACAACTCCTAAAAGACAAAATATAAATGGTTATTAAATATATGGAAAAATATTTAATATCACTAGCAAACATGCAAACTGGAATTTTTCTGAACAATTGAATTCAGTTCAGAAGGACTGGGATTTAAACATTTTTTCCTCCTTTATAAAATAGTATTATAGTATAAAATGGTATGTTATAAAATAGTACTTTATTTGCAAAATAAAAAATCCTGTATTATATATGTGACTTATATGAGCATACCTCAATGTTTGGAAAATGGAATGAAAATATTTTATTTTGGCACAAAATTTTTGAAATATGTGCATAGTTTTATCATAATACTTCTTTTCCCCAAAGTTTTTGAAGTTATTTTGTAGGTTCTGTTTCAAATTATCTTATACCAAAATTACCTTTTTAAAAATAAGTTTATTTGAAAGAGTTGTAGAGAGAGGTAGATCCAGAGAGAGAAAGAGCCCTTCCATTCCACCGATTCACTCCTTAAATGACAGCAACAGACAGAGCTGAGCTGATCCAAAGCTAGGAGCCAAAAGCTTCCTCCATGTCTCCCACGTGGGTGCGGGGGCCCAAGGAGTTGGGCCATCTTCTGCTTTCTCAGGCTATAGCAGAGAGGTGGATCGGAAGAGGAGCAGCCTGTACTTGAAATGGCGCCCATTTGGAATGCTGGTACTGCAGGCTGGGGCTTTAACCCACTGTGCTAAGCACTGGACCCTAAAATTACCTTTTACTTCCATTTTCTTCAAACGTTCTGAAGTGGTGTCATATGTAACAATTGCATAAGCAACATACAAACTTGCTTCTCAATCCAATAACTTTAAAAGCTGTTTAGTTTTCTATTATCTTCCATTTTCCTATCTCTCCACCCACCTGACACCTCTATCATTCTATACCTCAAAAGGTAAAATGATATTCTAGTATTTATTATCAAATTGTTTCTTTCAAAGTTTCATTTTACATATGTCTTAGTATGTTGATGTATGTTAATCTTTGTTATTGAACTCTAAAAAATGGTATCTTCCTCTATCATTCATTGGAACACCTTATTTGGCTGACCTTTATGTTTTCAAGGTATTTGTGTATTATTGTGAGTAGCAATCATTCACCCATTTTCATGTTGTATGAACATATCCCAGTTTTATTTGCCCATTTTCATTGAACATTTTTGATATTTATACCATCGAGAATTTGTTAGACAAAATTTTAACAAAGTAATATTTGCGACCAATAATTTTTGCAGTTTTAAAGCATTTAATACAATTATATTTCTTTAGTGAGATTTTATCAATGAAAATTTTGCTAATGCCTAAACATTTTAGAGTTCTTAATGGGGGTGATTGGTTTTATAATTGACTGAAAGCACCTCTTTTTCTCTTAACTCTGGGTTTTAGTATTTTCTCTATCTTTAATTTTTTCTCCCTTAATCCTACTTCTTATTTGCCTGAGGAGCTTCTACTTAAGCTTCAGATTTCATGTCCATGAGGCCTTAAAGGCACCCTGGTTGTAGTAGATGTATCCAATCATGTCATGTACTAAAGTTTGTTTTCAAAGCACTCATATTCACAGGGGTTGTGGCTTCTAGTTTACTTCTTTTTCTCTACCACTAATGTGTTAACTTGGAGTAGAATTTATGCTTCATTTTATGACTCATCCCCATAACCTAGCACACAGGGACTCATATTAGATATTCAATAAATCTTTGTTGAATAAATAAATGAAGGCATTTTTAATCTCTCACATTATGTTTGCCAAAATTATCAATAGGAGCAGCTATTTGTTGCTTAATGGAATAGTAATATTTCCCCTTTGGTCCAGGTGTTTTCATGCTATCAGCTTAAAGGGGGAAATCAACAAAGAACTGAACAAACTAGGCCATATTCAGTCTTTGCCTTCTTGGCCTGTGGAGATAAACTCCACACAGGCATCTATTGATTTCTCCGATTAGTCTGCCAGGCAAGCCAGCTATAATTGCTTTAGGAATTTTGTATATGAATATTTCCTGTTAATTTCCCAGGAGTGAAAAACAGCTGCTTCCCTTCTTTTAACAAAGAATTAGAGAGCAGGTGGAAATTAACATACTCATAAATGATTGTTAGAAAAATTATTATTTACTTGAATTTGGGATATTGAAGGATAAGAAGCAAAATGCAAAAGTAAAGTTCTCAAAGCAAAGACCAAAGTAGAAATATACGTTTGACTTATGAAAACACTGTCTTATCTCAATTTACAAGTATTTAATGTCTTCTTGAGATTTGATTATCTCCAAGATATCTAACTCCCTCTTCTTTCAGACACAGGGGCAATGGGTTAGCTCACTATTCTTCACTGCTTGTTGGCTCTCAGTCTGCTTTATGGGGATTATTTTCCTTTTCCTTAAAGCACATCCTTTTAAACATCCTTTACAAATGGTCCTGGAGGGTCAATTTATTACTGGATTTTGTCTGCGTAAGTATATCTGCAATGGTTAACTTTGTGTATCCACTTGGTGGGATATGATACCCAGATATTCAGTCAAACATCTGGATGTTGCTCTGAAGTTATTTTTTTAGATGAGATTAACAACTAAATCAATAATTTTAAGTAAAGCAGATTTCTCATCTGAGTTGAAAGCCTAAGACAAAAGACTCTTCACCTTTAAGAAGAGGGGTTTCTGCCACCAGTTTGCCTTTGAACTTGAATCGTAACATCAGATTTTCTGTGTCTCTGGTTTTCTGTCCCACTCTGCAGATTGTGGACTTGCCAGTCTCCATGTTCACATAAACCAATTTCTTAAAAATCTTTCTCTCTCTGTATATACACATTGTATTGGTTTTATTTCTCTGGAGAACTCTGGCTAATACACTGTCTTCATTCCATACTTGTTCTTGAAGAGTATTTTAATCAGGTATTTTAATCAGGATATTTTAATTATTTTAATCAGGCCAGTAGTTATTTTCTTCCATTGCTTTGGTACATTTCACTAGCTTCTGGCTTCTCTTCTGTCTATTGGGAGACAAATAATCAGTTTAAGAGATTTTTAAAATTGAAGATGGGGGGTGGAGCCAAGATGGTGGAATAGTGAGGACGCGCACTGGCAGTCTGCGAAAAGATAGTTTAATAAAAGCAGAGTTACTGTAGCCTCAGGAAAAGTCTCAGGGAAAAAATGCAGAGGAAATTCTTCTGGGCCCAGTGAATGAGACACAGAGGACCTAGGTGAAAGTAAGTTTGCCGACGGCAAATTGTGCCACAGCGGGGCGGGAGCCACCGGGCGGGACGGGAGTCGGGAGGAACAAAGTCCTCTTAGGAACTGAGGGCTTGAACGGGAGGAGATACAAAGATCCCGAGACACTGGCGGGGGGAAACAGACCCCACGGGGGAAACAACACAATTGAGGGGAGCCCACATGGACACTAGCCTCTCTCGTCGCCCACCTTGTGAAGCCAAATTGAAGGCAGTGGGACAGCGTGCGCCCACCGGGCAGCACGGGAGCCACCAGGTGGGACGGAAGTTGGGCGGAACAAAGTCGCTGTAGGAACTGAGCGCCCGAGAAACTGGCGGGGGGAAACAGACCCCATGGGGGAAACAGCACAATTGAGGGGAGCCCACATGGACACTAGCCTCTCTCGTTGCCCACCTTGCGAAAGAGAACTAGATCGCAGTGGGATGGCGCGCGACCGCCCACCCATCACTGAGGCAGATGGAACCAAAAACCTGAGGCTGTATAAATCTGAGGGGGGTCCAAAATCTGGGAACACACCGTGAACACAAACTCCGTTGCCTTGACAACCCAGAGAAAGAGTGGAAAAAAAATGCCAAACAAAAATAGATTCCGAGGGAGCAAGATCAAGGAAGACGCTATGATGACCCCAAACGGAAAAGACACCCCAAGTCAGGATTATGAAGATAATGAGATAGAAGAAATGCAAGAAGCAGATCTCAAAAAATTGATAAGAACATTAAGAAGTTCTCAAACGAATTTTTGAACTACAGAAATCTTTAATGGATAAGATAGAAAATCTCTCTTGCGAGAATGAAATATTACGGAGGAATCAAAATGAAACAAAACAACTAGTAGAACAAGAAGCTACGATAGTGACAAAAAATCTTAATGAATTGAAGAATTCAATAGATCAAGTGACAAGCAATCTTGAGGGCCTTAAAACCAGAATGGGCGAAGCAGAAGAGAGGATATCGGACCTAGAAGACAGAGAACAGGAGAGGAAACAGTCAAACCAAAGACAAGAAGAGGAAATTAGAAATCTAAAAAATATCGTCGGGAATTTACAGGATACTATTAAAAAACCCAACATTCAGATTCTAGGAGTTCCTGAAGGCGTGGAGAGGGAGAAAGGATTAGAAGGCCTTTTTAGTGAGATACTAGCAGAAAATTTTCCAGGTTTGGAGAAAGAGAAATCCTAGTACAGGAAGCCCATAGAACCCCTAATAAACGTGACCAAAAGAGATCCTCAGCACGACATGTTGTAATTAAACTCACCACAGTGAAACAAAAAGAAAAGATCCTAAAATGTGCAAGAGAGAAACGTCAAATTACTCTCAGAGGATCTCCAATTAGACTCACAGCTGACTTCTCATCAGAAACCCTGCAAGCTAGGAGGGAATGGCGAGACATAGCCCAAGTACTAAGAGAGAAAAACTGTCAACCCAGAATTCTATATCCTGCAAAGCTCTCATTTGTGAATGTAGGTGAAATTAGGACCACAGCATACAGAAACTCAGAGAATTTGTCGCCACATGAACAGCCCTACAAAAGATACTTAAAGATGTGCTACACACAGAAACACAGAAACACGGTCGTCAACTTGAAAGAAGCTAAAGGAAGGAAACCTCACAGCAAAAGATCATACGAAACTCAAAGCATATATAAGAAACTATTTTTGGCAAATGGCAGGGCAAAGCTACTATTTATCAATAGTCACTTTGAACGTGAACGGTTTGAATTGCCTAGTCAAACGAAACAGACTGGAAGCCTGGATTAGGGAACAAAAGCCATCTCTTTGCTGCCTACAAGAAACACATCTTTCTAACAAAGATCCATACAGATTGAAAGTGGAAGGCGGGAAAAAAGTATACCACGCCAGCAGAAATGAAAAAAAAGCGGGCGTAGCCATCCTAATATCGGATAATATAAATTTTACCACAAAAACTATTAGAAGAGACAAAGAGGGACACTATATAATGATTAAGGGATCCATCCAACAAGAAGATATAACGATTATCAATGTGTATGCACCTAATTACAAGGCACTGGTTTATTTAAAAGACTTGTTAAGGGACTAAAGGAGACTTAGACCTCAATACAATAGTACTAGGGGACTTCAATACCCCACTCTCAGAGATAGATAGATCACCAAGACAGAGGATCAACAAGGAGACAGAAAATTTAAATGACACTATAGCCCAAATGGACCTAACATATCTACAGAACTTTTCATCCTACAGAGAAACAATTTACATTCTTCTCAGCAGTACATGGAACCTTCTCTAGGATAGACCACATACTAGGCCATAAAGCAAGTCTCAGCAAATTCAAAAGAATTAGAATCATACGATGCAGCTTCTCAGACCATAAGGGAATGAAGGTGGAAATTAGCAACTCAGGAATCCCTAGAGCATATGCAAACACATGGAATTGAACAACATGCTCCTGAATGAACAATGGGTCATAGAACAAATCAAGAGAGAAATCAAAAATTTCCTGGAAGTAAATGAGGATAACAGCACATCATACCAAAATCTATGGGAGACAGCAGAAGTAGTATTAAGAGGAAAGTTTATATCGATAGGTGCCTACATCAAGAAATTGGAAAGACACCAAATAGAAGAGCTTTCAGCTCATCTCAAGGATCTAGAAAATCAACAGCAAACCAGACCCAAAGCTAGTAGAAGAGAAATAATTAAAATCAGAAGAAATCAACAGGATTGAATCCAAGAAAAAAAATTACAAAATATCAGCCAAACAAGGAGCTGGTTTTTCGAAAAAATAAACAAAATTGACACACTATTGGCCCAACTAACAAAAAAAGAAGGGAAAAGACCCAAATCAACAAAATCAGAGATGAAAAAGGAAACGTAACAACAGACACCACAGAAATAAAAAGAATCATCAGAAACTACTACAAGGACTTGTATGCCAGCAAACAGGAGAATCTAGTAGAAATGGACAGATTCCTGGACACATACAACCTACCTAAACTGGACCAGGAAGACACAGAAAACCTAAATAGACCAATAACAGAGACAGAAATCGAAACAGTAATAAAGGCCCTCCCAACAAAGAAAAGCCCAGGACCAGATGGATTCACTGCTGAATTCTACCAGACATTTAAAGAAGAACTAACTCCAATCCTTCTCAAACTATTCAGAACAATTGAAAAAGAGGGAATCCTCCCAAATTCTTTCTATGAAGCCAGCATCACTTTAATTCCTAAGCCAGAAAAAGATGCAACATTGAAAGAGAATTACAGACCAATATCCCTGATGAATATAGATGCAAAAATCCTCAATAAAATTCTGGCCAATAGACTGCAACAACACATCAGAAAGATCATCCACCCAGACCAAGTGGGATTCATCCCTGGTATGCAGGGATGGTTCAATATTCGCAAAACAATCAACGTGATACACCACATTAACAGACTGCAGAAGAAGAACCATATGATTATCTCAATTAATGCGGAGAAGGCATTTGACAAAATTCAACACCCTTTCATGATGAAAACTCTAAGCAAATTGGGTATAGAAGGTACATTCCTCAATACAATCAAAGCAATTTATGAAAAACCCATGGCCAATATCCTATTGAATGGGGAAAAGTTGGAAGCATTTCCACTGAGATCTGGTACCAGACAGGGATGCCCACTCTCACCACTGTTATTCAATATAGTGCTGGAAGTCTTAGCTAGAGCTGTTAGGCAAGAAAAAGAAATTAAAAGGATACAAATTGGGAAGGAAGAACTCAAACTATCCCTCTTTGCAGACGACATGATTCTTTATTTAGGGGACCCAAAGAACTCTACTAAGAGACTATTGGAACTCATAGAAGAGTTTGGCAAAGTAGCAGGATATAAAATCAATGCACAAAAATCAACAGCCTTCGTATACACAAGCAATGCCATGGCAGAGAAAGAACTTCTAAGATCAATCCCATTCACAATAGCTACAAAAACAATCAAATACCTTGGAATAAACTTAACCAAGGACATTAAAGATCTCTATGATGAAAATTACAAAACCTTAAAGAAAGAAATAGAAGAGGATACCAAAAAATGGAAAAATCTTCCATGCTCATGGATTGGAAGAATCAATATCACCAAAATGTCCATTCTGCCAAAAGCAATTTACAGATTCAACGCAATACCAATCAAGATACCGAGGACATTCTTCTCAGATCTGGAAAAAATGATGATGAGATTCATATGGAAGCACAGGAGACCTCAAATAGCTAAAGCAATCTTATACAACAAAAACAAAGCCGGAGGCATCACAATACCAGATTTCAGGACATACTACAGGGCAGTTGTTATCAAAACAGCATGGTACTGGTACAGAAACAGATGGATAGACCAATGGAACAGAATAGAAACTCCAGAAATCAATCCAAACATCTACAGCCAACTTATATTCGATCAAAGATCCAAAACCAATCCCTGGAGTAAAGACAGTCTATTTAATAAATGGTGCTGGGAAAACTGGATCTCCACGTGTAGAATCATGAAGCAAGACCCACACCTCTCACCCTGCACAAAAATTCATTCAACATGGATTAAAAATTTAAACCTACGACCCGACACCATCAAGTTATTAGAGAACATTGGAAAAACCCTGCAAGATATAGGTACTGGCAAAGACTTCTTGGAAAAGACCCCAGAAACACAGGCACTCAAAGCCAAAATTAACTACTGGGATCGCATCAAACTGAGAAATTTCTGTACTGCAAAAGAAACAGTCAAGAAAGCGAATAGGCAACTGACAGAATGGAAAAAATATTTGCAAACTATGCAACAGATAAAGGGTTGATAACCAGAATTTACAAAGAAATCAAGAAACTCCACAACATCAAAACAAACAACCCACTTAAGAGATGGGCCAAGGACCTCAATAGACACTTTTCCAAAGAGGAAATCCAAATGGCCAACAGACACATGAAAAAATGTTCAGGATCACTGGCAATCAGGGAAATGCAAATCAAAACCACAATGAGGTTTCACCTGACCCCGGTGAGAATGGCTCACATCCAGAAATCTACCAACAATACATGCTGGAGAGGATGTGGGTGAAAAGGGACACTAACCCACTGTTGGTGGGAATGCAAACTGGTTAAACCACTATGGAAGTCAGTCTGGAGATTCCTCAGAAACATGAATATAACCCTACCATACAACCCAGCCATCCCACTCCTTGGAATTTACCCAAAGAAAGTCAAATTGACAAACAAAAAAGCCGTCTGCACATTAATGTTTATTGCAGCTCAATTCACCATAGCTAAGACCTGGAACCAACCCAAATGCCCATCAACAGTAGACTGGATAAAGAAATTATGGGACATGTACTCTATAGAATACTATACAGCAGTTAAAAACAATGAAATCCGGTCATTTGCAACAAAATGGAAGAATCTGGAAAACATCATGCTGAGTGAATTAAGCCAGTTCCAAAGAGGCAAATATCATTTGTTTTCCCTGATTGGCGACGACTAACTGAGCACCAAAGGGGAAACCTGTTGAAGTGAAATGAACTCTATGAGAAACTATGACTGGATCAAATCTTGTCTGGACGGTTAATATACAATGTTAATCTTTTCCCATTTTAGTATTTCTTGATGTTGTTCATTATTGTTCTAGTACTATTGGTTGAACTCTGCAATTAACACACAATTATTCCTAGGTATTTAAATTTCAACTGAAAAGTAATCCCTGTTTTTTTTATGAGAGAGGGAAAAAGAAAGGGAGGATATGTACAATTTGGGCAAACTCAATCGGACTTGCCCCAAACGACGGAGTTAGAAACACGCCAGGGGACCCTAATACAACCCCAGCAAGGTGGCATGTACCAAGCCATCTCACTGGCCCAAGTGATCAATTTCAGTTCACAATCGATCACATCAATAGGTCTAGGAGTCAAAGGGATCACACAAGCAAGACTAGTAACTGCTAATACTAACAGATAGAACTAGAAAAGGTAGAGACTGATCCAACATGGGAATTAGGATACACAGCAGACTCATAGAATGGCAGATATCCTAATAAATCACTCTAACCTCAGAATCAGCCCTTATGGCATTAGGATCTGGCTCAATAACCCATGAGAGTATTTTTGGCATGGAAAGCCAAGACACTCTGGAAAAAAAAAAAAAAGAAGACATAAACGAAAGATATTTGCAAATGAGATCCCAACGGAAGGAACAGGGCCACCAGAGAAGGAGGTACCTTTCTCCGAAGGGAGGAGAGAACCTCCACTTTGACTATGACCCTGTCAGAACAAGATCCAAGTCGGTGAACACTAAAGGCTTCCATAGCCTCAGCAACTCATGACTATAGCCTAGGGAGATTACTGACGCCATAAACAAGAGTGGCAAATTGTTAAATCAACAACAGTAGTCACTGTGTACTTACAGCCCATGTATGATCTGTCCTTAATGTGTTGTCCAAGGTGAAGTAAAGCAATAACTAGTACTGAAACAGTATTTTTGCACCTTGTGTCTCTGCGCGGATGCAAAATGAGAAAATCTTTGCTTAGTATATACTGAATCGATCTTCCGTATAGAAAGATAATTGGAAATGATAAAAAAAAAATTGGAAGTTACATAAAGACCAATCAGTTTAAAAAAGAATAATATCATGTAGGATCTCTGTTCTTAATGTGCTGTACAATGTGATTTAATGGTACAACTAGTACTCAAAGAGTATATTTCACTCTGTGATGATATGTGAGGGCAAATGGTTTAAAATCTTTTCTTAACACATACTAAACTGAGCTCCTGTATACAAAGAGAATTGAAAATGAATCTGAATGTGAATGAAAGGGGAGGGGGAGTGGGTAAAGGGGAAGCGTAGCGGCGGGGAGGGGATGTATTGGTGGGGAAGCCATTGCAATCCACAAGTTGTTCCTTGGAAATTTATATTCTAAATAAAAATAAATAAAATAAAATTGAAGATAATAGACATTTTTAATGGGTATTTAAGGAACTTTAATTTTGCCTTTGAACTGTGATTTCACTAGATGCGCACATGGTGGATTTCTTTTTATTTTGTTTGGGATTTATTTTACTTGAATACATGAATTGGTGTGTTTTATTAGTTCTGGGAAGTTCTCAGTAGAAATTTTTCTTATGTCTCTTTCCTTTCTGGAATTCCAGATAGATAATTATTAGATTATACTTTGTCCTCCCTGTGTCTTAATCTCTATTTTGGTTTCTATATTGCTGCTTCTCTACCTCTCACTTTTGCTTGTTTTCTCTTTTTAAAACAACAAGCAATATAGGTTTATAAAATTTGCATAACTGTGGTTTGTTATAATGTGTGAATCAATGTTGTATATTGGCAATAGGATTATAGTTTATGTTAGAATATACTGTCTTGTGTGTTCTATACATTATAAAAGATGTGTGAATCTTGTGTGTTTCTCATTACAGAATGATACAGAATAATTTCCCTGCCTTAAAATCACTTGTTTTCGGCATCTCTACTCACTGAACCCATTGACTTTTTTGACTCTTTATACATTTTCCAGAATGTCATCTAGTTGGAATCATACAGTCTTTTAATATTTGCTTATTTTTATTACCACTATGATTCAGAGATTTATTCAAGTCTTATCATGGCTTGATAATTCCTACACTTTTATCTTTACATTACACTTCAGAATAGTTTTGAATTTACAAAACAAAATTTGTGAGGTAAAAATAGAGAGTTCCCATTTACCCTTCGCTCCATTCCTCTATAAACATCTTGTACTAGTATCTTTGTCACAATTAATGAACTACACTTCAGCTTCCCCTATTAATCTAAGAACCTTTCATCTCTCCTATCTACACCCTCCTCTCGTCTACTAAACAGCAACATTCTGTTTTCAGATTGAGTTTTTTTTTTTTTTAATTGTAGCTCTTCCATATGAAGGTGGAAATGTAGTATTTGTCTTTCTCTGAGTCTGGCTTGTTTCACTCAACATGATGTCCTCTATTTCTAACTATTTCTCTGTAAGTGACTGGATTCCATTCTTAAATAGCTGAGCAATATTCTGTTGTGTGTGTGTGTGCATCCCACATTTAAAAATATATTCGTGTAATGATATCGTGGTTGACTTCATATTTTGGCTATTGTGAACAGTGCTGATATAAATTTGGTAGCGCAAGCATATCTTTAATATATTGAGTACATGTCTTGTAGGATTTCTGGATCATATGACATTTTCATTTCTAGTTTTTAACAAAATCTCCATATTGTTTTCACAGTGGCTGCACTAATTTAAATATCTACTAACAGTATATATGAGTTCTCCTTTCTCCAAAACCTTGACAGGATTTGTCGTTTGTTCTTTTGGATAATAGCTGTTTTGACAAGGCTGAGGTGATATCTCATTGTGGTTTTGATTTGCATTTCTGTGGTGGGTAATGATATTGTGGTTCTATAATTGGTGAATAATCTATTATACAGATGAACCACAACTTGTTTATCTACTTGTGTATTAAAGGACATCTTGTTACTTTTATGTTTTAACAATTATAAATAAAGCTGCTGTGAACATTCATGTGTAGGTTCTTTTATGGACATTTTTTATCTTATTTGGATTTATGCCAAGCATGCCATTTGTGAACAAAGACAATTTTATTTCTTCCTTCTCTGTGTGTACACATTTTGTTTTACTGCATTATCTAGGATTTCTAATATATGAATGTGAGTAGTAAAAGAGAAATCCTTATCTTGTCATTTAGTGTGATGATATCTAGTTTCTCACTATTAATGAGTATGATGTTTAGCTCCTTTTAGATTCTTTATCAAGTTGAGACCTTTCCCTTATATGCCTAGTTTGCTAAGAATTTTTATCACAAATGAGTGTTGGATCTTATCAAATGGTCTTTCTGCATCAGTTGTTTTGCTTATATGGGTTTACATTAGCTTGTTAAGTAATGGATTACTTTAATTTTCATCTGTTTAACTGTACTTGCATACATGGGAGAATCCTACTTGGTCATTATGTCTGATTCTCTTTTAGATATTAGTGGATTCAATTTGCTAGTATTTTTGCCTCTATTTTCTTACTTGAGAGGGAGGAAGGGAAAGAGAAACAACATGAAAAAAAGAGTGAGAGCAAGAGAGACCACTGTCATCCAGTGATTTATTCTTTAATTGCTCACGGTGGTTCCTGCTAAGACCGAAGCTGAGATTAGGGAACTCGGCACAAGTCTCTCAGATGGTAGCAGGAATCTAGCCACTTAGGCCATCACTACTGCCTCTAGGTTCTGCATTATCAGGAGGCAGGTCCTAACCAGCTGTGTTTTGATTGTTTATTTATATTAAGGGAACAGATTTCATGTATTTCATGGATTCATTTTGAGAACATAATGATACTTGCCACCCTACTGTACCTCCCTCATTCACACCCTCTCTTCTCCTTCCTTTCTTATTTTTCTTTTACTATTGGCAATGACATATGTTCAATTTATTTTATTTTTAAATTTTAATTAAGTTATATACGTTTCATGTATTTTTATATATACAAATATAGGAACATAGTGATACTTTCCACCCTTCCTTCACTCCCACTCACATTCCAACCCTTCTCCTCCTCCCTCTCCTATTTCCGCTCTCAATATTTACAAAGTTCCATTTTCAGCTTACCTTACGCTCATAAGGTTAACCCTACATGAAGTAAATAGTTCAACAAATTATATGAAGGAAATAACACTGTTCTTCAACAGAAAAGACAAGGGCTGTAAACAATCATAAAGATCTCAAAATGGCCATTACACTCTAATATATTAAATTGTAGGTAATCTATTTCTTATCACAGATCAGGGAAAACAAAAACATCCTCCACTAAAATAATTCAACAGGTAGTAAGTAAAAAAGCCAGTGTTTCTATGGAGCATAGACAAAGGCTACAAACAATAACCAATTCTCAATATGTCAATTTATTTATATTTATTACATTTTTGTACCCTATATAATTAGTTACCACAAGATAGCAAGGGACTATAGGACTGTGTCTTTTTTTTTTCAAATTAGACAATGATATATATAGGGAGAGGTCTTCCTTCCATTGGTTCACCCCCAAAATGGCTTCTACGGCTGGAGCTACACCGATCCAAAGCCAGGAGCCAGGTGCTTCCTCCTGGTCTCCCATGTGGGTGCAGGGGCCCGAGCACTTGGGCCATCCTCCTCTGTCCTCCTGGGCCACAGCAGAGAGCAGACTGGAAGAGGAGCTACCGGGACTAGAACCTGATGCCCATATGGGATGCCAGCACTGCAGGCGGAGGATTAACCAAGTGAACCATAGCGCCGGCCCCAGGGCTATGTCTTAAGATTCAGTACTAATCTGGTAAAGCCCAATTCTGGGCAGATGCTAATGCTTATCTTTTGGAGGCAGGTGCCTCTGGACAGTCTCTGGACTTTACCAAGTATCAGGGGAGACCTACACCTGAGTGAGAGAGACTTATTTTGGTACATATTGCCCCCAGCCTCTTGAAGGCCTGGTTTGTGCCTCCCTAAGATCCCACAGGGACTAGTGAGTGGGATACTCAGATGCAACATACTTGGTGACTGGGAGACTTAGCTGTGACCCACCTTGGGTCTACCTGGGTACTGGAGTAGCTGTCTCTATCACTACTTCCACAACCTTGGCAGATAGCAAGAAATAACAGTGCTATTTTAGAACTCGATGCAGGCTGATAAAACCCAGCATTGAGCAAATCCTAACGGTCCATGCAAAGTTATCCCTCAGATATGAGGGAGAGATAAAGACATTCCCTGACAAATAATAACAGCTGGGAGAATTTATCACTACCATACTTGTGTTATAAGGAATGCTAAAGAGTTCTTCAAAGGAAAAAAAAAGAGATGCTATCAAGTAAGAAGTAAATATCAGAAGGCAGAAAACTCACTGAAAATAACTATACATATTCAGAAAGCTCTTATATTGTGAGCGTGGTGTGTATATTATTTATAGCTTTATTATGAAGACTAAAAATCATAACCATGACATTAAAACACTAAGAGACTATCAAAAGAGGTGAAGGTAACATCAAAAATTCATCTTTATCCCATTTCTTAACTGTATTGCTTGTTTTATTGGTGAGTTTCTTTAGCTCCTTATATATTCTAGATATGTTTGTTATAGTTATGTGTTTATCAGATATATAGTTTGCAAATATTTTGTCCCATTCTGCTAGTTGCCTCTTTGAGTGCTTCTGTTGCATAGTAGCTTCTTAGCTTGATGTAATCCCATTTGTCTATTTTTGACTTCATTGCCTGTGCCTCCAGGGTCTTATCCAAGAAGTCTTTATGCCAATTTCGTTTTTTTTTTAATTTATTTATTTGAAAGAGTTATCAGAGAGAAGAGAAGCAGAGAGAGAGAGAGAGATATCTTCCATCCAATGTCCCACTCTCCAATTGGCCACAACGGCCTGAGCTGCACTGATCCGAAGCCAGGAGCCAGGAGCTTCCTCCGGGTCTCCTACGTGGGTGCAGGGGCCCATGGACATGGGCCATCTTCTACTGCTTTCCCAGGCCACAGGGAAAATATGGAAAAATAATGGAAGTAAGGCCCAGAATTTTGGTGAGTTTGAGGTGAGCATGCAGTTGACATGGGTAACCAGGTATGTCATGCTGTAAAGCCATCCCCCATCATTTCCTACTGTTCTTGAATTTTGCTAGAACTTCCATCACTCCCTGACTTAGTCCTGTTTCTTTTTGTTGTTGTTGCTGTAACAAGCACCTGAGCCTGGGAAATTATTAAGAAAAAGAATAATTATGAGGCCTACAGTTTTAGAGGATGGAAGTCTAACATCTCTTTGTCTTTTGGTGAGAGCCTCATGGTGGAATGGTGAGTTGGCCCATGAGGAAGATAGAGAACATGGGGGTGGACTGCCTTGTAACCACCCATTGTCACGTGGCTGGTCGAGTCCCTGTGAGACAGCATTGCTGCTAATGCACCCAGGAGGAATCCACCCAGATGACTGAAATCCTGTCTACCAGGAGCCACCCCGCAATACTGCTTCACTGAGGAATTGAGCCTCATTATGAGCTTTGGTGGAAACAAACTGCATTCCAACCAGAATATTCTCTCGGCATTTCTCTTGAGTTTTCAGTTTATAATAACTCTTTCCCATTTATCCAGGGACTTGCTTGCCCTTCCCTGATTGATTTTCACAATTGATTTCAACAAGATCAAGTTTCACTTTCACTTTTCAAATTATGTAGATTTGTCTATAATTGTCTTAGTTCTTGGTCTCTTCTTGTCATCCTGTTCTTTGTTGCAAAAGACCCTAAGAACGCTCAGCTTGGGTTCCTAAGTCTAAAATGGATATCCTATCCCTGGCACAGCTCTGTAAACATGTGAGGAACTCACAAAATTTCTCTGAAATTACTCAGAATTTATGTGAAAATACACCTTCATATCTTACAGACTTGACAATGGTGTTACCCAAATAGAAGGCTCAGAGCAAGTTACTATATTGTTACTAAATCATTTTACAAGGTCCCAAATAATTTATAATATGCATTTTTCATTAGAAAATTATTTTCTGATGTGCATATATAACTTATATACTGTCTCTTGCTCCATAAAATTTAACTTTAAAAAGTTTGCTAGAAGACACTGAGGGATGGCAACTCTCAGTGACTGGTTTGGAACTCAAAGTATACTTCAGGTACTCTGCAACAGAGTGCTACTCACATTCTAGGATAGCTTTCAGGAGGATGAAGAGTTATCAATTCAGAGCCTTTGATTTATACTATTTGTGCGTTACAAAAATTTTCTCTAAAATTAGTTGTGTTGGATTTAGACCCTGATACCCAAGGGAGATATTAATCTAGATTGCTACCAGATGAGCCCATAAAACTTTTCTCATACATAGTGTAGCTGTACTGTATAGATGAACTGATACCAATAAACTAACATTTGTGATTGAGGTCTTTGAGCTATGAAGATGAAAGGTAGTTTTAGCTCAGATACTTGAAGCAGAGGGTATCTCTGATAGGTATAATTCCCTAGGTGTGATTTACTTACAAGAATTTCATGTTTAGCAGCTCCTGTATACTTTGAGAATTTTCACATTTTAGCTCCTTCATTCAGAATAAGGAAATGGAGTATTTTTTGTTCCACTCTGTATTCTGATGACTGAAGATCTTTTCATTTCATATTCAATGAGGCCAAGGACTTGACACATGTCATTTCATGATTCATTCTTAAATTTTTCTTGTGTGTATATTATATGTGTGTTCATAATCTCCTCTATGTGTCATTTTATATGCACTAGGTAATATAAATCTTTCATATATGAAGTATAGGTTGAATAATTCAGTGAATTTGTGTAATTATCCTATCCCCCCATCACACATTGTTTCTCCTATAACTTCATTCTTTCTTTCTCATTTACTCATATCAGCCTAAAATGTGAAAAAGTGACCCACTACATATTTTGCTCTGTTTCACTGCTCTTTTTGAGTTCCTTACAGCAGGATACTTGCTTTTGGTAACTCGTACTTTACATTGTTATAGTTTATTATTCATAGCCACACTTTAGAATAGGGGAGCAATGCTTCCCTTGGTGTGCTGAGATTTTTCTTAGTTGATGAATAATGTGCAGTGAGTCTGTTTTGATCATTATGGAAAGTTGTTTAGAGGGATAACTGAGCACCTACTAAACAGAAGGTTCTACTCCACAGGGAAATGATGGTGATAAAGGTTATTGCCAGCAATAACACTGATACTATTTCTGTGGTGATTGTGAGAACAGGAATCTGATGAGTGAAATAAACAGGGAGAGACAGGAAAAAAACTTTATTATAACACTGTAGCCTCAAAATAGAAAATTTTGTTGTACATTATCAGAAAGTTAGAGAATTCAACTTAAGCAAAATAGAAAGGGAAAAGGATCATTTTACTAACCCAAGTCATTAATGGTATAGGATTCTTCCATGAAAATTATTTTAAGTCATTAAAACACTTGTGATTATTTTCATTCATTTTAAAGGCAGAGAGACACAGATAGTGATAGATACAGACACAGAAAGAGATCTTCAGTCTGTTGGTTCATTCTTTAAACGGATGACACCTCTTGTGTCCAGGCTGTGTGCTATCAGGAAGCTAGAACTGGAAGTGGAGCTGGGACTTGAATCATGAGACTCCAATAGGGCATGTGGGCATCCCAAGCAGTAGCTTGACTTTGTGCCAAAACCTCACCCCAAAATCATTTTTTTTTTTTTGGACAGGCAGAGTGGACAGTGAGAGAGAGAGACAGAGAGAAAGGTCTTCCTTTGCCGTTGGTTCACCCTCCAATGGCTGCCGTGGTCGGTGCACTGCAGCCGGCGCACCGCGCTTATCCGATGGCAGGAGCCAGGAGCCAGGTGCTTTTTCCTGGTCTCCCATGGGGTGCAGGGTCCAAGCACCTGGGCCATCCTCCACTGCACTCCCGGGCCACAGCAGAGGGCTGGCCTGGAAGAGGGGCAACCGGGACAGAATCCGGCACCCCGACCGGGACTAGAACCCAGTGTGCCGGCGCCGCAAGGCGGAGGATTAGCCTGTTGAGCCACGGCGCCGGCCACCCAAAATCATTTTAAAGTTTCCTTTTTGAATCCTAATGCCATTCCTATTATCCTTGCCCTTAGGAAGAGGCCATGCGGCCATGTGACTGTTATACTGTGGGGCTTCTCCTCTGGGATATGAAATAATTCACAATAAAGGTAATTCAGGAACAAGTGAGAGGAGGATTTTGGAAGTGGGATTTGGAGATGGAAATGAAGAAACTCATCAATGTTATCTCTCATCTAGTGTCCCATAAGGATGAGACACAGTCTGATCACTTGTGAGAATGTTGTACCCATTAAGCAAGAGCATCCATTAATGCTCTAGAATGTTGTACCCATTAAGCATCACTTAACTTTTGTTAACCTTGAATATTTGTTAGATTTTTGTTTTACATGTGTTTTATCATATTTATGATTAAAAGTTGAAAAAAAGATGTCTTTCATAGTTATTTGTGACAGCCATTAGAAGGAAAATATAAGCACACCTCAAAATTTATGTAGGAAAATGAAATTAAAAAAATTAGGGGTAGTGCTGTGTTGAAGTGGGTTAAGCTGCCACTTGGGATGCCCACATCCCATACTGGGGTGCATATTATCAGCTTCCTTATGCTGTGTATGGGAAGCTGCAAATGATGGCTCAAGTACTTGGGTCCCTACACACCACATAGGAGACCTGGATGGAGTTTCTGACTCCCGATTTCAACTTGCTCCAGTCCTGTCTGTGGGGCCACCTGGGGAGTGAACCCGTGGAGGAAAGATCCATCTATCTATGTCTCTATAAAACTCTACCTTTCAAATAAATATTTCTAAAAATAAACATATATTTTGCTACAAAAATTGAACTCCATGCAAAGTTTTTTTTTAAATTAATACAAACATTTGAAATTCATGTAAAAGTTCCATGAAAGTTTTGAGGACCCCCTCATTGCATCCTCCAAAGTTAAGTGCTGCTGCTACCAGCAACTGTTGAGATATTCTCAGGTGGAAGATAAGTATGAGCACTTGAAGGGTCACAATTATTTCTTCTCAGTAGATGATCTTCCCTTGCTATCTTGCAGGATCTAACTGAATTTTATTAGAATATATAACTTAGATATGCACAACTGGAAGAAAAGAGTAAATCTATAAAATAAATTCCCCCATTCTACTTACAGATTTTAAATTTTAAATTTGGGTTTCATTTTACTATGAATCTGATTTATGATACAGTCATCAGAATGCCACCAAGGGACTCAGGCAAACTAAATGCTTAATACCCTCTAAAATGTGGGATCTACTCTGTTTTACAATTTCAACTGACATTTTCAGAACCTAATATGCTGAAGAAAGCTGAGGGTTTCATTTAACCCTTGTCTCTCCAAAAAGATTTTGTCACTTACTAGACTATACTAGCCAAAATAAATGTTTACACATGTGTTCCCTAATTCAAGATATTTTTTTTCAACTCTAAGATGTTACAAAAGGGATACACACTTGGTAGAAATCATACTTTGAATTTTACATGTTGATTTGTTTTCCAGGCTAGGAATATGCAGCACCTCATTCTGTCCTGATTCTGGAAAGCGGCAATAAGACACAGCTCCCAACCTGAATTCCACAGCTTTCTTGGCAGACGAGGACATTTGGGGGGTTTAGGTATGTGAAACACATTTTCTACTTATGAAATTGGCAACTCACGTTGGGTTTATTGTGACGTAATTCTATTGGAAGTTGACGGATATCTGTATTGTCATTTCTTCCATTACCCATGAGAGTCTGAACACATTGTTTTTGTTTCTTGAATTTAGTGTCTAGGTTATTAATGTCTAAGATAAAAGTGGATAAGATTTTTTGTTGTGCTCAATTCTCTTTAAAATTTTTTAGAAAAATTTTATTTATTAAATATAAATTTCATAGGTTTAATAGTTTTTCCCTCCAACTAACTGTTGAATCCCATGCTGCCTCATCACACTTGCTAACTAGGTCTGTAAAAATGTCCTACAGATGGTCCTTGTTCTTTTGTACTAACTTGTACTAACTGGTCCTGGCAAGTAGTTTATACCACTTGAAATAATCTAGAAAGATGCACCTATGTCTTAAAGGCATTCTATTACTTGGGGGAACTTCTGCCCAAGTCAATATCCTGACAAAACCCCTGAAGAATAGAGTAAAATCAAGGGAATAGAATCTTAGAGACACTAAGAAATACTGTTGAGTTATAGAATCTATGTGTATAAGAATAAAGTATATTTTCTGTAACTCATTTAGTAGATAAAAGGAGAAACACATGATCATCTTTTTTATGTCTGAAAAAGCATTTGAAATTAAGCTTCCATTCTTGTCAAGAAACTCAATATAATTTTATTAATATCATATATCCTTCACATAATAAACAATGTAGTTCCATATTTAAAAATGAATAGCATCTGAAATAGTTGGAAACTCTTATGTTACAATTAGGAGCAGGAGGAAGAAGTTTGTTATCACTATGTTCTTTAATGAAATCCAGATAACGTAATTAAGTTTTGGAAGAAATGAAGGATATCAAAGTTCTAAAAGAGAAAACAAAATAAATATTTGCAGGTATTATGAGAGGAACAGCTGAAAATCTAATAGAACAATAATTCAGTAAGGTAGTGGGATACATTAAGAAAATGTAACAGGAACAGGTATGGTAGGGCACAACCTGTAACACAGAATCCCATTTGGGTATACTGGTTTGGTTCGAGTCCAGGGCTGCTCTGCTTCTGACCCAACTCGCTACTTATGCACCTGGGAAAGCAGCAAATGATGGCAATATACTTGTTCTCCTGTCACCCATAAGGGGGCCCCTGAATGGACTTCCTGGCTCCCAGCTTTGCCCCAGCACAGACCTGGCACCTACAGCTGTTTGGGGGAATGTACCAGTGGATGGAAAATCTGTCTCCTTCTCTCTCAGTCACTCTGCCTTTGAAATAAATAAAATCTTCAAAAGTAATAGACTTTCCCTATATAAAACATGATAGAAAATATAGCTGAAGGGAAGCACTTATTAACCATAGTGAGAAAAGTTAAATCCCTAGGAAGAAACTGAATAAGAAATGTAAAACAGGTAAGTGAATGAAAATTTAGAATGCCACTGAGACCCCCAAGAACACTTGAACCAAAGCATTTGCTCCTCTTAGGTATGGAAATTCAGTAACATTATCAAGTTTATTGTCCCCTAGTGACTATGTATGTTTAACATGCTCCTAAATAATTAGACAAATGGACTCTAATTTTCTTATGTTAAAGTTGTAATAATTATTAGGAAAATTTATGAAAATAGTGACTGCTTTTTGTATGTTTTTGAATGTTCTCATGGGAGGGTTTGAGATATTAAATATATTGCACTAATATTAATTTAAAAATTGATGCAGGCATTTTTATAAAGTATGTTTTGTTCAATAAAGCAGAGTAAAATGTCCAGAAATAGGCATAATACATTTGTGAATTCGGTATATGTTAAAGGTAGCATTGGAAAAATCGGTGGAACAAGGATGAATTATTCAACAAGTGATGCTGGGACAATTGCATAGCCATCTGGAAAAAAGTAAAATTGGCTCCAACCATAATTTGGTACAAAGCAAAGATTTTAGTATAGAAATCAATCCATAAAAGTACTAGAATAAAACATTGCAAAAATCTAAAAAATAATTTTTGGAATAAGAAAACAATTTTAAATGTCATACAAAATGAAAAACTATATAAGAAATGATTCATAAGGGCTGGCGTCATGGCTCACTTGGTTAATCCTTTGCCTTCGGAGCCAGCATCCCATATGGGTGCTGGGTTCTAGTCCCAGTTGCTCCTCTTCCAGTCCAGCTCTCTGCTGTGGCCAGGGAGGGCAGTGGAGGATGGCCCAAGTGCTTGGGCCCCTGCACCCACATGGGAGACCAGGAAGAAGCACCTGGTTCCTGGCTTCGGATTGGTGTAGCGCTGGCCGTGGCTGCCATTTGGGGAGTGAACCAATGGAAAGAAGACCTTTCTCTGTCTTTCTCACTGTCTAACTCTACCTATCAAAAAAAATTCAAAAATTTGACTAGAAAATAAAACAAAAGTTATAGGGCAGAAGGAATCATAAATAAAAATAAAGAAATTTGGAAAAATATTTGCAAATATATCATTTTCAGAAGGCAAATTTCCTTAATATTTTAAGATATTATATTCATCAGTAAGAAAATAAGAAACCAACAGAAATAAGAGAAAATGTCATAAACAGTTCATGGAAAGAAAGTACAAGAACATTTAGCCTTACGGCATTTAAAATGGAAAGTATTTATAAATTAAAAACACAGCTGAAGGGCTGGTGCTGTGGTACAGCGGGTTAAAGCCCTGCCTGAGGTGCTGGCATCCCATAAAGGCGCCGGTTTGAGACCCAGGTGCTCCACTTCTGACCCAGTTCTCTGCTATGGCCTGGGAAATCAAGATGGCCCAAGTCCTTGGGCTCCTGCAACCACGTAGGAGACCCATAAGAGGCTCCTGGCTTCAGATCAGAGCAGCTCTGGCCATTGTGGCCATCTGGGGAGTGAACCAGTGGATGGAAGACCTCTCTCTATCTCTACCTGTCTCTGTAACTCTTTCAAATAAATAAAATAAATCTTAAAAAAATTACACAGCTGAGTTAGGTGAAAATCCTATTA
Source organism: Sylvilagus floridanus (assembly GCA_949820135.1). Lineage (NCBI taxonomy): Eukaryota > Metazoa > Chordata > Mammalia > Lagomorpha > Leporidae > Sylvilagus > Sylvilagus floridanus. Next base: position 70,056,706 of record OX463226.1, on the reverse strand, counting down.
GATTGGCAAAGATAGAAATTAGATTATGCACATGTGTATTTATGCATTTTGCGTGGGTTGCTAGAACTAGCATATCACTATTTCCCTTTATTCTTTTCTTTGTTTGAAGGCTTGAATTCTTCAAACAGTAAATAATACGTTATTGTGAATTATAGCTTGTCTACTCCACTGTGGAACACTAGAATGAATTACTTCTAAGTATTTTGGTACCCATTATCTAGCTTCCCCCATTCCCCTTCCTCCAAACCTTGTCAGCAATCAATATTCTATGATCAAACTGACTTTTAAAAACTTCTTCATATGATCACGAATGTGTGGTATTTGTCTTTCTATGACTAAGTTGTTTTACTCATTGACATTCATTTCTATCCATTTTGCTACAACTGAGATTTCATTATTTTTTATGGCTAAATAATTCTCCACTGTTTGAATGTACCTTTATGCATTCATCTGATGATAGAGGCCATAGTTGATTCCTTATCTCGGCTGTTCTTAGCAGTACTACAATGATTGTGGGAGTGCAGGTGTCTGTAAGAATTAATGTTATGTGGTTAGACATTAATTATATAGAGTATGTGGAAGAAAAAAGGCTATTAATAAGTAACCAAACTTTTAGCAGTGATAAAAACAAAAAAAGAACAAACATAATGGATTTAGTAATAATAACTGATATCATTTGAGTACTTATTTTGTATCAGTCTCAGTTTTTCAGAATTCAACATATAATTTGTTGATTAATTTCTCATGGCAATCCTCTATAGCAAATACAATTATTAGTCTCAGTTTAGATGGCAAAATTAAAGTCTCAAAAGGTAGTAACTTGCCCAAGCACAAAGATTGAGTAGCAGGAGTAGAAACTGACCCAGGTAATCTAATTAGAGATATACAAGAAGCTGCACCCAGGTGTTGTTCTGTAATGTAGACAAAAAAGACAGAAAAGTCTGTATTAAATGGTCTATAGTAAAAATTACAAATACAAAATCCCTTCAACCTGAAACTCTACTTTCAGGTTTTATCCTATTGATTTTCTAACACATACACAGCATGGTAAATGCACATAGATATTCATTACAACCTTATCTGTGACAACCATAGATTGGAAACCAAATTCCATCAGTACTAACTAGCTATACCATGATACAGTAAATATATATGATGGAATTCTAACCAGCTGAAAGCAAAATGAGGAAGCTTTTCTATTTTCTCAACTGTTACAAAATACTCTTAATTTGTGAATGTGCTCATGTTGTATTAGAATGTATCTGGCAAGATGCACAAGAAATGCATAAGGGTAGCTGTCTTGGAAGTCAACTGGAGATAAGAATAGGGAGAAGATTGAGTTTTTATTTTTTTTGTGGGGAATTCAGAAGCTTTGTGGAAAATGGAAGTAAAAAGGAAGTTTATTTTGATGCAGAAACTTTGAAAGCCAGGCATATGAGGTATTTCAGGATATTCATGAAAAATTCCTTTGATGAAAAACACAACTTTTCAATTTTTCTTCAGAAAAACAAACCTATCTTTTAATTCCATTTTTTCAAAAATTTTTTGAAATATGCTTCTGTATCTTTTAGTATTACTTAAATTTTGTGCCGTATTAGTGTATTGTGCATTTAAAATGAATTCCATTGATTTTTTTCATGTTTTTTTGGAAACAACTTCACCAAATTCTCAAACATTTTCTGTAGATGGGGGGGGCATATGTGCTCCTATTTGTATATAGTTACATATAACAAGATCAGTTGTTTTGTGTTGGTGGCTAATGCTGAGGCAAAGCAAAAGTTGACATCCATTGAGTTGTGTTTTCTTTCTACCTCTAGAAACATCTTCAGTGCTGGCCATGGATGTTCAGGTACTATTCAGGATTGTCCCCACCGTTCTTACCCGTCCCTATTGTGGTTATAAACCACAGAAGCTTAACAGAAGGTATCTGTTTGGACGGTTGGGCTGGGTCTCTAGGACCCACATTCTCCTAACACTATCCCTCGGCTTGATTCTACACTTGATCATTCCCTGGTTTGTTTTAATAGCCAGAAACTTTGTTGTATCTTTCCCCAAATCCATTGTCTTCAAGTGTAGAGTCTCAGAATGCTTAAAGATGACCTAAATCAAAATATTTATTCTAAAGGGAAGGACGTAAAGACATAAAGAGATGAAAACATTTACTTTCTCCAACTGTGTTTCTTGCCCAATAATTGTGGCTTCTTGTCTGTCTCCCCAACTACCTTCTGCCTAGATGCTGGTTTCTGGGCTGGATCTTTCCTGGATGGTTTTGTTCTGTTAGCTGGAGCTGAGAGGAGTTCCCAGTCATTCCAGACAGGATTAAAAATATTTTTGTTGTAGAAATGTGAAGGGTTGGATGCTTAGTTACAATATAGCCAGTGAGGATGCAAAAAAGCATTTCTTTTTCTTTTTTAGATTTAATTAATTAGTTTATTATTTGAAGGGCAAAGAGAGAGATATCTTCTATGTGCTTGTTCATTCCCTAAATGGCTGCGTGGCTGGGGGGTTGGGCTAGGCTGAGGCAGAGGCCAGTAACGCCAACCTGACCTCCACTTAACCTGCTGTGTCACAAAACCAACCCCAAGTGCTTATTTTCTTTTTCTGCCTAATTTGGATTCTTTGGCAGTTTTCTGGTTCATGTTTATGTTTGTTAACTTTTGCACTGAAGACTACCAGAGGTGTTCTGAAGAAACAGTTTTCCTTTGTCACCTTGCTGAAAATGTCTCCACTGTGGTAATTTTAGTGTTTTTGTGATGTAGCAGAGACTATGTTCTTGACAGAAGTTCTGATTTATAAAAACATGGGTTTTGACATTGGCATTGGTAAATAATTTGTGCAAGTACAATATATATTTTCAAGTATATTGGGATGCATTCCAAGTAGCAGCCTTTTTCTCTGTACTTACGGCAACAAAAATCACTGCATTCAAAACTTATCAGATGACTTATGAATTAATTACATTTTTAAAACAGTGAACTCATTATCTTTAAGTTATGTTTAGCTGGTTGATTATGATTAATAGATAAGTAAATTTTAAAAATTAATGAATAAATGACATGTTTTATTGCAATGTTTTATGAATATTCTAGTGTAATTAATGAGCAAAGTGATGTCTATAATATTGAAGTACATAGGCAAACTGTTATCATTGGTCCTGACAATCAAATACTTTATACACAACCATCCTTGAGACCTATTCTGTGCAAAGTAGTATGGGAGCTGATAAATGCTTTTTTGTTACTCTACTTGCAAACATTTTATATCGTGCATTTTTTAATCATACTGAAAGTGTTTTCAGATTAATTAAGAGATGAATTTTAAATAATGAAAAAAATTACTAGAATCAACATTCTGAAAATTAAAGTATATTTAATCATGTAAATAAAATAATAATTTTGACAAAATAAATTACTGTAGTTCAAGATAATCATCAGAGTCAAATCAAGACAAATAATAAAATGATACAAATAGTAGAAACCAACCACTAGAAAGTATTTCATCAGATATTTATTCTTTTTTTTAAATTTTTATTTAGAATATAAATTTCCCAGGTACAACTTATGGATTACAATGGCTTCCCCTCCCATACCTTCCCTCGCCCCTGCTACCCTCCCCCCTTACCCACTCCCTCTCCCCTTTCATTCACATCCAGATTCATTTTCAATTCTCTTTGTATACAGGAGCTCAGTTTACTATGTGTTAAGTAAAGATTTTAACCATTTGCCCTCACATAGCAACACAAAGTGAAATATACTCTTTGAGTACTAGCTATAGCATTAAATCACATTGTACAGCACATTAAGGACAGAGATCCTACATGATATATTTTTTTAAATTGATTAATTTTTTATGCAACTTCCAAATTAACACCGAGTTTTTTTAATCATTTTCAATTATCTTTATATACAGAAGACCGATTCAGTATATACTAAGTAAAGATTTCATCAGTTTGCACCCGCACAGAGACACAAGGTGTAAAAATACTGTTTCAGTACTAGTTATTGCATTACTTCATATTGGACAACACATTAAGGACAGATCCCACATGGGAAGTAAGTACACAGTGAATACTGCTGTTGATTTAACAATTTGACACTCTTGTTTATGGCGTCAGTAATCTCCCTAGGCTCTAGTCATGAGTTGCTGAGGCTATGGAAGCCTTTAGGGTTCGCCGACTTCGATCTTATTCCGACAGGGTCATAATCAAAGTGGAGGTTCTCTCCTCCCTTCGGAGAAAGGTACCTCCTTCTTTGGTGGCCCTGTTCCTTCCACTGGGATCTCACTTGCAGAGATCTTTCATTTAGGTCTTCTTCTTCTTCTTCTTTTTTTTTTTTCCAGAGTGTCTTGGCTTTCCATGCCTAAAATACTCTCATGGATTCTTGAGCCAGATCCGAATGCCTTAAGGGCTGATTCTGAGGCCAGAGTGTTATTTAGGACATCTGCCATTTTATGAGTCTGCTGTGTATCCCACTTCCCATGTTGGATCATTCTCTCCCTTTTTGGTTCTATCTGTTATTATTAGCAGACACTAGTCTGGTTTGTGTGATCCCTTTGACTCTTAGACCTATCAGTGTGATCAATTGTGAGCTGAAATTGATCACTTGGGCCAGTGAGATGGCTTGGTACATGCCACCTTGATGGGATTGTATTGGGATCCCCTAGCACATTTTTTAAAATACCAATTATATCATTCATAATGTTGAAATATGTGCCATTTCTAGGTCAAGAGTAGTTAGTAAATACGTGTTTAATAAAGATTATATTTCTTGAATTGAAAGAAAATTACCACAGGAATCAATTGAAAATGAGATTATATTCATGCATTGCTTTATGTGATACCCTTTTAAAATTTAATTTTATTTATGTACTTGAGAATTGGGAGTAGAAGGGAAAGGGTAGGGAAGAAGAAGGAAGGAGGGAGAGAAAGAGATAGCTTCCATCTGTTGCTTCCTGCCCCAAATGTTGGCAATAGCTGGGCTTGTCTGGGGCCAGAGCTGGGAACTCAAGTCTCTCATGTGGGTGTCTGGAACCCAATTACTTGAGCCACCACTGCTACCTCTCAGGGTCTGCACTGGCTGGAGCTGGGAGTTGGATCTTGGTAATTCAGTAAGAAATGCAGGACTGTTAACTCAGGCAAAATGCTTAATCCACGTGATATTCACAAATAGACCTAGGAGAAAGACCAAACTCCTTATTTTGGCTTCTGAGGTATTAAGTACCAATTTATCCCCTAAAGAAAAAAAAAACCTATCTAGCCTCATCTGTGGTCCCTGTTTCTTAGCTACTCTTCTCTGACAGTGTCCCGATGTCTGCCTTCTCTCTTCACCACCTTGCTTTTTGTCCTGTGCCCAGCAATATATCCCTGGTTGTACTGGGGAACTCTTCATCTGGACTTGGCGCTGTCAAGTATAGGTTTAGTAGCAGCATCCTGTTGTTGTCAGCCCCTGAATGATTCAACAAACTGATTGTGTTTCTTAATTCTGCCTATACCTGTTTAATAGTCATTTCACAAAAGCTTTTTCAAATTCCAAGTGAGATTGCCATGTTTTTTTGAAAGGACCCTGAGTGATACAGCACTAAAAATTCAGTACTAAGTGATTAATATGTTTTTATCTATAGTATTTCTTAAAAATCAACTTTATTAGGTAGTAATTATATATTATTCATTCACTTTGATGATACAAGTTGTTGCATTTTTTTCAAATATGGTATATAATCAACTCCACAATGAGGGAAATGTGCATATGCTTTACTCACAAATTTTCCTGGACCTATTCTCAGTCAAACTGCTCTCCTCCCGCCTAAGGCAATCTCTAATCTGTTTTCTGTAACTGTAGATGAGATTTGTATTTTAAGTTTGAACCAGATGGAATCAGATAGTAAATATTCATTCTTACTTGAGTTTTGCTCAGCACAGTGTTTTAGAGACTCATGTTGCTTTTTTAAAGCAGTAAATTTTTTTTATTGCCAAGTGATACTCAGTTATATGGATAAATTAAAATTTATTCCCCTGTTTGTGGGCATTTGGATTGTTTCTAGGTTTGGGCTATTATAAATATTCATGTACAAATCTTTGTGTGGACATGCTTTTGCTTTTTACTTTGGTATGTGTGTATGTGAATGGGATATAAATTCCTAGGAGAAAAATACTGAGTTGTATGTATTCTTTATAAAGAACTGCCATATTTCTCTTCAAAGTGATTGTGCCATTGTACATACCCACCACCTATGTATCAGATTTCTAATTACTCCATACTTTGATCTAGTATTTATTATGTTCCATTTTAGAATTTCTTGTCATTTTAATAGATCTGTGGTATTGCATAAGTTTAATCTGCATTTCCACGTTGACTAATGCTGTTGAGAATTTTATCATATTCTTTACGTCATTTGCCCATTTAAAATTTTTTTAAATGAGCTTATTTGTCTTGCTGTGAAAGAAATGTATTTTGGGTACAGGTCCTAATTTGAAGGCTGATTGAATAGATGTTTTGTTTCAAATCAAGCCAATCCCAGTGCCTAGGAAGGAAGGTATAGTAGGATTGGCAGCCTATCATGGAGTACAGAATGGAGGAAAGGAAATTCTTTGAAGAAAGTGATGACATTTATTTGGTAAAAGTGGGAGAAAAGGTATGTGGCAAATTTAAACAAAATTAATCCACTACAAAGAGGGTACTGGTGAAGCTATTGATACCTTGATATAAATAAACGGACTGGATTTCATCTTATATGGGAAGGCACCATATTGAGTGTAATATGTTGGCCACATTCTAGGTAATCCTGCAAAAATTATAGGATAATTTTTAGTAAGAAAGTATGACATTGGATCCAAGGAACAGAGGTAGTGATGAAAGAAGAGCCCTATAAAGAGGGAAAACAAGGAAGGAGTGGGGGCTATCTGAAACCAACTCCTGTAAAACCTTTCTTTATTTAGATAAGGAAATCCTGTGATGGACTCCAGTGAGTTTGCTAGTCAATTCCTTCCCATCCTATGAAACTTCAGTGGCATTAGATGTTTTATATTATTTCCTGATAACCACATTTAGGACATTTTTTTAAAAGGACATTCCAAAAATGACCAACATTGAATGGACTTTGCTTGGAATTCTGGATGATTTATTTTGTGGTGGAGATAAATGAGAAGTAGCATATCATGTGTTAAGAGGGAAAAATTGTATATCAATTACTCACTATTAAATTAACTTTTAGACTTGGATAAAGGGATTTCAGGAAGAGGTAAGTGGAGAGGCACAGATGAAAGAAGTGTGTAGAGATTTCTTAAGGAATAGAGACTGAAATCTATTTTTCATATTTCAGTGTGATGCAAACCTGAGAGAAAGGAACTTTATACAAGTTTTGAATGTAGAGCTCGTATACCTTGCTATAAATCATCTTTGTAGACCTAATCCTGAAAGCTGATATTAGAGACTTTAGCTAGATGTCTCCTGATTATATCCTCTGTTGTGTTCTCCTTTCCCTAGATCTCTCTAACAGATGTCTACCTCATTTGCTGAAGTCTCATTGACTTTTGATGGCATTCTTAGAATTGAAATATTTTGGCATCTTGATATTTAAAAATACAATTGTTGATGTTCATATGCCTGTAATCTTCAAAAATCATACTCATCCAGTGTTACCCCCAAATAGAACTCATTTTGAATGAGGAAATATAGCTTTGCTTGTTTCTGTCATTGAAAGTACTTGAAAGTGATTGCATTTTCTGCAACATTCCCTTAGGTTCCTTTAGGTTAATGGACATTTGTTAACTAGGCCATACCACTTATTCCAAAGTAGAATAGATCCTTATTTCATATAACTTTATATCATGGAAAAAGAATAGCACAAATGATATTTTTGGGATATTGTAACCTTAATAAAGAACCATTCCTTCAATCATATTTAAAACACTTTTGTAGGGATTATAAGCAAATTATCTATTAGGTATGCCTAGTTGGGGTTGAAGCATTTCTCCAGCAAGGTCACACTTGATGTTAGTGTTAATGTTGATTGTTCCTACCAGAAGGGAAATGATTTCTGAGATAGTAAAAAAAGCTTTGGTTAACATGTACACGTCATATTTTGATGGGGAACAGTGCAACACTTCAGCACCTATACATAGCACAAACTGGTCAAATTTGGTAGTGTAATTAGCATTACCTTTTCCCCTTTCCTGTCTTTATCCATGTTTATAGTCTGAGTTCCTTCCTTCAAGTTCTTCATATAACATACAACATGTTATTATGAATTTCAGTGACCCCACTCTGCTGTGGAACTTGATACTTTTATCTATTTTGATACCTGTATCCAACCTACTTCTATCTCTCTCCTCCCATGTTACCCAGCCTCTAAAAATGACTATTGTGAGATCAGGTCAACTTTTAAAAAAATGCGTAAGAGAAAGAATTCAAAGTATTTGTCTTCTGGCTTTTGGTTTAGTTCACTTGGGTATTTATCTGAAGGAAATGATATCAGTATATGAAAGCGATACCTGCACTCCATATTCACACCATTTGCTACAATGGTTGTGCTAATTTGCATTCCCCTCAATAGTGCATTAGTATTTTCTTTTCTTCACATCTTTGCCAGCACTATTTTTTGTCTTTTTTGATAATTGTCATTGTAATTAGACTGAGAAGATATCTCATTTTAGTTGTAATTTTTATTTCTCTGATGGCTAATGATACTGTTTTTTAAAAATATATTTTAGGCCATTTGCATTTCTTTTGAAATATATCTATTCAGATATTTTTCCCATTTTAAATTGAATTTTTATTGTTGCTTTTGCTGAGTGTTGAATTTCTGCTATCTGAATAATAATTCTTTGTCAGATATATAATGATTCTAAATCTTGCAACAGGATTGAAATGGTCATCTGTGAGCATTCCACCAGAGAGTATTCCTCATGCTGTCCTGAGGTTGTGTGTGCTTCTGTGAGCAGAATCTAACAGGTAATACTTAAAGAAAACAGGCCATCTTAGCATCAAGTTTGGGATGATGTGCAGAAGAGCAATGTTGTAGTTTGCATTCTTAGATACCAAGGGAGAATGTTTAGGCACTAAGTCATTGCTAAGGCTGTAAGGACCAGTTATTCCCCTGCCTCTGAAGACACAGTAGGTGAGAATGTTTCCCCTAAGATAAAAGACATTTACAGAAGTTCATAGGTTGCTTGCCATAGGACAACATTTGAAGTTAGAGTGCATTTTAGTGAGTCTGTTTTAGGGCCAGATGAATGTCCACTAAAATCTACTATAGAATTGCTGATTTCAGAAAACAATGTTCCAACTTGCAGATGTGCCCTTCCTTTGAGATACTTTTATTTTAATCACAAAACCTTATTTCTGTTCCTTTATGTAGAGAATTGGGAGCATATTGATATAGAATGGTAGAATAATCTGCCCAGAGCAGGGATGGTATTTCACTTGTGTGGTTTAGTACCAGTACACAGTGGCACCTGTTGGGCCAGAGTCAGTGTTCTTTGAAAAAGATGTGAGGACAAGAAAGCTTGTTTACCACTTTTGCAGTGTCTGGGATGCTGATAAGCAATAATAATAAGCAGCAACACAATGAAGGAAATCTGTGATCATTTGAGCTCTCAGTGAGTTTTCTTCCCTTTTGTATCATATTTAAAAAAATGTTGGTACAGAAACCCTTCAAAGAATACTGCTGTGTAAAAATCTCCCAGGTTCCTGGTTTGCTGTCTCTAATCTAGGAAGGGAAGCTGCAGGTCCACATCCCATTTCCCTTTAATAACTTCTTTTTGCCTGCTGCCTGTGAGCATCTTGGAGCCTACTCAAGGGAACTTAAAAGTTTGTGGAGAAATGGAATTAAAGTTTATTTTTGTGTAAGAAACTTTGAATCCATGTTTTTATAATGTACATTTTGCATATATTGTGAAAATAAGCTCTTTTTCACCCCCTATTTTTATGCCAAAACAAGTGCATAAATGTATTTCTTTTCAACTTATTAGAAAGGTGAAGATACAGAAAGATATATATATATATATATATATACTTATATATATATATATATATATATATATTCACACACACACTGTATATTATCTATCTATCTAGGCAGATATGCTCTGTCTGCTGGTTCACTTTGCAAATGCTTGCAACAACGGGAGCTGAAAGCTAGAAGCCCAGAGCTCTGATTATCCCTTGTAAGTGGAAAGGACTTGGGTACTTGATCCATCACCTGCTGTATCCCAGGATACACATTAGCAGAAAGCTAGCATCATAAGATCATAAGCTGCTGAGATTCAAACTTGGGCACTCCAAGATGGGTTGCAGAATCCCATGTGACATCCTAGCAATCCTGCCAAATGCCACCCCCATACACACTTACATTTTTAATTTGATTTTTTCTATGAATTTTACCAAATATGCTAGAACATCAATAATACTGTGACATCCTTCCATTTCTCTCTACCTACACAAGGTCTACACAATTTTCAAGATCAGATTCAAATCTTACTATAGTCAGTCATAAAACCAAGAGTGACTTCTTTATTTTCAACAGGTATTTTAGTATTGTTGCGGAGAAAGTATGAAGTCTTCATGGGTGAATGTCTGGGAAGAAACAATCATGGTGGGCATTTATGTTCTTAGAAAACATTTCCATTTCTTTTTTTGGGCAGTGGAATCCAATTGAAGCACTTTGAGCAGAAACAGTGATGTTATTAGATTTATAAGAGGACTTTAAAGAGTTTGTGGAAGATGGAATTAAAATGTATTTTTTGGTGTAAAATTATTGAAATTCATGCATTGTGTCTTCATAGCACAAATTTCCATTGAAGATCCCCTGTGTATTCTAGAAAGAATATAATTACATGAAATGTGTATCAGAAAGGGCAGTTTAAGCCAAAGGAGGGAAAGTTACTGTGGTGTTTTTAGTGAGAGATAACAAGCTAGGAGAGGTGACATGATTATGAAAGGGGGAAATACTAAAGAGATCTCATGATAAAATCAATGTGTGTTGACCCTGGCAGTTTGTGGTAGATACATAAACAAGGTACGTCCAGCTCCTGAAGTAGATCCATGGAGGGAGTTAGTGCAGGTAACGATGGGGGATTGTTGGCTCCTCATTGTTTCTGCCTCTATTTGTTGGCTCTCGGCTTACTGTTGTCAGTGTAGATGTGGAGCAGGGAAATGCTAGGACTAACTGGAATTCACTGGCACCCTGTGACTGCCCTTTACTGCCTCTAACTTCATAACTTCCACATTAGCGTTTCCTGTTGCCAGTCTTAGCCCAGAATCATGTAGCAGAAGGAATTTTGGAAAATGTAATTTACAAGGAACTAAACCACCACTCCCGTAGGACCAGCTATCTCAGGACATTTGTATTTTACCATCCTCTGAGATGGCCTGTGTGCTATGTACTGTGCCTCAGTGAATGACTCACTCAAGGTCTTGGTCATTCAAATGTTAGCATTGGAAATCTTTACATTCTTATCTGCCTCTGGCTTTTCTTCTGTATTTCTCATTGCTACTATCCCAGCTCAGGCCATTGATATTTTCTCAGAGGAATAGAAATTTGATGTATAAAGATTATAAAAAATTTAAACTTTTTCCAATGTCATTTAATATACCTTTCATACAAATTTTACTTTGCTGCAGGACAATATTGCTAAATAATAAATTTGATCCCCCAACTCTCGTAAGATCCTTTACTTGCTGCTATATGGCTATAGGGTACAGTTTTAAATATTTAGTGCTGCAAAGTGGACTCTGTAACCAGTTCCCTCCTACTTTGTATCCCCTTTTTCCTTTGTAACCTGAGCTCCAGGCCACAATAACATTTAGTCAGTTTTCTAAACATGACCTTTAGTCTTTCTGTCCTAGAGTGTTACTTTATCTGTTCTTTAAATCTTTGCCATTATATGTGCTCTTGCCTTTGGAGCAGACCACTGCTCTTTGTGTACCATTGTGCAGTGTATCTAGAACACAATTGTTCAGGCAGATAAGGAATCAATGGTGAGATTTTTGTTCAAGCAAAATGTGTACCTTGTACCATCTTATATATGATCTCTTAAGGAGTTTTTGATAAAAATTTCTTGTATATGACCCAGTATTCCAGAATGGGGATATTTTTATTCATCTGAGTGTCCTGAGAATGTGAGGAATTCCTCTATTTCTAAGAACTATAGAGAAAGGTGCAGGCTACTATTGGTAGAACTTGAGAGAATTTCAAGGAACAAATAATATCCAAAAGGATAACTTGGCCAGATTTCCATTGGCTGGGTCACATCTCAATGAACTTGAAATCATCAGTTCCTGGGGAAATGCTTAGACAGCAGGTTGTGATTACCCTATCCCTTTTTTCTCGAATGACCATGTTTTCCACCTATTTCTGATTGTAAGAAACAGTGCTTATTTGGTTATGGCAAGAATATATTAGGGCAAAGAGCAGGATTCATAGTAGAGTGGATCTCAGTGGGAAAAGGCCAAGTTGTGTGCATGTGTCTATAAAGTACATGTGTTTTAAGCAAAGAAAGGGCCCCTCTGCAGGTCTGCCCATTGCAATCTGAGTGTATCCTAGCCTCAAGATCCAGTAGCAGGTTTTTCAAGGCCTTCTTGAATTTCTGTAATACTGGTCCCTGTTCACTATTTCTTGTTGGAAATTTTATCTTCTGCCTCATATCTTATGTACCACTCTTTTTATAATGTATCATCATTAGCTCTGATCTGTTCTTATCTTCTAATCAAATATAGGAGATTTGAGGGCAGTGACAGTGTTTTCTATAAATCTGTATTCCCACACAGCACCAAGCAGAGAGCCTCAATGAAACTAGTTCTCAATAATTAATTGAACAACTGAGTGAATGAATGAAAGAATTGAATGTGTGATATAAAGTGATGAAAGGGAATGAGTAGATAGAGGGACAGAATGAGATGATTAGGAGTGTTTAGTGTAAAAAACGGAGGTCCTGAGAAGGAGCCTGGATTGATTGAATCTATAATATAACTGGTAGAAAGGTAATTTTAATTAGGGTCATTTTTTAATTTGGTTATCTAAATTTATCAAGAGACAATGCCAATGCTAGTTGTGTGTTTCAATGAGCGCACTTAAAATATATTGACATTGCAGTCACTGTGGTGTAATTACTAAGGTGGTCAAGAGGATTACAAAGTATAGCCCTTTTAAAGCTGAATAACTTCTATACAGGTGACTGCCTGAATGTGTCTGAAACTTTGTGTCCCTCTATCAAATGTAGTGGTTGGTGTTTGGTTTGGGAAACTGTATTTCACACACAAATCAACTTCAGTTAAAATAAATGATTCTGTAGGAAGGCCTCTGAACCCCCTTTTGCCAAATCACAGTGTTTCCTATTAGGGATAGAAGTCAGTGTGATAGAGGGTATCCTAAAATAGAAAGTATTGAGTTCAAGCTCTGACCCTGCTACCAACTAGCTTGAGGCCTCGTGAGCCTCGGCTTTCCTTATCCTATCACATGAAGGTGTTGAATGATGTTAGGTTTGAAATTCTTCTCTGTTCTAACATCCTATCACTGTATATTTGAGTTTAGAGAAAATGATTGTTTTTTTTTTAAAGTTGTACCCAATTTTTCCTTTTGCTTTAGAAAAGGGCAATTCACAAGCTAAAAGTGTGGTTTTATAATGAAAAGACTAAGATACATTGAGGTAATAGCACCTTACATGCACAGATATCTCTATAGATAATTTTGTATCTATCTATCTATCTATCTATCTATCTATCTATCTATCTATAGCTGTGTGTGTGTGGGTGTGCGATACAAGGGAAGGAAAAAAAATGTTACCAAAGATACTTCTCACACAGGACTCAGTCAGTTAGAAATTCCTTACAATATATGAAGCAAAGTTGCCATAGAAATGTGAATATTCCAGGTGTAACTATTAAGTGTAAAGCAGTTACAAAACAATCATACAAAATGGTTCTACACTATGATTCTACAATCTTCTGCAGATTGTTTTAAATAATATTTCAGAAGTAATCCATGATTCAGAAATCTTTAATCATTTTTATGCATTTTCTCTATTATGTCTAGCTGTTAGAACTCACACAAGAATGACATCTGACAGTATAGACTTTTCAATGGACTGCCTCTTTGACCACAATGGGTAAAGTTAATATTAAGCTTTTACTTTTTTTGAAAACATGTGAATGTAGCAGAGAGAATGAGAAAAACAAACTGTTTAAGGTATCTTCCAGAAAAAGTTGGAATCAGTTAAAACTTTGAACTACAAAAATAGATAAATAGACTAAAAACAATAGAAATAAGTAGATTTGTGGGAGAAGTTGCTGAGAATATAGCCATGGTCACAGATCCACTAAAAGGTCTACAAATAGATTTTCTTTAAGATGATCTAACTCTAAATTGCAAAATGAAATCCTGCATTCAGAGCATTTAGGTGCAGCTTTCACAGGTCAGAGGTGGTGACTTCCTGTGATTTACCATATAAGAGGGGATGATGAAGATCCACAGAGGTAAACCCTATTTGCAGGAAGGAAAGGACCAAATGGAATCTATAGTACTACTGGTTCTTTCCCTTGAAAATTGTTTAAATTAATAGGTCTAGTAACAACACACTTCATTAAAATCGAAAGATCCAAAAAATAAACTGATCAAGGAAACAATAGACCAAGGGAGAGAATAAGCAGAAGAATAAAGAAGCTAGCTAGAAAAATGCTGCTAAACATCGCATCATGAATCACAAAAGACATTGAATGAAAAGATCTTGATAAGAAAGCATGAGGTAGAGCAGGAGAGAGGAGTGAAATATGAGTGCCCAGATCTAAGAAAAAAAGTAAAACATTAAAAAAATACAAAAATCCATTAGATAAATTAGAAATCATATGAGGGGCCTGGAGGATATTGATGAGAAAATGGTTTGAATATGGGTGCTGATATGGAACATAGAGTAAATAAGATAGAAGCATAAGTCTCTAGGGAAGAAAATGGAAATGTTCAAAGAGAAACATGAATGATTTTTGAAGATAATTTACATTAAAAAGTGTTATTAAATCTACAGGATAAAAGGGCATGCTAAACCTCAGAAGCTAAGGCAGAATGGGAATGACAGGGACTACAAAGTATCTTCAAAAGCCTACTAGGCATGGAGCTAGATTCGTCCCTACTTTCCTGCTTCCTAAGCATGGGAAAGCAACAGTTCTGTCCAATGGGATTAAATATACTTAGTGCTTTGCCATAGCAAACCATGGGGCTCCAGTTTCCCAGCTGGTAATGCCAAATTCCTTGGCACACACTATCTAGTCACTAAATGAATGTCACACAAAGTTGTGTCAGAATTATGGCATTATCCCATTCCTATTGCTTGTTTTCATATACATGAAGGTTAAAGAAATACACTTAAAATGTGATAGTAGAACACAAAAGCATTTATTTATACATAGAGTAAAAGTCAATTTCAAATGTTCAGGGTGATGACCACCATTATCACTGGTCACACAGAGACCCAGGCTGCTTGTTCCATAAAAGGCTACTGAACAATATGATTCATGAAGACTGTCACTTATTAACTCTTCAGAGTTGCCATTCAAGCTCACATAAAGGGGTGAAGAATTTGGAGGAATCTTAGGAAATGTTATTTACTGGGCCTGAAAGAAACACAGTTCCGTTACACTGTATAGCTTCCAGGGAGATCATATTTCCCAGTGCTTACTTCACACGTGGCCATGGATAAGAGGCAAGGAAGAATATTCCAGATGGTGGATCAGGAAGCTATGGAAAATAACAAATTCCTCATAGAGAGCAGGTCCATGGTATAATTAACAAACTTCCAACTTTGCTAAGACTTTACAATGCTTGCCCAGCTAAATTCCCCTGTTGCTATGACTACTGTGGGTTTCTCATTGTTTCCTTTCTGAATGGGAAATTTTACTGTGCCTGCCTTGTCTATACTCCATTCTTGTTTAGTGTGTGTGTGTGTGTGTGTGTGTGTGTGTACACATGTTGTGTGTATGTGCACATGCA
This sequence comes from Sylvilagus floridanus, assembly GCA_949820135.1. Classification (NCBI taxonomy): domain Eukaryota; kingdom Metazoa; phylum Chordata; class Mammalia; order Lagomorpha; family Leporidae; genus Sylvilagus; species Sylvilagus floridanus. Next base: position 70,040,731 of record OX463226.1, on the reverse strand, counting down.
GGGCAAGTGTTAATGACTGAATTCTTAATCTATAGATTGTTAGTCCTTAAGGACTGATAGAAAAGATACAAATTGCACAGAAATCCGAGGCATGGAGTTGGAAGTAATAATGGAACAACACTACACTGGGTTTTCTTTGGAGAAAGGTGAATAGTTTTCATGTGTGATCAGTACGTTATGCATGGTCATGTACTAGTCAGAGGAGCAGATAGTGGCAGGAAATGCTAGCGTTCAGCAAAAGCTTTTCTTCCTGGAAACTCAAGCACATTCCCAGTCTCTTGTATGCTGTTTAATCATATGCCAGACTGTAGGATATGAACAGAAGTGAGGTGCCCCACTTTTATACATGTATCTTAAACATCTAATGAACAATGCTTTTATGACTACAAAGTTGAAGGCAGAGATGAAGGACTATGTAATTATAAGATCCTCAAATCTTAAACCAGATTGTTTATCCCCTGAGCAATAAATCACTTTCTGTTCTTTTAAACTGCTTCATTCTGAGTCAATTCATGAAGCTAATGTGGGGAACTTAGTTTATGCCAACTAATAAAGCAGGAAATATTGAGTATCATTTAGCCATGTTATGTGATATAAAAAATTATAGTCATTGTGGAATCCAGGCAAAGAAGTCATTTAAAATGGAAAAAAAATCAACTAGTCCTCAGATTAGTGCAAAGCAACATTTTATACTAATTGAACTATTCATTCATACTAGTCCTCAAAGGTTGGAGATATGACCCAAGGAAAACATATTCAGGCAAACTCTCACTCAAGTATGAAGACCAAAGATGAATATCTTGAATGGGTAAGAATTTAGGGAATATTACCTTTGTTAATCTTTCCCTAAAAAATTATAGGAGATGAACTTTAGTTTTCAAGGTAATGAAGGGAATAGTACGGTAGATGCACTAGTAGTGAGCAATGATTTTTCCTTAATATAATTTATGGCAAAAGAAACTTGCCAAAGAGCTACCAGAAACACTAATGTCTATAATCTCCCAGAAATATGCCACCATTATAAATACTAATACTAAAAAGTAATCAGTTTTCATTAATGAAATGCCAGTTAAATTGCAAATAGATATAGAACTACATTAGTTACAAAAGACTTTAACTTACTATGCTCAGCCTATACCAAAGCAAGGGAAAAATTTCAATTAAATATATAAAATATGAAAGTAAGTACAGGGTAGACTTTTAAGAACTTTCTATCTTAACAATAAACTTTCTATCTGAACTTTCTATATTAAAAATAAAGGATATGCCTTATTTTTAATGACTAGTATAATAGTCACTTATAACTTCCATATCATATGCCATGCAGGAAATATTTTTTTTTTTGACAGGCAGAGTGGACAGAGAGAGACAGAGAGATGGAGAGAAAGGTCTTCCTTTTTCCATTGGTTCACCCCCCTCCTCCATGGCCACTGTGGCCAACGCACTGCGGCTGGTGCACAGCGCTGATCTGAAGCCAGGAGCCAGGTGCTTCCTCCTTGTATCCTGTGCGGGTGCAGGGCCCAAGCACTTGGGCCATCCTCCACTGCACTCCCGGGCCACAGCAGAGAGCCGGACTGGAAGAGGAGCAACCGGGACAGAATCCAGTGCCCTGACTGGGACAGAACCGGGGGTGCTGGTGCTGCAGGCAGAGTATTAGCCTATTGAGCTGCAGAGCCAGCCAGGAAATATTATTTTTAAAATTTGTATTAATATAAAAAGAACAGATTTCATGTTTTAATAAATACAATTTTAAAAAGATAACCATACTTTCCTCATCTCTCTCTTAATTCCCCTCCTTCCTTCTCCTATACCCTTTAATACTTGTAATAACATAATTTCAATTTACTTTATAATCACAAGCCTAATGTACCATTAACCAAAATGTTCAATAAAAACTGGAAAGACCACTGTTCCATAGGAATATAAACAAGGACTATGAACAATGAATTTACGAGCTATAAATATAATCAAAACTTAATGAAATCAGAAAATCAAAGTTGCATTACATACATATTTAGAAACTCTTTTAAATAACTCATAAACATGAAATAGCAGAGCATATTTATAATTAAAACTATATGACAGCAAATAGGGTTTATAGTGAAATGTAGGGTCAGAAGATAAATCATAATGTTGTATATTTATATTGATTTCAAAAAGTTCATGGAAAATACAATTACAAAATAAATTTACATGTGGGTATTTAGCTTAGCAGTTAGGATCCCTGGGTCCCACACTGGAGTGTCTGGATTCAAGTCCATCTGTATCCCCTTAGTCCAGCCTCCGGCTAACACATATTCTGGGAAGCAGTGGTGATAGCTGAAGTAATTGGGTCCCTGCTACTCAAATTAGCTCTTCATTTGTGACTTTGGCCTGGCCGTTGCAGAAACCTGGGGAGTGAACCAGAGGAAAGGAGAAGTCTGTTGGTCTGTCTCTCTCTCCCTCTTGAGTAAATAAAAAAAATTAAAGGTGTTTTATGTGCTACAGGTTTTAAAATTTTTACATAGTTTTTTCTTAACATACATTTTTAAGAGCTTAAAAATTACTCAATTTTAATTTTCAGAATAAAATTAACATTAGTTTTTCAAAAAATTTTTAATAAAAATTTTTAACATACTTGAACATTTTAATGAGTTTCTGTGCAATATTTCAACATATGTATATAGCATAAACTAATCAAATAAGGCACATAGTATTTCTTTATCCTTATCTTTTCTTTGTTAGGAGCTTACCCACTCCTTTCCTTTAGCTCTTTATGTAGTATATAATACATTGTTGTGAGCTTTAATTGCCCTAATGTGGTGCAGAACTTAGTACTTTTATATTTTGGTCATCATTACTCAGTTTCCTTATGTACTTTTCTCCCATGTTTCCCAGCATCTAGTAAGAGTTATTCTGTGCTATCACCTTGTTTTTTTTTTTTAATTTCATGTGAGAGAGACCATACAGTATTTGTCTTTATCTGGATTATTTCACATAATACAATGATCTACAGTTTTATCAATTTTTCTGCAAATGTCAAGATTTATTTAAATATTATTGGTCAATGACTTTCATTGTGTATATATGCCTTTATCTTTATCCACTCATCCATTCATGGACATCTAGGTTGATTCTATATCTTGGATATTGTGAATAGTGCTATAATATGGGAGCACAGGTATTTCTTTCAAATGCTGTCTTCATTCCTTTGGATATATACATAGAATTCATAGAAGTCTATTAGTTTTTTAAGCAGTCTTCACACTATTTCTCATAATGGCTAACTAATTTGCATTTCCATCAGAAGTATATGTTTTCCCTTTTCTTCATGTCTATTGACATTTTTCACCTTTTTTTTTTGTCTTTTTGTTATTAACCTTCCTATCTAGTGAGAGGATATGGTTTTGATTGGCATTTTACTAGTGGCTAATCATACAGCATATTTTCCCATATATTTGTTGATCATTAGTGTTTCTCTGGAATGTCTATTCTCATTCTTTGCCCATTTCTTATCCAGATTGCTTGATTTTTTGTTCAGTTTGGATTGCATCAAATTGAGAAATTTCTGTACTTCAAGAGAAACAGTCAGGAAAGTGAATAGGAAACCGACAGAATGGGAAAAAAATATTTGCAAACTATGCAACAGATAAAGGGTTGATAACCAGAATTTACAAAGAAATCAAGAAACTCCACAACATCAAAACAAACAACCCACTTAAGAGATGGGCCAAAGACCTCAATAGACACTTTTCCAAAGAGGAAATCCAAATGGCCAACAGGCACATGAAAAAATGTTCAAGATCACTGGGGGCAATCAGGGAAATGCAAATCAAAACCACAATGAGGTTTCACCTCACCCTGGTTAGAATGGCTCACATTCAGAAATCTACCAACAATAGATGGTGGTGAGGATGTGGGGAGAAAGCGACACTAACCCACTGTTGGTGGGAATGCAAACTGGTTAAGCCACTATGGAAGTCAGTCTGGAGTTTCCTCAGAAATCTGAATATAACCCTACCATACAACCCAGCCATCCCACTCCTTGGAATTTACCCAAAGAAAGTCAAATTGACAAACAAAAAAGCCGTCTGCACATTAATGTTTA